>JAEMBT020000001.1:0-1423333 GCA_018873245.2 Archegozetes longisetosus
CTGGCCTGGCTGGCCTGGCCTGGCCTGGCCTGGCCTGGCCTGGCTGGCCTGGCCTGGCCTGGCCTGGCCTGAGGCCTGGCCTGGCCTGGCCTGGCCTGGCCTGGCCTGGCTGGCCTGGCCCTGGCCTGGCCTGGCCTGGCCTGGCCTGGCCTGGCCTGGCCTGGCCTGGCCTGGCCACTGGCCTGGCCTGGCCTGGCCTGGCCTGGCACAGCCTGGCCTGGCCTGGCCTGGCCTGGCCTGGCCTGGCCACAAGCCTGGCCTGGCCTGGCCTGGCCTGGCCTGGCCTGGCCTGGCCTGGCCTGGCTGGCCTGGCCTGGCCTGGCCTGGCCTGGCCTGGCCTGGCCTGGCCTGGCCTGGCCTGGCCTGGCCTGGCCTGGCCTGGCCTGCCTGGCCTGGCCTGGCCTGGCCTGGCACAGCCTGGCCTGGCCTGGCCTGGCCTGGCCTGGCCTGGCACAGCCTGGCCTGGCTGGCCTGGCCTGGCCTGGCCTGGCCTGGCCTGGCCTGGCCTGGCCTGGCCTGGCCTGGCCTGGCCTGGCCTGGCACAACGGCCTGGCCTGGCCCCAACCTGGCCCCTGGCCTGGCCTGGCCTGGCCTGGCCTGGCCTGGCCTGGCCTGGCCTGGCCTGGCCTGGCCTGGCCTGGCCTGGCCTGGCCTGGCCTGGCACAGCCTGGCCTGGCCTGGCCTGGCCTGGCCTGGCTGGCCTGGCCTGGCCTGGCCTGGCCTGGCCTGGCCTGGCCTGGCACAGCCTGGCCTGGCCTGGCCTGGCCTGGCCTGGCCTGGCCTGGCCTGGCCTGGCCTGGCCTGAGCCTGGCCTGGCCTGGCCTGGCACAGCCTGGCCTGGCCTGGCCTGGCCTGGCCTGGCCTGGCCTGGCCTGGCCTGGCCTGGCCTGGCCTGCCTGGCCTGGCCTGGCCTGGCCTGGCCTGGCCTGGCCTGGCCTGGCCTGGCCTGGCCTGGCCTGGCCTGGCCTGGCCTGGCTGTGGCACTGCCTGGCCTGGCCTGGCCTGGCCTGGCCTGGCCCTGGCCTGGCCTGGCCTGGCCTGGCCTGGCCTGGCCTGGCCTGGCCTGGCCTGGCCTGGCCTGGCCTGGCCTGGCCTGGCCTGGCCTGGCCTGGCCTGGCCTGGCCTGGCCTGGCCTGGCCTGGCCTGGCCTGGCCTGGCCTGGCCTGGCCTGGCCTGGCCTGGCCTGGCCTGGCCTGGCCTGGCCTGGCCTGGCCTGGCCTGGCCTGGCCTGGCCTGGCCTGGCTGGCTCAGCCTGGCCTGGCCTGGCCTGGCCTGGCCTGGCCTGGCCTGGCCTGAGCCTGGCCTGGCCTGGCCTGGCCTGGCCTGGCCTGGCCTGGCCTGGCCTGGCCTGGCCTGGCCTGGCACAACCTGGCCTGGCCTGGCACAACCTGGCCTGGCCTGGCCTGGCCTGGCCTGGCCTGGCCTGGCCTGGCCTGGCCTGGCCTGGCCTGGCCTGGCCTGGCCTGGCCTGGCCTGGCCTGGCCTGGCCTGGCCTGGCCTGGCCTGGCCTGGCCTGGCCTGGCCTGGCCTGGCCTGGCCTGGCAGCCTGGCCTGGCCTGGCCTGGCCTGGCCTGGCCTGGCCTGGCCTGGCCTGGCCTGGCCTGGCCTGGCCTGGCCTGGCCTGGCCTGGCCTGGCCTGGCCTGGCCTGGCCTGGCCTGGCCTGGCCTGGCCTGGCCTGGCCTGGCCTGGCCTGGCCTGGCCTGGCCTGGCCTGGCCTGGCCTGGCCTGGCCTGGCCTGGCCTGGCCTGGCCTGGCCTGGCCTGGCCTGGCCTGGCCTGGCCTGGCCTGGCCTGGCCTGGCCTGGCCTGGCCTGGCCTGGCCTGGCCTGGCCTGGCCTGGCCTGGCCTGGCCTGGCCTGGCCTGGCCTGGCCTGGCCTGGCCTGGCCTGGCCTGGCCTGGCCTGGCCTGGCCTGGCCTGCCTGGCCTGGCCTGGCCTGGCCTGGCCTGGCCTGGCCTGGCTGGCCTGGCCTGGCCTGGCCTGGCCTGGCCTGGCCTGGCCTGGCCTACAGCCTGGCCTGGCCTGGCCTGGCCTGGCCTGGCCTGGCCTGGCCTGGCCTGGCCTGGCCTGGCCTGGCCTGGCCTACAGCCTGGCCTGGCCCCTGGCCTGGCCTGGCCTGGCCTGGCCTGGCCTGGCCTGGCCTGGCCTGGCCTGGCCTGGCCTGGCCTGGCCTGGCCTGGCCTGGCCTGGCCTGGCCTGGCCTGGCCTGGCCTGGCCTGGCCTGGCCTGGCCTGGCCTGGCCTGGCCTGGCCTGGCCTGGCCTGGCCAAGCCTGGCCTGGCCTGGCCTGGCCTGGCCTGGCCTGGCAGCACAAGCCTGGCCTGGCCTGAGCCTGGCCTGGCCTGGCCTGGCCTGGCCTAGCCTGGCCTAACCTAACCTAACCTAACCTAACCTAACCAACGAACAACGCGATGGCGGACGCTATAAGCAACGAGTTTTTAGTCTCCGCATCTAATTGTTATAAATCTTATTTCTCAGTGCTTCAGAAGTATCCGAACACATCAAGAGATGTTCGAAATGCTGTAGAAGCGTTATATAAATCGATGAAAGATATTATCACCGAATTGGTAGGAAAAACGAATGAAAATGTATCTGCTATTGAATCACAGCTATTACTCAAGTCATGCGACTCGGCTCACAAACAAATTTTAGATGAATTGTCCGAAATTAAGAAACATATATCTGCAGAAAAGAGCATCAGCTACTCAACTATTGTCAAGTCTACCACTCCTCTGAAGCCGAAAATATCACATCAGGCTAAAGACAACAAACACGTGGTCGTAATCAGACCCAAAGATGGCAACCAAAACAAAATGCACTCAAGTAAACAGACTATGAATGCCATTAAAAATGCTGTTAATAAATCAAAAAAGTTAATTGTAGTAAAAGAAGTACATAATATCAGAAATGGCGGTATTCTTCTGCGATGCGGCTCTGATAAAGATACAGAAGTAATCGAAAACTTGACACAAAAAGAGTGCTGTGATTACGTCATCTCGAAGCCCAAAATCAGAAAACCAATGAATATAATATACGGATTTGAATCAGAACTAAATAACGAAGAAATTATCTCAGATATTGTCGCAAGAAATCAATTAATTGCAGAAACTATTAATAAATCAGGAAAGAAGGCTGAAGATCACATCAGAATAAAATATAAAATTAAGAGCAGACATCAATCGAGCAGATCTAATAATCTGAGTAAAGAAATTCCCAATAAATGTGATATAATATTTGAATTAAGCCCCGAAATGCGAACCGTTTGGTTTGATCTGCAAAGAATTTTCATCGATTGGCGCTCTTATAAAATTGCAGATTATTATAACATAATCAGATGCTATCGATGCCAAAGGTTTGGTCATCTCAGCAAAAATTGCACTGAAACTGATGCCTATTGCGGCCACTGTTCAGAAAAACACGAGACAAGGAATTGTGCGAACGCCGAAGCCAAAAAATGTATTAATTGCTGTCGACATAATAGCAGAAATCAGAACAACAGATATTTCAGAACAGATCACTCAGCGTTCAGTGAAAAGTGTGATACTTTTCAACAAATGAAAACAAAAATAATAATGAAAATTAACTATGAATAACAGCATAAGCCCAGTTATCAGATGTATTCAAATCAATTTACAGCACTCTAAACACTCAATCGCACCACTAACACAACTAATCTTTGAAAAGAATATAGACATCATTTTTATGCAAGAGCCTTATATCTGCAATAATCGAATCACTGGATTTCCTATCAGTTACCAAATATTCTACGACAGAAATAGCTCATCTCCGACTTCGGCAATAATAATAACAAACAAGTATCTCAAACCGATTAAAATTCAGACATTCACGAGAGATTTTATGAATACTGTTATCATTTCTACAGAAAAAGAAGATCTGACACTAATAAATGCATATCTCAGACCATCAACTGATATCAACTCTGACCTCTCAATTATTAAAACAGCAATTGAAAGAACATCGACTAGAATAATTTTATGCTCTGACACTAATGCACATTCAGATACCTGGTTTGACTCAAATAACGACAGCAGAGGAGAAGCAGTTCTGGACTTTATCTCTGAAAATGACTTTTTTATTGTTAATAACAACCACACCGGAAACTACACATATCAGACACCTATGTATAAAAGTAATATTGATCTCACCCTCATCTCTAGTAGTCTAACAGCAAAAGTTAAAAATTGGCAGATATTAGACACTGACTCACTCTCAGACCATAACTATATATATTTTGAAATATCAGATAAGGCCAACATCAGTCCACCAGAAACAACCAAGATATTTAATACCAAACTAGCAGACTGGAAAGTATTTAATCATAAAATAACTCCGAAATTAAAATTATTCCAAAAGAAATTATCCTCAATCAGAAGTGCAGAAAGTTTAGACTCATTGATAAATCAGTTCGACTATGAATTGCGAAAAATTTGCGATCTAACAATTCCGAAAATTAAACACTCAAACAAAACACCTAATAAATGGTGGAGCCGTGAACTACAAACATTAAAACAAGAACTGAATAGAGCCAGAAGAAGGTTCCAGCGCTGTAGGTCTGAAATAAGGAATGAATTGATCCGAACATATAATCTCTTTAGAGGAAAGTATAAATCGGAGATATTTGCAGCAAAGGTCAAAGCCTGGAACGAGTTCGTGGCAGAAGACAGTAGAGGGAATCCATGGGGCATCCCTTATAAAATCGCGAAAAACAGATTCAATACTACCGAACCCTCTGAACTGTTGACCGATGATGGAAACCTTATTCTGAATAAAAATCTCATTGCAGAAGAATTTCTGATAAAGCTTTTTCCCGATGATAATCCAAATACAGATAATGAATATCATATCTTAATCAGAAATGAATCTTTGTCGCCTCCTGAAACTGATAACGATATTCACTTTACTACAGAAGAGATATCAGCTATAGTCAATCAGCAAAACAAAAGTAAAGCTCCTGGACCAGACTCAATTACTGCAGATATTATACAAAACATTCATCAGGCATCTCCAGAGTTTCTAAAACTTCTGTACAACAAATGCCTACATCTGCATCACTTTCCAAAAAAATGGAAGCAAACAATTATAAAGCTGATACCGAAAGCAGGAAAAAATGATTATAGAGACCCAAAATCTTATCGACCAATCAGTTTAATAAATGTTTTTGGAAAAATATTAGAGAAGCTCGTGATAAACCGAATCAATTATCACCTGAATAGCAGAAATTTATTAAATCAACAGCAATTCGGATTCACAACAAACACGACTACTGAAGACGCAATACATAACACCTTAAAATTCATTAGAGATGGACTCAGCAAAAAAGGATTTGTGGCTCTGATATCATTTGATATAAGCGGTGCATTTGACAACTGTTTGTGGACCAAAATACTATATCAGCTCAAAAATAAATATTGTCCGAAAAACTTATATCAATTATTACAATCATACCTAAATCAAAGATCAGCAAAACTGAATATCTGTGGAGAATCTGCCGAAAAGCAATTAACGAAAGGCTGTCCGCAGGGCTCTGCTTGCGGACCTGGCCTTTGGAATATCAGCTACGACGATATATTCCAAATCGCCAATACTGAGGATCAGAAAATCGTAGGATTTGCTGATGACACTAATTTAGTTGTTTACGCAGAAACGGCAGAAGAACTCGAATTAAAAACCAATCATACCCTCAAAAGAATAGAAAAGTGGGCAGAAAATAATAAATTAATATTTAATTCGAGCAAAACTCAGACTATTATCTTTACCAGACGTCAGAAACTCACTCCACTATCACTTAAGTTTCAGGACCAAACTCTTCAGATCTGCGATACGATAAAATATCTCGGGATTATTATTGACAAAAATCTAACCTTCAAACAGCATAATAAATATATAAAATCTAAAGTATCAAAACTAATTAATAATTTGTTGGCCTTTGCCCGAAACAAATATGGTCTGAATACTAGGGCTCTGGACATCATTTACAAAGGATGCATACTTCCTAAAATCAGCTACGGAATCTCAGTCTGGGCCGAATCGCTTAAGTACGAGTATAATAAAAACTATTTAAGAGCAATACAACGCAGAGTTGGCCTAAGAATCTGCAGAGCATACCGTTCAGTATCATTCAATGCTTGTGATGTCATCTGCAATTTAATGCCGATTGACTTATATCTGAAGGGGAGAGCAGTCGATTATTATATAAGGAAAGGAATCAGCAATGAGCTGGTTTCTGAATACCTTGATGCTTCGGCACTGGATTTGGATAACTATCAGAACACTCAAATAATAGTTGAGCAGCGACACCCCTCTCAAACAATAAAAATTGAAACGTCGAATGAAATCTCAAACAATATTTTGACGATATCTTCTGCAAGAGTTTCTGAAAACATCGGCTCGGCATTTATAATATGGAATGGTGACATCAGAAGGTATTGCAAAAAACTGAAATCTGCAAACTATTGTACGCATCTGCAGACAAAACTCGTTGCGCTTCAATCTGCTTTTGCTTTAATATTAGATAACTATTCTCCAAAAAAATTTACTATTTCAACCGATAATAATATATTACTTTCTACACTAAACAATCGCTACACCAAAGATATAACCGTTTTTAATATTCGTGAACAAATGTTAAATGCAATCAAAAGAGGTTTCCAATTCGAACACTATAACAGTGATGATATGTCAGACAGAATAATCGAAACGAAACGAATCGCAAAAGAAGCAGCGATAAGCCACAATAGAATAATGTTTGATTTAATACCACAATCGGCTATTAAGAAACAAATCAGAAACTATAATATATCTGTTTGGGAGCAGAGATGGGCCGAATCAGAAACAGGAGAACAAACAAAGAAATTCTTTCCAACGATAGCAGATAGAATCAAAGCAAAGAGATTTGAGCAAAAATTTGAATTGACGCAAATTCTAACAAACCATGGAGTCTTTAAAGGCTATCTGTACTATAAAATGAAAATTAAAAACAATCCGTGCTGTGAATTCTGTAATGAAGAAGATAATGCAGATCACAGACTTTTGAATTGCGGGAAGTTCTACAATGAAAGATCAGAATTTAATCGAATATTATCTGAAACCCATTCGAACATATCTGAAAGAACAAAATTTTTCAGAAAAGACATTTTCATGCATTTTTATAATTATTGTTTAAAAATAATTAATTATCCTTTGAATTCATTATTATAAACTTGATTAAATCTAAAATTTTGTAAATATCGGGCCCCCTATTAGTGTAATAGGAATATGGGGCAAAACAAATTGCAATAAAAAAAACCTAACTAAAAAAAAAAAAAAAAAAAAAACCTAACCTAACCTATCAAATGCCACCATCACCCGATTTTTATGGTCCAGTGCCACAAAACTTCCCGGTTAACCAGTTTAAGAGATATTCTAAAGTAATGTTATTTATTCTTTCGGAAGGCGTCGTTCGTATCAATACATTTGGCACTTTTAAAAATGCAATACTGATCAAGAGATGACTGGTTATTGCATACCATCACTTAAATATAGAAACTGTAAGAAGTTAGTCCAAAGTATATATGCATCTTACCTAATTGTGCACCACGCCAATATGGGTATCAAATTAAAGCTTATGAAGTGTAGCATCAGAATAAAAAAGAATTTTTCAAAAATACGATGGCTGAGATAAGAATGAATTTTAAAAGGTATTTAATATCAAGAATTATTAATTATATTCATAAAGTTCGTTAGCATTATCCAGAGAACACCAAGTGAAAATGAGCTTATTTAAAGTGAATAGAGGTGTTCCATTTAACTCAGATTTTTATAGTGGCTAGAGGTACCCCACTTAGTAAGAGTCTGCATCAGTGCTTTCAAGGACCAAACAGACATCATCCATGGCTACTGCTGGTACTGGATCTCAGGTACGTGCCTACCGTATCCAAGATACGAAAGAACCATCATAATGTATGCACAGCATCCAACTGTTTTAAGGCCGTTTTTGCACTGACAACAATAATCGATTATTGCCTCAACACCGATTTTAGCTATAATTACTAAAACGTAATGAAGGCATAGCCATTATCTAAAGAAAGAATTTTTTCGGTGGCTTTTTTAATTTTTTCAGAAGAGATCAAAATACTTTAGTGTCTTTCAATAAGGTTTTTGCTTAATTATTCTTAAAATAAAGATGATAAATATTGATTTTTTAGTTTTTAAACGTCAATCTTAAGAAAATCATATCTTCTCTCAGCCATCGTATTTTTGAAATTTTTTTCTTTTTTAGATTCTACCCTTCACAAGCTTTAATTTGATACCCATATTAGCTTGGTGCACGATTAGGCGAAATCTGACTAACTCCTTTATAATATAGATATCGTTAGGTGTTTATGAAGCATTTAGTCTATTAAAAAGTTCTGGTGGCATACAAAATATCAAAGTATGAACAGATTGTGCATAAATATTGCTCAACTTTCAGAAGAGTCACTTTGAATCAGTCGAATACATCTCCAATCTAATTGAATTTCTTAATCGTCGTGTAAATCAAACTTAATTACCTTACGTTATGCAGATATGAATTCTATGACATTAAATTAGTTTTTCATTCTGTTAAAATAGTTCGTCAAAAATTTATCGTGAAAAATGCTTTATTTTTATGTAGTGCTTTTAATAATACTTTCAAGGTTGTCATTGTGTTAAGGTTTGCTATGAAATGTGGCTCATATTTTAGAAGAATAGCAATTCAGATCTATTTTTTCATATAGGATATGTTAAAAACTTATTAAGAGAGTCAGTCTTTGGACGGTGGCCTCGAAGAGTGGACATCATAGATCTCTGAGTGAAAATGAAAAAGTGTTAAAAAGAATTAAAAATCTTTTAAAATGTGAAAATTATTAAATATGTATATATTTTTACGTATCAACAAAATAATGAATTACATTTAAATTTCATGCTATACTCCTTTTATGTATTTTTACTAAATATTATTTCAAATACTTATAATTTTATAAGAAAATAAAAGATCACAATCAAACAAGGTTTAACGCTATCAAGAATTTAGTAAATATTTTTTTTTAGAATTCTGGATAGATAATCAATTTTAGCTGTTAGTAACGCATTTAGGTTTCGAAGCTCGAGCCAGAATGGCATAATACTTATTTGACAATCACTCAGAGTAAAGATTAGTTCCATATTTATATAAGTGTTATGGAATTATCAATTAGGTAATTATTTTGAATGACTTACATTCCAATCTTCTTCAGAATAATAATAATAAAGTTATGTAAAATATTTACAGATTTGATATGCAATCAACTTGTGATAAAAGAAACAAATTCAAGTTATTGAGCAAACAAGAAATTCCAAAATGACATTGGTTCAGCCCCATAGATATGTATAAACTAGTCATTTTTAGAATAATAAAATCAGTCTACTTTTGGAGACTTTGACTATTATGAATATCATTGAATCTGATCAAAATTGAAAGTAGTTTGTATGTAAATTTTGATGTCAAAGTCTATAATGTGTCGCTTGAATTATCAGAACTTAGACGTTTAAAAATTCATAGCAAAAGAATGGTTAATGATTTTTACAGAAATCTTATGTTAGCATAAGATTTTGAGAAAAATTATTCTTAAAAAGATTTCAAAAATTTATCCACATAAAGATTTAAGATATTACTATAAGATTTTCGTCTTTTTAACAATGCGCCCCAAAAGACCCAACATGATGTTCGAACAAAAACGAAGTTCACGAGTAGATCTCACTAACACTTTGTCTTTTTACTCGGTTCTTTTGGGGCGTTAAATTTAAAAATTTTTGAAAATTCTCACATAAAATTTTATTCTTTAGATCAACAAGTTTAATATTAGTAAAACCCAAAAGTTTTTGCGTATTTTTACAAGAGTGAAAAGGTTTTATTATTAAATGATTAATCAATTATACATTGATCCTCACAATTTGTGATACTCCCCATCTTTCAACTAACTTTTCAATCCCCCGCCTGACATTTGCGAACTTTTAGCACATCTCCATAAATTTCGAAAATGCTCTTCGTGGCCAAATTGGCATTGTTCCTTTTTCGGAACCCATACAATTTTATATGCCCAATGTGTATCTCTTCGGAATCCAAACTTCAAAATTAATTGTTCACAATTTTTGTGAACGAAACTAAAGATCAATAATGAGTTTTCATAAAATAAAACGTGATTAATTTGCTTTTTATTCAATATTTTTAAAGAATGGATTAAAATTTTTATTTAATAAAATACGCAAAAAACTTTTGAATTTTACTAATATTTTAGCGATAAAAATGATAAACTATATTTATATTTTTATTGAATTTTCTAAAATTCTTCAACTATTTTCCTGTAGTTGAATTTTGAATTATTAAGCTTAGAAAATTTCTAGTATATTTAATATAGGTTGAAGCTCAAGGTCACAAGCGCAAACTGGCGTTAATTCGGCTTCTTTATCAGTATATAAAATATCAAAAAAATTCGAGGCGGGGGCTGAGGTCTATGAGGCTGAGAAACCCTCCTTTATATTAATGTAACCCTCGTAAGCAATCAGTAAAGTTTTGAAGGGATCACTTTCTTTGAAAGAAAGAGACATATATGAGTATGGTTCCAAACTCTAAAATTTCTAAAACAAAGCTTTTTGCATTCGTCTCATAAAAGTTATGATCAATTTATTTTTAGTTAGTTATGATCAGTAGTTTAAATCTTAAAGTTTCTTGTGATATATACTCAGAATGGCGAAAGAATGTGCCTACAGTCAAAAATACGAATCAGTAACTACGCTATTTTTGAATTAGATGTTGAATATGTTCCAGGCCTTGATAGACTCATCAGATTTTTTCAACTCAAACTGAAATTTTATCAAAAAAAATACTGATAAAATGGACAAAAACTGGACAGTAACTTTTTCCAACTATTTTATTCAGAAGTCATTGATTGCATTTATGAATACTTTAATTATATTTTTAATTAGATCTGACTGATTTTAAGAGTTTTTCATCATCTTTCACGTAAGACTTGAATTCAATACAATTCATGTTAAAGTTATTTTAATACAAATTTCGGCTTTAGTTAAATCGATACTCATTGAACTTCTTTCGTCAGTCCATATCTTCTATAAATGACTGAAAACTCTTCTAATAAAATAATGACATATAAGTGTAGCTATAAACAGGCTGACCATCTCAGTTCGGGCTACTTGAGTGAGATTTTCATACATCATGCCACAATTTCTTCATTTGACTGAATAATCTTTCGACGAAATCATTAGCTATCGGAACACAAAGAACTGATTCAATAATTTTTGCTAGGTTTGGCAAAGAATTGATTTTCAAAAGTTTGACCCAAAACTTATGCTTATTCGGAGCCTTATCTTCAACAATAATCGAAGCAAAAGCTAATTTGAAAAGTGATATTGAATAGCTGGTCCTCATCTATGGATACTTTGGTAAATTTCAAGATACCTTCAATTACATCAATTTTAAGTTCATTCTTGAGACTGAGGTATGAAAACTCTTGAAAATTCGTGTTTTCTCTGAATCGAACCACCGACCAAAATATTCAAGAGTACGTTCATATGCTACGACAGCCGGTGTTAAAATTTTGTCTCTCATTCAAATCAATTCGCCTTGTATACTCGGCTACATTAACACCAAGAAACTTCAACTAAGTTCTATATTTTGTTATCGAACGCAGCTATTTGATACAAATGAGTTTTGTTTAAATTTATCCTTTTCTTACTTGAGATGTTTTACTTGTAATTACAACTTTATATATACTAAACTTTTACGCATACATTTTTGAAGTAAAGCTCACTTTCACTAACTTTTGATAGTCTTAAAAATAGAATAAAGTTATTTTGTTTTACATTTTATCGCTTAGTATTTTAAAGGTTTTCATGTCGTTCTATGATATAAATCAAAATTATTCGTTTTGAAATTGGTTCCTAAGATATATTTTAAAATTTCAATAAGTTTTCTAAATGCATGAGGCAAGAGCCTCACGCAAGTAACTGATGCGGAAAATGTGAGTCAGACCCCTTGATGCGTGAGAGGTGGTCAGCCTGGCTCTAACTGTTTCTATAATTGTCGACAAATTCTTCAACTCATTATTCCCTAATATTTTGTAATACTTCGAAATGACATTAAATTGTTTTACTTTGACTTTCTTTTGGTTCAGGAAAGCATTGAATAAATTAACTTTATTGAATAGTAAGTCTTCGTCGACAGAAATATTCAATAATTTATCGATTTCAATTCGTTTGCTCAACACTTTATAAAGTTTTGTGAATAGTGATAAAGATTTGTTGAATTTTTTTCAAATAAACCAATAATCAAAATATGATAAAATTCTACAATACTTCAAAGGAAATTGTGACACATTTGTAGTGCTTTACTGCAATTGATTCAATGATTTACTACTAGTTCACAAAAGTTTTCACAAACTTGAAATATGGACTTTTTTATGTCCAGTTCTTATCTCGCACTGGACACTACCGAGAGACCCAAAAAACTGGACATCCAGTCCAAAACTGGACGTCTGATCAGCCTAGGCCTTGATAACCCAGACAGTAAAAAGTGGATACCAACTTAATGATCGTAGGTTCTGATCCTACACATTCTGCGTCATTAAAGAATCGAAATATGAAAAATCTAGTTTATTTGAATGACATTTTGGATATGTTCCAGGCCTTGATAGCTCAGTCAGTTAGTAAAAAAGTGGAACATCAACCAAATGATCCTAGATTCTTATCCTATACATTTTACGTCATTAAAGAATTGAAACGTGAAAATCTAGTTTATTTGAATAAGATTTTGGATATGTTCCAGGCCTTGATAGCTCAGCCAGTAAAATGATAGCGAAAACCAATCTTTTCACCGCAAATTCTAATCTTAGGCTTTTGCCTTCACAATTAAAAAATTAAAGCGTGAAAATAGGTGGTCTATTTCAATAAGGTCTTGGACATGTTCCAGGCCTTGATAAGTTGTGAAACTTTCCTAAAGACGTTCTCCACTTTTAATATTTATGCTATGAAGGTTTGGACCTAATTGGGATTGGACACGGGTCAAACTAATTTTTGAAGTGAAGTCAGTCTTCCATAGAACCCATTATAAAATTTTGCCATATAGGCTGAAATTGAGTGCTTCCATAAATTTATAACCAAATGATGAATCATGTCTGATATTAATTCGTTTGGTGCTATTGATTATGGTGTGTTCATCGGGATGCTGTTAGTGTCAACTTTTATAGGTATTTATTATGCCTGGACTGATAGAAACAGACAATCAAATCAACAATTTCTAATGGGTGGCAAAAAAATGTCAATACTACCAGTGGCCATGTCATTGATAGCTAGTTTTATGTCTCCTGTCAGTATACTTGGATTTCCAGTCGAGATCTACACGAGGGGCACACAATTTTGGATGTCTTTCATTTCTTATTTCATTGCAGCAGTAATTGCAGCCGAACTGTTTGTGCCCATATATCATAAAATGAATTTGACCAGTGTTAATAAGGTAGTCATTGTCAGAATGCATCTGATTTTAATATTCAAATTGATTATTATTCAATCTATTGATACTACGTTCATATTCATAACTCCACAGTATTTGCATAAAAGATTCGATTCGGACATAGTTCGAATGGTTGCCTCTTTCAGCATTTTAATCTCTTCTGTAAGTCACTATCTAACGAGCTAATTATTTTCTGTTTGGTTAAAATTAACCCTGTTTTAACTCAAAATAACAAACTTGCAATTAGTTGCCATACTTGGGTGTTGTGCTTTTCGGTCCTTCTCTGGCATTGGGAACAGTCACTAAACTATCAGTTACTTCAAGCGTTATAGTTATGGGAATCATTTGCACATTTTATACATCTATTGGTGGAATGAAAGCAGTCATTTGGACGGATGTCGTTCAATTCGTTTTAATGCTTGCTGGAATGATAGCTGTTGTGGTCAAGGTGAATCATCTTTCTTTTGATTTCTCTTTACAGAATATGTGCAAAATCAATTTTTGTTTTTCAATAAACACAGGGGACAATAGATGCTGGAGGTTTGTCTGAGTCATTCAGAAAAGCAAGTTTGGGTAATAGGATTCAATATTTCAAGTAATGATTTTTTTCAACATTTCAGTTATTATGTCTAGTAGCATTTTTAGTTTTAGTATTTCAATTCTTATTGATTATATTGGTTTAGATTACTGTTTAAGAAAAGTGGCGACCTATTCATTCAAATTGCTAGCAATACTACTTATTCATTAAAACTTGGGCTCAATAGATTCGAGTCTGAAATCAACTTAAACCTTAGCAAAATTAACAGATACTCAAAAGTATTTCTAAAATTAATTTAACAATTCACTCAAAGCAATTCATTTTTATTCTATCTTCCTTTGAACAACTAAAAAGGAAACAGAATCTGATCACAAACATTCCAATTTCGAAAAAGATTTCATCATATAAATCACAAGTTACTTCATGTCAATGTCAATATATTTAATATATCAATTCATCTCGAAAGTATATTTTACGATACAGTACAATAATGCGTTTTCTATAGCATTTGATTTCAATGAAACAAATTGGCTTTTATTTCAAATGATAAACAATAACAATCTAAAAATAAATAAATCAATAATATTGTTATTTCTTATAAGTTCTAATATTACAAACAAGTGTAATAAGTTTATGTCATACTGTAGTTCCGATAGCAACCAATTATAATTTTCAATTAGTATTGCTTTCAGATAACTGAGGTCAGCATTTTTAAATATCAATTTCAACATGACAGAGTGTTCAAAATCTTTTACAACAAAATCAACTTCTCTACTGAAAATATCACTAAAAATGAAATATAGACATTGTGAGAGTTATTCAATTGGACCATTTTTAGTTATGAGAATATTATTTCTACACATTAGCAAATGTTTGCTATCATCTTTCAAACAAGCGTTTAATCTAACAACAGACTTATTGAAAACATATTATAAGTAATCATAGACACAGGCTCAGTGAAACTGAGCCTTCAGCCTAGGCTCAAGCTAGCCTACGTCGATCATTAATTATAAGTATGGACGATCCAGCAAACCTATATTTCAGATAATCCCTAGACCAAATTATTTGAATCTCTTACATTTAAGATCAACTTTGGTGCAAGTTTTTTTATATAATTCATATTGCTTTTTATTTCTAAACATTCTACCAATAATTTAAAATAATATACTAATAATTAAAAGTGAATTCAATAATTTAAGAATATGTGTATTTTAATTTGTTTAGTTATTTCTTCAAAAGAGAGGTTCATTTATTGTAAAAGGCTTTTGAGCACTCAATACAACGTAACATTTGAATATCAATTTTTCAGAATCCTTGAGTTTTCTGCATACATTTTTCAAAATTGATCAAAATACTTTGTAGTTTCTATCAATAAGATTTTTACTTAATTATTCACTTAATTATTCTCAAAAAGATGGTCAATATGTTTGTTTTTAATTTTTTTAGCATCAATCTTTGAAAACTCATATCTTCTGTCAGACATCGTGTTTTTCAAAATTTGTTTCTGTCTACGACTCTACTGTCCATAAGCTTTAATTTGATACCCATATCGGCTGCTGGGCGATTAGGCCAGATGCTTACATGTTTCTGATTAAGTCCTTTGGATAATTTCTTCAATCTGAACCCTTCTGGAGCTTCTGGCCTGCAACTTAGACATGTGCAACATAGCACACACACAAACAGTCATCTTTATTTTGATACTAAGTTATGTTAAAGATTATCAATTTCATTATCTGAGGCTGACAATCGAGAACTGATGTTAAGATGAATTTCAATTTTCTTTAATCAGAAAGTTCTATAATTGATTGTTGATCTAAATGATATTGATTCAAGTCGTACACCTTAGATAACTTGCAGATCAGTTAATTAATGACGAGCTTGAACTCTAACCTAAGTTCATTTATGGCTATCATTAGTGATATACTGTAAAACTATTTCATTTGTTAATAACTTCATCATCATATGGCTTTTATTTAGTATGGACTTCGACATATATGCTCCGAACACGTTTTGGACAGTATTATTGGGTACTGCAACAATGAAGACAGCTTCATATAGCACAAATCAAGCGCAAGTCCAAAGGACATGCACTATGCCTAACATCTTGAAAGCAAAAAAGTATTTCAAATATATTTTGTATCAAGAAATAACAAAATTCATATTTTTTTCATTTGGCTCAATAGGTCGCTTTATATATCGATTCCTGGTCTTGTAACAATGCTATCGCTCACCTGTTATGCTGGTGTTGTTATCTTTGCAAACTATTATGATTGTGACCCTTTGAAAACTGGACAACTGGAAAGACGCGACCAATTGCTACCTCTTTTCGTTTTACAGTCTTTCGGCAACAAATTCCCAGGCATTCCAGGTATCGAATTTCAATTATTTCATATGTTATTCAATCAATATGAATCAATTTAGATACTGTTTGTTTGTACTCTACTCATTACGAAACTAAAACTCACTATAATCTCAATCAAAATCTATTGTCAATACTTTTTTAAAACCACTTATAATAACATTGAGTATTAGAGAATCAGTTTATTTATTTATCACTTATTTGACAAATCAATTAAATAGCCTGACCAAAATCTTAGAAATAGCAAACTTGATGTAGTACTTGGTTTACAATTGATTTTTCATTTATTTTACTACATTCATAGTTTCTTTTTCAAGCTTCGTACCAATGTGTCACAGAATGAACAAAAGTTGAACCGTTCAAATTTCAACACAATCTTGTAATTTGTCAGAAGACATGTATAGTCTGCCCTTTTATCTTCTAAACTGAGATAAAACAGTTAAAGTTCGCAATATTTTCATATTTTTAATCAAATGTCAAACAAATTACTCATCGATTCAAAATTTCATACTTGAAACAAACTTTTAATAATCAAATTCAATGTAACAGAATTAGTGTTTAGAAATAGCAATTCAATACTCTATAACATTTGTTGAAAATATTGTCCATTATTTTCTCAACAAAGTTTAACCCTTTTAATCACATTGTCTGAAACTTTTAATAGAGCTTCAGGAGTTATTTTCTTTATCCCAACAATAATTAGTTAATAAATACGTTTTATAAATAAAATTCTCTTTTAATACTAATTGTGTTTTCAAACAAAACATTATGATTGCAGAACAATCTTTTCTTCCACTTGTTTCAAACTTGATTCATGTTTCATCTGATCAATGCGTAATATTAAAGAAAAATTGCACTCAATATATGAGTTTAGAAGATAAAAGGACAGACAATACTCGATTTTCGAAGCCCATTTAAAGCCAGATATTTTTCAGACTTTCAATCAGATTGAAAATGCAATTATCAAATTCATTACTTCTATAATCTTCAAGTTTAACACTTAGTCAGTAACCTTCATTTTTAAGAAAGGCTCGCGTTCTACGCTCTCTCCTCGTAGCACGTCAATTCAGCCCCAGCAATTGAGCCCCTGACTATTCAACCCTAAGACAATTGAGCCCTGACTATTCAGCCTCAAGTACTAATTCCAACGTAGAGCTATGGTCTAATGGGAAGAGTTGCCGCCTTAAACAGTAAAGCACAGGTTCGAGCCTCTACAAGAAGTAGATTCTTTTCAAGAGTATTTTAAGCTTAATTCAATTTGATTTAATCAAATTGAATTATTATAATCAAAATTTTGTTTTTGATCATAAAAAATCAATGCGTCTGCGTCAAATGCAGATTGAACAATACTTGGCAGGAGTCGAACCACCACCAAAGAGGAAGCATCGTGATGCTGCTTCCAGTTTGAAAAGGAATATGGAAAAATACGGACAAAGCGATATCATAATGTATCTTAGAAGTGTCGCTCACAATCTTTCATTTTAATACTTTTTTAATTTTTATATTTGAATTTATCTTTTAGTTTCAAAGCTATTTTTAAAAATTTTGTTTTAATAAAATTTTATCATTGTAATATTTTTTTGAGGCTGAATTGTTCGGAGCTGAATAGTCTTAGGGCTGAATTGTCTGGAACTGAATTGCTGGGCTGAATTGACATGGAAGCTCTCTCCCCTATGCCTCTGTCATTGACTTTGTCTCTGTCTCTATTTCTATAAATTCTTGTGCAATAAATTCAATTATTATTGAGTCGAATGATGATAATTATAAAGCTGTCACTCAAGACACAAGCGTATTATTGTTTGGAGTGTTCTCATTAGCAAATATTATGAAAAGCTTTTAATGCTTATAAAATCATAGCTCCATCAAATATAGTAATATGGTTGAAAATTTCATTAACATAATTCCAATTAACTCAAATTTGAAAAATTAATCAGTTCATTTGATTAAATTTTATTTTGGCAAATTTCAATTCTTAAACATTACTTTGGTTGAAAATAAATACCATCAAAACTTAACAATCATTGAAAAATTTGGTTTTACTTGGTAATCAATTTCAAATAAAATAACATTTATCTAAAAACTCAATATCAATTATCCATAGGTTTGTTCGTTGCATGTGTTTTCAGCAGTTCTTTGAGTACACTGTCTTCTAGTTATAACGCATTAGCAGCTATTGTTTGGGATGACTTTTTGAAAAAATTTTTTCGCGACGCAAGTGATCGTAAAGCCGTCTGGATAACGAAACTAATCGCTGCACTCATTGGATTATTAAGTATTGGTGTGGCGTTTCTCACCAGTCAAGTCGGAACCATACTCGAGGTTTTGTTTTGTTTTTACTCAGTATAATACTTGCAATTATCATATAATCACATAATAACAAGACAGGTACTGGTATTGGCATACAGTACCCGCTATGCAATAATACAACTTTCATTCAATAAGAATTCAGATCTTTGCTAGACGAGCCCAAAACATACAACTATTGATCAAATTTGTCAAAATATTCATTATGTTCATTTCAATCAAATAGTGAACAAAACATGCAAACCAAAGAGAACACTTTTATATTTTGATTTTATCTTCTGTGAGCTTCACATCTAATACATGAGGCCTTTATATTCAGAAGAAAGCTACTAAACCACACGCTTTACAGCATAACTGATTCCCACGAGTCACTCGAGCTCTGAATGATTGCAAATATTGATCATTTTGCTCGATTTCTTACTTTAGTTTACTCTAAATTAACTTCGACCCAAAATTAACGGTTCAATGTATATCTGCTTAGCTCTTGAGATACACGTTTAAGAGTTCTCAAGAGTACTCTTTTTCAAGGTTAGAGCACCGATTTTTATCCAAGTTATCTTAATGTTCTAATGTTTTGTAATTTACGAGCAAATCACATTTCTAAATCCATTGATTAGTATAACGAATAGAAAATTTAGATTTTATTTATTGATTGTAAAAAGATTAAACCACTGCTTTCGGTGCAATCAGATTGAAAGTTTAGAGCTGAATTCCACTCGAATCCCATTCAATTAAACTTTTATTTATTTGGATCATATTCTTAAAGTAGAGTGCGATTTCATTCGAACTGTTTGTTTAGTTTGGATACTAAACAAACTACAGAGAAGTACAGATCCTGGTCAATCCGTCATTCTTAAGGCATTCAAAGTCCAATTTCTTCATAAAGTAATAACAGGACTTGATCGATTCGGTATCACGACATTAAGGCGAAGTAAAAAACCAATCAAAATCAGCCAATTAATATGAGCCAATATGAAAAGGCGAATGTCATATACTGGCGTTAAACAATAATTTTAGAGATCATTGTTATATTTAAAGTGTTTGGAATTGTTGTTTCAAAATTCAATATTTACTGAACTTGATTTAAAAATTTTCAATCTATCAATTTTAATATTAGGCCAGGCTCTGGAACCTTAATTTTAATTAATAATCCTCATTGTAATCAAACTTGCGTGTGTTCAGGTATTTATTCAGTAGAAAACTTTTTATCTATAGCTTTCTACCAAAAGCAATAGTTAAATAAATAACATATCATCTCATCCTCTGTTTTGTCGATTCGCTCTTTCTACTTCGCCCTTATGTCATGGAATCATTGATTGATTTTTGTTCCATAAACTTCATTTAAATTCGAGCCCAAATATGAAATTGAGAGGAATCCAATTCCAGACCCATCGACTACCAACTGTTGAATATTCTCCCATTCACAATAAACTCTACAAAATTTTCTAACTTTAAGTTCCATATAATTGCGGTGGATTGTATTTTTCAATCAAAAGCTTAAGTCTTAGAGGATAGAAACTAAATTTAGTCCTGTTTTGAATTCATTTTATAGTAATGGAGCCAAAACATGTATGAAATGTTTGAATTGGGTAGGTTATTATGGCATTATCATAACAAAAGAGACATTAAATAACTAAGAATATATCAATTATACAATCCATTCATAGATTTAATTATTACATATGCTGTTGTTTAGGCATCGATGGCTCTATCGGGATCACAACTCGGCCCCATTTTTGCTCTGTTCGTTATTGGAGTCTTATTTCCATGTGGTAACGCAATCGGTGCAGTGACAGGTCTGATATCAGGACAAATCGCTTGTCTTGCAATAACAATCGGTGCTATCGTTCATAAAAGGCCGGATGCTATACTGCCAACTACTACAGAAGGCTGCGATTCAAACAAATTTCTCAACTCGACATCACCTGGAGTTCTACTAGAGTCACTCAGAAACGCGTCAATTCCTCATTATTCACCAGAAGGTTTAAATGCCATTTATCACATTTCTCCGTATTTGGTACCCTTTTTTGGTTTCATCATTTCATTGACAGTCGGCTTAGTTTTAAGTATTCTTACAGGTTCTAATAAAAACAGGCATATTGATCCGGATTTAACTAACGAGAAAGCTTGCAAATTTTTTCAATTATTTCTAAGTAATAAGTCGACTCAAAAGTATCAAAGTCATAAACAATATCAAAACGGAGGGGAAAGGTTTGCTGATTCCACTCCAATTACTGAGCCTTTTATCGATCCATCTTAAGTTAACGAATGACATGCTTGGTAGAAACAATTTTTTGCATAATCACAAATCATATAAACACATAGTTTTGTACGTCAATTAATGTTTAGATAAGAATGGTTTTTGTCAAATATCATTAGTGTTTCAATTTTTAGTCTATCATTAATTAAGGGCTATGTTTAGAAATATACTAATTGTGATTCAATCGATTCATTTGTTGACAAAAATGAAAATTAACTAAAAATTGTTTCTAAGATCTTATTTTTAATTCTGACAAGTGAAAAGCAAAAACTACACTGAAAATTTGCGGTAGCCACCAACTTAATACTTTAAATCTAATATTCAATAAAACTTATGAAGAGTGACATTTTTAATTTACACGTGTAGTTCAATCATGAACAATATATATTTTGAACAATTGTAAGTTTTCCAGAAATTTGTAAAATAGTATAAGTATTTCTGTATCTATAATTCTTCTGTAATTGATAAATGTATCTCATAAGGACACCTTCTCCGCTATTCCCTTGGAATTTTGGTGAAAATTTGTACACTTGCTAAGTTGGAGGTCCTTATCACAAATATAATGATAACTCTTCATCAATCGCAAAAATAGACACCATCTTCTCCATAAAATCAGCCATGATAGTGTAGATTTATGGAACATTCCAGAGCTTTTGAAATATTACAGAACTTTATGGAGTGTTCTCGATCATTATAAATCAATCTAGAACATCATGAGAGTTTAATTTATGAAATTTTAGTTATACAAGGCGTTTCTTTTAAACAGAAGTTTTTTAAATTGTAATAACTTCGGAACTAATTGGAATATTTTGATGTTTCTTTTAAAATGAACTTTGATTCGGGCAATTTTGTTTGATATGAGTTTGAAAGTTTTCGGACTAGGGGAAGGTATTCTAATTTAAAGCCGCGCGAAGGTCCAAGTATTTCATAGTTGCCGATAAACTAGAAACTTTTTTGATTTTTTTGAGAAAGATCATTAGTTGAAATTATTATCCTGAAAATTTCATCGAAATCCCACAGGGGGTTGTTGCATAATTGAAAATTGAAATTGTTTGATTTTAAGTTCGAAACTCATGCTATTCCGGATTTTTCAATAAAAAAAACACTTTTATCAGATTTTTCATAATTTTATCGAATGAGACTTGCCAAACTTGATTCAAATGAGGTTTTTAGTCCAAAAAAACATTTACTCAATCAGAGAACCAACCTGATATTGAATCATTCACATAATCAAAAGGGTTTACGAGAATAACAATTTAAGGCACCAGAGCTCCTTCAGCTATGTCAGTGTACACCACGGGGACGCGAAATTGGATTTTGTGCACCTCAGGCAAGTATTTTTAACGGAGTGCCTTAAATTGTTATTCTCGTAAACCCTTTTGATTATGTGAATGATTCAATATCAGATTGGTTCTCTGATTGAGTAAATGTTTTATTTTTGGACTAAAAACCTCATTTGAATCAAATTTGGCAAGTTTCATTCGATTAAATTAGGAAAAATGTGATAAGAGTGTTTTTTATTGAAAAATCCGGAAAAGCACGTTTTGAACTTAAAATCAAACAATTTTAATTTTCAATTATGCAACAAACCCTTGTGGGATTTCGTTGAAATTTTCAGGAAGGTATACTTTAGAATAGGTCCACCCCCAGATCGTCTTCAAATCGGGTTTTTCTAGGGGTTTTCGATGCCGTAGAAACCATTTCTGGCCGTCCCAGATGTCGGAAATCAATACTTCCGGTGGAACAAAAATTTCGAATTTTCGAATTCCGGATCGACTTTTCGAACTCTATTCGGTTATCTCGACACTCTTTTGATGTGACCGGGCCGATCTGAGGAATTGCCGATAAATACGACACAGGCCCTGTCACTGAAAACTGTTATATTAGGCCATTTCTAGTCTATCTTTAGTCAGGGATGGACGGCGTGGACGAGTACGAAGCTTGTCTGCAGTGGCGCCAGCGAGTCGGCCTCTTGCCCGAGACTCGTGCTTGATCGAAGTGTCGTAGAAATATGACACTTTCGAGCAAGTGGGCTGGCACTGCTGTGGGCATGTGGTGGCGGTGTCGCAAGTGCGTTAAGGAGGTCTCTCTTGTGAGCGGGACTGTATTCGAGGAGTCGAGACTGTCCTTAGGACAGTCCCTTCTCATTTACTGTTTCGTTCACGGCTTCTCTTACGAGAGACATTCGCGAGACCAGCATAGGCGACTGCCAAGTGTCATCAGTCACAGTCGCCAGCTGGTATGAGACCTGCCGAGACGCCTGCGTCCGATTGTTTGACGCTCGGGTGAATGACGGCAAGATGGGTGGCGTGGGTTCGATGGTCGAGCTCGATGAGGCCATTATAGGCCGCCGAAAATATAACCGTGGGCGACTGGTCTAAGGAACCTGGGTATTGTGCATCATTAATGTCAACACCGGGGACACTAAGATTAAGGTGTGTCCGGACAACCGTCGGGACGCCGCGACATTATTGGCCATGATTGGTCAACATGCTGACGCAGGTACGACAGTAATGAAGGACTCCTGGAAATTCTATGGTGGACTGCATGCCCGAGGATTCAATCACCTCACGGTTAACCACTCGTGCCACTTCGTCGACCCTGACACTTGGGCGAACACCCAGCGCATCAAGTCGTCCTGGCATGCAATGAAGCGCCGTATTTGCTTAGGTGGCGTGCCGAAAGAGACCCTGGATAACCATCTCTGTGAATATCTTTGGCAACGTGAAGTGAAACGTAGCGATGCCGATCCATTCGCAGTTGTGATCCAGTTGCTCAGGGCTCTGAAGGCGCGATACTGTGGCTTACGGTGCTAAAACGAACTTTTTCAAGGCCTCGAGTAGGCAAGGTCATACCGTTGGGAAAAAACTGATCAAGGTGGATAAAATCCAACCCCACCTCCACGCGGTATCCACTGGGTTCGGCGAACGGGGCTCTGGTTTTGATGTTTTGGCGTTTTTGGGCCTTGCATCCATCTTCGACTAGAGTTAGACTAGAAATGAGCTAATTGGGCAATTTTTCTGTGACAAGATTAGTGTTTAATTTATCGGAAACAGCTTTAATGGGACCAGCAGCCCACGGGGAACACGGAAAATGGCAGAAAAAGTGAAAAGTAGAACCGGATGTCTGAAATTCGACATTTTTGTTGCACAGAAAGTATTGATTTCCGACATCTGGGACCGCCAGAAATGGACTCTACGGCGTCGAAACCCCCTAAAGGGCTTGATTTCATGACGATTCTGAGGTGGGCCTATTCTAAAGTATACCCGTTTAACAGTATATTCATTATTGTGATAATAAAACGATCTAAGAATTAGTTAATGTCTGCCCTTATCATAAACAACACACGTATGGTGTTGAGCTTTGGATCTCTTGACAGCCAGCAGAGCAACTCTTTATTGATGAATAGGAATATAACGGTCTCATATCATCACCAATTGTTAAAATAAAAAGCAATGATTAAGGAGGATAATATTTTTGGGCTCAGCTGAATTAGTTTCCTTGGATAGATCTCACTTCCCTGAGTCGAAATATATATACAACTTATAGTCTATCTCATTCCGTTTCCGAGTTATAAGCTCCAAAAGGTATGAGACGGTTATTACAATTTCAGACATTATGAGACCAAAACCTTTATAATATATATACAGCTATGATATTTTCCAACTAGGACACTTTAAACTTGAATAACTTTTAGACGGATTGTCCGATTTTAAAGCGGTTTACACTAAATTGTAACTGGATAGTGTAGACATTTTTTGGTGTGCTATACATCAAAATATTCATCAGGGTTAAAAAGTTATAACGATTAATATAAAAAACTCAATTTTTCATAATAAATAATGTTATTTATGTATGTTTGACATTTACTTTACGTAGTTTATGGATAGTTATTATTTGTTTACGTTTGGATGACAAGTGTTTTACGACTAATTGTAAACAAAATTTGTTTCAAATGCCGTTAACTATCGCCGAACGAGATCTAAAGTTCCGGAAATTCATTAAAATGAGAGCAAAGGGTGAGAAAAGAAGTATTATTCTTCGAGAAGTCGGTAAGTATTGTATAAATTAATTTAAATTTCATTATTAATTGTTTTCCTTTTCAGGGATCAATAAAAACACGTTCACTGAATGGTGTCGTATTGACGACGAGAAGGAGATCTTCATAACGGCTCCAAGACTTAGCGGCTTCGCTACGACGACCACTGATGAAGACAATGAGACACTACGAGAGGTGGCACTAGACAACAATTGGTCCAATTATAGTGAATTGAGAGCAACACTAGAGCTCAGAGACAACGAAAACATTCGCTCCGTAACTGATCAGACATTACGGAAAATTCTCAAAAATCAAGGTTTTTAGTAGTATTTAAAATAGAATTTTGTAATTAAAATTATTTTTAATAGGAGTAAGACGTTGTACGGCCGCTATAAAGGAGCGATTGTTGGATGTCCATAGGGATCGGCTTTTGAATTACGCAAATGAATTCATCGATTAGAATCTCATTGACTGGTCTCGTGTCGTATTCATCGATGAATTCATTATCTCCACCAGTGATTGTGGCCGTATTTGGGTGTTCCGAACCCGTGGACAACGTTATGCTGATTTTAACATCGCTCACGCTCAACGAACACGCCGGTTCAATGTTAAATTCATTGCGTAGTAATTATAAATATTATTTTAGTGAGTTATAATACTTACTAATGTTTTTTGTAGTTTCAGTTTCCACAGAATTGGGCCAATTTATCGAATAAATCGATTGGCCAAAGAGTCGTATGCAGAGTTTCTGCAGGATGGGATTCTCCCTGAAATTGGTCAGCATTTCGATGATGGGAATGTGCATTTGTTGCACGGCAACCATCCGGCGCACACCTCCAATTATGTGAAAGACTGGATTTCGGCCAATATTGGCAATGTGAGTGATTTTGTCATTCCTCACCTGAGGTAAACATTTGTAAGACTTTTTGATAATATTTGAATAATTAATTTTATTTACTTGGTAGTTTGAGTCCGGATATGAACCCGTGCGAAAATGTCGAAGCAATGATTAAGCATCACGTGAGAAGTAAGAGGCCTGTCATCAATTCGGATGAGGACTTGTGGGCATCCCTTCTAACGGCTCACATGACTTTGAAACAGTCACAACACCGCTAATTTTTCATAAATTTAGTGGATTCTATGCCTAATAGGTTGGGCGAGGTTATCCAGGCGGAGGGAGGCCATACAAGTTATTAATCAATTACTTATTCATTTAATTTATAATTATTTTTTAAAATAAAACTTATTTTTGATTCATTTTTCGGTTTTTATTTAATAACTTTTTAAACCTGGTGAATATTTTGACGTATAGCACACCAAAAAATGTCTACACTATCCAGTTACAATTTAGTGTAAACCGCTTAAAAATCGGACAATTCGTCTAAGAGTTATTCAAGTTTAAATTGTCCTAGTTGGAAAATATCATAGCTGTATCTTTAGAAAGGTCTTGTCAAGCAAAATTAGATGCTTACCATAGAGGAAGCCTCTAGGGGGCTACTGACTTTCTAAGTCTGGCAAAGTGTTTCCAGTAATGATTCGCAAAAGGAACGGGGCAGTCCGATACCCCTCTAGGGGGGTCGGTTCTGTGACCCGGGCCGGGTCTACCCGGCCAGGTGGGCCACACCCTCCTTGGACAATTTGATGATTTTTTTAAACATTCTGTCTATCCGGATAGCACTGACACAGATTAATTATTGTAACCTTTTAGTTTGTATTTTATTTATAATTCTGGTTTTAGTTTTATGCTCCCTTCGGGTTTACCTTCATATGGTAGGGAACGGGCAACACAAAAGTTATATTTTTGTGGCTAAAAACCCGAAAAATCGATTTTTAACATAAGGTGATTTTTCCCTCATAACTCGAAAACTATTGATTTTGGTAAAAAGTGCCTAGAGACTTTTGTGTTCAGCATTATAAGGCCTTTCGAATGATATGCCGCTCATCGAAATCGGACTGAGCCCAGGCATCCATAGAAAAATATTATCCTCCTTTGATAAAGATAATTAACTAGGATTTGATAATTAAATTTGAAAAAGCAATCAAGTTAAATTAAATATAATTATAAATATTTAGATATTAATTGAAATAACTGTAGTGTTCATTTATTTTTTAAAAATTCCCAAATTCAAGCAAGAATTATAAATAAAATAGTCAGAAAATTCCAGTATTTTAAATATAACTCCATAAAATCTTCAAAAGATTAACATATTGTGAAATAAAAAAACATTTTTTACGGATTTTATGTTGAATAATTAAAAAGTAGGCTGATCTTAAAAATAGAATTGTTGTTTACAACTTTTGTGTCCTAAGTTTGTAGTTGTCAGCTTTACAGTTACAGTATAAGTAAATTTCTACTTGATTGATAAGTGAATAAATAGGTCTTATTTACCCGTCTTATTTAAAAGTATACAAGTATTTTGATGTAAACATGTATATTTTCAATTGGAATAAAAATAGTAAGTTTAGGACACCCAAAAGAGTATAAAAGCAGAAGTGATCTTTCATTACAAGTCTTTTTTGCATTGCACTGTAAAGAATGCAAGAAATTGCATCTCTCTCTCTCTCTCTCTCTCTCTCTCTCTCTCTCTCTCTACGCGATAAAGATTTTCTCCTAATTGATTTAGATAACACTCTGTATTGAAATTTTTCAACAGGTAAACATTCTATTTTTCCTTATAGATACTTGAATATTGATTTGTGTGATATGTCAAAAGTTGTTAACCTTGAGACTTGGTGACAATAAGAGATATTAAAAGAAGGAACTAATAAATGACTTATTGATTCCATTGTGACTATAATGAGTCTTGCTTACCCTGCCTCTGTTCGTAATTTCATTTATTATTAACCGTCATTTGTTTTTAATCAGAGCTATTTCAAAGTTCAAGTTTTATTCAAATATTAATCTATTTTGATTGGCAAACAAAAATCAAAGTTTATTTCGACATTAAACGATAAAAGTTATAATTTGCTCAATTAAATAGTTGCCAATAAATCAATTTATCGGTCTTCAGTTTAATCTCTTATAAATACATCAATTTTGAAATTAATCTGAACTTTATTTGAAATGAATTCGATTGCCGCAACTATATCAATTTGTCTTTTAGTTGGTTTATTAGAAGGTGAGATAATTATAGTTATTAATTAGTAATTTTCAAAAAATCATAATTATTAAGTTGATAATTCTTAGAAATTAAGTCTTTAATTAAATACTTAGTCAATTACTAAGAGTCAATCGTCCAAAAATTCATATTCGTATTTCTGATTATTGATAGATAAGATTAATTCGATATAAAAACCATGACTTTCTCTTAAAATCAATTCTAATTATTCAGATAAAATATATTCGCATCTTTTGCATTAAAAGTTCGCAATATACTCACAAAGACAATAGAGTTCTTAAGATTTGGTTAAATTACTACTATAATAACTTTGAATCAGATGATTGACCTATTAATTTAATATTAGTTTTGATGTTAATCTAATCAGATCTTAAAGTCTTTGCAACTGCTACAACTTCATACTGTTTATATCGCACAGTTTAAACAATAGCATTTCCGCTATTGTTTAATTCCGTATCAGCATTTCGATAGTTGATATACCTTTTGCCCAAAAATGGTCACTTCCACCACTAACATTTGATTAGATCCGTCAGGATTAGATAAGTTCCTAGCTTTCTAGTCAATTTGCAGGTTTTAAGTTTATTATCAAATTTATTCAGTGCCAACAACTATCCAATTATGGTTAGAATACAGACCAAATTGACCGTAAGCACCGACATTATGCTATAGTATGCAAAGTGGCCAATAGCATTGCGTTCACTTTTCAAGCATTTTCGACCAGCTTTCAAATAATTTAAAACATTATTTACAAACACAAAATACAAAGCTGTCAACTGTGTTGTCATCTCATCTGATTAGTCATTATATTTTTTATTGTATTAGCCATTATTATATGTAATAATATTCAGCAACGTATTAAAGCTAAAATTTTAATTTTATAACTAATTCAATTCAAATAAAAGGAAGAACAGTCCCACAAACAAATCAGCTCAACTTAAATCAAAGCCACAACTATTACATGCCCTCAGTGTTCGAGTCTGAACATGAGTCCGAGTTGACAAATAGTAACCAACCAATATCCAGCTCGATTGCTAATTATGTGTTCAACTTTTTCGAGCGAGCATTCCTTGCAAAAACTGATCGAACATCCACTACTCCGAGTTTGCCAATTGACCAGAACAATAGCTGGTCACAAATAATCAATGAAGACATGCAACAAATTCACAATTCCTTATCTTCAATGTGGGAACAAACTGTTGCAAATCACTTACAACAATTAAAAGCGTTAATGTCAGATAACAAAACATTATCAAAGTTAACAGAAACCTACGAACAAAGTATAGCCAATATGAACCAATTGCAAAAAGACTTAATTAGTTTATGGCGTCAAACTAAACTCACGATCATTTCGGTAGACAACAAAACACAAATGCCTCAAAATTCAGAGTTAACAACAGACTATCAACTTCAAACTGATCATCACAATGTATGGCAAACCTTGAAACAACACTTCAACCATGTGATCAACAGAATCTCATCGATGTGGCAGCAAATCAATCATCATCATTCTGACAAACAACAATCAAATCAAACTGATTTTCCTCTCGAACCACTCCAATCATTTAATGCAACTAGATTACAGATTATGGTCATTCAAATGCAGCAGCAATTCAATCATATTTGGCAGAACATGGCTAACAAAATCGCCGATTCTTTCAACTTTGATAAAAAGTATTAAGCTTAATATTGTCATCTTAAACCATTAGCTATGCTTTATACCAAAATTGTTGCCTCCATTCATTTACACGTATTTCCATATAATATAAAACCAGATTTATTATTAATCCTATTCCAAAATATTCCAAATCATTGAAATCATTACTTTTTTAAATTCTACTTTTTCACAAACTTATCAAATCAGATACGCATTAATTAATGAGCGCATCAGTTATCAACCAACTTCTGATTATTAGTGGCACATTTGATCTTTCTTCAAACAATGAAGTACTAAATCTAACAAAACTAATCAATTATTCAAATATTTTTCTTTCAAGCACCGATTCTGATCAGTCTGATCACCAAAAACCACTCGTCACGTCAGTCACTCAAGCAGAAACTGGTCAAACATTTCGGGGATCTTTACAACGAATGGATCGCATTCAGAGAGACGTTCAACAATTATGGAATTCCATTACTGCAAACAAACAGAATGATCAAAGCAACCAACTAAATGACAAAACCATCCAAAGCCGGATCCAAAGTGTTTGGGATAATATCAAAAATTACTATAATAATAGAGGCAATGGCAGTACAATCGATGGTGTCCTGCAATCAGCTACTGACAGAGTCTCAAGGATCGGCGACTACTTCAAAAACATCTGGCAAACAGCAACTGATGCTTTCTCCCATTCCAAACAAAAAGTCGAAACACATCAACAGACAATCAGTTCAATCATTTCCAGTTTAAGTGATAATCTGCAACAACTTGTCTCAACTGTTTCTCAAGGCGTCAATTCTATGAAGTGACCGGTTCACACTATAACACATTAGTAACTCATATTCAGCGCTTGGAATACATACCGGAGTATAATACTCAAATCTTTCTAATAAACTAAGATTGCTTTTTTCAAAACTCCATTTTCATCTCATTTATCAATCAACTCTGTAATCTGTTAACATTTGAGATTTTTCATTTAAGCAACTATTAAGTCAAATACTTTTCCAATAAATTGTATTGATTCGCTGCTTTAGTCAATGGTGTTATTTTGCTTGTCAATTTTTGCCAACAACTTCATTCAGACGAAAATCTTTAAGTAAATCAAGTCATAACCAATTCAAAACTGGATCAACAGCTTCTAAAAACTTGTTTCAAAAATCACATTCCCAAATCGTCAACTATTTCATCTATTCTTAAGTTAAATTCAAATTTTAATTACATTCTAATCTACTGGATAAGTGAAACAATCGAGAAAACAGAGTCAATCATTAAATCTAATTAACGCCTATTTGTTTACGTTGAGCTCTCTTCTCAATTTCTTTTTTGAGTGAAACCACGCACTTGGCCATTGTTGGTGAAGCCCGAGAAATAACATCTGTCTGATAATAGTCTAATAGTTCTCTCAATTTAGGTGTCAATTTACTAGAACCATTCACCAAAGGCAATGATGTCTCAACTGGTGAACTGACTGACTCGTTTCTTATATTTTTGTTATAATTGACCAGATTCGGCGATAACTCTTCCATTCGTTGTCTTAAACCGATAAGTGTGTCATAATTGAGAGTATGATTTGCAATCTCAGAAACAGCTCTGACTATTTTCCAATCAATTCTAGCCATTGATGGCGGTGTGATGGCAGCCAATGTCTGTTGAGCTCGTCCCTCAAGATTAACATAAGTCGACTGTTTTTCAGTAAATGCCGCGCCCGGAAGTACCACATCGGCTTGATTTGCACCAATATCTCCAGTATGGCCCTAACATAATAGACAAATCAATCTAATGGTAAGACATTATCTCACATAAATACCTGATAGATTACAAAACAATTTTTTGGAATTCTGATTTTCGAGTCGTCCACACCGAAAAGCCAGACAACTGCTGGTTCTCCGTTGTCGTCTATTTCTAGTTGTGAATCTGGTCTAAAACCCAAATCGAAAGCGGCTACTTGTGAAGCGTTTGAATGTAAAACATTTAACTTTGCTCCAAACCTATCTGAAATGCATTTCACTAAGTCATAAGCATTTGACGGCTGATTATCTCTCAAAATTTGTTGGCCTATCACTATAATTGGATTTTTAGCAGAACTTATTCTTTTAGTGATCGGATGTTTATCACAAGCAACAGAGTGAAGAGTAGACACATCATCGCCCAACCACTCATAATCGTAAAGTAAATCCAAATCTTTAGGGCCGATGAGCGCAATCTCATTGATCCAATTGTTTCTCCAAGACTTACGTATTCTTGCATTGAGAAGGGGTGCTTCCAATCTAGGATTAGTGCCCACCAGTAATATAAAGTCGGTCTTCTCGATCTCAGCAATTCCTGTGTTGAACAAGTAATTTGATCTCAAGTCAAGATCAGCTGCTTTTGGGCCACAAGTCGGATCAATGTCAGAATCAATGTGAACGAAAACATTTTCAGAACCAATCAAGTTAAGCAAATCTTTAATCGAGACCATGGTCTCTGCATCAGTGTGTGGACCGACTATAGCCACAATACGGTTAGGATCCACGTGATTCATGGCTTGAGCCACTGATATCAGAGCGTCTTCCCAATCGCACTCTTGTAAATGAGAATCACTCGATGGTCGCAGTAATGGCACCGTTAATCGTTGTCTTTTTAGTCCATCGACTGGTGCATGTCTTGATTTGTCTGCTAACCATTCTTCGTTTATGTCTTCATGAACACGAGGTAGAATTCTGAGCAGATCCCCCGATCGCTGACATACGACTATATTAGAGCCAACCGCGTCCATCACATCTATTGAGTCGTATCGCCTTAGTTCCCACGGACGACCTGTCATTCAAATCATTTCTAATTTAATCGCTATTATCACCCTACTTAGGTTAGCTCAATCTATTACCAGTAAAAGTATATGGTTTACTAGTAAGTGCTCCAACTGGACAGATGTCTACTATATTGCCAGAAAGTTCTGAAAGAAGAGCAGTATTTTCTAAATAAGTGCCGATTTGCATATCGCTGCCGCGACCACTAGTGCCCAAATCATCACTTCCTGCGATCTCATTCATAAATCGGACACAACGCGTGCAATGAATACATCGAGTCATTATAGTCTTAACTAAAGGTCCAATATTTTTATCTTCCACAGCTCTCTTATTGTCCCAATTTATTTGGAGTCTAGATCGGTCTGATCCGAAAGCCATCGACTGGTCCTGAAGGTCACATTCTCCTCCTTGGTCACAAATAGGACAGTCCAACGGATGGTTCAGTAATAGAAATTCCATAACCCCTTCTCTTGCCTTTCGGGTCATCGCTGAATCAGTTTTGATTCGCATTCCTTTCAATAAACCGTCAACAATCAATTAAATACATCATCAATACTTATATAAATAAATAACAAGATTCTTGCCATTGATTACAGGCATAGCACAAGAGGCCACAGGTTTGGCACTCTTTTCCACCTCCACTAAACACATCCGACAATTTCCGGCCACTGAAAGTCTTTCGTGGTAACAAAATCTCGGAATTTCGATACCAACCCTCGCGCACGCCTCAAGAACTGTGATCCCAGGCTCAACACGAATCGGTTTGTCGTTTACAAACACCTCAATCATATTCGATGCACAGCGAATCACTTCTGAAGCTAAGCGCTTATTATTTCCAAATACCAAATCCTTATCACAAATGCGTTTCAATATTCGATACATTCTTAAGGATATTCAATTGTAAATCACCAAAATTAATTGAGATAATAACCAATTTAATTGAATAACATATTATTTACATACACTAACACATATAACCCTCACTGCAGTGCTGCCCTCACTGTAGTGCTGGCCTCACTCCAGTGCTACCGAGACTAGTATTGCTCTGAATGTTGCGCCAGTTTACCTATCAACACATTATCATCTACCCAGACATCAGTATAACGTTTGCAACCAACAATAATCACCTAGGTCTAGTTTATAACCTATAGTAAGACCAGTACAACTTTTCACCCAACTTCTCCAAACTACAACTGAAGTGTACCACCAAATTCCTTATTATCTAACACACTTCGGGGCAGCACAAACACACTAACCTTTTCAAATTGAATAACAACTATTAATAAAATGGATCGTTTCTCTATTACTTATTCTAAATATGCCAACTAAATAATCAAACACATGAATCACTTAGTTGTGATGAATAAATAAGCAAAATTCAGTTGAATCAGTGCAATGCCAAATTTATTAGATTCTAGTACATCATAAATCATCATAAAGTCATAAATATTTGTTATTCATGTAAGGAATTATAGTCAATCTAATAGTTTCTTTATTAGCTATTAGTTGGTTGACTTGCATAATATTTCCATCTTTGACCGATTCTCCATCAATAGCTAGAATCTCATCTCCGATCTCGAGCACACCGACCAATGACTTTTGAGTTTGCTCGTCTTTCATGCGAGATACAAAAACTCCTGCAATCAAATCACCCATCAGGTCACTCATATTGCAATACAGACTTACAACTATTTCAAATACCTTTAACATTATTGACAGTTCCGCGCGCAACAAAAAAACCAAAAGCCTTTCCTTTTTTCCTGTGAATTTGTATAACTTGTGAACAATCCGAATTCAATTTGATCAGTTCCCCCCAAACCAAATTATTGTCCACACATTCAGCTACAGACGAACTCGACTCTTGTCTCCGTACCAGATCAAAATCCAATGACCTAATCTTATTAACAGACCGCACTTTTCTGTCAATCAAAAATAAACCATTAATTGATTATGAAAAAATGGCCCCAATATTGAAAATCAATTTCTCCCCAGACATATACCTTTCTGGTGAATTTACTTTCATGTCCACTTTTACATTCCTTCTAATACTCATTCTTGTTCTTAGATTTTTCACGAATGACGGCGAGCCATACTTATGATCAGTTGCACTCTTATTGACAGTAACAACACAATTATTACTTCCATCAGGATTCACACTAATTCTTAGATCAGTTTGTGATATGCTTTTACTATCTTTCATCGGCTCTACAGTACACTGTTTGGTCAACTTTTCATTAGTGAAGGCACGAGTTATGGCCGACTTGAACCTTTGGAGAAGAGACTTTCGATTACTGTTACAAACATTCAAATTCGTTTCACTGATTGCCGGTTTCAACGTCTTATTCGGTAACTTATGGACAATATCTCCCGCTGAATACGAGTTGGAGAAGCGTTGACTCACTTTTTCTTTCCAAGCAGTCGTCTTTTCATCCTCCTTCTCTTCTTCATCATCACTCACTTCATCCCGATCGGTACCTTCGTTAACAATTTCATCAGGATAGACCTGATCGGCAGATAATAATGCTTTGTTAATTGTGTCTAAACAACTTATCATATCTGGCGTATGATTAGCTTTAAGTATTGATTTTCTTGATTTTGGCGATGATCTTGATGATTCAGCTAATGATAGTGATCTAATCAAATCTTTTTTTGGTTCATCCCAAGCCTCTGTTTTTTGTTCACTGTCAAACGATTCTACTTGTTCACTGTTGAGCCACTTCTTAATTTGTCCCTCTGATGAGTAAATACTTTTATCACTTTTCTTACTCATCGGAAATATAGTCTCATAAATCGATTCAATTTTAAGATCACTGTTTTCAATAAGGACTGGCCGAGCGAACGCATTCACCATAGATGAAGACTCCAATCGGTCGGACATACTTTTAATTCTAGAAAGGGCTGCACTATAGTGAACACTCGCATCATTTGATGAACCATTGCGCTCACTAATTTCATTGACAGACCAAACACTTTGACTTTTTGTCCCATTGATTCGTGCGGTCGACAATGTATTGAGTTGTCCCATCAAACCATAACACTTATGGTTCCCATGTAATTGTGGCACTGTCTGTAGAAGAAGACCTCCCTTATGATCATCTGACTTATTAACACTGTTCAATTGTTCTGTCAAATTAACATTCAAGTTTAATTGAGAGCTTGTCCGACAATTGGTCATTGACGTGATTGGTTTCGATAGCTTCTTATGTGGTAACGTTTGAGTGAAACAATGACAGTGACACGACGGTAAAAGTGAATGCTTATCGGTAAAACTATTGCTGCAAACGTCGGTATTCATACTTGACTCTTCATAACTATCCTTATTTTGATGAAATAATGTAGCAAACAGTTTTCTGCATGATCTTCGCATGTTTTGTTCAGATAAATGCAATTCATCATCAAATCTCACCCTATGCTTAGCGCCACTACTTGTTGGCTGAGAAGCCCTTTTTGAAAAAACAATCGTTCTCTCAGTTTAATCATTATTGAAATGATACAAACTCTATTTATATAATGGTCTCATCTGACAAATGTACGACTTTTCCAATAGTTATAAGTTACTGGGCAACTTCAGTTCAAATACAGAAAGTAATAAATTGACTCACTTTTCTCTATAAGCTTGATCTTCATCTGAATTGGAACAAGTCGACCCAACCCTTTGCCCATTAGCAATGGCCACAATTCCGGAGTCATCATCACTTTCAACTGAATTTTTAAATTAAAAACTTTAATGTCGTCTCAGAGAACAATAACAGTGGTTTACGTTTCCGAGTGTAAATATAGAAAATTTGAAAACATACCCGTATTTATTGAGTCAGGACTTCTTGTTAGTAATTGTGATTCCATTTTAGATCCACTTGAAATCGAACTTGATTTCAATTTTGAAGTCATCGTTTGTACTAAATCACTAGAAAAGTTTCAAAACAAACATTTGAGAAAATGTTTACAAAACTAATTAGAGTAGAAAATGATCTAAGATCAGGAGTTTGCTGCAGATCAAATTATTTCTTTAATTACGAGTTAATTAAGCGTCAAATTGTCAAACATGAAAAACCAAAATTCTATTAACATAATTAATTAACACTGCATCAAAGCTTACAATTTTGATTTGCAGACCCAGATATTAAAGCTTGGTTTGTCGCGATTTGTCAACTTAATAGTTTTCAATACCAAACAAATAAGTATTACTTTCAACTCGTTTTCAACAATACACTAAACGCTTACAGTCTCAATAATACAGCTCTGATTAACTTCTCAAATAAAACAAACTAACGATCAATTTGCGGAAACAAAATCAATTTAATGCCAAATGTGTCATCCAATCAGAAAGTTTGCGTCCAACCAATTAGTGGTGCTGCACCTGTAATCCTATTCATATCAGGTACCAGCACATCAATTCCTTGTAGACTTATTTTTAAATAAAGCTATCATTATAAAAATGTCCTAACGCAGGTATATGGATCAACACTATTTCACCAGTATTCAGTTGAAACACCTGCAGCTTAATTCAATAGGATTTCGTGCACTATCACTGCTAATAAAAGTAGAGCTACACTCGAGGCAAACAGGGGATTATCACAGAGCTAAAACCAGGCTCTAACAACCACTACCATAATTACCATCCAATTTTACCCAAGTTTCCGATACTCATTTTCTATAATCAAAATTAAAACTCTTTTCTACTCACCCGTTAATGCTAATTTAATTATTATAAACCAAAATATATTTCTAACTTAATAATCAGTTTTTAGCTAAATCAAACCAAATATTCAAATCTCTTTTCAGCAAAAAATTGGCTTAAAGAACTTTTATTCTAAAATTTCTATTCATTTCAAATCATTTGTCCGATTGTAAGCATTTTTTTAAAGGCTAGAATACAATACGATACAAAACCCCTTCGTTTTAGCTGCTTACAGTAAATCGAGAGCAAACAATTTAAACTAAAATTATCAAGTCAAAGCTAAAAATCAGTTATCTTCTTTTCTCAGCTAATTTCGCTTCTTCAACTCATTCAGCAGTTCACTTCAAGCTTCTACCATTGATCTCATTTTCAATTTTATCTAATTGCGAATAAATGCAAGTACACATCAAGTAGTTTCGACTTAGTGCGCAAATAAAACTATCAAACTCTAATAATATGTTTCATTTGATTTATCAATTTTATCAAACCTAAATCTGTTTCATCAAAAACAATGATATATTCATACGAAAATCTAAACAAAACAAAAATCCAGGTCAATTTGCAATTTTGACCACAGTCAACTATTTTTGGTTATAATAATGCGACCTCAACTAAACCAGAAGTAATTACGAAGTAAATTCAATCACTCACAAGATATGCAATCACTGTCACGTCTCTCTTAAAATTGAATTTTTAAACACGAATTCATTCCATTAAACCCATCTTTTTCTATCAACATATTATCATTGATTTACATTAATGAGAATATCTATCAAGACTGAAATATCGTTGAAATATAGTAAATTCTACCAAAATGTGATCCAATTTCTATGAACAAAATTAAGAGACCTTTGAAATACTCGAAACAGTTTATTTGAAAAACATCCTTTTCATACATATGGCGTACTGCAGATACGATAAATCACTTACACTTAAATACAATTATATAATTACAATAAACTAGTTTATGTAAATTTAATCTAAAATTGCAGTACTTGTCTATAAACAATGGTTTGCTACAAATACCTTATATAAACGCCTATAAATAATAAGCTTCATTTAATGCATTCGAACCGCAACAAAAGTGCTCCATTCACAATAGGCAGGCAATGACCAAACGCTCATTTTCATGGCACCATAAATCTTAATTTTCTATTAAATGCTCAGCTCAATATACCAGAGCAGGTCTTCTCATTATTGAGCAACTGGTTTTTATTTCAAAATATACAACTTTCACACACATCCTAAACTCATTGCCACCGGAAATCTATCTCAAACTTAAATTGCCCGAGGGTATGCCTACCAGAAATGGTCAAATTAAAGTGATTAATGCGCTTTCTTCTCAGTACTCTGGTTAAAACTAGATATATTTTATTCAAGCATCATGTTGTTCGCAATATTCGTTTACAGTTCATATCAACTATATTATATCAGGTTTTATCATTTCAGATCTGAACAAATATTCATCAAAATTGACAGTTAACCAGCTCACATTTATTCTATATGCTCTATAGAGTATTAATTAATTAGAAAACCAATATATATAACAAACTCACTTTGCTAAACTTTCTTCTCAAATACAAATAATTAATTAAATCATTTTTTCTTTTCGGAAAAAACTAACAAAATTGTCAGCTCTACTTTAGTTCTAGTTTTTTCTGTTTTTTAAAATTTGATTTTAAGTGAAAAAAGGCTTTACTTCTAGCACATTCTCCTATATCTAGACAAAGACTGAAAATGATCGACCTTAGCTATTATAAATATAGTGTTGTTAAGCTAATACATAATAGTCTGTAGAAGATCCGCACCAAGTCAGCGATAGGAAGTGCGCCAATTAGTAGTTTGATCAAAAGGAAAAAGCCTTCAACTATCATATCAAATTATTCACTTAAACACTAAAACATGTTCATTTTCAATTTTGTTTTAATGCCAACAAAAAACAATCAAAACATCTCTCTCTCCCTCTCTCTGATATTTTGATAATTTTGCACAATATTTTTATGTATAGAATATCGAAACAAAGTAAGGCATGTATTACACAAGTTTCAATAGATTAGAAATGATTTTTCAACAATTATAGTAATGAGAATTCGTGCCATAACTTTGAGGCATCTTAATTATAGACAGCACAACACATAAACCGACGCAAAAAACTAAGTTCCAATCGTATGAATCGTGAGGGGGAGTGTGTGCTCTCAAACCATCAACAGGTCTATTATCGCCATCGGTGGCCAGTCTTGGTGGCCATGAGCTCATTGAAAATTCATCAGAAAAAAATGAAGTAAAACAGACTCCAGAAAATGCTAGTTTCAAAAACAAAATAAACGTAAATCCATTTGATTACTCCTACTGAAAATTTGTAATTTTCAAAAATTCAAATCACCATCAACTCATGTAATTGAAAATTGAACCAACTCTTAATCCTGTTAATCAAAACTCATCAAACACATACTAATTAATGAATAATAAAAACAAAACAAATAGTTTGATCTATTGTTCTACTTTTTCTGTCACAAATTGATCTGAACTACAAATAATTTAAAGTTCAAACAAATCATAGTTCGCAATGAAATGATGTAAATATGTGCCTCTTTTCTAACATATAATTACTAATAGTATATAAACAGTGTTCTTATTTATTTAGCTTAATAACATCTGATTAAAATTGATTTTTTCTCCTCAAAATAAACAATAAGATCGAAATTGTGTATTTGTCTGGGCCAAACTATTTTATAAATACCTAAACTAAATTGATGCAATTTTGTGCATTTTTTTCGCTTAGGCACATAAGTGTGAGCTGAGGCACATTCCCTAAAATCTAGACAAATGAGTTCACTTAAGATTCCATTTGAAAAGCAATGCTCACCTTTTCCTCAATAATCAATTTGAAATTTGTCGATTAAACTGAGATTCGTTGATTAACTTGGACTCAATTCAATTAAAACTTAGTCGCACAAGCACATGAAAAACTTTTATGATCTTTTCTCAAAATAAAACTATTCGAAATTCCTATACACCCACTATATTATCAGATGAAATGTTCAATTACGATTAGGACAACATGCGATCACTTCAGTGATCATTTGAGCCAATGTCATTTGACCGAACGATTCTATTGCACAATACACAGTATACAAGTGAGTGCAAGTTTTTTCCTCATCAATTTCAAGTTTGTTTTACTAATGTTTTCAAATTTATAACTAGTAATAAACGAACAATATTGATAATATTGACACTATTATCACTATTTGCCTATTACGAATCACTTGAAAAGCTCAAGCATAATATGTAATGCAATCAATACAAAATCACATTATAATTGATTGCATTCAAATACTATAAAATCGAAAGTAACACATTCACTAAAGCTATCATAACGCTGTTCTCCAAACTGAATACAGTATTAGCACACCTGTAATCAATGCACAGACACGAACGAATGAAAGAACAGGTTGTCGTGTTGGGGCAGTATGCAGTAAAAAATGAATAATGCCTCAGGCTATTAAACAACAACAGTCACGCATTAATCACTTAAAAACAGACTTACTGTATGAGCAAAACTTCTGCCTCAAAGGCAATACATTTTCTATAACACATTTCCATTGGCCTAAACTTTTCGATCAAATAACAATAATCGCTAAATGACAATATTTGCCACTTTTCCTAAATCACATTTTTAACTTGTTTATCCCATTCACACGCAAATTATCAATTTTATAGCCAAAACCCAACTTTCATACACTAACCAATGTTTGTGCAAAAATTTCATTTCACTACAATCGTATATGATTCTTATTCTCAATTGATTTGCAGCATCTAATTTTCAAACGTTCTAAATATTATTGCCCTTCAATTGTCGATAATCATAAAAAGTACTTTAGTATTATATCCTATAGCAATGTCAAACCAAAGGCCAAACATGAGGATTGTACAAACCTGTTCGCTGCTTTTCTTGCGCAAAAAATGGTCATCACTTTGTTAACAAAGTTCAGTCAAATATCTATTAAATCTATTCAATGCTAGCACTGGTATTGAATAAATAATTGATTGTTGAAAAGTTTCAAACTTTTCCATAATTGCTTTCAAATTAAAGAACAGCCCCTAACGCAACGTTTGTTTATTTACATGAATTGTAAACAATGCCTCGCATGAGGTCCTATCAATTCAGTTATCAATAGTAATTGATTTTATTATTCGACCAGTAAATTCCTATTAACATGAATAGCGTTAGTCTCCACAGACAAGTTGATAATAGTTTCATCACGTCTTTTAGTCAGCCATCGGTTCGTTTTCTTAATTTGAGCCAAAGACATGTCGATTGTATTTGGATCGCATTCGAAGGCCATCGCGTCAAATATAAGACACTGGCACCAAAACAACACATCGATCTCAACACTTATTCCTCTCATCCCTGGATTTTCAGAGATTCGACCACCGGAGATTTGATGTCGGCTCATGTCTGTCATGAGACCAGCCAATATTGTCACCATAACAATAATATATTTATTAGAAGAAAATTGATTTTAATAACACTTCCCATTTATTCTCTCAAAGAAAGGTGCTTTCAAGTATTGAGACACCAATTAATAAATAATCATTTAGTTCAAATGTTAGACATTCCCGATTCAATAATCGATGACTACAGAACTTATTGTAACAGTTCTTCCTCTCCCTAATCAATTATCAGTTCATATTAGTTCACTTGTAGATCATCCAATATTAACCGTAATGTCATCGTATTGACTAAAATCAATTACCCAAACACATCTAATATTACAATAGTTGTGTCTTACCATTAATAACAATCATTTTTAATCCAAATAAACTTTATTTTATATCATTTTATATAAATTACACATAATTGGCACAAAAATTACAAATCCTCTAATAGTTGTGAGTAATTATTGTCAACTCATAATAGATTTGGTTTTTAAAATGCATAATTATATAATAGTAAGCTAAAAAGAGATGACAATTCGATTCAACTTCAAGTTTTGCATAACAGTCTGCATAACATCGTGTCAAATTAGATCATTAGAGACTGTCAAACAGCATTATCAAAATTCTAACATTATTTAAATTGACTAAATCTAATTAAAATAATTAGATAACATAATATGCAAAAAATATTACAATTATAATAAAACAAACTGGTTAGTTCAACTATACAAAGTGATTAAAAAATAATTGGGCCTAAATATTAAATGTATAAATTTGTCATCATTTCATTTGGTCAATGAGTACGGGCCATTCACAGTAGTTCATGCCTCTGTTGCGCTACACAGTTACAAACCCCAAACTACTGGTCAATTCATGTTCAAACCTATTCATAGCTTATAATAGCGTCTTATAGATTAAAGTAGTGACTAATCTTGTTTGAATAAAACACTAGATGAGTTATATCAAAATGCAAATAACAATAATATATCAATAACAATCTATAAACATAATAATTGGCTATTCTAGAATTCAATTCGAGTGAAAAATCACAAATTAGATAATAAATAACCCAACTAATAATTGACTGCAAAACTAATATGACTGTTAAAACACATTTGACCATATTTTGGCATTCAGATCAGGACCGGTTACTAGTAGTATTAGTGTTAGTATTAGTCTTAGTCAATTTAGTTAAGGCAGTATTGAGTGCTAGTCATAATCGGTTCATTTCGCATCCCTCATCAATCAAAAGGCTGACTTCACAATTCTTCGAACACGACGATTCTGTGCTCCTAATTATAATTCAATTTCAGTTATTTTTACTCCTCACTCAAAAAGAAAATAGATTCAAACCTCGAAGAATTAGAGCTTTCACTTGGCTTCACATTCAAATAGACTCCTCCGCTTGGACCCAACTTCTTAGATATCAATGCTTTCGGCTTTCGAGTTTTGGCAATTGAGTTGGCCATCATTTCGTCGATTGCATTCTCATTATTTCTGGTATCGATCGGTGCGATCGAGATATCTCTGACCGCACGAAACTCTCCACAGTTGTTCAAGTGTTCATTTTCCAAGCGGAAAAAATTCCAAACAAAACGACTAGATTTAAAAAGCAAGTAAATAAATAACATATACGTTGGCTAAAAGTAGACTTTTAAATCAGATTAGTTCGAGTGTCAGCATTTACCGAAATAATTCGAGAGGGGCTAAAATCGAAACGACTAGATCTGCCTGAATCACACCGATCTCAGTCAGGGATACAGAGAGAGTCCAACCAAAACGCAGTATCAGATCTTCAATAATTGCAAAATAATAATAATTCGGTGATGAATACACAATTTCTTCACGTAGAAATGGGTACTCTTTGGACGGAGATTTAGAATCGAATAGACCCCAATCCATCTTTATATCCCATATATATGTATAACACGAAGAAACTATCATTGATATAATCCAACAAATAAAAAAGGGATTCGAATGCGAGTGATTGTATGTGTCTAATTAATAAGAGATTATTAACTTTTATTAATATATGCTACAATAATTTTAATTATTATCCATCTGATTCAACTTACTTGTATACTTGGTGAGTGTTGAGAATATGACCACGAAGAATGTGGTTGAATACTTGCCAGCATTGATCAAATGGGGAAATATACCACGACTATCATCCTTATATCGTCGAAGACATTGAGCGAATCTAAACCACGCAGGAAGACATGCCACAAACGTCCGAATCAATACATCGGTATCACGACTGAATATACAGCTATCCGAAGAGTTTTCTGTTATTTGATAATTATTATTATTGATTAAAATTCAGGATAACAACTCATAAACTGTATTATCAATTAGTTTATCGATATGTTTATTCAAATTTTAGAGTCGTTCCTTTTCAACTAAATCAAAGTTTGCACCAAAATCTTAAATATCAAAACAAATATTTCAAATATATTAATCTTTCTCAATATTATACCGTTTTCGTTGTGCGATAAGGTATAAAAATTCAAATAATAACAAATCAAGTATTCGAAATCCAATAATATCGGAACTAAGCTATTCAGTTGATCCGCGAGCCAGAAATCGGCGAAGTTTACTTTAACGAAAGGCGCTCTTATCACACGTGACTGAAAAATCAATTTAAATTCCGAATTAATTGACAAAGTAAGTCGAATAAAACAAAACAAATATTGCGTCTGAACTTCAATCTTTTCTAGCTATTCATATTAAAATTGGATTATCGGCAGACATAGCCTTACTTTGAGTGAAAATTTCAATTGTTAGATTCTAATCAGTCAAACAATCATCGCATAGACTGTAAAAGTCATACTATTGGACAAATTTTCAGATTCAATTGACAAATAGTTACTAATTATTATAAAATGCAACAGCAATATACAATCAAGGCTTGGAAAAGTGATTATTCGCTCAACTCAATAATCATCAATTGGTTGAATCAATTGAAGATAGTCAATTTTCAATTAAAATACTGTAAACCCAAAACATACCAGTACTCTCAAGAGCCAAAATCTTGCGTTGTGTCTCAAAGTCCTGGTTGGGTTGACCAAGAATAGAAACATCACAAAAACCAGCAGAAGAGGAAACAGATTCTGATGAATTAGAATCTGAGGCGAGAATAGATAAGCCAATATTGATAGAGACCACATGACCGCAAATATAGAAGCTATTTCGAATAAATGCTGTTCTGACAGATGATCTCTTGGATCCAATTCGAAAATAAGTACATGATTCACACCAGACGTTCGCCAGCCGTAGACATTGATTCCGATCATGAATAAAAATATTATTATCAAAAGAGGGCCACGAAATAAGCGACACATTATAGACCAGTCAACGTTTGACTCGTTTGAAATTGCTTTTGAAGATCAACATCAATAATCAATTAACAGTCAACTAAAGTCAGACAAATCGATATAATACTTGCCAACGAGAATAACATTTGAGAGAAGTATAGAGAAGGCGCCCAAAAATAGACCGACTCTAAACGTGGTCCAAACCGATTGGTGAGCATTAAGTGGTGGAACGCGAAGACGTTTCATGGCCTTTTGTCGATCACCGCATTCCAACTGAATAGTGAACAAGTTTTCTGTTTCACTGATCAGTTTGTCGACTTCTTTATTGGTATAGAAGTGCGCCACATCCACATTGTTTTGTCGCCATTCTATGCCTGAGTTTGTGTTCATCAGTTTGTCATGTTTCTTAAGAATTTTGCGAAAACCAGTAAAGTTCAGGTTCTGGTAGTTTTGCAGCAGAACAAGACTCAAATAGAACTCAGAAAAGGCTAACTTCAGATCATGTAACTTGCGAGTCGCTTTCCGAACAGTGTTTCGATTACTGCTATCACCCATTAATTGACGATCTATTAGACCAAACAATTTGTCGTACTTTTGATTACCTGCAAATCAAATCACATCATTTATATATCAAGTGATCATCTTTTCACTAGTCATCGGTACCGTTTTCATTCAAATGTTGACTCGAATTCAGTTCACTTTTTAAGTCTCCAAACTTTCTGGTCGCTTCGGCCAACTTTTCCGCAAAAAACGTATTGATTTTCGACAATTCTTGTTCGCAATAAGATAAAAATTGTTCGTCGAATTGTTTGACATAGTCTTCACTTAATTGTTGTGAATTTGGTAATTGTTCAATGGCTGAATATAGCATCACTTTCATGCTCTATAGTAAAATACTAAATTTATTTGATCCATAATCAATCAATCAATCAATATATACCTCATAAGTGATGTATTGTTTTCTCCATTCAGGTGTGATGTGAGCCGATAAGTGTTCCGCAAACTTCATTTTAATCCTTATTAAATCTATTAATAATCTACTAAAAATCAAAATGAAAGGTCAGATCTTATTTAAAAACACTACTAAATCGATTCAATTCAGTTATGAAACATCATATGAGATATGACTGCCTGGTCACGACATCTCGACGTGTCATAATGGTTAACACAAATATTTGGCGCAATTTCAAAACAGATGTCACAACAAACCTCAGTATAGGCTCGCAAACAAGCCAACTGAGCAGCAGATCTAAACTGTTCTCGTACCGCAATAAGCTTTATAACCCAAATTTTATTATTTATATTTGATTGAAAATTGTCACAAAAATCATATTGCTATCATTAAGCAGTAAGAAAATAGCTCAACTGAACAACTAACGTAATATTGTATTTTTTGAGCAAAAATCAATTTGTTCTCTTATTTATGATGAGCCACTTAAACAGGTGTTCACACCGGCATCTCTTTCTCTCGACAAAATATAGTCCAACGCATAGTAACACAAATTCAATCTTTCAAATCACTATTGAGTGAATGCTGTGAAATGATTGCTTTATTTCATTAAATATTACAAGCAGGTGAGCGGGTTAAAGCGGCTAACCCGCAGCTGTAGATCTTTGGACTACCCCTCACCGACCCCACGCCCACCCATACGACAATGTAATATTGAAATGTTTGATTCTTTACCTTTTAATAACTGCAATAAGACTATCAAATGATTTATTCGATTCACAATTCAATTGACAATCAATGGGTCTAACGCTCGAATTAGTTATACCTCATCCAAATCAGAGCCGAGACTCAATCGAACGTCTAAACACTTGTTGAACACCAAAAATAAGTAAGCAGTTAGTCCTTATTTGAGAATGCAAACTCTGCTCAAATGTTTCGCCATTCAGTTAGTCATAAGTAAAGCATGTTAAAATGCATAATTGCATATTTTAATCGGTTTGATATAACTAACTATTGATTGAATATTTATACGAATCATAAAGTAAGGGGTATTTTGGCGAAAGTTATTACCGCATAAATGCATACAAATGCATATTTAAAAATAAATGCATATTTTAAAAATTATTAACAAATTTGTAATTTATGGATTGATCTAATCAATCGATAGTTAATTGTTATACAAGCGATTGTTGTCCAATCGATTGAAATCAAAACAGCAGTCAATCAATTTGAATGTCACTGACTGTGCACATTGATAGCAAAATTAATTAATTGATTCTAATGCCTAAAACGGCGAAATCTCGATAAAAAAGTTAAAGATTATGTTAGAGAGTTTGGAGATGTGTTTCGTGTAAATATCGATTCGGTGTCCAAAACTGAATATCTCTTATGTAAAGCATGTCAGATACGTGTCGTATGTGACCGCAAGAGTCAGATCACACAACACATCGAAACTCAAAATCATTCGAAAGCATTGAAAACTTTTAAAGACAGTCAAAAAACAATAGTCGAATGCTTTGAAAGAGATGTCAATATCTTTAATAGAGATTTTTGTTTGTTTTTGGTCTCAAATAACATTCCTTTCCATCGACTACTCAACAATGGATTCAAGAAATTCATAGAAAAGTATACTAATTATACCGTTCCTTCGCCCAAAACCCTTTGGGAAAGCCATTTAAAAGATATATATGAAAGCACTATTCAGTCAATCAGAACTGAAATACAGAATCACTTCATTTGGATCTCAATCGATGAAACCAAAGATCGATTTGACCGCAAAGTGGCTAATGTTGTCATCGGTTCTCTTAAAACATTTAAATAAATGCAAACGTTTTTAATTGAATATGGAATTCATTGACAATTGTGAAGGCCATCAAATTGTCTGTTCGGTTAATACAGCGCTTAGTATTTTATGGCCTGAGGGTATAAAGTACGACAAAATATTGTTGCTTTTGACCGACGCGGCCAGTTATATGAAGAGCGCCGGCTGTACACTTTGTGGTACGTATCCAAAGCTAATTCACGTCACACGTGTTGCACATGGAGTTCAAACGTTTGTGAACACATCGCTGACATATTTACTAAAGTCAACGCTTTGGTCAGTAATGGCAAAAAAATTATAATCAAATCAAATGATCGGAGAAAACAATTTAAAACCCGATTTCCTGTCATACCTCTACCGCCCGAACCAATGCGCACCCGATGGGGTACTTGGATTAACGCTGTTGAATATTATGCCAAATATTTTGGTATTTTATGTGATTTTGTTTCTGAACTAAATCCTAAGGATTCGATTGCAATAAAAAATGTTCAAAATTTGATCTCAACTGAAAAGACTAGTCTGGTCTGTGATCTGAGTTTCATTAATGGGAACTTTAATTGTCTCTCAAAAGTACTCAAACAATTGGAAACCAAAAACATTCTTCTTTTCGATAGTATAGATCTAGTCATCAATTGTCTACAAGAAGTCGAAAATGCCGTCAAAAAGAGATATTAGTGTTTCAAATAAATTCCATTATATTTTGGACAAAAATTCTGGTTTTGAGAAAATGATATCAATCAATGATGTAATCAACGGTAAAGTCATCGATATCTCTGGCTTGAATCTGATCCCCGAAGATATCTCTGTGTTTAAATCGTCTCCGATTACGACTTGTGATGTCGAGAGATCGTTCTCGAAGTATAAATTTGTTCTCAATGATCGTCGCTATGGAATGTCTGAATTGCATCTGAAATACTATTTCATTGTCAATATAAACAACGAATATATTTAAGAGTAATTTTGTATTTTTAAAAAATTTTTAGTGCATATTAAATGCATATTTCATTGATTTTTATTGCATATTATATGACATATAAACTGAAAATAAACGCATATTAGGAAATGCTTTAGTCATAAGGAGTCACAAAATCACTGTTTACTTATTTAAAGATAACAATTATCTTTCAATGCTATTAAACGTTTTGCCAAATGAACTCAAGTTTTACTCCGTTTCGTAAGTACTACACAAATACGACAACAAAAAACCAATTTTACTTAAATTACTGAAGCCTAATAGTGAAGCCTAATAGTGAAGCCTAATAGTGAAGCCTAATAGTGAAGCCTAATAGTGAAGCCTAATAGTGAAGCTAGATCGCGAGATGTTCAAACCAATCAAATCTAGTCATCAATAATATGATGACACGAGCAAAACTTTAAATATTTCAATTTCATTTTAAAAATGTTTTAATTTAACCTGTATCAGCGGTAACATAGATACAGAATCCACCAATATGTCAAGTCATCATCAGTTTTATTAATTTTTCATTTACAAAAATTTACAAATCTCTTAGATTATTAAAACTATTTATATCACAATTCAATTATTCTAATCAATATATTCAGTTATTTGTTTCATCAATTTCTTACACAATTTGATTATATAAATACACCCATTGGTAAATTATTCATACGAAACCATTTTGTTAGAAGTCATCTGAAACTTATGCAAAAATAATAGCCGCAAACACTAAATTATTCTATTTTTAAATCTGTTCAAAGTTCTAACAGATTAGGTCCGTTAGCTCAGGGCGTTGTACGCACAGTCCATCTGCTAAACATTCAATAATATTCATATAATATACCAATAAATCATTGCAGTTATCGTCTGCCATCACTTTAATCTGAATTGTTTGCAGTCCAACTTCTAGTGAAATATTCCAATATTTTCTCATCAATTGTTAGCGTGTGTTTCACTAAACTTATCAATTCGACCAGACAATACTTCCAATTTTCAAATCAAAACTTTCTATAAATAATAAAATCATTACACAATTTATAAGCAGCTTACAGGTTAATCTCTAATAATCAAATTAGATTAAAATAACTCAGATTTCGTTAGCTAAAACAAAACCCTACTTATAAGTAATTATGCGCATAAGACCATTTTTCCGAGACCAACCTTATCGTCACTTTTCTAATTTGAATGAACCAATATAATTCAGTTTAGCCAAATTGTCTCACAATTTCTTATCAATTGTCCCCATAAAATTCAAATCATACGGAAAAGATTACCTCAATTACATCTAAATCCTCATATTTTCTTTATATTTCAAATTTATGCTAATTTACCTTATCAAAATATTGAAACTCTTGAATAATCAAAATTATAAAGCCCAACTTGCTCAAAACTAACTGTTCTGTTTTCAATCACTATTACATATAACTGTTGCCTCAAAATCACATCAATATCTAAAATATTCAGTTAAATTTCAATTAAATATCATTTTCTTTCATTCGAGTCTTTTTATTTTGGATTAAAATCACCAGCTTATCACACTTTATATATGCATTTTAAAGCAGATTCAAATTTTCGGCTTCAGCTCAGCTCAGCTCCAGCTCCTAGTCTGTCAGCTTAGAGCTTATTTTATAAGCTCGAATCACTCGAAAAGCTAGCCTCAGTTTTTTCTGCTCAATTACTTATAAGCAATCATTCCTAATTGATTTTATAAACTTCAATCTATCATAAGTATGAGTTTTACATTCAATTTTTCTGGTTTCAATTATTTTAATCCCCCGATTCCCTACTAATTAACAACTTTTATTACCGAATTCTGCTACTTTTTTATACTAGATATATAATCAGTTAGAATTGAGTCCGGTTTGACTTACTTTCGTCAGTTACCATTATCAAACTTAAATAGTTAAATTAGACTTTCAGCATTGACAAATTGGTTAATTTTGCGCGAAAGTGCAACACTGAGCTGTCGGCCCATAATTGGTTCCGCCAACTGGGTCAACCAAATAAGTAATCAGTGCTTCAGAATCTTCTTGAACGGATAGATGACAATTAACTAGATTTAAAGCAGATCTTAAATTGTAAGGTCATCAGAAGAATTGAAATAGTGAAAATCTGGTCCCAATCAATTTTCAATCGTCATTTACTAATTTAATTGTTCATTCATAATAAACAATCAATTACCAGTTGGATAGTTATAAATATGCAAATCAGTCTTAGGCAATCGGGCAGTTCTCTTCACAGTAGCGTATTGTCCGTCATCCACCACTTGACGAATATCTACACAATTTTGTTCAACTTCTAGGCTTTCATCGATGTGTGTAGTAGCATATGGTGTAGGATAATAAATGCATGTCGTTTGTTGCCTTTGCTGAACAGTTGTTATAGGTTTGCAGCTTGACTTATCCATTTGAGAAAGATCCACATTATCCGAACCATTATGTGCGTGTCCCTTATGGACATTACTCATACAGCTACTATTTGCTATGCAATAAATAAGAGAATAGTCGATAAGAAATCTAGTAAATTCTCCGAACTGTCATGTGTTCATAGCATACAGTTATAAAAAGTGTTATTAGGCTGTCGTTTGTGTATCACAACACAAACCAGTAGTGTTACGGCCACCACAACAATCACACTCAGTGTCAACGGAAGAATTACTTCCAACTCAAGTAAGATTGGCGTTTCAGAGTCACTGTAAATCACTGTGTCCGGAATCGGACTCACACTTGGATTTGCTATCGACAAAATTCATCACATATAATATCTTTACAAAAATTTGATTCTCCGAAAAAAACTCAAACAATTGATAAAAATTAGAAACAAAAGCTTTAAACAAAATCTCAGACATAACTAAATCAAATCAATAATCGATGTTGATTTGTTCACAATTGAAATAAAACTTAGCAAAATGTCCAAACTAAACAACAGAACCTAACCTAACCTAACTTATTAATAGACCAACAAATGAGTGAATCTCTTATAAACGTTAAGTTGACTCACTTTGTTCAACCATTAGAGTGAGAAAACTGTATTGAGCTTCACTGCTTCCCGCCTGGGAATAAGCAGTGATTTCGATGTAATACCATGAATGAGGATGCAATCCGTCAATTAACAGTGTCTTTTGTGAAGACTGCACCCAGTTTGAAATAGGAGTCCAAATCTTTTCATCTTTTCTTCTATACTTAAGGTCGAAGTGTTGCAAAGCGCAACCGTTGTCTTTAAATGCAGATAAATTAATTATGACGAACGTCGAATTTATTGCGGCTAACAACGATTCCTTATCAGGTGGCGTCGGACTACTTCCTTTAGTTGTGACCGAAATGTCACTTTTCTCACTGCAACCAACTGTATTGCAAGCTATTATTGAAAAGTCATAACGTGTACCGCAAACCAAATTTTCAAAAGTGCAATTCGTTCGATCGGCTCCATATTTGACTTCTTTCTTCAAATTTGGTGCACTCCACCAATTTATAATATATCCTATTAATTATCATTCAAAACTAGCTTTACAAGATCACACTCAATCAGCTTTATTTACCGGTAATAGAATTATTATCTTCTCGGTCTCTTTTCCATTCTATTTTAATGCGTGAAGAAGTAATGGCTGTTGCACTCAGTTTCGGCGCGAGAGGTGGATCTAACATTCAATTAGTTTTACTAGTTTAATAAAACTTTGAAAGCAAAAATTTCAATATAGACCTAATCAAAATTATGCTTAAAAATAACGTTGCCACTTGTCCCCTCGAAAAGAGAACAGCCATTCACTTAGTTCAGTCCATTCCAACACAATAAGTCCGATACGAAAACAAGTGATTTCAGTTTATTCATTCAATATTCAACAGACAGGTCAATTTTTGAGCAAAAATACTTCAAATTTCAATTAATAGTCAACTTTCTAGCTACCTTGTCAATTTAGCTCAGCTAAGTCCGTATCAAAATTACTTTTTGACAATTTGCGCTCCACTGCATTTTTTACTATCGTTCACATATTTCAGTAAAGTCAAGCGAAAACTCAAATCTATTCACCAAAATGCATATGAAGGCAGAACCTAGACAGTTTATGTTAATTGCAATTTAGTTTATAACAACCTAGCACTTCAATCTCGAAGTTTCATCTCCCCAATCCCTTCATCAAAAAATGTCAGCTTTAGGCTAATCAAGAAAGTAGCAAACCTTACTTAACGATTATAAATCAGACAAATTCATGCATTCATTCAATTTTCAGTCAACTTTCAATCTTTCACTTCTAATCAATACTTTTTCTCTGAATATTTTTTACAAACAAGAAAGTAGTAAAAACTTGATTACTCTATTGGCAACCAATTTTCACTTTTCCTTATCTACTCTAAGCTCAATCTCGATTAGTCTATTGTGAGCTTATTATTAATTTTCTATTTTTATTTCATTCATTTTTTTAATAGTTCATTATGAGTAAAGGCTTTATTGATTGGATTTGTTCAAACTTGGGGTCAAACTTTTTTAGTTTTCAATCAAAATTTCTAATCTTACGAAACAAACTCTATTGAGCAAGGTTATGCTCATCTTTATTTATACAAACTTTTAGAAAATTTATAACATTTGAAAAAGCTTGAAATATACTGAAAATGTCGCGAAATGTTCTTCTTTGTTTTAAACATGTTTCTAATTTACATATCTTAATAGGCTAATAGCCTTCGAAAACAATCTCAACAGAACATCATAATCGAATCAGTTCACTCAACACGTTTGGGTCTGTAGCAAATTTTTCACTATAAAACAAGTTAATCTATCTATAATACAAACAATAATGTATTTACCTTCAAGTAGAGTTTCGACTTGAATTGGTTCGGAGGGCGGACCAGCACCTAATTTCATCAAAAAACAAAAGTATCAATTTAATTAATCCAATTGAAATATTTCAATTGTTAGATGGCTCACACAATCAAAACTATCTTCATAAGCTTAAACTCTATTCTAGTGAACTACTCAATCAAATCTATTGGCAGTTCGTTTAATGAAAAACCGTTTTTACTTAACATAAATGATCACACTCAACAATTATACTGTACTAGTATTTCATCTAAATTTTTTGATCATAAGCAAATTTGACTCAATTACCTTTAGTATTGAAGGCTTGCACTACAATGTCGTATTTCGTCAATCTGTTTAGATTTTTCAGCTCTGTTTCACTTTTCATCTTATTAGTCATCTCTAATGTCTTATATATGTAAATATCTGATAATTTTCGAGCTTTATACCCAATATAATAACCTTTAATTGAGCCAAAATTCAGTTGATTATCAGGTGCCTTCAATTTCGGGGTAAAATTCGTTTTTCAATATTTTCATGTGATAAACAAAACAAAACAAAACAAAACAAGAAAATAGCATACTTTCCAACTTATTCTGATAGTGCTGGATGAAGTCGCATATGCCTTAATGTGAGTCGGAGGATCACTTGGAACTATTAATACAAAAGTCAATACAAATCAATATAATTTGCTTGTTCTAACCTTCTTCCTCAGTCTGAAATGTAATCGCAATACTCGGGTCACTCATTCCAAGCGAGTTAACGGCTGAAACACTCACTGAATAGTTGGTCAGGGGTAATAAATCAGAAATAGTCCATAAAGTTTCTGTCGCTGGTATTGTTATATTCCGTTTTTGTTCCGGCATTTCACTAGGATATTCCTTTAGGTATATCTGATATTTTATTAATCTTGAATTGCCACTGAACGGCGGCGACCATGAAATACGAACAGAGCGACTTTTTATGTCACTTAATTTTACGTCAATCGGAGTGTCGGGTGGTTCTGAGTAACACAAACAGTAAAATATATCAAGTCAGTCTTTTTTCAACTTTTAACCTAACCCATTACCAGGTACCGTATTCGTTTGTAGGCAAAATATTTCGGTCAAAATCGCTAGATTTTCAACTCAAAAATCGTTAACTTTAACAAACATCTTTCTCTAGAACCCTATTTTTCTCTAATTGTTCAGTCTTCGTGTTGATAATCTCTCAAAAAATAAAAATCGATCAAAATTTGTCATCATCAAAACTCGAAAGAGTTTTTCAACGTGTTAACTTATGCTATCAAAATTAAAGCAAATAAGCAAATCAAATTTTCAAACAAGTTCAGTATTCCAGTCGTTTCTGTTTTGACAGGAATCGTCTGAAACGAGTCAGAGTCAGACATTCCCGAAAATGGTTTCATCACCAATATATAAATGACAATCTGTTGGTTTCGTTTCAGTATTCATCTTATTTCAATAGTTTAGTCCCTGTTAGGCTCATCTATTCATTTTAATCAATTATACTTTGCACCACATTCAGATATGATATTAAACTGTAGCCATCAAATTCTTCTAACTAATCAATTGTTTACAATTTTTCAAACAAATCAAAAGATGATTGTGTCAACTCTTGACTGAATCTTTTTTCAAATATCCGCAAAAAAGTTTTGACTAAAGCAAATATATTTAGGATTCAACAAAAGAGGAAATGAGAAATAGGAATAGCGGACGATTGCAAAGCAATGCATCAATGAATACCTTGAACTATCACTTGGATACTCGTTTCATCTTTTCCATAAGCATTTGATGTAACGCATTGATAGAGCGCTGAATCGCTCCGATCAATCGATTGAATCACTAACTCGGAAGTAATGCCTTCATTCAGTACTGTCTCTTTGATAGTAAACCTAAATCACAACAAGCATTACATTGACGCGAGTGTCCAAATTTTCAGCATAGTATTTACATAAAAATATATAACTCGTGCAAATATTTCACAATTAGTAGACCTGTTTGAATGTTCCGGATTCATAAGTTGTTTATCTCTGTGCCACCGTACAGTTATAGGTCTCTCTCCGATCGCGTCGCAAATAAGAACTGCTCTTTCATTGCGTTCGAATGTTTCTGCTCTAAATTTGATTCGAAAACGCGCAGAAACTATATTTAGAAGCAAGAATCAAATAAATGCTAGATATGTTGCTAATGCTTTATGTATCTGTTGTTCATTTTGTCAATCACTTTAACATTGATTCTACACATTCATACTTATCGAGTGAGAAGAGGCCAACTCCTTAAAAGCAGCCCTTCTACAAATAATCATAGAAACCTATGCTGTCAGGCCGAGAACTTCGTTTCAACCAAATTTGACATTTGTCTACTTAATTAAATCAACAAATTTTCATTTTTCAACTCTCACCATGAATTTGCACACGAATGATTTTGCTTAGATCAGATCCAATACCATTCGATACATGGCAAAGATATAGCCCGGAGTCCTTTTTGTCAACACTTTCGATAAACAATGTTCCATTTTCAAGAACTTGGATATGAAACGAGTTTGCAATCAGCTTATACTCGGTTGAAATATCTGTCAATTTTTCAAGTTATAAATCATAATTATTAATGCGCCAGATTCATTAACCAAAAATAATACAAACAAACCTAGCTTATTATTACTAAAACAATTATACTTAAGCCCCAGTCAGAATGCAATCTTGATAATTTTGTCAATTTTTTTTTATTAAACTCATACTAATCTTTACTGAGTTTATGCAATTCTAGTTTATCGATAGCAAGCATGTCAACTTGATCATCACTATCTAATTTGCATTTTGTTCACTTTTCATTCTATAGCATTTGTTCAATTGAAACCAGTACTAGACATTAAGTACTATTTGATCATTTTTCCATAAATTCATCGTTTTTGTGTCTCTGATCTAGATCTGCCTTACATTAGAATAACATAATCTATTATATATACTCGTGCCGTACGACTAGTTCAATAGATATAAATATGACATATGCGCATAAATATTATATTCTCCACTTGTTTTATAAGCAATTGTTGTGAGAACAGGCAGTCACATGCAGTCACATACAGTAGAACAGCAAAAAAGTAAGCACAGCGACAAAAATGTCAACTCATAAGTTGTTTGTTTTCTTTTCAACAAAAATACTATTTAACAATTGCACATCAAATTACAGTATTAAGCATTACAACCATTTATGTCTGTATTAGTATAAATTGAAATGCAACTATTTTATCTAATGCTAAAATCTATTATTTGACAAATGTGCAATTCAAAAAGTTGGTCAACTCCGGCAAACGAGATAAAATACGACGGTTTGGTTAAAAAAATCAGTGCATCTTTCCACCCAATATCTAACTATATTTTGTTTCATTTGATTTCCGCTAACATCAACTCCACTAAACCAGATGCCAGACAAAATCTCTGACTACTTCTCAACTAAAGTATGTGAGTTTGCAAACTTTGGTGCATTTAATCAAGTTATTCACTCATCTGTAGCTACCAAACGATTGCTAAAATCATCTAAAATGCTGAAAAATCATTTAAAAGCAGGAAAACCAAAAATACTTGCTTTCAGATCTCTTCCAAATCACTTTGGGTTGTGGAGAACCAGTGGCCGCACAATCGATCCAAACACTATTGCCTTCAACTAAATCGTTGTGATCCGTCGGCTCTATTATCCAGCGCGGCTTTTCTTTATTCAAAATAATTGCCAACAGTTTTAATCAAATATTCTTTCTATTTTCTTATTTATCTTGCTTTTCTACTAATCTTCTTATTATAATTTCAAACTATTTTCTCTTATTACAAGTATGATATATTTGACGAATATCTTTGTTTCATACAATCGAGCTTATAGTCACGTTAAAATCTATATTTTAAAATCAGTTTGACAACCAACTGATTTTAAGCTAGAGCACAAACTTCCATTAATGAGTTGCAATTTAACAAATGTTTTTATCTACTTAGTCATATTTGTCTAATGGTTTGTTATACTATGCTTAAAACCATGTTTCAAATCATGACTAGGAGTTGTCTGCAAGTTATACGGTTATTATTCAGTTCTAATCGAATAGAGTCAACTTAAATGTTTTCTTAGTTCGAATCGAAAAATCTAATTGAAAATAATTCTATTCATAAGTAACAATTAAGAGCAACTAATAGAAAAGTCCATCATAACAAATTTTCATAAACATATACTCGTATAGCATCAAACTCTAAAGTCTCTAAAACAGTGGTTTTTGCATTTATCTCATAAGTTTTGATAAAGGACTTGTAATATAGATAATGATAAAAACGGCCCCTTCCGATTTTAATCAAAATTAACATACGAATTGGCAGTCAAAAGATAAGCAAAATAATAGCTTCAATTTTGATGTAGATTAAATAGGAGGGCTATAACACTTTAAAAATATTACAATTTTTCACATTTTAAATGCTGATTACACAAAAATGCTTAAAGATAGCCTAATGAAAATTGACATACAATAAGACTGGAAAGCATATTCATTAGATATCTATTCATATTTATAAAGTGCCACGTTTATCCACATCAAAAATCATTATTGAACATTTGGAAAAATTCAAACTCAAATTGTGATATTTTGCTCCAAGTGTTCTCGGTCAATCTCTTTATTGATGAAGATCACTGATAACACTTATTATATTTCTAAAAAGTTTGACCGAGAACACCAGGGCAAAATGTCTAAAAACAGCAAAAACCTATTATTTCATAGTAAACTTATGCTTATCCAAAAGTATAACCCTCGAGTTCGGACTCATCTTTTTGGAAATACATACTACATCATGTATTACTACATAAACAAAAAAGGTTCAACCCGAACTCGAGGGTTAATACTTTGCAATTTTTCAACATTAAAATCATCTCTTTATAAAGGTTTGAGTGTAAATTCGATACTATCGTTAAATGCATTTTATTGCAGTATCTTTACTTGTCAATTTTCATTTATTAATATGCATGTGTTTTTGTGCTGTCAATTTTCAAAGTTTTAAGGTGTTTAGTGTTTCAGTGGTCTCCTGTAGCAGATTAAAAAAGAATAACGTTACCGTTATACTTGACTAACTAACCCAAACATCCATACCAAATTTGATCAAAATCGGATGGGGGCGAAAGTCCAATGGAAGTACAGACAAGTCCTTTATCTTTACTTAGTTATGATTATTAGTTATAATCAAAGGTTCAAACTACTAATATCTCACATTACTCGTATACTACCCGAGTCCTTCCAATCAAATTAATCATTCAAATTTTTAGAGTATTTTACTGGTACTATACTAGTATATCCCCATCAACAGCGCCTTAATTGTTTCCGTGTGATTACCACAAGCAGAGCTTTTAGAGTATGAAACCAAGTCAAGTATCATGCTTGTATTATACTGATAAGTCTAATGTGCCGTATTATACGACCTCGGTTTCGGTTTCAATAGCAATCAACTAGAACTTTAAATAAGTATAAACCGAGAACAACTTCTGGTCAATATTTTTTGAACATTGGTTTCTCAGCATAATATAATACACTACTTATCCGACCAAATTAGTTACAAAATTTCGACTTTATTAGTGGCACGTTTGCGTTCTTGTAAAAAGATTGTATTACCTCCAGTATAACCTGATCATGAAAACTTGGTCATCTCTTAATGCAAAAGTAAAACTTGAATTGAAGCAAGCAAAAAATAATCATATTTTTCAAAAGTTATAAGTTTCGATTCTAGTAGACTTAAAACTTGACCCACTCAAAGCTTGAATCTAATCGATCAGGTGATCAATGCATAATATAATGATTGCTTACCATGTATTATCATTTGTGCACTGTGTTTATCTTCTCCAACGTTATTAATTGCAAGACATGTATAATTTCCTAATAAACATATTTAGTAAGACAATTATTATATACTCTGCAATCGGCCCTAAGCTTCCGGAAATTGTCACAACTTTAAGGGACTATAATCTAAATTGAAATAGCTTAGTTATCGCCCAAGTCCGTGGCATGTTATGTTTTAAAATCTACTGCTGCATCTATATATTATCAGGCGCTGTACCCCTCCATCAGCAAAGTCTGTCTCCGGAACATAGATAAAGTGAGCCATAATTACCTCCATGGTTCCTCTTAACTGATTCGAACAGTAGTGTTGATGAATAGTCAGTCAAGTGAAAAACTCTAATCAGAGAGTTTGCATCATTTTCTTCTTCAATCATTTGATCGTCGTACAACCATTTGATAGTTAAAGGAGGGTCTCCTCGCGCAACAGTGCATGTAATTGAAAGTCTTTGTCCAGATTGAACCAAAGGAACTGCGAAAGGCTCTATCACCGGTTTCACTTTGATTCATAATAAAATAGTTTAGTTTCAACTATCATTAATCGTTATTTATTCACTACTTTTAAAGCTATAGCTTCATCATTCTGATCTTTCAATCTATCCATTCAACTATGTTTACATTATAGTCTGCATACCTCTCACTGTTATAAACAGACTCCCTTTCGACAATTCTGCTCTATTTCTAGCAATACAGGTGTATCTGAAAAAATACCAATTCCAATTGATTAGAAAAAATCAAGTCAAATTAAATCAGCTCATCACAACAATTATCAATTCAAGACTAATTTTAACAAATGTCTAGTTTTCGCCCAGTATTATTAAGCTTCGATTCTGATAACGGCGTAAAAACTACACTCAAATGCTCCCAAAATATGAAAAGTAATAACAATTGTTCAGTATCTGACCACTATGTGTTTCATATATCAATTCTTATTCCAACTTATCTGAGCCTTATGTCGCTTCCAATAGAAAGTCAATTTGAAAAACAAATTTAAATCAAACATTATTGATCATACTTTATGAATAACGAACAAGAAATTAACTGGAAATTTGCCATTCCAAGTTACAGCCAAAGTATTTTCTACTTAAAACCAGCACATAATTGAACTTAGTGTTTCTCACAATGGAAAGTTTATCAATAAATTTGTTCAATTTGCAAACTGAGCTAATGTTGTGCTTACAGTACTCATTTCTAAGCCTTTTCAGCTGTTGTTCGCGAAAGTTCAATAAATTACAATTGAACATGAAAACTCAATACTGGAAAAGACTATTAGTTGAACCTTTGGATTTGTCTGATTTAGAAATGGTCAACAGCCAATTTGAAAGTTGAACGTTTCTAAGTTAAAAGCAATTTGTAGCATCGTATCGATTCACAGCATATCGATTACTATTTGCTAACTAATTACCTCTTGTGCTCATACCGTACAGATTAGAAAAAAAATACTGACACATTTGCCAAAAGTGTGAACAAAGTATAGACCTTGAATAGGGAGCATCGAAAGTACCGGAAACTAAATCAACGTTTCATATGATTAAGTATTTGAGGAACATTCCATTCATTTGACAAATAATAACAATTATTATTGTTTAAGCCATACTTTCCTTCATCTGCTTCTCTCGAAAGGTCGCGAATAATTAAAGTTCCATTTTGATGAAGTACTTGTCTGTGATTGAAGGGGAGAAGTATGCCATCTAAAAAATTAGAAATAACAAAATTAAACAGATACCATATCATTGCGATCTGCCTAAAATGATCAATGGCTAAGAATTAAGATCATTGAGGCGAATACATGAAGATTAGGTAAAAAGGGATCCCACTGTAATTTGTATCCCAAAGTCATTTCTTTTTACTTTTGTTGCACTTACCAAAAGCAATTTTGTACTCACGCTTCGCTTGTTTTATTTAATATCTGCCTTTCTTTATATATCAACTGACACAAAAGACAAATCAGACACTTTTTCATATATTCATTATTTGGTAAACGAATACTCTTTACTCTCGACAGAACCTTATTTTGCATATGTTATCATAGTTTTCGTAGCATTCAATTTTTCATGAAAATCTATACGCTCGCCCACTATTAGGACAAAAGTTCTAACCAATTCATATACTGATAAAACAAGACTCACTTTTTTCCCAACTTATCTCTTCGACAGATCCTCCAACTGGACATTTAAGTCTGAGTGTTTCATGTGCTACTAAAGTCATATTCGGCATAACTCGAACATAAGGAGAGCCCGACACACTCAGTATAGCGCTATGACGGATATCTGCTACTTCCGATCGGGCCACACAAGTCCACTCTCCTCCGTGTTCAGGGCTCACAGCCGATATGTTCACGAAAGAGATTACACTCGAATCTTTAGTCACATAATCACCTTGACGTATACCACTCAGTTCTCCAATTGCTATGTCATCCAAAAGCCATGTAATCATTGGTAATGGAGTGCCGGTTGCCATACATTTCAACGACACTGACTCTCCTGAATTTAGTTGTTTAGCGCTGAACACTTCGAGGAATTTTGGTGGATCGTCTGAAATAGTGGATCAATGTTTTAATAAACTCCAGCTTAATCAAGTCATCAAAACTTCAATTTCAATAATAAATTCGTTTTGATCAAAAACTAGCTTCCGTTAAGGCTATTTTTAAATCAGTTCAAGCTCTAATTTTCATTTCAAACAACAATAAGTGCAGAATACATTCAATCTTATCATTTTCTTAAATAAAATGCTTATTTTTTTTCGAAAGCTCGTATTTGAACTCTTCAATTCAAAAAGTATTTTACGGACTTGGATAACTTTATAAACTTATGAAAATCTTTTACCAAATCTGATAATCTTCTACAATTCGAAAGCATTAGAATCTTTGAAAACTCAAAGATCAAACCTAATTTTATGAAGTTCTGAGCTAAACGTGATCTTGTCACACATATATCAAATATGTCAAAACCAAGAAAAACATTTATGCAATAATTTGATCATAAATACAAAGCAATAATAGTTTTAAGATTGTTTAAGTGGAATACCTCCATGTATCAAAACAGCAGATGCCTGAACGTTATCGTGATTGAGCCCTTTGACAAGGCACTGATAAATGGCTGCGTCCTGTCTCCGAGCATTTTTAATATGAATTAAGTGACCATTCGACTCAATCCTAATACGACTGTTATCGGTCACAATCTTGGCATCTTTGAGCCAAGCTATGCTAACTATAGGAAATCCAGATGTTGTACAATTAAAAGTGATCGTCTGTCCGATCCTAACTGTTTCCAACTGCGGTACAATGCGGGCAGAAAGTGGTTCTCTCACCAATAGTTCTACTTCTGCTCTTTCTTTTCCGGCAGAACTATTGATGTGACAAAAATACTTGCCGGAATCACTTCGAATAGTCCTTTGGAATGTGATCAATCCCAATTGTTGATGGATTCGATGATTATGTCTATATCTTAGTGGCTGTGGAATGTCGTGATCCAGTGAATACCATTCATAAGTGACTTGAGGCCATCCCTGACCGATGCAAACCAATTGTGCACTCTCGCCTTCAGTCACAACAGTGTTTGGTGACATGTGAGTTATTCTCGGCCCAACTTCACTGTACGATTCTGTTTGCAAATTCCAAATATTTTCATAACAAGTCTCAAAACACAGACATAATTGTTGTTTTTCACTAACAAAAAAAAACTTAATAGCAAAATGACAGACCTGTTACTATGATTTTTGCCGCTGTTTTGCTGATCACAGTCTCTGCTGACAGTTTATGTTTAGTTTCACATCTGAACTTATGATGAGAGTCAGACATTCGTACGTTACGTATAAGCAGTTGACCAGTTCGTAACATTAGGTAACGATCATCTACTCATTTAATATATGAAAAGCATAACCAATAGCAATCGAATGAAGTAAAAAACCAAAATAATTGGACAATGTTTTCAATGTTTTTCAATAGTAAACTACGTTTCAATTGATTGACTCATCAAACATTTAGGCAGTTTCATAAAACAAATAGATCACTAATTTTCAACTTAAACAACATATGAACTTTTAGAAAAGAAACAATTATCAATTTTGTCAATAATATTTGTTGAGCTGAACCCTTTCTGTTTCTGTATAACAGTTCATACTTCAAAGCTCTGTGCTTGAGTCAATTGAATTTTGACCAACACGTGCCCTAAGTCTATCAAAATGACTAGTTATCTGCCTGGAATAGCTACTCTAATTTATTCAAATGTAAGCTCAAATTACATTTATTTTCTATTGTTTGTTAAACCAAATTAATTGGCACTGAATTACAGAAAAAAATGATCTGACTTACTTTGCTTCAATTTATCAATGAATTGGTTAAGGCTCGTTTGTTCAATCACAATATTAGGCTCCTTTATCCAATTGGTCACTGTTACAAAATCTTTGATATAGTTTGGAACCTCACATTTGAAGATTGCTGAATTTCCCTCTATTACGAATTGGTCGTAAACTTCTGGCATATAGTCCTGCTTTAAAACTATTGAAGAACAAAAAAGTAGTCAACTATTAACATCTAATAACCAAATGAACACATTTTACACTAATTTTCAACTTTATCTAAACAATTTTTCAAATTGATCTGAATTTTATTTTTAATATGCACTTTCTTTTGTGTCCAAACATTTTCTATTCTACTCCTTAGCGATTGAATAGAATTGCGCTGACTTTATATGTTATTTGTCAACTTCATAAGCTCGTTGTGACAATCATAAACCTTTGGGGTATTAAGTTCTTCAATACGAATCACTGCAATAGGCTAAAAGTTAGACAATTTCCAGAATCACAAAAGATATTTCGATGAGAATAGAAGCTCTCAATGGATTATAAATATGAGTGTGTGAAAGGCAAAGCAAATAAATCAAATGTCTCTTAAGCAAACGTCTAGCCATTTTCAAATATTAAGCTTACAAAAACTTCACAACTTTGTCAACTCCAAAATACCGATTAAGCTGTTCCAGTCCGAATTACAGGTCTGAATCAATTTCAATATATCTACACATTCATAGAGCTGGACCATATGATACATTTACATTATAATTATTTTTCATTAAACCTAACATCAAAATCTTATTCAAAATTGATGTCTCAGTTCAATTTCTGGCTAATTAATTAGTTAGCTATCGATCAATCGTTTTAATTTGATTGTCAGTGGACTAAAGAGTAAACTCGACCATTTAAGAAGAGGCAACATTTCATTAGGAAATCTTGATTTTAATTGAAGTTAAATTCAATTACTTCTTAAATGAGTCCGAATGATTGGCTCACTTTTGTCTATTCTTACTTCTATTATCATAACTAATTTCGCGAACATGTGTAATGTTCTGCTGGCAGTTATAGTGAAACAACGGTAACACATAACAGTTATTGTTGGAAAAATGCTTCAACAGCTTCAACACCACTACAATATCACTACAACAAGTTCGACTCCTTTTAATGGTAGAGTCAAACTTAAGCTGCATCACATCAGACGCACAATAATAAGCTCAGTATAACAGTCAAATTCTATTTGAATTGAGCCCTAAACAAAAACAAATAGTGCAGTCGAGAGCGTGTCCTTCCCTAACTAATTACATTCCAGTAAGACTTTGCAGGCAAAATCTCTTTGCAATACATTACTTTGATGCAAAATCCTAAAGTATTTTACAGAATAACCAGTTCAAATTTCAGATATATTAACTTTAACAGATTTGCTCAAACTTTGACCAAACATCGACATGGCATGTTTGAATAAAATCAATTTCTTAAATAAGCAACTTCAATTTGAACAAGATAATACTCTTGGCAATCAGTCGAATTAAATCTTTTCGATACATTACTTATTTTCGTTCTGTTGATCAAGTTTTTCATTTGAGCACATTGTATGTGAATTGTCAGTAACAGCAAAACTTAATTTTGATCGATACGCGTTGTGACTGCTTCAGATTTCGACAAGTCTCTAAGCTTCAGCAAATCAAATCATTTCGACATTGTTTTAGAGATTACCCAAACTCATTGGTTTAGCCAACATTTTTCTTGCCCTCTAAAATTAAAATTAGACACAATACAATTCAGACCAATCTTAGAACATTAGAGGTATCTGAACCCTAAATTCAGCTAAGACTCAAATCGCTATGATTTAAGATATGTAGACTTCAATTAAGTCTTACTGATAAGTATTGCAGTACGACATTTTAATTTCATATTATACTAGAATATTAGGCACTATAGTATTTGAATTATGTTATTAAATTCTAAAATTCAATAAGCTATACTGAGCTCTGATCTTTAACTTTTGAGCTAATACAGAAGATTCTGAAAATAAAAATGCTTTTAAGTTCGTTCTTATATGCCGCACAGTGACACTTTAAATAACATACAGTACAATGTTGGCCAAACTAAAAATCTTATTTCATATTCCCAATATTCTAGTTGAAAAATATCGACAGTTGAGGCTCGAGTCTCGAAAGTAGCAGTTCTTGGAAAAATCTACAACTAAGATATAGTGAACGTCCAAATATGAATAGATTAGAAGTTGAAATATTCATAGTTTGATCAAATGTTCTGCATATAAACTGTAGTACGATTAATAAAGTTTTCAGTTGTCCAACAAATAAGTAATGACTAGTATCGAACAATTGACCAGCAATAAGACCATTATAGGTTTTTTCTATAAGTTTCAACTCTAAAAATATCAAATTTGGCTATTCTGTTTGACATGTTCAGAATTTTACAGTGCATTAGGAGAATTTCCTATATTTTCACTCCAGATAATATGTAGTCGATTGAGATATAGCTCGATATCTACAGTATATAATAGACACGATACCATAAATTACTATTTGAATCCCATCGGAATATTAAAAGCAATGCAATAAAAGCAGAGGAACATTAATGGAGGCAACAGACAAGTTCGTAAATATACTGAATAATACTATCTGTAATGTCTGTTAATACAGTCTATATTGAACAATGACTGAACGAAAATTTAGTCAAAGACAACAGAGAAGCTCACACATAGAAACCAATTTGGCAGTCAATTCAAGTTTGTCTAACAGGTATTTGTTTTTACATCACTGTCGATAGTATCAAAAATAATACATTTAACCAATCAGACTTGCCTAAGTATGTTAAAACAGACTATTTCTACTGAGATTAACTAGTTAAAAGCTATAACTGCGATTGCAATGTTGCAAGGTTCTCTCCGCCTTAAATCAATTGAATCAATGTAAATGCAACGATTCAATAACCAGTAATCAATTAATCTAATCTTTTACTGATAGCGAGAAAACAAAAACAACAATAACAACTAGACTAGTGCCGTCTCATCGAATTACGTGCACCGAATCACTGATTTTAGTTGAAATATTACTATATTATATGAATGTTTCTGGTAGACTATTGTAGCTGCAATGCTAGTGCACAGCACTGAGCAGTAGAGCGCTGTTCAGCACTTCATCTCTATAGCAGAGTTGGGCACAGTTTCGATTATTTAGATCAATATAAATAATGATTGTTATATAAAAGGCAACATTACAAACAACAATCTTATGGATATATGAGATCACGTTTTCTTTCGTGATAAACAGCCAATTGCTATTGAGATAATGTGCTCAATAAAAACTGGTCCAATACTTCATCAGAGAAAAGAGTCTTATCCTTAAGGATGCAAAAGAGCGGAACTCAACCCATTTAATATTAGCAACAAAACTGTACATTTTTATTTGAACAGTCATTACAACAAACATTTACGTCAACTAAATTAAATCTAGTGCACAACTACTAATATAGCACAACAAAATATTGATCCAAAAGCACAACAATTCAAATAAATATCGCACACCAGCAGATGCCTTAACACAACTTATCAAACAAAATATAATTGTAAGTCTCCCTAAATATAGCGTAAAACAATCAAAAAAAAACTTCAATCACTTCAATGAATGACGGAGGCCGAACCAAAACAGTCAAACACTTTCTGCCATTTTTCAACTCATTTCAATTTTTCACAACAAAAGCTGAAATTTTTGAATTAGTTCCAGAAAAGGCCAATTTCTTGAATATAATCCAAAATCACACTAAAATCTCATTAACTTACAGTTCATATAAATTAGCTCTATTTTAGATCACTTTCACTACAAATATTCATTTTAACGCTAGCGTTTGCTCTCATGTCAAAAACCAAAACATTGATTAAAGTTTCTCAAGATAAAAATAGTTTTTTTAATTAATACTTTAAAAAGTTGCAAAACAATTCTCATGAAATTATTGTGTTTTTGTGTTGCATGTCAATCTATGTGACTGTCGACGCATTGAGCTCCTTTTCAGTGAATAAAATTCAAATCACTCGTTAATAATGCTCTAGAAATTAATATAAATTGATTGTGAACGAATATGCAATATACTGTATTTCTCAACTGCAAACACTTCAGGCAATTATTATTATTATTAGACTTATAATTATGGAAGTATGAGCTATCTCAACAAATCACAAATGCAATCCAAAATAGAAAACATTCATCAGTATTCAAAATACTCGAAGCTATTGTCGATCTCCAGTTCATTAATGGCGAAAAAGTTGTTACGAAAAAGTGTTTTGCAGTTTAACGATTTACAGATAAAGTTCACTATAAAACAGTATGAGTATGACTGTCACTAAAATCGATCGAGTCTCTCTCTCTCTCTCTCTCTCTCTCTCCCTCCCTCTCCTTCTCCCTCTACTCTACTCCTAAGAAGATTAGAATTTGATAGAAAAAAGTATGGAAAAGTAATATATTTTGTGCTGATGGCCAGCATTGGTAGCGAAGAAAAAGAACGAAAATGAAAGTGATTTCGATAGTAATATATTGTAATGTTTTCTTTATAGCATTCGTTGGAATCTCTGTTTTTGCTTCTTTTTCATTTTTCAGTGTTTCTTATTCAGTAAGCTTTTGATCGAAAAAACAGTTTTACTAAAACAGATATTTATACTTAGAATTTGGTGAAGACTAAAAAAAGCAATCGTGGCATTAGATGAGGGATATGTGAGAAAAGCTGTTAAGTTTTGAGCAAAAGTAGTTTAACGCATTATGGCACCGAAATAATGGTGAATAATATCTTACCATACCTTTTCTTAAAGTTTAAGCAGAGGCGTCTCACATCACTCACACACTAACTGATCGCTCACTAACTCATCACAAACAGAATACCTGCACAGCACTGCATAAAACTATCAACACGAAAGTCAATTAAAACAAGAGTTTGGCCAACGCCACTGCTATGATTTTTTCTCTATCTCAAAAAGATATATTATCAAATTGATAACGTATTCGTGTTAAGTCATGATTAAAGTATCTCATGTGTCGACGTAATCCTACTTTCAAAAGTAGTATTGAAATTTGCACGCAATACATTACAATAAAAATGGCAAATTTATTCACAGATATGTTAATATTGATGTACTAAAACATTAATATATATGAGTTTTGCTTCACACTTACCTGCTCTCACATGAGTTTCCCGGCTTGCAATAGTTCCTAAATGATTGCTCGCCAAGCACTTATATATATTTGAATGAATATCAGGTAAATAAAGTTGTGGTTGGAATGCGCTCAACACTAGCGATCCATCAGATCGTACATGGCGAAGACCTGATATATCACTTGATACTGGAAACCCATCCTTGGTCAACCAATTAACTTTCAGCGGACCGTTCAATGATTTTGCTGAACACGCAATTACCGCGCCCGTAGTATTTAGAAAATCAACACTAGTTGGAGGTTCCTCTATGAATACCGGTATTTCTTTATCTTCATTATTCATATGACAATCAACGCGTGCTATTATTAAAAATATAAATCAGGTTTTAACCTTAAAGTAATCATTATTTTCCATTAGGCTGAACATTACAAAATTTGCACAAGTTTTAACCAGCCGTAAACACCCCAACTAAAGCCTAATTTATGCAACACTTGATGCATTTTTTCAAAATATTAAAATTCAATATATTAACTAATAGCAGAACATTTTGATAAAATCATTTATTCAATAATTCGAAAAGCCTTCACAGCTATAGTCCACTAAATAATAAACTCAATGTAGCATTCGAAAATTTTAAATATTATATTTAACATAATAATTAGTGGGTTTTGAAAAACTCAATGTTGCGTTTTTGTCAAATTTTCAAATCAATTCATTAGTTTAAATTGCAATTTTCAGTTCAAAAATGATAAAAACTCAAGTTTTTCAAGCTAAGAATGTGTGAATCGAGCGAAAAAGTGACTTTCTCTCCAGAATCACAATACTCTTGATCGACTAAAGTTGATGTTCCGCCCAATTCTTAGTATTTGAAATGAAAACCACTAGATAATTGTGAAATTTTCAATCTTGTTCGCAATAAATCTCCAATTATAGCACGAATAGCATTGTTGTACTGAAATGCTTGCAGTAGGCTCTAAATTTAAGCTCAAATTTCTATTTTTACTGACCGATTAAATTTAATAAATTAATCAAATTTGCTATTAGATTTGATATCTAGAAAAAACGTGTCGTATCTACAATTCCAACTGAATCCGGTTCTAATACTTATGACGACTTCGTATAAAACCGAATTAGATCAAACTAAAATATAAATAAAAAACAACCCAACACTTGTTTTTGTTAATGCCACTTCAATTGGTTTTGGTTTTAAAGTTTTTATTTATTGTTAGAAACGAGATTCTATGCTATTCTCTCGATTTACTCTGGACGCATTCAATTAACCTAAAAGTAAAAGCCCTCTGAAATTTTGACGCAAAAATCATTTTCTTTCATATAGAGCTGTGCTTATAATTTCACGTTTATTCTGATCTGTTCAATTAAATTGAAACTTTTCGTACACACTTACTATACTTGGTTACAAAATTTGATTATACGCTTTATTGCCCGAAAAAGTAAACAACGCAATCGATTTAAATATTCAAAGGCTAAGTAAAAAACTATTTAATTAAAGAGATTAACATAAAATAGTGCAAAATTCGTCACATTCAATAATAGCTGTTAGATATGCAAATCAGTTTACGTCAAACATTTAGATTAGATTTTGAGCTCAACAATTGAACAGAGTTTTGCCTAAAATGTATTCTATCAGTACTTCAATGAAAGGGCAATGAAAAACTTAAATTGAGCCCTAAAACTATGACCAATATATGAAGAAAATAACTAGGTATAGACCGATCGACTTTCATCTAATCTTTATATAATATCTAGCAATTGATGGTTGTGGTGCAGTAAATGTTTGCCAAAAGACAAGCGATTATTACTTAAAATTTATTTTATAGCTCGAGACAATAACTGATCTGTAATATTCATAAATTATATGACAAGTAGAATAGCTTAATGTTGAACGCATGATCAGCTCTTTTTTCATAGTAAATCGCAAGAGTATCGTGAATGGGCCCAACTCCAAAACCTAAAGGGACTATAAACTTGAAATGTGTTTCGACTCAAGACTTCATTATTATAGCTTTCTATTCGATGTTCTAACTATATAAACAACTTTGTTCGCAACTCTAACTCTGCTTATTATGGCTTATTTATGCTTCTTTATAGTTCAGGTCTGGTTTCAATGACAAAGTCTAGTACTTTAGATTTCCTTATTTAGATTAACTTTTGTGAAAATTTCATACTCTTTTTTCAATTATGTAATAAGCGCATTTAATCGTTTACTACCGTAGTCAATTTTCAGGTTAAATTCCTAATCCAATCTAGATCCTAATGAATGATTATTCTTTTAATTTTGCCCAATCATTAACAATATTACTTTTAGATGTATAATCATGCATTTTTCCGGTCCAAAAGGCTAAAAGTTTAAAAAGCACAATTATTCATCCTTACAAATCATCATTAATTACTATTTTTCATTTGTTTCGATCCGATTAATTGAATCTAAGCTTATTTGAACAAGGCTCACGTGCAATCAATTTTTCAATACTGTTGCAATCAAATCGATTAAGATTTAATCAATAAAGAAAATAAGTTTCGATATGTTTTTAAAAACAAAACATTTTGTCCAAATACTTGATATGATAACAATTTGTAAGAAAGACTGTCAAATTGAACTGATCGCGATTGAATGCTGAGCTAAATATTAGGTATAATACAGTAATATTCTATGGCTCATACGGACTCATAGAAGCAATGACGGTATATTTGATTAATATCTTGCTTTGACGAGCCATTGCCAATTGCTGGTACGTCAAGTCAGTTTTAAATTAACAAATAGCAATCACAGCATTGAACATCTAGTTACAATTTGAAAACTGAGTTCATCAAAAACTTAAGTTGTAGGTAAAAAATGCCGCCTAAATTAAACTAATACTATCGATCACAAATTTTGGCAACTACTGCTCTACTCCAACATTAATTAGTGTTTAAGTTGATCCTTCTATTAGTTTGTGTGACTTGAACGCATATTTCTAATTGCAATCTATTCAGATTGAAATCCATGATTTAAGTTTACTGTAGTATAAGAATGCGTCAGATAGACTGTCAGCAAAATTAAAATCTCATTTGTTTCAGTTGCCTATGACTAATCAATACTACTGTAATAGATATGATAGCATTGATTAATCATCTTAAATAACTATACAATTTGGTAGCAAAACTAAACAAGCATCAGTTCATAAGATCAAAATTTTGATGCTTTCACAACCTTCTCGATGACATAAAACTGTACCAATTAATTAAATGGGGTAGAAAATATTTAAAATCACTTAAATGTGTTCAATCTAAACAATGAAAGCACTTCATTTTGTTACAGTTATCAGTCATTTATGTGTGACTTTGTGATTCTGTTAAAAACATGCATCACTTCGGTACTGTGTGCACAACAACTGCATTCGTATAATAAATTAGTCATTTATCAGTCATAGTATAAGCAACTGATAACTTACCGATTATGAGGTGAGTGACTAATATCAATATAGACTGCATTCGGACGACAACCAGCTTTTTTCACATGAAACGCATAACATATACTTAAAAGGAATGAACTATTTTCTCAATAACAAACACTATTGAACACATTTCGAGTGAAAGCATGTAAGCGATCATATAGTCTTAGACGGAACTAAGTTCGAGTCGAGACCAAACACCAAATACTGATCATAAAAGTATAGTAATAACAGTTGGTTTGGAGTTGACTCAGTGGCCGATTCCAGTTCTAATAAAGACCTGCGCAACCATTCAAGGATTCGTTTACTGTTTTATTTGATTCGCTGAAAACACCGCCAAAAATACCTCAATCTGTAGATTAGTTTTTCATCTGTGCTTACATTATGAGCATTACTTATTTAAAAGAAAGCAAAAATGCAAAAATCAGATGCGCTCGTCTTTTCACAAAAGCTTCTCTTTGTTTGAATGAACTGATTTGTTGTTGAGACTCCAACACATGATTGGCCTGTTTCTATCAAACACAAGTTACAGTGAAGCAGACTCTGCAGTCATGTTAACTTATTCAACAATAGTTAAGCAATGCTGTGATCATTATGATGTTTGCCTTTTTTCAATTAGACTCAAATTCGAGTTACACTAAATTTATCTTATTGTGAGCCAGAGTATGAGATAATTGATTTTTGGAAACATCGCTTATTACTACGCACAATGCTGCAAGGCTAAACAATTAGATAAACTAGCATTGCAAGCGAACAATATTTTTTTAAGCTCTGTTCGACTTTCGTTTTATTGCGATATTTTTTCCTTTAATCTTTTCTATCATAAATAAAACAAAAGCTTTAGATTTGTTTAAATTGTTTGCATTGGCAATTAATCTTGTCTGAATGAGTTTATTTTACACAAGCTCAGCTTTGTTTCAATCTAATTTTAGCTAGTTTTCAAAAGTATTCCATTTTTTATTCTAGATTTTCTCAAATTTTCACATTTAGCTTTGATTTATCTGTTTTGTTTTGTTTTGCTTAAAACTTACGCCAATTAATTTGAAGGCATTACATTTGACTGTTATTTTTGCTAGCTCAAGTCAATGCAACGCCATAATTTAATCTAAGGTACTGTTTCAAACGAGTAATGCGACAAGTATTCTAACATTTGCTATTTCCTAAATTTACATTAAAAGTAATCAGATATGAGACAGAAGAAATGTCATTCTTTATATTGTTTAAAGCTGTCTAAAGTCAATTGACCAACAGTTTATGTTTACTAAATGCCAATAGATTATTTCATATGATTCTTATGTGTCTTCAGTTTATTCTGACCGCAAATTTTGGTATTGATTCTAAATAAGGCTAATCATTTGGAAAATAAAGTAGAATATTGAGTTTGATTTGTTTTCAACTAAATTGGTTGCTAAGCATTAATAAAGTTAAGGCTCTAGCACGAAATCAGCAGCCATTCAGTATATCTTATAAACATGTCTTTACAATGATCAATACGTTTGTGAGTTAGTACTTGCCTTAGAGTAAGTCAGTCTGAATGAAGACTCTGACGAGTGAGCGCTGTTCCCAATATAAGATAGCTCGACAACTAACTCATCGAACAAATTCCTTGTGGACAGAAAGGCTATACTTTACGAATTAGGCTAAAACGCCAACAACAACGTACGCTCTTTGGGACTGAGAAGCAGAGACACTAAATAGGATTGTGACCATCGACCAAACTTAAACTATGGTCAACATTGATGTGATTTATATGTAAAGATCTTTATAGTATTTATACTACAGTCATGTCGCCCTCAATAATACTAGCAATACTTGTACTGTACGTGCTTTGCTTACAATATAAAACCAATATCTGTCTTAAGTTTATTAGACCTTTTTTGCGTTCCAACTCAAACAAATGCTTGCATAGACTCGTGCAGTATGACTGAACAAATATTAGTATCACTAAACCTAAAATCTATCCCTATTTGTGTTGAGAACTATAGCAATGTTATGACGCCCAGAATCACACTTTCTTGCACTACAATAAGAGAAAGGTGGAGAAACTCTGACGCCTTCCAATTAATCATGGATAACAACCAGAGAATTGTCATCTCTTCTGTATGTACAATAACAGCCTATAGATTATCTCAATATGTGTCTACTAAATATTGATAAGTGATTATCAGGTTTTGAGCGTCAAACAGCCAATCCAGAGCAAAGTGACCCATATTCTTAATTGACAATCTATTCAAATGCCAAAAAATTGCGAGCCTTTAAAGATACAAAAGTTAAATTGTAGAATATGAAACAATGTTCAATAAAATCGGATCAATCGACTTGGTGACGAGATACTACTGTTGCAGTACTAAACATGCCTAGTTAAGGCTACACGAAAATGCAATCATTCCTAGATAATAACTCGATTTATGGCACCAGTACTGGCATAAGAAATTGATTCACAATTGAACTTAAGTTCATGACTATAAACTTTATGTAAGAGATTAGATAAAGTGCTTCTAAATTGAATTATTCTTAATTAAGTTTTCATATTTAAATGTAAGACTTATTTTAATGCCGTAACTTAGTCATATTCTACTGAGTTGCATTAGTTAAGCAATCAATCAGACTATACTGTAGAACTCCGTGGCAAGAGTTGATCTTTTTTTTCATAAATCCTAATCAGAATAAGTGTTGACATGAGGGCTAACTCACAACTCATTACATTAAGGATAAAATATGGCTCATTCCATATGCATGTATTATGCATCAAATACTATTTATTACATGTGAAGCATAGCTTAAATTAAAGTATCTTAGATTTATTTCGACTAAAGACGAATCAATTTTATGCAATGCACTTCTGATGCATATTAAATGAGCAAAAATAATAACTGTATAATTATGTGACGAGAGAGAGAGAGAGAGAGAGAGAGAGAGAGAGAGAGAGAGAGAGAACACTTGAAACTTTCAAACTACAAAGTAATATATGATTTGAAACGCATAAGTATTTATGAAGATTTAGCAAACTGCACTTTCAACAATCAGCTCAGATCTCTCTTATTTGACGTGAGTTCTTCTTTTGATTCATTTTCAGGGCTCTCATCAATTTGGTCGATTCATAGCTTCCTATTATTATGAATCATATCGATTCGTACATACATCAAATGCAATACTCATATGGTTGATTGCAACCTTTAGGCTGAAAAATTGTAGTTTTCTCTGATTTTTCTCTTGTTTCACAATATAGAGGTTACTACTCTTTCTAATATTGTATTTCTTCTTTTCTGGCTATATTTCTACAGAATGTTTCTTTTCTAGTAGTTTTTTGTTCATTTTTTTTCAATAAAACACTTCTTTTTAAAGGTTTTTCTTTGCACATAAACTAAAGCCAGTCTCTTAATAACAGCAATACATTTGATTGTCATATCGATTTCTATTCGAAGGCATTCATATAATAAGCCATTTTTTACATAGAAGAAACTAAAGCAATTATTTTCCTATATTTAATCTAAATCAAAGTCAAACATGAGATCAAGTCTTACAGCTAGTCGTACTGTTTTAAGTTTGGATCAGCAATATCATCTATACTTCTTTCTCAATTGACTTGTTAGACAAAAATTTGAATGTGACCAGTTAGCTAAGTCAAGTCAGAAGGATTGACAGCAGTTTGTGCAACATATCACAAATATGACAGACAGCAATTTCTTAAACTACAAAAAAGTCATTATCGACACAGAAAAGTTGTGCGTAGAGACGCACCCATTATCCGAGAATTCATTTTCAAGATATCGTTTATTGGTTGCAATTTTAGATTATTTATACTAAATCTATTACTACAAGAACTCGTTAAAAAGTTAGCATTTGATTCCTATCAATACGCAAAGTTTACTTTGATTTACGGCTGTCATTTGGAGGTCGAGCGGCCCAGTGGTAGCGCTACTACACTCGGTAACACAACAATCGCTTCTATTACCATCTTCTCCAAATAAATGACCTATGACCTAGCCATGACTCAGCTACGACCTAGCCCCCTCTCTAATTTTCGTACCTTATCAAAGGGCTTGGTGTGAAGCTAGCTTAAAAGTTAAATCAAATACACTGCAAAATAAACTCAGTAAGATAAATCATTGATTCGCATTTGGATTTTGGGCACTCGGCGAGCAACTTCGCAAAAATAAGAGCAGACAAAAAAAATTAGATATCGTTGAAACGGTCAGAGTAGGACAGCAATTATTTATTCAAAGTCAACGAATAAAACAGAATAATCATTCATATGCTCAATACACAATGTTAGTGAGTTTTAGTTTCATATCTAAAACATTAGATTACTTTGAGTGAATCGATTTGATGTTGAAAAATGCGCTCATTTAATAAGTTCCGAAGAGGCATCAGCTTTACTATAACTTAAATACGGGTTTGTGTAATAAAACTATTTAACGATATTAGTACAAGTATTGATCACATTTCGCAATAATAGAGAAAGTCTAACTGCTTTTTCAGTTTGCTTCTAGTAGAAAATCAATATTGTATTATAAGATTATATTTTGAATCCACTTACAGTATGTGGCACTAAAGTGTATCAACAAATATTACATTTTCTTTCGAGATTTATATAACTCTCTTCAGTTTGAGTTACTTTTATTAGTCAAAAAAGAATTGCTAATACAATCTGTTGTACAAAGTATTTTATCCGATGCAAGTTATATTAAAACATTAGAATCTCATTTCAATTCTATCATTTTGACTGATTGCCAAAATGTAATTTTCAAATTGCTTATCACAAGTTCATATGGTGAGAGCACATCAATCAACAAACTTTACTTATTCGTTAAATAAAATTATCTAATAAAAAATACATGTCAACATTTTTGTCTTGTAGACAATCCTGAACACTTTAGAAAATATTCTATCTGGCAATAGTGAAATACTTTGAGCAATCATTTGGTACTTTTATCAACTTTACTTGTTATGTGAGATACTTATTCAAAACTTGAGTCATGAAAATATCTGAAAAATCATTAAAATCAGTCACAAATGAAATTTTATTTTAGAAATCAAGATATCCAACAAATAGAGAAGAATCGTTTTGAAAGCGCGTCTCCATTGGCAGCATTGACTTCGTTGAACAAATTAACCTTTTCAAAAGAGTTGAGAACAGCTTAGTCTCTATCCGAAACCATTCGACCGAAAACGAGAGGCGATACGAACAAAGCTCTTCTAATTGACTTTTATGGGCTTCTTCTTTATCACTAGTTTTGAATACTTTGTATAAAACATTAGTCACGTTACGAAAATTCAATTTCAAAGTTTGATTATTTAGTAGAGAACTGAATTGATTACTGAAATTTGCGACAATAAGATCGCTATTAATTAGTTTAATGAATAGACTGAACTTTTTATCTTGGCTTTCAAACAAAAATTGTGAACAACTTTTCTGCGAAACAATGCATAAAATGTGATCTAAGCATGAAATAATACAACTATTACTCGACTCCAAAACTGAATTCATATTTGAGCCAAACTGTTGACCGATTTCATCATTGATTACATATTCGGCGCACGTATTTGTCAAATTGTCTGATTTTTCTGACTTATGCCTCGTATCTGTCAAGTCGTTGCTTTTGTGGTTGTGACAAAAAATCCAATCGTTTAATAGTTCAAAGTTTACTGGAAGTGATGTCCAACTAATCGTTCGCTTCGATGGCATGGTCTCTGCAATTCAATCAACTCTTAAATCGTTTAGAAAAAAGTTTAAAACTATTTCTAATTTCTAATCAGTATTCATACAAATTAGTAGTTTTTTAATTGATTTAATAATACAACCATTCATAACTATTCATAACTATTCATAACTATTCATAACTATTTCAAGTATTTTATCAATTTATAAAAGTGTAATAGCAAACAAAATGCCAAAACTGACCCATTTTTGCGGTTAAACTGAAACAAATTTCAATACATTTGTTGTGGTTTTGTTCCACTCGAATAGCAGTGAATTGTCTCAAACAAATCGGTTGCAATTCTAACCAACCATTTAATTCGATCGATATTTGTTTTGATCCAATCAATAATATAATATTTTTTTTCATAACTTCAATTGTGAGTGAATTGAAATCTATTTTTTCAAATAACATTCGAACTGACAATTGATTTAAGTTTTGGTTATATACTGTAAACAATGAAAACATTTTTACAGTCTAATTATATTAAAACTCATCCAAAACTAAACGATCGTATCAAATAAGAGGTCCATTTGAAAATTGCTCTCAGAATAAGTAATACGACAATAAATCAAAACAATAACTATTATCAAGTGTAGAGTCTTTCAAAAACAAACACATATTCAACATATACTGAACATATATCGAAGCATACGCTCCAAGCGGTCAATCCATTCAACTTCTATGACATAACACTACTTACCAGCCAAGTTCAATATTAATTAAAAAAACATTACAATTCTGATCAAAATGAATCATCTTAATAAAAAGAACGCTTTTAAGTATAATTAATCAAATAGAATTAAGTTGTGTTAATTGAACATGTGTTTAAACACTGGCGAGAATATTGACTTAACTGAATCGACGTGCTGTTAGGCGGCAGCAGCACTAATGCATAAACACTTTAATAATCTCTGATTGTTTTAGAAGCTCAAAAAATTGTTCACATTATTCTGAACAGATCAAATACAACATCTAATGGCAAAAAGGTTAGCAATAGCTTAACAAACTAGATATATACCAAGTGACAGTTTGAGCGCAAGTTTGTCAAAACTTAACTATTATTATACATGGGCGTGTGTGAGCATTTTATTTAATCGACTAATAGTCAGCTGTAAAAAATGTTTGATCTGTTGGTTCCAAACGAGTTCAGACATATCTGATGGATCTGCTAAAGATACTTGCAAATATTTTTAGGTTGCGTATATATGTCCCGTTTAATTATGCACATAAGCTAACTTTGAGTTGCGCTGCGCACCAAGCTCAATTTTGAACTTTTGTGAGCTTTAAGCTCGAGGTTCAGGCTCAGTATATAAAACAGAATCGCAGCTCGAGCTCAGCTCAGTTGAATGGCAGTTTAAGCTTCAGAAAGCATTTCGTTTTATCAAAGGACTGGAATGCAAACGTGGTATCAATTTACAATTAACATTAAATAGAGAAAATTTGATACACATCTGAGTCATAAATATGGATGCACATTTGCTAAAATAATTGAGCTTCAAGCTTAGCAGTTCAAAACTCGCCTAGACTGAACTGTGCTTTTTTCGAAATTCTGAAATTTCAAAATGTGTGAAAATAAATATTCAACTCTTTCAAAATTAACTTTTGACATACTCTGTATACTCGCCACAAGTGTTCTGAGCCAACAGATATTCTCGAAAGCCGGAGATATTGTTACTAAGAAAAGAGCAGACTGTCTGATAATCCATTGCAAAGATTGATGTGTTTGAATACTTTTTATAATTTTTTTGGATCAAAATGAACCAAATTAGTGTATAATAATTTCTATGATATCTAAAATAGATGCATATTCGAATTGAGATCTGTATTGTTCGATAATTTTTGTAAGCTCAGAAACGCAACTCATGCTTCTGGTCTGAGCCTATGATTAAAAACGCAGCTCAGCTCAGCTCAGCTCAGCTCAGCTCAGGCGAGTTTCGGGCTACTGAGCTTGGAGCTCAGAATTTTTAGCAAATGTGCATTCATAGTCCTGTCATTTTGGTATAATTAGAGAAAAAATCGTCATGAGCATTATGGATATTACGGATAAATATAATATTGCATTTCATGTAATTCAATACTTTTTGATTTGCTGTTAATTATATGCTCGTTGACTATATCATTCTTACTGAAGAAAGCATTTCTTATTCACCTCGATAAGTATTTAAAAGCAAATTAACCGACAAAACGGCTCATTGAATGGAGGAACATTTAAACATAACTGATTATGTACCGTGCTTGTCGTGCATGGTAGGTCTAACTCGATTTCTTTTATATATTCCTACTTTTCAACAATTTAATAATTTGATTAAACCTTCGATTGGCATATATTACAGCTTAACTGGTGGTCAGCAGCAGATAACGAACGCGTACTTATCAGGGGACCGAAACATGTCAATATTTGCGGTATCTTTCTCGTTCATCTTTCTAGTTTCGTGTCAGCGATGACACCTGTTAGAGTGACCGGGAAGAACTACATGTTTGGAACGCAGTTTGACATGTCAGATGATGCTAAATTGTTCAAACGTGCACAGATAAAGTTCAATATTTATTTGTAAAATTCAAAGATTCATATTTTGGTTATAAATTTCTGTTATCGTCTTAAAAAAATGTCTTATCGAGATTTATATAAAAGCAATAAACTTTTTGTCAGTGTTGAAGAAGTAGTGGAAGAGAATAAGAGAGACCAGAAAACTATTGTCGTCCCATTCTTAGAACTTATTGTCCTTCTCTCTACTCTCTTATGTTGACAACTACTTCCTCTATCACTAAGTCATAGTCTAAATTGTATTTTATGAGTACCTTTAAATAAAAGCAATGTTTGTAGGCATTACAAGTTTATAGTCAATTTGTCGTATGTAATTCGCACCCAATCTCTGCCATCATTTTTTTGCCTCTTTTCTGCCAACTTAAAGTTATCAGTATCTACAAAGTATTGTTCACTTTAATCATTGTTATACAATGATTAAGTTGGTAAGTGAACATATGTATGTATTCTAGTTTGTCTAAAGTTCATCTCAAAACTATTCTATCAAACAAGGTATAAAACATTTTAATGCATTCAACGAATCAAAACTCTTATTAGTAATACAACATTTCCTTTAGTTCAAACTATCACAGATTAAGTTTTCGTATTCCATATAAGATAATAATAAGAGCAGTATTTTGTTTATATTTGATGAAGACATGTTCTTGCATATTTATGTTGTGCTTATGTCTGTAGTGAACCTACTGATCACAAGTTTACTAATCCTTATGAACATCTCAGTTACTCATCTAAAGTTGAGCTTACTATTGAGTAGGTTTCGTAGTTTATATGTTTTTCTAAGCTTCAAAATGGTTTAATTTTGGTGTGATCTTTTTCCGAATTAACATACATATTATTGCATTTGTTGGCTACAGTTTTCATTAATTCATTTTGTGTTTCAATCGGTTGTCAAGCACTTCAACTGAAATACTAATTTGTTTGGTAGTATTTGGAACAACGATTCAATTGGAGGCCCGAGCGGCATCGTTAGGATCTACGGTTCAAATGATAATATACATGTCGATCGTGTAATACGCTTCAGAACTAGCATTCAGTGCAGTCACTGGTATATCGAAGTGGGCTTCAATTCTTTCTGTTGGTTTGTACTCTATTGTATTATTGATGGCAACAAAGCTGTCCTCTGGACTGATGTCTTTCTGTCATCATTGATGTTTAGCGCAATCGTCATTATAATTATTAAAGGAACCTATGATGTCGGAGGTGTTTATGTTGCTCGGTAGAGCCCTCGACGGACAGAGAATCGAATTCTTCAAGTAAAACAGAGGTTAAATATGCTTTTCTTAGCTCCTGTTGCGCATAAATCAATCAATTTATAGTTAGATTTACAAAATTGGCATAAGTTTCAGCCAAATGGTTATGTACTACATTTGCGACCAGTCGAATATTAATAAACCTATAGAATATTCAGTATAGTAATCAAAACAAGTTAGAAATCATGTTTGGTAACAAATTCATGCGCATCACAGGAAGATTGACACGAAAACAGTCTTTATCTTGCTGCTATCAAGGATCATTAAGCTTTTGACTATACGAGTTACTCTTATCATAAAAAGGTTTACTCTATTTTGTAATTACAATTATTGTCCAACAGTTTATTATATGTAAGTTTGCCAATGACTTCACTGCTCAGCTTCGTTACGTCCTTCACTGGTTTTATTGGCTTTTGCTAATTTCTGGAAACGTGATCCGCGCTCGTCAACAAAAAATATCACCAAATCTTATCGATTATTGTCTTATTTTGTGATGAAATCACTGTCCTTATATCCAGGGTTGCCTGCAACTATAATCGTCGGCATCTTCAGCGGTGTCCTCTTCTCAGTTTCGTCACTCATCGACTCTTTAGCGGCAGTGACTTTAGAAGATTACGTCAAACCTTACTATAGAAAGAGGAAGCAATCATTTCGAAATTTTTGGCTCTGTTTTATGGATTGCTATGTATTCTACCTTTGTTGCCGACCAAATGGTTCGGCTACTTCAGGCCTCCCTAACCATTTTCGGGGTAGTCGACAGTCTTCTACTTAAACTCTTCACTGCAGGCATGTGTCTCCAAACCAGTAATTCTTGCGGTGCGTTATCTGATTTTGTAATTAGTTTAATTATTGGTCTCTGGATTAGATTCGGTAATCTACTGTAGAGCTCTAAACTTATACTTCTGCCTCAATCTATGGAGTTGTGTCCTAATATCGTTTTCAATTCAACTGAACAACCAGCTGTTGTATGAAGTTCAATTTAAACCTGATCTTCCATCTACAACTTATCTTATATGCGGTTCACAGGCTTTACGTAGACTGTAGGCATGTGTGTTGCTCTGATCGTTGGTAGAATTACAGGAGGTCGTAGTGGAATCAAACACTATTCTCTCCTTTCATACGTAAATCAAACGGAAAAAATCAAAACCATGCCAACTGACCAAATTATCCATTGTAAGTCATTTTAGTTTGAAAGAGTAAAACAATCTACTAAATTAGTCTTTTTGTATTTCTCTGACGGATAGCTGACAATGAAAATAGAGTCCAAAACGATTTATAGTATTAACTAGTACTTAAAAACTCGTAGTCAACTCCTCTCCAAATAAGTTGACACACAATTCCAGATCATTAACTCGGATCTTGTCAAAAACTTCTTTGAAGCCTTAACTTTTTTAGATAAAAAACCACAAAACAGATCACTTGTAATACATCTGATCAGTTATTCAACTGAATCATTTCTAATTATCAGAGATATTATTTCAATACACTAGCAAAATTTTTGCTATCATTTTTTAAACAAGCTTTTAATTGAACAAAATAAATGATCAATTTTGAATAATGTAAAAGATCTGTATTTAAAAAGAATCCCTAAAATCTAATTATTTGAATGACAGATTGCGGGTCTTGTTTGATTTGTTCGGCTGTAATTCTCTCGCTTTTCGCCACATTTGCTGCAATTCTGTTAGCTCGGTTTATTGTACAGAGTATTTGGCCACTTCTTATTAAACTGCGAGCTGTCCCGAATGTGTTGATCTTTTACGATCTTATAAACACATTCGGGACTGTATCCTATCATTTCAGCTGTGGTATGATATTGTTTGCCTCTATTACTTATTCGAAACGTCTGAAGACGTTCGGTTTTGGTCAATTTTCGTAATTTGGCCATTTTTCAAAAATTTAATTTTAAATCAATACGTCTTGGTTCAAAAATGTTTTATTCAATTGACATTCTGTTTATTTTGATTTTAAAGAGCTGTAAAATGACTGTCACTTTGATTCAGTCAAAACAAATATTTACTTATTTATGACCGCATAAAACAGTGGACAACATTTTTTGTCTATAATTTTACTAAAAATGCCAAACCATTCTATATCTTTATATCGTTCGAACCACAAGTTATTGTGCTTTAATCTAAGACAAACTTGACCAAAATTGACTCAGTAATTATTAAAAGTTATGCTCGGTTAAATGCAAGACATCGAGTGAACTACTCTTATTTTGATACTTTTGAGTGGTAGTGTGTGCTCCACTTTCTCAATCATTACTTCAAAAGAGAAATTTATTTTTGCAAAACGTTTTCAACACCCTATAGGACTTTGAGTTGACGTTTTCACAGTTATTTTCAAAATTGTATTCTTCAAAATGCTATAACAAGCCTTTTAGGACAATTTGCACGGCTCAAATCATTCTAAATAAATGTGTAATTAATTACGTAAAACAAGTGCTTTGTGTTGTTTTGAAACTTGTCGAAACGATCAATTGTTGATTCTTGTCAGCCAAATCTTCATTTTCGCCACTTATTCAGTAGATTTACTAAAATTTTTCTAAATCATGTAATCAATAGAAAACTTATCTTTACTCAAACAACTTTGATTATAATAAAAAGATATTTCATTCGACTGATAGGTTAGATTCCAGAGTCAAACTTTAACAGAGTTCCTAATACATTCAATAAATACTAATAATTTGATGATCATACAGACAAACATTAGCCTCAAATTGCGATAGCCTGGGCCCAAGCTGGACGAAGTGCTCTATATTCATCGTGTAATTCAAATACCATAAGAATCAAAAATTTTGGTTCAAATTGGCTACCACCACAGTGATCGACAACCAGTTTAAAGTTCTTGAAAGCGTCGTAGTTCAATTACAAACTGGTTCCGAAAATCGCTGCTTTCACGCCTAAAATTATGGTCTATTTAAAATAATATTAAGATTTATGCATTGGTTCGAGTGGTTGGACAATCATTTTACTCGTAAAATGATTCTAAAGTATTTTTGTTATAATAAGACAATTAGATCTTCGTAAATACATAGTTTTGAATCATTTGATTTGTCGAATTTGAAAAATACTTGCGTTTCTGTTCTCTACTTACTTCCAAAAGGGAAACTTGTTCTGTGAAGTGAAAAATATGAAAAACAAACAATTAATATATGTTTAAAAAGCCACCACTAGTCTGACTAGTGAGAAATTTTCGTCAGTCATCCCTTATCTGGTAGTTGTAGATGAGACTCACATTTGGTTTGAATTGAGGTCAGGTCATAACAAAAAAGCACTAACCCATCCAAAACTGAAACTTTTAATACAAAATTGCTTTTGAATCACTCAAAGCAGGAAAAGTATTTTTGGCTATTTTTGGAATCGAGTGTAGTAAAAGCATTAGCTTTGGCTTTTTTAGGATTCAGAACAGATAAAGTTCCAATTGAGACAATTATAAATTTATTATATATAAAATTGTTAATTTTATTTAACAGCAAACAAGTAGGCAGGTTCAACTGAGGCTCTAAACATTATCTCGAAATTTTTGTGCAAAATTAAGCAGAAAAAGGCAGAAATTGCTCAATTACCTAAAGCATCTTTTGTAGGTTTTAGGCACATACAATATTCAACTGTTAGTAAGTGTGATCTCCAACTATTAGTTCGCAAACTGCAAACTAAACACACATTAAACTCAACTTATTTTAAAACGAATCAAGTGCAAAAATAAATAGATGATAAATCAATTAAAAAAGTTTATTATTGAATACTACTTGCGATTATAATTGATTATATATCTGATTTAAAGTTACAAAAGTATTCTGAATTGCAATTTTTAATCTTAGAATTTAATATGAATTGTACTGAAAAAGTTAAAATGTGTCATCATTTATTCGTTGTGACGAATCAATTTATTAGTTATTTTGAAAAACTGTTGAATAACTGATAATCAATCAATTACCGGTTTAACAAATGGCAACCTTTCAAGTGGTGATGACAATTGTTTCAATTAAACGAATTAAACTGTACATTATATAAATTAAAGGAGCACTCACTTAATTCACTCACTTTGTTCACTCTTTAATAAGAAAGAAATTGAACTGAATTTCATGAAAGCCAATTGCGGGCAATATAGTTGTTAATACAATAGTTGTTACCTCGAAAGACTATGCGAGCGCTCCCTCAACGCGTTTTTTGATTCCGACTTATCATATTTATCCATCTCGTGCAAACGATACTCGAGCGCAAGTTTCCCAAAAAATTGATGATCCAATGCATCGGCTAAACTAATTCTATGCGTTGGTTCGTATTCCAACATTCTTGATATCAAGTCAAACAAGAGTCTGTGATCTTCATCTTCAGACATCATATATCTGTGAAGCGGTTTGCAATTTTCTTTCACGTAACGACCTGCCGACGACTTTTCATCCCAATCAAGTCTTCCGTGATAGAAGTATTTTGTTCTTTAAAGTAAATCAATTTATTCATTTAATAAAATGTTATTAATTATTGTGAATTAATAACCACTAGTCTGAAACACTTTTTAGCAATAATCAGCTCATCGACAAATACTGCACGAACATTTAGGCCATGCGTCAATTCAAAATAATATCTCAATTTGATTATTCAACTTAATCATAATTATCAAAATTCAGATTAAACTTTCTAACAGGTTCAAATTCTAGATTCGAATACATAGATATATTCTCTTATCGCTAATTTTCTGCCAGATGGTTTCCAACAATGTGGAAAACTATACAAAACCATAAACTTGGATAATCATTTGAATTTTATCATTTTTACTGTTAGCCAAAGCTTCTGGAACCTTGAAAAACAGTCAGTAACCTTGACTTAGGAAATAATTTTTAGTCAATTTCGGGTAAATTTTCCTACAATTAACGGTAGCTTATGAAAGACCCATAGACGAGAACGAGAATATCAATCACTAAAGAGTGGTTGGTCTGCACTTAGCACTCATTGATCAAAAAGCAGTTCTTATCTATAGAATGGGAGCAGACCTTCAACTATTGACAACTAGAGTCAAAAAGAATGACAATCATTGCTAAACAGTGAGCCAGAGCAAAGTTTCAATATATTTGTACTTAGTTTTTCTGCACATCCTATAAGGCAAAGGTCCGAGTATTCGTTCCATCATTGCCAGATGTTCACGATTGTCATGAGTTTGGAACAGAGTGATTCCCAAGTATAGTTCAAATAGAATGCAACCAACACTCCAGACATCGCAGGGTTGAGCCCATCCTAATTCTAATATCACTTCAGGCGCCCTATAATGACGTGTTGAGACAATAGTGCTGTGATGTTCGTGATCGAAAGTCGCTGATCCGAAATCTATCAACTTTATTTGAGTATTTTTTACCCGCTTCACATCTTTCTTCTGCTTATTAATTCAATTCTCAATTAGATTAAACGATTAAATAAGTGGTCCTATAAATACCTTTTTGGACTGATACAAGATATCATAATCAGAATTGACGAATAATATATTTTCCGGTTTCAAATCTGTATGAGTTAACTGATTCTCATGAAGAACTGAAATTAAAAACAGTTTATTCAACTTCAAGCCAAACAAATCATGTCAATAATAAATACATTTTACTGAATAAACCAGTTGGTAACCGATATGCCGAACTTGATCGATAGGATATGGATGATAGCTGTTATCCTTCTGTAATTCAAATCAAACAATTAGACTGAATCAATTAATGAAACATCAAAATGATGGCTGCGATCTGACCATAAAATCAAAAACACTGAGTCCAAGCATTTCGAAAGCAATACACATGTGTCCGTGATAGTCAAACCAGTCCAACATCTTTACGCATAATCTAATTTTGACAAAATTATTATTAATCTTTATAATACAATTCAAAATTCAGTCTAAGCCATACTTTCTGCCAGTGGGATCTCTCTCAGAGATCTTCTCGAGCACATTTATTTCAAGCTTTGCCGCTTCTCTATATTTTTCCACATTTTTGATAATTTTCAAAGCAACCACTTGTTCACTAGATTTAGAAAATTCGGTTTAATTTCAAATAATTGGTTCAGTTTGCAAGTTGATAAAACAGGTTAAGCAATAAAATCAAGCATTATAAACTAGTTAGTCAACAGATTCGGCTCAAACCAGATCAAAAATAGAAATTTTTCTAAGAGCTCCAGATAGATGGATGCTTGCCCAACGTTTGCATCTAATCTGTTTATAAACTTGTTTCACTTTGTCTCGAGTCAACAAAATCAAATTAATTAAAACACAAATATTAAGCTGTAATGCCTCAAAAATTTTAGCTTTCTAGCAAAAGCTTCATCAAATTTATAATTTAGAACTTATTTCTAAAATAAAATCACTGATAGCTTACTTCCTCAAATCGAGTACTCGCACAACTTTGCCAAAAGTGCCCTCTCCGAGTGTGGCCAAAATTTTATCTATATTGAAGGCAAATTAAAAAACAGAATTAGTGATGAACATATGACAAACATGAATATAAAGTGTAAAATATGGATATAAAGCCCTCCCAAATGAATAAAGCATTTGAAATTAAAACCCTATTACTGGCTATAGTGAGAAATCAATAGCTGCTCCCTATCGTGTCATATCATATGAGTCTTAATATTAATTATTGACTTATGAAAATGAGTTGTTGTGATATGAGCATAAGTACATCTCTCTTGAAGTATGTCTCCATTTCGATAAATCAAGTGTCCGTCGTCGTCATCTTCAATGCTCGCAGCTCTTGAACTCGACTGTTCTCGTGGTGTCTGTTGTGGTTGCCATTCATCCCAAGTAACAGCAATTCCCCATTTTATTTGATTCAATTGAATTTCAATTTCAATACCATTTCATTCATGTTGACATTCAATTGATAAATCAGTTAAATTCGCAATTAATTGTTGTGTTCGTTTCGATTTTCATATTCGATTCATTCAATAATCATGTGAAGAATACACAAAACAAGAAAAAGGGGCGAAATCATGGACAATTCAATCCATATTTTTTATAACATTTATAAATTATTTCTTATTAAACAATAATTTATAGTAAATACTAAGAGCAGGTTTCAAAGTATATCGAATTATCAAATTATTCACAGTTTGATGTCATATCATTTATGAATTGTTTGAAAAAATCAAACATAACGGCAACGAATTACTCTGAGCACAAAGCAATCATGTCCTTACAAAAGTTATCAATTCATTCTGTTTTAGTTATATTTCTATCATTTTCAATCATCAAAATGTAATTAAATGATAGTTCGCTTTACTTAAAATCGAGGATAAAATGCCAGATAATTATTTGGCTCTCACTCAATGTGATTTGTTCATTTTCAATATGCACTAAAGAGTATTATTTATTTGGATTAAATTTAAACAAGGCTGTTAAGAAATAACCAAAAAACTAATTCGATGTTAAGATTAAGCTTAATATTGAGAGCAATCAACTTGAAAATAATCGAAATGTGTCTAATAATAAATAGGAAAACGAGTCAGTTTTAGTAAACATGCCATTGTTGTTAGTGTTCATTAGTTTTATCAATTTAATTGTTCGGTTAGAGTAAAATTCAAAATTTTCACTTTAATTACATAATCCTTAACGAGTCTCTGTCTTTGATCCTCGTTTGTGTTCTGGAGCTTAAGACGAGATGAAAAGCGATGCAAAAAACTAGAACACGACTTAAACATAATCGCAGAATTATCGTCTGACCAAATTGATGGCCATTTATCGCGATTAGTGTATTTGTCTGAGTACATCATTACTTAACATGACCAAAACAAGATTACGAAAACTATACAATAGTAGTGAGAGAGAGAGAGAGAGACTTGTTCAGAATATACGCATTAAATGAACACAAAGAATAAACACTAATTGAAAAAGAACTCTGAAAAAGGGTTACTTAACTCTTGAGAAGGCATCAACTTTCTACAAAATATTATAATTATAAAATGACTCGACTAATACTAACGACATTTCTCGATATTGGCTCAACATATCAACTGAAATCCTAGTGTACTTCTAGATATTGCTGTATCGCTGCCAACAATAAGCTCTCTTCACAATCTTTGCTATTAATAGAAATTTGTGATCTTATGCCAAATCGAGTGATGCAAAGAAAGTTTGCTTTTAGTGATAATTATATAAATTAAGAGATGTTTACCACCACTTGCAATAAACATCAAATCTGTTTCTCTATTTATTTCATTTTACACTGTTCTAAAAAATAATAAATTTAATTTCAAATTTTTAAATATTTTTAACTTCAAATAAAATCAAAATCAAACTGTTTATAAAATATACACTTTTTTCGCATTTAACTTTCGACTCTTGAATTGAGTGGAAAATGTGAACTGAACCAAGTTTTAACATATATTCAAACTCTATGTTTAAACAAAAATAACTTCTTTTATAAATAGTAAGAGAAAGGGTTAGCTTCAAAAGTGCTCTTAGCACGATCGAATTAATGCGATAGTTGTCGTCATTTATTATATGTCATTTTCTTTTTAATGCAAATTCAAACAATCAATGATTGAAATTCAGCTTCAACAATAAATTAATCTCGTGCGAAAATATTGATCATTTTCATTAGTATTTAGGGTTTTCATAGTTCGAATCACTATCTCAATAAAGTCTAAGTGAACATTTTTTAACTAATTGAACATGGTTTCAATTATCAAAATAACTCATTAATATAAATTACACGTCATTTCTAACAACTAAATAATATACCAACAATTGGCTCAGGATTTAATGAATAATTGTCGAAACTAATCATCTAAAATGCAGTTGTATGTAATTGGAATCGGGCAATTCGACAAAAGTACATTCAATGCAAACGAAACAATTCCAGAATTTGCTGCAGTTTGAATCACGTGCAAAATTATCGTTCAATTACATAGAATTTTATTGAGTCAAAAATTTGGACCACTTCCCACAACTCATAGAACAAGAATAAAGTAAGAACGAAAAACCGATATAAAATCTATTCAATAGCATTAAAGATATTAATGAGTGACGAGTTTAAATCCTATGACAGACCCGTAACAATAGACACAACTGTGAGAAGTACAAAATTGATAACCAGAACCTTACAATTGAATCAAATAAAACAATGAACGAAGCAAACGGGCCACACAAATGGACAAAGGCTTTTCAAAATGTTCAATCAGTAATCGAGAATTGAGTTGAAGTTGAAACTGACATATATAGATATACATATATAAATTGATATGCTCGTGCCAATACATCCATATATACAGTATGCTTTGCAACTAGTTTAAATTTGGAACCTAATCCTAATTAGTATAAAATGATATGCAGCAAAACCTCGACATAACAAACATATCCTAACAAGTCAGTCATTGGTTACCACAAATTAAGTAAGTCTGTACACGATCGGCTAAATCATTGGGTTCTTTCAACCTCGTTACGAAAATTACTGTATTAATACTCGAGCAATGATTACAGGATAGGATAGTTGAAGATGACTAAAGACAAACTAATGCGCTAAATATATTTCAATTATCAAATGTTCAATGCTTTAGAGTAGTTTCCAATTGCCTCATGAATAAGCAAATTGTTTAAATTGATCTCAATACTTATCGAATAAAAAAGTAAGACACCGAGTATTAAAAATTAAATGATTAGCCGATTAATGAAAGACCCGCGCGTAAGCGTAAAATAGTCGGATCTGACGAGTTGATTGTAGTTCGTTTTCAACAGTTTGCTGTCATTCTCAAAACTCACAGCATATGGATTGCAAACTTGTTTGCATTATCTGATAACTCGATTGATAATTATTGATCATATAATCAGTCAACAATCAGCACAAACAAATAGTTTGCATACAAGTCATAGAATCACTCAGATAGTCATCAGATATTTATACGAATCCATTTTCTTAAACAACTCAATATAAATCTAGACATTTTCAATAGAAAACTATTCTAAAAAATGTATATCATATAAACAATATGAAACTTAGTGTCGCTTCATAGCATTTGTCTCATATTTTCAATAAATATTTAAGCATTAATTCTAAAGCATTGTAGCAGATTAGTTATAACCAATTTATGCTATGAATCAGAATAACTCGGAATCATTCAAATTATAGGCTAATCAATTGTTTGAATCTTTCGTTATTAATTAGTAGTCAATGTGAAAAATGATTAATCAGCTAAACAACGATTAGATTGAAATAAATATAGGTTTTGATGCAATAAAGCCACAGAATAGCTGATAAAAGCCAACTAATTCATAAATAATACAAATATGGTCTCACGTTAGACACATTTGACTCGATTTGACATTGATTTTGACTAGAAGATGTCGAACATTGTGGAGGAGATAAAGCTTTTGAGACTTGGTTATCTTCTTCTCCGACTACCATTATCCCAATGAAATAATGAAAACATTTGATTAAAACAGAGTAACACAACTATATCAGTTTTATTAAAATCAAAAAATGAAGAAAAGACTCCAGAAATGAACAAATTAAGTTAAAATAGCTCACTTCTGAGAAAGCTTTTTAGACATTGAGTGAGAAGCGAGACATAAATATCTGGCATTCAGTGCAAACTTGGCGTAAGTCCTAAACACTCACTTTTGCCAATACTGTCTTATTTCCGCTTTTCTCAAACTATAACTTATAACACCGTAAATATTGAGCATTCAGAGACACTTAGACATCATATAACTTAATTAATCCTAATTCAAATACATCGATATTTACTCCAACTAATATAGAGTATGAAAATAGTGTCAAACCGGTATTCATAAAGACTCTAAATCTATTGAATAATTAAACTAAAGTAAACCACTCAGATCAATAGAAGACTTACCCGTAAAAGACTTCGCGATTTATACTTTTCATAGTTTTTTCTATGTCTGCGTCGACGAGACCGAGAATGCATTGAATCCGTTTGATCGCAATGTCTATCACTTCGATAGAGATCTCTATCTCTTCTTTGGTTGCGATTCCTTCTGTTGCCATCTCTGGTACGTCTGTGACGATTTGATGCATAACTTCTTTTAGAACTCGATTCGCCGTCGGATGACGAATTCGAATAACTTCTATGTCTTCGACGACGTCTTCTCTTGGCGTCATCTGATTCGCGTCTGTCGTCATTACGATAACTATCATAATTAATACGACATTCATGTCGTCTATTCATGTCTTCATTATCTTTAATCAACTGATCGACACATTCATAGTCTTTGTAATCATTATTTGAATGATTAATTCTATTAATTTCATGTCCAGATGATCTCATACTCGTTTCATCCATTTCTCTGACATTACTTCTCATGTTAGAGTTTTTATTTAAGTAAAAATTATGAGAGAAATTCAGAAATTTGTTCACGAAAAACATTGAATTCTTAGATGAGATCTATGCCTTTCGGCAAATGGCGATCACTTTAACACAAAACCAATTCATTAATCAATTCATTAATCACGTCGTATCTCTACTCATCAATTGTTCAATCGTTTTCTTAATAGTAAATCATTTGATGGGCAAACTTGCGTTTTTTTCAAGCATTAAATTTGAATCTACTTTGCACGGACAAATTTATGGTGAGAAAAACTGAATCTTTTCAGTTAATTATTGAAATATTTGAGATACCAATACACCTCTGCCCGATGCTGTGTTAGACTTACGTTGCTTATTGACAAAACTATTATGTTTGTAGCAATGTTTGCTCTGTTGCCATAATTTGTGTTCAAAATATTGATCAGATCTAATAATAATTTTCATATAAATAAATGTTATCATCACTCTTAACCAGTCCTATTCCTCCGTGGATACGAGTAGTTCGCGACCCACTCATAAGAGAACTCAAACAACAATTAAAACAAATACAACTAAAACCAGTCAAAAGATTGCACTTCGAGTTCGACCCGTTTCACCAAAACGTGTCATCGATTCGGTATTGAATATTCACTTTATTAATCATTCACCGATCGAAATCGTATTTAACTCCAACATTGATATGTTTTAAGCATGTATTAACTTAGTTTAAATGAATTTTCCAATTAATAGTCAGTTTTTGGTTGCCGTCTCATCGCCTAAAGTCAGAGCAACTAATCCTAAGTGTGGTCTCAAGACTGATATTGTTTGCCAAAGACAAGAACCAACTATTACTGTATTACTAGGTATTTATTAATAAATCAAAAATATTGATCAAAAGCAATCAATATTTCGATGGAAATAAAGTTAAAAAAAAACTACTAATTATTCAGTTATTAATTCAATTTAATTCACATTCCAATAGATTCTAAAACTTTTTAATCGATACTTTGATTTGAAAAAAATTCTTTTTTTTAGAAAACGGACAAAAAGTGATTTTCAAGACATCATTGTTGACAACTCTGGAAATTGCCGAAAATTTCAACAGAATAATTGATCGATTCAGTAAATCGCCTGAAGATTTAGTACAAAAGAAATAGTTGAAAATGGCTGTCAATTATTTGGCAACTAATATGAATATATTTAATAAGATGTATAATTCTATGCCCACATTTAATGATATATTCGATGAGGAAACTTTCTATTTATTTGCATTATTTGTTACCTTTACCACAATATTAGTTGTGTTTATACTTTCCAGGTTCGTTAAACTCAAAGAAGTTGACTTTTAGTTCATTGTTTCGCTTTTGCTTTCTTTATAATTTATGAGAAAAGTTGTTTCAAATTCTACCTAAGGTCAAACTCAACCTAATTAATTATGAAAACTCAATATGTATTGATCGATGTTTTCAATCACAAACAATAGTGTGTAACAATTGTGATTAAAAGGAGTTTTAGAAACGAATAAAGATGTGGATTAAATTATAATTTAGTCTATCATAAAGCTTGATCGGAGAAATTGTTCTACTTTAGTGCTTTGTGTCTGGAAATAACTGCTAAATGTCAACCTTAGTTGAAGTTGCAGGTTGTTTGGTCGGCAACAGTAAGGAAAGTCCAGGGCTTCGAAATTTTGCGTTAAACCCTAGAAATATGCCAATTTTCTACAAATAGGGTCGAAATTAAGTTTTTGATTAGCCTAACTCACTAATAATAAGGTGGCGTAGACCTACATGTAGTGATCGTTTATGCTGTTTTGACCTCTGACCGCGTTATGTTAAGAGAGAGAGAGAGAGAGAATGCCATAACAACGCATCATTTGCGATTGCTATTGTGGATTGTTTTTGAGTGTACAGAACATTTCTTATAGTCTGCCGCATGTGAAAATACAGTAAAAACTTTATAAACAATGATAGTTGTAATGTTGATTATTGCACACACGCTTACTTATGCTTAATGTGCGCTTTACTCCAATTATAGTGGTTTAATTGTACTTTTAATTGAGGGAAAATTACCAATCAGAACCTTTAGGTAGCTAACAATACTCTGCACAATAAAATGCGCATTCAATGTATCCAATGTCGACATTCGTAGGATTGGTTTGTTTGAAAACAATGACTCAACATTACTTGTCGTGAACACTACTAATCATTTATTCTAGAATACTTGAGTCCGGTGTCAACTCATTATAATTTGAACAATAATAATAATAATTATACAAAATGAATGGTTTTGAGTTGCTCTTTGCAACAGTCAGCCATCAATTGAGATCAAAGAATGATCTTTTGGTAGCAGTTGTTCACTTGAAACTTATTCAAAAAGGATTTCGTTGTTTAGGATTAGGAGAACATGTATTAACAAATGATCATCATTATTATCATATCAATCGTTATTCATAATAGGCTTATGTTGTCATTCAATCAAATAGTTTCCACAATCATCCGAAAATGAATCTGAATTATTGCCATTGGGTTGGAACGAAGATCAACAAACTTATTGTTTGAGATATTACAACAAAACAATTGATCAAAAATTATTGGTTAAATGCGTCAAAGTTTCTGATATTATCATCATTTCTGCGCTTGTATTCAATTACATATAATATTTTATTTTACTGTCTAAAACTAATATTTAATTCATTTTGATTTAATAATCAGTTAATTACTGGCGAAAGTAATGGTTCGACTCTTTCTATAAAAAGTGAAGATTACATAACAGACAACTTCAACACTTTCGATAGGTATAGAATTGTATTAATTTTTATTTTTTTAAATGTCAATTTTTTTGGGAAAAACCGTTTCAGTGCATTTGTTAGTGGTTCAGTTGATAGACTTTCGCAAACTTTAGATCAAGAAATCATAAATAAACTGATCCCTTCGGCAACTGAATCAGAATCCAAGAGTAATGTAAGTGAAGAGCGAAGAGAAAGACCGGTAGAGGGACGAACAGATCCATTACTGGTAGACGAACGTAATCAGCCACTTCGTGACTATCCTCCCTTTTACGGAGAACGTCCATTTCCTCCACCGATCGGTGGCGCAGATTTAGGTCATTTTAATTGACGAATAGAAGTGACTTAGGTTTAATTCGATCCTTACATATAACTATAATTTTAATTTAGATCCCTTAGGCCTAAGACAGGGAGGAATGTTAATGGATCCCAGAAATTTTCCATCACCTTATGGAGGAGCTCGTAACCCTTTTCCAGGGTTGCCAAGAGGTGCTGTTCCTCCGGGTGCCCGATTCGACCCATTTGGACCTCCAGGAGTTGGTCCGAATCCAAATCCATACAGAAATCCTCGAAACGCTGTGTATGTCTTAATAACTTATTCTGATTGATCTAAACTAATCTATTAATGTTTTTAACTTTAGTCCAGATCCGGATCATCTGCCACCTCCTCGTAAGTTATTTTTCTTTCATTCAAATTCTATTTGGAATACACTTTTTAAAAATTAAAAAGCTTTTGGTCTTAACTAATTAGTTTATTTTTACTCTGATAGATGGTTACGATGATATGTTTATGTAATTATTTTAACATGAGTGCAGAGATCGATATTTTTTGGTATGAAAAACAAATTAAAAAATTTGATTTTTATACGCTTGTATAATAAATGTAATAAAAAACATTAGGCACTAAATCATTTGTGAAATATGTGATCGAAATGTTAAGTGATGCATCAATAGACGGATATTGTTGAGCGTTGAGGTATTTATCAGACTTGTGTGTGTTTATCTTTTGGGATATAAATTCTTTCATTTGACTTGAATTTTGAACGTGGATACTCTGATTTTAATCGAGCACTGAAACGAGTCAAGTTTTCACATTTGAACTATTCGTTTATTCAAAGTCCTAAAATCTATGGAATACTAGTATATTATGTGATAATATGATACCTTAAATTACTTTCCGAATTGGCTCGTGTTGAAGGAGCGCTGTATTGAGTTCCCATCGTTGCGATGTCTGGGATATTGATATAGTCATCAATGGCTGCATCGCCGTAACGATAACTTAATGTTAAAAGTAAAGAATATCTCGATTTAAAACTTAATTTTGTTTTAAATAATTAAATACCTTTTGGCTCTGCAATAAAGACATGAACACAATAAAGTGAGGCAAAGAAGAACAATAAGAGCTGCAATAACGCTCCAAGTCGCGGCGCGATATATTCTCAGTTCAACTTCGTATGGCTCATACGTTGGCGGCCATGTCGGAGGAATCCTTCCAACCATAGAGGGAATATAATCGTTCCAAAATTGACAGGCTTTTTGCTTATAGTCTCTCCACATAGTACTTGTGGACCAGGCATTCATATTAATAGACAAGTCATTGGTTTCCCAGGTACTTGTCTGCCAAAGTCCCGTATAATTTGTTGAATTGATCGCTAAATACTGAAGATTTTTCTGTTCCATTGGCTTCCAAAGAATGGTATTAAATAAGGCATATGGGGTCGGACCACATAAACGTGTTTTCACTGGATCTCCTGGTCTACAATTGGGATACTTAGCAAAGTTGCCCCACGACTCGAGGATTAGTTGACTCATGTTTCGATCGGATTCAGTCCATTTCGCACGATCTAATTGTAGAGCAGACGGAAAAAATCTGGGGTCCATGAATGGAGCTCCTGATGCTAACAAGTATTCAGTGTCGTGCGGCACTCCTATTAATAGTTCATAAATTATTCTTAACAATCATAGTAATTGTTATTATAAAAATAAGGTACACTGCTAAGACGTACCGATCCAATCGGGTAGATTAAGTCCTTGAATCGTATAGTTAAGTACATACATATAAGTTCTAACATTATTCTCGAGCATCAGTTTTACCATTTTATCGTTTCCAGCAGTAAACCACGAGTCGGTTATCATCTGTTAATAGCCAATTCAGTATTATTAAGTACTTGTAATTATTGATAGCGTCAAAAAACTAATTTGACTACTTTACTGACAAATACTCACATCAATATATCCCTGTCTTATTAGAGTCAAATTATTTGGATCACTCCATGGAGAGTACATAAATTTAATAGCTTTGATCAGGGAATCCTGATCTAAAGTGTAATTATAAATACTGACATATTCTGAAATCTTTTTACTCAATACTTCGTGAGATATGACATAATTTCTTCGCTTAAAATCTTCATCAGCGACTGAAAAAAGTAAAACATAACTAACTGTAAAATTAAAGTAATATAAAAGTAAGTAGAAACTGACAGACAAACGCTGCTCCTTCATCTCTAGTCACACCTGACATGTAGGCAAATTCGGGATCAAAATTAATTCTTCTGTCTTGAAGTAAATTCTCAGGAAAATCAGGTATCGATTGATATTCTCTATTTCGAGTGTAATAATCAACAACTGGAGCCCATGCTAGCCATCCAACATCAGGCTATTATTGATGAATGATCAGACAAAGTAATTAGATAATGTTGACTACCGATCAAGAAAAAGTCTGTATATCATTTCTTATAATAGTCTGAAACAATTAGAACTGTTTAACATACTTTCACTTCAGTTGTAGTAAAATCTATAGCACTCCGACTCTTAAGACATTCGACCAAATTGAATGTATGTCTCGTACGACAACCAAATGCATAGCCAGCGACGACACTCGTGTTTCTCATGAACAACGGATCTCTGATGAAAGCCCAGTCGGCCACTGCGGCACCACTTTGTGCAATAACTCTTTTGACGTATTCTAAATAATTTGAGTTTGATCAATCGTTTTTATACTTATTTCAATTAAATAGTTATATATTTATTACTTCTAGTGAGTGGCGATAATGCCAGAAGTCCAGCACTTGCAGCTCCGGCGTCGGGTCCGAATAAAGTGATTTTATCAGGGTCACCATTGAATGCACGAATATTTTCGCGGACCCAATTGATAGCCTGCACCTGATCTAATAAACCAAAATTTCCAGCAGATGCATTGTCTGCTGTGGCCAAATAACCTAATAACAAATCCAAGTTATATATTAGTGTATCGGAAATAGCTCTAGAATTAAAGTTCTTAGAGTTTGAAATTTTTGATGTTTTATACCTAAAAGCCCTAAACGGTAATTGAATGTAACGACAACTACTTCTTGGGAAGCAGCTAACATATGACCGGGAAATGTATTTCCACTTCCGTGATCAAAGTTTCCACCGTGAATATAAATCATGACAGGATATGGCTCTCGAACCACTGAAGCTGCCCATGGAGTGAATATATTCATATATAAACAGTCTTCATCTGTATACGGAATGCCGTAATCTTTGTTGACGTAACGAATATATTGTGGACAAGAATTACGATATCGATCGGCCAGTATACTACCCCATGGGGTTGGAATCTGTGGAGGCTGTTATTGACAAGAAATTACAATAACAATGAATCCATCGAATGCATCGATTCAAATACAAAGTATTTCTAGTGCATTTATTTACATTAGAAGACGAAACGGTCTAGGAATTTGAATCAAAAAAGCTTTGAGATAAGCCGTAACTCTAGCCTAACACTCAGCCTTATCAATAAAACTAGGCTTAATTCAAAACTTGTGCACTTCTTTAGATCATAATTTAAGTTCAAACAATTCATTATTCATATTGTACTTGATTAATGACCAATCGAACAAGCATTTTGAACATCTATCTTTATATTGTTCACTTCAGGCCTAGGCATCAAATTATCTAAAGATTCAATGTACTAGGGATTCAAATGATTTGAAAGTTAGCAAAAATCATTTCGTTTGATTCATGAGATCAGTTCAGTTTGACGACTCAAGATAAATTTGACTTATCTGAACAATTTTTGTAATTGCCTACCATTATATGATTGTTTCATAATCTGTAAGTCTACTGATTAGGAATACCTACCACAGCAGCCTACAATAAAAGATTACCTTAAACTGAGTTCAGCTTTTAAGTTTTGATTTGTAATTTTGATGTCTTTTGTATTATACGCACTAAATTTCATTTGATTATTAATTGACTATGCAACTTATTGTTAAAGTAGTCTATGACTAAGCCTCATTTATAGATGGATAGCTTAGTTTTTATCATGACTGTTTCCGAGGGAATCGTTAGCGTCAGTACAATAAAGTGATATAAGGGTGTATTACAGACTAACTTTGTAGACGTCTTCGTGAAATTTCTGTTTGAAACTTTGTACCGGAAAAGTAGAGTACATTTTATGAAAGATTGTTTTGATTCAACATTATAAAGGTGTTTATAGAATCTAAAGCCACTTTGAAGTAGACATTTTTAAGTTAATTATAACGTTTGAGTTAACTTGAATCTCATTTTAGCTAAAGTCAAGATTAACTGTAACTTTAACTAAAGTTAAAGAATTTAACGAGCCCAAAATCTTCAACTAAAATAAAAATTAAAAACTTAAATTATTACAGTTTTTGAAATCTGTTTTTGTAAGCGAAGATTGCAAGGTTCCGCAAAAATATTTCGAGTAACGAATTATAGGGAATATATTCCATTGATTTGATTAAGATTGAACATTTAACCTTATCGCTTTTTCATGTTTTTGCTTTAAAATCAAATTGATTGCGTTAGTCTCGCCGTAGCCTCTGCTTCTCTACTAACATCCATAAAGGACATAACTAATACGAAATTTTCCTTATGATTGATAGTGAAATCCGGGATTCATTCCTGATGCTTACCGTAAAATATTTATAAAACAAATTACTCGTTCATTAAATCTACTCTGATGTAAATCCTTGAAGTTTCTAAGCCTCTAAGAGAGGCTACTTAGAGATATAATTAAAAGTAATGTTTATTTCTAATAAATATCTAAAAGATATTTAGATATGTGTAATAATCTGATTAAAACTTAAAACTGTTTGAATTTTTCAAACTTCAATTACAATTATTTTTGATAAATAACTTTAACTTTGACTAAAATGAATTGAAAAATTGAGAACTATAAGGTCTACTTTGAAGAGTGTAACTAACTATTTGATGAGTGATCTACTCATTGAAACGAAGAGAAATCCCAATACTCTTATCATTGATAACATTCACATTTCTTACATTTCCTGTTCTGAAGTTTTATTATTAATAGTAGTAAAACATCTGAATGCTCTACATATAAGGGCACTTTTTTCTATTATTACTTCTAGTTTTCAAATTGAACAAGACTTGTATTTTTTATGAATGATTATTCCATATAATAAAATAATGACTTGTCCGTTCACTTTGTAACTTAAGATCTATGCTCTAAAGAGTGATATCTTTGAAATGAGCACAATCTGGAAGCTTGAGTGAGCACACCAAGATTATCGCTCAAAAGTGACCACTGGCCACTTCACTAATATAAAACTTATGTTTGGAAACCCTTCTTATGACGCAATTTGCTGCTAACTTTGCATAAAATCATTATTATATAATATAGAATATTAATATTTTAATAATAAAACAAATTTAGTCGTCAATTTAAGTGATTCGGATTATGTGCCTTAATATTAATACTATTTAAAGTAATTTAAAGTAGTTTAAAATATTCTAAGCGAGTAAATGTTCTAAAAAACATTTTTGTGGTCAGAAAGATTTGAAATAATGTGCTAGTAGTAAAAACTAGCTTTTCTTTTTTACTAACAAGAAATGAAAACTCAATCACTCACTTAATATTTATTTGAATGTAATTTCACTTTTTTGCTTTTGATAAGACTTGAATTTGCTTTTTTCTCAAGTTCAAAGCAAAATATCACAATATTTAACTAAGTAGAAAAAATATCAACAAAAATGTTTCAAATTAGAAACAATCTGATGCCAACATTTTTCAAATTTATTGGCCCATCTTAAGAGACACAAACTTCTACTCTACAGAGCATAGTAACTGACTCGAGTGTATTTTAAACTTTGAAAACAAGTGTTTCTAACTTTAAAATAAGATTTTTTTATCAAATTTACTATTGATTGAACAAAAATTTGTATCATCTTAGAAAATGAAAGAATCCGACGAATCTATCATGAATTGAAATGAAGCAATAAAGCGATAGAGTCATAAACTAGATGGAAATCGCATTGAAAAGCGAAACATTGAACTGATCATAACTTATCAAGTCAATAGTTATTGTGACTTACTTTGAATCTTAAGTTGTACTCTCTTGTAGGCGGTCTCGCGTAAGGGATTCCTAAAAACGTGGTTACATTTTTCCAAAATTCGCGAATCGGTCGATAACCTGAAGGCGAGCCCGAAGGCTTGTATTGTGCGTTCAATGGACGATCTCTTTCAGGTCTTCCCGGACCGTCACAAAGATAGACGATTCTTCCGACAACATTACCATAAGCCGTGTTGACTGTGACGAACTCTTCTAAACCTAATTGTTTGCAATAAAACAATATTAGTGTTGGTAATGGATTGCTAGAGATCAAAGCAATCGTCAAATTTTCAATAATTACTACGAGTACAGTCGTATATTTATTGGTTATCTGGTATTCGACTTATATTTGATTTTTTATTCGTTTAATCATTAAGTCATGACTAACTTGTAAAGCATTATGTCATTGAAAAGTTTTTTATTTGATTTGACTCACACTCACGTGTCAGTCACTATACGATTGTATTGAAACACTTTCGTTAAGTTCAAAATAATTGATCAAATAAACAGAAATGTTTGTAAATAGTGTTCAGTAAAGTTTATTAAATAATCAAATGGTATACTGTTTTGATGATCGAGTGAAAAATAACTCAAACCTTGATGTAGAGCTTCTTTGCATCTCAAATCTCCTGGATCTTCGATCAGACGCCTCCGATTAGGGTCGGGTGTGACTCCATATCTGGTCTCATAATAACGTCTATCATAAGGATTGTCAGACTCTAACGGACGATTTCTAGGGTCATAGTTCTCGTAGTGGCCCCATTGATAATAATTAGGGCGATAAGGGCTTTGTGTAACACAGCTCACATAATTATTCAAATGATTCAAAGTAAAAATACTTGCAATCAATAACTTAATTAATTCATTTGAAAACATAATCACTTGTAAAACTAACTTACAATTACTTTTACTAACTTTAATCTAACCTATATTAAAGACAATTAACTTTTTAACAAAACTATGAAAAACTTTTTGGTCAGTTTCAAGTCATTTCCCTTGAAAATGTTTGGCGTCAAATTTTAATAATAATTCAAATTCATCATAACCCAAATCATAACAACAAACATGAAAAAATGAACAATTACAAGGCTTTCAATCGTAATAAAATCTATAACTTGGTCCCAGCCCACTTCTAATGTTTACCTGGAGTTAATCTATAGCATATTATGCGATGTTATGTTGGTTTCTATCAATTACGGTATCGAGGCATATGTTGAACACTTTGTCAGCCAAAGTTTCAAATAGCTTTGACGGACCGACACACACCCCACTCAATATACTATCATAACAATAGTTAAGTTATTAATTAGAGATTAGATCAGGATGATCTGTTGCATGGATTTTCAAGTCTACTACAGGTTTCACCTATGATTACTAACTTGTTCCACATATGTTACATGTACCATCAATTTAATTGAGCTCTGCCCCACCTGACCGTTAGGGAGCGCTTCAATTAAGTCACATTGAAGTAACTTGTGGTCACATTCAGTAAATTAATCATAAAATATAAATAAATCACAGCTTTTATTAGTCTGCAAAATCTGATTCATTATTCTCAAGTTGTATTAATTCAATTTATGTATTGATAGCAATACTTGAAAATGAAATATATTGCAAATCATTTAATATGAATTTTTATATTCAACGAATACTAAACATCAATTCAAAAGAAGAGTAAACTGAAATAAAGTCAATTTATGGTTAGTTTCAAACATCATTCAATAAAACAATGCTTCAAAAAAATGTTAATTAACCAAAGAGTCAAAAGATATGAAGCATGATTTGTCCGTTTATGAATGAAACATTTACTGAGATGATCACATCAATCAGAACAAAGGTTTAGGCAAAATCATTATTAAAAGTTTGAAACACTATCCAATTCAAATGTTATGATTAGCAAACATTCAAATTGATTTACTTTGCAAATAAGTTAACATTTAAAGCTGGCTCTGACTTCTTGTGAAAATCTTATTGTTAAAGTTGATTAGTTTCACTTTTGTCCTCTCATTGGTATGTGCTTTGACGGCCACAAATTTTAATTGCCAATTGATACGATATAATGGATTGCATTTCATTGAATCGCTAAATTTAAAATTAAAAACCCACATTTCTTTCTAATCATAGACAAGGGTTAAGTGAAGTCAATTTAAAATTTTGAAAATATTGAAATGGTTTTAGAAATATAAATCAGAATTTATTTTTCTATAACTTTTGAGGAGCCCAGTCTAGCCCTTCTGTAGTGCAGTCCCTCGTTCAATTTGACGGTTTGCAAGAACTCATCATAAATATTCTGATTATTCAGAAAAATCGTTTATATGGTGACTTAATGTTATTTTTAATCACCACCTCTTTACATTTCTCCGCTGTTTAAAAGAATAAAATTTAGGAAATGAACATTTTTAAAAGTCTTAGAGAAAATGAAGTCTTATCATGATTATTTAATTAGAATGATTTTGATATTTTGATTGCTCGTATCCTAAACGCAAAAGGCTTAGACAGAGAAACAAAAATATGTCTAGCTTTGAAGACGCTTTAAGTTGTAAAAATATCATTTCTATAAGCTTTAAAATATTGATCACTTTTGAATTTGAGATGCTAAACGTTGACGACTTTAAGAAAGAACTAAAAATGATTGTTGTTAACTGAAGCGTAGAGGCCAGAAGCTGCAATTTTAGACAAATCATTTTGTGATTGAAAGGTCAGTGCTCTAAAATTAGAAACTATTATAGCCAGCGCTCATTCGTGACTTGAATGCTCACAAGTTTTAGCCAATTTTAAAGAATAAGCGAAAGTTAGAATCAGTTTTATTTGAAATTTTGATGAATCAGGAGCTGAGATGCATTGCAGTCGCTACTTTTCGAAAACTACTATCGTTCTGATTTTCGTTTCATTACTACACGTATCGAATACTCAACAAGAATATGAGAACATCAGATTAGGTAACTATCAAGTTCATTTTCTAAATTCTTTTACTTAAACACTGAGAGACCAAAGATTTTTATCACTTTTCAAATGATTACAATTTTCTGTTATTATCTGTTATTCAATTGAATCGATCTTACTCTCAAAATAATTGTGCGATACTTCTGAGCCGAGTGTGAGTTTGCACTGAATAGTCAGTTCTCGTAGGACCCAACAATTTTCTTAATCTTTTAATATGACATTTTGAACTTTCTATAAAGCGATTGGTCGCTCAAACTACTTATAAGTCATAATCAAAACAAAAGTCGTTTTCTATTCAATTGAAAACATGTTATTGTTTACTATAATCACGAATCAAATGACTTTAATTGACATCCAATCAAGTATAATAAATGTTGAATATGTTTACATAAAATTTGTAATTAACCCATATTGTTGCTGAACAATTTGATTCATAACACTAAAAACAGAAACATGTTTTCGATTGAATAGAAAACTACTGGCTGCATTTAGTTATTTTGAGTAGACCTGTAAGTTTGGATTACTAATTAGTTATTTGAAGATTCAAAATTTCACATTAAAAGATTAAGAAAATGATCGAGTCTCTCGGGACTGATTGTTCAGTACAAACTCACACTCTTTTAAGGAGTATTGTATCGGGAATGAGCCGTAAAATTTAACTCCAAAAGTATCTCAAAAATTTTTCTTGAGTCGTTTTGGTGAAAAGTTATGAATAACAATGTGAATGATTGAATCTGATTTTGAACTTTTTATAGATTAAATTCACAGATAAATCAAGTAAACACCAAAAGTGGTGTATAAAAAATGAAGGGATTTTTATTGTGAGCATCTTTTAAAAAATAGATCCGTGAGAACCGTTCGTGAGCAATTTTTTAAAAGAATTTAAAAGAAAAGATCCTACAGGCAAATAAGGCTTGTTTGGAATGCGACGGAAAACATTTCCAATGCTTAGTTTAATCAATTTTCTCTTTAAACATTACTTTTGTTTAATTACTCATAGGAATAAAACTAATAAAAGTTGAAATTAAGATTTCTAGAGTTTACTAATTAGTCAGTGCAGATATCAAGTTCTTAGAAATGATTCACTTATATGATTTAACTGCAAATCTTATAGATAGTTTTTATAGCGGACGTCCGATACAATAAGTTAATTCAAATATTTTAACTTCAAGAAAAATGAATGCAATTTCAATTGAATTGATGCCATAATACACACGAAGTCATACTCAAATACTGTGTATAGGTACTCAAGATAAGTAATATATAGGTATTTGTAAGTAAATCAGTCTTGGCTTTAGATTTTAACCAAATTTGGCTGTCATTCGCCTATCAATGCAATAGTTAGAATGACTGACAAAATATTGAATTCAGTTATTTTGAATTCTGAAAAATGAAAAGTACCTAATGACAGTAAACAAAAAGTTAATAGATTGGTCATCACTGCCGTAGCCAGCTATTTTGGTCTGGGGGGGCTAAATGTCTGAAAATTCTCAGTTAAGATAAGCTTTATTTAATCAAAATTTAATACAATACAATTTTTCTGTTATAATGATTTTTGCCAAATCCAATGGCAAAATTATCTAGATTAATAGATAATGCAATTTCTCTTTCAATCGAAATAAGAGCCAAACTGTTTAATCTGTCATTAGACATCGAAATTCTCAAATAAGTTTTAATTCTTCTTAATGTTGAAAAACTCTTTTCACACGAAACATTAACACATCCTATAGTTAATGATATCTTAAAATACTTTAATAAATCTGGCATAGAGTTTGAATAATCAGTTAATTTTTCATAGACATTAAAAGTATCTTCGCATTCACGGAATAATAATTTTGCAGTTTCAGAATTTGACTTTCAATTTTCTAGATTCAAACAATAATGAGTAGCAAAAGGCTTCATAATTTCAAAGTTCATGAAATGCTTGGATATTGGATAGCAAGCGCTAACTCCCATTAAAATATCTGTTAATTTATTATCAAACCTTTGATTTAACTTAAACTTTGAAAAACCTTTGGGGGGCTATAGCCCCCCGCTGGCTACGGCCGTGTTGGTCATATAAAAATGTTCACAACTATTTTCTAATTTGAAAAATATCAATGTTTATCTCTTCAAATAAATAATTGGATTCAATGAAATTAGTGTTGTTTTAAAAAATAGAAAAACTTAATTTATAACTGAATGCAAAAGAATATTGATCATGAATTTGATGCAAATCATTTTATGTAGACTGGGGTCAAATCAAACAAATCACTTCAAAGAGCAATCCTAATATCGTTCAATTCTTATGGACAGTGGATCATTTCTGGGACCTGGTCGATGACCAACAAGATCTTGTGCTTTCTCCGCGCTTTTACGTAACACATCCTGGATATAGATTACAAATGATGTTAATACCAAACACGACTTATTCAGATAATATGGGATATGCCGGCATTTTCTTTCGCATCGTTACTGGAAATTATGACGCATTAATTGAGTGGCCCTACAAACTAAAAACTGTATTGACTGCAATGAGTCATAATGTTTCAGATTGGAATGAGCTCAATTCGAATGGACTCAATTCGAATGGGCTCAATTCGAATGAGCTCAAACAAAATGCGTTTACTGTCATACCAAATACAGATCCTTGTCGTCTACGCTCTGCATTTCTTCGTCCTTCTGCCGATAATGACAATACACCCCGACCTGATGGTTGTGGTAATAGAAGGCACATATCACTTATATTTCTTGATGAGAACAGAGACCAATTTGTTTACAATAATACACTTTTGATCAAATTGTCAGTTCATTTGCGTGATTTCGGCCAGACTCATAAAAAGGCTATAATGGCAATGAAATACAATCAGTTAGTTTCAAACTTTGAATGGACTATTGATGGCTATCCTAGAATTGAAAACGAATCGATAAGCAAAGAAAATATCGTGGTCCTGACAAGCGAACCATTCTACACACATTCGAACGGATATCTAATGCAAATATTCATGACATTATTGCCAAAGAAGAAAGCGTTCGCAATATCTATAGCCTTAGCACAAGGCGATCACGATAGGTCTGAATTTATTTCATTTCAAACTTTTCTAAAAAGTTATAATTCTAATTAAGCACCTGATCAGGTGCAAGATAGAGGTCACACTTGCAGTCAGAATGAGTCGTATTAGCTTTTCATAATAGCTGAGCTAATCTGTTTTAAAGACCAGGGGCCACATTCTCGAACGATTGCAAATAATTGATTGCAAACCATCCGTTCTTACTGTACATTTTAGCAATATTGCTGATTTTGCAAAGTTTCCAGAATGCAGCCCCAGGACATTCAGAATTGTCGGACATATGAGTGATTTGTGCAATTACTTATAAAATGTCGAACTCTAATTTCGAGGATAGTAAAAGTGAATATTTAGAATGCCAAATTGATGCAATTATTTAACCTTCCATTAATATCGTTTAGGTACCTTCAATGGCCATTTCCTTATAAATTTGAAGTGGCAATAGTCGATCAAAGTCCAGGTATCGCATTGATTATTAGTAAAATCATATTTTGGTTAAAATTCTTTGAAATGACTCTAAATAAGACATTTTTTTGAAAAGGCTATTGGAAAAGAGATTATTCAGTAGGCATTCATCCGTCTACAAGTGAATGCGGAACTGAACCTTTCTTCCAACCCGGAAGTTATCCTGACTTTTGCTTCATAACAGTACAGTCAATGGAATTATTATCGTTAACTCATTATAATTTCATAGTGAACGATACTCTAAAAATACGTTTCACCACGAAATTTGAAAGATATTCAATGAGAAAACGGGCATCACTTATAATTGATGATAAAAAATTGATATCTGAATATAACTGGCTCGTTCCTGCGATCGATGCAAAAATTGATAAATATGATTTCAATTATGAAAAGCCTAAACTGCTTGCGAGTGAAGAGTTCTACACTAATGGACAGGGTATCAGATCAATCAAATTATTTCATCAATTCACTAGAGATTATTCTCTTAGGATATTTGGCTCAAATAATTCTCACAGTAAACCATTCGGACGACAATCAAATAACTATGGGGTTGGAGTTGGCCATCATTGAAGGCGAATACGACGGTGTCCTCGAATGGCCATTCAATAAAACTTTTGAATTATCAATAGTTAAACAGAGAATCAATGAAAATATATTTGGAGGCGAATCAGGAAATACCTCAAACGAAAGCGATATCAAAACAGTGATTGTTCCAAGCGCTAGTAACTGTAGTCGACATTCATTTCAAAGACCGATTGAGCGAAACCCTCCGTGCGGTCAAAAACAATTAATAAACTTTGGACGTATTAGTCGTTCGCGAGAGTATTTGAAATTGGGAAATTTACATATCAAGGCTAGAATTTATCTTAACCATATATGAAAATTTGTAATCTTTTAAACTAAAATCTAGCTTCGATTAGCACAGGAATAAAGTATAGATTACAGTCAGTCCTTTATGATTCTCAAACATTTCAATCGCATTCAAGTATATAAAGTACATCGACAGATAAGTGTTATGCGTTGATCCTGGATTAATTCCCCACGCGTTTGAATAAGATAAGAGAAACGAGACATAAATTGAAATAATACCAAGTTAGCCATTACTAAGCATGATCAGTCAGTCATAACGAAAGTCAATTTAATTTTTAGGATTGATAAATACACAACATTTATCTGTCGACAGTACTCTAATGTATTAACAATTGACTGATAAGGTCCACGAAATAAGTACTGTGAAAATTTGATTATTTCAACTTTTCAATCATTTGATATTTACTTGTGAGTCGTAATTATATGATTTTGTGCGTAAATTGCAAGTATCTTGGATTATCCTTCATTTTAGGCTTATTTGAAGTTTCTATGGTCGTCTAGCTGGTTGTATTAGATGGGCTCAAAAGTCATGGGACTATTGGAACTCGTGGACTTTAAAAGATATTTATTAAATTATAACATGATTATACAATATATTCTCCTCCCGTCTGGGTGACCATGGCCCACCGCTGTGGAAGGTGTCTTATTCCTGTAGCCTCATTGTTTAGATTTATTTCTTCAATAAGTCTATCATAAGCAGGGTGGAGTTCGTTCTCATCGGCAAATCTCATTCCTTTATTAGGCCTCTTTATTCTAGCAATATCATCATAATCGCAGGTGTTTAATCTGGACTATAGGGAGAGTGTTTCAACTCCTTCCACCGATGTCGTTTAAAGAATCTTTGAACTTCTTCATGTTTATGTGGCCTAGCATTGTCATGCAGGATGAGTGGTCTCTTAATACGGTGTTCTCTTATCGCTGGGTGCAATACTTTGGACAAAAAACTAAGATAAACTTCAAAATTGACATTTAAATTTTGTGGTAAAATTCGGTAACCAATAATCCGATTTTGATGAAACGCTACAATCATCATTACCTTCCAGTCACTCATCATTGCTCTGACTTTGGTCGGCCTTCGACAAAGAACAAAGCCGCTGGCACAATTTAAAAATTTCGAAAATTTCAACTTAAAAACCATACGGTTTTTGACTAGGTAGAACTCATTGCTTTGAGCTTTTAGCGTCCTTTGGGTCATAGCTTTTTAGCCAAGTTTCATCAATTGCTATAATTCTTTCCAAAATGTCGGGGTTACTATGATATCTTTCAAAATGCTCTGCAGAAATGGTCACGCGCAACTGCTATTGTTCTGGCTTCAATTCGTATAATACTCATCTCGAGGCAACTTTCTTCGCCCCTACCTCCTTCAAAAGCCTTTTGGCACTTGCAGTACTAATACCTAATGTCTGGGTCAAATCTTCGGTCCTCCAGCATTCGCCCTCATTTAAAAGCTCCCTAAGTCTTTCTTCGTGTGTTGTATCAGTCGCAGTGCGAGGTCTTCCTGAGCGTGGGTCTTCCTCGCTGCTCAGGCGGCTTCCATCCTCAAATTCATTGTATAGTCTATATACGTGTGTCTTGCTTAATGCTCGGTTGCGAGCTATTTTATCTAGCATTCTATGAACTTCAACTGCAGGAGTACCCAATAGCACATAGCACTTAACAAATGCGCACTGTTCTTGGTTTGTAACACTTTCTCGAAGTTGGTCTACTTTTGGACCATATACAGAAATCGCATTTAAAAGCACGAGAAAAGCAAGCAACCACATCGTACACTATCTTTTACTCTAATGCGCAATATTATAGGATAAACATGTTTACAAACTTCATCAAGAACGAGATAGGATAGTCCCATGACTTTTCAGCCCATCTAATAGTAACATAAAATAAAGTTACTTTTGGTTTTGTTTGTTTGAGTTAATTCAGAAACTAGGCTTTATTTAAAATGTTTATGATCAAAAAAGAGTTTTGAACCGACTAGATAATTTTGATAAGTTCTGAGTTATCAATAATCTGACTGATGTTTACATTGATCGGCAAGTCTTGAAATAATGGTCGGAGTAATTAGAAGGAACAATATTGAGGATTGCGAATACGTCATCGGAGCAATTTAGAAATAGAAAAAAAAATAGAATGATTACGCAAGTTAATCTGAGATAAATTTGAGTTTTATTCAGTAAATTGCTAATAGCTCAAGTTCAAAGCTAGATTTAAACTGAGCAAACAACTTAAGAGAACTGCTGACGAGCTAGTCCTAATTAAAAATGGGCAAAAGCTCAAAATCTGAAGCTCGAGTTTAAAGCTGGACAGTTCATCATTTTGTTGGAATGTTAACAATTGTAAACGATTTTTGAACTAAATTTGTTAAACGTCGCATAAGTTGAGCTGCGTTTGAGGCTCAATATGTTGGCTTTTAGCTTGAGCTGCACTGTCGATGGCTACCAATTTGACTCAGCTTCGGGCTCATCCATCGTCTAATAATGAGCTTGAAGAGCAGCGCAGTTCGAAGCTCGTAGCAGGTTATGTCTATCACTAGTAGCGTTGGTAGAATAGATGGAAAAAATCGGATATGTATATTCAGAATTTAATGCTTTCACGAGATTCTCCTGTATTAGCGTTTCAATAATTCGGTCCAATTTATATTTGTTTAAAGTAAACTTGTATTAATGTTTTCTATTATCACAAGCATTTGTAGTCGATTATACTTTTTAACTATTAATCAATATTTACATGGCCTATACTTTTGTATGTTAGAATCATTTACTAAAATATGCTAAAGTCAAATAATACTGAACCGGGAAGGTCGCGCGCTTTCGGAACGCTTTCAAATTCAAACCTAGCTCAAAATATGCTCAAAGACATACAAAATATCAGGCAATTAACCATTTTTGCAAATGGCCTCCAAATTCTGTAAAAAATCAAGAATTAAAATATTCATTTACTTTTGGTACAAAATTTTCAAGTAGTTTTAACATACAGTCTCTTTGGTCAAGTGGTATTACGTAGGACTCGTATTACTATAGATTTAGGTTCGATGCTCTGTGGCGTTTTATATATTTTTTTAATTTAAAAAATTTTTAGTTTCTTAAGTCTAATATATTTGAAACTATTAAACTTCGTTTAACCGGTGGAATATAATAGATAAAGTAATAAATCACAGAATCTAGTTAAAGTCAAGTTTATTTTATTCATTTCAAGCAATATTCTATGAAAAGCACAAAAGTAACAAAAAGTCATTGCAAACAAATTCTTCTTATAAGTGTAACCAAATTTTCATAGAATATCATAGAATATTGCTTGAAATGAATAAAATAAACTTGACTTTAACTAGATTCTGTGATTTATTACTTTATCTATTATATTCCACCGGTTAAACGAAGTTTAATAGTTTCAAATATATTAGACTTAAGAAACTAAAAAATTTTTTTTAAATTAAAAAAATATATAAAACGCCACAGAGCATCGAACCTAAATCTATAGTAATACGAGTCCTACGTAATACCACTTGACCAAAGAGACTGTATGTTAAAACTACTTGAAAATTTTGTACCAAAAGTAAATGAATATTTTAATTCTTGATTTTTTACAGAATTTGGAGGCCATTTGCAAAAATGGTTAATTGCCTGATATTTTGTATGTCTTTGAGCATATTTTGAGCTAGGTTTGAATTTGAAAGCGTTCCGAAAGCGCGCGACCTTCCCGGTTGAGCCATTTTTATCTCAATCAAAACTGTAGTGATTAAACGCTTTCAACTTATAAAGTAAATAAATCTTTGCAAACCTTTTATTTCAGCTTAAAAATGAAGACAATTTGCCGAATGCATTAAAGTCTGAATATATATTATAGCATTTTAATATTGATATAGCTTATAATACTTGCACCTGGTCGCACTCCCCCTAAATTACAGCTGCACAGTTATTACATGAAGCATTTTTATCATGGTTTACTCAAGCAAATTCTCAAGACTTACGTTTCTTTTCTCTCATTTTAAGCTTCTTAAACCAATCAATTATGAAAAAAAATACTTGGCTGAACTAAAAAATAAACTGACCTGATGTATGATACACGATGTAACAAATTCAAATGTATGTTCAAATGGACGTAACGATACTCTCTTAAATAATATCGATAATGTATAAGTATATTTGATGTACGGTAGATAAAATGTTTATTTAAAGCAGTTTACCAGCCATTACGAAAGATCAATCACTGTTTATTGATTATTAAAGTGAATCGTATCAGTTAAGTTAAATTTGTGAATTTTGGGTCAATTGCATTTGTTCAAATTGACCTTCAAGTATAGACAGAAAGTATAAGAACAGAACTTTGAGAGTGAAATTTGTGAACAAATTATGGTATAATCGAATTAGAAATACCAAACTAATTTGAAAATTGATTGTGAAAATACTTTATATCGTGTTCGACGAGAGCACGTCAATTGAACTATTAATTTATGATGAGTTTGAAATTATCCATCTATTAAACTTAGTGATAGCTAAGTTCTAACTGTTTATTTAAATGTTAATATTAAGTGAAATTTGTAAAGTGTTTGGTATAAACAATTACTTATAAGTATATATTTTGTAATTTGCTACTTTGTTTTTTGAAAGAATAGTACTGTATGCGTATGTTTGCCAACGCTAATCACAAGTTATAATAGAGCAAAATCAAATGCGGAAAAGTGTCATTTAAGGAGGAAACAATCAATCGATCAAGGAATAACTGTGGTAATTGTACGAGTTTTATGTTAAATCGTAATGTGAGATTACGCAAAACTAAATTTAGTTATTTGTTAGTTTAGTTGTCTACTCTCTCAGCTTTCTGTAAATTTCAAATACTATTAAATCATACATTTTATTATTTTCCGAATTCTAAATGTCAAAAACTTAGAGTTCGTTTAATACAAGTTCCTATCAATGAGAGTATGGTCCAGACTCTGTCGAGTTTCAGCAATAGTGGAGTTCAGATCATTTATTGATCGAATCGCAAGAGCGAAACAAACAGCTAAGTCGACAATGATTTTCAAATAAATAAAAACTATACTAGAATCAACATTGTTTATAAAATATAGATTAAACTGAGATTAGATACCTTGTACCCTTAGTTTTAAATATTGTGTGTTCAACTCAATTTAATACATAAGTTGTATCGTAGTTGTGAGGTCTCAATCCTTGCGAACGAACGGCTACGGTTAACGAGACATCATTCAATCAATTTTGGTCAGTAATATTATCCTTTCTTTCACGTAAACGTTCAATTGCTTTTTCAATATGATTCATACGAGTATGATTTTAATTCAAAATTTTATTAAAAATTGAGATCCTTAGAATATGAATAACTTTTACTAAGATTGCATTGATGTTAACTCATAATTTTAGTTTAGTGGCTAACATTTATGTTTGGTATGCATTTATATGCTGTCAGTTCTAGTAAACTTATATTTTACAACTTATCAATAGAAAATCAATTCGGTTTTTATTTTTTAAAAACTTTGACGCAAATTTTTCGGGAGTTATAAGAAAAAGTAGTTCAACCGTAGTTTAAGAGTAAAAAAGATATTTCAATATTAAAGTAAAAGTTAGGAGTCATTTAAATAAGCTTAACTTTTCAAATCTTATAAGAGCAGTACTAAACAATTAATTAATTTCTGTTTTACACAATGTGTTTTCATTGAAACTATTGTAAAATCGATTTAACTCTGATTTGTGTGAAACACTATATCTCGATATTTGTCTATATTGAATAGATAGAAACATTAACCAATCGAAAAAATGTAATAATATTAACAATACTTAGATGATTCTGATTTGTTTTCATAGAAATTACATGAACTTTCTGTTCCTCTAAGTAAACATGGATTATGGCTCAACCCAATCAATTAAAATTGAAATCTATCGGAAGATGTGGCAATATTTTAGTCAAACCTAAATCAAGAAAAAGATTTGAGTTTGCAAAAAGGCATAAAATAGAATGTGAGTCTCAGCCAAGTTCTGCATTCGTACTGAAATGCGCGAAAGAACAAGAAAAATTGCGGCTCAAAATTGCAGATCAATTGCGGCTTAATTTGTTAGACCTGTTTGACAGCGAAAAATTTGCAGACATTTCAATAATTAACGGAAAGTTAGTGAAAAAAGTTCACAGCTCTTTACTCATTACGCGTATTCCAAATTTATATAATAAACTTGTCAACTTTAATCGAGCTAAATCAGAATCTGGTCTACAATCAACTAATTGTTGTTTAGAAATACCATTTGAAGTCGATCGAACGCAACTCATCTCATTCTTACAAAAAGTCTACTCAGAGGAAGACATAAGAAAAGAAGAAATCGAATTAATTCGAAAATTGAAAGACTTCTTAGAACATTCTCATAAACAGAAAATCGACTCAAACTTAAGAATGGAAAATACTAATCAAAATAGTGAACAAAAAGAAAATGCTGCATCAGGCCACGATGAAAAAGAAATTTTGACCAACATTTCAGATATTGAAGACGACTATTTAAAAGACAATTGTGCTCATGTTTCCAAACGCAGTGACCCTGTTGCAGATCAACAAAAACAATTTAAAAATAATAATAATGACAAAAGTGACGAATGTTCCCAAAAGTATTTTGATGAAAGTTCAGTTCAATTTGATCAACATTGTCAGGAGGAAGAAAGTATAAGCCAAGATATTGATTTTCAAGTCAACAAAACTAGTCAAATGGTCAGAAGTGGAACTTTCGAACTTTTATCATCAATTAATTCAGAAAATGGTTCTGATTTAAAAGAAGAGAACAATGACAAAATTGACTTATTGCAAACAACTGATTCGTTTTATTTGCACACCGTTCAGGACGACTTCTATCAAAAAGAAGATAACAATGAAATATCGAATTTGTCTTCAGTAGAGTCATCAAATAAAGAAGAGTGCGATTTAGAAAGTACTTGTGATAATCCTTCTAAACTCAAGAGTAAATATCAGACAAAGTCACCTAATTCTATGTTTTCAATTTTTATTGATGTAAAATCAGTTCCTAAACAAAAATCGTTAGATGAAAACCAAGTCAACAGAGATAATGGACTAAAATTTATTCCACTTAAATACAGCCCAACTGATGATAATTCTACGGGACTTAATGATAGTGTCTCTGAGTCTGCTGAACCTAACTGCGAAAAAAAATTTTGCAAGTCAAAGAATCGAAACATAAATAGTACAATAAGTTCTGATGAACTAAACCGCAATAGTTTGGATCAAAGGCCGAACCAGGATTGTTTGGTTCGCTCTGTTGACTCTGTTCTAGCGAGTCACGTATTTTCAGACAAAAATATTGAAAAAGTCAACGACATTCCATTGCTTCCCATGAGTCCGATATTTCGACGAAAAGTTGACACAAAGCGTAACACGAACAATAAGATCGATTTCGAAACAAACGATGTGCCTGCAAACTGTAAAATAAGTTCAATTAAATCTTCGACAGATCCTCAAGATTTGAACGCTCTGACATTTCCACGAAGAGGAAGTACTCCCTCTAACTTGGCTAAGGATAGAGACAAATGTGTTTCTGGTCGAAATTCTTTGATAAATTACTGTCAAGCAATTGATAACAAAACTGAGTCGAGTTCTGCTGCCAATCAGTCAATTTGTGAGAGGGAATGCAAAAATGACTTTCTCGATGAAGATTCAGAGTCGCTCTACTCTGAACCATCAGAAGTTAGTTCACTGTCCAACATGAATCTCAAGAATAAGGTCGACGTGAACAGTGATTCAGATCTAAATGACTCGCTTCTAAATCGAACCCTTAAAAGTTGTTCTAAATTAGGTGAGGACTTGTTGAGAATGTTTATCGAGGAGATCAATACTGATATCATTATTAAAGTTAATGATAAAGAAATTAAAGCACATAAATGCATAATAGCATCGAGATGTCAATACTTTGAAGCCATGCTAAGAGGAAATTGGCGCGAATCTGGTTCCAATTACATAGATCTTAAGGATTTTTCTTTCGAGAGTGTACACTTCGCTTTATGTCATTTATACAGCGGTGCCCTTACTATTCCTACTGATAAAATAGATCTAGCTGAATTAGCGCTCTTATCCGATCTCTTGGCTATGGATAGTTTGAAGGAGATTGTAGTTCATGAATTGAAAATGAATTATTGTCACTTTTTTCACAATCCATGTAGTGATAAGTGTATTGTTGGTGTTGTTGACTGTCTTTCACTTTGTTCTGAATGTAGACTCAAAGACTTATTTGAAAAGTGCTTGAATTGGATCGCTAAGCACTTCAGTCGAGTCTGGAGTAATAAAGTGTTTGCATCATTGGGCCCACAATTAATGGAGTCGTGCTACAGAACTAAAGTAAACCATCTCTCGCCTGACAATGTTCTGAACACAACTTTAGATTGTGAACAGCTGATCGCTTCGTTACCACGAGTCAAATGGGCTGAACCTGTATTCTCATTGTTAGCCAAATTAATCGAAGAATGTTGTAATTTTATAGCAGCCAATTATGATTTGGTCATTGCAAGCAATGCTTTTATGTCTCTTGGAAGAACAAATTCCTGGAATATATCAAGTCTTGAAGAGACTCTGTTGGCATCAATGACAAAATTAATTGCAGACGTTTCGTGTAGATCTCATTTACAACTTAATAACATTTTGTTACTCCAAAACAATGACAAAACAGGCTTTGGTTACGGACCATTCAATGAAGAGTTTGTCAGATTAGTTACTAAAATGCAACGCTATTGTGAACGATATATGATTCAAAATGCAAACGCTGTCGTCCATTGTGAGAGCTGGTCACTACTTTCCCCGGAAACGCAGCAAAGAATCAAAGATTCGGCCGTCATAGTGTTTGAATTCGAAAAGGCAATCGCACCACCGCCTAAGCTTAGTTCCAGTATTAATGCTAGAGCCTCTGCTAGGAAATCTTCTGAAAAAACCAGTGCTGAGACGTGTAGAGACAGGTCAAAGGGAGCCATCACCAAAAGTATTGCTAATAATAGGCTAAGAAACAGTGGAATCAGCGCTAAAAAGTCAATTAATAAATCAGAAGAACACATATATGATATGGTTCCCTATGAAGGAGTTGTGAATAGTCAAAACAAATCAGATAGAAAACAAAACAAAACGGATAATTTGATTAACAAATCTTCTCGACAACAGGGACTGACACGAGGGAAATGTCAAGAGAAAATTGCTAAAGTTATGCCTTTCACTATCAAAACTATGGCTTCTGATCAAAAAAGCTCATTCGATTCTAATAGTACAGGGGATGAGGTCAAAGTAGATGATTTAGTCGCTGAGATAGATGCTGAATCCAATTTAGTCACTTATTGTTTACAAGAAGCAGAACTGTTAGAACAAGAACTTACACGAAAATTACAAAAGAATAAGACATCGATGGGAGGCAAAATATCAAACACTCCATCGAATACATTATCAAACGTGGCCCGTCACTCAAAATCAATTAATGCGCGAACAACTCAAAGCCCATCCACTTCAAGAGTCAGTTCAGGATCTTTACGAACAAGTCATATCAGATCCAAAAACAAATGAATATTTACTATCATTGTAATCATTGTGACATCTTTCAAATCTTGGTTCACTATTAATTGTGTAGAATATGTTCAAAATAAACGTTGCAGATACATCTAATCAAAAGCTCGAGTCTTAATGGCTTCATTTTATCAAAGTTTAAACAAATAATAATCAAGTTTTTAATAGTTTTGAATCGAATCGGTTTTTTATTTTCAATTTTTACAACAGTTATTTTTGATTAAATATATAAAGTATCGCTTGATTGGCTCGTATGACACACCAAAAGAACATTTACAATAGATATTTAGAAAAATCATACTTTTTCCTCAAACCGCAGCTGAGTTTGAGTGTGCTCTGGAAACTATCAACATCAAACAAGATAAATTTATTCGTAAAAATTATTAGATCAAATGCTTTGAAGTTGCATCTTTGATTCCTTGTTTCAAACACACAAAATCTACTAAATCACGCGTAATCGAATTTTTCAAACTTCGGACTATAGACTGAGAAAAATCAACAAATGGTTTCATGAAAAGTAGCAGAGGATGAAAAGTGTTTTAAAGTTAATGCGATAAGTAATGGGTTACGATGAAAAAAGAAAAGCAAATAGTTTGAAATGTACTAGTTTTTGGTCAGGGATTAAATGCACGACAAAGTGATGTACATTTTTAGATTATTATAGAGCATTGTCGCACGCAACCATTAAATTCTTGACCAAAGTTTAATTCTTTTCTGAAAATACAATTTTTTCGCCAGTTCGCATGGTTTACAACTATTTAGCTTGAATTTTCTTTGGAAATTCGTTGAACATTCACTAAAATATTGAATTGAGTACTAAAAAAATAAACGAATATATTTGGTTGACAATAAAATGACTGCTATATCTATATAGTATTTGACTTTTATCATAAATATAAGTGATTTAACGCATTCTGGATCAGTTCAAATCTTGAGCTCTTGAGGAATTTTGAGATTGCGATTTGTTATTTAAAATGACTTTTCAAATGCCCGCAAAACATAAGCGAATGATTGAGGCTTCTTAACAGTCGTTGCCAATACATTCGATTTGATCAATATAGAATAGTGAATAAATTGGGTATAAAGGTGCGCACAGACATCAACAAATAATATTTGAGAGAGACTAGAGACCTGTTATAGTGATTTTTGTGTTTGTGTTGTACATTATACCAAATAAGGTCTAAGCGATCTTTTTCTATCCAGTGTGAGATTTGCAGTCAGTATGTCATATTCGCAAACCATTTCTAACCAATGTTAACTATAATAAATATCGATTATTATCAAAAAAAACTTATTCATCAAAACATTTAATGAGTTGCGTTTCCGGAGAAAAGCTTTTTCCTTATGTGTAGTACATGTAATGCAGGTAAATACATAAAAAGGATTTAATTAAAACTGTTATGAAAGTTTTTGGTTCAACAATAGCAAAAACTATATTTAGTTTATTCAGTGGCTATTGGCTGCGACACATTTTGGACAATAACTTTTTTAAAGTTTAAGTAAATTCTGTGATTAAAGCCATGAATTATTGAAACAAGTAAAGAATCTGATTGGCACCCAATTGTATATTTGTGAACGGTACTCATCAGGTATGATTAAATGTGACCCATATTTTATAAATCGAACGGAAGTCTGTTAAGAGAAACACGTGTTTGTGATGTTTTATTTAATTGAGAGTTTTGTTTCCATAAATATGAATTGATAGAAAAGATCGATAGAACAATCGAGTAATAGAAGCCAACTAGAAATCATTTCATTTTGTTCAATTAATAGAGGTTTAAGAATCGGTGGTCAAAGCAATTAATGATCATTTTATTTTACTAGTAGTAATTATTATATTAGTCTCATAGTAATAGTGATTATGATTATATTTGTTAGTCTCTAATCTTACAATTGAGTAGTAAAAAGAAACACGATGTGGAAAGTGCGAATCAAACGAAAATGCATTTGCAAAACCATACTCAATTCACATCAACACCAGTGTTTGTGCCAAAAACAATGCAAAAACATCAAACACAGTCTACACTTATCAGTAATAGAACTAAATTTGGCAAACAAACTTCGCTCAACGCTCCAGCACTTTCTAACGGATTTATTCCAAGAAGAAAATCATCTATTTCGCCATTCAATAAATTAAGTCACTCGATTCCAGTTAAGGCTCAAGTACATCAAACTTTAGATAGCAGAGAAACAAACGGATCTGTCACTGGAACAGTTGATCAAGTCAAACACAAAACCAAAATGACTGCAATTAAAAGTATATTGAAGTCTAAACAAACAGATAATATACCAAATGGTATCATTAAGACTATTCAATTAGAAACAACCAATGGACAAACTTTGAGCAATAAATCCAAGTGTGAAGAAGATATTGATAATCAAAATATTAGAAGAAAAAGTTCAATCGTTCAGTTTGACATTCAAACTGTAAAAGACAATTCTAAAGTTCAATTGAGTACTATTCCGGTCAGTATAACTTTAAGTAATCAATTTAGAATATACAGCGTAAATACATTGATTTTTATTTTTATCAACTAACTTCAAACTGAGTAAATCAAGTATACTGCTCAGTACAGTAAAACAGCTTGTATTCACAATTTATTTTTAGGGTTTATTAAAATTTTTTTCTCAAATAAGATTTAACTCTATATTTAATCGAAACCAGATAATGTCAAATCAACTTTAGTCAAGTGATCAAACGTAACTTTTAAACTTTAGCGAACAAATTTTTAAGTTGAGTAAAGCTGAGTCAGAACAGTAACTAAAATTAGAAATTGTTACAACAAACTTCAGAGTTGTGCGTTTAAAAGCGAAAAATTTCAGAATCAATTGCATTAATCAGTTTTACAGTACAATTGATGAATAAAATGATAGACTAATATGCTGTTAGGATCTTCTAATCTGATAACTAGTATGTAAGACAAAATAAAATAGATTTGTGCGTTAAAATTGATATTCAGCCTTATTCACAAATAACACTTAAGTTAAGAGTGACTTTCCATAACTCGTAATCTTGTATTTTAGACTTTGTCTAGATTTAGCCGATAGAACTTTAGTGCAGTTAAGTGTTAGTTGTGAGAATTTCAGACCCAAACTCGCTTTCCTAATCATACCGGCAATTTGGTTAAGTCACACTTATGCTTGAAGTGCAGTTATCAACACTGTTGATTATAGTTAAACATTGCTCAAATCTTTTTGTGTGAATATACTCTAGTACTTAGATTAAAATCGATAATAAGTTTATCTAAGGTATTAGACATGTTTCAATTAATACCGTCAAGGTGAATAAAGATCAAAAAGGTCAGACAACTCTTCAAATTTCGCATGATTGTATTTTGATATCTATGCAGTACTGTATAACATACAGGTACAGACGCTTTCGTCGATCTAACCATATCTTTTTCGAACTGATTGTATAGGTTTGGAGACTTCATTGATTCACAAATTTAAATGATATGTTTTGTGAACTTTTGATTAATCGTCATTTATAGGGTGTTTCACTACAAATTTTTCTTTTTTTTATTAGCATGTAATCTCTTCTCCTCCAACAACGCTTTCGAGCTCACGTCTATCAATAGGCCGCCAATCAATATTTTCTAATCAAACAATTCCTAATGATTTGCCTAAAGCTAGTCAACGGATGAGTGATTTGCGTAAAATTTTGAATCCAGAAATAGAAAAAGAAGATTCACTGAAAAAGTTAGGCGATGCTATAATTCATTGTGAATGCTTTGAGTTGAATTTGAACAATGCAGCAAAAATCATAACTGTCTTGGTTTTATTGGCCACTTTCATTTTGGTCATTCAATCATTGATCAAAGGTTTATAGTATCTTACTACTAAACAAATCAATTGTATAATGCGCATTAAAAAAAGCATTTCCACAGTAAAAACTTAATAAACAGAAATCAGTTCAATCAATGTCAGAAAAAATGTTCAAACGTTCTGATGAGCCAATATTTTATGTTATTATTATAATTATAGCCCGATTCAAATAATTATAAGTTGTTCTACTCTTATTAGTTTTGTTATCTTAATATTTTGGCGATGTTTGTTTATTGCTTTTTTATGTTATACTGGTTTATTAAGTGTATAATTCAATGATGAATCACATGAAAGTAATGGATGATCGCTTGCAATTCAAAGTGATCGCGTGTTTCATGTCGCGCAACATCTTATAATGTAATGTATGTTAAACATAGTGTTTACGGCATTCGGCGTTACACTCAGTTTCACGTCCGTATAAAAAATCTAAACACAATGTCAGGCCAATTCATACCCTGAATAGGTCGGCAAATAAGCAATTTTAGCTAAATTATAGATCATTTCCGCATTTTCTAAATTAGTATTAAAATTGCAGACAATCTTTGAGTAGCTCTATAATAATCTTTTTAGTCGATTATTTTAGGATAAAATACGTTACACGAAAACATTATCAAATGTAATATTTTGAAAGTGAATTTTTAAAATCTGATTAGGTTTATAGAATAATAGTTAATTTATGAATATCAAATTTTGTAAAAACCAGCTTGAAAAGTGAAAAATGCTCAAGAAACGACCAATTTTTCTTGATGCCCAGTTTTATTGGAGAGTTCAAAAAATCTGTTTGGTTTGAAGAGTAGGCTGAAGTTGACTATCGAATTGAGATCTACCTTGACGCCGAAAACCGTAAGCACTGGTTACGCATTAATATGTAATGTACATTTGTATAAATGTTAATACTTTTTTAGTATCGAAAATAGTTTTGTAAATTCATATTAAATGATTCATCTTTATTTCCTTAACAAAGGGTTTGATTGATTGATTGAGAGAGAGAGAGAGAGAGAGAGGGTTGACTTTTTTAGGATAACGAACAATCCTAATCTGTTTTCATATCGATAGTATGACAAATTTTTTTCTCTCTAATGGATTTTCCAATAATTCAAGTTTTCGTTAAAGATGTAGTAATAGAAAATATGAAATATAGATTAAACATGTGCCAAATCATCTAAATTGATAATACAGTATATGTTATTTACTGCTATACTGTAGTATAATGGATTATCATAACGTTATATTATTCTGTATAGTAAGTCGCATTATGATAATGAAGCTGCTCTGCAGTTTGGCTCAGATTTGGTTAAAACTTGGTCTTAATGTCAAATTATCGTGATTAAACTTGTACTTTGAAGTTGTTTCGCTTCATTTACTTAAATGCATCAATGCATTAATTTACGTTTTGAAAAGTAACTAACCATCAGAATGCTTGGAACAACTTTAAAAACTAAGTTTTACATTGATTAATTGATTAAAATGTAAGAATCGAAGAATACACTGTGTTCCTAGTTTCTCAAATTTAATCTCTTTGTACGTGAACAACTGTTTCAATATAATTGAGATACCTATAGCTTATATTGCAACTTATAACCCTTCCATAAGGATTACGCAAAATATTAGCGATTCAATTTTTCTAGTTCAGCGTCAATTTTGATCTGTTCGAAAATTTCAATTTGCATCGCTAGTGGATTGAGCTGAAACACCTTTTGGTAATTGGTGCAGCCGTGCAATTGTGTCACATCTAACAAGCATTACTAGTATGAAGCATTATGAATAATAATCATTGTATTGAGTCAATAATCATAGGTATTTTCACCAGAATATTGATTTGAGTAAAAGTATGGGCTTCGAGAAAAACAGTTAATTTTGAAAAAAATCATAATTATTACTGAACACGACATCCATTATTAAAATATATTATCAGCACGAATAACACAATCTATAAATAGAAAATACATCAATAAATGGCATTTTAATTGTTGAATAAAAAAGTTGAAAAGTTGAATTCCAATTTGACGGATCATCGATTTTGTTGGAAAAAATCCATTTGCAGGTTTCCTAATTCTGCTTTTGGTCATTTACGTGATCTTTACAGCGGAAAGCTTGGCGAAATTTGAAAGTTAATCGATTAGACATAAATCAAGTCCCGGAATAATCAATAAATGATAAAAACCTATGAAATTTGTTGAGCTTCAGCTATAATTAGCTACTATTTCAGATATTATACTTGAATAATAGACTGAATTGCAGCTCCATAGTTATGAAGAGCGGAACAGTTTGAAGAAACATAGGTGTGTTCGAAATCTGGGTGGACCACAAACCACAAACCGTTCCAACATCAAACATATAATGCATTAAATATACAGCTATACAATCTCTCAAACAGAAAGTTTCTTATTTGTCGTTAGGTTTTGGCCAACCTATTATTAAAAGTGCAAATCATAAGTTAGTATTATTCAAATGAAAATAAGAAAAATTAATTGAGTAATTATCGACAAATTTTGTTTTAATACAAATGTAATCAATAATTCGCAAAAGTAATCATCAGGTTACTTTAGTTCAAATCTATTCTCTTCTTTTAGAGTTCAATTGCTCTCAACTTGGCAATTATATTGAAGTTGTCCATTATTTTTGGTTAATGTGAGAACTGCTGTGCAGTACTGTATATCTTTCGTATCTCTAATATACGGGGTGGTTCAATTGCTTTTTCGAGAGGCTATCAGACAAAACAGTAAGAGGTAGGAAACCCAAATAAACTTGATTAAATTCTACTCAAGAAAAATAGAATTAAAATCACTCCGTTCAATAATCGATGTGATCGTCATTTGCCCGTATTGCAGCCTCCAAACGACTTGGATTTCAGAGTAAAAGTTGTTCAAACAGATCTGTGCAGTTTTCAAGTGATTTCAACACTTCTTCGACATGAGCTACAACCATTGCAGATGCTGGCTCAATTCGGTATTCTTATGAAACATTGAAAGTTTATGTCGAAGTGTTAAAATCACTTGAAAACCGCACAGATCTGTTTGGACGACTTTTACCCTGAAATTCAAGTCGTTTGGAGACTGTAATACGAGCAAACATTGATTACACCGATTATTGAACGGAGTGATTTTAATTCCATTTTTTGAGTAAAATTTAATCAAATTTATTTGAATTTTTCTCTTACTGTTTTCGCTGTAGCTTCTCAAAGAACAAGTGAGTCACCTCGAACATTGCTCTATCGATAATTGTAAATGAGCTAAAGCTAGCTCTCAGTTGCGCTCTGCTTTGTAGGTATGATTGGCCTGACCATTAATTTGGTACACCTGTCAGCTTGACAGCTAAACACAATCAAACCTCACCAAACGGTATGAAACAAGCACAACTCTAGTCCAGATCAAGTCAGTCACTAATTTTGTAAGAAAATCATTTGAATCGCTCTACTTATAGTTAAATGGCTTTTTTATTTGACTCATTGTATTTAGATCATTTATTCATTTTTAGATAACAATTTGTCATTTTTAGGCTTGACATCATTGATTATTTGATAATATAATCCTAATAATTATATAATTAGAAATTTGAAACTTTTTTCGATATATAAATCAATCGTTTTGAAAGCTTATAAACTGATATTAAAGGTTAAAATGTGAATGTTACTATCTGAATGTTACTATCTGTTGATTGATAGTTTGCCAAACTATCGACTAGTGATGTTTCGCAACTAAGTTTTTCATCAAATTGTACTGAGACTGAGATTAAGTCAAATTATTTGATCACTATTGATCTCAATTTCAATTTCAATTTGGACCTGGCTTTCGAAAAGCGAAACATTACTACTTCGGACTAAATGTTCGACTCGTTTGCGATCGTTGATTGCATTTAAATTATATTTTATTAAAACACATTAGTGTTTAAAGTAAACGACGTTATTGTTGAACACAATTTGTAATTAGCATCAGATGATATATCAGATGACTTTTGTAGAGCTCTTATCGCAATGCAATTAGCCAAAAGTATGACTACTTTTGACGAATTTTTATTAATTTGGTTTGTTTAATAATTGCAATCAACAGTTAGTGAGAATAAGGTCGAAATGGAAACGAATGGACCGCTAAATGTTTTTTTGGAACACAAACCACACATGAATAAGTGCTGTAAATCTATTCACTTACCGTTACTCACAGGTTTGCAACAAATCATTATTATAAATATAATTATTGGCGTTTAGTTAATCCAATTTTATAAGTGCCAATACATAGTATCATAGCAATGGTTTACTATAATAAAAATACAACTCTCATAATGATTTCAATGTTTAGTTCATGACAAATGTGTCAAAATTTGACTAACTTGCGAGCTTCTCGTTTAAGTTCAAGTGAACATATGTGAAAGCGTGTTGTGCAAGAGACAGAGATTGCAATACATTAGAGTTCATATTTAAAAGCGCTAAAAAGTCTAGTAATAACTTATAAGTTGCGTATATAACTTTGGCCATAAACATTGACTTAAATGTTAGAACCTTTTGATAGTACACTATGCTATAGTGCATTTGATACCAATCTCTCTCTCACAAACGCTTTCATGTGTTCCCTTAATTTTAGTAGAACTAAATCTAATGAGAACCACTACGAAAGCAAATATGAAAGTATGACAATAATTTGAAAGCCTTTTTAAGCTGAAAACTCGTATAATAGTTATAGTGAAATGTAGTATTGTTGGGTGCGTTCGTTTCAAACTAACAATAGTTATAAGAATTTAAATTGAATTGAAACAGATCTGTATCAAATTACAATGGCTTACGCCTATTGGAAAAATGATAAATGCAATCAGTTCTCTGTATTCGATGTGTTCTTCCGCAAGAATCCATTCGGTGGAGAATTCACGGTATTTGCTGGCCTCGAAGAATGCATCAAATTTTTGCAAGGATTCAGATACACTGAAGACGGTATTGGTTTATTAAATGATTTTGATTAACAGTGTCAAGTCACTAAAGTTAATGATTGCTTTTTGTTGTAGACATCGCATTTATAAGAAAAGTTTTACCCAATAATGTTGAGGAAGAGTTCTTCCATTACTTGTCACAAGTGTCTGCCAATGATGTCACTCTATATGCCGTACCCGAAGGTTCGGTTGTGTTTCCAAAAGTACCACTAATGCGAATCGAAGGTCCGCTTGTGATCGTGCAGCTGCTTGAGACAACTTTATTAACCTTTGTCAATTACGCCAGGTTTATGTCTATTAATATTGATCAAAATATAAGAAATGAACTAATATTTAGTATCAATTTAGTCAGTTTAATATTCACTAGTTTGTTCATTCTACTTTTCAAGATATCAATTAATATCTAATATTGTCACTACATTTTAGTCTGATTGCAACCAATTCGGCCAGATATCGAATCGCACTGGATGGAAGAGATGTAACGCTTTTTGAGTTTGGTCTTCGAAGGGCTCAAGGACCTGATGGTGGACTATCAGGTATTAAACACGATTAGTGTTACTCTTAAATATCTAGAATTTATCCTAAAATAACCATGATTTGAATTGAAGTTTTGCTAGAACTAACTTTCAGTAATCGTTTAAATTATCGATAGTTAAAACTACTAAATGTCGAGTTTCAAAGTAAAACATTTGTTAGATATATGTTAATATGTAAGCAACGAATTGCTATCAGAGTGACAAACATAATATGCATTTGTTCAACTTACTCGGAAGTGGCGTTTACTGTCAACTTTTTTGGTAACATGTGTCTTAAATGATGGGTAATTATTAAAAATTTCAAGTTTTTTGGTCTCAAAGGCTGAAATGCAATTGAATGCGTACGAGGAAAAACAAGGTATAAACTTATTGCTAATGTTGAGAAAACCGGTTTCAAAAGTTAGTGAAGCAGTTTTCCATGTATCGTCCCATATAACAGCAGAAGCTTTAACAAGTGTACAAAGCAATACTTATCATAGAAATTTGTCAGTTAACCTGTTTTCCTTTGAGAACTTTCTTATCTCTGGGATGCTTACTATTGAAGTCTATGGAAAATATGGTTTCATTAAAATTGATTTTTTTCAAAAATTGTCCATTGGACCATATGCTCAAACTTTTACAGGAGATTATTTGATAGTTGAAGCATTTGTTGTTTTAAAAAACCGAAAAACAGTATAACTGCACACACCTTTTTGTTCCTTGCACTCGATCAATTTCTAAAACGTAGTAATCACTTGAAATTGAGGAGTTACCTCTCAAGTTCTCAGTTTACTGTAATTAAGACTCAATTCGATTCATACAAGTTTTTATGCAGTCATCAAAATCTTTCTAAATTTATTTAATGTTCAAATAATTATAGACAAATTTTTAGAATAATTTATTATAAAATGTTAAATCCAATTAGTATTATTAATGAACTTTATAAAAATGCTCATTAAGAATATAACGAATTAACTCAGATATAAGAAAATGGAAAATCAATAGCGAGTTATTTATTGAAATATTTCGATATTACTTTTGAAAACTATGAATACGAACAATATTCTCATTACCAGATATTTCTAAATATTGTTCGTATTCATAGTTTTCAAAAGTAATATCGAAATATTTCAATAAATAACTCGCTATTGATTTTCCATTTTCTTATATCTGAGTTAATTCGTTATATTCTTAATGAGCATTTTTATAAAGTTCATTAATAATACTAATTGGATTTAACATTTTACAATAAATTATTCTAAAAAATTGTCTATAATTATGATTTAAGACACATTACCAAAAACAAAAATTGACAGCAAATGCCACTGCGAGTTAGAGTGAAGCCAATTCTATCCAATCGTTTGCTAATTATAGCTTAGAATTGTTCAAATTTTTAATCAACATAAGCGAAATCTGATAACATTTCGTAAGCTATTTTGATAACAAGGTTCTAAGCCTTCAAGATCTGTCCTGTTTGTATTTGGGGATGAAAGTGGCAAAATTTCTCCTTTTTTCAATGTTGATGATTTGTAGCACGTTTTTGTTTTGTTTGAAGGCACTATTCGACGATTTATTAGATATGATTTCGATAACTTATTTCGAATGATTGCTAAAGTTTGTTCAGAGCTTTCTAAACAGAACCAGACTATTAAGAGTAAAATAGTGAACATTAATGCATTTATTTGTATACAAATAAATGATTAAATTGGTTAATTTGAGCAGATTTTAAGTATGAGTTGATTTAATGCCTATATTTAATAATTTGAAAGCCTCAAAGTATGCCTATATCGGTGGGTTCGACGGTACAAGTAATGTTTTAGCGGCAAAACTGTACGGGATACCAGTCAAAGGAACTCATGCGCACTCCTTCATTATGTCACATTCTTCCTTAGCTGATCTCAACATTCGAGTAACTATTACTCCGATATAAATATTTAAGTATTAATATTTTCTAAATTTTTACTTAGTTTCTTTCACATAAAAAAACTGGAGAAAAAGTTGATTTCGTGGAGCTTTGCCTGAAGTACCAAAAAGAGTTGTCGGAGTTACTTAATGTCATGTGGACTGAAGCGTCCCAAAGTGAACTTGTAATTTCAAATCTAAATTAATTTACAAATTGGAGAACTCATTCAACTACTTTTATTGTATCTAAGGCTGCATTTATTGCTTACGCGATTGCATTTCCGGACTCGTTTTTGGCACTCGTCGATACTTATGATGTGATTCGGTAAGTGTTCCGTCATTAAAATTGATACGAGAAGCCCTGCTATACTGGTAGGTCGTAAATCGTCAGAAGTGTGTTTGACACATGACTAAAGTTATAGTTACAACTATTTTGTTCAGTGTTTACCAAACAAATATGAATTTTAACACTTGAGTTCAGTAGAAATAACCTAACCTAAGCTACACTTTAAAGTGCAAACATTTGACAACTGAATTGTTAAATTAAACAAAGTTTTGTTAAATTGTTGTTAAGTAGAATGGAAGTTTAACTAATATTTTGTGACGATTGTTGATAGGAGCGGCTTACTTAATTTCAGTGCAGTAGCTGTGTCACTCTGCCAACTCGGATATCGTGCACTCGGAATCCGTATCGATAGCGGAGATTTGGCGTATCAGTCGATAATAGCATTCCAATCGTTTTGTAAAATAGGAGATAAATATAAAATAGACTGGTTTAAAGACATGACAATAATTGCGAGCAATGATATGAATGAAGACACTATCATATCTTTGAATGAACAAAAGCACAAAATAAATTGCTTTGGAATTGGAACGCATTTAGTGACTTGTCAGAAACAACCAGCTCTTGGATGCGTTTATAAGGTATCGCTTTATTCGTTTTTTATTTACTTAAATATGAAGTTTTTGTTGATATGATTTTCTAAATTATTTGAAGCTCGTTGAAATAGCGGATAATCCTTGCATTAAGATAAGTTTAGAAGTGGAAAAGGTTACCATTCCGGGTAGAAAAGATGTATTCCGTCTTTATGGAAAAGAAGGCTACGCTCTGCTCGATCTAATGCAAAGCGTAGAAGAACCAAAGCCTCAACTTCACTCTAAAGTGCTCTGCAGACATCCCTTTCAGGAATCTAGAAGATGTTATGCAAATCCTTCTAAAGTAGAATCATTATTGAAAATATGGTGGAAAAACGGAATGGTATGTCACATCAAATAACATTACGGCATTCAACTAAAGCTTGTTCTCTATATTCAGGTTCAACAAAAGTTGCCCGAACTCGAACAGATTCGAAATCATGTCCAAAATTCATTGAATTTATTGCGTCCCGATATTAAGCGACATTTAAATCCAACGCCTTATAAAGTGTCTGTTACTGACCATTTATATCAATATATGCATAATTTGTGGTTAGAGAACGCGCCCGTCGGGGAACTTAATTGACTCGTACGTGCGTATAAGCAATAGCTAATACAATTTTCGACTTAATCGGATCACTTCATTTTAATGAATGCAATTACTTTAAAGTTATTCTCTATAGTTTTGTAAAGAGATCATATATTTTACTCTTTACTACAAAATTATTATTTTTGATAAAACGTTATTTAGTAATTGTGAGCTTTGTGAAAGTCAAAGTCGATTATGACTAACTATGAAATATTTCAGTCAAGTTTTGCCAATCATACTGATTCGAAACTTAATCGAAATTTGGTCAGTAAAAAGGTCTCATATTTTAGCGTTAGTTAAATAAGTAATAAAAGTATTGTGTCACTATATAGAACTAGATTTATTAGCACAAGTATTTCATTTTTATTTCCACTGTACTAAGACATGCAAGAAATGAAGCAAAACAAGTTATAGAATTTTGTTACATAAAAAATTATAAGCTGTTATTTGTTTAAATATATAATGGTAATATAGTGTTATACTTTTGTTATACATAATATATAGTATGTTAATAAACCTTTTAGATTTTATTATAAATAAATATGAATTAAATTAGTACCGGTATCAGTGAATTTTAATCGCTCTCACAGTCAAAGCTTCTGTCATGATTTGGCAAGCTTTTTCGAATCTCTTCGAGTTTTTCCAATTCATTTCTGACTAGATTTGAATAATATTGACGCTTCAGCTTTACTGTACGATAAGGAAATGGATTGAGTTCAGTGAAAGCGATGTTGCACAACTGCTTCACATCACACTCTCTTTCGCCTAATGTTCTCAAGAACTGATTAATCGATACCGAATCATTCATTTTGAGTATTTCTTCTTCGTGTAGTTTGAGGAATGAAAGCGCAAAACGGAATAAAACCTTGTTGCCCTCATAGAGGAATACGTCCCAAATTCTTAAATAGACATTAACAGGAATGTTGTCGACGAAAGCCGTAAGAAACCAACTAAAAAGCGATAACTCGATTCCATGTAGCTCCAAATGGTAGTGTAGTTTAGGCAACTTTTCGGAAAGTAAGTGTCTCAACACATACTGATCAACGTGTGCTCCTGGTTTAATTCAACTATAATTACATTTTTGTCAAAAACAAAATCAATCAGTTCAATACCTAAGAGATTACGACCAAAGTAGTCATTAGGCATAATAGTCTCAACAATCGCTACTAAACACCAAAAAGCGTCTTCTTCTGGCATAAACAAAAGAGCAACTGCTGCCAAGCGATTCAAGCCTTGACAGTAACCAACAGCTTGGTTATGACGACTGAAAGCTGTCAAAACTCTTCTTAGACGACACGTTCCATCAGATTCTAAGTTTTCGAAATGTTTATTATTGGGCAGAGTTCTCAATAAGTCTAATTCGATTTGTTTGGCCGAAGGATCGCATTTGGTTCCTGTGTTTGGATTTTGTCTCAGAATCGTCTGATAATAATCAGGACCGCATTCGTTGTATTTGTTCTTAACTCTCATATAGATAATTCCTTTCCATATTTTGCATCGATATTCTTGAGGTATTCCAGTTCTTAGCATTGATTTCAGTTCTTGACTTCTCTGGAACTCATGGTTATTAAGATTGCCGACATATGAGTCCCATTTGGCTTTCCATAAGGCGTTTGATTTCGTATCGTTTTGTTTATCTCTCATCTCTTCATTTTTGATTCTGAGTTTTTCTACTTTTGACGCTAATATATCCAAATCATCCGAATATTGTGTATCAGTTTTATAATAAAAACCCAACTCATCGAAATCACAGCTTTTTGATGAGACATTTGATGCAGTTCTTGCTTTATTGCCAGGTCTCCAACTCAAAGGAATATCAAGCGATGTTTCATCTAGAAGTCTATTGACTAGAATCTGAACCGATTCATTAGCGGCAATCACCTTGTTTTCTAGATTATGATCATTAGCGTTGAGCAACGTCTGACTGCTTTGATTGATTTCTTTGAGGAGTGATAGAAGTTTACTTTGCACTTGACAGCATTTGGCCTCCAATTCACAAATCCTAAGCTGAGACTCTTTTTCTTTCATTTCAACTACGTTTCGAAGTTCGTTCAGTTCAACTATTTCTCTGTTCAAAAATTCATTTTGAGTTTCAAAGGCTCTAACCGTGTCTTTAAGATTCTCGAATTCACTTATTTCTTGTTTAGTTAAATTAAAATTCATCAGATCGTTGTTCACAGAATTATTGGTAGGGTTAGAAGCTTTTTCTGTCTCCAGGTTGAAAACCTTATGCGTTAAATCGACGACAGTTTGATCTCTTGACTGGAGCATTTCTTGGAGAACGCTCACTTCGTCTTTTAACTTATTGACTTGAGATTTCAAGTTTTCGTTTTCATTTGCGACGGAGTCTCTGTTGACTTGTGATTGGCGCAACTCTATTTTTAATTTAGTTATTTCTTCATTATTTTTAGTCACAATTGAAAGATAATCATTTGAAGTGAAATTAGCATCACTTTTGCAAATATCTTCTAATAATTTCTTTTCATTATTGACTATTTCCAACTGTTGTTGCAATAATTTAATAACTTCACGACTGGCTTGTAATTCATTTTCAATGGCCGACAGGTCATCAGATAATGAAACCAATTGTTCTTCTGTTTCCTTACACCTTTGACAATTAGCATCACTTTTGTCACTAAGTTTGAGAAACGTTCGAATCGGGCTCGAAACCGTGTCAGACTTTCGTACAGTTTCAGGATTTTTCTTAATTTTATTAACAATTCCACTGAATATTTTTTGTTTAGTAGCCGGAGAGTGTGTGACGAGTGAAACCAAATCTTCGTTTTTGATTTTGACAGGACTCGCATCACAAGCATTTAAGCATTTGGAGGAACCACTGGTTTGCTCGCAGTTGTAGTAAAACACAGAACGCGAACCATCACTTGCCTGACCTAACGTCACAATTAATTTAAAACTTATCAAATAAACAAAAAACTTAATCATTCATCGTTTATCAACAAATAGTAAACAATCAAATATTGATTATTAACTTAAAGTCAATTTGAATATCCAAATTGCATACCAGTAATAGAATCGAGATCAGAATCGATTTGACTTCGAGCCAGTTTGAGTCCGAACTGGTCCTCTGCTAACCCCATTATATAATTTCTTCGCAATGATTGCAATTGTTTTAACCAAAACAGACATTCATCCGAATCATTGGCCTCAAGAGTGAACTCTTTGTCAAACGAAACAATTGTGAAGGTACAACTTTTAGTCAACGATTGAGGATTCGATGGTTGGGTCTTAATAAAAAATGTGGCTCTTCTTATGTCGATGTCTCCCAACGGCAACAAATCATCTCTTGTTCGGTAATAATAAAGTTTACAATTATTTTGGTTGAAGACAAACCATCTTCTCTTCATTGCCCGAAGAGGTCCTCTTGAGCTCAGCTTGTTTAGATATCCGCATAATTGAGGTGCCTTTGGATCATTTGATTGTCTATCGATTAGAGACAAACTACTGGTTCGAATCACTTGTTCGTCAATACTTTTATTACTGTTATTCGAATTAATATTTGTTGACAAATCTTTGCTCATATTTCAATTATTTACTTAATTTTTCGTAAAACTTCTAAAATGATTGTGGTTTAAGTGAGACATTATATTTTGGTTACTTTTAAATCGATAAATTTGTATTAATTTACATTAATTCAATTTTAAAACAAACAATATGAAAAATGTTTATTTTGCCAAATATTCGGTCGTTTCATTGATTGACCCCTTTTTGCCAATTCATAAATAGAGTTACGAATAACAATTATTATAAACCAAACTTGTCTTATTACACATTTTCACAACATTTAACTGAAAGTTCAATTTCGAGCAAATATCTTTATATTTAAAGACGAGATTATTTCGATTTAAATAAATCTATAGAGGATCTAAATATATTTTGTTGTGTCTAAACTAGAATCGAGTCATTTTGAGTGAAAAACAACAATCTAAACTACTGTATGAGTGAATGCATATACGCACTCAATTTTTGTTAAATATTTGTAAAGAAAGATTAAACATTTGTCTGGCGTTTCAATTGTAGGTTTAAAAACCTTCAAGTTATGCCACCAGATTTATTGTATATGTAGTGATATTTAATTGAATGAATGATAAAAAAATAACAATTAGGTTATTGATTGTTGACTTGATTACTCGTTATTAGTTAACTTATCGTAACTGTAGGCTGTGGCGCAGTCGATCGTACGGAGAAGAGCATTTCAATCTAACGTAGTTATGGCAAATATTTCAATATAGAACGGCAATACCTATAGGAGCCACATAGCTACATATGCCTTTCAACACTTGTAATCATCATATAATCATAATACAATCATAACTTTGAATCATGTCTTTTTTTTAAAAATTAGCTTATGATCAAAATTCAATTTTGTTTAGGGATGCTGAACGTGACTTAACTTTTGAAATAATATCTCTTGTTTGCATTTTCTAAATGGACAAATTGACTCAATTTAAATACTGATTCTTAGACAAACATATGTTTGGGCCAAAATGATGCATCTTTTGCAGTTCGAATCAATTTTCAACAGTATCTGGTTGAATAGCAGTCAAACTTTTTAACTTTTTAAGAGTTATATTCAAAGCTAACTCTTAAGCAAAAATCAATAGCATTATTAACTCTGCTGTAGATGTGCTGCAATACTATTGCAATACTTACTTAAGTGCAATACTTTCGAGTTGGTGTCACCACTAGGAATAAGAATTTGATGCAAACGCATTCTTCATCTGGCGTTTATTTCGATACACAGACCACAATAAAGGCTAAGTTAGTTATTTATATTCAAACTAAGGCAGAGAATTAATGCAAACACAATGGCTATTTTGTTGTTGGCTTTTACTCATTTATTCGTCATTTTTCACCTATTAAGCTCTCTGTATTTACACTATCTTGGCTTTGATTTTTTTTCAAAGCTCTGTAAATATTTTTGCTTTGAAAATAACATATCAGATGCAAATACATTTTATGTTAGTTTCGTTAAAAAACGTTCAATATTCATTTTAGGCACAACTTTCGAGATATTGAAACTATAATCAATTAGTCTGATGTGAAACTGTCAGCAATAATAATACAGTTTATCTGTTAGTATATTTGTTCCTCTACAATGAAGTTGTTAATGATCGAAATAACATACTAGGTCATTATTTCATAGTAAACTAACTGTCAATTGAAGCAATATATATTTTGATACACAATTTTGCTGTTATTTGCAATTATGGACACATTAACTAACAGTAATAGTTAAGATCGAAAGGAAGGTTAATATCATATAAATCTGATGTCTATAAGACTGGTATAGTGATTACACATACACACTCACTGGTAGACCTACAATGAGCTGTGACCTTGAATCCAGGCCTTTATCCGGGCGTATAGTAATAGTATTCATTCAAATATAACCCAAATTTTGTCCAATGACTGAAGAGCTTAACTATTACTCAATGAGTAGAAGTTATAGCAGTGAAGAGACACTCATTAATGACTCGAATGTTTTCAATGTTTTCAATGTTTATTATTATTTAATTTTTTACTTTCAATTGTTTATAAATCATGATATTATTGGCATTTAATTGTTTTGTTTTTATTATTAATTATTGACATTTATGAATAACTAACTATTATTATTATCGTAAGAAGTACGGATATTATGGCAATTGATTGGCATTTAATAAATTAATTTATTTAAACTCGATTTAATAGTTGATTACTTTATATAAAAGACAATTGTCTCAAACAATGGTAAGATCAATATTTATACTAATATTTATTTGTTATTCGTTATTTTATCAAATTTTTCGTATTTATTCACACACATAATCTGAAAAAATGAATAATAATATGAAATAATAATAATAATAATGATATTTTATTAGACGTCATGTGAAAATAAGACATCAATCAATTGTTCGGTTTTGCCCAAAAAACGCAAATTCGGTGCCGATGTCATTGAAGAATATCTGAACAAAACTAATGAATCGAACATCAACAAAACTCATGTTAATAACAATAACGACAATAATGACAATAATAATAATAATGAAAACAATACACAAAGCGATTTGTTCGAATGGGTCGGAACCAGAGTTTTGGCCAGAATTGAAAATCAGAGAAATGATGGAATCTACGAAAAAGGAGTTATCGATACCTTTGACTCAATCAAAGGGATTGGAGTCTTATTTGACGGACAAACTAATCAAATTAAATATTATAAAACAAGTTCTCGTGAATTGATAGGCGATTGCGTTCCTCTTCCCAATCAAATCAAACTAGGACAGAATGTGATCGCAAAATATGACCAACACTTCGTCGATGGCTTAGTAACAGACATATCTTCGTCTGCAACTGGATGTGTTAAATACCAAATAACCTTTTCTGACGATAACAAGGCATACCTTTCGAGGGCTCACCTCAGGCTAAACGTTCAACCATGGAATGAAGAATTGGATAATCAGTTGGAACCGGTTTCACTTGTCACAAATAATGATAATAGAGTTGTTCCGCCGTTGATTCAAAGTGGACAACAAACCAATAATGTGATAAGTGTTATAACAATGGCATCGCTTACACAGCAGCAACAACAACAACAACAACAACAACAACAACAGCAGCAGCAGCAGCAGCAACCACAACAACCACCACCACCACCACCGATTGCAGCACAGGCGCAACAATCGCAAAGCAGTCCGATTTCGCCGTCAGCCGTGAGGTCGATCCAACCTCTGCCGCAATACTCTCTCGGGTCTACAACCACTACAACTGATGAAGAGTTTTCTGAGGATGAAGAGGACAAAGAGATTTGTCAATTCTCAAACAGCAGTACTCCTACGACTCCCAATACATTCACTTTCAAACAGTGTTCAGCGCCGACAACACCGATTCAAACACAATCAGGAGGAGGACAACAAATGAGCACAGGACAAACTGAATGTTCATCGAGCGCGACCACTCCCAATAAATTCAAGAAAGGGGACATTGTTTCAGCTCCGAATGGTATACGGAAAAAGTTTAATGGAAAACAATGGCGAAGGCTCTGCTCCAGAGATGGATGTACTAAAGAATCACAAAGACGTGGCTTTTGTTCGAGACATTTAAGTATGAAAACAACTCCACATTCGTTGTCGCAAACATCGCACGAGTCACAAAATAGTGTTAATAATGTTCACCAGTCAAATAGCATTGTATCGTTTGGAGCATCTGCCAAAGTTTCGCCATTTGATAATTCATCGCCACGAGAAATGGTTGCCATAAGCACTAGTATTACAGGTGAATCTCTTCCACAGTCGTCACAGTTCGATACGACAGAAGCAGCCAATATGTTGATGTCTTTGAGCAATTCTCCAAATGCTTTGACAAATGGACAGCACAATAGTGTTATTGTTCAGCACAACACAAACACAACACATTCATCACAATCGCAATTGCCATTAATCACATCTCAGTTTAACGGCTATTCCTCATCTCAATCCAATCATTCATCGCGTTATCAAATCATAACACCGGCAACACATTTATTACCTGTATTTCAGACTTCATCGTCGAATGGTCTCAGAAACTCAGACACATCTCATCAAACTCTTAACGGATATCAAAATGACGTTATTTTTATGACTGCAGTCAATGAGAGCAAAACTTCGCCAACAACCACAACAACACATCCATCATCTGATGGCAAACCGATACCGGTATTTCCCTGGCATTCATTGGTGCCATTTTTGACGAGTTCGGCTTCGGTCACATCTGAACCTTCTTCTCCGCCACATTCAGCGCCACCACATTTTGCTGATACTGACAATTCTGATAACGACGACGTATTTGAGGCTAACACAAACGCTGCCAATAATGAAGAAAACAAGAATGGTAATGATCCTAAGGAATATCAGCAAAACATTTCTTCGTATAATAAGAGAAGAAGCCAATCACTTAGTGCTCTTCAACAGGTCAAAAATTCGGGTAATTTTGATTGATTTTTAAATATTTATGTGTTTTTGAAAATGGTTTCCATTTTCTCTAAATTGATTAATTTATTTGGATAATTAAAGGCTCAAAAGAATTCAAAGATGGCAAAGGCATAAAAAGTGGTACTTCAGGCAAGCAACACATTCGTCGGCCTATGAATGCATTTATGATATTTTCTAAACGGCATCGCGCTCTTGTACACCAGAGACATCCAAATTCGGATAATCGAACAGTTAGTAAAATATTAGGCGAGTGGTGGTATTCATTGGGACACGAAGAAAAACAAAAGTATCACGACTTGGCGTTTCAGGTCAAAGAAGCACATTTCAAACGGCATCCAGACTGGAAGTGGTGTTCAAGGGGTGGCAGCGGACAAAACCTGATCGGAAACGGTTGCGATAACGATAAGAAGAAATTTAGCAATAATACAAAAGTAGTCAAGAAATCGAAATGCAATGAAGAGGAAGATAAACAAGCGAGTGTCCGTGAGGATTGTTCGGCCACTTCTTCTGCGTCAGAAATTGATGACGACGATGACGGACCTTCTGATATGGTCATTGATCTCAAATGTAAAGAGAGTGTTGTCGCAGATGACGAATCATCAGAAGAACATTTGAACGATAATCAACAAAAACATAGCGTGCGTTTCAGTTCTCCGATTTCAATGCAAATCGAATCGTCCCCAAAGATCACTGAAGACGTGGCCACACCTAAACCTATTAGATCTCAAAGCAATTCACTAAATAGTCCGCCATTTACTGCTAAATCGTTCGGTGGTTTAACAGCATTCCAGCCGAAAGGTGCTGTTTTCAAAGACGTTGGCTCTGCCGTACAGGTGACCACTTCTGGTCTTACTTCAGATATTACAACTACCGATACGAGTTCTGGAGCTGTTGTCCAAAAATTGAGTCGTGGATCGTTGCCGTCGCCGCTTGTCATACCTATTATCAATCAGACAGCAGTTACTTTGTCGTCACCACAAACTGCTATCTTAACGACATCGCCTTCATTATTAATAAACGCGTCTCAAAAGCATCAACCGCCACAGACCTCCAGTTCTGCTTATTTGACGGCCAAATATAAAAATATGGTGAGAACTCCGCCATCGCCTCAACAGCAGCCGACTCTGGCGGCACAACAAAGATCTCCAGTAATAGTCGCACAACAGCCTCAAAGGTTGCAATCGTTGTCATCACATGATTCGTTGACAAACACGACGACTCATACGACACATAATTCAGCACAATCTCAATCAGAGCCACAATTTTACACAACTGTCATGAACTTCAAAAGTGGCAATTTGTCGGTGACCACTCCTCCGACGCCTCTACTTATTCCTACTGTCAAAGTAGAGCCGCCCTCTTCTCCTTCGACTACACTTCATAATGAAGAAGAGCTGAAGCCAAAGTCAGTTAGTAATAATTCAGGGGAAACAAAGTTTGTTTTGGCTCCAACTCCGGCACAACTCGGAAAGACCAGAAATAAGAAGTCAGTACCCAGTGAATCGTCAAATAACTCACCTGAAAGTAAAGACTCTCCGACAAACGAACGCGACGCAATGGACAGAGTACTGGAAGAAGTCAACTTTGAGCGACAATTCGCTCAATTGCCAGAATTCAAGCCAAACAGTAGAGCCCCACTACTGAATAGCAGTAATGCAGGGACACCGACCACACCCATTCAATTGTCTCCCAGTATGACCGCAGCGTTTGTTAGCTCTTATCGTAAGCGTCAACGAATGAGTCACCAACAATCAAGTACACCGTCAGCTGCTCCAAAAACTCCACCTGAAAATACAACACCTGACACATCTACTTCTGGAAATACATTTTTTGGTCCCAGTTTTAACTTAGGCGAGGCCATCGCATCCGCCAATTCCGAGATCGATAACAGTAAAGTTGTGCCCAATTCTCCGCGAACTCCTGCAGGTATTTATTGCAATATTTGGCATCAATCTCAATCTTAGATAATTCGAAATTGCAATTTTTTTGTAGGAGGAGAAAGCGAAAAAAGTTCGTCATCACTGAGAAGAATATTGGATCAAAGGAGACAACTTGTGATGCAGTTCTTCAATGAAAAAGGACTCTTCCCTTCAGGTATTTCACTTTTTAGTACAGAAACGCTTTTGATAAAACAAATTTGGTCTAATAAATTTGAATTACAATCGATAGCTCAAGAAACAGCAGAGTTTCAATTGAAATACTCTTCAATATTTCCGAATAAGAATACGCTTCAATTGAAAATAAGAGAAGTCAGGCAGAAATTGATGTCAACCACACCGACAACACCCAATTCATCAACTGTTCCAACAAACGATCAATTGTATCAAAGCCAACACGAAGATAACTCTCGAGACAATAGTGCGAATAAATAGGTCAACATTTGAGAACTAATTGAGATATAAAGCGTATACTTTGTTAACATTGTTTTGATGTTGTGTAATATTGTAGAAAAACCAAATCTATAACTTATATATACAGTATAAATATATATAAATACTGAAATATGTATATCATCAAAAGAAAGACAAATAAATATTATGTTTTGATGCGTTTATTAATCGATAAATCGCAAAAATGTTTAAACAATTCTAAATTTAAATAAAGGGCACAGAAGTGTATCTTTAGTCATTGTTTTTTACTTATTTTACCCAACTCTTTACAGACTTGTGTCGCACATCTGCCCAAATCCGTTTTAAGGACAATACTTATTTTTCAAATGCAACAAAGTTAAGTAGTTGTCGAATAATTTAAGCGTTTGTCTTAGTTAGAAAACCAAACGCTGTTTTTGCTGCATAGACTAAGTTAAAATAATAATAATATAATAATAATAATAATAATAATTGTATATAATAATAATAATAATAACTGCTTTCAATTGGAGACAAATTCAACAAAAACAATTTTATACAATCGCTAAATAGTAAGATATTTTCACTATAACCACTTCATAACTTATGCCCGAAATTGTTTTCGAATTATTTTCAATGTAAAAAAGATTTTTTCTAAGTTGTTGTGATTTGTGTTTCAGATCTAAGTCTGTGTTTGTGAAACAGGGCTTAACCGCAAAATATAATGAAAAATCAACAAAAATGAATTCTGAATGAGAAATAAAATATTGGCGATCGTCAGAAAATGAGGACATGAATAAGAGAAGAAATATATTCAAAAGATTTGAAAATAATAATTACCAAATTATATGAAAATATATGACATGTTTTGTTTGACCCCTCCCGTAGTTGATAAAAATCAAGATATACAATGTCCAACAACTGGTCTGTTATCAGTTTCTGTTACTGCAATTGATTTTGACTCAATTAAAAAAACTTAAGAATTTAGTCACAGGTTTAGACATTAGTGTAAAAATCAGTACAACTGTAACGAAGAGCTGTTATCAAAATCAATAACTATTAACTGATAATTAATAATAGATAATAGACGATCATAATAATTAAGATATAGTATTTCTAGCTTGCTGTAAGGCAACTTCAGCCAATGCGGCCAAACCATCACATTGATCACATTCCATTCCCTGAGTGGTGCGCAACGATTCATCATTATTTTCCATGTTATTCATATCGATGGAATCTTCAGTCTTGCGCTGTCTATCACTTTCAAGAAACAAGTCATTGCTATTTCTAAGCCCACTATTCTTTTTAGCGGCAATTGCATTATTATTAACATGCCTGAGAGTATTATCATCTAATTTAGTCGAATCGTCGTCCTCATCATTATCACTAATATTTCCATCACTCGAGTTATTAATTGATTCTTTTGCGATACAATTATTAACTTTTTTATTATTATCATTAGTGCCACTTTTATTGGAGCCAATGGTTTTGTTGGCCTTACTGTGACCCAAAGCGTTGAGCAGATGAGCGTCACCCAATTGTGGTAAAGCGGCGATGTGCTTCTCTAAATCAAAACCTCCAGAAACCCACTTCGAAGTCGAAGCCGACTGATTGCTATTCGAATTTTTTAGCGACGTCTCCTCTTTATCAGTATTGCCGCCAGCAATTGGTGATACGGCTCGGTTTCTCTTTCCAATCTTGTTTTCATTCAATATCTCAAGATATCGTTTTCCTTTACACGTTCGATCTTTACGTGATTGTTTATTATTACTATTACTAGCAGTCAGATTAATTGAATTTGTATGAGGGTTATTGTTGCTATTATTCTTGTTATTGTTATTATTACTGCTGTTGCTATCATTATTGTTGTTATTGGCTGCAGATGAGAAGTTGGGTAATGAAGACAGAGATGAATCGAAAGGCAAAGGTAGTGCAGATGATGATGAAGTACCTATTATTAAAAATCAAACAATACTCATTAGATCTAAAGTTCTATCAAATTATTTACACAAAATCTATTTCTAATCAATAAATAACCCCAACAGATGATTGTGGTCATTTCGACTATCGAAAAACAACAATTAATAGCTCAGTAATTAACGAAGCCGTCATTTTTGCTGAAATGCAATATTTTATTTCTCTAAAGTATCGCAAACTGACAAATAAGCGACTATTAAATAACGATTACAATGAGCTTCTAAGTTCTCAAAATTCCAAAATTTGACATTTTAGTCGACTTTCTCTCTATAATGAAGTCGGGCGCAGTCAACAATGAGTCACAACCGACACTTTAGAAAAATTATTTTGAAGATTATGCACATTATATCCGGATACAGTGAACTCAAGTTATAATCAACCGATTTTTGGTGCATTAAACTGTTCATTATAACGAGAGGCAACTGTAACTCATTTTCCAAATTTTCAGGCTTTGATTTTTTCATATTTTAGCACATTCTTTTTTGATATCTATGAACTTGCTATCAAAAATGCAATCTTTCCAATCATTAATCTTAATTTGTTGCTAATTTTAAATCTGGAGATCTCCTGAGTAGTCCTTGAAAATTTAATCCCAAAAATCGCATTTTATTACTTTTTGTTTGATTTCAATTTCTTCGAAAAAACGAATCAGTTAGGCAAAATAAACCATTAAGAAACAAAATTGGATGCTTAAAAGTGCTAAACAAGTCTTATGTTTCCGAACAAATTTCCGAAATTCTATTGTTTGAGCTCCGACTTTCCGAACCAATTTTCAAGTTTTTCAGTCTGACAAAATGACGGCTCTGGTAATTACTTGAAAATTAAAAGAACTCAAATCAAGAATTAATTCTTTTAATATTATCTATACTTGAAAATATAAATGAAACCATTGTTGATCTATTATTAAAATAATACAAGTCAACGCTAAATTGAGTTTACAAATGGATGGATGAAACACAATTAAATAACTACTTTAGGGCTATTAAAACAGTTCTCACCTTCTGTTCCAGTGCTCAATAATTTATCGATGAAATGATCGATAATATGCTGATTAGAGGTATGCAATACAGTAGACGAAGAGAGATTCAATGGTTTCTCGTCGTCGTTGTCATCTTCGAAATCGTCCTCATCAGAAGGCAGGGGTGAAACTGAGATACTCTTTGTTGCACTATTATTAACAATTGTACTTTGGGTTTGGTCGCAATTCCCAGTTTCAGACAATTTCTTGCTAGGCGTTAATGATGGCGACGGAGACCTCGTATTAGAACTGCGCTCAAGAGCCTCGAGCTCTCGAGTCTCGATAGCGTGCTGCTCTATCACACTATTTATATGTCCACTAATAATATCTGAGTTAAAAGATGACTGTCCGCTATCATTATTATTACTATTATTGTAATTCGAGTTAGAAACAGATCCACTCAAAGCATTTTCGATCACTCGATTAGCGGTTTCGATGTCTAATATCGGCGGACCTGCGTTTGAACATGAGGTTTGAGTCGACGTTGGAGTTGCAGTCGGGGTAGTTACTGCGGGACTTGCGCTCTGAGGTGTATTGATTGCAGCTAATCATTACGATTAAGTCACAATTAGTGAATGATTCAGATATAGCTTTTAATAATAACTTATATTGAAGAACAAAAAATGATTCAAATTATGAGATTCGCCTAAATTGATAACAGCAATAGTTCGAACCTTTATATTCTCCATTCTCTAAGTTTTCTAGATATCGTTTTTTCGGTGGTTTAGGTGTAGACTGTGCCTGCGATTGTTGCTGTTGTGGCGGTTGACAGCTATTTTGCACCAAATGCGATACAGCCGTTGGTGGGGGTGAAGGAGGGGCTGTCGGCGGCCTTTTAATAAAATTTTAGAACATTTGTCATCGGTTCAAAATAGAGGTGTTGGAAAATTTCAGAATCAGAATTAGAAGCAAAATAATTCAAACAACTATTAACCTTAAGTCAGTTGTTTTGTACCATTTGAAGTGAGGGTTAGCTTTCATAAATGCTTCCTTGTATTGTCGCGCTAATTCGGTATACTTTTGCTTTTGCTCGCCGTCGAGGGCTGCCCACCACTCGCCCAATATTTTAGTAATACTACGATTCTCGAGATGAGGATATTTTTGACGGACAACACTTCGATGCCTTTTGCAGAATATTAAAAATGCATTCATGGGTCGCTTTTGTGACTGAGACGGCGATAAAACTGAAATTTAATACAAATTAGTTTTTATTAGTTTTTCGCTTTATGCTCAAGTTCGCGAATATTTTTCAGCAAAAATAAACTGCGAAAAAAGAGAATAAGTCGATTTTACTGTTTTGTGACGACTTGTTCGGACCAGTTTTATCAGACCGTTCTTCATCTGATGAAGAATCCGATTTCGAAGTTCGCGCATCTGTATTATTAGGAGGATTGTCTGCTTTGGCACCACTTTCTTTGCACGTTGGGCTTGAAGAGTCCTATTAATCAAAAATTAACAAATATTAAACATTTTTTTAGATTAAATAACTTATTGATCTGTCATATAACTGGGTCTTCCATTGATTCAACAAAATATTTGTTCGTTTGAAAGAACCCATAGTTACCAAATAAAGAGATCAGTAAACAATGACACTGAATCAGTATTTCCTCATCTATGCTATACCATTACTACAGTACGACTTATTAGTAGTAACTGATTTACCAACAAATAAATTAGCGTTACTCTAAAAACAGGGCTTCATTTGTGACAACAGTATTGTGCTGAACAAAATACTGACAATAACTTTACATATGATGTATAGAAACAAAAGTAGGACACAATGCGTGAGGAAAAATCAAATCAAATAAAATGTGACAACTTTCGCTCTCTCGCCTGTCTCTTAGCTCCACACAAAATACTTTCGATGAACCAATACTCAAATGAATAATAAACATATCAATGTTAAATACATCCAACAATTAAAGTTTGTCAATCATAATAACAAACAAGTTAAATGTCTTACATGTAGGGCATGCAAACAATATTTTAGTGAACAATTTAAACAGTAGAAAATGGTTTCATGCTAATTAGTGGTCATAATTTGGCTAACAGTACAATCAAACAAAAATATGACTAATACCCTTTTATCTAATTCTTATATTTAACAATTTAAATATTTGTTTGAGCCACTCATTGCTACACATAATTCAACTTAATTACATTTAATTAATGCACTCACTCAAAAACATTTTGTCGAGTGCAACAAAACTCAATTTAATGTCATTTAGATTAAAGTTGAAAATAAGGAATAAGAGAGTCTGAAATCTAGCTAAGCCAAAATTCTTATTTAAAACTTACAATAAATGTCACTTCGGAAATGTTGTGTGGATTTGACAACTGAACGAGATTCAAAATATAGAAAATCCTAAATTTTGCTCTCTGATTAGAACCAACTGGCGAAATATTGTATTCACTCAAATTGATTATAAAAATGAAGGGCTCAAGTGTTTTCAATCAAAATTTAATAATTCTGTCAATTCTTATAATTTATCCAAAAACATCAATTGTTAAAAAAATATAAAAGCTGTTCATTAGTCAATTTCAAATTTTGCAATCCATTTATAATTAGATAGTAATTAAAATAAAATGTTGGTTTCATTCAAAAATGTTATCAGCAAAGTCGTTACAAACGATTAATTTATTGATTCTATTGTTTCTAAAAGTTAGCCCGCCATCTCAAATTCATATGAAAATAGACTCTTTGAGGTTTTCTTTATATTTTTATGATTCAAATTTGTAATATTTTATCTGGCTTAAAATTCAAAATCTCAATCGTTAAAAAATCTGAACGTTAAAAATAAAACAGACTTTGTCAATGCTGCATAGCATTCACTTATCCTTTATTTGTGGCACTGACTTAATTGTATAAATATATGGTCAAATTGGTCGACGATAGCCTTAGCGCCAGATCATTCAATTATTGAAATATTTGACAAATTTAAATTTATGTATAATTAAACACAAACAAATTGATGAGTATGAACACCAACAAATACTTATTGAATAAATAAATACCTTAAAGATATGATTGAGTGACATGTCACACAAATCTATTCTTAAATGACTTATCAGAAAAATGATTTTCAATTAGACCAGACAATTGTTGAACAGTAATTTCAAAATGAGATATGATTGAGGCGAACAATCCAATTTTGGCTATTCATATTAACTGTGATTATTTTGAGAAACAAAGGCTTCGCAAATGGATTAGATTTGCGATAGGCTAGAGAATCATGTTTTATATTGACTCACTCCATCACAACTATTCATAACCTTTTGGATTATTCAAGTGACAAAACTATGCACTCGTGAGTTTCAACATTTTAAAACAAGTCTTAAGTAAAGAATTGCAAATTAAGCTAAACCTAACAAAACCAAAAAGAGGTTTCTATAAAATTGAGTTATTGTTCAACAAATAATATGATTGGTTAAAAAAATATGCTATCATATGTTTCACAACTACTCGATTAAATTTGAATGCTTTTTAAAGTATTGTTAATTAATATGCCGTCAAAATTGAAATTAAATCACAAGTTTAGTGTTTTATAAGTATTTAAATAAAAATGAGTTTCAAAGCAAAGCTTAGCCAACAACAGAACTGATGGCATAACTGGTATTGAGTGAAAAGTTTGCGTTTAGCTAAAAACAATACTGTTTAATATAAAAAATCAAATCAAACGAAAGGGAAAGTGTTGTTGCCGTGCGTTCCATACAACAGAGACGTTTGTCTATTCAATCCAATACTCGTATAGACTGTGCTCTGCCTATGCATTCAACACAAAACAGATAGACTTACGTAAGAGTGAGTCTAAGCAATAGTTGACGCCATCTTTAAAATACATAATAACTCAATGGTATTAATGGTATTAAAGGCAAAAATAGTAGACTTTCACAACATTTGCCACTAATATATTCAATGAAAACTTACAAATTATGACCAAAAATGACAGAAACAATTATTACTATCTATAATAAAAACTATTCGAACAGATATTCCATTCATAATATTTCATTTTTCATTCAAACTTTAAATCTAAAAAATGTAATAAATGGAAAAATGCTCACCATTTCTGTGGTCGCCATTCAGTCAACTAGTAATACAAGTAATACGAGTCTCAAATATGTTATATCACTCGCGTCTACACTCTATACCACTATATCTATATATACAGCGCTCTATAAATATTATGTATATATACACACAGCACACATATATATAGAAACGTGTATACCTTTACACTTTATTACGAAGGAATACACAAACCAGTTTTGTTTAGTCGGCAGACACTGTGTGTGAGTCTGAGTCAGACTCAGTGCTGGCTATCTGTCAGATTCTAACAAATTATGTTCAGAACAGACTAAGAACAAGCTATCAGGTTCTAAATTGATTTAACAAAAAAAAATATTCATTTATATGAAAATACTTGATATGAAACTACACTCTTTAACTCAGTTCTTAACCCAATTCAGTGTAAAGCTTGTGCAAATTTGTGGTCAACTTAGTTTGATTTACTCAATCATTCATTTAATTGATGATTGATTTAGTCCATCAATTATAATGAACAATTAATGATTAAATATTTGCAACTTAAGTACAATCTATCAGAAACACAACCAGTGCCAACTTGTATCATAGTTTGCAATCTAAACGCATCTTACTCAATAAGCCATTCTGGAATTGGGTATTTTTCTATAATCAAATGAGTCCGATGGTCCGAGTGAGGAGGCGTGGGGAGGGTTGTGCTTTTACAAGTTCTCCAAACTTAAGGGTAGGGTCCAAACTCCCGTTTGAGTGACAATTTTTCAATAAATTTCCTTTAAAATTGGCTCAATTTTTCCGAAAGTTTACCCAAATTCCGTAGGCTGTTAACCAAAATAGGTTTAGTCCTAGTTCACTTTAAGATAAAAGATGTTGTAATTCTGAGTAAACTTGACTTAAATAGTGCGAATTTATGGCGAGATATTCGAATCTAGCTAGGTAACTAAAATTCAAAATTTGCAGGATACCTTTAGGCCCAAAATGCGAAATGTACACCCACCTGCATTCACCCCTTGTTCATTGGTTTAGATAAGCTGAAGCCAAGCTCTATAATTAAGATTTGAATCGACATGTATCAATATCTAATTGAAAGTTATAACATGAATAGTTTCAAAATGAGTTTATTATGCAATGCTGTTTCAAGTGACCGCTAGAACAAAGTTGATAATTCGTTTATTCAATTGTCTGCAAAATGAAAGCATAAGTATCAAGTTTTCATCTTAAAAGATATTTTTTTAATTTTTTAACTTCTTAATTTGGGAAAAGTAGTCTCAAAAATCTGTTTTCAAGATGCCCACAGAATTAAGAAAACTTATAGATGAAAAGTAAATCTTCATATTGTTATAGCAATTTAAATGTGGAATTGAACACTTACGTTTAATATAGATTTAACAATTAGTAGCTGTTAATAGAGATTATTTATATGAAGCCAAACCTGCAACATGTTTGTGTTTCCTCTAAAACTTTTAATAACACGTCATTGCAACAGTAACCTTTAATATTTTATTATATTGAATAATTCTAATAATTAGTTAACATACAAAAAACAAATATAGTTTTTCGATTATGTTAAATGACTAAAAATATGGTATTCAAAAATAACTGAAATTCTCTAACGGCTAAAACCGATGCGATCGAACGTCTTATACAAACTGATATTGATATTTTCTTGACTTTGACTTTTGAGTTGTTAACATTAAACAAATAACTGATAATTGATATGACATAAAATCGAGATAAAAAGATAACAAATCAAAAGTAAAAATATTCTAATAAAAAAAATAAAAGTCCAAATTAGGGAAGCTGAGATAAATTTGGCGTTTCTAGTCAAAAGATTCACAGAATGAGTAGTTATCCAAAAATACGAAACAATTAGTGATTTGTCTGAAGCCATATTTTCACACTCTTTAACAATAGTTGTTCGCTTTATTTTAAGCCAGAGACCATGCATCGTATCAATGATCAAAACTGGCCGAAGGAAATGATGGCCTAGAATAAAGATAAAGATTTATTTTGAAATAAGTTTAGCCTAATATCTTACACAATATGGTACACTTTTGAACTATAACTATAAATATGAACTTAATTTTAGCAGAGTTTGATCACTTATTATATGATAATTCGTGATCAGTATTCGAGATCTCCAACAGTTGAATAGTTAGCGAATACTATTTATTATTAAATAGAACCGAATAAAATCTAAAAGTAACGTAAACTTACTTCAGTTAAACCGCCCCTCCGTTGCCAACATTTATGATGCTGTGAATTAACAAATTCGATTAATTAACTAAAGCTATTATTAAAAATTTATGATAAATTATGCAAATCTAAATTATATTTGAGAAGTTTGAAAAAACTAGTGAAATTTTTAAAAATGTATTGCCCATAAAATCGAATAAGGATAAGAGAATAAAATACTTGGCATTGGATGAGGCGGTGGTTAGTTTGCGACCACTGATTAGCTCTTCATTTTTCTGAAATGCCTGCGGCGCATAACGATTGTAAAGTCCCCAAACACTGTTCATGTACTTTGAATTGTATTGATGTGACTGAGTTCGATCGTTGTCTTTAATGACAAATATTACATTTTAAACAAATATTTATAAATTGATCAAAATAAATACATTTGTTGGAAGAGCGATCGATTGGTTCGTTTGGGCCAAACTTTTTTTGTTGATCCTTTTGCTGTTTGATAGCTTGATGAACTTTTACAGCACTGAATGAAGTGAAAGGAATCGATGCCATCGTTAATCGTATCGCTAATTAAATGAATTAGTTTGAACCAACCATCAAATAAAATACAAATATATTAGTAGAATTGATGCAAAAATGGTTGAACTATTTGATGAGTGCTGTGAAACTGCTATTAAGGTGCTATCAGTTTTAAGGATATGTGAAATAGAGTGCTGTTAATCGTCAGTCTCACCATCTCATAGACTTTTAATCTTTGTATCCGACTTTTTCACAGTCTATGAGCGCCAACTATTTGGCGTACAACTTATTTTCATAATCAATTACTGGTATAAAGCTTATAGAATGTTTGTACCAGAACTCCATTCCAAAAGTAAAAACAGTTTAAATAATTGGATACCGCAGTGGAATGAGCGACAGGGGTCACAATAATTGATCAATAATACTCATGTTTTCATTCTTACTAATAAGTAAGGCATTTATTGTTTGATTAAATGTTTAAATTAAAATCAATGAACAGATGTTTGCACCTGATAGTCTGACTTGGTGCGTCATTCGAAATTTTGGACACAAATTATTTTGGCAAAACGTCTAAAGCAAACATATGTATATATATTCGTACGTAAAAACATAATTCATACATTAAAGCCAGTATGAATTTTTCAATTTCTCAATGCATCCAAACATAAGTTTTGTCAACTCATTTGCGACTTTCATAAATAATTGACATTAAATTTGACTTTCAAAATTTTTATTTTCAATTAAAAGTTACTCAATTTAAATCAGTCTCACTACGAGTTACGTCAAAAGGAATTTACTGTTACGCAGCCAAGTAGTCTGTATCAGAACATGTCTGTCGAGAAGGCCTAACATTATCTTTGTCTGGACTTATTTCGAATTAGTTTTAGATTTAACTGATCACAACATATAGCCTAAGAAACCAGTGCTAGAGTTTCAATAAGAAAGCTCAACATTTGGTTGAGTTGCGCAGTGATCAGCTCAGATCTGAACACTTTCACAAGATGCTCGTATCAGCTCTATTAAAAAACGCTATTCAACCCTTTTTTAGCTGCACCTTAATTTTAATATATTAACTTTCAGTTCGAAATGCACCTAAAATATCCTTATACTGTGTTCAAAACTGACAGATAGCCCTAAACCAAGCTATCAACTTAATGATCAACCCTATAACCAATCAACTAACAGATGAGTTTCGATACTTTACGTAAAAACCATTTTATTACTTTACTAATAGATTGAAACAATAATTATCTGACCTTTTGGTGAATAAATGGATTTTGACTGATAAGTTCAGCGTTTGAAAGCCCTATCATATGATCACTTCGGCTCATAAATTGATCATTCATTTGAGAGCAAAGGCTTCACGTTCAATTTGAGTCTATCTATAAGCTCGAGCTCAAGGTTTAATAGATCAGATAGTATAGCATATCACTAGCAGAACCGTCATTTTGTTTAAAATCTCAAATTTTTTTCTTTAGCTTAAAACTATCGGAAACTAAACAGTATGCACCGATCATAAATTAACGAAAATGTTAGTTAATATTCAAGTTCAAAAAAAATTGTAAACTCATACTTTTTCTTAATTTTCCGATTTTTTCGGATCTTATCCTATTTTAATGAAAGAAAAATGTGAAATTCCCTAAAAATGCAGTCTTTTTAGATCATCAACCTTTAATTGCTGTCAATTCGGGACTTGCATTTTTTCAGAAAGTTTATCCTACTAGTATTTGATTTCTATGATTGAAACATATTTTTATGTTTGGTCTAGTTTCATTAAAAAGCATAACGAATTATCGAAAACAAAAAAACTGAAGTCATGAAAAGCTTAATTTGCCTTAAAATATATTTCGAAAAAATGTCCTAAATTTTGTTGTTTTCACTCCGATCTTCAACTTAGTTTTCAAGAATTTTAATCCAAAAAAGTGATGGTTCTGTCATTAACTTTAAAGCTGACTATGTCCTAAAACTAAAATTAACAAATATAACAAAAAGCAAACGTAATTTAAATTGATTTTGAAAAGTTATGCGTATCACAGAAAATTTCAGGCATGGAAGCTCAAATGTACACTTTCCTGACTTTTGAGACCTAAAAGGCTTATAAGAGTTAAGATCAGGTAAGACTGAAGACTAATATATTACTTTTAGTCATCTGGCCCTTTGTGAGAACGAATTTCTATGTGAGAAAGCTTCTTCAAAATGAAATCAAAGTTTACACTCTTTAAAGATCAAATACTAACTACGCAAAAATGCTTTTTTAAGAACGTTTATTTAGTCTTATAAAATATGAATCATAAAAAACTTCTGCCTATATCTCGTAAAAAACTTTAGGATGTCTATAAGATTGTTGAATATGCTCCTAAAACAGTAAATTCAAAATTTGATGGCACATTGCATAGTTCGGACAGTAATTATTGCACTAAAAATAAAAATTGATTGCACGAATTGTTCGACATAAATAATAGAAAAATGAGAAATAAGTTGAACTGTACTAAAACGCAAAACACTATATGAAGCTTTTACTGTTTGAAGTACACTTTTGAGAAATACAGATCGCCAAAGGGCTCATAGTTCCTATCAATTTTATATATTTCAAATACTTAGTAATCGATGCGAATCATAGATTCACTCACTATCAAACTTTTATCAAAGCTTTTATCGTCAGAATATTAAAGTTTATAAATAATGAGAACTTATATGTATTTTAAACTTATTTTGTTCGAAAAATAAGTAGAGATTCTGATTGAGACAAAACAACATACATTCCATTAGTATTATAAAATCAGTTTGAACGAGTTATTGTTTTTTATTATTCGATTTTGCATATTTGTTTTAATTTCATGTTTTGTTTTGGTTATTGTTGTTTTGAGAGGGCATAACTTAAAGAATAAACCTTTCAATCATTTTTGTGATAAGAACTTGAAATCTAAAAATGTGAAATGAGTAAACAACTATCCCGTTTAGCAATTCAGATAGACTTAAGCCCTTCTGTTATCTAAGATTTGCAAATGCGTGCTTCTTCCAGTAAAAACCTCATATGTGCAGCAATTATTGTAAAAGTAGCCCGGATATTATTTAGACGAGTATTATAAATGCCCACTGAGAGCAAACTGTTAATTATTTCATACCTAAGGGTTAGTCAAATAATTAAACACTTTTGAACATATTTTGGATTAATATTAAATCATGATTTAGTTTTCAATCAAAAACATATTCTATTTAAAAAAAAGTGAAAACAGTTATTTGATCTAAAACACACAAAACTATAAAATTAAATATTTAAAATAATCAAGTGAATATATTGCAAAACTTTTATATGTTTGGGTCTATACAAATATTGATTTCGTATTAAGCGCTTGTTTTAGTAATCAATTACTTCCTTAATGTGACGAAATTGAACGAATAATACTCGGGCTATGTTAACAATAGCTGCTTCACATATGAAAATTAATTATTGAACTGTTTGGCACATTAGTTTGCATTTATTGAGTCAATATTATTTTTCCATTGAATTTAGCGCGCAATAAATAAGAGATTATCTATTTATTGATTAGTTCATTAAATATCATACACTTGTTTAAATTATATAAATAAAAACTTATGGTAATGATCAAATATTGTCAACTCTGATATCATGAAATGATAAGAGTTGAGGGGTGCATTCAGGAAACTTTGCAAAAGAGCAATGTTGCAAAAGTGTAGGAATGGATGATTTGCAATTTGCAGTAATTCGAGATTGTGGCTCCTGTTAACAGCATTCGGTTAGCTTTGCATTGAGTCAAATGCTGAACGGAGTATAAAATGTAATTATAAGCCCTTTTGCTTTTGAACTTGCCAGCTCTTTCAATATGACATTCAAACTAAGGCAAATTTTTTTACTCTTCTAAATTTAAGATAATTTTGATTCAGGCTTAAAAATGATGAGTCTCTGAATTTCATTTGAAAAATGAACTAAAATTGATTGAACACTACGTTGACGAACGAATTCTTAGTCTGATTTTAAAAAACATTATTAAATTAGAGAAAAATATTGTATTGATTTGAAAATGAATCATTTCTAAAACAAAAAATGTTTCAATCAAATATTCAAATAAGTCGATTTTAACATTTATTAAAAATGCTCACCTGAAATCTACACTATTTTTTGAAAAATTGCACAAATTTTTCAAACAGGTCGAGAACAGACAACAATGAATTCTATTTGTGATACATTTGTGGTAAAGCAGTTGATTACTAGCTATTAGTGTCTGTCGTGAAGTGTTCTCTACCTGTTAAATACAAGGACAACTCTCTAACTACCAATCATCACTTCTCTAATTTGATATCAGTCCACAAAAAATATTAATAACAAATTACAAGGACATGAAATTCGTAGCAATCCAGTCAATTCATTGCACAATAAACTTTTGGCAAATAGAAAGTAAACATCTAACTATTGCACAAACTTTATCTTTACTAACTTAAAACTTCAGATCAAAAGTTTCGAAATATATTTATACTGTCGAGAAATAGTCTTTCGTATCGGTTAATCAAAAGAGAATGCCCTTCTCTTTGTCAATTTTGATGAGAACAGAACTAAAAGTGCGAAATTCTTATCTTTTATTATAACATGTGGAGCAATTATTGTAAACATGGCCCAGACATTATTTGTTCAATTTCGTTGCATTAAGAGAATAATAATTGTTGTTTCATTACCAAAACGAGCACTTAACACGAAATCAGTATTATATCAGTATTTGTACAAACATAAACACAAACGTTTTTATTATTGTTTTTTCTAAATTTTTAATTTATAGTCTTGTGTCTTAGATCGAATAACTGCTTTCCCTTTTTTACAGATTATGTTTTTGATTGAGAATTAGACTACGATTTAATATTAATGAAAGACATGCTCAAAAGTACTTGTATCTAATTATTTCACTAAACCTAAAGTGTAAAATAATTAACAGAGTTTGTGCCCAGTAGACATCTTAACACTTATCTAGATAATGGGCTACGTTTATAATAATTTATTCACAAATTATACTTTAAAAATATTCAAATAGAAAAAATATAACAAAATGATCACAAATTCTTAGGAAACTAATCAATATGCAATTTCCAAATTGTGATCTACCGTTACTGGTGGACGACCTCATTGCTTCGCGGCATGCATCACTCCTATTTGATTTTATATTTAACAAAAATATTCAAAAAAAAAAATACTAAACCTTAATATCACCTGTTTGACCAAACCTTTGAGCCCATTTTTTAAAAACGATTTTATAGTCTAAAGTTAAAGCGCACACGACATCTCTAAATTCCATATCTCTTCCTGACATCATCATTTGATGCGTTTAATTCCAGTGATTGGCTGACCATTAACTCGATGCACATTATTAAAGCTGAATGGTTAATCTTTTGAATTCGGTCAAAATATGCTTAATTTATGCTTTTATGCTGAGAAATTACACTTTATTCCCTGTCCTATTTATGTTAATAAAGTTCTAATTGTGGTCATAAAATGATTATATTCTTGACTTTCTATTCAGTATTAAATTTAAATTGACATCGTGTATATTTAGAAACAAATAATATATATATATCAGTATAATTACTCAACTACAAACTTTTTTGAGTTGTAATTTAGAAAAATTAAGTCTTAAATTTTGCGTTTTGAGACTTATCTTTCAGAATATTCCAGAGACAGCTGAAGGATCTCTTGACCTTCGCACTGGTTATGGGAATCGACAGATAGTTCATAAAAACCGGAGAAATTATAGGAAGTCTTGTTTATTTTCCGACCAAAATTTCAGTAAATTGAAGCTAAGACTTTCTTTTAAAACAGCCATTGATTTATATTGAATGAATCGTCATAAAGTTTAGATTTGTCTATACCATTTTCTTTGAGCAAATTAATAATAGAAGGGATTGTAGTCGAGCTTTTCAGTTCAATAAGTTTAAAATCTGGAAAATTATCTGTTTCGGGTGGAAAATTCTTATTTGATTAATAAACTCATAAGAAGGTTGTTTGTCTGCGTTTCTCAAGTTTTGATTTCGCAGTTTCAACAGCACTAATAGATTTCGAAATGAAAATTTCAGAAGGCTCTAAGCTACTATTTCCTTCGATATACAATATAATATTAGAGAAATTTTTGAGTACGTTCATGCCATTATAAATCTGATGCACCGAGACTTTCATTTTTTCTGAAAGAGGTATTCTCTCGATAATCATGTCAGCAATATCTGAGATAAGGTCTAATTGCGACTTCAAATCTAGTCCATTAGTTTAGTTTTTGAGTATTGAATGGGCTGCTCTGAATGCTTTTAATTTTTAGGCCTTTTCTCTCTTAATTTCGTCAAACAATTTTTGGTATTTGTCAAAATTATGCGAATACTCTTTAACTGCCTTTAACCAAGAAGTCTACCGAGTTTTAATTGGCTTCAGAGGCATTTTATTCGTGTTTTTCTTGAAATATCAATACGTTTTTCTTTCGTAGCTAAGTGCTTTTTCATGTTAGTAACAAATGTGTTAGTTTCAGGGAATGACTTGTAAAATGTTTCCGCTGTCACGTCGAAGATATGAGACCAACAAGTCATGTGGACCATATTCGAACAAATGATTCAAATAATTTTAATTTTGACATCATTTGATGTCTTTTTCAATCTTTTGATTTCTAATGAAGAAATTAATGTCAGAGTTATCACTTATTTTATGTATTTCTTCAATATCGGACATTATAAACGAAGGTTATGCCAAAATGTAAATTAAGATATTTCTTCATTTCATTTGAAAATTTTCAATAGGTTAGATAAGAATAGATTTTTAATGGCTTTGTATTGAATTTTTACCTATAAACGTCACTAGTTGATTAAAAAATGGTTGAGAAAACAAATATATTGCAAACACTTTTAATACTTTATACTTAAGATAACTTTTTAGCTGCAATCCGTTAGACATTAAAACATTTAAATCTAGATTTCAACTTAGAATTGCGTATTTGTATAAATGTTCCTGAAATAGTCGTCAGTAAATACAGTTTCGAGCATAAGTTCTTAATTTTACTTTGAAATGCAATCTTTACAGCTCTCCGTAGCATTAATTGCGAAAGGTTAACTCATTTCGCACTTTCGACTAGAAATTAATCTTTTTTATGTTTTCGACTTCAAATTATGCTATTTTGCGCGAAATAAACAATTATTGAGCATTACACATTATTAAGAAATTTGATGTTTTATTGTAGTAACATGTGCTTTCTAGCAAAAGCGTGAACAACTTGTTTTTCAACACTTTACGAATGAAAATCTTCTCGTAATACTCGACTCTTACTCTTATGATAAGACGTTCTTATATCAGATTAGATAAAAATTTGAAAATCTTAATTTCTTATCAATTATTTTATGATAGGAAGAACTTTATTTTTCGAGTGTACAATTGACACCAAATATTCTTACTTTAATTTCTGATACGCAGAGATAAAAAGTTAGGAACAGCATAAAATTCAATAGTCTCAGGCATAGAACTATAGTTTAAATGTTAACTCGAATTTTGAGAATAAAATTCAACACTTGGCTCACGACCAGCCTGACCACATGTCCCGGAATGCGCTTAACAGTCCAGGTGGAAGGAACAGGTCATAAAAAATTGATTTTATTAAACATTTCGCATTCCTGGACACTTGTATGTCAAGGAATGATCCATTCCTTCCACCTGGACACAGTTGACGGTGCCTGGACTGTTAAGCCCATTCCAGGACATGTGGTCAGGCTGCTCACGACTGATAATTATAATTGACATTTATTGACTCACATGTCACATTTCACAGTTTTTATATTTAAATTCATAACCTGTGGCATATTTCTCGGCTCAAGGTCCATATGAAACAAGATAATAATCAATATTGTGTCGAATTCAGAAGTTATTGGCATCATTTTATTGAATTTATAAGTTATAAACACGTGTCATATTGAAGATTTTATGTTGTGCTGAAAATTTTGTTGAGCTTTTTTGAACTTGATCTGACTCGAAAAGTACATCAAATTATTTCATTTTCAGTGATTATTGGGTCGTCACTACGTTAAAATCAAATGATTCATATTTCAAGTTTAATAGTAACTGAATGGATGGGCAAACTCTTAAAAATTTGCTCACAACACATTAGATTGGGATTAATAAAATTAAAACTATTTGGCGTCAATTTTACATATTACAGAATGACTATTTGTTTACATATATTAATAAATAATTTTCTAATCGTAATTGAAATGAATCAATTAGTATTAGGTAATTATTACAATTTTCATAATTAATTAAGGATAAAGAGGAGAAAATTGTTTCCAAATAACTTTTCCATCTAAAAGAAATTTCTCGGTATTGATTGTAGTTAAATGATTGACCTGTAAGGTTCAAATTTTCATAATTAGAACTAGTCAGATGTGAATCATTGAAAAAATGGAGACAAAAGTTTGAGACAAATCTAATTGAATACTTTGAAAAAGATTATTTTCTAAGTGTGAATAAAATTGATCTGGTCTGAAAATAATTCGAATCCTATTAAGCATAAACTCTATGATTCGAATGCTGTATACCTGAGTCCGAATATAGGAAACCAAAGTTTCTAAGATTTGTGGATCGACTGATTCGTAAATGAATAGGACTCGCCATAAGGCAGATGCAAGTGTTTTATCATCAGTCAATAAACCCTAAAATATAATATCAAATATTCTTACAATTAGGTCAATCAAAATTTTAATATAAAACCTAATAAACATAGGACAAAACATTTAATTAAATAAGTGAATCACCTCATCATAAGAAAAGATTGCTGCTTGAAATTGTTGCTGGAGATCGTCTAAACCCTTGCGAATTTCGGATGCCGGCATTCGCTTAAAAATGAAATTGACAAAACGTCAATTGTGACAATTGAATCAAATCATAAAAGTATAAAGATTTGAGACAAAACTTATGAACAGTTGATAAATAGAATTACAGCTAATTTTTTGAGCCTGGCTTCTGAGTCGTCCCACATTCGCGCCACGACTTCATTTCTCATAACTCGTCCTTCTTTTCCATCGATCATAGCTCTAGTCATACACATCCTACATATAATATCATTATCTAGTTAATGGCTAATTTATAAAAACACTTTAATAAAGCAATAACTGAACGAACCAGACGTGCAATTGTGTGACTAAAAACCATGAAAGATAAGTGTCCGATAGCTTACAGTCTATAAAATGATTGAAAATGTCTGAATCAAAGTTTGGATTCGATTGAAGCACCTATATAAATACTTTGTGTCCATTTCGAACCTCCACAACTGTTGTATTAACTTTAGTAAACGAACAACAAATAAATGATTTTTAAACTTACAATTAAAAAAGTTTTCGATATTAATTCCATCGGAACATGATTCATACAAGTAGATGCTTGAATTCCTTAAGCGCTAGTATATTCATAAATTTTTTATTTTTAATAACTTTCAAAATCGATTTCATTTCAAATAAATACATATTTAGGAATTGTTGTCAGACCAACTGTTCTTCTAATTTTATAAATCATACCATCAAAGTAATCATATGGAGAATAATTTTCGATTGGAAACTAAAATATTGCATAAATGTTAAACAATTAATATTGAAATCAATTTAAACATTATTAATTGAAACATTACTTTGTTATAGCAAGTCGTTCGTATACTTCTTTTAGCACTTTGTTCACATCTATTTAGATTACATATTTTGTATTTATATTCATGTTTCAAATTATAATTAGATAGCTGTGAATTAAATCGAATCAAATCAGACCATTTGGACGGCATTAATTTATATCTATTTACATTATTCACAACTAGTTGCTTTGATAAGAAGCAGCTCATTGTTGTTCTATTTCACTTGGTCATTTATCGATTAATTAATTCAATTTCAAATTAGTATTAATCATAAACAGCATTAAGTTCAATTTTGGTTCAATTTTTCACATTTAAAGCTAGTTTTTATTCGGACAGAAGGCATGCCTTACAAAAATATATAAGGTTTAACAAAATCAAAAATATGTAATAACTGCAGATTTTATATGCAAAATTAGGCAATCAACACTAGAATGCTTCGGAAAGGTCTTCGCTAACTTGTAATCGGTGCCTGAGTCACAGTAAATTCTGCTAACATTTTCCATAATGTTCACTAAATTCGGGTAAATTTAAGTTGTTTAACCAATTATCGAAACCCTAGTAATGTTCAATTTGTTAAACGTATTATTTGATTTCGTTAAACTTATACTATTTGATACGCCCGTACTGTAGGTTGAGCGCAAGTTTGTGTTTAAAAAGTACTAAATTATCGAATAAAAGCAGAATTGTGGAGTATTTACTATTATATTTCGCTGAATCACTTCGTGCACACAATTATTGAATGACTGAATGTTTGAAATCGACTCAAACTGAACTTGACTTCTAGTTTTATAATAAATATCTACAAATTGATCGGTTAATAAATTATAAATTGTTAATTAACTAATAAATGGATCGATTACTTCGATTGGGTGGAGGGCTGACTGGTTTAGGACAAGTACGTTAACTTTGTCACTATTATCATTATTATTATTAGATTTGTTTTGATGTAACATTTGAAGCACTAACATATTTTCACTTGTGCACAGTCTTCGCCTCCAAGTGATGGACCAGTTGTGGACACAGCAGAGCAGGTCTACATCTCATCTTTGGCTTTATTAAAGATGTTGAAACATGGTAGAGCTGGTGTTCCGATGGAAGTGATGGGTCTTATGTTAGGAGAATTTGTCGATGACTATACTGTTCGTGTGATCGATGTATTTGCAATGCCTCAATCGGGAACAGGCGTTAGTGTAGAAGCAGTTGATCCTGTGTTTCAAGCAAAAATGTTGGATATGTTAAAACAGACGGGGAGACCAGAAATGGTAGTGGGATGGTACCACTCCCATCCTGGCTTCGGCTGCTGGCTATCAGGAGTTGATATCAATACACAACAAAGTTTCGAGGCTCTTAGTGAGAGAGCAGTAGCTGTAGTAATAGACCCAATACAGAGTGTTAAGGGTAAAGTTGTGATCGATGCCTTCCGATTGATCAACCCAAATATGATGGTTTTGGGTCAGGAGCCGCGTCAGACAACTAGCAACTTGGGACATCTGAATAAGCCTTCGATACAAGCGCTCATCCATGGGCTCAATCGACACTATTATTCAATCGCTATTAATTATCGTAAGAATGAATTGGAACAGAAAATGTTACTAAATTTACATAAGAAAAGTTGGATCGACGGACTTATGCTTCAGAACTATAACGATCACTGCTCTATCAATGAAAAGACTGTAATCGATATGTTAGACTTGGCTAAAGCTTATAACAAAGCTGTTGAAGAAGAAGACAAACTCACTCCCGAACAATTGGCCATCAAAAATGTTGGCAAACAGGATCCTAAAAGACATCTCGAAGAGAATGTTGACATTCTCATGACTAATAACATCGTTCAATGTTTGGGAGCTATGCTCTCAACTGTTGTATTCAAGTAATTTATTCCATCAATTTTTCGATTCATTGTAAAATTTTTTTATTGTCAATAAAGTTCTTAGAAATATACTTGAAATATTTATATTTATAGTTCAAGTAAATTCTAAATCAAATGTTCAATAAACTCAAACTTGATTGATTTAGTCTCAATTTTTCGACATTGAAAAGCTAAAATAAACTTCATTAAATGGTCAATTCTTTTCGCTCATGCGATTGGTTCCAGTAATTTATGTGAATTTTCAATTTGGTGCAAATTTAAACCGTTTCCAAGTAATTTCACAGAATTATATTTTAAAAGTTACATAAAACTAAAAGTTTATTTGACATTAAGCTTTACAATATATCGAGACTCTTAGATTGCATTTCAATTGCCACATGTTCTTAATAATTTCAAGTTTAGGTTACAAATATTCATCGAGTATAAATTATAATCAGATAAGTCTTAAAATTTAATGGAAATATAATACATTCAATTTTAATCGCGTTTAAAACATTTGTTCAAATTTATAAAATGTGCGCTTTTGGCGGTTGAGGTGTACTTGGATTCATGTATTGCATATGGAGCGGCACCTGACTTGGATTGGGTTGCGTCACATTCGTATTAATCATATAGTTGCTCGGCTGAATCTGCATATATGCCGAATGTGGTATCGATGACGATTGAGGCAATTGTGGCAAAACAAACGACTCGTGTGTTCCTGGGCTGAAGCAACAATTCGATTAAATAAACTAATCCAAAAATTTTCAATCAGTTAGAAAAATATAAACTTACTTAATATATTGTTCGATTTGTGAAACACCAACAGCTGCTGTAGGAATCGGTGGAATAAAAGATTGTTGTGGAATAGTTTGTTGTTGTCCTGTGGTAGAGTTGACGTATTGTGGCTGACATGTATTCGGTGGTAAACCATTGGCCGAATTTACTGGTCCCTGAATTGAGTACGGAATTTGATAAGCTGTTGATTGAGGTACCATTTGTTGTGACATAACTGGCATTTGAACAGAAGTGGGCACATTTGACAAATTACTATAGATTTGGTTAGCGTTTTGTTGTGGAACTGCTCCGAATTGATGGATACCAGGGAAGGTGTTGTGTTGTTGACCGACATAATAGGGACCATTAACCATTGCAAAACTTTGTTTCATTAAGGAGTGATACAAGTTCAATGCTGCATTCAACTGCTGATTTACTGCCGTTAAAGAAGCATGTTTTTTATCCACATGTTCTAATTCTTGATCAATTAGAGGTGCCATTGCTGTACATTGTTCTGGAATTTAATAAAACAAATAAATCACTCAAATTATTCAATTCTATTACGATTTTCATAAATTCATCGATAGAATACCTTCAAGAATGAGAAGTTCTTCAGTGTCTGATTTTTCTCCGTTAGGATCTGCTTCGTGTAAAAGATGTAAGAGACGATCAATCTTTTGCTCGTCAATTTCTACAACTTCGGGCTCCTTTTCCACAACTTTTACTTTGATTTCTTCGCTAAACTGAACTTTCTTCTCACTTGGTTTATCTGAATAGTGAACCATCAAATGGAATTGAAAGTTATTAAACGTTAAGTTATTTTTGGTGTAGGCTTCTCAATTCTGAATGTTTCGAAAACTTACAAACAGGTTCTGGTTCTGCATCCAAATCCGTGGTCACAAAATTGGCCGGAAACAGACCCTCTCCTCTATGGTTAGAGCCTTTCCACCAGTTAGCATCACTATTAATTGAATATTCCGATTAATTATCTAACATTCTAAAAATATATCAAATGTAAAGTAGTTGCAAACCTATTATCTGAGACTAAAATTATTTCTCCTGATTTGAAAGTCAATTCATTATCTTCAGCGGCCTCGAAGTCATAGAGGGCCCTAACTTTAAACGATTCCTTCTCAGTTGTAGAACTTTTCTGAGTTAATATAGAATCGGAATTGAATGACGGATAGAGACTACTGGTTTTGTCGTTTAGATTCGATTTCGCCGATGTATTTGGAGAACCGGATGACGATTCTTTTAGAGATAATTCAATAGCTTTTGCAATGTCTTCTTCCTCTTGAGAACTGGTCACAATATCAGGATTTTTGGGAAGAGATGTTGACTTCTTAGGCGGTTCTGATGAACTGAAGTCCATTCCTTCGCTTTTTAATTTGTTGTAAAGCGCTGGTATTAAGCTCAACTGTGGATCGTTTTTAAACTCTTGTTGTGCCCACTTTTTGATCAATAGACGCAACTTTTCACTAACTTTTGGATGTGATTTATTCAATAGTCTACGTACTTCTGATTCAAAATCACGCGAACAAACCTATTATTGTTTCAAATTTTCATTCTCAGTCATCCTTTAGAAATAAATCACTTCTACATATATACACTTTTAACAATTAATATATACTAGTTGTATATATATATATATATATATATTAATTGTTAAAAATATTGACAAAATCGTAAAGCAGTCTAATTATAGGATAAATATTAAATTTAAAAATCGTCTTAAGTAAATGGATGAAAATTTAGATTTTTTGAGCTAAATTACTATAAGATGAAATGAAATTTGAGCTAAAAATTGAAAATTACCTCTAAGTGAAATATTTTGCCACAATTACTGACACAGGCATCCAATAACTAAATTATAATAAATATTACGATCATTATTGTGATTAATATTTGTTTATGACAAAGAAATAATCTGATAGTTTGTGACATAATTGAAGTGTAATAAGGGGTGACTCACTGTTAGTGACTGCATAACAACAGTCGGTAGCGAATGGTTCAGTCGACGAACTATTGCACGAATACATTCTTTCGGACCATTCGGTTCAGTCCCAACTCTATCACAGATTTCCATTATTAGTGACCAGTCTTCAGCCGTATTGGTCTCAGACGTAGCTTTTTCTGTAAACAAAACACATTCAATCGATAATAGACAAATTGAATGACAAATATTTTGCTTCAATTACCGACTAATTGATCGAAAACAGAATTAGCTCCGAACAAACCCATTGTTTTGCAATTGAAACAATAACCAAAATGAAACTTTAATTAGTTTTACAACAATTAATTAACAAATCATTCGCTTTTAATTAGTAGTCTTGATAAAAGTGTTTGTATTGAATGATAAGACCCTATAACAGATATGTCGCCACAAATATTGAGATTAAAAACCGTAACCATAGAAACATTAGTTGTTTGAATCGCTTTAAGCATTTCATGTTTTATTATATTAGATCATTTTAAATAAATTTTAAATGAATAATTTGAATAAATAAAAATAAACACAAGTTGATTATATAATGAAAACTGAGTTAAAGCCTTTTTCCAGAATCGATTCTATGCTTTTTCTACATTGAAACCTCATATGAAAGCGAAGTGAATTTTACTCACAATAAATAAGTCTTATTTGAAAACTAGTTCAAATCCAAATTAAATTGATTGTTAATAATACGAATAATTAAATTTAAATTATAAATCAATCAACAGAACCTTTAATAGCAATAAAGGATTTATAGAAAATGAAATCTAGAACCAAATCAAGTGATGAACAAGTGATGACTTCTTTAACAGATTATAAATACTGGTCATTAGCCTTATGTGTGACAAGTATTAAACTATTGCTAATCCCTTCGTAGTAAGTATTATAACACTTTTATTAATTACTGTAAAGTCATTTCTTATTGCTATAAATTTAATTAATCACAAAATGTTTGAACAAGTTTTCATTTTTTACTTAATTTCAATGCCTATTTGTGATTGAGTTTAACAGTTGTGCGCTAATTTAATCAATAGTGTTTTTAGCAGTCTAATTGAAAAATTATAACTTAGTTTAAACTTGTTATTTGTTAAACCTAGGGTAAGATTTCATCAATTCGTAAGTATTTATCAAAACTTGATTTTAACTATTGCTCTCAAATTTTTATAAATGTAATTTATAGCCAATACCGAATAGATATAAATTGAATTTTCGACTATTAACTAATGAAATATTTACTTAATAGCTATTCGACTGACTTCGAAGTTCATCGTAATTGGCTCTCAATTACACACAGTTTGCCACTTTCTCAATGGTATTACGAAGTAAATTGATTTTTTATTTAATTAATTTTAATTTAAACTTTGGTTCAAATTGTAAAACTGTTGCAAACTTCAATAATCTATAGTATTGAATACAATTTAAATTATAAAATACACTAACAAGTTTTATAATTTTGTACTAATAAGTTGTAATTAAAGTTTTATTGGTTTGCAACAATTCTTATATTTAGTCAACATCTGAATGGACTCTCGATTATCCGCCACTATTCGCGTGGTTTGAATTCGGATTATCACAAATTGCTCAATATTTTGATGCAAATATGTTAAAAATAGCAGCGAATGGATATATAAGCGACAAGACAATTATATTTCAACGACTGACTGTTATTATAAGTGATATATTTTACTTTTATGGAGTCATTCAATGGTGTCAAATAATATCCAAATTAAAGATACGTTCTTCCAAACAATTTATTTATGATCAATGGTTTCATCCGAATGTAATGCTTGCAATGCTATTCCTTTGGAATCCTGGGCTATTGATTGTCGACCACATTCACTTTCAATATAACGGCATATTGAGTGGTCTTTTGCTTATATCTATGGCACGAATGGTTCAAAAGCGGGAGCTGGAGTCAGCCGTTTGGTTCACTATCTTATTAAATATGAAGCATATCTATATTTATATAGCTCCTGCTTATTTTGTTTATTTGTTACGCAACTATTGCTTCGATCGACATTTGAATTTCAAGTTAAAAAATTTTGGGAAACTGGCTCTAGCCGTTTCATCAATTTTCATTGTATCTTTTGGTCCATTCGTTGCAATGGGACAATTAAATCAACTGATTTCAAGACTGTTTCCTTTCAAAAGAGGATTGAGTCATGCCTATTGGGCACCGAATTTCTGGGCCTTATATAATGGTTTGGATAAGGTCTTGAGTCTTATTTTGAAAACATCAAAGTCGAATTCAACGATGACAAGTGGACTTGTTCAACAGTACGAACATGAAGTTCTATTGAACATAACGCCAATCGTTACCTTGTTGTGTGTTTTAATAGCCATTTCGGTGAGTTGACAAAGTTCTAACTTAGAAACGTTTGGCATATTTGACAGATTTTAAAATTTTGAATGCGTTTTAGCCTTCATTGAGCCTATTATGGAAACGAAGCCATCAAAGCTCATCGCAAATCTTATTCATTCGTGGTGTAATTATGTGTGCTTTCAGTTCGTTTATGTTTGGGTGGCACGTACACGAAAAAGCTATTCTACTCATTACTATTCCTTTAACCCCATTAGCCATGCTGACCAAATCAGACGCTAAAGTCTTTAATATTGTTTCAGTTGTCGGTAATTTCGCTCTGTTTCCATTGCTCTATAAAGAAGCGGAAACTTTAACTAAAATCTTATTACTCCTTATTTATTGCGTTTATTCATTTAAAAGTTTAGAGATACATCATAGAACCGCAACTCAGTACAAATTTGAAACTAAACATATTGTTCAATTGCCTTTAGTCAATGTAATAGAATCTATTTATTTAATTGGCCTAATATTTATTCAAATGTTTTATTCGACATGTAATATGTTTGCCATATGCGATAGATATCCATTTATGCCGTTAATGTTGATTTCGATTTATTGCAGTTTTGGCTTAGTGTATTGTTTTGTTCAATTTAATATTAAGTCAATAAGAATTTAATAAAATTAACCATTGTTAGTAAATTCTTTAGTTGCTGCATGCTCTCAATAGTTTCAAGTTTAGGGTTACAAACATTTGTCGAGTATAGATTATAATCAGATAAGTCTTCAAATAGAAATATAATATGTTTGATCTTAGTTGTGTTTAAAACATCTGTTCAAATTTATAAAATGTGTGCTTTTGGCTATTCAGGTGTACCCGGATTCACTTATTGCATATGGACTATATTCGATATTTTATACAACTATATTCTGATTTTTTGAAGTCAAAATGAATACAAGCCCTTCATTGCTAGAGCCTCTCAAAAATTAATCAAAATTTTCAGATTAGAGTCTTAAAACTAAAAGGCAGTCCATAAAAAGTTGCAATATGATTAGATTGGCTCAATTAAATAAATAATTTGATCTTTATTCAGATTTACAATAGTCTTCGTTTAACTTATTGTTTTGTTCAATTTTATTTATAAAAATTTGATAAGTTAATTGTTTTATTCAATCTTCGTTATTGTTGCGATTTTGTTTAAATCGATGGAATAAGTTGAATAAAATTATTACCAGAATCTAAAAAACACCAACAAAATTGTATTCTCATGATTTTTACGAATGATTCGAATAATCTTATCATAGCAACTAATGTAACATTGATGAAAATGATTTTATACCACAAATAATTGAAGCGAGGCTATTGGAATAGTAGCCGATCGATAACCCCATTCTCCCATTAGGTAACCGCCGAATGCCGGACCGATTGCAGAGCTTTGTTATAAAAGAACGGATAGAATTTCATTCTAGTTAATATCAAATTATTAAAGTTTTGTTAAAAGTTACCCCAAAGCAAAAGAAGATGAATAAATTCCAGATATGACAGCATAAGTCGAAACATTATTTGGAAATCCACATCTCCTATTAAGTAACATTTTTTTAAAAATTGAAAAATTGTAATTCAGTTCATTTTAGATATTCAAGTTTTGATTTAGGAAATGTTAAAAACTTTTGTGTTTTCCAGACTCGTAGACTCTGAAAACCTCGAGTCTGTGAAAAGCTGAATGCCTGAGATTAAACTTGAGCTTAAAATTGTTCGCTTATGTTCCTAATTTATGATTATTGACGTTTAAAAAATAAATGGTAAATCGAACTGTTTGCTTATTAAACAAATCGTGGTGCATTCTTGCGAAAACTAAGGTTTCGTTTAGTGGTTACTTCAGCGCAACTGACGCATAAGCTTAAGCTCAGGCTTTCTGACTCCTGTGCTTTATCAAATTGATTGATTTGAATAAAACTTATTTTAACTATATTACAATGTCTCGCGAAAGCCCTGGATAAAACTGCCCACAAACTGTCCACCCATTCCAAATCCAAGGAAAACTTGTCCGACAATTACGAGCCATAGTTTACTAAATTGAGTATAGCATTCGAATACAAAAAGAGCATAAAATTAAAATATTTTTTCAGGTAATATCAAATGATGGGTAAACAATATGAATAAAAAAAAGTCTTCCAGGTATAAGACTTAATCTGATTGAAGAGCTTATTCTTTGGATTGTTGTAATGGAGCTAAGGGCTTGAAGCCTTGCAGAGCACTACTTAAAGTTGATAGCAAGTAAACTTACGGCTCAGTTGAAAAGAAAGGCAACGGACCAACCATTGAGAAGCAAATAAGTGATGAGAAACATCCTATTAAGCATAATGGGTGACAATTAGCCAGTCTTTCTCCGATATAACCCCATAATTGATTGAATAAGGCATACAAAGCTCCAGATATTACGAAAATTCCGCCCTTGACCGACGGCGACAATTCTTCGATCTATTTTGACAAAATTAATTTGTATATAACGATGATTGAAGTAGATTGTTATAGTTATAAAACCGAACTGTTCCTAAATGAAGATCTAATGTGGCCTCATTAAAACCAATCAAAAGAAAGCAATTGACACTAATTAGTACGTTGAGTGTTACACTAAAATTACTCAATACGCTTAGAACACTGGTCCTCTCAACGCTTTTCAAATTATCTGATAGGAAATTAAAATTTGTCAGTATTTTATAATAGCTAATTAATAATAATTCAATACTTGTTTCAGGCAATAGAAAATGAATTATTAGTGATCCCAATAAAAGGAGTCCTCCCATCACATAGAAAGGCAAACAAAATCCTGCATTCAAGTGTTGGTCACCAAACTGTAAATCATGAATACCTTGTCTCATGTTTTATCCAACAGAATTGAATTAACAGCAGTTACTACTGTTGATAAACTAATAAATACTTGATTTAATAGTCCTCCGATGGCCGGTCCGAAAATCATTCCAACACCATAACACATTTCAGTGGTTGCCTTTACAAAACAAATAGTTAATCGTTCAGTTTTATATTTCAAGAAAACTGAATCCACAATTTTGGTTAACATACGAAGAGTCGAGAAATATGATCAGGAAAATCGAGGCAGACTATAGTCCAGCAGCTCGTGAAGAAAGCAGCGACTCCTAAACCTTCTATAGATCTGGTTAACATTCCAATACTTATAAACGTTGCGCCCGACGGTGACCATTGAAGAAACCTGCAATTTATTTATGTTTTGTTTGTATAGATTAAATATTTGAATATTTTTGAATAAAATCCATACCCGAATAATGCGCTGCATGATCCAGCCACAAAAAGACCGACAGTTAACAAATACTTTGGTGTCAAGTGTGGTATCTTTAAAATTGAGAGAAAATTTTCAGAGAAGTAAGTCATCAAAGACTGCATTGAATACCAATTTGCCGAATACGGCTGACCCAAGAAATAGCGTAATTTGATATTCTGCTATGATAAATCCAATCCAAGTCTCTGAAGCGCCCTTCAATTTGGCCTAAAACGTTATGTTCTATTTAGTATTTTTTCATAGAAAACTTATTAACTTTTTTAGCATTTTTTGCTGTAGTTTACTTAAATTGATAAGATCCTACCTCAGTTGGAAAAAACGGCGCTAATAATGAGTAAGCACTTCCAACACAAAAATTTCCATAACATAACAATAGAATGACAGCCAACTGTCGTGCAGTGAATGGTATCCTAAGTAATTTAGCAAATACCTTAAAACAATTTGTTTTATTTGAATTTTTTCTATCTCCTCTTTCATTTTGATCATTAGTCAGTTTGACACTAATATTATAAGAAAGGTTCTGATTATCATCGTCTCCAGACTTGATTCCTTGCAAGCACTCTATTTTTGTCGAGTTGTTTTCTGTATTTGTTGTAGACATGATTTCGAATAATAAATTTAACGAAACTTTGGCAGACCAGAAGCAGTAAGATGTAAATGTTTAAGTCTGATGGTTCTGCAACTTTACTCTTTCAATCATATCTGTTGATGGGCAATGATTTTGCTCATTATGAGGGCAAAATGATAATTTTTAAAACACTCATTACATAATTTTCCGTCAATTGATTACTTTAATCGTGTAGAAACATGTTTTAATTTGCTGTTCCCTCTAAACGATTTATTTGTTTATTGTGGCAATAAATTGTTTATTTTATTAGTTCAAAGTTTTACATATGGAGACTTTAATGCAAAGGTAAATTCTGTCCGCATTAGTGTTTCAATAATTCGGTCCAGTTTGTATTTGTTTAAAATAAATTGATATCCTTATATTATATTTATATCAATTTATTTATATTAATATCCTCTATTAATGACAAGCACTTTACAATCGATTATACTTTTGAACTATAAATCAATATTTACATGACCTGCACTTTTGAAAAATGATTTTTCAATTGTACACTAAAGTTGAACAGTACTCAATAATTGTTATCTCAATCAAATATGTAATGATCAAACGCTTCGGACTTATTAAGTAAATAAAACCACTGGAAGCCTTTTGTTTTAGCTTAAAATTGAAGACAGTTTGTCTCAAGCATTAAAGTCCTCGTATGTTCTGATAAAGAAGATTGCTCATCCATCGTATGATTACAATCTTAATAATCAATGATTGACTGTAAATTCTTGTATTTTAATGTTCACTTAATTGACTCAATGTAACCACAATGCAATTCGAAAAATTGAATGCAAAACTTTTTTCAGTTAGTTTTTTAGACAGACTTCAGTAGTAAATGAAGAACTTGTGTTAATTTGACTTGACAAATCAGAATATAATTATATAAAATATTGAATATGACTTGTTGAGTATTTAGGTAGTTGTAACAAGGATTTTGGTTCAATATTACTAATAATTAAGTCATTTTCAACTGTTATGCTGATTCTAATTGAAATAAAACGAAATAAACTAACCTAGCTTATAAAAAAGCTATTAAATTTATCTAAATGCTCATAATGTGTAATTAACAGTATTATCTGACTTGTTTTTTCACTCTCTAAGATTATAAACGAGATATTGAGTTTGTAATTTACTGTTGGTTTGTTGTAACTCACAAAAAGTTTGCTATTTAAAATTGGATTGTTCACAAATTATGTAAATTCATAGAATAATTGCTTGCACCATATAAGATATATTAGCTCGACATTTAGATAAACTAATCATTCAGGTTTAGTATTATTTGTTGAGCCAAATAGACTCTCGAAAGCGTTAATGTAATTAAAATGAGTTAACAAAGTTTAAGCAGATCATTAATGAATGTCTAACTGGTAAATAAAATGAAATGCCACCTGAAGAGAAGTGTAACACAATATAACTAAATGCGCGCAACACAACCACTGAAACAACTGTCAGCTATTTTCAGAACTTGATTTTAAATGAAACAGACTATTAAAATAAGATCGAGGACATCCTAAATCTAGTGACCCACTGACCAATCAGTTTTCAATATCAATACCTACATTGAAAACACACTTATAAATGAATTACAATAGTGTTATAGTCCTATTTTGAGACCGTTTGCAGTGACAATTTAAATTACAACGAAAGGCGTAATAAACGTTTCAAATTTTCATATCTTATTTGTTTTCTATAAACGTTACTTGTTGTTTCTAATTTGCAATCAATTTTTGTTTAGCCTTAATTTTAGAAAATTGATCGGCACAAACAATCATTTTAAAAATGAATTAAGGTGTATCAAATGTATAAATAGGTGAAAACATAGTTTATCGCTAAATGTGTATTGAATTATTTGTTGCAAATTAGAGAGAAGCTGATGAAAGTATTTTTAAATTTGAAAAAAGCAAATTTGTTTTCTAGTTAAGGTCAACAATAACCTCCTATTTAACTCTGTTTGTAAGAATTAATGCAATAATATAAATTGTGGACTGAGTTTGAAGCAGAATCAAAAATGAGCACAAAATGCAATTGAGGCCAATAAGAGATGAAAAAACACTTCCGCGTTCGCACATAATCCCCATTCGAGTTACTTAACTGAGGAGACACAGTAATATTGTGCTACTAAAGACTAGATTTTTTTTCGTAGAGCCCGCTATAATGAGAAGGAGTCTTTTCAGGTAAGCTTTACCTCAATACTACCTGTTGAGCGAAACGCCGATTGAGGGCTTGGCTTAGTTTGTAAAACCTCCTATTGCTTTATGTTTACAAATGGTTGCGCTTCAGGTGTCAATTTATTCAATTTATCATTATTATGAAAACGAGTATAAACACAAAAATGTGTTTTCATTCCACTGGAAAGTAGGTCTTCTATAACTCTTTTTTTCGTTCAACTTTAGTTTAAAAGATTAGTTCAGATGCAATCCAATAGTGATTCAGAAGAAAACAAACTCAAACCTTCTGTTTATAAGTCAGTGACTTGTTACTCAGAAACTATTGATTCAGTGCCAGAAACGTCGAGTGCATCAAACACGACAGACACAACAACCACAACAAACAAAACGATCTCAAGAGAAGAGATGCCGAACTCAGATCCCGGTATTCTGTGTTTTCAACACTGCAATAACAAGTCAAAAGTGTTTTGTTTTGAACTACCCGATTATTGTCCACAATGTGACGCACCGATGAGTTGCATCGAGCTCAAGATTCCTCCTTTTCATGTTCCCTTTCCATTCACTTGTGCTAAACATACCCAGTGTTCAGTCGTTATCAGACCAACTAATGGAGACTTTTTACAGTAAGTTTGTCTAAACTTATTTTCATTTCAATTTTTCGCTCGATAATTTCAAATTGTATCTGAGAGTGCTTTCGCAAAAAGAGAATCAAATCTGTTTGGAGCAAAGTTATAAACAGTTTTTAATTTCATATATTTGTGTTAAAGCCATTATCAAAATGCTGCTGATCTTCATATCGGTTTGACTGACTCCAAGGGAGACGTTTACGAATTCGACAGATACGGTCTTCAAGTGGCCACAAGAAATTCGTCATGGAATCAATGTCTTAGTGTTCCGATAGTTACAGACATAGATAATATGTGGAAAGACTACTGGGACTATACGCTACAAATAGCAGCACAACTCGATCGATGGCAACCTAACAATTATTCCGAAGACTCTAATAATTGTTATTCATTTGTTATTACTTTTTTGAGGTATGAAGTCTCAATATTTTTCGTATCGAGTAATTTAGCTGACAAGTTGATTAAAAACCCTTATTATGATCAACTTCTCTTAGCTTAAGGTTCTATTGTTTGGTTTAGTCTAACTTGATAAATTGCAATCAGATATTTAGCTTATTATAATTAACTATAGAATTTTTGCAGCATTTCAATTTTCAAAATCTATTCTAGTAATTTGTGGTTTTAATGTCTAATTTATTAATAATATTAACTTTTCTTAACAGAATGCTTCAAGTGAAAGATCTCAAACCATCGCTTCATAGCAAAACGCAATTTTGCAAAGATTTCATTGTTCCGCGGACTAAAAATGCAGCAAAATACATAGCATTATACAGAAAAGTTGTCAAACAAGGAGTTACTGTTTTGAGCACACACTGATTTATCGAAGTTCTGGCTATAAAGTTGTGTTAGTCAGAGACACAAACTGAACGTTTTTTAAATGCAGTTAGTATTAAGTTGAGCCATTGTACAGTAAAAATAAAACATAAATAATAATAAAATGAACATGAATAAAATTAATACGTTATATTAAAGTTAACAAAGTTGACAAAATAAAATAAACATAACTTTTATCTTAAGTTGATCTTATAAAACGTTTTTGATCGAAAGTTGTCGTTAGCTGCAAAATTTGATTGAGCTCCACTTTTAAAAAGTAATTTTTTTATTGTTTTGTTTCCTTTTCTATGAATATTAAACCCTAAAGGATGAAAATGTATGACTTGATTTGAACTGTTCAAATGTATTTAAATTTGGTCAGCTCTAAAATGGATTATATGCTCGAAAAATGTTTGGAATTGACTTTGATATACCAAATTGAATTTATGAGCGAAACTATTTGAAAGTTGAATCGTCAGAATTTGACTGTTGGTTGAAAGTTGATTTAGTTGAGAGTGCGCTCATTGTACGAGGAATATAGTGATCCGCGAAGTGAAATGCAAAGCATTAGATAATAAACTTATGTGATATAGACTGCTATAGAATGCTATAGAATGCTATAGTAGGCAATAGTAGGCTTTTCTATTGCGTGAATCGCGTCTTACAGATTAACTTATAAAATGTAGAGAAACTGAGAGCCAAATGGCAACAGAAAGCGGTGGACGCCATCTTCTAATAATATTATTGTGTGATTGATCAAAACCACAACAAATATTAGTGCATGATTTTATTTGTTATGAGTGATCGCGTACGCGATGCCCAGAAAGCGCGTGTTGGGCCGATCGCACAACTAATACATATTAGATTAGGAGTGAATCGCTGGCTCTTCAGGCGCTGAATAGTCTTTTACGTAAGTGGAGCACAATGGCTGCCAGTGCTCGGTCTAACTGGGGCAGTAGGACCTTAGAAAACCCTAGTCCTACTACGGAAGTATTACCCGAATACGACCAGTTTGGTCACGGACACTATTTTACTAAGAAAACGTTCCATAAGCCTACCTATTGTCACCATTGCACTGATATGTTATGGGGTCTTATTGGACAGGGCTTTATCTGCGAAGGTATGATCGTCAAACTACAATCACTATCAATTCTTTAGAAGCTTATCGATTTTCCTAAACTATATTCTATTAATTATTACAATTCAATACTAACTATTATATCATTTGTTTGATTGTATCGATTTGTACGTTCAATTTGCATTAGCAGCAAATTTGCACGTACGTTACCAAGTATGTTGGCATCTGCAATCATTGTCGAATCAATCATCACTACTTCGACATTACTAAAGCATTATTAGTTGCAATCCCTTATTTACTTCTTCAGTGTTTAATTGTTTCTGTCAAATAAGGGCTTCAAATTTAGAGGAATAGGTCGTGACTTCCTCTACTATTTTCACAAATACTCTTTGAGTTCGTTTGATTAGTTCAATATGATTGAGTAGATTGCTGTTTCGTACATCCGAGAAAATCAATTTTGGCTAAAATTCTATTTAAACACGATTTCATTTTTTCGTACCCATCATTCATTAGAGCCTTTCTCTTTTCAATGCTATTATTTTGACCAAATTGTTTTAATAGCGATTGCATTTTGTTCAATTACAAACTACTTCTTATACTGTGGTAGTATCAAGCATCTCGAGTCAACTCAATTAATTAAAAATATTCTTATCAAAACAAACATTTCAATTAATTGATTGAAGATTAAATTGTAGTTTGTTTTGCAAAAATAAACATCTATTAGGTATGTCGAGTCATTACATTAGAATCTAAATTTGGTTGTCCAAAGCCAGTCCAAAACAAATACGTATCAATTTAATCGGTCTAGACCTGCAAAGCTAACAAATTGACTTCAGACCACGGATATTGGTTCTATATATGTAATATTTTTTTCAAATTTTCGCTATTAGCTTCGATTTCGAATATTTTTCACTTGGAAATAGTAATTGTCTGCAAGCTGCAATTCAATTTGACTGGTCATTCAAAAAGCATTCAAAATTTATTTCCTATTAATTTTGATTTTAAAAAATAGAAACTTCAGCGTCACTTATGAAGAATGATTTGAAAAAGAACTTATCGTTCAGCTAAAAAGAAGAGACTTTTAAGGATCAAGTACAATAACTGCAATACAATAGCTTTGGCAAACATGCAATACGTTCATGTTTTGCAGTAAAGTGTTGATTAAACTTTCATTAATAAATGGTTCATTATATGTTGCGATGAGCCGAACTTCTTCAACACAATTCATCTGATAGCTGAATAATTAAGAAAACAGACTGCAGATTGTATTTTGGTGTAGTAGTGACTCAATTTGAACAAAATTCTTAAACCCATTTATAATCCATAGTAGATGCTTATGTTAGGCTCGAGCTTGAGCTAAAAAGAAGCATAACTGCTCAAGAGTTGCCATGATATATTGCAAATTGCATGGAAAATTCATTTTAATATATTTTGACAATAAGTGATATGATACGAATTGATTTTAGGATGCAATCGATTTCAAGCAATTTTGATTATTGAATAACGGAACTGAAGTAGTGTGAATCGTAAATGATGCAAATGACAAAATGATAGAAGCATTCAATAATTAAAGTGTCATTTTATTTTAGATCAATCCAATCAGGCATTAAGAAAGTTTTGCTTTATTTGCATTAATGAGCGACGCGTCTAATTCATAACTGCGGACCGATTGTCTGACAACTGAGCAAATTCTAAGAAATATTTACAAATATTTAGTCATTTTTCTTAAACAGAATGTAAAAAATTGAAATCTATCGAGATAATCGTAAAAATGATTTTGTAATCAATGATTTCACTTGAATTAGTCACACAAATAGTTTTCAGCTGTTTTTAGGTTATGGATTTGACCATCAGTCACACTCACTAATAAGCAATTAGACCGATCAATTTGAAGACTAGCTCGAAGTTTGTAGTAGCAGAATATTGAGTGTCATATCAGTCATACCTATTGACGAGGAATATAAATATTGATAAATAGAGTGGATGTGGTGTAATTTTGATTGACACAACTAATCGCTTGAGCATCATTTTTAAATATGAGTCGAGTTTATCAAAAGCTCTTTTATGCCATTTAATGCATTTTGATGCTGCTTTCACTTATTTGTGGGGTTCATTTTTTGTGTATGAGCAAATCAGTTCAATTAAATAGAATCAATATTATAGAGTGAGTGCTCTGATTCATTACTCAAGTCGTCAATTGTGCGCCAATTGAAAAACTTGAAAAATAAGCGTTTCTTAGACAACATACGAATTGGATGATTTTATTTTCAAAATATTATTAGTATTTCAGGTCAATTAATAATAATCTAAGCCAAATATAACCGAATGAACTCATTGATTAAAACTAATGACCAAAAAGTGTTTAAATAGTAAAAAGCAGCTCATCCAAAGTGACCCAAAGTGACCCAAAGTGATTCGTTTAATCAAACCCATTGTTAGGTGTGTTCTAAAACAATTGATTGAATCAATAAATTTCGTGTTCAATAATGATAAAACAGCAAACAATATGTAACGCATTAAATGATGCATAAAAGCGTGAAATGGTTTGTAATTTTGAACCTATACATAAAAAAGAGAAAAAGTCATTTCAACCAATTCAATACTCGACAAATTGTTAAAGAGTGTAATCGCGTTTCAAAGTCACTGACAATCTGTTCAATGATTAAACATGTCCTAAAGACCATTTGATTCGGTCCATTTGAAACACTGGTTAAATATTAGTTAATCATTTTTATAATCTCTAAGTTTATTTGCCTCATCAACATTTTCTATTGATCTTTATGTGATCCTCAACTCAAATGCCATCCAATAATTCAAATTAGAGGTTTCATAAACTTGAAAATTGCAATAAATTAGAAAAAGTAGAAAGAAGAGCGCACGAAAATACTTAATTGAGAAACCATTGTATTTGAATAAATGAAAAAACAATAGTTAAAAAGTGTGATTACAACGATTCCAAAAAATAGCATTTTGAACGAACGCTTCGAATAAGTCAAGTCTATGGTTATAATTTGCACAATTTTTTTTCTAAATTCATTTATTCTATGATTTAAATAGTTTTAAAATGTTGCGGGAACTGTACAACATTGGGAACCGCTCGAAAATTAGAGTGATTGCTGGTAGTCTTCTAACTGAAACAATGTGGTAATATGTCACACAATCGCTTGTAATTTCATACTATGTCAACACAATTTATTCTTTACCAGACAGTTATCAACAAAGATATAAAGACTTCAGTACTATTACTTGTATGAATACGAGGCAATCGATTTTCTTCTTTCTCATTCCCCTATATTATACATTCACAATCATAACAATGAGAATATGATTTTTGTTGGCTGCACTTACTTAGCAAAAGCTTAATTTATGGTTTAGATTTATGAGATGGTTAACAAAAAATATATATTCAAGTTGATGGGCATAAGTTGAATGAACCCTTATTCTCAGATTGAATCACATCGAAATTGTCGTGTTCTAATCACGAGGTTTACTCAAAAACAAACCGTTTACTTTATAAGTCTAAGTTTTACAATTGAATTTAGTGAAATCATTTTTATTTGACAAAATCAATCTAGTTTTCAGTATTTATTTCTGCTTAATTAAAATCAATATGGACAAATCTAGGTGAAAATCAATTGATTTCTGTACTGAACACATATTTGATTAATTCAAAAATTTCTTTTCTTTCTAAAGGTTGTTGAAAGTAAAATCAAAATTAGTAATTACTATGTATAAAAGTGCTCGTACAATCAAAATTTGCTATTATTAATATAATTATTTGACTTTTTTGTGAACTAGTGTGTAACTTTGTGGTTCACGATAGATGTCTTAAGACAGTGGTTTCTCCCTGTTCCACAGTTGCCTCAAACGTCATTAAAGTAAGTCAGAGTAAAATAAGTTGAAATCAAAATGATTTCATATTTGAATGAGTGTTTCTGTTTCCAGAATCCCGTTCCTCATTGTTGGACAGATTGTGGTCATTTGAAACGAAAGTTTTGCAATGTGTGCCGGAAGAGGATTGAGGACCAAAGCGTTGTGAGATGTGAAGTGTGTGAATACTGTGTACATTTAGATTGTCACGATTTTAGTGTTGCTGATTGTAAAGAATGTGCCACTTATGTTCCTGATCAAGAACTGGTAAGATATGAACCGTTACAACTTTACAGCAATTGTTCACATTTAATAATTTGCACACATTTGTAGCTTAAAGTAGTCCAAAATCATCATTGGAGAGAAGGAAACCTTCCGGCAAACTCCAAGTGTCACTATTGTAAAAAGACATGTTGGTCTACAGAATGCTTGGCTGGAATGAGATGTGAATGGTGTGGATCTACGGTATGAATTTTAGATTCTCAATATTAATCTCCATTTTAGAAGATAATAGCTTTTTATATATTTGAACCATTCTAATTCAAAACATTACGAACACATCTCGAGTAATTATGAACAAGTGTAGAATTTAACGCAAAATACTTATTGACAGAAGTTTGTGTTTAATATTTAAAAATATTCATCAAAACTATTGGATTCTCGCTACAGAATAACATTTGTCCACTTCTCTACTCAGAATAATATTAATAATAACTATTCCTTTTGTTCTTTTAGCATTGACATTTTATAAAAAAAATTTCTTAATGAATAATTGTAACTTTTATGGTATTTGAAGAGCTTTCTTAATGGAGAGATGATGATCTCGATCATTTAAAAAATGATAAAACTCTATAAATACAACTAGGCGACTTATTAATAAAATCATATATTCGATCGTCAGTTTGAAGGTTAATCAAATATAAAATGAAAGGTCTTAATAGTACATAAATGAATGTTACAACTTTGGATTTTCCAAACAAATAAGAATATGTTAGACTACCTCATGGTCCCTGTCAGGTTTAGGTTATGCTTTTTCAATTTATAGGTCGGTAAAATAAAAAGTTGATTGTCTTTCATATTGAATTGGAAACAGTGAGAACAATTGTAGAAATCAAATATGAGAAACAGATTCAAATCAGTTTTATTGAAATCCAGATAAACAGAACAAAAATACTGACATGAAAATTTTGTTTTGTATTGAAATAATTTGAAAATTTGATAACTAGGCACATGCTGTTTGCTATCGGAACTTGCCATCAGAATGCAATTTTGGTTGGTTGCAAAGTATAATGTTACCACCTTTTTGTATAAGCATTCCCCGAACTGACGTTCCTCTCGAGACTATAATTGGGGTCCAGAATAGGAAAAAAGAAACCAATTCACGTGAGTATTATCATTTCAAAATATTTAACTAATCTGTCATATAAATGATGAAAGCGAGGAATAAGTATTCCTTAAATAAAATACACTTTGCGTGTATTTTGCAGACCAGACTTATATTGCTGCCAGACTGTTTTCAAGTTTTATCTAACTTCTTAAGATCTTTCAACTTAATACATTCATTAAACTTAATTACAGGGCTACAAAATAAAAATTAACAAATTATACGAGTTTAAAATCTCGAATTAAAAATTCCTAAGCTTAAATTTTTTGATTAATAAAATTAACACTATTTGACTCTATCCTTATGATAGCTCGGAGTGCATCTGAAGAGTTTTCTTCCGGTTCCGATATAAGAAGTAAAGATGCGGACGAATATCCATCACCTAAAGACAAGGATAAAGATGAAGGTATTGAAAGCAACTCGACTGCCATTCGAGTTAAAACAAGTTTGAATGTGAAGTTGTTCGAAACAGTGTGCATATTATTATCATCAACACTTAGATAATATTCGTCAAATTTAAAACAACCAAATCAGTATCTTTAAGTTTGACGAATAATAGCTCTGACAACAAATTTAATTCAATTTTAAACTAATGTATAACAATACCTGCGAAAATTATCATCAGATTAAACTTAAAATGCGTTCGTTTAAATTGAAGTATAGCTTTATGATCATCGAATAAAATTCAAAGTTACACATGAATAATTAGTTATAAGTCGATTTAGCTCTTTTTGTCGAGAATAGCACTTCTTATTATTTCGAAGAATAATATTTATGAAAAATTGTTGACTCTTTCTCTGATGATCACGTTTTTGTTAATCTAGACTGATTTTCTAAATTGATTTATTTGATTAATTTGATAATGAATAGAAACAATCAAAGTGTACGACGGAAATGCATCCATGAAAAGAAGAACGTTCAGGACAATCACAATCTCCAGAAGCGCTACCAAAGACCAGATAATAGCTGCATGTCTTCGAGCATTCCATATTCATGATGATCCTCGCCATTACATTATCACTGATGCTTATGGTAATAATTTTAGTTGGTTCAGATGACTAATAAATGTGTTGATGTAATCAATTTATTTGACACAATTCTAATTGATCTGAAATAATTGTTAGATTCCACTGAGAAAGAGCTTTGCGAATTTATGCCCGTACAAAGTCTAATACGAATTGAAGGAAAACGTTGTGGACTTTACTTTAGGTAATTTTCAGCATTTTAATAAGATCGTGGAAAAGGGCAAAACAAAGTTTTTTGCTCTATATATCGATTTGCTTCAAAATACGATTCAAACCTAGTTGTTGCACAATATATGAGTTCAATACAAAAGACTTAAATTTGCATTTCTTTATTTGTTTAGGTATAGGCCTCCAAATCCTGATGAGGGCAGTATCAGAGTGTATCCCGGAAAGCTAAAGTAATATATTTGAATAAAATAAGCCAACATATTTATCAACAAATTAAATTAATTGTAGTTTGATTGATTAACACGCACATATGTTACTTATTTTTCAGTGTGACTGACACTTATAGAGTCATTCCTGTCACTATTGATACAAGTGTTGAAGAAGTGATGGTCTCAGCATTAGATCAGTTTGGTTTAGATTCAGGAGATTTAAATCGTTATCGATTGGTTGAAGTGTCATTAGATAAAGGATGTAAGTTTTAATTGGATTCAATATTTTTTGTTTTGTCCCATCCTCAAACTATTACATTTGATCAGCTTTAATAAAGTGTTTCGATCTCTCAAAACGACTCAATTAGTCTAGTAACCATACTTTTATTTTGAAACAATTAATAAAAGCATATCCGACGATTAAATGCATAGCTTTCGGCCAAAGTCGATTAATTTTAAAACATTAATTCAACTACTTCTAAACTTATACTTTTTTAAACAAAGCTGTTCACGAGAGAACTATGGATAATAACGAGAGTCCGTGGGCTATAATCAAAGGCTTAGCCCGAGTAAGTCTGCTGAACATGGACTTGTTGTTGTGCTAGCAATTAGTGTTTAACTTCGATTAACAAATTTTTTGTGTCTTTAGGAATCGATTAGACAGAAGGAAAACACTCGTTTTTATTTGCAACAAGTAGACGAAGTTTATTGTTCTAATGTAGCCATTTTTGTTGGCAATTTACCACCCAATCTATCTCAAAGACAATACGAAAGAATATTAGTTGAATTATTAGGAAAACGTAAGTCACATCAAATCATACTTTAATTTACAAGGAGCTCAAATGTCAACTATTAATCATTATTATTGAATACTCTCCTATTGTTTGATTGCCGACTAATCAAGTTTCAAATTTCAATTTGACAGCATATAAATATCGACAAATAGGTCCAATTTATTACGAATACGGCTCATTAATAGTCACTTACGATAACGCAGATATTGCTGTTAAAGCATATTATATGCTTCGCGAATCCAGTTATGATGACAAAAATCTTCTTGTTCTTCTCTTGCCAAATATTATGGCTGACATGATTCCCCCCGGCGTTAGGGTAACAATTAATCTCGTATTTAGAAACTGATTTGAACTATTGCAATTTTTTTCTTTGATCAAAAAGCCTTTGTTAGTATTTGTTAACGTTAAAAGTGGCGGATGTCAGGGTCTTGAACTTATATCATCATTCCGTAAATTATTGAATCCTTATCAAGTCTATGATTTAGAAAATGGTGGTCCACTTCCAGGGTATAGATTCTTAAGATTTATTTGATTTAGATTTGATAAAAAAATACTCATAACTATATTTCGAACGAATAGTTTATATGTCTTTCGACACATAAAAGACTATAAAATATTAGTCTGCGGTGGCGACGGAACAGTTGGATGGGTTCTTCAATGTCTTGATAATGTTGGCCAAGATTCTGAGTGCCAATCGCCTCCATGTGCTATTGTTCCATTAGGTACTGGTAATGATTTAGCACGTGTCTTAAGGTGGGGACCGGGATATACTGGTCAAGAAGACCCTATTACTGTGCTCAAGGATGTGATCGATGCCGAAGAAATAAGATTAGATCGTTGGACAGTTGTCTTTCATTCGGATGAGGCTACCAAACAAGCAGAAGATAAACCTGGTCTTCCAGCCAATAGTTCTGGCTCGACATCAGAAGATAACACTGCAATCTTTGTGATGAATAATTATTTCGGACTCGGAATTGACGCTGATCTCTGTCTTGGTTTTCATAACGCTAGAGAAGAAAATCCTGACAAGTTTAATAGCAGGTAATTTCTATTGATCAACTTTTGAACATGCACCGTAACTATATCTCAATCGATTGGTCTCATTTCGTTTAAAACAAATTTCAGTTGAAAGAACACTGATTTTTCGCACCAACTCTGCAAAGTTACTTTGCTCGACATATTTATTCGTTTTAAGACTTATTAAAGTCGTCATTCACATATAGATAGCTTAAGAATGAAATCTAGAGAACCAAGGTTTTAATATTAAATATGGCTTATCTCGCAGGTTACACAATAAAGGTGTTTATGTCAAGATGGGTCTTAAGAAGATGGTTAGCAGAAAGTCGTGGCGAGATTTACATAAAGAAATAAGACTTGAAGTCGATGGAAAAGTTGTAAATCTTCCCCCTGTCGAAGGCATAATCATATTAAATATTCTGAGGTATTTATAGTTTGTTTTGCACAACAAAGTCTGTTTAAATTAAACATCTGTCTGAATACAGTTGGGGATCGGGTGCCAATCCTTGGGGTCCTGAAAAAGATGATCAGTTTTCGAAGCCTAATCATTACGATGGCATGTTAGAAGTGGTCGGAGTCAACGGTGTTGTCCATATGGGCCAAATACAAAGTGGACTTAGAAGTGCTATGAGAATAGCGCAAGGAGGACATGTAGGCATTGCTTGCTTTTAACCCAAAACTTACTCGGTTTTGATGCCGTTTTATCTATAATTATCCATAAAATAACATGTTGCACCGAAGTTTAATGCATTGTTGCACAAAATCAATTTAAAAGTCTTTTCATATTGTCTAAGATCATTTTAGCAAAAGATTAGAAGATTTGCACTAATCTTAGCTTTTATCATAATTGCGTAGATTCGTATTAGACTTAATACTGAAATGCCAGTACAAGTCGATGGCGAGCCCTGGATTCAAACGCCTGGCGAAGTAGTTATTCTGAAATCAGCCCTAAAGGTCAGTTTGATTTAATGCCTTTATGTGTTTTGAAACAATACTAAGACTATTGTGTACGCGATCTGTTGGTATTTTTGATTTGTCTGCAATGGTTATCTAATTATCTAAACTGTGATCCGTTCGATTAGTAAAGATTAACTATAAGAATGTATTAAAAAATACTGTACTGTGTAATATGCGTAATCGTTAATATGTTAGCAATACGTGTATGACCTGTTCCTCTAACTTTTGTCACTGTTAGGCAACAATGCTTAGGAAATCAAAAATGAAACGGCGCAACACTGAACCCTCTCTCACGTCATCTGAAAAATCAGGCTCTGAAAAGATTTCAGCAGAAAAGTCTTCAATTTCGGAAAAGAGTGATGAATGAAGTCAATTATTAATAGGATAACCAAAAAATTTTTTCAAATTTTTAAACTGAAATCGACTCAATAATAAATATAGTATAATTTGACGAAACAGTCATTTTAAATAATTTGAATTTTTGTGTCCATTTTACCCAAATTAATACAAGTTTGATCAAAGTTAGATAAGAAGATAGTAGATCACAAAAGTCAGTAGTTAAACGCGACACTGCAACAGTTCGTTCTTTAGTTAGCAGATAATAGCTTTGAAAAACTAATTAAAATAATATGTTTGCCAAAAATGGATTTGAAATTTCTTAAATATGAATTATTATCTTTTCTTAATCATAGCCTTGAGTAATGCAATTGTTTTTCTCTTTCTTTTCTTTACATTTGTTATGTTTACATCTCCTTTGAACAAACACTTCCACAACTTTTTAAATTTAAAAATTCTAATTAAAACCTAAATTTATCAATGGATTAATTAAACTGCAAACAATAAAAGGCAACGATGTTGAGGAAGAGCAAAGAAAAGATCAAGCGTCGAAATACAGAACCTTCAATGCCAGTTCACGGCTCTGAAACTGTGTTTACGACTACAACACCAACCGGTCCCTTCTAGACCTCATAACGGCCCCCTGTAGACCTTCTTAAACTCTGTAAACAAACACAAACGATTGTAAATTTGGGACTTTCATTTTGAAACTATGCTAACAATAATGTTACACTAAACTGATCAGATTGTAATGTATTCAATTAACTTTAAAGAGAGACACATCAAACAGAAACTAGTCGTTCAGAGCGACAGACGACGACAAATATTAACTTAAAACAAAGATCGTCTGAATATTGAATTTCTCGTCCGATTCATATATTGATAGAGTAAACAATACGATTATAAACTTATACAGTATTTAAATAAAGATAAATAAAATACTTAAAGCAGAAACTGGTTATATATTTATGAATAAAAAAGTGTCTGAAATGCTCAGAGCCCCAGCGTTTCGGACACTTTTAGTTCATAATTTTTATAAATGAAAAAGTTATAAATCGTAATTTACATTTATCTCCTCAAGTTTGTTTAATGTTTTTGTTTTTCAAATGAAACAAATTTGAAAAAATCGACTTTAACTTATTATTAAAATTTGAAAATTATTGTAAAGTTATTATACATTATGTAAATTCTAGCCATTTTTACTTAACTAACTTATAATATGAAGCAAAACTGTATACCGTTTGCGGAGGTAATTGTATGTCTGAATACAGATAGTCTTATTACTATTTATTATTATAATTATAATTAATATTACTATTACTATAATTATTATAATTATAATTCATATTATTATTATTTTTATTATTATGACTATTATGATTGCTTAAACAAAAATGTATAATAATGTAAGTTATAGTTAGAAATATTAATAATAATAATACATTTGTTGTTAATATTCAATACCGTTTTCTCTGTGATTGCCATCAAATTAATTATCACTTATGATGTGTGTTATTAATTGCCAAACTTTATAAGTTTAAACTAGGAGTTTCAATTTAGCGATTAAAACATTTGATTAAACTTAAGCCAAATCGGTTCTGAAGTTTGAGCGTTAAATATCTACTAATCCATTTTGATTTAATTTGAGCAAAATAATCAGTCAAAGCTATCCATTTATTTCGAGCTTTATTGACGCACATTTGCATTACAATTGTCTAACTGCAACTTCATTACAAATTGAACTGCTATTTCAATTAAGTCGGATTGAAAGATTAACATTTCAGTTATCAAGTTTTATCAATTGATCCAGCATTCATTCATTATTACGGCAACCAATACTAATTGTTGAGCCTTAATGTAGTTTTTATTAAAACTTTAGATCAAGACTAATTGTTTGTCATTTTTTCGATATCTAGTTTTGCAAAACTTAGGTCGAAGTGATTACTGTTGCAGTTGGCTTTCATTTTCTAAATGATCATTTTACTCATGACTTTAGCTAGTGTTTATTTGAGTGACGCGCATATAATCTTAAATACTGACAACTAACAAATGAGGATTCTATTCTTTTAAGTTTCAGTACAACTTTTTAGGTCTAGTATTTCAAAATGCATACAGAATCACATTTTCCGATATAAGTTAATATCGATCAATTGGTTATACGTAAAAATGCATGTTTTCTTCAGATGGTTGATCAATATGCAAATAGAACTGATTAATTAACCGTAATGTTCATTAACTATGGCTTTAAAAAACAGCTGTTGTGTTTTACACAAATTATTCCTATAATATACAGGCATTAATGTGAAAATTAAAGGGCTATATAAAGTGACTGCCGTGCATTTACTATCAGTGTGCTGGTCAGTCAACACCACTATTAAGTCGATTTGTTGTAATGTAAATGGCCATCAGTGCGAAACACTTCGCCTAAATTAGCATAAAATAAAGTATTGATCAATACTAATCAAAACAGAAACGAAATAATTTGGTGCTTTTCAACTTTATTTCTTATCTAGTTTTGAATGTTTAAACTTATCACAAATTATTAATGACCAAAAAGCAATCGGTTTAATAATCACAGATTGCAAGCATTGTTCAAACCAATTGCTTCAAACATTTTATCTATTTATGAATTGTATGTAATTTACAATCAATTTGAAAATGGTTCACACGTTAATCATATTTGTTGAACAATCAAAACAATTTAATACTAATGACAATTTGTGATTTGCACAAAATATGTTAATGTAAAAACGAGTATTAATTCAATTAAGTAGTTTTTTTTTAATAAAAACAAGTATTCAATGGAAAATCAATTAGTTATTTTATTAATTTGGCAAATTAAAACTTTCAAAATATAACAATATTTATGTAGATTCGTAAGAATAGCAAAGAACAGTCTGAATGTTATAACGAAAATGCAATAATAATGTGAAAATGCGAGAAATGGTCAAATAAACTGTAAGACAATTGTTAGAAGTGGATCACTTAGTAGGGTGCCAGACATTCAGAACAAGCATAAGTAGCAGAAGCTTTGAAATCATAGTTGCCGATTCTCCAAAACTTGATTGGCCAATAAGTATCAATAAATTTTTTGACGTGGATTTCGTCGTTAATGCATTGATTTCGCTTAAATAGATTAAGATCATATCTGCATAATAACGATATATACTCAAAACTGATAGCAAAGTTCAATAGATTATTATTATTGATCCGAGTAGGATCATAAAAGTGACTTAGTTTGAAGAGTTTATTATTTATATAATGTTGAGGAAGATATGAAATGAACTTAATTGGTTCGGGGAAGCCTGAGTAATGCTTCAAAAACATGACGATTTCTTTCAATGGGAATGAGTTCGAAGACATGTAAATTAAAATATCATCTGGTCTGAAGTCTGTGACGCGACGAACAGAAGTTGTCCAAACTTTTGAAAGAGCGTATGATTGCAACCGATTGGCAGGTATTCTCACTAATTGTTTATAACTAACTCTAATTGATTCATATAATATCAAATTTGAGTATTGTTTTAGTTGTCCATTTGAAATTACATCTTTTAAATCATAAGAGTAATCTCTATTCGCACCTGTTTTAAAACTATTGGCACTTATGTTAACTAAATCATAGTTTTGGGTCAAATTTGGATTAATATAAGAACTATTCAAACTTTTGGATACATTTAATGAACTGTTATCGTTATTGTTAGTTCGAACTAATTTGATTTCAGCTATGATGAATAAGTCGATCAAATCTGAGAGTAATTTAAGTGTGTTGTCAATATAAGGGATTATCGAAAGCGAATTACGAGTTGGAAATAATATCACAGACAATACGATTCGTTTCGGTCTTGATAATCGTCTAATCACAATGTTATTCAATTGATTCAGCTCTGAATTGAATACAATCGAAGGAATTCCACAATCATTGCCATCAAAGTCATTAATACAAACGCAGCGATTCATTAAATAGCTTTGGTTCCAATTTGTGCCATCAATTGAACAAAGTTTGTCGTCAGTCAATGGTTTATAGTAAGAATCGACGAAATAATCGGTCAAATTTGGCAAATGATAGAAAAGCAAATTTCCGTTTCGGTCATTTGTGCGAATTCCACGCTTTCTATCAACAATGTGACGAACATTGTTATTATTTGCATTATAATTACGGTTAATACCAGTCAATAGAGAAAGAGTTTCACTACTTATAAGTGCATAAATACAAAGTGATAAACATATTAATGCAACTAATTTGTGACCAAATCGTAATTTTGAACTAAATGTTGACACCAATTCCATTAAACAATACATTTTGCTATTTCAAATGTTTCAAATAATAGTCTAATTTCAAAATTTGAACGACAAATGTGTGACAATTCATTAATGTTTTCAATTATATTTTGCAGAACCGAAATAATTAATTAAATTATTTAATAAAATGAACTTAAAGTACAAGCAACGAATAAGTGGACTCATATTTACATTAATAGTCACTCAACTCTATTTCCATAACAACACACATGACGTCAATCATTCCATTATTTTCATGAAAGGCTTCAGTTTTTGAAAAAACATTAATACTTACACATCAACACAAATATTGAATTGAATCGATATTGAAATGATTTTTAACAATTGTTTTGAAGCCTTAAACTGAATTGCCATTTGCAATTATTATTTGTATTGAAACTCGATTAGTATGTTTACATTTATAATATGACTATAAGTTTGAAAACATTTGATGATGTCATCAGTCATGTTATCATATCTTAAGAGTTAACAATTCGATTAATATTACGATTACTTGAAATTTGACAAAAATCATATTCTAAATATTCAAATATTAAAGCGTTCATTTTAAACCACTCTATATAATACTAAACAATTTGATCAAATTTAATATTACTTAAAGTGATTTCAAGTTTTCATTGTAATACCATTTCGATTGAGAATACTTTTAACAAAAATGTTTAAAAATGTAATTAAAAGACCAGTGTTTGGGAGAACAACTAATGTAAGAACTAGTGTTGACTGAGATGCTTGTATTAATAGATTAAACGTTCATTCAAAATATGTTTTATCGATTCATTTTTTCAATCAAAATTAGTTATTAGATAATAAGATGCGATCATTTCATGTATCAATCAAAGTAATGACACAAATGGATGACAAAAACCATAGTAAAGTATCGATAAATAAAGACCCGTTAATTTTAGTCCAGGAATCAGATGGCGTGCGTACAATAACTCTTAATAATCCTAAAAAAAGGTATCCACAATTTTGTCACAATAATAAATCCGACGATCAATTGAATAAAAGCCTAAGTTAATTGATGCTATAAATTGGTGATTTTGTTCAGAACTGGTCTAAACACGAATTGCTAAACGCATACTTTTCAAAATTTGCCAGTCATTAATTCAGACTAATGTTAGTCGCTAATCAATTTTTATTGTTTTGTTTATCGTCAATGTTTTATATTTTGATTAAAACAAACGTAAGTTAAGCCCTTCTCAGAGCAATTCTTTAATTTTTGAAGCTTTTAATAATTGAAAAGCGATTTACCGATTCATACATTAAGGTCTGAAAAGTATGAGATCAATTAGAATGGCAGTTAATCTGGTGCCCTAAAAGAACGTGAGACGAGCCAAAATCGCCAATAATTCATAGTTTAGCTCATTATTTTTGATAAAATATAGTCTTAAACCAAAATTTAGTCTCTCGATAGAGATGAATAATTGAAAAGACTTTAATTCAAATTTGACGATCACTTAAATTATGACTTAATTTGTTTTAAATTAAGTTTGGCTTCGAAAATGAGATTTATCTGACTGTTTTTTCTTTTTCAATTACTAATACTTTCCTCATTAAAATTAGACTTTGAATTACAATTAAGTTGATTATTATGAATAGGAACGTACTCTCCTTATCAATGATCAAGTCTTTGAGTGAACATATAGTGAACAGTCCGTCACTTCGATGTTTAATCATTAACGCTAATGGACCCGTTTTCTCTTCAGGACACGATCTTAAAGAACTGGTAAATAACTAAAAATGAAAAAAGAATGCGCTTGTATTATCGCCTAATACTGATGCTGCAGATGTAATGATAATTAGAGACAATTGTTAGTAAATGCGTTACTCAAACAAATTAAGATAATTGTGTTTTTCGTTAAGCAAAGCTTTAATAATAAATCAAAAACAATCTAGCCAAAGGGCCCATGCTTCCAATCTATTCGTCTTAATTAATATAATTATTCACTAAAGCTTATGCTTCACATTCATGTGCTTCGACTAAAAGATCAATTTTTGCTCATCAGTTTGAATCAGACTAAAACAGATATTGTTGCTCCAATAACGACAATAATTAACAATTCGCAATATGAAAGTTTGATCATTACAAATAAAATGATTTCAAGTTTCTCTCTTCCAATTCAATAGAAAGTTTAAGTTGTGAATCTTTTTTACGAATGCACGCAATCGTGTCTTTATATGAAGTCTGAAAGCTGTTTTGAGGAGAAGGACTGTACATATATTGCAAGTCACATTCTTTAGTTTTGAGGAGAACTATAACTAGTAATAACTATTACGCTTTTATAAGTACCGATTCATTTTGGTTCAATTTTGCAAAGTATTGAAAGTATGAATTGCTTTAACTTTTATTCAGCAGCTTTTGTCGTTTCCATTACGTTGACTATTTGAACTATTTTAATTTGCTTTGTGATCATTGCTTCGTTATAGCCTAGGCATCAAATAGTTTGACCTCTTTTAAGATTTTCTCTCGAATCAACTCTTTTCGTCAATTTTAAGGAATTTGAATTTTAAAAAATTGACTAAATGAGGAAAGATCAAAATTTCATATTCGTATTTGCGTTTTATCTATTGGAGCCACACTATACTCATTCATCCAGTTAAATGTTTTTGAGATCCAATTTGATCTTTGAAAACTCCAAATTTTCCAACTAGCGGACCATGTTTAGCTGCCGAAAGATCCCAGTCTGTCCATCAGTAATCAAATCTGAAGATACAGTATTTTTCACTTCATTTTGTATCTATTGCACTGCTATTTGTGTACTTAGTTTAATCCTTATGGAAACCGGTTGCTTACCTCAAAACTATTTGTGTCGATTTCATTACTATTTGTAATTTTAAAGTATATCTTATTTATTGCACAAAACACATTTGATTTCATTTGTTTATAGAACAATTTAAGTTTAGGTCAAATTCTTTTAAATTTTTTATTAAAATGGAAGATATAACACAATTAATAGCTTCTGATATCAACACAAGTAGAAGAAAGCAAAAAATTAGTAATGAAATTAGAAAGCTGATTGTTGCAAAAATGAATAGTGGATCAAAAGCTAAAGAAGTAGCCAAAATGTTCAATGTTAAAGAGTCTGCCTTTCGAGAAATTTATAAAGTTTTTCAAAAAGAAGGAAGAGATGAAAAGAAACAAACTGGAAGAAGAAAATCTGTTTTAAGTGATTGGCAAAAAGAGAAGATATGCGACTGGGTTGACGAAGACTGTGAGCTAACTCTTAAAAGTTTAGTAGAAAAGTGTTTCGATGAATGGCAAATAGTGATATCTTCTTCAACTGTTGATAGGGCTCTCAAACAATTTCATTATTCATTCAAAAGATTGACTTTAATTCCTGAAAGAAGAAATAGCCCTGATGTCATTGAAAAACGATATCGATATGCAGTTGAATACAACCGATTAATGCCTGAAAGAGAAAGAATGTTTTTCTTGGATGAAACGGGTGTCCAAATCTTCTCTAGATCTTCATATGGTCGTTCGGCAAAAGGAACCCGGGCTACAAAAAATGTCAGGCAATTAAGAAGCCGCAATTACTCGATCTCAACTGCGATGAATCACGAGTCGCTCTTTTTCTTTGAAATTCAAGACAAAGCATATAATGCAGAGGATTATGGACTCTTTCTGAGCAAACTTATTGAACATTTGCGCCTAAACAACATTTGTGGCGCGTACCTGATTATGGACAACGTCAGGTTCCATAAGACTGAATTGATTGTCAATCTGATTCAATCTCATGGTCATCACGCAGTCTTTCTGCCTCCTTATTCACCATTTTTGAATCCGATTGAGAATCTGTTCAATCAATGGAAGTCTATGATCAGAAGATGTCAATCTAATAATGAGGATGAACTGTATCAAGCAGTTCATTCTACTTCTGAATTTATTTCTTCTCAGAATTGTTCAAATTATTATAAAAATATGGAAAAATACATATTCCCCAGTCTTAATAGAGAGATAATTGAGAATTAATTTAGTTGAATATCTAATCATTTAATTGTATGTTTTGCCGTCTTTCACATATTGAAATAAAGTTTTGAATTGCAAATAGCTTTGCGAAAGACACAAATAGCTTTGAGAAGAGCTACCGGTTCGACAGGGTTTGGGTTTACATTACAAATAGCAATGCAATAGATCCAAATTGAACTGAAAAACACTGTAGGTTAAGGACTGTTATCAAACTGATTTTGTAAATGTTTTAATGGTATGGATATCATGCGAATGCATGCTCGAAAAGGTATATAAAAAAAATGTGACCACCAGATATCTAGAAGTGGTGGTCATTCGAAAGATACTCTTTGAACATGGAAAAGCTATTAAACCTGTAGTTAATGAAATTAAAATTGAATTAGAAAACATATTTGCTAGAACTTACATCACAAATGACTCGACAAACTTTAAGAATTCAAATAATATTGTAATTTGTTACTTTCATGTTATTTTTGACTCTAATGTAATTTGAGTCTAACCAATGGTCGCAATTTGATCAGAATATCTGCCGTTAGTGCAAAAACATTGCAATTATATAGTTTAATACTGAATGATTTTTCATTAAAATAGTTATTTGTAGAACGTGAATCTAAGTAATTTATAATTTTAATATGTTGATATTATTTTTAATCAATTTATACTTTGATATGAATTTGTTGCACTTATAATTGGCTCGAATGCACATATACTACTATAATCAATTTTAGTGTCGACGGCTTTTCTTTACTAAAAACTCACTTTCGAATGATCACTACCTCTAGATGTCTGGCGGACAGTATTTTTTACGTACCTTTTCGAACATTCACCTACACGACATTCATGCCATTGAAATATTTTCGGAATCAGTTTGATAACAATCCCGAACTCCCTCTTTAGTCGTACTGTCACAAAACGTATTTGCATTACCCTCAATATTAATACTGAGAAGATTATCGCAAAGTTCATTTAGAGACAACGGTTAAAGTTTAAAAAGTGTTTACTTTGACTTAGTTTTCAATTGGAAGTCTTCTAAATTTTTGAGTTACACTAGTTTTATTTGCATTATTCTGTTAATTTTTAGCATACAACTCATGTTTAAAAATATCTGAAATTTTAGATATCATCGACAGGGAAATCGTACCACGAGGAAGTGTTCGGTGCTTGCAGTCAATTGATGTGCTCCATACAAGAGATCGAAGTACCAGTAATTTGTCAGGTCAAAGGTATTAAGCTGAACAAATGCAACTTTTGCACCACTCTTAATCAACAGTTATAAAATATTATTTGATTTTCAAAATACTGTCAATTTAATCGTATGAAAAGGTATAGCTGCTGCTGCTGGGTGTCAGTTAGTGGCCTCGTGTGATATTGCGATCGCAACAACCAACAGTCAATTTTCAACTCCAGGTGCGAGTGTTGGTCTCTTTTGTTCCACTCCTGGTGTAGCTGTCTCAAGAGCTGCAAACTTGAAAACTGCTGCTTATATGGTCTTAACTGGAAATAGCATAACAGCACAAGGTTTTACTATTTTTGCATTTTAAAAAATTTTCAATTAAACGATTTGTCACACCCATAGAGTGGCACTACAGCAGGCATTTTTGAAAATACAGTTTGATTTGAGTACTAAAACTACATTATTTTCTCTCTCACTACATTTGTACTTCTGATTCAATTCTAAAAGTTGGTAAACATTCTGTTTCCAGTTTCGAATCCATGTTATGAGTCCAGATCCATTATGATTTATTAATAAAAAAATTTGCCTAAAATGCTAAGTCTCAGTGCGGTCCCTCAACAAAAACTTGTTAAAATAATTTATATTATTTTAGGGACTAGTAAAACAGTAATCATTTTAAGAAGAGTGAGACGCGATCACAGATTTATTCTTAAGACATAGGAATTACTGTAATTTTGTTAGTAAAATGTAAAATGATTTACTCCGTAGTGTTATTAATCTGAAAGAACTGCAGTTAGTCAAATATCTTTTTAAAAATGAGACTAAATGTAAATCAGTTCATAGATTACATTCTGATTTGGGCATATTTTAGAGAGTTTCAGGGTAGATGTTCTAAGTTTCTGGTGTTTACGCAATTTTTGTGATAGTAGCAGTATTTTCATACTTAAATATTTGAAGTTGAAAATTAGCGACTTATAATTATTGAGCTCTACATTTTCTACTCGAATGCCAGTATTTTCATTATACCATTTGTCTGACTCTTGCAAAAGTAAGAAATTGATTTGGTAATTTATACGCTCTAACTCAATCCTTACGAATTGAAATAAGAAGACTAAATATTAATGCTTTCATTGCATACTTGGTTCCAAAATTGAATGTTCACTTCATTTAAAATAGTATTTTGTTTATTGTGTTAATGCAGAGGCTCTCCAAAGCGGACTCGTGTCTCGTGTTGTTAGTGAAGATCAACTGGAATATGAGGTTAGAATTAGACTTACTTTTTGTAAATTTGATGTTTGCGCAAAACTTATATTTTGTCTGTTTGTATTGTTGGATTGATTAGACTGAGAACATAGTGGATGCTATTTTAAGCAAAAGCAAAGCAGTCATAGCGTTGGGCAAACAATTCTTTTATTCTCAAATGAATCAAAATTTGCATAAGGCCTACATGTATGTCAAAATTAATTCGCATATATTTGCATATCTTTGTTTACATTAAGTTTTCTGTTTGCAAACAAATTTTAAAGAAACGGTTCTCGTGTTATGGTTGAAAACTTGTGTCTTGCTGATGCACAGGAGGGTATCTCTGCGTTTGTTGGCAAGAGAACGCCTAAATGGTCTCATACTGACAATAAAGTGCACTGAAAACATATAATGTTCACTAAATGCAGCAAAAAATTGTGCTAATCATATAATAAATGCTAATTGAATTGTAAACTATTTATACAGGAGCAAATTACACTCTCCAATCATGACTCTCTACAGACAAAACACTATGCATTATCTAACGAAAACTATATTCTTGAATCATTTAGGAGCATCACCTTAAATATTTAGCAAAAAATGAAAGCTTTGGGCAATAAATAGTAAGCAATCATTTATTTGAGAGCAGCTTAATAGCAACATTTATCATTGTTTAAATCTTATTTTTATAGGCAAAACAGCATTTTGTTCAAATCGTATTTTAATATAAAGATGAAAATGTCAATATGTAGATTATATGAATGTATCTTAATGTGTTTATCGAAATAACAAATTTGTTTACAATAAAATACATAAACTGCAACAATTATAACGAGATTCAAGTATCTTTGCCATTAATGGCCTCTTCAGAATAGGAATTAGTTGTTTAACTTAAGTAACTTATGGCACACAGATTATCAACTGCATACTGAACTCAATTGAATTTTTATGATTTATACTTGCTGTTCACTCAACTAATTGCCTCGTATGATGCGAACACGTGTTTAACAACATAGAATACAGTACATTAAAAATAATTTGACAGCAACCAAATTTATTTAAGAACAATAAAATGAACCATTTCAAAAGTCTTAAAATTATCAATTCTGCCAACATATACATCAATTTGGTTGAAAATTTTGACTCCCGAATAAAGGATAGAGTTAAGAGAAGCATTCCAATCACTTTTAGGTAAAATTAACTCATTTGTTGAACATTTAGTACTTGGGTGTTCTTTAAAATTAAAAACCAATTAATTCTAAAAGCAGATAATTTGCCTAAACACTTGCGTATAATACATGAAAAATCGTTTGTCCTTTAGATCAAAAGAATTCGATTGAGTCCTGTTAAAGGAACCGAATAAACTGAATCAGAAGAACATACTATTGTATTTGCTTGTTTTTGAAGCCTGACAACACTTTCTAAATGTGATTCGTAAGTAAAACCATAAACACAGATTCCGTAACCGAAAATCGGTCAAATGGGTCACTTGTAAACTAAATTCAATGATTTTTTAAGCAAAACGTCGGTACCCTTTGCTTAAAAACTTAGCCTATTGACAATTTTATCGCTAATATAATTGATTTTTGAAAGGGAGCCTATCATCGAAAATGATTCCAAAAATTTTCGGTTTATTGACTCCACTCATAGCGCTATTATCAATGTTTATATTGAAATGATCACAAGAATCACTCGAAAGGTTTATCAACATATAGTTAGATTTACCTATGTTAGAGAAAGTTTATTACAGTTCATCCAAATATTGATACGAACATAAGATCTGTTGATTTTTGGTTCCAAACGGTCATAGTTATCACAAGAGAAAACAATAGTACTATGATTGATACATAGAAAAATATTTGGCCCGAAATATTAACTATAGATAAATGATTCATTTATATAGTACCAGTAGACGTCATTTTGTTGGTGTTAAATTGAAGATCTAATACTACTTTGATAGTGGGGTAATCAATAGAGTACTTCAGATGTAAAGATCAGTGCGTAATATATTATTTTAAAATAGGCCAAACTGAGATCCAATCTGAACACTTTGGCTCGAACTCTAAGATTATCTGTTACTTATCCGTTTTGTGTTTGACCACTGTGTTTCTAATTGCTGTTCATAGTGCTGATAAGTTGATATACATTCAATTTTGACAAAAGGTTCAATCTTGAATTTGTGTTACACGTTATCATTGTATTAAATGTATGATTTTTCGTGCAAGGCATTCAATAAAACGAATGCATGTCAACAATATTAAAAGTTTTGACGGACTTCACACAAAAATCGATATATTTGTGGTAACAGTTATGTGAATATATATTTTAGTATTATTTTTGTTGACCCCATAACATATAACATGATTATATTGGCCTTGACTTAAGCTCAAACATTTTTGTAATAGTTTTTATACAGATCCAGAGCCATAAATACATGCTATACATAATAAAAACTCCACCCTTTCATATACAAAATTAGTATTTCAAATGGTCTTTCGTTTGGTTAATTTTGTGCACCAATTATTTTTTAGGATCACGAATCACGAATTTAACTGTTCAATAATGAATTAGTACTTTTGTTTTATAAATTACGATTAGTCTTTTTAAACTTTTACTAATGTTTCACTTTGATTGCTGCTAACAAAACATAATATTCTATTTGATAAAATTTGATCTCAAATAAGTTTGTCTAAACTTTGAGGTTTCCATCTTTTACTTTAATTATTTCGTACATTGAGAAAAAATTACCTCATTTGTGGAATAACTCATGTGTAGCATTATTTAGCTAATATAAAATTGTAATTTAATTAATTTTATGCAATTTGTGCAGACTCGCAATTTCTCAGGCCCTATACAACTCGTAATAAACGAAATCATTTTAAAACTCTTTTCAAATTATTCCATAAGTGATCATCAATACTTATGCGTGTATTTACGGATCGGTTCTGACCAAACATTAAATAGAAAATACATTCAATAGCAATAGAGATAGTACAGTATCGCTATAGATTCCTATGCAAACAATATAATGTAAAAGTCTGATTGAAAATATTGAAAACGGATCAAGTCGGCTTTTAAGGTTTGCAATCACTAAAATAGAACTTGGATATTTGTTTGCAATTTTCAGCTTTATATCTTTATCAAAAGTTCAATTGACTCGTTTGACTAAAATTAAAAATGATCAGGCAAATTTTCAGTTTTTCAACCTTTTATTAAACACCTGATAATTTGTGTGATTAGATCTATTATTAACTTTATTAGAGATTAGTTTGACGTTCAATAATGCAAAGAAGTTATTGAACAGAAAAACTGTGAACGAATGGTCAACTGAGAGGAGAGCTAAATAAAGCGGATTTTGTCAATTTCCGTTCACAAGAACAAGAGTAGCCTTTTGTTACAGGACTTAAACGTGATTACAGTTAAATTCTTTAGCGAGAAACAGACTTTGGGCGCATTTGGGATTTAGTCATGAGTTAGTTGTTGAAAGTGTTCCATTTCTTAACGGATATCTAACATGAAATGTTCATTAAAGTTTTTCCGTTTTGTTTCGCTTTTAAGCCTTAACACATTGACTTTTAATCTAGTGAACGGTTTCGTTTTTCTTAAGTATTAATTTTTCTATGAAACCAATAAATTGTTTTACACTCTGTTTCCTTAACTTTTGGTCACATCATTTTAGGTTCAATTTTGAATTGACGGCTTGCAATATGGTATTACAACGCCGCATCTATCAAATCATTAAGAGCACTAGTATTCAAAATCAATTGTATTGTTGAGTGAGATCTGCTTTCAGAAAAATTCTTATATCTAAATGTAAAATTTGCTGCAGTATTGAGTTTGCCTCAATTCATTTTGTTGACAAATCTAATGTGTTGGTTTGCAAACCTATTAAAATTGATATTCACGTCATGGCATTCCAGCTATTTTATTATCGATTTCGTTAAGTGTAATGGTTATGTCCTGTAATCATATTAAATAGAAATAGGAATTCGACAAACCAAAATGTAGTCTACCATATGAGGACTGTTATAAACAAAGTTATGATCAATTTTACTTTCAGTGTTTATTATTCAATATAGAAAAATGAGTAATTCGGTGAAAAATTGGTAGAAAAGTTGAATAACTTGAAAAATGATAGGGACACTACATATTTTTGATAATCAAATTATTTATTTGTGACGATCATTCCACATTAAAACCAATTGAATCAATAGTTTTGACGAATTTGTCAGGATATTTATCATAAAAAATAAATGGCAGCTTTTTTACAATCGCAATATCCCGTTCACTGGCTCTCTGAGTGAAACAATTAAAAGCTGGTTCTTTATGTTTTGGCTAAGGCTGAAGTATTATTACTATATTTGATGATGTATTGAACGATCACTACTCTAAATGTTGAGTAAGCGAACTGAACATCTTTGCGTTTGATTGAATGCTACGAACAATTATCTCAGTACTTATAGCAAAACAGAGCCAACACTCTATAGCTCAGCCAAATCCATTTATTCATTTGGCCATTGATAAGACCAATTGAGAATAGTCGTGAATGTTTGAGTGCCAATTTTTCGTATAAGTCTCTAGTGGATAGCACTCCAATTCGGCTAACTTAATAATTAATTTAAAATTTATTAAATGTTTGATCGAAACACATGATTTAAGTTGTTTTGAGACAAGTGAAGAAAATGACTTCACTCACAAAACAAAAGTTAGACATGTTAAATGAAAACAAATAGGTTTTTGCTAAAACATTCACAGTCGAAATACAGTGAATGCAAGTTTAACTCATTTGTAAAATTGTTGAGTCTTGGCGTAAAATATCGTTTCAATTTTGTCTAAATGTAATGTATGTTTCTTTAATACTGGAAAAAACATCTGAACTAACATTGTTATGTAGTATATATAGCAGTACAGTAATGCACACTATAGTAACTCTTCAAGTGAATTTAGTTCATTACTGAAAAGAGCAAAAGCATATGTCGTGAGTTGAAAATTCAATGAGCTTTCACTAAATTGTCACGATTTAGTGTTCATTTCAAAGATCAGTTATTTTTTGTGTCATATTTTACTCTCATCTTTTAGTCAAATTCTATAAAAATCGTCTTTCGCAAGTAGATCAGATCGAATGAGTGACACTAACATTCAAACTGATATTTTTCACACATAGAAAGGTCATCTATTTTTACGAACAGTCTAGAAAATAAATTTTTGGTTTTACCAAATAAAAATAATATCGAACATGTACATTAAGTATAAAAGCATTTTAGGCTCATTTAATACTTTTGATAACCATTTAGATTTGGATGAGTCCGCACATCTATTAGAAGTAGGTAATATTTTTTTATTATCAATAAATTTGCATAAATAAGCTACTAAATTCGATTCAATCATCTTAATTTGAAGGAAATAGCAATAATAGTTAAGTTTTATTTTCAGTGTATGGCTAAAAGTTTTCAAAAATTGTTTATTTTGCTCGATTCATGTTTCAAAGAGTTTTTTTAACAAAATGTCAAACCATTATAACGACAGAACTTAAACATGTCTATTTTTAGTTACTTATTGATGATAGCAGTTGCAAATTGAAATAAACACTTTAAAAGCCAAAATTTATTCTTAATTTTGACTTGGAAATGGTTGCGAAATTGTGCCATTGTGGTCTGCTTTCAAAGCTTTTCGTGAACAATTTATAGTGGTAATTTTGCTTAGAGCCAAACCTAAATTTGCTTCTATTCTCTTCGTTCAATTAATTATATTTCGGATTTTCAGACTGCACTCTAACCAATATCGCTATTTTTAATTAAGTCTTAGACTTAGTATTACTTATCTTGGAGTATAAGTGATACGAAATGTAATTTTTTACGATCTCGTAAAAGCTTGACTAGAACTGCAATAGTCTTTGAATAGAACTAAATAATTATATTCGATGATATATTTGAGCGGAAACTCCCATTTTACGAATATTAATATAGCGCTCAAGTTTGACTTATGCTTTTTTGACTCGTACAGTCAAAAAATAGAGCGAATTATTAACAATCTCTCGCTTGTTAATCCTTACGCTCACTCGTTAGATACATCATAGTTTTGTCTAATATGAAAGTTCGCTATTGTATTATAAAACTTAGTTAGAACACTATAGCGTATAACTTATGGTAACGCATGCGCCTCATCACAGCTATTCCTGAATTCCGTTGTTGTAAGTCTACTCTTCACCTGAATCTCATAAGTATTCAACTGCTGACATTCTCAGAATGTTTTCTTCCCAAATGCCTTCTTTTCTGGCATAACTCGATCTTTGCATGAATTGCCTCAAAGCAATTATTTGAGTTTATATAAGAGAAATATTATAACAAATGAACGTCGTCCAAAGTTTTCGCACAAAGTTTTCAGCCTAAGATAAAATGTGCAAAAAGCGACTCAATGTTTGAGAAGCTCTGTTCGATACTCTTACTCAATCTGGACGAAAGTCACTCAATTTAACGCTCAACTAATCTAAATATTAAATTCTAATTTTCTAAAGAGTAACTTAGTTTGAAATTAGGCGCTGAAAAACTTAATCTTACTGTTGTTGCCAAATATTGTGGTTGTTCGTTAATTATTTGTTGATATAACCTGATTATATGGTAGAAGTCATTTGTAGAGAAATGAACCATTTTGTCGTGTCTTTCTTCAAAGTTAGTTTCCTCTGTAATTCAAGTTATCTTTATATGTGTCTTACGTGATCTTCATTCGTCGTACATTTATTTGGATTCTCTGTAACATATTTTCAATGAAAATGCTTTAATTAATCAATTTGTATAATAATCAACGGAAGAAACTCAATAATCAATGTATTCATAATAGAATGTATTGACGACAGAATTGATAAATTATATAATAAGTGCCACTGATATCATAATTAATAAACATGTGGCGAGGATTTGGTGCTGAAACTGAAGCAGAGCCTACACAAAGAAGTTATTTTCGGCCGCGAATATCTTCTATTTCTGGGGTCTTGGCGATGACAAAACAACGCCTGTTCACCTCGACCATGCCATCGATGAAAGATGACATAGAAGGAGCGCACACATCATCACATACTTCTACATACAATTCGGCAATCAATCCATCAGTAATCGAATCATACGGTTTGGACACAAGAATTAATGGTATGTGCCTTACAGGTGCGAGGTGTCCTTCACCTCATAGGTCTTCATATGGAGATGTCATGGCATACTCCAGGTCTGCATCTGCTCGACCATCAATTGATTCGCAAACAGCTCATGCAGTCTATGGCAATGATCATTCAGGTATTAAAATCTTTGAGACTATAGTTCAATAGCAGTACTGAAAATTTCATAATTTATCAACAATCAATTAGAGCTTTTGGTAGTTTTAGACAAGTGCACAATCAGGATGAGGTTTAAATGTCTAATTATTTAAATAATTTATTTTTGATTTTCAATAAGATCTATCAATTTAAAGCTTTCAATTTGAAGCAATGACTCAGGTCGCTCAAGCTCTAAACGAATATGACTGACAAGATATCATTCTATAAAAGTTGACTATGTTCACAACCGAGTTCACTATGAAATAGTAAATAAGTTTTGACTTCCAATTTATCTTTAGAGTTCTTTTACTGTACAGCACTCGTACATGTTTTTAAATCTTGATTGTTATCTTTAAGATACAACAGAGTTTAAGTTTGAGTCAAGCCGATTTTAAGCTTGATCTTCAATTGAGATTTCGCATTTCAAGCTCGTATAGTTTTAGAATTCAGAATTCAATAATGAACTGATTATGCATTATGTCTTAACTCATTACTTCAAAATATTATTCTTTAATGCTTTTCATGCAATTCTTATATAAAGAATTTCAAAATTAGGCCTCTAAGAGAATGTCACGCAAGCTCTACTTTAATTACATACAAATTGAAAGAAACACAGAATTGCAGAGGAATACAAAACTTTTATTCTTTATGTTCGGGCTTAAACTATTGCGTACGATACAGGATTGATCTTTTTATTATATGCAATTTTAGTCCTAAGAACCTAAAAAAAATCTTAATGATGTTCGAGACTCTATTTTGTTTATAAATCATTTCCTTGATTGAAGGCAGAAAGATCTTAAACTGGTTTTTTGTTAGTCGAATCATAGCTCAGTTATAAGGGTAAACAAATCAATTTGGTTTCTTATAAATGACTAATTTCTAGGTATTTTTGGTCAGTTTTATTTCCAGGAAGGGCTTAAAATTAATCAAGTCACAAGATTAGAATATAATCGAGGATAAAAAAAGAAACTGAAATACATTATTCATGGGTCTAACCCAGATTCTTGTTATTCATGCTGTCAAATATTCAACATATTGTTTTGTCTCTAACATCATCGAACCTCCTAATCGTAATTTTATCGCAATCGAAATACAAAGGAATTTATCATTTATGTGTGTTAACTTTTCATTTAAAAGATCCTAATTTTTGAAAAAGGGTTTGATTGTTAGTGAATTTGAGATTTTCAGGTTTAGAATTTGACTTCCGTCTAATATGGAGCGTTATGGATAGTTCAGGCCTAGTTTAATGAATAGCGCACAGGTATTGAATAATACTAATAAACCAAAATTTTAGTTTAAACTTAAGTTCAACATTTTAAATCAAATTTTTGCCAATTCATTTGATTACCTTGAGGCCTTGTTTACCCATCATATCTCTGTATCATTCGATCCGCATTGTGATTACGCACATATTAATTTAAGTTTGAAATTTGGAAATGATAGTTTGTTACAACAAACATCGGTTAATACAAGATTATTGAAATTGACAATTTTGTAAAACTTCATCAAACCGTTGAATTTAAATTTTTAAAAACGACTTTTAGCTACAAAGAATTTAAAGCACAGTACATAACATCTATACGTTGAAAAATCGTTCAGTTTTCAATATGTTTCTGTTTTAAGAAATTCGAAACCAAATTAGTTCAAAACAAATCGATTTTTTCTCAGCTCAACAATGCTTTTTATCTGTCTTTTATATCTAAAATAAGAACTGAGGATATTTGGAATATGGAGCAGATTATCAATACTGTGTATGATTTACAGTAAGGGTTGGTCCACAATTTTATTAGAACAATAAAGACCTGTTCAAATTAGTCCAGCCCTTCTCAGTCTTCTACTCTAATACGAAACTATTTTTAAATTTAACAATTCGTGTCACTCAATCTTCTTCGTTGGAAGAATTAAGCGTTCAAGCAGTTTATGATTTAGACAAATTTCAAGTCTTTTGAACCGCCAGATATTGAATTTGTTTTTGCAATCATAAGCGTTCACCTTTAAGTTTATTTTCCATAATGTGTTTCACTTCTTAAACTTGATATACTTCTTATCTTTGAACCATTGAAGGTAAATAAAAGAAGCATTTTTGACACCAACTTTTATTCATCTTATTTGATGATATTTGCTAACATAGTGTATTGTAACGCATCAGTGGTTTAGTTTTCAATTGCATTTTATGTTATTTTATTGGATTCTTTCATCAAATAGTCAAATAATGTACGCATACTTTTGTCAAATGACAGTGTTTGAATCAAAGTAAAAGCAAAATTTGATCATTTTCAATGCCGAAGTAAAACATTCAAATTAGTTTATTCAAATTGACATAAGTTTGACAAAACACTCAGCATATGCTTATATTCTATTGAAAAATGTGTAAAACATTTGCATTTAATTTATAACCATTTTTATAACTCCTATTGATAAGGTTCTCAGCTTTCAAATTAGAAATGAATTAATTTCTCATCACTTAAATTTGATTACTCTGCTAAATGTTAATTCTAGAACTAATGAACTAAACGTAAAGTTTGTGCTGAACAAACTGTGACCAAATTTATATGATTTATAGAAAATATTCAATCTATTTATTACTTTGATAAATGTTTCAGTAATATTGTTTTGAAAAATTGTAGCTTTTCATTTTTTAAGTGAAAAACTTTGGATTAATTTGTCATTTATTAGAATCAATTTTTGCTTCATTTCACAACATTTAATGCATTTGATCGATCCATAAGGTGTGAAATGAGAAATGGTTCAAATTAGTCAGAAGACATGCTCTATTTCTATGAAAAGCGTGTAATACCAGTTAATGCAATGTTTAATTTAGAGCTTAATTTAAATTGAAAAAGTGTTTCTAAACTGTTTCAAATGCAATACTCTCGTGTGGAGATATCTGCTCGTAGTTACATATTAGTATTTGACAGTACAGCATCTAAACACTTAATCGCTTCATTTATCTCAATCACTTTAAATGCACGTAAAACCTCATTCATTCTTATGATCCAAACCTTAATTTAAGCTTAGCAAAGCACTATTTTCTCAAAGTTTACTTTCTAAATTTTCGTTCAGTTCTGAGAAATCAAGTTCAGATTGTGGGCAATAAATGGATGCCAATACAATTTAAATATCTTATGCTTGCATTTTAGGATCAAATTTGAATCGACTTCAATCAAAAGTGCAAAATTAGTTTGAGTAAAAAACCGTATTTGTGTAGCATTACTTCATGGTCATTAGTACTCAATGTTGACTATCCGGTACTTTAAGCAAAATTTTTGGTGGCTTTATTAACTAAACAAACAAATATTAAAGAAGAATGAAGGCTTTTTCTTAAAATATCATAATTTTTCCTTCAAAGCTGGATAATAATATGAGTTAAGAAACTAAAATATAGCTTAAGTCGGTTCAAAATTATTATTATAATTTTACTTTAAAGTAATACTAGATAGACTAGATAGCAATTGTTTGCAACGTGTAATTTCATGAGATTCAAGTACTGAATGAACAATTAATTTAACTGGATATTAGTTATGCTTTGCTTTTCATTTGATTTACTCTTGGGTTTATTTTTGTTTAAAGCACATTTTTGTAATTTTCTGTATATCTATCTGGGCATGAAAGCTTAAAGTTACTGTATTTGTCTGTTTGCTGATTCTTATCTTAAATAATTGAATTTGATTACTCCTAAGTCTTGAGCTCTTAGTGACTGAGCACGCAATTGAAAAACAAAATATTAAGCAATAAATTGCACGGCACAAACGGGCACTTAATCTTCAGTTTAAATTGTAATATTGAGGTCAACGTTGTTTTAACACTAGGAGATATAAGTATTAATTCAAAGCACTTTTTATCATTGTGTATGTGATGCTATAACACAACTGGAGTCTAAATTCATATTCAGAGTGATGATAAATGTATGCGATTGACAACACTTGAAGTTCTAAGGTAATTCTAATGTGTGTGTCGTGTAATTGAGAAATTTTCAACATTTTTAGCCCTCCAGCTATAATCAATCTTAAATTCCATTTTCGAACTTAATCGTAATAAAATCAAACGTGTTTGATGGATAGGTTGATTGTCCGATGTTTTTGTGCTCATAATTGCTCTTAACGTTGAGCGAAAATCTGGCTTCAATCTCTATTCTTTAAAAGTGTTTTCGACTTATCACTATATTGGTAGCAATCTCTCGAATCTAAGAGTTTGGGCTTAACTGCGTTAGAACACGAACCACAACATATTTATAAATATACGCGACTAAGAGAACAAACAAGTCACAGTTATTTCAAATAACACAAAAAGCATCAAAATACGCTTAAATTGTAAGAGTTTATAAGAGATATTATATTTGACAAAAATTGTCAACATTTGGGAACACATTTTTCAATGATGTTGACGGCCTGTTTCGAATACCTCTCCGATCATAAGTTAGTTGCAAAGCATATCAATCAGGAGTTTGTGGCAAACATTTGATGGATCGTTGGCGAAGAAGCACTTCATAAATATATAAATACATTTGTGTGAATTTCGCTCAAAGGAAAAAACAGTTGGTTATATTTATCGTTCATGTTGTTTGCGTTTGTTTCATATTTTGAACTGCAAAAAATGTTTATTTTAAGTATCAATATTTGTAATATTATTGAAACTGTCTTTCAACCAACTCATGAGTTGATTCGAAGTGAATATTATCAATATTTACTAGTTATTAATATGTTATTAGTCTTCTGCTTTCGAATTACAGGCATAAAAAAGAATTTTCAACTGAAAATATCAGTCAATAGATTTGAAGATAAATATTAAATAAAGTTTGATAAAGCGACAAATACAAATCATTTTAATTTTTCTCATAAAAATGACTGCTTTGCGCAAAATCCTTTAAACCAATTATTGTTAATCTCTTGAATATTAATTTTGATAATTAATTATTCTCGTGAAAGAGTAGTAAATCTGAAATGATATGCTCTCTGTTAGCCGTTGGTTGCTTGCGAGAATCTAAATCAAATTGGATTTTCATTCAAATTTATTAGCATCAAAACCTTTTATGTGATACATAAAACTAGTGTTAGCTTAACGCTTCAAGGCAAAAGTAAACAAAGTCAAATTGAGATACAGAAACTACCAGACATCGCACAAAACTAGAAAACTTGCATTTGTTGCGTAATTCAAGTGAATGAGAAATTTTCATTGCAATATAAATATGTCGTTGTAATACTGTATAAGCTTTTTATTTCGAATTTGGGCAAATTAAAACTTTTTTGATGCAGTTAGGAGATTTCATTTGATTAAACTAAGCCCTTTGTTACGGTTGCCAGGTATCTTCCGAGTTGAACCTGGAGCTTAAAAATAAAAGAAGAGTCAAGTTCTACATTTTAAGTATTTTGCTTAAATCTTGGAAGTTTTAAATTAAACTTGAAGGTATAATTTACTCGGTTAATAGATAGATAAACTCGTGAAAGCATTTTAATAAGTGAGATTCAAAAAATGTTCAACCTAATGCTTAATTTAGATACTATTCAAAATTATATTGTAAAAGGGTTCAATTTAGAGACACCTTCAATTTTTTGACCAAAGTTTTGATTAATAAGAAAAATCGAGTTCAAAGTCCAGCTATTTGTCCAGTTATGCTCTAACCCTGGAGGAATCACCTCCAAGGTCACTATGAGAATAATTTCAATTGCTGAAGGCTGACCTGAGGCCAATTCTGGAGTCTGGCAACCGCACTCCTTGCCCGTTACATATCTTCATTAAAGTTGGAAAACTCTTGGGATGTTTTCTAGTTGTCCCAATTTTTTCATCACATCGATTCTCTCTTCTCCTAAAACATTATACTGTGCAGTATAATAGCCATTAACTGATAATGTTCTTAAGTCCTACAACAATAGGTAATACAATTGAACAGTACATAAAGTTAGTCCCAATAAGATTTGAAGGGAGAGTCGCATTAAAATTGACGCTGCCATAATAGTACTGTAACACTTGAAACCATAAAATTGAAACTTATTTTCTCAATAAGTAACTAGATTGGTTATCACATAATTCATTTTGCCTATCGATCTACAAAACATTTATGGATCACTCACAAGCAAGACAAATAATATATACGAGTGGGCTTAAAGCAACTGTTATTTTTTAAAAAGCAACGTAACCATGACGAGAGTATTCAAAATTAAGGTTTTCAGTTTTAAATTGCAAACTAAACTATTGATACACCAAAAATTCGTGGCCTCCAGCCCTATAGTGGTGCTATTATCAAACAGTATATGTAGTAAATAAAGGCTCCTATTATCCACAAATATAATCCCAAAAGGAATTGATTTTCTAACTCTTTTCTATATGAAAATGAAACTATTTTATTATTCAACTTCTCTGCCTTGTGCTATAAATATTGAACCCAATAAAGAGCATATGATGCCATAATTTTTAAAGTATAACTTCAGAGCAGTGGGTGGAGGCGTTCTCGAAGTAGTAGAAAAAGTTGGAGTGGATCCTAGACTTTGGGGAGGAGGGGACTTTATTATCCACTTCTAAACTCATTTTGTAAAATTTTTCTTGATAAAGTTGAGGTCACGAATTTTTGGCGTAAATTATATATCATCTTTCTATTCATGAATTTAAAATGAATTTTTTTCTTTCAATTAATAATGCAATACTTCGATCAAATGCTGACATTTAGTTCTAAATTTGAACACTAAAATGTTACTTCAATTAAATTTCTGTAATTATACAACCTTAAAAATCAACAAGTTATAACTTGCAATGCTTCCTCTTTGATTTAAGGAATATTAATATTCATAAATATTGTCAAATCGAAAAGTTGTGTACTTTTTTACTTTAAATGTATATTTCACTTGTATTAGTTGACTGTATAAACTAAACATGTTACTGAGATAAACAGTTAGAGTATAATTCGCACATATTCAACATTTATCCTATCAATCATATAAAAACACGATAAAGATGCTATAATTAGGTTGAGTAGAGCTTCCACTCAAAATGTTATACGCAGAAGTATATATTTAAAACTTTTCGATTTGATAATATACAGATACCATTAATTAGTGTTATAAATGATTATTCTAAACAATACGATAAGAAATTAAAAATTTTAAATAATAATTTGTGAAGGTATTCTTCATTAGATGACTCCTTAGCTTTAATGGTGAAAAATCAACGATTGACTGAAGACGTTGGACAATAAGATCTTAAATTATAATTTTTTAGTTGTGAAAATATAGACTAAAAATCTGATACTATATATTTGATTTCTAACTGATTTTTTCTGCAAATAGTTATTTAAGTTATAGAAACCTACCACTTGAGCAGTATCCTCACGCTCCTTCATAGCTCGCAGCTTTCGATCATTCATAGTTTGAATTACGTTTTTATCTTCTCATAAGCAGTAACTTATGATTGGTTCTTACCATCAGTTCTCACAATAGAGATAATAATAGGTAATCTATATTATAATGTCCATATGCATCTGTCTGTTTGCTCGGTATCTTCAAAGCTCAGCCTGCGGTGGTCATAGAGAAGAAATTTGGTATTGTTAGAATTAGTATGATCTGTGGGCTCGAGATAGGGCATTATGGCTCCCAAAAATAGCTACTGACCATTTCAATAACTGAAGAATAACAATTGATTGAAAACTTTAACATCCAATAGTATGGGCACCAAATATCTACTGCAGATATTAGCGCAATTATATCAATATAAACTTATGAAGTGTTTGTAACAAAGTATGCTTTCGGGAGAATGTATTTATAGTTATACATATACAATCGTACTGTATGCAAAGTATACGAGATCAATTGAAAATAAGGCATAGTAATGAGAAAAAGCTTTGTTATATAAGATTATCATCTTCCTTTTAAAGTTATAGAATGTGAGATCAAATTTTTGATCGTTTTAGACTAAAAGAGTAATCATAATTAAGAGTTAAGTTGAAAATGATGAGCACTACAAAGAAAATGGTATTGAAATCGTGCTTTCATCGCAGCTATGCATCATTTTAAGGTCCTTTATTGTGCAGATAGTTCCTAGAAACGCGTATTGGTCCAAGCTTGTACAAATTTATAACTTGCACTCAACTTAACTCAATTAAATGTTATGTAAGACTGACTGTGTATAAGCTTTGAAATTATCCGTAGAATATCTGTCAGCAGTTTGTGTCGAATAATTATTGTTAGACCATTTGTTAAAAAGAAACTTACAAAACTGTATTTTCGCATCTCAAAGTATACCCTTATGTCATAACAGTCTTTTGAAATGTTTGACAATATAGCTGTGTCGATCTTATTAATCAAAGTAGTAGAACCTCAATTAAATTATTGTACATGTGTTATGTATTAGTAATTGAACTTAAACTGAATGTTGCGTAAGCTAACTTGATTTTGACTTAAATGTAATCTTTGCACTTTAGAATTTGAACTTTACCCTGTTTGTTCAAAAACAAAATTATTTTGATTTTACTAGTATCAATGTTTCTGAAAAATCAATATTTGCTCAATTTGTGAACAAATTTCTGAATATACAACAATAATCCAAGTTTTTCTTGACATATTGCAAATCGAACGAAACAATCTAAACTAGTTTATTTTGTTTGCATTTTTGTCGAAGTACAAAACATTCTCAAAATAATAGTGCGAATATACGAGTTAGAACAAATATATACTATAGTAGCAAAAGCGGACTCAAATAGGATTCTGACCCACTCCTTCAGCAAAAATCGAAAACATGAATTGACTTTCCCAAAGCCAGCAATATTCGTAAAATTAAAAGATCTCAGTGAACAAATTTATTTATCACAAAATAATTGCTTAAAGACTGTGGATATGGAATATTATTACTACGTTTGATGTCGCTTCACTAATAATGTTGAAGTAATGTCATCAAATATTTAATTGATGCAACAACAGCACAAATCTCAAACTTTAGGGACTTTATTTTTAAAAATGAGGAAAATTTGTCCCTTAAAACGTCTTTTATACTTGGAAACAATCTTCAAATTTTTAAGCTTTCTATTTTGAACAAATTTATTAAATTCTACAAGCAATACTATTTATTTTGATCTTAGCTGGAAAGAGTTTATAATTGATCTGATATCAGTTCTAACACATAACTAAGCCATCAAAGTTAAAAAAGAATTAAGCAAAGTTTGCCTAAGATCAGTTAACTTTGAACGATTTGCAATCATGACTATTTAGTTCAGTCATATGAAGCTACTTGTTCGAATAGACTTTGCTCGCGCAAAAACATTTCTTCAGATTTGATGAAACAATTTCATCGATAAAAATACCAGATTTTGGTTACTTGTCAAAGTCCTTTTGCTAGTTTGTAGAGAAAATTTTAAAATTTATGAAAATTAGATTGTTTACAGACTTTGATAGATTTATTATTGATTTATGTTTTTTAAAACGATGTGTTTTTGACCTAATTCCGAATGTTGAGAATTGTAAGACATTGGACTCGCGCCACTATCATATGTGCTCGTGTCAACAGTTTTTCTTAAACATTTTGCCAATAGTTTAAAACAAACAAACTTTACTATTTTCTCAACCAAAATGTTTTAAAATAGCGATAAAAGAATGCAAACCAAACATCAACTAAAGATTATTTGCCAGCTTTGACGCCATTAAGTTTTAGCAATCACTTCTTATAAACGAAAGCTTTTAAAAAATCACAAATCAATGCCTTAATTATAAGGATTTGAACACAATTTTCGACTTTCAGCTACGAAAAGTAGAGACGCTCCGATTTTTAATATCAATCCTTATTATAACTTTAGCTGTTTTAAAGTTACATTCCTAAAATTTGTTTGAAGTCATAAAAATGATAGTTATCTTTTGTAATGTAAATGCAATCGAACAAACTTCTCGAATAAATTAGAGTTTAACAAACGTTCTTCAATTTGATTCGTAGAAGAAAATACAACCCGTTTATTTAGTTTGGTTCTAGTCTTCGTATAAGTTTAGGCTTTTATTTTAAACAAAATCATGACAAGAGTCGCAATTGGTTTCTGAAAGAGATGTTCACTTATTTTAGAGATATCTATATTTTGATTAATAATAGCTTGAATTGACAGCTTCTACAGTAGAGACTCTACAGTTGTACAGCAATGGATTATTATTTGCATCTATTATTTAACGATCTTGACATGTGCCATATTTATAACAATATATCTTGAGAATTACTTCACATATATGTCATATTAGGTATAACTTATATGGAATTTATCATGAAAAACAGTGGTCTCGTTCAATCGTTCAGAAATGAGAATTGGATACAGAAAGTTGTGATTCAAATACGAAATTGAATCAGAATTTAGAAGTTTTTAAAGCTTTAATATAAGAAATTTGATAGCTTTTCTACTCAATAGTAAACTGTTATTTTCAAATACAAACAGTTGAATTAGAGTAGAACTGTTGCGATTGAGAAACAATTGAATTTTAAATGAAATGCATTTTCTAAAATTGAATTCAGAATATTTATACTGAAAATGGTCAAAATCCGATAATTTGATGTCTCTATGACAACACTTGCAAAAGAAAACTGTTAGCCATCTTTAGACTGTTTGCGCTCAAGTCTCAGATGTACTATATATTGCAAGTGTTGCACACAATGGCAAAGATAGGTATGGTTTGAGTGATCCATTATCACAAGGATTTACTACCACTTTCCTTACCTTTTAATAATGCAAAATCTGAAGAAAATGTGTCACTTTTCTGTTAGTAATAAATATGAATTTGATCTGGTATTATGAAAATATTTCAAGTGTTTGCCATATTTTGTGCTGTGGTTTGTGTTGAATAAAAGAGAATCGTATAAAATATAATTGTGTCGTCTTTAGTTGTGTTAGTGCTGGAGATTGTCTGCACTACGTATTCCAGTAGAGCATAAGTTTAGAGTAATACTAGTCTGATGTGTGATGTAGTGCTACCGTTGTTCACTTGCGCTTTAGATGCGAGCACACCATTCTTTCTCTTGCTCTGAACAATATTGAAAATTCTGATCAATGCTTCTCTCCCTATGGATATTTGTGTCACTTTATCCTGTCTTCAACTGTAGTACCACTAAATTAACACTTTTAGTGTGTTTGAGATGCCTTCTATATTTCTATTAGATTAAGTAATAAAAATAATAGTCAACTGCAGTACTATATATATAAATAGATTCCACAGAATATCTGTCGGTAGATTTCTTTATTTACCTCGATGTGTGTACTTATTAACTACTATATACTGATATATACCAGTACTGGCAGATATAACAACAAAGTGTGTCCATTTTATTTGATTGGTTTATTCTCTCAAACTGAAAAATCTAATTTCTTGCCAAATACTGAACAATAATATGCTTCTGAGCGGAATGAATGCATCGCGATTTCGCATGTTTGGTAAGATCATCTTTTAAGTATTAGTTTAGAAAGAAGGGTCCTCTAAGGTCCTCTACCAACCATTAGCTTCATTCTAAAAATAGTACAACCAATCGATTTGTGGAAAAAATTCTTTTAGACTAAAAGCTTTGTAAATTAAATTTTAATTTACGATTATTTACCAATTCTGTTTTCAATATTTTACTAACGTTTTACCTATATTCTTTCTTTAAGTATTGTTTGTAAATTGACTTGCTGATTCTTTTTGGTTCTCAAATCACAATTTGTTGATGAGGACAATTAGAGGACAATCGTATCATATTTTCAGTCTAAGACGGAATAAAACCATTAGTAGCTCAAATCAAGTCTATAACAAAGTTAATTGAAAGGACGCCTTTCTTTGTAGTGTGTTCTCAATAGAATGTGGTTCAATTAAACTATACTTAATACGCAAATTCACTATCATTAAAGTGATTGATCATTACAGGCTACAGTTTCATTTTTTAAGTCTCAGTAAAATAGAAATTAGTCCGAACTTTCTAAACAAAAATGAAAATGAACAATACACGTTTGGTAATAGTAAGTGAAGTTGATTTACAAATGCTTATAAAATAAATTTATGTTCAAATATAGCTAGTAAATATAATCTTGTTTTCATCTTATCTCAAAATGATCTCAACCTGAGTATAAAATAAATATAGCTAAAATATTGATCAAATTGTGTTGAAAGTTTTGTTTCAAGAGATGTACTTTCATTAACTTGAAAGGTCGAAAGGACTCGTGAGACTTGAAATTTCTTCAATAAATTCAAAAGCAGTGATTTTTAGTCGAAGGTTTGAAGTTTATGTTTAAATCCTCGAATGAATAGCAAATTCGGAACCTAGGATCGAGACTTTGATCAAATTTTCTAGATAAGAACTTTAAGAAAATTGACAAATTAATGGAAAAATGATTTAACGAACATTTTATAAATTTATATTCATAAAAAATGAGCAAGTTTTAAGTAATGATCGAACTGAACCCCACTAGAGTTCCTAACTATCTTTTGTTGAATTTATCGATTTGTTCTTTTTTATATTTACTCTATTTGTGCCTTCTAACATCAGCACTAGTATTGCCAATCAATTAGCTTGAGCATGGAAATCTGCAATCCCATTTTCTTTTCGAATATTATATTTGGATGTATTATATGAATTCAAGTTTTTGCTTCTATCATTTTATGTTCAAAGCTTAAACGATTTTCTTCAAGTTTAGCACTTTTTATTGTCTTCAGTCTCTGTTTTTATTCAAAAAGCAGAACAATTTTCAAATTGCGAAATTGTTATTGCAATCAAACATTTTTATGTTAGCCTTGAAAATAATCGACTCATTTATGGGAGTGCTTCACATGTTTGTGCTTAGAAAGCAATAGGCTTGTTTTAATATGAAAATCTCGATTTCTAATCAATAGGCGATCCATTAGGAATTCACGAACAATCAGACACAGAACTAGGAGAAAATGCTGACGGAAAGTGCTCGAATCGAACTCGAAAGATCTTACGCGGTGTCATCTTGACAATGCTGATTGCGTTTTCATGGGTCGGAACATTATATTTACTAAAAATGAGTTTCAAAAGTGAGAAAGTTTTAGTGGCGATCAATCAATTTGGAACTTCCAACTTTACGGAATCACTCACTAACAATAAAGAATTACTGCCGACATCTACTCAAGTATGTAATTAGTTATTACTGTTTAAATATTGATAAAATTGCTTTCATTTCATTAACTATTCATATGATAGGAACCGTATGTATTTGAAGATCAAAACGAGTATGTATTCGATGCTCCGTATTTTGCGACCTGGTTTTGTTCCATATGGAATATACTATTTATGCCAATTTACATATTGAGTCACCTCTGCTGTTGTAATAAAGATAATACATCCACGAGAAAAATGATTGTGTAAGTAACCTTAGAAAGTAACGAAGTGCACTTTGTACCATTACAATATAACCATTTGTTGACCAAAACCCAATTAACATAATTCTTGCATGACCGAAAAGTTTCTGAAAAAACTAATTCAATTACTTTGAATGAAGCTTCAAACTTACAACAATTCTTTACACTTTTGGATAATTGTAGATTCTCTAATATCCACGGATAAATCAACTCTAATGTATTCTTAGTAATAAAATCAATTCAAATGCTGTAACTCTTATATTATGAAAAATGTTCGGCTTTAGATGATTTTCATTGTTGTGATTATTTGGGTTTTGGCTCATGTAAGCCATCACAAAATTAATTAGCAAATAGTAAGTTTGGCTCTGTGTAAGTACGAGAACCAGAGTAAATAATGAACTAGAGTCAAAGTCTACTAAAGCTGGATTCCACACTTTTTTCAGAGTTGTTTCAAATTTGTTAGTTCAATAATTCGCTGATTAGTTTAGAAAGTCAATTTGATTTTATAGCTCTATATATTTATCTATTTAGTGAAAGTATTCAAGCATTTATGGAAAAAGGGTTCACTGCTCTCCAATTTTTTGGTCGGTGTGGATTTTTTTGCGTCCTATGGATGTTAACTAATTATATGCTCATATTCTCACTGAAAATTCTCGACACAACTGTTGTTATGGCATTATTTTCGTGTACTGTTTCTATTGTGTACTTACTTTCATGGGTTGTTCTTCATCAACAATTTGTGGGCATACGAGTAAGTCTTAATTTCATTTATAGCAATTCATTTCAAATTCAATAGTTTGTGGATCGGAGTTGCCAACAATGACTTTTCAGTAGTTGCTTAAGTCTTTAAAAATATCCCTAAATACTTGAAGTCAGCTCTAAAACCACTAATGTTTCAATTTGGTCTAATACGATGGTCTATAAATCGAGCAAAATACAGATATACTCAAAAGCCATAATGATTTGCCTATTTTATAAAATTTGATTACTTATAACCTTCAAAACAAAGTTTGTTTCCATTTAAGAGATTCGATCACGTTTTGGCTACGGGTAGTTAAATCTGACTTTTCAGTATAATATCTAATACGTGCATTAATTCGATGTTTCTTAAGGTTCGCACGTTTTTAGATTGAATCTCTTTCACGTTTATTAAGAATAAATATCTTAAACTAGAGCATAAGACATGTAAAAGCTATTAATAATTTATTTGGTTTCATAGATAGTAGCTGTGATAATTTGCGACACTGGTATCGCTTTATTGGTCTATATGGATGGTGTTCAAAGACATAGAACTCTGGCAGCAGTTATGATTGCGTTTGGATCAGCTATCGGGTCTGCTGTCTATAAGGTATTACGTTTTAACCGTTAAGCTATGGTTTTAATATGATAAACTTGTTGTTTGGTCAATCCATTGCACTAATTATACTCACTATGAATACTGTAACTTATTGAACTTTATTCGAAACTTTAAGTCAAAAGAGTTTCATCATCTTCATAATGAACGTTTTCCAAGTAATAATGTCGTTACAAAATATCTAGCAAAAATTACTAATCAGTTCCGAATCGCTTAATCTGTTGAGGGCAGTCCAGTATTTTAAAGATATGATTAGTGTTTTATAACTTATGATTTTTGCAATTTTGCCTGTGCTGTTGCTTAGACCAAGCTCATCTTGATTTAAAGTTGTTTTTAATTATCATCTATGTAAACATTTTCACTCTTTTCATAGTTTCGAAAAATTATAAGAATTAATATTTGAACAAGTTTAAACATTTTTTATTTTATAACATATTTAACGGCACATCAAAACGCAAATATGATTTTCAATCGATAATTTTGTAGTCAGAAATGTAAACGTTCAAAAACAGGTGTTTGATATGCGATCGTAAGACTTTAATGTTTGAGTCTTATCATTTGTCCAAGCTCTGTTGCGTATATTCAGATGCTCTATTGTTATTTGCTCAAATAACCTTTTATTATAAAAAATCTTTACAATTTTCAAAGATTTGACGAAAAAGCTCAAAGGAACAGATTTTGATAAGTCGATACGTGTTTGATCGAATTAAATTTTGTTCATAAATTTTTATTCTAGGTGTACAATTCCTAGAAAAAGTTGTTTCATAACTATTAAGATTCCATTTGAATATAAGACTTCAAGTAAATGGACGAAACAATGTAATGAAGTTTCACGCTGGTTTATAGATTATTATGATAGTTCATTTGAGGCGTGAGTGGAGATATGATCGAATTGCGAGCGGTATGTAGGTAGCAATTGATTGAGGCTTTCTCCAATATTTTTAATTATAAATATTTGCCATCTTTTTAAATAACCAAAGTATATAGTCGCCAACTGATGCAACCAAACTTATATTCCGATAAAAAAATTCAAAATTAAACAGTTTAATATAAATATTTTGTCACACTATTAATATAGGTTTATTATAGCAAGTAATTTCAGTAATATGAAATAATATGAACAACTTGCAAACTTAGTCAAATAATGATAAAAGCTCTGAGTATACTTAGAGCGTAATATTGAAGCTTAAGCTCTTAAAATTTGATTGTCATTTTGAAAATGATTCAGCTTTGCTTAAGATCTAAATTAATGAGTCGCTTAATGTTGCTTTTGCTTTGATCGACAAATCAAACACTAGATAACAGGTGAAACACATTTTAAGTGGAAACTAAAGAAAAACTGAGATATTGTAATACCTTGTCAAATCAATATTGTAATATCTGTTGTGCTTTAATGCTGAGACTCGACCAGATGGATTTACATAAAAGTTTGTTACACATCATTTCAGTACATCTAAACGTATGATTAAAGATCAACAATAAGTAGAAACAAAGCCGATTAGTTAAGAAATTGATCCGATATTGTATTTATTCATAGAACTTAGAAACTAAGCTAATTAATTACTGAGATCTCGAGTTTCTTATTGCTATAAAAATAAATAATTCGAATTAATTTCAGGTGTTTTTTAAACGAATGATCGGTTACACAACATTAGCGCAAATGTCATTATTCTTCACTTTAGTCGGTTTACTGAATGCATTCCTGATGTGGCCTTTAGTTCTATTACTTTATTTGTGTGGCGCCGAAACAATAATATGGTCACAAATTCCATGGACAACACTTATGGGTTCAGCTGCTCTCTCACTAACAGCAAATGTTTTAGGTAATTTTGGTATTGTTTGGACGTATGACGTGTTTCTGACACTCGGTCTCTTCTTTGCCATTCCTATTTCTGCTGGTAAGTTATTCTGTTAATTGATGCATAGATTGCGAACTATGCATCAATTCTACTCTCACCGAATATATGACACAATTTTACTGAAAAATCATTACAGTTTCAGTACTATATCACAGCTAAAAATTGAATTTGTTCTTATTTCAAATCAATATAATTTATTGATTTCAGTGATCGATACGTCTATACATCGGGTTGTATTCCGTGATATGAAATTAGGCGGTGTTTTGTTAATACTTTTTGGATTTATTGTTGTATTACTTCCTGATAATTGGAACGAATATTTGGGTGACTTATTGAGACAAAGATTAGCTAAATGGAAAAGAAGAGAACAAATGAAAAAGAATGGAAGAGTTCAGGACACGTCCACTGGACACCTGTCAAGATTAAGAACATCGAGTGGTAGAGTTAAATAGATTGATAATCAATCGCAATAAGATTATAATCAATACGAAATCACATTTAAAGCAACATTTTTACTCGAGTCACCACAAACTTTAATCGAATCTGTTTTGAGGCCAATTGTAGTCAAATTAATTCCAAATTGAAAAATACTTTCGAGAATAAATCTAAAGATAATATTATATTTCTATGCAATACATTAAATATTTTTTTATTCATAATTTCTTCCGAAATACTCTCGAGTTGATCATCAAATAAATGGCATAACATTGAAAACGCTTCTCTTGGAAATCATGCATTAAAAGTGATTAGCATTAAATTGCCATTTAATACACATTTTATGTTAATTGAGCATTTAAAAAAATTATCGCTAGATATCTATTCAGTCTTAAGTGGTTCATTAGTTTAAGATTAACTCAATTGAATGTTGAAAATAATAATTGTTGACTTTTTCAATAAAATCTTTAATCAAATGTGGAAACAAGTCTTTATTTTTAACTCCATAGCATTTTGAACGAACTGAACAATAGTTCTTGTGATGTTCCGTAACGGAAAAAAGATTCATCTTTTTTATATAAAAGGGGACTTTTATTACCATATAATTATTTAACTCGATTGAAACTTTGTAGATACAGACAAATACGTGTAAACCTAAAATCCTATTCAATCATAGGTTACCTTATATAAGACTTCGTCACACTTTATTTAACCCTAAACTTATTGTAAGTAGTTTTCTAAATTCTTTAAACACGAAAAATGGTTAAAGATTTGAAAAAATTATTTAATTTAAAAGTTATTTGCAACTTGATAATTAATCAACTAGAATATTGGTTCGAGAAAGTGTAGCGTAAATAATTGTACAGATTAATATTTTGTCAAACAATAACGGAGTCACTTGACGAATGAATGAGACGCGACAACAGTTCGAATTATTGTTTCTAGCAGCAGTTGCTAACTCTCAAATAAACGATTGGTGTCAGTTTAGCACAGCCAGTTTAGCTCAGGAGGCATTTTGGCGAGTAGGCTTAACCGAAGCCAGACCAAATTTGCAACTGATTTTCTGTTCCCTCACTTAAGTTTATATTCAGATTATATAGTATTATCTGAGTTCAATTTTAAAATCTAAAAGACACTTTAAACTTTGAACTCATTAGCAGAGCTATAAGAAATATTTACTTATTCTTTTGAATAAAATTTTAATATTTTTATTCGTTAATTTGACTGAACTCAAAATTGGCAAGCTTTTAGAATTTCATATATGAACATTTTTGAGGTGCAAATTCATTTAGTCTCAACTTAAATTCTTGAAACTCAAGCTCTTGATAGTGACTTTGAAAAATGCGAGTTTTCTAAAATCTAAACTGAAAGTGGAAAAACATCGCATTTTGCCTTTTTGGCTTAACTCGTTGATGGAGTGCCATATTCTGCTAAAGTGACTTCTGACAAAATGACTCCTACCAAGTATTGAGACAATCAAAATAAAAGTCTAAGATCTAAAGCTTAGATATTAGTCAGAATAATGTTGACAACACTAGGTTTAATCGTCGTGTACAGATTCAAATTTTGATGTTCGACATTTTTTGCTTAAGGCCTATCTAAGGTTGTCTTCAGAGTCTCAAATGGCATCAAAAACTACTCAAAGGCTTATCAACACGAAATACAAAATGTATTCGTTCGGTACTATTTATTGAAGTTCTATCAAAAGACGTCAGTACTGTCATCTTAATGAAAACTAACATTCGCTCAACTTGTCTCAAAATGAGTGCCTAATATTTAGCCGCAATTTTCAAACTGAATAATAAGTTGAACAATAGAATGACTTAATAAGTTTTGACCTGAATAAGTTCTTGCCAACAGCCTTTATTTTCTTTCAACAATAATACTGATAAAACCTTAAATTTGAAATTAAAAACTTTTTTGAAGCAAAAGACTTGAGGCATAACTTTCAATTAAAAAGTAATCATCATTTCTAGCTACCAATAGATTTTTAATCAACTTTTTACGCTTGAGAAATTCGGTATAAATTTAAGATAATAGTAATTGTAATAATTTTGATGATTGAGTAAATTCTAAAACTGAGCTAACATTAATATAACCCATTTTAATCAGAGATAGTAATCTTGTTTTAGAATATTTTACAACTTTTACAAACGACTATATTATATTCTCCCAGAGTCTAATCGTTTAGACTCATAAACTTGAGGATGTCATAATTGAAGTGATAAGATATAAATGGCGTTCTTTTATAACAAGTAAAAATTTGATAAGAAATGAAGTTACTTTCTTATTAGAAATCTTCTATCATTTGAAGGAACAAATTTAAAATCAAGTTTTTCTAACTTGAACTTCGCGTTAGTCTAAATTTTTCTACAGATGGTAAACACATTTTTGCGATACTCAAAGTTAGCCCATTCACGATTCAAAACGTGGTTTGAAAAATGAAGTTTTTGTAAATTACTATACTGTGGGATTTAGGATTACTTTAATATGTGCAAAATCTGTCATTACAATTGTTTAAATACTGAAAGCTGCCCAACAGTCAGTAGTTTAGTGAAAGAACAGAATTAGTCGATGCAATAGAATCAGTTACTTATTCCGCTCTTCAAAAAACCACTTAATTATGAAATAAGAGTGTATGAAGTTTGAAATAAACATAAATGAGTCAAAAATGTATAAAATCAATTTGTATCTGGTTGCGGGCAATGTAATAGAACTTTGTTTAAGCTTGTCTTTAGTAGACTGCCACAAGTTTGAGCTTTTAATTTAGAATCTGTCCAAATTAAAACACTTTTTCTGTTTTTGTTAGAGTGTGCGGTATAAGTACCAGATATTACGCCTTACAATTAGGACAACATGTTGACATTGAGATACAGAACGACATACATAGTATGTGTGTATAAATGCAAATTGGCATCAGAGTTAACAGCTAACACATCGGACAAAGCAATAGATTTTAATCAGTTTCAAAGTCATTGTTGGATCACATGTTTAAATTGATCCATAAGGTAGTGCTTATAACTTATAATGGAGAATAAGCTACTCGATAATTAGGGACCAATAAAAGTGGATATATAGTTATATTGTATTATAAAACAAAAACTGATTGATTTTTTGCACTGAGGAAATCATGCATACGTTAGTCGAGTGTTTGAACTTTAGAGTGGAAAGTTATGCAACTCAAAACATGCCTTATTCTAGTTTAGTTTTTAACATTGAAGCCAATGCTTACATTCCTTAATATAATTTTGTTATCCCTATAATTGTTTAATATTTTTGATTATTCAATATTTTTGGTCATATTTAGAGCAAAGATATAGTTAATAATGTCTTCAAATTCAAATATAAAAAAGCAAACGGAAGACAACTGTTCGCAATCAATATCTTTGGTCACACAGAACAGTGATAATAATGAAAGTAATACGAATAGTGAATTAATTGACGTGAGAGTTGGCTCGCGGAAAAGTAAACTGGCCTTAATTCAAACTGAATTCGTAATCAAACTGTTAACTCATTTCTATGGAAGTGAAAAATTGAATTTTGTTATCAAAACAATGACTACAACAGGTGACAACATTCTAGATATTCCGCTCTCAAAGATCGGAGAAAAAGCTTTATTTACGCGTGAATTAGAACAAGAACTCATCGACAATAAAATCGATTTTATTGTTCACTCGCTAAAGGACTTGCCTACGAGTCTTCCGAACGGTTGCTGTATCGCAGCCATAACCAAGTAATCACAATTGTTTATCATTATGAAATATTTAGTTTTTCTAATTTTTTCCCAATCATTTTTATTTTCTAAATGAAATATTTCTCTAAAACAGATGTTTCTCTAAAAATGTCGATACTTTTGTTCGTCCATCAGAATGAGTGATTGATCGCAACAATTGTTGTAGTATTAGACGCTTCAAACTTGATGAGCTTCAAACTATCACTCTATCACTAAAGCTATCATTCAATGTTTCAGTTATCAATACTCTATCAAAAACATTGATTAGCATTGATTGAACTATTTCTAAAATTGATTCTCAAACGTTGATGTATTGACAACCTGTTGATTGCATGTAGTCGAGGTGATCACTCGAACCGTTAGACTTTTTTTCCATCATTATTACATTTCAATACAAGTAATGAGAACATGAATAATAAATTAATGAAACCGATAAATCAATTCAAATACATAGTAATCATTAATTGAGAATATTTTTGGTAGTCTCTCCTCTAAACAATCAAAGCTCAGGTCAAACAATTCACACAATTACTGAAAATAAGGTAATGAACAAATGGCATAACTGTTAATATCGCTCTTTTTAAACCGTGTTTCGCTTCACTTCTAACTGATTTTAATTGAAATTGCCTTATTAGCCATTACTTTGTATCAAATCATTCGTCTTATTGATTGTATTGCGAGAAGTTTTATGAAATTTGAGCACAAACTGAAACTCTATATTGTTTTTTCAGTGATCATTTCTTAATATTTTAATATTACTTTTAATTTGCAAAATACCAACTTTCAAATTGTTAACTAAACAAGTCTTGGTAACTTCTATCATGTCTCCATATTTTTATATAACTTTGATAGCTTGAAAATTAACGTTTTTTAAACAAAACTTTTTGATAGACGCGAAGATCCTTCGGATGCTTTGGTACTAAAAGAAGGCCTAAAACTTGAAAATCCTATTGATATCCTAAGTTCATGTGATGAAAGATCAGATCCAGTGACTATTGGCACATCTTCACTCAGGCGTATTGCACAATTAAAGCGTTTAAATCCTAATATAAAAATAGCTGACATCAGAGGAAATTTAAACACTCGTATATCAAAACTCGATAATGAAAACTCTTCATATTCAGCATTAATCCTCGCATCCGCTGGTCTTAAAAGAGCTGACTATGGTAACCGTATATCAAAGCGACTATTAGATAATTGGTATTACGCTGTAGGCCAGGGGGCACTTGCCATCGAGTGCAGAACCAATGATGAGACTATCATCGATTTGTTGAGACCAATAGTTGACGCGAAGACCACTTTCGAATGTTTAGCAGAGCGTACTTTTATGCAACAATTAGAAGGAGGATGTTCTGTACCTATTGGTGTCAAATGCAGTTGGAATCAAGACAATTGCGATGATAGCGAAAGTTTGTCACTATTAACACTCGATGGTATTGTTCTGAGTTTAGATGGCCTCAGAAAAGTACAAAATAAACTGACTTTGGATCTAAATCAAACACTGGTGGCAGATATTGACAATCCTTCGACTAGTAATTATACAGGAATAGCAATCGATGGCATGAGTAAAGACAATTTAATGAATAAGTTTAAGAATAGTGCAATACTCGGCTACAAGTTGGCACAAAGTTTATTGGAATTGGGGGCCAAAGAAATACTTAACAATATTAGACAAACATGAATTTAGTTTAATTTGCTGAGTTTGGTGACTCGAGTCAATCACACACTTTTGTTGCTCAATATTGACTTTTAGATAAGGATTAGATAAACAATTGTAGGCAAAACAAATATCCTTTTCTTTGTTTATTGACTTCAGATTTTTTATCGTAGAGTTATATTTAAATTTATTTAGTTTTATTTTGATATTGGCGTTCTGGAAATGATTAATCCTATGGGATGTGTTCTAAAGGTGGTCTTGTTCAAGGATCTACAGCTTAACAATCATTTTAAAATATCTCGCAGGTTTCCGTCTGTTTCCTCTCCTGAAAAAGCCTTTTGTTAAAATCAATTAAGAAATTTACGTATGAAATACAAATTAGTAAATCAATGAATAATTTATGTATAAGTATATCAAACACTTTAACGCGTATTTAAATTAAATTACAAGCTATTATTGTTAAGAGTTTTGAAAATTTTGAGAATGAAAATTAATGTTTTACAAGATCTCAAATTTCAGTTTATTTCCATTGGAGAAATATCATTTGAAACAGTCGAATCCTTTTGAATTGTTTCGTAAAGTATCATTAGATCCGGTGTTGTCTTGATTTGGGATAAAAAGTCCGTCATCAGTAGATTTTTATCTTACGGAGAAAAATTTAGATAATAGCTCAATCAGTTTCAAGTCAAACTTGTATAATTTCATACCAGCGTCAGGAATAGTGAGTAATGCTAAGAATGCTCTCATGGCTGATCTCTTGAGTTCGTCCTGCTTTTCAAATTCTTGTTTGACAGCGTTGGCCTTAACCTTGCTGACACATGTTCCTTTCAAGGGTTCCACTAATCGCTCTAAACCTATCATTTAATAGATAGAAATATTATCAGTTTTCATAATTCAATCGATAGTAATTAGAATAAGTGTTAGCGTACGTTGCAAAATAGCAGAAGGGCACAGAGTCGAAAGTCGAACTAACATCAAATATGTAAGCATTTTAATGTCGTAGTGATCACGTAAACCGTCCTCAACGTGATTGAGAAACTCGAAAATGTCAATTCTATCGAGACAAGAATCCAATAAAGTGTACATGCATTCGAAGGCAGCTTTTCTTATATCAAGTCCGTCGTCAACAGTGTGTTTGAATGGACCCATTTCTACTTCACGAATCAACTCTTTCTATTGAATCAGAGACATAATGCATTTTAAATTAATAATCAGAAGAACAATTTTGGTAGATTGGAGACATGAGACATACCCTGACTTTAGTTTCATTATATAGTTGAGGTAAGATAGAGTCGAGTAAATCTCTTATGAGTGAAGGCTTATTGTGAGCCGCAGAGTTGAAAGCCACTAAAGCGACTCGTCTCACATTGATATCAGGATCCTGTAACGTCTTTAAGAATTCTCCGATCGAGTTTCGTAGCAAAGGGTCAATTTTTTGTGGTTGATCTGAAATCGTGAACTTCATGGCTGTGACAACTGTGCTTCTGGCCAATGGAGATTCCGAACCCAAATAATTTTGAAGTCGTGGCAAAAGTGTGACGGGATCTATTAAAGTGAGTTTTCCTAAACATTCTGCCACAACGTTTCTCGTTCCTTCTTCTGGACATTCACAGTGATTGAGCAACAATTTCCAAATAGAATCCAAGTGCGGTTCAAGCAATTGGATCATTGCTGGATTCGCTGATAGACAACTTATTATTTCTTTCAATGAATGCAGTAATAGATATTGTCTTTTTTGTCTGTTTTCAATTTCTACCAAAACGAAAGGCAGATATTCGCCTAAGTTGCCAACACTAACACTTCCCAGACAGAAAGAGGCTGCAGATTTCACTTCTTCGCTCGAAGAGTTAAATGACTCCATTATTACATCTTTTAGATCCTTAACGAAACTCAAATCAACACTTTTGCCGATCTCTCCGATGGCCAGTAAAGTAAACAGTTGGATGGTATCTGAATCTCTATGATTTCTAATGTTTGTCAACAACTGACGCACAGAATTGATGGCACGCTTCTCATCGATTATAGAGATGGCAGACATGCATTTGGCAATCGAATGATATGCCTGTTTATGTAAATTCAACGTCTGGTTACGATTCGGATTAATAATTGGTTGAGTCAGACGTAACACTAGTTCTTCGTAGTCCAGGCCTGGAAAACTGTTTTGAACGATCGCTTGAAAGAATTCAAGCATTGAATTCAAAGCACTTCCTTGTAGTAAAGGAGATCGAACTAATATCAGTGCTTCAGGTAGTATTGTTTGCGGTATTATTGCCAAAAATGCCATATGTGATCGTATCAGAGATGTCAACATATTCAATGTTAACTGAAAATTATTAAAATTAAACCTTTTAAGTTCAAGTTTCAAGACTAATCACTGAGAGCTCAAAAGAGACTGATAAAGAAAAGCATGAATTGAAAGCAAAGCACCAAAAGAGTATTTTACTGACTTGTGATATATGTAAATCACTTTCGTTAATAAGTGGTGGTACTTCATTCAAAATTATGCCAATTGTCTCAGGACTTAAATATTCGCCTAAAATTGATAAACAATAAGATCAAAATCTATTCAAATAGAATAACATGGGAAAACTTACTGTAATTTTTGACCAAAGTATCGATTAATACAAGTGTGCTCAATTTGAGAGCCCTTTGATTCTTCCTTAAAAATGATGCCAATACTGGAAATGCTTCCGGTAATAAGGGATTCAAATCCAATTTGAACTCTGAGCTAATAATAGAAAAGTTTCAAACTTAATGTTGAGAATTTAAAATAAATTTTCATAATGTGCTTAAAAACCTGGCAATTTTGGTAATGGCCTTAACACAAGTGAGTCGTGTTATTTCGTTTCTCAAACGATCCAATAGTAATGGAAGACTAGTTCGGAGTTCAGAATGCATCTTATCTCCAAATGTGCTAATTATTTGTCCCATACATGTAATCGCTCTCTCTTTGACTTCTTGATCAATATCAGCAGCTTTTAGTTTAATTAAAGTGCACTCATATATTGGAGCCACATGTGGCTGGAAATTGAAATCTGTTGAACCTTTAAATGTTCACAAAACAGATATAAAAATCCTTCAAATAGATGGACTCAATTAGAACTCACTTGTCGGTCGAATAACCCTTATAATTTGTGTCAATACAAGCAGAGCTTCGGATGTTATCTTGTAGAAAGAATCTGCCACTGCGTTAATAATCGCAGGCAATAGTATGTGAACGTGTTTATGAAATACTTCCGGATTGTGAGTCTTGAGCAGAACATTCAAGAAGGCGAGTGTATCGATCTTCATGTTAGAACTTGAGTTCTTGTCACTAAATTTAAGTTATTTGATTCAATTTTCGATCAATCAAACTTTTAATAATACCTTAAAGAATATAGAATTCCAGGTATAAGATTTGAGACATGATCAGTGAGAGCGCCAGGCAGTACGTGCACTAATTCAGTCAACAGTAAAAACGAACTCTGACGCGTTTTAATACTCTTTTCTCTCAATTGTTTGTGCAAAGACTTGACAATCGAAGGCACCTGTTCTCGCAAAATTGCAGTCACATTCTCGGAATAATGCAACGAGTTGTCGTAACCTGTTGCGGTTCCGATAACCGTACGCGTTTGTTTCAACAATGCTATGTATGCGTTAAATACGTCCACTTTTACATTCTCTTCTCTTTCTGTTGAAAAAAAATTCAAACTCAGATGGGTCAGTACATGAGCTTCAATACTGACTATTTCTTTGCTACAAACTTAAACCATATTCACATAAATCATAGTTAAAAACTTGCCCTTATATCTTGATATCAATTCTAGCGAAACTTTTCGATAAAACTCGACAATCATGTCATGTCTGGTTGAAATAAGGGCTTCGAGTGCTTTAGCAGAGGATCGCCTCACTTTCCAACTCATATCGTCATCATCACTGTATTCATCATTACTATCTCCGTCTTCGTCTTCATTATCCATTTCCATGTCTTCATCATCCATATCGTCGTCATCATAATTATAATTTGGATCATAACATATGTATTTCAAGCAAACATTTATGATCTGAGGAATAGATTAAAAAGATTAAAACAGATTTCTTAATAACTGAAGCAGGATATGAGCACATGAACGTACAGTTGAGACATGAGGCGATATCTCTTTAGGACAACGACGAACGAATGATTCAAACGCTTGAATACAATATTCTTTGAGTTCATCATCTTCTGAATTACAATATTTTACAATTAAAGGCATGACTCTTTCCAAGTTTTCGCCAAATCTATGACCCGCTTGTCTGCTAATAGCTGCAATGCATTGAATATATGTCTTAGCAGTTGAATCGCTGGCATTTCTGCTCAATTCTTCGAGAAGAAACTCAATAACCCTGACATATAGTGGTTGACTGCAACACATCGTTAGGTAACTGATTGCTGTTATGGCTCTCTTGCGAACTGCAAGACGTTGACTCAACAATTGAGGAATGAGTGCGTCTTGAATGTTTGCGTGAAATGAAACCAAAAGTGCACCAAAACGATTAAGTAAATCTGACAATATTTCAAGCGCTTCCAATTGAATGGTCACGTCATCGTGCTTTCGACACATACAAAAATACAAGATAAACAATTAGTTCAACTAAGGCAATCAAAAGCGGAGCTTCGCTGTTTTTTAACAGATATGTTTTTAATATTACATTAATAAGTAAATTTTAACAGATTACTTCAATTTATACTCAAATAAATGTTTTGAAAGTAGTTTTAGAATTTAGTGACATCTTTTTAAATCTAATGCTGTGTAGAATTCATTAAAATTTCAGAATAGTTTTTATATTTCTATATTCCTACTAATAACTTATTATTAATTTGATTGAATCTAAAATTACTTCATTTTATGATTTTTTGAATTAACTTTCAATATAGTGTTACAAAAAGTGCTATTATTTTGATAAATTAACAAATGACAGTTTGTTACAAATACCTGTGAAATAGCATTGGCTAAACGTCCTGTAATTCTTTTGCAAATGGTTGAGACCAAACTCGTAGAGCTAGGTGACAATTCAGCGATCACTGTTTTAAGACCAATACTGGATATATCTCTGAGTTGTTCGTTGTTGGAGATCATATTTGTGCACAAAGTGTCGACTATTGTCTCTACTTGTATCTCCTTTACTTTATTGACAAGTGGACCCAAACTATTGATTCAGATATAAAAATTGAATGACCAAATCATATTTCAACAAAATTGATTAGTTATATTATGGTAAAGGCATATTGAAAATGACCTATCTACTTGGCATATAATTATATGCAAATCTGAACGTTATAAACTATTAAACAATTCAAATAAATTTAAACCATTTGACAGCCAGGTTCTGGACTTCTCCGTTCTTGTCTTCCAATAATTTCAATAGCATTCTGACCACTTTCTTCTCGCAATCATCGTCTAATTTGATCGAATCTTTTTGCAATTCTGACATCAAGTCATTTGTGGCCATAAAACGAAAGTCTTTGTCCGTCGATGTCATCTTTATATTTATTTAAATAAGTAGAAAATAATTAATTAAAAAATCAAAATATGAAAACGATAAACAAGCATACAAACCTTTTCCAGTAAGTTTGAGATGTGATACGAAACTGAAGTCATTTTCGATATTATATTCAACAACTCTACAAATATATTATTATTATTAGTTTCAATTCAATTTAAATTATATCCAAATAATTCACATCTAATTCATTTTTATACTGATTATTGCAAATTATTTCATCAAAATACAATTAAAAAATTTAATTAAAAAATTTAAAAAATGAAATTAAAAAGTAAAATTAAAAATCTTAATGTTTATAATCGGAATATTTAAGGAAACAGCTCACTATTTTCTACTTACATTTAATATATTTGAATCAATTGCTAGTTTATCATTAGTTATGGTAACGTCAACGTAAAAAGAGTTTCAAATTGAATTTTGTCAATTTAATATTAAATTCAATTAAATACGAAATCAATTTTGCAGAAAACAAGTTGAAAACAAATCTTTTATTTGTTTCGTATTGCCATTGATATTAGAACTGATAGTAAAATCGAGTGCCGGCTCATATTTTTCTAAACGTTGTTCAACTTACCCCATATTAGTACCTTTTATGTGCCAATTTACCACTCAAATATAACGAATATACGTATGTAAAAGTGTGTTTGTATTTACATAGTTAGCATTTTTCATACATTTATGAACACAAAGCATACTTGAACCATTGATTGGGCTAAGAGTTAGTCCTTTTATCATCAAAATTTGAATTCCATGTAATAAATGAACTAAAGTCTTTCAATTTAAACGATTAGAAAACAATATCTTTAGACTAAAAAATTGATTTAATCTAAGATAAAAGAAACTATGTTTAGGATTGTTAACCGTAAACTTTTAGGCCAAAGCATAACTTTATATTGAACTGAAGCAAACTTAACTTACAATCAGATACTAATACTGTTTTATGAATACATAGAATTAATGTTCAATAATTAAATGAATGACACAAACAATAAAAGTTATGCAACTTTATTATTCTGGAAATTGACAAGGTTTCACAAAATCTATCGATATCAATATGTTTATAATTGAAACTTTTGTTCCATAGTTAAAAGTAGCTGTAAGACAATGCGAGTTGTGGACAAATAGCTGCAATTCAGAGGAATCAGATTATCAGTTCTTAGAATGAGTATTTGGTTAAAATTCTTTTCAGTTGATCACATTTTAGTCATACAGCAACTGACATATGAAAGCGTTTGTGTGTGTGTGTGTGTGTGTGTGTGTGTGTGTGTGTGTGTGTGAGAGAGAGAGAGAGAGAGAGAGAGAGAGAGAGAGAGAGAGAGATTGGTATAAAATGTACTATAATATAGTGTAGTATCAAAAGGTTCTAACATTTAAGTGAATATTTATTCATAAAGTTATATACTTCATTTATAAGTTATTACTAAGTGTTTAGTGCTTTTAAATGTGAACTTTGATGTATTGCAATCTCTTTCTCTCTTTTATAAACGGTTTCATATTACTCGACAATCTTAGTTCTAATGTCTAATGGAATTGCATTCGGCGACAGAAGTGATAGTTTTGCAGCTTTCAATCCAATTGACACTGATTGTGATAACGTTTTGTTGGCAATTAGTCCACTGATCATCGCTGACGCAAAACTGTCAATATATAAGTTGAAAACTAGATAAGAATCTTTTTGAAAGTAAACTCATATTGTTTCAACTAGATTTACACTCGGTTCCAATAATATGTGTGATGATCTCGGATTAATCAGTGATAACTTTGGGAGCAAACTAAGGGTAACATATATAATCAAATATTGAAATATTAATATCATTGAGTTTTATTAATTAGTCATTGCAAATATATATTTCAAAGTTTTTACTCATACAAAAAATTCACATTTTATTCGAATAAAATATCAACTTTATTATAAGCAATCAAACTTTTAGTCAAATTGAAAGTTTATATTTTTCAAATCTATTTGGTTAGTAAATGTGCATTAAAACTATTAGTCCGCATATAAAAGAAATAATTACTAATCCAGCCCTACAAACTTTACTCCTCACGCATCATCATGGGATGAGATGCTTACATATATTATTGGAACCGAGTGTACATAAGGACTACAACTTAAGTGACTAGCTCAACATCAACATCATTGCTAAACATTAACGCCAGTTGTTTACTTAGAGTTATGTTGAGGCACAAATTTACACTCAAATTTTAGATAATGATTGCTATCAGATTTTCAGTCTATTAATATCATCTATCATTGAAAGGTTCGACTCGTTCTAATAACTGATTGAAAATTCAATACAAACCAATCTCCAGCTCCGGAAACATTTATTATTCGATTTTCTAAGTTTTCTTGAGGAAAATGCATAACATTCAATTGAGAACTTGAACCAAACTAATCAAAAATAGAGCAAAAGTAGCTGTTCAAGGGTTCTGTTTAATTTGTATTTTGTTTGGTTATCCAACTTTTCTTACTTTGATTGAGTCAAAAAGTTGAGAATTAGGTGCGAGTTGTATGCAGTCGTTTTCCATTGCTCTCGAAACAACTAAAACCCCAAACTTGCCCAGAGTAATGATCATTGTATGAAAGTATATTTCCATCATTTGTTTAGCCATTTTCACGCAATTGTCAATTAGTGAATCGAGCGAAAGTAAATTTATATTTTCGGTTATCTGTTGTTCTCTTTTGAATAAATAATTTGCCATCGATTCTAATTCATAATAATTCGGCGAAGCAAACATTAATGATCGATGATATTCAGTGGTCTCGAAAAATATTTTGGTAGACAGATTGATATCCGTTGGTTCATACCATACTGTTAAGTAAGTTAAGTCAATTTATTTGAGTTCTTAAGCTTTGAAAAAGTTTGAAAATTGTTTTGTTGTTAATAAAGCTATTAATAAGTGACAATTGAGCTGCGAAATCATAGTCTGTGCTTAACTTATTTACTGTTTCGTTTAAATTGATTCAAATAACTTGAAGTGATATGGAATTTGAATTTGAAATTGAAAAAGTTTGCACAAATTTTTCCAGAACAGGACAGTCGAATTCTAAGTATTGAATGACTGAGTTACAGGTAAACAGGTATGAAATAGGAGTTGACGTCACACGCATTGAACAACAATAATGCTTTCAAATGGCAGTCAATTAATGGGCATTAGAAGGTGCGTTTCTATCATTGCGTTAATTAAGTTGAATGTATTCTGAGTGAATATGTTTAAGCAATCATTAGTAACTCACTAATACTATAAAACAATTGAAGCAGGACTAAAGATTATAGAAATGAAACAAAATGAGTTAAGCCATTATAGAAAATAAACAGAATTTGAAGCGAACGTTTTCTTTATTCTTCCGTTATTGACCGTCAAAGTCGACCTAATTTTGCGAATATTTAACTAATATAATAAATTTTAAAAAGAATGACAGACTTTATGAGAAAAGTGGCAGTTAAAGTGGACATCACCTCAGTACGTGCTGTCACTTACGCGGCAGTTTTCACATTTCTGACCGCAATCTTCACAATAATAGCCTTCTCAACACCGAATTGGTTGGTAGCTGATGGTAAACAACCTGTTAAGAAGTTTGAACGTCTTGGACTATGGGAAGCGTGTTTTCATACATTTAGAGACACTAACTATTTCTATGATCGTGAATTTCGTGGATGCAAATGGCTTTTTGACGAAGACTATGCTTTCCTCTTGGACTTTTTAGAGCCGCGTATGTACTCAATTGTTAGCTCCTAATTCAATTCAGTTATTCTCTTATTTGATTGCTTACTTTGAAAACACAATTTTTTGTTTTTTCTAGCTTAAATCTAATCAATTTAGTATATATTTTAGAGCAATACATGCGGACAAAGTTTCAAAACATTTTTGACTCTCAATGTGCAATTTTACTGAACTTATATTTAAACTTTATTTGAAATCATTTTGAGTTATATAAAATTTGAAGTGATTACTCTTTTTATTAGTCTGAATTGCATGCAAATAAGAACTGGTTTGATTCTTGATTTGATTGAGGTACAGCAGCCACCGTTTAAACTAAGAATAAAAGTTACTAATATGAATAACTTGATGAATCATAACGATTTTAACTCTTTAACCAATGTTAGCATTCCTTAGCATAATACGTGAAAAGAGTAGAAATCAGTTTAGTTTGTTTTTGAAAAACGGATATCGAGTTACAGTATATGAGTATGTGAACAACTAATACACCCCAAAAGGCAAAATAAAAGCTTTCAGATTAACTTTCATGAGCGTTTTCAAGGCATTCATCTGAAAAGTGAGACTTTAATCAAGATTTTATAAGTCAGTAAAACTGGAAACTTATTCAATTTCTATGCAACAATAACTTATATTGAAATAAGATTGTACGAAGCAAGACTTGCCATTGCTTTATAAGTGTTACTGCTACTCGAACTTAGAAACGTTGAGTTTAATTCCCTCGTTTGAAAAGTGGAACGAGCCATACAGGTATTTGAAAGGTGTTTTTGGGCGTCGGTTACCTGCGTTTGTGGCACGACTCCTATAAGCGAATACAAGCCATAAAAGATGCCTTCAAATATCTAACCGTAGAAAGAGATGACGACGAATTGATTTCCTGCGAATCCCATTCATAAAATTTCAACGATACTTGAGAAATAATGTGATCAATTTGAACAATCTGATTGTTTTTGTTGAAAAATTAAGCTTGCCTCAATCTAAGTTCCACTGAATGTGTTCAAATTGATTGATCTGAAAAACAATGGAACGCAACCGAATGTCTGACGCAAGGGTTGCGGCGCTCGCAGTAACTGCAATTTGCTCAATATCTACAATAATCGCTTTTGTTACGCCAAATTGGTTGGCATCCGACCGACGATTATATGGTGCACACTTTGTTAAGTTAGGGCTTTGGGAGACTTGCTTCAGAAGTTTTCGTAGTCCTGATGATCATGATCTAACTAAATACTATTCTGGCTGCAGGTGGATTTTTGCCGAAGAATACCAGAATATCAGATATTTTTTGATGCCACGTATGGATAAATAATCTTTAACAACAAAGAGATTAGAATTCTCTGCAACTTTAGATAATTTGAAATTCAAAATAGGGAAAAGTCGTTTATGAACATCGTTTAAACCAATATCAAATAGAGAGATTTCTTATACGCACAATTTATCAATTTTTTATACGCACATTCTTTTAGAATATCTGAATTGATTTACTACGTTAATTTTTTTGAAGAAGTAACTTGAATATTTTTTTATAGCATTTTTCATCGCCACTCAAGTGTTGTACACAATCGGTTTCGTATTCTTATTAGTGGCGTGTATTGGAGTCCTTGCAATACAATTGTGTTTCGTTATTGATAGAGAAATTTTCGCGATGAAAGTTCTATCAATGATAATGTTTCTAGCAGGTATTTCAATCATATAAGGAATAAATTAATTTGATTTTACAATAATAATAACAACTCTTTTTTATAGCTATATTCAGTACGATCGCTGTTATTATTTTTGGCGTAAGAGGAGATGATAGAGATTGGATGCCAGATCATGACCACAACTTTCTTTCATGGTCTTTCGGTTTAGCTGTTGTCGGAATATTCTTTGAATGGATGTCTGCTATACTGTTTTGGGCTGAAAGCAGAATACTATACAAAAAAGAAATAAAACGCGAGCAACAGATGTTTAACTTACAGCCAACAAATATCAAAGCATAAATAACAAGAAGTAAATATTTGTGAAGATATGAAAAACCTAATGTTATTTCAGATCACGGATCAACTCATTCCGTCCTTGGATATGCCATCTTCAAAGAGTCATGCATTGATCAAATTTTTCAATTTTTATATTTTTGCACTTGATTTTGCGTTTGAAGCAACAAAAATAATGAATAATTGCACTTCAATTAGTATGTGCTCTGTATATAATAATCAACAATTCAATAATCTCAGTTAGAATTTCAATTCAAATAAAACACTTCTATTCAATCTTACGCGTTGACTCTTAATTTGATTGATTTTATCAATTTACTAGACAAAATCACAAAAGCGATCACACATATCCCGAGAACATGAATATCCTTATAAATATCTCGAGTTTTTAAAGAGCTCTGATCGCCAACCCGCAGGCCAGATCCGACCCTATGATTGATTTTTTTCTGGCTCGACAACCTTTGGATTTAATGGTCTCTGGCCCCTTCGCTCAAAATGGTTGGCCACCACTATTACAGAATTTTTCAAACAAAAGTATTGCTTCTTTTCAATGGTTCCGAATGAGTGGAGTTTATCATTAGTATCTAGGGTCCAATGAATTTTGACGAGTTCAACAGACTCTCACTGAGCATACGTTATAAATTTGTACTGAATATGAATTACAATCTAGTTTCATAACTATTGTCTTATACGTGTAAGTTTTTATGATAGGTGCGGATTGGGAATGGACTAACGAACATAAGATCGTATATTCTATTACTTACTTAAGTAACATAAACTTGAACTTAAATCAATACGTCGACTCGTTGACATTTAACATGGATTGAATATATGTATGACTGCTCTAATGAGAATTAATGAAAAAATCGCAAACAATCTGAAAGCGGCAGAAAGTTTTCTCATAGCTTCAAAAGTGATTTTCATCAACTTATCAGTTATATTATCTTTAAGCTTAAGCACAAAAGACTTAACACGAGCGTTAAAGGCTTTATTAAACTTTGGTCTAATCAACAACAATGAACCCAAGCTAATTTAAATTTTGACGAAGAGCACCAAAAACAAACAGATATAGGATTTGATGATTACATGACCCTTAAATTAAATTAAAAGTCATGCGAAGTGCTCGGTTGTTGTGAAAAAGATTTCGATACTTCAAAGTTAATTTTTTCGTGTGAATAACCAAATGTATTGAGCAGTAGTCTGAGCCCATTCAACATTTTCGAGAGAACTTCAATTCGTTTCTTCAACTGTTCGTTTTCACTCAATAATTCATTAATTCTCGTTTCATTATATCGCAAACGTTTTTTGGCCTTTTCTCTGCTTTTTCTCACAGCAATATTGTTTCTCTCGCGCTTTTGTTTGTATTCTTCTGTACTTCTGCCGACATCTTTTCTAGGAATTAGATTTTTTAGTGACTTTTTACTATCTTTAAGTGTTTGAGATGGTCGTTCATCGTATTTGTTGCAATTCGCAAGTTGATTGCACGAAGTTGAACATTGATTGCCATAATCACTTCCAAGTGGTTTGAAGTTTTGACCAGAATCTTGAGTACAATTCATGCAGTTATAACTATTTTGGTCATAATTACCGTTATTAACAGATGAATACTTATCGATAGGGGAGAATGTTGATTGATGTTGCATTTTAAGCTTTATTCTCGAGTACTAATTAATCACGAAGCAATCAATTGCGAAACTTTTTCCAGGCATTTTGGACAACTTGTTTATTTGTAGAGAAAAATCCGATATATATATATATATATATAGAATTGAGCCAAAGCACCTCAGCAACTATGGCAGGTAAAATTATCTGCAATACACGTCTGTTTGAAAACTTGGAGTAAATGAAAAAGAATTTATCCACTTTTCAAAAAAATTTGAATCATTGCTTCAAGTTATAAACAGAGACAATTCTTTAGCTTTTGATTTAAGTGAGACATATATTGAATTTGATGTTTAGAGCACGAACTTGCAAAAGAAAAACATGAGAGTTTCATATATAAGAGAACAAGTTACAGTAATTTGTGCGACACTAACGAAATGCCTATTCTCAGCAGAAAATGATAACTGTAACTTGAATGCAGTCAAATCATTAGCAATTGCGAAATACATATCTTGAGCAATACCGAAACTTTATGCAATGTTATGATGCTTACATCACATGAATTTGTAGTTAATGGCAACAACTGCAGCATTGATTTGAATATGCAATATATGCGACATTGCGAAATACATCAACAGATCATTCACAGAAAAATTTTCCGGTTATCGACTTTCAATGCAATAGGTTTTGGAAATTTTTGCAAAAACAAAAATTAAAAATATGTTTCTATTTGTTCTCCAAATTATAGATGAAATGAGAGATCGTATTTTGTGACATTTTATAATTTTTAGTTACAAAAGTTAATTTAATTGTTTTATAAGTCAATAGTAATGAATGTGTAAACCTCAAAGATATAGCAAAGCAGAGTCTTCAATGCCAGTGCGAAACTAAATGAGTGAACAGTTGTTCACCTGACAGGTGTAGTGCCTATAATACAAATATTGTGCTAAAGGTGTATCTGCGCAATGGACTCAATCGTTGCCTTAAGCATAACATTCAGACTCTTCTGCATACACATAATCTCTCACTTATTTTAAACTGAAATCATAAACAAGATACAAAATAACTTGAATGTATTAATTAATTTGAAGAAGTCCCGATGATCTGACACTCAATGACAGGCAAGTCTTCATATTAAAGTACATTTTATGTTAGCTATTTAATCTGATAGTCTACAGACAATTAGGTGTATGATCGGTATTATGGGTGTGGTTCTCCCTGGATCTGTTATTTTTAGATATTACAAGAACTAAAAGTTCACTAAATTTCAAATTGTTGTATTAATTTAGGAGAATAAAAACAAGAATAATGTCGAGTTTGAGTGGAGGCAGTAGTCGATTGAGTGACATTCCACCTAAATATCGACTGAAGACATCATACACTTTGCTTGTGTCAAGTTATGTCGCTTTGTTGGCTTTGATTACATTAATTATATCTTTCTCGAGTCCTTATTGGTTATCATCACATAAATACACTTATAAGAATTTTGTAAGACTTGGTCAGTATTCCATTTTTAAAAATGATTTAAGTTTAATTCTGAACAATCAAATTAATTAACCCTTTTTGACATACACAGGTTTATGGGATTTTTGCTTCGATAATTACAGGTAACATCAAATATTTATAAAGTTAACCTGAACCAATTCGGTTCAATATCGAATTCTATTTTAATTTCTTTTGCTAAATCTAAAAGTGTACTAAATAGATTCGCTTTTTCGGTATCAAGTAAAATATATGAAAAAAAATGCTCAGGAATCATGCAAGTTGCAGTATATTTAGATGAGAAAAATGCTTTGCATAATTTAGTTTAAGTAACATTAATATATAATGAATTTTGTTAATCTTTAAGATTGAACTAAGTAAGCTTTAAAGTATATTATTTAAACGTAATGGATGTGATTCTGTTTTTATACAAAAACAAAATGAGCAAGAAAAGCGTTCTTTGCTAAGAAATAGTCTTCGTTTGAGGAAAGTTTTTCATTAATTGAAACAAATGTGAACAACTAAAAATCAATAGGAATAATAAAGAAAAATGATAATTTTTAAACTTCAAATCGTTCATTAGATTAGAATAGCTGAATAAGTGCATTGAAAAAGCGGAAAGTGGCATCGCGAACATTTTTAGTAAATCATGTGACAAATTATGCTCAAACTTATAAACAATTTTCTATTCTATAGGCATCCCTCGTACCAATACGATGAAATATTCAGTGGCTGTCATTGGATTTATAGCTCTAAATATCAAAATATCAGGGATTGGCTACAACCTGGTAAACATAATTAATAACTGATTTTTGTTGTCATTTGTCGAAATACTCCAATCATCTGTTTGTTTGATACGATACTTTGCAGTACATCGCTATAGACGATACACATCTGACTTATGATTGGTGTTCACACATAGTTATTATTATCTGTTTGTAAATAATACTTTATTCTTTGGTTTTTCTATATTTAGGTTGGTTTATGTTTGTTCAGGGGATGATCACTTTAGCGCTATGTTTTTCTGCAATCACCTTAATCACTATAAGCACAACAATCATGCATTTCTTCAACAAATATCAAGCTATAATAATTGGAAGCGCTTTTATCTTTGAAGTTTGCGCCAGTTAGTATTATATCAGTTTATTACTATTAAAGCTAACGTTCAAATTTTAGGCATAAACATTATCCAATTTTTAAGCAGTTTCAACATTCAAGTGTTGACCAAAGTTTGATTTAGTCTTACAGATCTAATATTTATATGAATTAAAGTTCTCGCACAAAATTATTTAAAGTTACTATTATAGCGATTTGAATCAAACACTTATCAATCTTAAATTGAATTAGACAAAACACAAAAACCCGTTGATAGCTAACCAACAATACTGATAGTATTAAAAATAATTTGAACTGATGGGCATTTCGATTTTGTTTTGTAGCACTTCCTTTATTTTTGGGATGGCTTGTGTTCTGCATAATGCATTCGGACAGATCGTGGCTAATGTACCCGACATACAATCACTTGGACTGGGCCTTTTATATTGCAATCTTTTCGTCATTCCTTCACTTCGTTGCATCGATTATGTTATTATATGAGACAATCAAAACAAGAGAGAGAAAGCAAAAGTTGACGAACCTGGTTTACAATATGCAGCCAAGGTTTTAATCTGAAGCAATCACTTTTAAAACCTTATTCTACCAAAAAATTAACTTTAATTTACATTCCATTGCATTATTCACACTATAATTGGAATCTCTAACCGATTGCTTATTAATATTTTTTGTTAATTCCCCTTTTTTATATAATTTAAAATGGATTTTCTGTTTTTAAGCTGATTTTATATTGATTTTTACCGATGCCAGCTCAATCCTTATTTTAGAATTATTTAAAATTGTTTTTAAACCATTAAACTGAAATTATAATGACTATAACTAAACTAAACACTTTGCAATTTTTCTTATAATTCGTAATTGCATTTAGGGCTCCGAACGAGGCATTCGAAGAAACACCATTGAAAAGAAAGTCTGAAAGACATCCGCACTTTTCCGAAGTTTAGATATAGTTCAAAGTATTTGTTAACATTGGTGCACGAAACAATCGCTTTAAATATGCACGAAAATATACTAATAACTTACTAGCCACGGGGTTCAAAACTAAGCAGTATAGCAAACAATAAGTTCAAAAAGTGTTCACTTACCTGGAATTCGATAATCAGAGCACAGTTTCAAAATATAGACCATAGTATCGATTGGGATATTAGCATCAATCACAACAAGTGGTGCGCTGCTTATCTCCTTACTGAATTGTGATACCTGTAAAGTTTTATATCATATTTCAAATGTTTTTATATAGATTTAACAAATTTTTAAATAGTAAAAATTTTGTTGATTTACGTGTTCTTTTGTTATGTAATCATGAGATCTCATATCACCGATTAAAAGACCACACTCTCCTCTACCATCCAAAATGATACTACACGATGAAGTTGGGATTCGATCCAATTTGATAATGCTTTTTTCATTCTTTAAATCAAATATGGAATCATTTTAAAAGTTTAGAGAACCTTAAACAATACCTTTAGTCGATTATTTTTTATAATCAATTCTCCGTTTGCATCATTCCCAACCGCTGATAAAAAGAGAGGCTCGTGTCCTAATCTTGTTAGACAATCAAAGATATTGCGTCCGACACCACCCAATGAGACTTTGATGCTTCCCTTGTAAGTACCTCCGTTTAACTAAACATAAAATCATTTCTAAACACTTATTGTTATAGTTAATAATCAAAGTAATGAGCAAATATCTTCAAATTTACAACTTCAAAACACTAAATAGCCTACTCTTAAGTTATAATGGAGTTTCAGTGTCTAAATCATGAATTTCACACCGTTTGAAAGGCCGGGTTTTTCCAATAACTAGAATTCTATCAGAAATGAAATTTTTTCGTTTTTAGATTGATTTCAATCGTTTTCAAATAATTCAATGTGTAATCTTCAAAAACTGTGTAATTGAGTTGATTTTAAAATTTGTTGTATCTAATTGAGCAACGATTCTGTGGTTGTGGTAAATACCTTGAAGCATTACCATAAACCAATATTAAGCTGAAATTGTGACATTTGATTAAAGCAAAATAAATGAAGCTAGAACAAATGTTTCACTTAAACTTAAATTAGCCACAGGAACGATAATGTACTGTAGCGCCTGAACTATCATTACTTTTGTTGTTTTTTGCTCGTATGGAATAAGGATAAAAACTCAAATTACATTATGTTCTGGCTCTTCTTTATTGTCATGAAGTTTTGCTCTATTTTATTGTCAAATTAAAATTTATTGGCATCAATTCCATGAATAACTCGCCTTAAATGGCTGCAAGTAAGAGGCTTTGTTGCCATAAACTTGCATTCAATTTTTTCGAAACTCTTCGAATAAAAATATAAATGAGAATAAAAGTAAGAATATCACTTAATTCTAGACAATATATTAAAATTATTCAAAAATCTCGAGAGTATATGTTGAAAATACATTAGAATAATGTTTGATTCGTTGGAAGCATACGGATACATCTTGTTTGCATCTAATTCATAATGAATAGTTGAATCAAATCATATTTTGCATAGAAGCATAGCTCTATTTTGTCAATATTACGCTATAGACAGAGACAAGTCATCTTCAGCTTCTATCAATTCTATTGGTATCGATTTTCAGTGACTTTGCTTTTCTCCTTTCCCATTTATATCTGTGTTGCAAAATTTATTATTCAAATTTCTTATTCTTTGTGAAAAATTCAGCAGAAGATAAATTAATCATAAACGTTATCAAACAAGTTGAAAGTTAGGATTTTTATACTAAGTCCAAATATATTGATTCAATTTTGAATATATTTTTATTGAGACAAATCGAGAATTGAATGGCCAATAGCATTCTATATTTGTTCTGCACTACACTTAACTATTCGATAAGACAATCATATCGTTTAGGAAACAACAAACTTCATAAATTTAAAAATAATTATAAAGTGAAGTAATTTGCAATGACAGATTGTTCGATCAAAAATCTGTACATATACAAAAATTTGAATCTATTTATGGCAACTTGAACTGAAATTTGAGAGGTCTACTTCATTATGAAAGCTCTTCAATTTATTTTCTTTGTTAATTCGAGAGCTGTTATTTTGCACTCAAAACTTGCAACTAATTCAATGTTATCCTTATCTCTTTTATCACTTTGAGGCAATATTTTAATTAATTTTTCGCGTCAAAGAACCTATCCTCTTACTTGAGTTTATTTTACAGTATCCGTTATAAAATGTAGATTTTAAGCTAAAGTTACTCATCATTTTAACTAAAAATTAAAAATTCGATTTTAAGGGATTCTCAAAGTTTATAAAATATGGCAGTTCTGACAAAATATGAGTTTATTCATTGTTCAATCCGAATGTTTTAAGCATTTTTGTTTCCCAAGAGAATTATATTAACATAAAAATTATTTATTCAATCGAAAAAAAGTTAATTAAATGCATTGAATTTTTGCTTTTTCATTAGGAGTTGGGTCACACAATGTTTTGATGAAAGTGAAATTGTTTGGAACTTTGCGACTAAATTAAGTACTTATATTGATTAATTATGCGGCCACTAACCATTCACAGTTTTGATTAAGTTTGTAACGCTATTTGTGAGTTTTATCGTTCTATATTTACTCTCCGAATGATCCTAATTTTTGAACAGTTCTTAGAGAAGCTAGGGAATCACTCAAGTAAAAAATGATTCTGCTTCTTACGTACTCAATTATTCAATGTTGACTAGTACGAGAGCATCGCAAGTATTAATAGAAATGAAAATGATGAGTTTCAATAATTGTGTAGCTATTAGTAATGAAGACTGAAAACCAAATAAAGCTCAATAAGTTAGTGATTCAATTCGAATAGTACCCTATAAAAGTGATGTACACGTCTTTTCATCTTAGAAGCAATATCTTTTCAAAAGCATATGAAAACTTCAGAATATGTTAAATTTGATTAAAACTAGAAAATCTGGTCTCAACTTTCACATTTTTGACGTAACAGGAAAAAATCAAAACATTCTTTTCATAAAACTTTTTATTGAAGTAGAGATCACTTTAAGTTCTTAAAAAGCTAGAAATTTATGCGTAGTAGATTAAATAAATTATTCAATACATAATACAGTACAATAAATGGTAAATTTTTGCTGGAGCAGCTACTCTAGTATGAGATGTCAAATTCTAATTTTAAGAAAGCAGTCAGTCTGACAATTCAGTTACTTATCAATCATTTCACTTCAACACAAATATTTGATTAAATAAAATAAGTTTCATGTCAACAGAATCAATGGCGATGGAAGACATTATATTATTTGATGAACTAAATCAAAGTGAAAATCAATTCATTTTATAGAAAATCCTTTTTAACGAATCAATTTTGTTGAGTTAGAGTAAATTATTAGCTTACATTTAATGCGTGCAATCATTAGAATAAACTAAATTTTATCATTTAAATTCTCTCGAATTAATGTGCGAACTAATTGTAAATAGTGATTTTTCGTCAAAATTATTTTTAAATATAGTTTCATTGAAAAGCTTGATGAGAAATCAAAATATTTGAGGTATAAGTTGTGTTAGTACTAGTTATAGAGGCGTGAAAGGCAGCTCAAGGTACATAAAGTTAATGATTGAGTGTTAAGAATATTTTCTAACATATTTTGTATGACTTTGATCAACAAAATGAAAGCTTTCACTTATGAATGTTCAATATATAATTAACCGATTGATTCAATACGGAATAGAGAGTAGATAAATTGCAATGAAAATATTGTAAACATACTGGTTAACTTGAAGTAAACAAAATTTAGTGAGCGACATTTTCAAAATCAATCTAATGATATGAAATGCATTACTTTCTTAATTAAGATAGCGTACGAGAAAATGACATCATAAATAAATGATCGAATCAATCGTTTGGAACGTTACAGTTAGATTACTATTGATTTTAGTGAAACAATTTTATTTTCACAATAAGCTATAAATGGAGTGACTTATTACTTCATTGATCCAAATTTGAACTATGGACAAAAAGCAGAAAGTTCATTTCTTTTTGACCTCAAAGCTGTGAGCCATTAAAGATAAAAAAATCAAATTTATCTACAATAAGTTATGGATTTTATCACTTTTTCCATACTATCAAATATTTTATTTTTATAATCTCTCTCTCTCTCTCTCTCTCTCTCTCTCTCTCTCTCTCTCTCTCTCTCTCTCTCTCTCTCTCTCACTCACTCACTCACTCACTCACTCACTCACTCATTCACTCACTCACTCACCACAATAACAACTTAGAATAAACTTTTATAGAGAGATACATAAATAATTGATGTATTCCACGAATAACTTTAGTAATGTTAATGTGATAGTGAATGGCTTAAAAGTAACATTTTCAACTAGAAAGCATTACTACACAACAAAATGTTTTCCACTTTATCTCCATTTTAGCAAACAAATTATCATTATCTAACGGAAAAGCACACTTTGTGTTGGAATTTTTGTCCAAACTGTAAAATGGCAACAATAAAACGAAAAGCAGACTGACCTAGTAATCTCTCGTCGTTTCTAAACTTTAGTTCGACTAATAATAATTACTAAATTGATATATCAAATTTTTGATTACTCTCCCAAATACAGGACTAGAGGCATTCGGTAAAACTCTCCCAAAAGCAATTTATATTCCAGTTTAAGTTTTATTGCTTGCTATTCATTCAAATCTTATTATTGAGTCAGTTTTCTTTAAAAATGACGAACATCTAATTAGAAATTGAGCTATAATCGTTAACAGCTAGAAATGTCCAGTTTTTAGCTCGCATTTAAAGACTACGAATTGAAAATATTAACAGTTATTGCAACATTTTCAACTAAAAAAGCCTTAAATTGCAGCGTTTTCAATTAACGAGCCAATTATTTATTAAAGATTAATTTTGTCACATCTTAAAACCTTTGCAAAATGATCAACTTGATGTTCAGAATTTGCTCAGAAGCATGAACACAGTGTAAGTTTTATTTGATCTGGAATGTAAACATTTGTCTTCTAAATTCTAAAATCTGAATTCATTTACTAATTAAATATAACTTCAAATTTCATATTTAAATGTCATCAAAATTTTGATTAAAATGAAATACTCCAAACTTAGTATTTTTGATTCAATTTTCAGAACTGAGAAATAGGCTTCGATAGGCTGTGGGTAATTACAATTGAATAGATAACATGAAATCAGTCCGAAATCGAATGTTCTAAGACTCTCAGGATTATTATCGAATAGACACAATCCTCCGAACATTATTTTCTAATTGGAATAATTAACAGCAAATCGACGAACGATCGAGTTTACAAAACTTGGTAAAAGCAAACGATCGCTAAATTGCATTAAATTTAAATTGTATTCCTTTAAAATAGTTATTCCTTTTGCCAAGTTTTATGATTGATGTGTCCACAGTTTTTTTAGCTAGGTTATTGTGTAAAATAAATTGGCGGAAAGATGAAAAAATCCCCTCAGCTATTGATATACTTTGTAAAGCCTACGGAATAATAGATGAGAAACAGGAGAAAACCAAATAATAAATGAGAGGATTTAGAAATAGGAGAGTGCTGTTAAGTTTACGTTCACAGAATTATGACTCAGACTTTCATCTACTTATTTGACTGATAAAACTGACTCTACAGTACCTGTATAACTAATTATTAATATGATAGCAGCTTTCCTATTTTTGTCACTTACAAGACCTGCAAAATTGAAATTTCAACTTGTTTTGAATGACTAAAACAATATGTCTACTAATTTTAATACTCAACAATTGACATATTCTGAAGTGATCACAATAATAGACAAAATTTAAAGAAAATAAATTAGCAAAATTGTCAATTTGATTTATTGTTGATTGCGATGCATATGATTAGAACATGTATGCAACGTTTAAAAAAAGATAAATTACTATTTGACGAAATAAGACGCAAGAGTAGTAAGTTATATGGTCTGATCTAAAATCCGAATTTGTTATAAAGAAATTTATGGTTCTTTATTCCCTTTAAAGCTTTACAATGCACTAGAATAACAATGCGACGTAAGATTTAGATAGCATTAAAAAAGGAGAAGGAAAACAGCTTATATTTACTTTTATATTCATTTTTCATAATATGACCTCTATTTTTGTGAACACTAAAAGCTTTAGAGGACTAAAAATAAGAAGACGAAAAGATATGGAAAAGGATAGAGGCACAAAACACAACAATAGAACGAACGATAAAAAGAACAAAAGTATTAATCAAACAAGCTAAGTTCTACTCATCAATCAGTTATATTCGTGAGTTCAAAATTTATTAATCATATAAGAACAGTATTTGTACTTTTCAAACTTGCATTAGTCGCAAAATGCAATCATTTGATCAACTTTTGACTGGCTCAAACCAATATTTGATTTGAATTTAAATTCAGATACTAAGCCTTTTTTACTATAAAAACAAATTCATTATGTTTGAGATCATATGAAGTTTAAGGTATTTAGAGCTAGTTTTGTTAGTATAGATCTATTTTGAATCTCTTGAACGGCTCAAAAAAGAGTCTACAATGGATGCAATTCTACTGTCAACAATGAGATTCTCAAACACTTCTGTTTTTTATGCCTGAGTAAATGCACATATAAGAGATTTTATTTCAGATAGAGTTTCATTTTGAAGATTTTCTGCACAAAAAATTTGATTTTCCGTTTTATATTTGTTTGCACCATATACTAAATCTTAGTTTTTTAGTTGGATTCCCTTCAATTTAATCATAAGTCAAATTTTCGAAAATTTGACATTGTTTTATTTACATTTTCATACATGTTCATGAGCTAGACTTTAGCTCAGCTCACCTTTAAAGCTCGAAATTGGTGACAAGGCCAATTTAAGGTTTCAGCCTCAAATGCAATCTACGTAGTAGAAGCGTAGCTTAATGTAACTAATGAGCAGATTTTTGAACGTAATTAAACTCACGTTTAGCTGCAATTAGTTCAGTTTTGTTTTATTTTGTTCTCGATTGAAACGTTTATTCTGTTCATTTTCAAGCAAAACATAGTTCTACCTAAGGAAACTATTTCGAGCTGCAATCAAAAAGGTTGAACTATCACCGAGCCATAAATCTAAAGAATAACAATGTTTTGATTCTTAAAATAATAATTAACAGCTTATGAAATCGTACTAAATGAGAGCTCATTAGAGTAACAAAATTAGTTACACATCAAATTGTCAAAACTAATCAATTTCTAGATCTCAGAGTAAAAATTAGCAAAATTAACCATTTCTAAAACTTCTTAAGAGACGCAAATACTACTGGTGTTTACTGAATCGAATGGGTTTCTTAAGAGTATAATTCATTGATCAGTAGATAGAATTTATTCTTTGTTTCACATTCTCTATATGTTGAGGCTTCTGAGAAATCTGATGCTATAAATGGAAATGTCTTTTTTCGTTTTCATCTGAAACCGATACTTGATTTCAAACAGATATATTTAATTTGTGTTGGAGATAAGATTTTTTCTTAGAAAAAACGGAACTTTAGGTTTGAAGTTACGTAGAAACACAAGATGAGCAAACTGTACGTTCACTAGATCCTTGTCTGTCCGTCTGTCTGTCTGTCTGTCTCTCACTCATTCACTCACTCTAATTGTTTCTTAACATTTAATGCTTAGACCGACGTAATATAAATGAAGTCAGAAGTATGTTATAAAAAAACAGCAATTTTCTTTAGTGACCGGCAAAAATGCATTAAGACGCTTTGTTGATTAGGATATTAATCAAGAAATGGTGCACTCCATTGACCTAGCACTATATCTTGTCCTCACATATCTTAAAAGAGCAATATTTTGCTGCGTCACATCATATCTAAAAAGAGTCCAAATAATAAAATAAAGGAAATTCTAATGTCTGTGTTGACAGAGACGTGTTTAGAATATGTAAGGATGTGTTCGGATATGTTAGGATATGGCATTTGGCCAACCGATCAATTTGAAAAATAAATATAACCAAATCCGATCAGCTTTTATTTGTTAACGTATTCTCTTTGCCAAAAATGAGTGGAGTCTTCAGGGTTATAAACAAGTTATCATTTGTTTCTTACGTCAAACTCGAAAAAACAATAGCAATCTAAATGCATTTTAATTATAAATTTATAAGTTTTGTTTCCGAAATCATACTTTCCAGCAATACTTCTGGAAACTATGATAAATTGAAGGAATAGTTTCGAGTCGATAACTTGGACAGTAGAATATCAAAGATTTATTAGCTCTAGACAATTAATTTATTCGCTAAATTGAGTCTGATTTACAAACTAGTGACTTGTATATTTACTATTGTTGTACTGATGCGCAAATGTTAAATTTATTCGAAAAAGAAAAGGGCGGAGAAGTGACTTTGCGCAGGATATTCAATACTTAGGCTCTCGGAAAACACTTTCTAAGGCTTCTCTTTCTTTGACTGTTCTATTCTCTATCGTTCTCCACAGTAAAGCTGATTCAATAAATACAGTGATCAGTTCGGTCTCGAGATGACATTTAAGAGATATAGTGACAAATGCATGTACAAAAAGTGATGCATCACAAACAGCTATTTGTGCCAATGCCTTAACAATACAATTAATCAGAGTTCATGTATACCACAAAATTGAACACAAGTGGAGCTCAACTTTAAAGGTATGAAAAACATTTTCCACATAAACTTTAAGACTTTTAAAGAAATGCGTTGTCTTTTTTCAACTTGCTTTATGTATATTTGAAGAATAATTTCTCATTCAATCAAACGAAGATTCAAAACATGCTGCATATTAGGCTATATATTTTTCATTCAATTGAAAACGCCTGAATGATTTATCGGATTCCTTTAAGAATTAGAGACTATATATAAGATATTGGTGAAATCATGTCTTCATTTCGCTTTCCTATTACTCACTAAAAGTTTGTTTAGTGTGTGCTCTAAAGCAACAAACAAAATGATATCATATCTAACTTATAGATTATTCTTACGCGACCTTCAGATGCATTTTGAAATTTTTTTGTGGATTATCTGCGACTAAATTAGACGATTGCCTAAGATCATTATGACTATTAAATTAACTTATAATTATTTAAACTAATTAATTATTAAAAATGAATTATACAATATTTTACTAATAGAAGAACTTATCTGTTAGATCAAAACATCATAGCTAAACATTTTCGAAAAATCAAAATATAAATTAAACATTGATGCAGTCACTATTACCAAAGGATCTTAGATTAGATCTAATTTTGGAATATGACTAAAGCACTTGAAGATAAAATGGTTAACAAGATATTAATTTTTGATTACAAATAAATAATTGAAAATCAAAACGACTGTTGTAGAGATTAGTCAATATTAAATATGTTCGCCGTTGCTAAAAGTGATTGCTTTGATTTGATATTGAATAATTTTGTGCAATAAATAACTATCTTCTGAAATAGTTTTGACATTTATTAACAGAAATAGATCTCTTATTCGGAATGCATGATTCTTGCCGAAAATATATCCAATTAAATAGCTAATAAATTCGTTACGGGAATTACAAATTATAGCATAGAATTCTAGCGTTCGAATGGTATCTGATATAAAGGTTACATAAATGCTAACGGACGCATCATATCATATTTAAGTGCATTTCTAGTATAACATTCATCTAATATCAACATGAAGTGAGCCATCCTTGAAAAATATGAGACCATAGCTCGGATAATGTGCAGCACAGCAGATCATAACGAAAAAATATCAAATAATATTTATTGATATAATATCTTTGCCGTCGTTTGCTAAAGAAAAATATAGGTTCCTGCAAATTTATCTTTTCGTCAAAGATTTTACTTCAACTTAACGGATAACTGAAGAATGAATCAAAATTTTTTCAAATCTACCAAATTTTATTATGGTTTGACTTGTTTTTCACAATAAACTAGGACTATACTTCAAAATATTATAGTCAATATCTGATAACTTTGGACCAAACTGTAACTTGCAAAATCTGCTGCCAATCATGAGTATTATTGTAAACTAAGTTAATTGCAATTTTCTGAGCTTTTAAAATTTAGGAGTTTTGAGAAAATTGACATGTTCAGTCGATAATTTGCATTCATCAATATTTATCGCCAAATCGCTCATTTTGTAGAATTGAGTCACCCAAGACTATTATAGTTAAAAAACTTTTAAACAAAAGCAATAAAAATTTGAGAAAATGGTTGAATGAAAGCTGATCTGATCGAGAAAGACAACGAACAAAATTTTGTGGTTAATTTCAAACAAATAGCAAATTCAATTTGATTGACAACTTTTCCGAACTACTGCTAAATACATCAAAATATATTTATTGAAGTGTCACTTTGATTCATTCAAATAATTTAACATCCCAAATACAAAGCTCTGCCTCCAGTTTCAAAAATTAATAGAATCGTTCGATTAATGTACGAAAACTATTGAAGAACCGGACTGATGATTAGATCCACTTCTCTAGATTCATCTAATGTATATCTAAGTGTACGATCTCGTCTCTAACTAGATTGAAATAATCGTTAGCTTTACTAGAAGTTTTATATTGATCTGAATTTTTGAAGCGCCGCATTGTATTTGAAAAAAAACTTAATTTAAAAATATGAACTAATTTGACAAGTTATTGTGACAGTAACAAGACTTAACTTCTTGCTTTTGTTTTGAAATATGTTACTTCAACATATAATTGGTACACTCAATCCAATTGATAATTATGTGATATTTGTTGAAAATTTTCTTATGATTAATAGGATTCACACGTGTGCTCATGTGTTCAAATCAGACCATTAGTTCTGAAGCACTAATCACTTAACTAAAGCTCTATAGAGAATATAATTTGAAAAATTGCAAAAATTTTTAGAAGTTTGTCAGAAAATTTCTGGTGTTGACAACGCTATTAGTAAGCTTAATAGCATTTGAGAGATGTAGGTTGTTGTAAGAATCAAATTTGCATATGAATGAACCATGTTTAGTACAATTGACAGACTTGACATACGTGAACACACCAATGTTCAATCTTACAGATAAATGAACCATCATTTAACAAAAAATTCTATACTTTTTGTTTTTAGGTTTCAATAAAGCTTCATTTATACTGTTAAAATGTGTTCACTTGATCTAAGTTTTGATGGATAACTATAAGAAGTTATCAATCATCGAATAATATATTAATTTTAGGCAAACATCAATTTTTGCGTAGAAAATGAGTTACAAGCAGTTTGTAAATTTTCATCAAATTATTCGTCTAATCTTATGAGTGATCGAAATGATTATTCGAAAATGTTATGGTAAAACTGACGCACATATTATGTGATGCAAATTTTTCAATTATAACTTGCATTAAGAAACAAGGCACAGATCCGATGCTAACAATATGCTAAGATGTTTTCACACCAATTTTAATAGTGTACAGCAACTCAAACAAAAAGCAGGCATAGATTCGAACAACTGATGGGCATTTCATTGCTATACTTCAGAGCTGATCCTCTATTAAACGTTAGATTACACTTCGGTTTGTTTATGCCGCATAAACAAACCTAAGAGGCTCTCGAGCCCGAACCGAACCTGAACTTCAGGCTTAGACTACTAATTTATCGAAATTCAATACAATTAGTGGAATATTTATGTCGTATCTAATAACTAGATGACTCTCTGTTAATGCATTGTCTATTACAACAAAAGTATGCAAAAAAGTGTGCAATACTATAATTTGAGGATATTGTTTACAATGTTCAAATATACAAAACAGATACATGTTCAAAGGCTTAGAAGTTCAGGATGATTAGGACTCAGAACCTTAAGGCTCATCCACGAACCTCTGGAGTCCGAACCTGCTCAACACTATTTATGCGTTTATATATAATGAATAGTCTCTTAGATAATGCTTTGACATGCCTTTACTCCGATTGCTGTGCCCGCTTTTTGTTTGATCGGATCTAATATTACTTTATATTGGTTTCTAAGAATGATCATTGATTTTGAGTATCTTCCCTCAAAGATATCTACATTTTCATAAGACGCTATTTGAAAATAATTAGAACTCATTAGATGCTGTTCAGTAATCACATCAATTAAGTTGTTCACAACCATTGTTCTTCCAAAGCTTTTCAATTAACTTTTATGTTGCACGTAGTATTAGCAGTTATTTTTTCAAAGCTATTTTACTGTTCTAATTACTTTTAGTCATCATCTAGTGTGATAACACAACAAAATTAATTAAACAACAATCATTATAAGCCATCTGCTATAATAATTCATTTATAGGTACAACAGAAAAAGGTTAAGTTAGAATATCTTATGATCTTCAATGAAAATGTGATAAGCATTTACTTTTATTCCAGAATTACGTCTGAATATTGAGTAAAGGTTTTCATTGATCAAACTGCTACACAAACAAACAATAAATATGTTTTCCTGTCTCCAAGATATTAATCTTGCCAAGTATTCATTTAAATTTAGACAAAACCAATTGAAAAGAAGGTAAAAATTGCAACTTATTGTTTGACACTCAATATTTAGTCATTATTCATGTGTGCGGCCTAAAGGCGGTACAACGATTGATGGTTCTAACATTTCAATACAAAGCTCTATTTTAAACGCACAATACTTTCGAAATTTTCTTTTCGATGGATCGATAGCAAAACAAAATTACAAATAAATAATTTACTAAAGATTAAAATGTAATGAAAGTTTGATTAATCGAATAACTACTAGTATAAATTTATATCATTTTAAAAGTAGCTGCTCAAATTTAATTGACCATTTACATGATTATAAAAGTAGCCAAAATGTGATCAACGTAAATAGACAAGTCGACGAAGAGTTTGTAAATTAAGCCTAAAATGATAACGACTCAGACTTGATAAGATCAAAATTAATAAGCTTTCGTAATGCTGTTTCTCTAGAAACCTAAATTAATAGAGTGTTTGGTGCAAAACATATGAATTGACGCCCAGAAACAATAATTAAAAATAGAAGACAACACTAAGAACTCTTTCATATTATTTACTCGTAATAATTAAAGTTATATTGATAGAGCTATTGCGTGAAAATAATGTAAATCAATGTCTCGTCAAAACTAAGAATAAGCCCTAAACTCATAAAGATATAAATATAATGAATATCGCGGAGTCTGTTCGCACAAACCAAATAATAGTAATGGAGAGGATTCACTTCACTATCGTTTAATTTTGTGCTATAATAGGTAACGAATGTGATGCATTGCGAGCATTATATATCGTTTTATTGTCCAAATGAAGTCAAGTTTAATTTGGTTTTTTGTTTGATTCTCGCTCAATAATAGTTGAACTGTAAAATGTAATTGAAATAAGTTGTTAATTAAATTAAACTAAACACAAACCTCATATTCGTTCTTAATTTATTTTGATCTTACTATAAAATGATAGTTTAGTCAATAGCTATTTGAACTGAGTGTTCCACTTCAACAAAATCATTCAAATTTTGATAAATCATTTATTTAAGGCTAAGATTATAACTAACTAACAGCTAAGGAGCGAGCAAGTGTCATAAGTGGATAGAACTCTAAGAGGCGCGATTTGATGTGATGTGATGTGATTGTTACGCACTAATACCAGTATATAGTAGTTGCTCAATAATACTTTCAAATCTGTGCCCTATTCTATATTTTCATGACTCTTACTCAGGCTACCCATCAAGTTATTTTTTCTTCCAGTATGACTGATCAACGATAATGGTTTATGCAAAACAACTTTGAATGATAAAAAATATATATAAGAGTTTTAAGCTAATGGCTTTCACTAACAAAGACACGATCTGAACAAAAATTTATTCTATTTTCATTTTCTCGGCATAAGAGATGGTAAAGGATGAAAACGGCTGCAAAATTCACTTTAAATAGTATTGAGTATTCTTCCTAGGCTAAGCAAACTTTTTCGATCACTTCTCAACATGATCGATATCTTTATTAAAGCAAAAAATTGTCACACAAATTGATCAAAACGTAAGGAAGTCGCTAATGTGTTCAAACCTACAATTTTAAGGTACAACTTTCTCACCTTATCCAATGTGATTAATTGAAACACAGTGAATCCACTCACGTTATTAAAATTAAAATCTGAAATGATCATTCAGCATCGTATTTAAGGACGGAATATAATTTGAAACTAATTATTCATATTACGTCGTCCAATAAGGTAATCGAAACACTTGTTTTTTAATTACAGACGAGTGATCATATCTCATTTTGTTTACATTAGTTCAAGTTCTATGCTTCATTCTGATCAATTTCATTTTGAAAGTCGTATCAACTTTTAGATTAATTTGTTAGGAAGCCCTACAATTAGCAAAATATTTGAACGAATAAAAAATGAATGAACCATTTCATATACTCTATTCTGAAGTAGAGGTACTTAGATATTTAATATGAACACAACCATAAAATGAGGCAAGTCGAATAAGACTTAGAATCAACATTTCATGGGTCAAGTTTTATTGAAGCGCTATTACTTTCCATTTAATAATAGTCTAGTTGAGCTTGTAATTTACATACACGAGTATTTCTTCTATTTTATTACTCATTTCACTATTGTATCCATATATATATATATATATATATATATATATATTTCGAATATATTAATGTTTAATACAAAAATGTCTTATGCAAGTGATGGAACAAAATTTTCGAATATTAATAATTATTCAGTAACAAAGTAGCAAACAACATTGCCTTTTCCACTCTATTAGAAATGAAGCTTCAATAACAACACGACTGATTAGATTTTGAGAGTGATATCACTCTAAAGTTGCATTTTTAGTAAAAACTGTCACATTTGAATATTCAAATATTTTGATTAGTTCATAACTTAGGAAAACCACAGTCACGTAGCGCTTCAACTCATTTAATTGAATGATGACTTTTTGAGACTGTCGCGATTCTTTATAATGCTTAGGAATGATTCGATTTGAAAAATATCAATTCATGAATACAAAGAGCGGTTAAGTCGCTTTGCGTTCTAGTCTAGAAAATGACATTTCGCGCTTTGGGAATAACGATTTGGCGCATCATTACATCATTTTGGTATTGATTCTTTATTGACAGTTCAGATATGTCAGAAAAACAATCTGCTAACATTTCTATCTCTCTTAACTTTCGTGGAATAACAATTCTTATGAGCTAAAGTAGACTTAAAATGTATTTCATACTTAATGTTGAAGGTCAGTTTAATATATTCCACTTATTACGAGTTCATTTAAAAAGCGAACAACTACAATTTTTATGATTTAGAAAGTGTTTAATCAGTAGCCAAATAAAGTTTCTACAAATCAAATTGAGAAATCTGTATCTCGCGCTAATTGATTATCTTTTTGTGAAGACACTCAATTTGAAAGGGTTATATATTAAATAAAAACCTATATGAATCATTTAAGGAAAATTAGATCCGATGCGTTTGGAAGTATGGACCACGAAAATTCAAGAAATTCGGAATTCAATAGGTTTTAGCTTATTGTAGAATTTAATTTATAGTATGCATTGGTCAATTCAAGCCTGTATTGATAAAAAAGGAGACAAAATTAAGCATCAGTCACATATTTTTTAAAAATTAAAATAATGTAGGGATAAATTAAAATTAATTCCAAACAAAAGTTTAATAGAATCTGAAAATTGTAGTTAATTTAATTTTGTCAATTTCATTTATGGCAACTTTAAAACGAATGAGAAGTTAAAATAGAAATGAATGGTGCTAGAGTTCATGTTTAACCTACAATAGATTGAGTACTATTTTTTTTGTTGGAAACTCATCAAAATTCCTTCAATAAAATCGAAGTCAAAATGAAATTTAAACAAGTCAAACTTGAAAAAATAAGTTACTAGCTTTATCAATGCTATAGGTTTATACGAACGCGTACAATATTTGATTACAGTAAAGATTCCTTTCAAATTTAATGAGTCACAAAACTATATTTACAACTGTTTTGGTAGCACTTTTCTCAAGATACAAAACATTAATCTTGCATCAGATTTTTCCAAGGATAAAGTAGTTTCTGTACGGATAAATTTTTATTATAGGATTTGCACTTTATGCACTTTTGTAAAAATGACCTCTATTTATAAGGGTATATATGAAAAAAACGCCTAAAGTGAACAAAAATGAAGTCCACTATTTATTCGACAATATGTTTGGTCAAAAAAGAAAAGATCGCACTGAATTCAATTTGACTACAAACCTGTATCAAATTAAAAATTACCTAAAACTCAACAAATAACATGTATCCTAACTGTAATTAATATGATTTGAAAAACTAGAATCATATTCAAATGTTCTCAACTGGTAAATCGAATGTATTAACACTCAAAACATTTTTTATGAAGTCAATTAGCCGCTTGAATATTTTCGAAAAACTGCAATACTTCTTGCATTGTTTCGATCCTATTCTCTAGACTCTCATTCTGTTTCTGAAGATAAATAAAAATCGTATTTCCTAAAAAATCAAAAAGATTTATGAATCACATTCAAATCCAAAGTTACATTTTTAAAAATGTGATGTCAATAGATTATAGGCTTAAGAGGGAATAGTTTAAAGTTTTCATTTCTAAATAAATCTTCTAAAATTGAAATACTCAATTTATTAATGAAAATCACTTTGGAATTGAGTACTTCATCTTTAAAGTTACTGATGAAGCCTACTTGAACAGGCCTCAAATTATTAGTCATTAACGAACACGAATATATGAAATACTATTTGAAATTATTTAACCAAATAATTTCAAACATAATTATTCGATCAAATTTTGTTAAATAAGCAACAAAAAATTGAAATAATTGGGCGAATTTTCTCGAACAATCACTTATATAATTACTCAAGTGATTATACCCTTATTTATCAAATGAAAAATTCGTTTTAACTGGGAAGGTTGCGCACTTTCGGAGTGCTTTTATAATCAAAGCAAGTTTAAAGTATGGCTAAAGTAATAAAAAATGTAAGATAGTTAATCATTTTTGCAAACGGCCTCTAAATTCTGCAAAAATTAAGAGTCAAATTTTTCAGCCACTTTTGACACAAAATCTCAAAAGCATCTTAGTGTACAACCTTCTTGGTCAAGTGGTAGGACATAAGACTTCCAGGATTATCGACCTAAGTTCGAAACTCTAAGTGCATTTTTAAATTTTTTTTCCTTAGTTTCTCAAGTCTAATGTATTTGAAACTTTTAAAACATTTTTAACCAATGGAATATGTAGGTCAAGCAATAAATTACAGAATTGAATTGCATTTATATTAATTAAGTTCATTACAAGCAAAATTCCTGTTTTTGTAAAGTATCTTTTATTGATTAGAAAAAATGTTGTTCATCGTAGAATATTGCTTGAAATGAATTTAATTGTTTTAAATCTAATTAGATTCTATAATTTACTACTTAACCTACACATTCCATCAGTTAAAAAAAGGTTTTAAAAGCTTCAAATATATTAGAGTTGATAAACTAAAAGAATAATAAAAAGTGCACATAAAGTTTGTAACCTAGTTCGATAATCCTACTAGTCCTACCACTTAACAAAGGAGATTATGCATTCAAAATCTTTTGAAACTTCGTGTCAAAAGTAATTGAAAAATTTGATTCTTAATTTTTGCAAAATTTAGAGGTCGTTTGCAAAAATGATTAATTATCTGATATATTGTATGACTTTAACCATATTTTAAACTTGGTTTGACTTCAAAAGCATTCTCAAAGTGCGCGACTCTTCCGGATTAAGTCATTAACATGTTGTTGATAATTAATATATTGATTAAAAAGAAGAGTTAACAATAATCGATAAGTGATTAGATTGTTAATCAGCAATTTTTTATTCATTTCCCAAATATAGAGTTGATTTAAGTGGACAATTTGAACACTTATCTTCAATTGGATAAAATTGAAAGCAAAATATGCCTATTATTGACAAATGGCTTATTTAAAGCTTACTTACCATTCGTTGAATTAATCGATTATACTAAAGTCGTCTTTGATGTGAAACAAAGCAAAAATAATTCGGTTTTAGCTTTCAGATCCTTTCCTTCGTCTTAAGGATAGACTGACAATTGTTATAAAGTTGAGATAATTAAGTCCAGTCTATTATGTCATTAATAATGACTTCTTCTGAGCTTAGTTTTAAGCCTTCTGGGTTATCAGGGAGTTGTTCAGCTATTTTAGTCATAAAGTTTTATAATAAATATTTAAGATGAGGCAAACAGAATAGTACTAAACATAGAATAGTTTCAAATAATACTTAAAGTAAGAATTGTTTCTAAAAAAGATAGTTCTATTATGTACCCAGGCAGATATTTAAAATATTATGTGCTTTCTTCTAGTATTCTCACTGTCTCTCACATTTATTATTCATTTGATCATCAACGAGAGCTCAGTCTTAAAACTGAATTTATCTAATTTATTATCATTAAAATGAAAGAGCAAATTCTTATATATAAACTCAGATTTGCGTAAGACTAATGTATTAATAATTGATACGAGCTCAAATAATCACAAGTAATAATCTTAATACAAGTGAAACCACGATTAACTCAAACAAATCATTCAGATATGTATTCGAAAAATATTTCGTTTATGATAATTATCTTTCAAGCATCATTTGTGTTTAAGTATGAGATTCAAAAGTAGTTATCATTCTTAGCCGATTTAAGACAGTAAAGTATTTAATTAAAGAAAGCTCTAGTTCGTTTGCAAATTGCTTCACTGATGACTAAAGTTTGGAATGAGAGAGAGAGAGAGAGAGAGAGATGTAAAATTTTACAATTTGCAAGTTTTACTTTCTATAAAACTAGAGCTGCATGACCAAATTTGATATTTATGCTAAAATTTAAAATTTTGTACAAACTTGATCGCAATCTGAGCGATTCAACACTTTAATGTCGACTATTTTTCATCGTGAAAACTAGCGACGCAAGCCATAAATATTGATATTATATTCAGTAGTTACATAATTAAATATAAATCATATTATATTGACATAATATGGAAACTACGATTCCTAAATGTCTTTGAACTGCAATAATATGCAGCGCAATCACTGCATTGCAGACAGTATACGAATCATACGCGATAAAAATGCACATAAAGTGCAAAATGAATTTTCAAGTTTCATAGAGCACTTAAATGTGTGCAATGAGTGAAAAAGTACCAGTGGTCGTTATTCCTAATAGTTGTAACTCTCGAGTTTCGAACTGGAACACTCGATCCAGACTAAATCTGAATGAGTCTGTACCAAAAATATAATAGTAGAAGGCTTTTTCATTAGACATTGCACATAAAATGATATATAAACTATGACAATACAATACTATATAACACTTTATTACCTGAATATTTTGTAAAATTGAAAGCAATACTAAACTAAATCTGGCTTAATGCCTTAATGCAGCATAAAGCTTAAAAGAAAAAATCTACTTTCAGCATATTGTATGATTTGTTTATTCTAGTAATTTTTCATAACCATTAGTATGAAGCCGAATATGAATCTTGAAAAATTTTATTAGATTCTATACTTTATAACAATTTGAAGCCAAAATTTGTACTTTCGAGAATCTCGTGAGGGTCTCGAGCACACTCGATCAAGATCAAGAGTCACGATTCTCTCAACGACCACTAGAAAATGCCTAATCTTAAGATGAATTCTATCAATATGATTGTAAAGAATTTGTTTTCGAAGAAATTAGAGTAATAAACTAATGCATTAACTCAATTAGGGATGATTAGGTCACGCATCTTGAATAGATAAATAAAACCTTTGCTAACAAAATTATAGAGAAGTTTAATATGAATGAAGTCTTACGCAACAATTTGGCTTACCTCATTTAAGCATCGAACATAAGGTGCAAGGTTTTATGAAAATGAACAAAGTGGCTTTTATAGTGTAATACAGTTTCAATGTGTTTTGATCGTTCGTAAAAATGGTTCAGGTTATAAATATTTTGGATAGAAATAGACTCAAATAAAATGCTACAATTTGTCAATTTTATCTCTTCTTTCGCATTTGTCAGAATAAACAATAAATTGAAATGATTTACTGAACCCGAGAACAACAAACATTAAAATCAAAGTAGAACAGGAGACACTATTCCTAATCCAATTGTTACATAAATTAGTTATAAAAATGAAACTTTTTGTTTGTGAGTACATATATTTTTTAGTAAATCTATCGATTCAATATAAAAAATAGGTCTTGATTCTGAATGCAATCAATTTTGTTGGACATTTTCGATTGAATAGGAGTAACATAGCTTGCATTAAAAAGTAATAAATTACTTAAATGTTATCCCTCAACACTAAAAACAATAGAACTTTTAGTGCGAGTCATTCATTTTTAAGACATTGTTTGAGAAAAACATGAATCTTTCACAACTACTGTTTCTTTATCCTAGAAGGTCTTTTTACGCCACTCGATGGACAAAAACACACTAAAAGCTTCAACAAAAATGCGAATGTGTCTCAGAAATTAGTTTTTTATGATAGCTATTTTCGATAATCAAATACTATTGAATAGATCGAAAACAAGCAAATGTTTGGAGAATAAACTATAAATCGATGAACGGTTTGAAGACCAAATAACACGACTATTAGGAATACTGATCCAGCAAAATTAATAAAAATTCAATTTGGTTCTCAATGTAATTCCGTGTTTGAACTGCTTGGCACTAAACAGATACAGCAGATACAAGACAACAAACACCATACTTACAAATACAAGTAGGTCTTCACTAATTGATTACTAAAACCACTTAAAGTGCTTCCAACGCAAGCTGAAGCAATTGGATATTAGATTTTATTGGCCGTGTAGGTGAATTCGTACTGTAAACAGTACCTCAAATCTGATATGAAACCAATCATTTTGCTCACTAGTTATCTGACATGAACTAGAGAGAAAATTCTATCAATACTCGGACAACAGAATTGAGCAAAATTGAAACAATCGACTATCTCTTCCAATTTGAAGTTGTTACCTAAGCTTATTGTCTGGTTGTTTTGCCGGTTCGAATAATTGAAACTACATCCATCTCGATGTTTCTCCAGGCGATGAATAAGGCAATGAGGTATTACAGATTTTGGATCTACTCTTGTAACCTCGCCTTATTCTTTGGTACTGTCGTATATCTTTTGGCCTTTATTTATGTATTGAACGATTCGAGACTCATACTATTTCCTACCATCAAATTATACGAGCCATCCTTTCTATATAGTTATTGTGCTATTATTCTTCAGGGAGGAGTTTTGCAGGTAATCACAAACTTTTTATTTTTTAGTTTTGTTTAATCTATTATTCAATGCTATGCCAACGCATCACAACAACGCTATGAATAAATTGTGGATAATTAGTACTTTTCTCATTCATGCAGTAAACATTCAGTTTTATAGCTTTATATTAAAAAAAAAATAACACTAAACAATAGCTCAATAGTGACGAATAAAGTAGTTTTGTTAAGCGAGTTATTTCCCTAATACTATACCGCATATGATATGAAAATCAAATGCAATTCTGGTTAAAAAAAATTTTTTTAATCATTTGATAAAACACAATGTTGAGGGCTTTGCAAATGCAAAATAATTATTTTTGGAGAAATTGTATCACGCTTTAAGAATCTTAGCTTCGTTTCGAATAATTGAACAAATAGTTTTGAAGAAGTAGTTCGTAACACTCGCTAGTGTTGAGTGAAAATTTGAGATGCAATTCAATCAAAAGATAATGGATTAACACACTGTATTCCCTACTACCAGTTTGTAAATGAGTCTATTTGCCTCTTATTCTCACGTGAAGCAACTTTATATGGATTAGTATTTATAAGTTGCATGACGTATATTTAATATCAGAAATATTAGACTCATCAAATCAGCTTATTTTAGGCAGCCATTCAGATGCTTTAGATTATTGTAGCAACCGTTAACAAACAGATTCTTTTAGCAAATATTTGAAACAATATCAGTTTAAGGGCAAATATGACTTATTTGAGTGCATTCCTTTCTGTCATTTATGGCAATAAGTATAGAGCGATATATTAATTGGAACAGACAGCAGAGAAAATATTTCATTTTAGAGCTTCCAAATTTTACGCAAAAGATCCAATATTATCATAAATATTCAAAATCAGAAATAAATGCAAAAACTAGATTCAAAAACTTGAAAACTCGAAAAGAAGTGATTGTTTAGAAAAGTTTGAACGATTTGCTATTTTATTTTGTTTTTCACAAATCAAATAAAATTGAATAAAAGATTGGATATTGTATATTGGGCACGCAATATCGTATAAAAGCAACGATTGAGCGATCAAATTATGTAAATAATATTCGAATGAATAGGCTTGCTGTATTGCATATGCGAGTGATTAGCTTGTAGATATAAAATCAACAATTCAGTTGGCCCTAACATATTTGGACGTTCAAATATTTTTTTTTCTTATTTCTCAGGCCATCGGTTGCTACGGCGCCATTAAACTAAATGAAAAGTTACTTAATTTATATTTATTATTAATGATCGCACTTTTATTTGGAGATGGAATTACTGGTATTGTTTGGATACTACGTTTCAATACTATCGTCGCCAATTTAAGAGGAGATCTCAAAACAAGACTAATCAATGACTATGGCATTGATAAAGAATTTCAAGTATGTTCCTATCTGTTTGTGTCAGGTATTAATAGCAAAAGTTCAACTCGAAGCTCAATCACTAAAACTTAAACCAAATTTTGCTCTTATCTCAACTAACATATAATGCTCTAATAAATAGCTCAAATTAAAGTGCGTCAACGATTCGGCCATTTTACACAGTTGCTCATATTTTACCAGATTAAGTTGAGGAGAACCGACAATTTTACAAATAAAGTACTTTCAGGGCTGATAATAATACCAATTAGAATGGATTGATCGAGCCCCAAATAACAAATTAAACCAAGATTGTGACCCTCTCTAGAACTACAAGCGTTTAAATAACTTTTAGAATCAGTTAGCTTTATGTAAGCAAAAATGATAGCTTTATAAAATAATTTTTAATTTTTTAGCCAATCATTTAGCCAAAGCAAAGTTTTCGATATGAAATTTTTGTTATCATATCCAAATGTAAAAAATTGAGAATAATTGCTATATCAACGAAAAAGAGTACTCTATATACACTGTTTTACACCAAACGTGGCATAAGCTTATTGAATTGCTAGCACTTTTTTAGTAAAGATAATGAGATTAGGGTCCCGGCAAATCAAAGTCAGGTATGACTGCACGGCTAACCCGCACCATTGAGGAATGCTATGCTATTATTAATGAGTCGCACTTCTCCATGAGACTGAAAGGGACACGATTGAAATTGTGTTAACTATTTAATATTGATTTGACTATTTTACGAGCAATAATTATTCGAACTGAGGCACAAAGAGCGAAGACTAAGGATTTTATATTCATTGATTTTACAATACCGTATGTGCTCAGAGAAAATGAAAGCACGCATACATTTCATGCCAATTCGCTTACTCTAATAGATTTTATTTTCTTTTTCCGTCTTTCTTTGCATTAAATTTTCATTGAAAAGGAGCGCTCTAATCATTTAACTACCATTAAGTGATTGGATTAATATTTTTTTTGACCAAGAACGCAACTGATATGTTGCTAAGGGCTCACGATATCAGAGTAAACTATCCTACTAATGTTGGATCGCATGCCATAGACTGAGAGTCAAGATAAAAAAGTGTCACATTATATGATGAATAAACTTGGTATCTCTATTAACTATTTAATTAATTGCATGTCAATTAAATTAGGATCTATGGAATGGTATACAAAGTGAATCTGAATGCTGTGGTGTTGACGGCCCTTACGACTACAACATGACTGCATGGATAAAAAATCCATATGACACCTTAGATCGAGGGCAACTCATACCAAAAAGTTGTTGTCGCTTCGATCCACCTATTCTTCCAAATGAACAATTATTAGATAAGCACAAGTGTTATACCGGCTATGATCCGGGCTTAATTTATCCGTACGGCTGCTATGATCACATTCACCATTGGTTACAACAGAGCGCTGATCTATTATCTGTTTTAGGTTTTTGTGTGATATCATTCATAAAAGTGTGTTTTTTATGTATTTTGCGCTATGAAATTAAGGAAATGATTCAGAAAATCAAAGTTTTAAAAGAAATGGCTGACACTCCAGCAGTTCCAGTACACGATTTAGAGGCGTATCTTCCGAGACCGTCCGTGCAACAGGACTCGACACAAACATTGCTGTCGAATACAGCACCTCAAAGTACTTATCGAACTGGATGTACCGAAAAACATCATCATTTTCACCATCATCTTCTGACTAGTGGCAATAGTGGCAGTGGAAGAGTCAATGGAGCAACAAATGGAAATAATAATGATTTGAGTACAAGTCAGTCGAAGAAACATAGCATAGTTTAGTGCCATTTCAAAACTAATACGGTTTTAATTTATCTCAATTCGTTAAAATAATATGTCATTTGACTAATGAAAATGATTCATTTTTTATAGCAAATTACTTCTAAAGACTATATTTTAAGGCTTTCAGTGTGAGCTTTGACTGTAATGTTTTCTATTACAATTAGGTCTACTTTCTATATAGCATTTGTCGGTCTCAGAGAGTCTCAAAGACCTATTTCTGAGCTTGAGGAAGAGATGCTTCAAACTTAAATACCAGTCATTTTAGTTATGTAAAAACTTGTATTCAATAATTGAAGTTAACTCAAAAAGATAATGATAGTGCATAGAATATCCTAATTCTATCAATTAATTAAGCTTATACTAGTAAAGCAACATATCTTTTGTTTATATCAAATCTCTATTCAAGTCAAACGTATTAATTAACAAAATAATCTGATTGTCATTTTTCATTGATGATTCCCACATTTATCTAACAAACGTAGATTAGCTTAACTGTTAATTACGTGATCCCGTTTGTTTCAATTATCTGCTTCAAGTTTGACAACAGAAACAAATTGCATTATTCCTGTAATTGAGTTCATAACACAAAAAAAGAAAACAATTTATTAGAATTTAAATATGAATTTTCTATAAGATGCCTTCAATTCAATAAAATATTACATTGAGCTCAGAATCTTAACAAGTCATAAGACCGATCAATATTATACAGGAACTGATTAGAATTTGCAATCCTAACTATGACTAAAATAATAAATTCTATTCAAATACTAATAAATAGAAGTAATCTTAAATCTCTTTAATATAGAATATTTTTAATTATGGTTTTTTCTCATTCAGAAAAAAATATTTTTCGCTCGTATTCATCTAACTTGAAGATGAATCAATAGTTGCTTAGAAAAATATTTGAGAAACTGCACTTTAATTTGACTTTTATGAAAGTTAACCAAACAAGTTATACTAAAAGTGATACTAAAGGTTTCTTTCGGTCGAAATGAACTTGTAATACGTTCAACTTTTTGAAAAGTTTTATTAGTAGAATCCAACTAAACAACAATTAAATTAGAAGTTATTAGCTTATCATAAATAACTGTAAATACAGTTAACAATGATTAAACAGTTATTTGCCTGATTGGAATGTGATAATGCAATAGTTGCACAACAACTTGACTAACACTTAAATCTGATTGCTTAATTAATTGTACGTACAATTGGAAAACTGCTTAAAATAAAACTTATCTTATTATAATTATCACTATTAAAGTTATTAATACTTGTATTTCTATTCTAATTATTATTTTGATGTTAAGCATTCGTATTGGGTTATTAAACACTTCACATGACTTATTGTAATAAAATAATGATAAATACAGAAAAAAGTCTCGAATCTGTGCCTTATTATTACTAGATATAGTTTTGGTCATTTATACTTTCAACTTTCTTATGTCGATTCAAATCCAGGCCTTCAACTTTTATCGCCTTCAAAAAAATCAATCATAATATATGATTAAATATATCACGAAACAAAATAACTTTCAGCAATTAGTTATTGGGTTAAAGTTGAGACCAAAACAGAAATCATGCTGATATCCGGCAAAACTGATTGTATGGATATTGATTCTAAATTATAAATAGGTTTTTTCACTGAACCAGTCAAACATTTAGTAAAACTTTGAGACAAGGGATTAAGTCATGATTGGTGAAACTTGTGTATCTCGTTCAAATATTGACACAAAATGTAAAAATAACGCCAAAACATGATTCTTTTACGTAACGTTTTCAACTGATCCTAGAATTAACTATTCATTTTATTCTATTGATTGTCCTCTTTAATCAAGAAAATGTATTGCCATTCTCTTTGTTCTCATTTAAAGCTAGCTCTTTGTAAACAACAGTGAAAGCTTGACTTCATACAAGATAATCCATATAGAAGTGTTGCACAAACTAAAGCGTAAGATGAAGTGCATAACACATAAATTATGGCCTTTTAGCTAAAAAAGTAAGAACCAAGAAAGTTCAGTTAACTGCTAACATATTTCGATTTGTTAGAGCTCAAATATTCATGAAATTGAGTGTCAAATCTAGATTCTGAAACCCAGCTTCCTATATTTAATTAATTGAAAACAAATTTGAGTTCTTCAAATATTTTTATATTAAAAGATGTTTAAAAACTGAATAATTGAGTTTGTTGTAAGTTCTACTGTAATAATTCGTAATATTTGACATCTAATTTTGGATTATTACTTTGCTTTTGTGCACATTCACACCACAAAGAGAAATCATAAAAACTATTAAGGCTCGAAGCACGGCGGGATCACTTAATATATTCAAAATAATATCTTCAAAATCGTTTTCAATTTTTATCTGAATTATATGAAGCTAGAATTGCAATTGGGTACAACGTAAGTTCGTACGAAATTGACATCGATTTTCTTAACAAACTACATAAATATTCGTTGAAACCATTATTAAGTGAATTGCTATTTTTATAATTCTGTTTTTAAACTAAACCAAAAAACCGATAAGTGCATTCATTTAATTATTAAAAATTCTTATTTGCTTTGTATTTTGTTATATATTGAGTTGTTATGCTTACGCTTTTCAATCATAATAATTGACAACAAACACAATTATCATGCAAGCATTAACGAGTAAAGAGCCATAATTTACTATGTAATTAATATGTCAAACGGTACTGTGTCTGTACAAGTTAATATCTGGCATTCGATTAGATTTACGCTGTCTTATTTCAATTATTTACTAAGTTTGAGTCACAGCAATCAAAATTTATAGCATTTGTAGTTTTAAACAGAGCTCAAGGAACAAATATGTTTGTCTGTAAATTCAGTTATTGATCAACTTTACGAACTAAACTCAAACAACCAAACGATTAAAAAGTATATACAGTATGTGCTTCAATTAGGCAATTCATTTATTCAGGTTATTCAGTTTCAACTTTTACTTATTTGATTTGCATCAGTAGTTAACATTTGAATATATTTATTGTGCTCAAGCAACTAATAAGAGAGCCTTCTGTCTTCCAAATAAAATTATTAAAAGTAAAAGTGTATCATAAAATATCGATATTTGTTTGATTGCGCTTCATTCAATGTTTATGCGGGCGCTGGTGTTCTATCAAGTGAAAGGACAAAGTTTGCATTGAAGCTGTACTGCACTTTCACTATTCTATGTCATGTCCATATATCTGCTATATATTATCTGCACAACGCAAGATAAAGTACTAACAATGCTTTTCCATTACAAGACACAAAATATAAATTTTCCAATTTTAAATAATGTTTATCTGAGAAAACTAAAACGAAATGATTGCCTTACTTAAACGCCTGAGCATTATGCTTGGTCTCTATTTATAGCAAGTATTTCATGCTCTACAGCTCTCTTCAAAATCTTTTAAAAGGATCTCAATCCATTCAAAACAAAATTACCTTCTAAATCATATTCAAATTATCGTTGAAATGGTTCTTGAATTAATGTATACATATTTAATAATAAATTTAGTAGAAATATTAGCTTTACAAAATATTTGAATAGCATCCGCATGAAAATCAGATTCATGTATGACATTTATATTTAACTGAACTCTCTTTTTAATTAGTTTGAAATATGAATATTTCTATGTTTTCCTAAAAATATTTGATCTCATCTTTCTAATAGTGAATTGACTACTTGATGTTATGATTAAAACTTTTATGCAAGTAATATTATTCAGTGATAAACTAGGCTAACAAATATTGTAAGAGATTCTCAAAACATAAGTACTTTAATGCACGTTTGCGTACTTGGATTTAATGCTATTCTATTAAAGAATGAGTCGCTCAAATAGCATTATGCATCTATTCGTTGCATTTGCACGAACTAAACGGCAACGACGAATAAAACTTCAAACTAAAAATGTATCTCTCTAGCTTATTTGATCTGCGATCAAGTTCTCAATATAAAATTTCACAACTTTAATTAAAAATAGCTACAGAATGGCTCGAATCTTACTAAATCCAAGAAACAATTTCGAAATTTTATTCTCCGATATCCCTTTGAGATGAAGGCTCAGTGAGTTCGATGAGACGCAGGTTCTCTTTGGAAACCATAAGCTCAAGCAATTCATTCAAGAGTTTTGGCTATGTTTTCCGTCGAAGCAAAGAATAGATGTTATGTTCTCATAGAGAAGCATTCAATTATTATTATCGATTGCCATAAAAGTACATTTTAAGCGCAAAGTAAACAAGAACTAAAGCATTAATTGCATTAATAAAACAGTGCTCAACAAGAACTGCTCGCAAGCGACAATAATATAAAAGTCAGATTATATTTTGGAAAAAAAACTTAACAGTTTACTGATTTGATGTCCAAACTGGTCCAATTGATTAAATGACATGATTCTGAAGTAAAAGATTGCTATAGATTTGAGCGAACAAACTGAATATTGTGGAGTCGAGCAAACATATCGGAAAATGATGCCTTCCCTCATGGTATGTCTACACTTGAACCTAAAATAAGTAATTGCTGCCTATGGTTGGTACGAGAGCCCAAAGCAGTACGTTCGTAAGATTAAAAGAGAAACATGTTATAGATTAAAGTTGAAACCAAATGTTTCATAAGATTTTGCCAGACAATATTCAACACTGATTTCTTTTCTTTGCTTTTAGATAAAGGAATTTTTCAATTTTACTTTTATATTTTACAACAGAGAATCCATAGATTCTACGGCAATTCTTTCAGGCCAGAATGAGATATGATTGAAGTTGAAGTCTTTTTTCACAACACAATTTCATTACTGACTCAATTCATGCTTCTTATCATTAATTAGATCAATCTGAAAAGTGTTTAGTACTACCGTATAACTCAAACTAAGTATCGATCGAATTTTAACTTGAACCATGTTACAATTGTCAATAAAAAGACTTGTTGTCAATTCTATCACAAGTTCCTTATTAAATTAAGGGTCTTTCGGGACCATATTATGTGACCTATAAGAATTTATAGCTCATGTCTTCGCTAGTGATAACTACTTCGCTCACGATTTTCCCAAACTGATCATTAAGATCTCACGTTTACAGTCATCGTATAAACAACAGTTTGGGCGCAAACATACTGTATGTACTATTAAAGGAATTATAATTTGACGATTTTCATATGACAAAATTGCCAATTTATGCTTTCATGTTCTGAGTCTGCGAAATAATGGCACTAATTCGAACTCGATCTCAATTTCTTCCTATCATTATCATAGGTTTAATCTACTTATTGTATGCATTTGAGAATATTGAGATCAATTGATGAGATACACGCTAACACTGTTAGCTATCGAATGCTCAGTTCATCAGCAATACATAGGAGAGTAATATAAAAGTATAGATCGATTAACTCACTGTTAATGACTCGGTGTTGGCGTTGGCCACGATGTCATATATCGATCCACCAATGATTACCTATAGAGTCGGCATTTAAAGCAAGCAACAAAATCATATTGTTTTATAATCTATAAATTGGGTCATTGGATATGAACGAACAGGACTCAACTGTGATTGATTAGAGTGAGGACCAGTCCATTCTTGCTTCGATTGTTCGGTACCTTCAAGTGCTGGCTTTGCCGATTCTGTCGGATAATTACTATTAGTATTCAGTCTCGAAGCTCTGTTATGTAAACATTGTAATGGCTGTGATGATGCATTAGTAGATAAGTTTATTAGTCGTGTGAATTGAAGCGCTATTTCACTGCCGATTCTCGCATTATTTTCGATAAGTGCAATATTTGCAGTTAGAGTACGGCCACCGCTAATTTCATTGACTCTTTTCAAAACAAAAGGCGTCACATCTTTGCCAATAACATTTTTGTCCCTGTTTATCGAAAAATGGTTTAAATAAAGATATCATCTCTCTCTCTCACTTTGAGCAGTATAATAGAATTTTTATTGTATTTTTTACTTGGCTTCTTTCAACGCATCAGTGATAGCATTGTTCACTATATCGCCTAATGCTTTGTCTCTCTCCGGAATCGGAACCGCAATCAAAATTCCTGATTCTAAACCAAGTTTTTTGTGCTCTGATATCATTAGTGCTGCTTCTTCTGCTGTCTTGACGTTGTAACCAATTTTACAACCACTGACACGAGTGAAGAAAGAAGGAAATTGGACATTACCATCAATGTCTTCCTCACCATTAAAGACGACAACACATACGCCTTCTGTTTCGAGCACTTCCAAAGTTTTTTCTATATCGAGTATAGACTTGACTCCGGCAGAGACTATCGTTATAGGAGTTCGACCCAATTCTGTTAGATCTGCACTTATATCTAAACTTAATTCTCCTCCGCGATGAACACCACCGATACCTCCGGTCGCGAATATTTGGATACCAGATCGATAAGCAATCAAAGAAGTAGCGCTCACTGTTGTTCCACCCGACAACTTATTAGCCATTATTACTGGAAGATCACGACGAGATACTTTGAATAATCTTCGGCCTCCGCCACTTTTATTGTCATTTTCTAATAAAGTGTACATCAAAGAAATGCATTCATCAACACTTTAATTGAATATTGATTTTGAAAACAGTCCTAATTGTTGAATGCAGTAATACTATGCGTGCATATTAAGTACTTCTATTCAAACAAACCGATTCTAAGACTAGCATTATGAATACTTGCATTTGAGAACTTGCTCATTATTGACAGAAACTAATTTGTTAACTCAATGTCAATGCATTTAACTTTTGAAGAACCAGACTACAATTTTAGGCTTGCAATTATGTAAGAAATAAAGGAGTGCGTCACTATTTCTTAGTAATAATCGATACGAAAACTTAGACGCGAAAAATGCAGCACAATTTTCCAATAAAAAGGTGCACACATTCGAAGTAGAGGAGCGTATTTCACACTCACACCCGCGGGTCTGTTCGGGTACCTGCAAGTTTAGAGCGGATGTGAGTGCGAGTTTGAAAAATTTATCCTTTCTCAACCGCATCAAGTTCTAATGGCATTTTACAACTGTTTAGCACGAACCTTCCCAATAAATCGGATTATTAGTAAAGAAGTGAAAACGCGTGCCAATAGTTAGGATTTAAGCTTATTTTCAAATAAAACCTCTCTCTACAATTATTAGAAGAGAATAAATAAACCATAGGGAATTGTGCAATAAATATCACAGTGATTTAAACCGGTTTTTATTAGCTTTCATAGGGATTAGTATATTTTGAAATCAAATTTTACAAAAAAAAAATTAACAAAATTATATTCATGAAGAGTATATAAATAGAGTTATTGTTTATTATGCCATGATGTCGACATATGAGGCTATAGTATTTTTAATAGTAAATTTTGAAGATTCTCAGGTTTAAAAATGAATAATAATGATGAAAAAATTAATTGTGGCACAGAAGGTGTTGACAATAAGAAACAAAAGAAAACTGATAATTTTTCAGTTATAATGAAGTAGAATTCACTTCTGTGATGAAAAGTACTTCAAATTTAAAATGGTCGATTATAATTTTTAATTGTGGCTATTTGCGGGCGGGCCGGTGCGGTGTGAACAATTTCAAAGATGCGCACCCCTAAATAGAAGTATGCAGTTTCTAAAAATACTGTCCTGAACTTATCTTAAAATAACTAATAAATAGATTGGAGTCATATATTTGTAGATTTAAGCAACAAGTAAAATATTTAAATTAATGTTACACTTGGAATTAATGCCATACTTAAAGATTATATGATGAGCTCTTCCCATCAATATTACAAATCTTATGAAAGTTATAGACTTCAGCTTATTTAAATTTTTAGAGATCGCTATTTCATGAATATGAACATTGATCTAGTTTTGATATAACCTTTATCTTTATGAGCATAAACTCAAAGTACATCTGAGCTGAGCTGCTCTTATAGACCTACATAGGGATCAATACTGCTCATGCACTTAAATCGTTACCTAATCACTAAATTAGACTACCTACAAGCAAAAATTATATCAATTTTTATAATGAAAATAACTAAGAAATATTCAAATATAACCAATCAAATTTAAAAAGCTGTCTGGCATTTGTTACATCGTCTCAATTGAACTGAGCTTGAAGCTCGAGTTTACGAGCTAACTGATAGTTAAAGCTGAGCTTGAAGCGCAGCTTAAGTCTACATTTATAAGTACTTAAGTTCAAGTAATTTACAACTGAATCAAACATTAACCTCAAGCCTTATTGACACTAAAATAAAAAGTTAATTATGCATTTCTTAATGAGTTAGTTGACTTCGAATATAATCGTATTGAAGTCAAGCCTTATGATATTCGGTCAACCAGTTAGTTCTCGATTTATAATCCGTTGACTGCAATAAATAAGTGGTCGATAACTTATCGACTAACTTGATAATACAAGCCTACTATTTCTGTGATAGTATTCGATTATGACTCTTGCCAACTTCGCCCAAAACTTTAAAAAACATATTATTTCAGTAGATGATTAATAATTGATAATTGAAAAAATCAAGCAATTCTTAGATAATCATCATTGAAATAAAAATAGATGGAAAAGATTAAATCCCTCATAAATTATTCAGTGGCTTTGTATAATGATTTCTGACATTACAATATCCTTATCTATAGCAGTTTCAAATTTTAAGTTAGCAAAAAAGTATATAACCTACACTATGCGGAAACCTCTGTCATTGACGGATTATATTACATTCTTATCATGTAATATGATATTTGTGTGTATTTTTAAACAGATGATTAGCTTGGATCTAATGGTAAGACAGTGAGAAATGGATCTAAAGTGAATATTCAATTACTGAAGTGGTCATTGGCCACTTTTCAGTACCCAAGGTATGCAAACTCGGACCCACAGATCGTACAAATTTCAACGATATCATGCTTAAGCCGATGAACCATGTAAATATTGAGTTATAGAGTGTGGAACATACGTACAGACAGACAAATAGATAACTAAAATAACTATTGCATGCATAGCACATCTGCCACTTTAGAACTAAAGAACTACAGATCGTACAAGCTTGAGAGTAGTATCACGGGAATCAGAATTACCAGTGGGATCGAGTTAGGCTATTCTCATGCTCAAGGGTAGCCAGTGGCCACTACAGTAAACAAAAACCTATTTCAATATTCATAATCTCTTTAAAATAAAAAAATTCACTTTGCAATATTCAGATATTGAAATTGATGTTCTGAAATTTGCAGGCTCCTCAGCTAGTATAAAATAAATATATTAAATTAGGAATAAGACCCATCTTTACATAACTCAGTCATATTATATGCGCTGGTAATTTGATATTTATTTATAATTAGGGTATTGTGTTTCAATTAAAATAGCTCAAAAATAAGCTTTTCAGCTCCAAAGTGGTCAGTGGTCATCTTCGGTTACGAAAATATACTAACTACAAATTTTAAGATACACTAAATTGAATACCGTCTGTTCGACGCCAGTACCACCTCTAGAATTGAAGTTATAGAGTGGTCAAATAAATCGAATGCTTAAGTCATATAGAAATTCAAATTTTATTTCTAGTCATACTTTAACAAGAACTCTACGAAATTGAGTTTGTTCCTGATCTGAATGTTATTAAAGTGTTTTTCTAATTCAAAATTCAATTGATTCAAACATGATATCCTAAGAAATGTTTGATCGAATATCCGATTTGGGTCATAATTCATTGAATTGAGTATGTTTTTAGACTCGTATGACGTGACACTTTCTTTGAATAAGGGCTGGAACAACAATAAAGTTATCATTGGATCAAAATCAATACTAAAGTAGTATTACATCAATATTGAGGAAACGTCGATGTTCTCATAGATCTCTGGATTTATTTGTCGAGTAAGAATGAACTGATGCGAGCAATTTTGTAACAAATCCTTATAAAACTAAAACTACAACTAAAACCGTTTATTCAAATTAGGTTCGTATCTATGAGTTGACACTTCACTATAGACAAAAATACTGCTCTATAACTAATGCCTAATATTCAAATTATCTATATAGAATTGACTTAAAACAAGCTGCCCAAGGGTTTAATATACCTCTAATGTCGAAAACATGTCCTGTGTGTTAGTTTGAGTCAATTTACAGTTTAATTCTGATATTTCTTATTTAAGGTATTACATTGTTAATGTGCCAAAGTCAAGCTTATTTGCAAATTGTCGCATACAATCAGACTGAAATAGATTACTAGTACCAACTCATCTGATTTGCTTCTTAAATAAGTCGATTGATCTATTCATTCAACAATATATAAAACTGCAAACCATCAATACGAGGCACAGTAAAGTCAGCAAAAATGATATCTTTGCTGCAAATAAAAGCTCATGTTCAGTCACAAAATTAAGATAAAATGTGAAGCTTTCGCATCTGTTAGTAGAGCTTTTCCGAGGATAAAATGTTTATAATTTGGCAAAATTATGAAATTATTTAAAAGTAAGCCAAACTTTTTGGTGGGTTTATGGTCAATATCAACTAAGAGCAATTCAATCGATACGACTGTAATTAGAATTGTTGTATAGTTTTGTAAATCGCTCAGTAACGTTTTACAAACCAAATTAATTAATCAAAATAAATTAACAGTTAAATAGTTATACCGTTTGCTAAAAATTGTAATTCTTTATGATTCATTCCGACAATTATCTTTCCATTAATTACTCCAATAGTGGCTGGAATCACACCACAATCACGAACTATTTTCTCGACATTAATTGCAGTCCTGTTTTACAGTGTTACCATAACATAAAACAATATAATCACGCAGTTTCAGTAAACATTGATTATATGCAAATGAAAAAACGAAAAAAAACAGTTTCAAATTATGAATAAAAGTGATGATAAATAGTAAACTGACTGTAAGTTGAAGGGGAATGGCATTCCATGAGTTATTATCGTTGACTCGAGAGCCACAATAGGCTTACGTTCAAAGAGTGCTGACTTGATCTCATCACTCATTGCGATTGCATCTGAAGAGCAAATCCCAAAAAGAGCATTTGTCATACCTTTTGATTAATGCTTCAATCAATTGTCTTACCATTAAATTGGGACAATTGTCTCGAATTCTTCATTCGAGTTGAACTGCTTTTAGGAAGTGATAAACTTTTCAGTTCTCTTCTAAAGAATAACAATTGTTTTCTATTATTTTTAAAATAAAAGTTTAATAACTTTTTGTTCATAACAACTAAGCGATGCATTTTATGTTCACTTAAACTGAAATTAGTTTTAAGACAATAGTTTGACTGAAGTTGAATTTTTTTAAAAATGCTTTTATTGAAAAACTTTAACTTTTCATTTAATTTAAATTAAATTCTAGTCAAAACAAATGAGATAGGAAATGGTTATTAGAGAAACTTAAGCACTTTATTGTCATGACTACAGCATATCATGAGGTCTCTCAAGTATTTGGCAGTCATCCCTATTCCCTTTAAACCCAAAGTCTAAACTTAGTCTTATCATTAGATTAGCGCCAAATTTGGTTCAAACGTACTGCAAACAAAATCAATCAGCAAATAAATTTGATAATTCATTTTTTTGAATTAATTCAATTTAAATTCTTTTATTGATTTCAAAATTTCAAAAAACAAAATTAGAGATCTATTGGTCTTCGCGCACAATATTTTTAGTTCGTTCTGAAGTAAAAGGAATAGTTCCGGGTTTGCTGTGAAGTCTTCTATTGGCCTCCCTATCGATGAAAGGTTTAAAATTAATGCAAAATTAAGACATAAATATAAACTTATATTAGTGTTAAAAAATTCATACTTTCTCTTTCCTGATTCAATCATAAGTCTCTTTTCCTTTTGTGAATGATAGATATGTTTTGGTACGTGTCTGTGCCGAGCGATTCGTTTGATCTCAGGATGATTTCCAAACTTTTCTTTCAGTTTTTCTTGATATCTAAATGCACAATTTTCTCTGAATGATTTCTAGAAGCAAAAAATCAAAAATTCTAGTTAACAAACTGTTTTTAAACTTTTAACACATGAATAAGCATCTTCATATGTAGGCGTTCAAAATATATAGTTTTGCTCATCACAACAAAGATAATGATCTCGATTATAATTATTTTTACAGTAATTTTAAAATCACACTCAAATTTAATTTGAAAATTTGCTTATTTTCTGATAATCTATCGAAAATCTCAAGTCAAATTTAGCATTTTTTAATTTCAGATAAGGCCTAAGTTTTTAAGTAACTATCAAAATTGAAGATTCGCAAAACTCATTCATCAACTTATGTCGAAAATAAAAAATTTAATATCTATGTCGCAACTAAAACGACTGAATTTGATAAGATATATTAGTTATAGCGAAGATACATCTAATTTTGTTGCCTCATTCAGAATTGATGAATATTTACGATTTAAATAGATGAGGCTCTTTACAACACAAACATGTTTGATATTAAAAATCGAAATTGCATTCATCTATTATGTTATATACGCATGTAATATAATTTGCATTTGGGCTCAGCGACAAATAGAACAAAAATAGTAAAACTTAATAACTTGTATTTGTTTAGGAAAACTAGCACAAAATGATATAAATTAAATATTCAATACTAAAGCCCTAGTTCAGTTATTTGTTGGCATTTTGTGTGCCATAAAGAATACCCAATAGTGCACTGCGATTTTATAATAAATTTTATTATGTTATGTTTGACACATTCTTTATAGAGATTTGCTCTGTCAGAATAAAAGTACGTGTGAAGTGAATATAAAATCTGAATTCCTCTGAGACTTATTGTTAATATAGAAAAGCAATGAATGAGGAGCAAATCTTTATTATGCGGACTCCTTCAACTCTATATATCTAATAATACATACAACTCCTAATTTTTCAGACGCATTTGCTTTCCAGATCCTTATATCCATTTCATCAGAACTAGAGATGATATATTTACTGTCTGCTGACCATAAAACGCCTGTAAGCCTTTGCATTCTCTTCGTGTGATACACCTCACGACTTCTACCTTTGTCTGTTTCAAATATGCGTATTGTTTTGTCATAACTACCACTAACAAACTCTTTTCCAGTAGGCGAATAGTCAATCGATATAACGGCCGAAACGTGATCTTTATGCACCTGAATCGGAACTTTTAAGTTCCGCATATCAAATGTGTATAAGTCACTATCTTCATTAGCAGCCGTAAAAACAAAAGCTTCCATTGGATTCCATGAAATAGAATTAGTCCTCATTGAAAGAACAACTTTTCTCAGTGGATCAGATTTGCGTGTATCATATAATATAATACTTCTATCACTGGCAGAACCCACGCAGATATCGGTTTCGATCGAATTGAATTTAATACAATTAACACTATCGACACACCATTGGTATGTACGCAAAGGCTGTGTTCGTGTCTCTTCCCAAAGATCTACTTTATCTCCACAAGTGATAAGTAATGGTTTAGTTCTATGATTGTCCATTCCTAGAATAATGCTTTTGGCTATTATTGTATTGATTGGCTCGTCAAAATTTGAATCATTATTCGATTCCATGAAATAGTTATCATTATTAAGACAATCAAAACTCCATTGTTTGATATTTTGCGAGTCATCGACTGAGAAGAAATATTGACCATGAATTGGAGCACAAATATTACGAACAATACTGTTGTGAGCATTAATCGTTTGAATGCATTTTCGATCAGATAAATTCCATAACTTGATCTGTCCGTTACAGGCTCCCGAGATTATGACGGACAACTTGTTTGGGTGTTTACTCATTGTTTGGACACTGTCTGAATGACCGTCAAGCGAACCAATAAACGGTTTGGCAAATATCTTGTCCATCTTTACGGCATTCAGTGCTCTTTGATATTCCCGACCCGTTTCAAAAGGGTGTAATTGTGGACAATAATTACGTTGTACTACATTTAACACAATTTTTCGTCAATATTATTATAACTGAATATTTAAATGTTTTTAATAAATGAAATAGTAATATAATTAATAAAATGATATACCTTTATGAATATCGTGTTTTGTTTCTCTCAAATATTCGCGAGAACTACGACTTAATACTTTAACTTTCATTGTTTTAATAGTAAACCACTTAGACAAGATGCAATTCAATTTTTTAAATGACTGAACAAACCATTAATTTAATTAAATCAAAACAAATCATACGTTCAGTTCATACGATCGAATGAGTGTTGAAAACGTGCAAAAAGTAAATAACAGAAATTTCAATTATTTCTATCATTTGAAACTATTTTATGTTGAATGTATACCAAAATTATCAGAATTGCTACAACAAAAAGTACATAATTGATCGGAGGCATTACATTAAGCCCAAAACATGTGTTCTTTAGCATAGTTTAGGCTCAATTTATTTTTAGATCTTCCTACTAATTGACGAAAGTTATACATAAACGAAGTCCTATACCAAATAATAACTCAATTTTTCGCTCAAAATTCAATGAATGTGTTTATTCTCATAGATACTAGACTTTGAGTGATTTTCAGTTAACCACTAGTAGAAGTGATTCATTTGTTTAATTAAAAACGAAGAAACAGACTGAAAATTTGATAGAGTACATTGATAAATAAAAAGGACATCATTTATTTTCATGAACTTTTGGTCAACATAGATAAGCATTCAATTGATTCCTATATTAGATTATGAGTCAGTTCTGACTCAAAAATTTATTGAAATAATCCCCTCATTAAGACGTAAGAAATTGAACAAAATATTAAAGTAAGCGATAACTGAATTGTTGCTTATTTTTGTGTAAATATTTATGCACTGAATCAATCGTTACACTCATTTATTATGAAATTAATTTAAGACAACAAATAATAAGTAAACGATCTAAAAATAATCGAGTTTAACGTCAAATCAATTAAACTTTGAAATGAGTTGATCTGAAACATCATTATTGATATGTGTTTGTGATGTGAATGTCTCGAAGGCATCCGCTCTGTGGTGGCCAATCATTAATCGCTGCCTTAAGTTGCCTCATATTAATAAATTGAACGGACTTTTGTGTGTGTGATGAGACCGGAGCTCTGCTATCATTACTCGCACTTATTTTTAATGATATAATTCTATGTTTAAAGGCGTTTCGGTTGTCTTCTAATTGTGGGAATTTAGAACTGGTTCTCACAGGAAGTGTCGCCCATTCTTCTCATTATTGATAACAAACATAACAATACATTAGATTTCATTTTCTTTTTAGGCTTTGAGCCACAAACAAACTAAAAACTGAAATGCAGGACAATTTCATATAACAAAAATTTGAAATTTTATTAAATTGTGTTGTTGTTTGTGAATCGAATTTATTTTAATTAATCAAAATACGAACAGATACTCATTTACTGAAAGTAGTGTCGAGAAATTGTTTTAAAATTAATGATAAATATTAGATGAGTAATGATGTCTTCGGTGACGATCACAATGAGAAATACTTCGAGCTCTTCATCGAACAGTCCATTTATTAATAGTTCTTTGATAAGAAATAATTATAACAACTCGTCAACAAATGGCTCAATGAACGAAATGATGTCTTCATTCCATTTGACAGATTTGACACCAGAAGAACAACAATTATTAACAGATATTAGGAGAAGAAAAGCAGAGCTTTTGGCAGAAATACAACAATTAAAAGATGAGATTTCAAGTGTTACTCAGGAAATGTCTAAATTAGAAGTTAATGACGAAACAAAAGTGAACACCAGAACAAAGCAGGTATCGATCGGTAAAAAGAGGTTTAATATGGACCCGAAAAAAGGTATCGAATACTTGATCGCAAATTCATTGTTGGCAAATACTCCCGAAGACGTGGCACAGTTTCTGTTAAAAGGCGAAGGACTTAATAAGACTGCGATTGGAGTCTATTTGGGAGAAAAGATTGACTTTAATCTGAAAGTATTGGACGCTTTCATTGAGTTACATGACTTCACAAACCTAATTCTAGTTCAAGCGTTGCGTCAATTTTTGTGGTCATTTCGACTGCCAGGAGAGGCCCAGAAAATCGATCGAATGATGGAAAAGTTCGCGGCCCGTTATTGCCAACAAAATCCTGGAGTGTTTAGTAATACTGACACGTGTTATGTCCTCAGCTTTTCTATTATTATGCTGAACACAGCACTTCACAACCCCTCTGTCAAAGACAGACCCACTATTGAAAAGTTTATTTCGATGAATCGTGGCATTAATAACGGCGGAGATCTGCCCAAAGAATTGTTACAAAGTTTGTACGATAGCATAAAACAAGAGCCTTTCAAAATACCAGAAGACGATGGAAATGATTTGATGCACACCTTCTTCAATCCTGATAGAGAGGGATGGCTTTGGAAACAAGGAGGAAGATACAAAAGTTGGAAAAGAAGATGGTTTATACTCAATGATAAATGTTTATACTATTTTGAATATACAACTGATAAAGAACCACGAGGAATCATACCATTAGAGAACGTCCAGGTCAGAGAAGTCAACGAAAGAGGTTCCAAACAGTTCTGTTTTGAACTCTACTCAGCCGCCGGTCATGGAGAGGTCATCAAAGCCTGTAAAACAGATGCTGACGGAAAAGTGATCGAAGGTCGACACACTGTTTATCGTATGTCTGCCGCAACTGCCGAAGAAAAAGATGAATGGGTTAAAGGAATTAGGACTAGTATTAGTCACAATCCATTCTATGATATGTTAGCCGCTCGTAAGAAGAAAGCCCAACATCACTGAAGACTAAGTCATCTCTAATTTTGATTTAATGTCCAAATTATTATATTATAGTTTTTCCTTAATTATTATTTCCTTTTTATTTAAAATCAATATTTACAAGTATTGGCTCATAATTATACATGAAATGTTAAATTTTTCAAAAATTGTCATTTCCATGGTATAATTATGAGTCAATGGCACATCTTTTATAAGTTATATAGACATAGTTTGAATTCTATGCAAACTAAATGCACTAATAAGTGGTTTACCAATCATAGATACCACCATTATCATTGTTATAATATATTAGTCATATTTACATAATATATCAGATAACTGACGTCATTTTTTTATTTGAATGTCGCAAAATTATTTTAAAATAGATAATTAAGAGAGATGAGGTTCCGTTTATCCAAAGTTGTTAAACAACTGTATGAGGATTCGTTCAAAAATGATTTATTGTATTTGATTGTTTGAAATTTTGATGGGCGGCACATAATCAACTTGAACTTCAATCAATTCTAAGGTTAATCTATTCTCTGATAACTGATTGTCTAAACTTAATTTATTTGATGAATTTCCAAATCCATTTTGAAACCCAAGTGCACTACACATATGTATAGTTTGTATAATTTTGATTGAGAAATCGAGTACAATTCGCACATTTCATGAAAAGATCGCATAAATCTGGTCAGCAATACGTTATTTAATGTAACTCAAAATACTAAATTAGTTTAAATTACTAATATTTACATTTAAGTACGTAAAACCTATAAATTCGAGATAAAATTGTATTTCTGTGCCTTTAATATTATCATAATTCGTAATTAAATATTGACTATTTATTCCGATTACATTATCTAATGTCATAAATTATACTTAAATGATAATATTTTTATAAGCACTTAATAGGCTCTGATGGCAGGCGGGACTGTATTGCATTCTTGATCTAATGTTTCATCAATAACGGGTCTGTACCATAACTTTACTTTTCCGTCTTCAACTAAAGCCAAAGTGTGTTTACGCCAGTGTTGGTCTAATGGGCGTTTTACTTGTCCCTCAATGGGTTTTGAATAGTCATATTCATCGACACGATCTTTGAAGTCTTCTCTGGCATGTGCGCCACGACTTTCTTTTCTCTGTTCGGCACCATTTATAGTCATCAATGCATTTAGCATCAGATTTTGCAATTCTAAGGTCTCAATCAAATCGGTATTCCATATCATACCTCTGTCTTGTACCTGAAATGCAAAATTAGATACAGGTTATGGCACAAGTTTTAATCCAATCCAATGGCTTATAACGAAGTGATAGAAATTGTGGCCCACATCAAAATGTAAAAATCAATTGTATTCCGATTGAGAATGATTAATTAATTTTTGTCATTAGGTCTACAACAATATTTCGATATGTTTAAAAATCTATTCGAAATGTTTTAACTCAAACTGCAATACAATCATTTGAACGCATATCTCACATTGTTAGTAAATGTAGTTGGAAAGCAGAGGAGTTATAAAACAGATATTGATAAGTTCGAACTATAGTAGACTTCTCTAATTTTTTCCGCTCAAGGTTTCAGTCAATTCTCAATTTTATCATTTTTTCGTATAAACCCTTTCAAAACCATAGTTAAAGTTTATTCAAAGGCTGACAAATAAAAGAAATTTTTCTTCAAAAGATAAATGCCTAAATAAGTCAACATAAATAAGGACAATAATTATTTGATAGGAATAAACCGAAAGAATAAAGCTTGCTTTGCAAAAAATAATTTAAGAGGAAATAATTGTATAAAAATCTAATCGACTTACTTTAAGATCAGAAATTTGTTGATAGCATTCATCTACTTTAAGACATCCCTCTTTAAGACTGTCTCCAGTCCTGAAGACAGCGGCATGTGTCTGCATATATCTCTGCATTTTCAGACGCAAATCAGCCGTGAGCGTTGATCCGTTGGCATGTCTTATCTTATCGAGATTCGCAACCGATTCCTCGCCTGCATTTTGCTTCAAGTCACCAATTTGTTCTCCAGGTTTATTAACTTCAGCGATAGTATGTGCGCAGGCGCGACCAAACACTACCAAATCAAGCAATGAATTGGCGCCCAAACGATTTGCACCATGAACTGAAGCACATGCCGCTTCTCCGGCTGCGTATAAACCAGGTATTATTACATCACCCTTTCCTGGTATATGAGTCAGAACTTGTCCTTTGTAATTAGTCGGGACACCACCCATGTTGTAGTGAACCGTCGGTAAGACAGGTATCGGTTCACGAGTCACGTCAACGCCCGCAAAGATCATAGCTGTCTCTGAAATTCCAGGCAGTCGAGTGGCCAATTGTTCTGCTGGTAAATGATGTAACTGAAGATAAACATGATCTTTAAGTGGACCACAACCGCGACCTTCTCTTATTTCGATAGTCATCGATCGAGAGACCACATCTCTTGAGGCCAAGTCTTTAGCGACGGGCGCGTATCGTTCCATAAATCTTTCTCCTTGGCTATTGATCAGGAAACCTCCCTCTCCTCTGCAGCCCTCTGTTATTAGGCATCCGGCGCCGTAAATACCTGTTGGATGGAATTGAACGAACTCCAAGTCCTGACTAGGAATACCTGCTCTGCAGACCATAGCAGTCCCGTCACCTGTACACGTATGAGCAGATGTGCACGAAAAGTACGCGCGACCGTAACCTCCAGTAGCCAAAACTGTATTCTTGGCTCTGAATCGATGAAGTGTTCCGTCTTCGAGACAAACAGCAATAATTCCCCGACATTCTCCATCCTCCATCAACAGATCGAGTGCGAAATACTCAACAAAATATTTACAGTCATAGCGTAATGATTGGCCATAAAGTGTATGAAGTAATGAATGCCCAGTTCTGTCAGCAACACAACAGCATCTGTGCGCTTGTCCTCCTTTACCGTAATTATAAGATTGTCCACCAAAAGCCCTTTGATATATTTTTCCGTCCTGAGTACGACTGAAAGGCATTCCATAGTTTTCTAATTCGATGACAGCCTTAGGCGCTTCTCTGGTCATGTAGTGAATGGCATCCTGATCGCCCAACCAATCAGATCCCTTAACGGTATCGTACATGTGCCATTTCCAGTCGTCTTTTTCCATATTGCCGAGCGCTGCATTGATACCTCCCTGTGCCGCCACTGTATGCGATCGAGTCGGAAACAGTTTCGTAACCACTGCAGTCTTAAATCCTTCCTCAACTAGACCGAAAGCTGCTCGAAGCCCTGCGCCACCGGCACCAACCACAACCGCATCGAATGTATGGTCAATCACAGGATAGTCACGTGATATCTAAAGTTTACATCATTTTATTGTTGAGCAATAAGTGAATTAGTTTTAAGAGACAAATAATGAGTTAAGGTAGTGATTAAATGCATACTTTGCTAACACTTTGTTTATCACTGTTGGTTTGTTTTCCATCGATTGTAAAGTGAAATAATTTTTTAGTATTTGCACAAAAGTATTTTGTAAACCCATTATTTGTTCGATAAGTTAGTAATTGTTTTGTAAAACTTGAGGCTTTTGTCAACAACATAATTAAATGTTATAAAATGCTATATATTATATTAATAACTTTTAATTATGTAATTAAACGTTAAATATCGTGGAACTGTTGGTAACTTAGTTATCAGCTATTATTAAAGCGATTCTGCGCTAAACTGCCTTTTAAACACAAGTCTCGTACAAAAACTACGTATAAAACATTTTGATTGCCCTTTTGAATGTTGAGTCGCCATAATCTATTAGCAATGAATGTAGATTGACGAGCAATTGGAGATAGTTACTATCGTGCCAAAAATATTCAAATTCATTTAAACAAAAGGTCTCCAAAACACTCACCAATGATCGAACCAACAGGCAATTCAATTTTATAATCGATTGCAAATCAAAGCTATCAATCGAATCAATTGCCTTCTATTAACTGTTAAGTTGAAAGACTGATCGGATAGAAAATACATTCTATGCATGAGATTTGTATATTCAACTCGAATTTACTCATTTAAATGATCAATTCGGTCAAACTTTAATGCTTTTTCTTATGACTAAGTCGCAATTAAGTCATTCATTTTAGGCCAATAGCAACATTTTGTTAGAATTATCGGAATCTGAAATGAGTCAACTTTAAGCTTGAAATAAGATGCTTACGAGCTTACAAGTTAGAGGCATATATTAGAGCTGATCTTAGCATTATTTCACTCTTTAGTTAACTTAAAGCTCAGTCCAGGCATTACTTCCATTCTGGTAGTTCTGAATTTAAATCACTTTAAGTTATATCAAATATTGTGATCCAGTTGTGATCCTCTCAATTTAAGACATAATTCTATCTGTGAGTTTATTAAATTTACTTGATAAATATTTGAAGCAAATTCAGTGCAATTCGAGCCAATACTGTTGAGTCGGAATCGAACTGAAATCAAATATGTGCTCAATATAATAGCTGACAGTTTGTCTATACTGTTTACTCATTCTCTAAGCGATTGTAACGAATAAGTATTTGGGTAATCAATTAAAGCACAAAATATTAATTTAAAGCTTCTGAAAGCTTTGTCGAAACGCCAGAGTTTACGACTTAATGAAAGGATCGATTCGAAGCAAATGACATAATAATCAAATAACATGATAACTGAGTGGTTCATGACTCATCGAGTCAACAGTCATGTGGACGATGATGCTTTCACATCAGCTCTAACTACAATTTAACTTTGTTGCTGCACAAGTTTCTGTTTCGATAATTTTATGATTTTTCTGTTAAGACCTTGTTTAAAAAAAGTAATACAAATGCCCAAAATAAGATTTGGCTTAGAATTTCAAATAAACTTCGATCTCTTTACGCTTAAAAAATATCGATTGTCTGGAAAAGCAAAAGTGAAAATTATTGATTATATAGTCTGCTGCAGGCTTGCAAAAAGGCAAATCAACGCGTCGTTGCGCTTATTACAGTTTTCCCTTTCAATGCGATATAGTTTGGGGGAACACAAAAATAAATCCTTACTCCGAATGTTATATCATTAATACTTGTATAATATTGGAGTGTACATGAGTGTGTGTGTGTGTGTGTGTGTTTGTGAGTGAGTGAGAGAGAGAGAGAGAGAGAGAGAGAGAGAGAGAGAGAGAGAGAGAGAGAGAGAGAGGATCCTTTCTAAAATCCTAAAAAATTAAAGAAATCCCTTTGAAAGCATCCAAAACGAAAAATAGTTTAGAGACCATCTAAATCTCAATACGCGAATTGAATTGAATGAAATTCTGCGTCACGTCTAACATGACAATTGGATGCATTTCCGATGGATTCTCGTCTCTGAATCAATCAATATTAGGATTACAGACAAATACCATTATTTTGAAAACTCAATTTTACTTCAAGTGAAGACCAGATTGTTAAAAAAGTTAATTCTCTCGCATACTTCCATAAATTTTCTGTCAGATCCAACTTATCCAAGATTGTTTGTTATAAAACATTTCTTTTTAAACATTGTCTATAACAGTGTTCCACAAAGTTTTATAAAGTTTAAGAATAATTTAAAACATTTTTCTTCGCTTATGTTTTAAAGCAATTTTTTTGTAAAATTTCAATTGTTTCAAAACGCTTACTGGAACGCTTTCACACAATTAAAAGTCAGAAAACTGTAACAAAACTTTTTCATTTGAAAACTTTATGCTTAGTATTATCTAAAGGTTAATTCAAAACAAAAAATGTTTGATTTGAGAGTCAAACGCGGTCGGCCGGTGCCTGTCGTTAGAGATTTTGTAGAAACTATAAGTAACGAAAGAGTTAAACGCAATTATTGTTTTAAAAAACATTAATCAATGCAACAAATAGTATTAAATCGCATTTGATTTCATGCATTCAATGTTCAAAAATGATAAAAGCATTGATTGCTGAAAAAACTCAAAAATGGTATAAAAACATTACTCAATCTAAATAAATTTAATTGAATAATCTACTCAATCAGAACCATACAATAATTATTAACTCATGTTCAACTCCTATTTTTGACAAATTTCTAATTAAATATATTCTTTTGACGATTAAATGAAAGTTAATCATTAACATGCAATTTGAATTGTTTAAAATGCTATGAGAACATTTTAAAACATTTTCAAAAATGGATCATCTTTGCCAACCCTAAACTTATCTAATATGAGTAGTGTATTTTGTTTATTGGTCACATTGTAAAATCTAATAAAGTTTAAGATTTTTGAACATTTTCCTTGATACTCGCACAAAATAGTGTATCACAGTATATAACAGTAACACTGAATCTAGGTATGAGTAACTTTATATTCTATTTGAATTAATAAAATAATCGTTTTGAAAGAAAATGTTTTTTACATTCGTCATTGTTTGAGGTGACTTTATTATTAAAAATGCTTTTATCCATTGTTTAAATAAGTTTGAATGCGTGTCTACTTTTGCGAACGTGAAAAGAAGTTTTTCCTATTCCTTATATCTTATATTGGATAATGTCTTTATACAACTCGGGGCTTATAAGAATAAGCAAATAATAAAAAAGACATATTGCCTTAATTTATCTCAGAAGATAACAAAGGATTCACAATTCGATTCAAATACAAGCGGTTTTAGAATTTTTTGCGTGTTTCCTGATTGATAATCGATATTTGAGTTAAAGTCTAGAGCGTATTTCGTTTTGTGTGCTCTTCAGCTTTACAGGCGAACAAATCATTTAAATTACATACAAAAGTTTGATTTCATTTGCTGGAGTTCCATAAAACGAATAATTGCTTTTCTTCGTTAAAAAACGATTTAGTGAAAAAGTGATCATTCAATATTGAATATCAGCACAATTTTCACAATTCATTTCCTTTCAATGCATTTGCAGATAATATATTATAGAAACATAAGAGTAAAAGTTTAAATTCTGATTTCATTTTGATTACGAACTGCAATTATGTCATTTTCACAAACCACATTTCAGATTCATTTTTAAATCTTAAAAAGAAGTGTTTAGATAAAAGTTCTTTTTTGTAAGTGGTCTACGACTTGATAAAATTGAAAGTCCTCTTACTATATAATCTGAAAAGGTTGAATAATTGATATGATTAGATTTTCACAAAGCCATACGACTTGAGTTTAAGTTTTATTCATTAGTATAAAATATGCATAAATGTGCACAAATATCCCACTATTACAATAAATATTTGATTGTGCAATATTTCTTTAGAGTGAGACACATACAAGTACTGTATAAGTAATAACTATCACTTTTGTGTTACATAAATGTTTGATTGTTGTAAAACTAATTTTTATTTATGAGGAAATGCTTGGATTTGGGCACTTCTCTACAGTAACTGCCACAATAAAAGTGCCCTGCCTGGTCATCAACAGAATGGTATATTGACCTTAAGTTCTACAGAGTATATTATGATCATTAAAATAACAAGTCTTAGGAGAACGTTAACAATATTATTGTTATGAAGCTGTTAGTAATGTTACAATTATCAAGATGTGTGCTGCAAACTTGTGCATTTGTAGCGTTCTATCACTTTATTTGTTGAATATAATCTTTAGCAATATTGATTGATTTACCAATTTCATTTTTAACATTATTGGAATGTTCAACATTCTAAATTCTCGTTTAGTCTATTCGCTAAATATATCCGGACTCTAATGAAGCCGAGTTTTTTAACATCGTCAAACTTCAATTTATACTGGATTATAGTCTTGAAAATTCATAAAACTGCAACCATCCGAAACCAGTGAAGACAAAAGGCAGCAAACGATTCGGAACAGCACAAAACCACTACCTATCACTTATTTTGTAATCATGAAGCTTGAAAACACAAAACTTATAAAAAATGGTTGACGTTCACAATAAACTAAAAGAACGAACGAACCAAAATAATCGACTTTTTCTCAATTAATCAAAATAGAAAGAAAAAAGTTCTTCCTATAAAATCCAAACTATGCATTACTGAAATGAGCTAAGAGTCAGACTTGAGCCATTCCAACTAAATATTCATCGATTCTCTTACTTTTGGTTGAAGTAACTCTTTAAGTGACTTAATAACTTATTTTATAGCTCTTAAGTTTTTATTAAATTGTTATTTTCGCTTAGTTTATAAATAAGAGTCAACTAATAAACTGATTTTTTTCGTAACCAGGAGTTTGAAAAATATAAATTTATTTGGTTGAATAAACATATTTTCAAATATATACTGAATCTAACACCATACTTTTAATAGCTAGCCAATAATTCTGTTATTTTGTCTGTAGGAGCTCTAGAACTGCAGTTGTTGAAGATACACGGCCTTAAGCTTGATGCCGTTGGATTTAGAGCATCGTAAAACCTGGATTTAGCACGTTTATGTCAGCGGGAATAACCAATTCGACAACTAAAAGATCAATTTTAAGTTATTTTAACCGAAACTGAATTTCTAATTATAAATAGATGTCAAATTACAAACTTATATAACATTAGACATCCTTAAAGATAGATCTAATTTCTCATTATAGTACATATTATTTCGTATAAGCTTCCATTGAAAAAATTCGAATTTCTACTGGATTTTAACTGCGGTCAAACTTTCGATTAGCAAATCATTCGAGCACAATTTTTGATCTATAATTCTATCGAAGAGAATTCAGAACTTATCAAGATTTGAATAAAAGGGTATATTAAATATTTTTGTCTTTTGTCATAACGACTGAATTACACTACTATCGAAATGATCAAATCCAGTCACTAAAAATTGTGAACTGAACACGAGATCGGTTTCAAGAAAAGTGCTTTGACCAATTCTGTTGGTAAATAATTGAATCACATATAGGTTCGACGAAATAAAAACTTTCAGACTATTTCAAAATAATTATTTTAAAATGTTTGGAAACGTTTTGGTGACGTTTCAATCCAATCAAATGCTATTTAATGACATTTTCCACGTTAACTAATGTATCCAAGCAGTATTTACATTTTACTGTTTCATTACTTATAGTTTCTAAAAATATTTTGGCCACAGATACTGAAGCAAAGCATTGAACACTCGGATTAATCGTTTCTGTATTCAATTCGCTTAGAATTAATGCTAAACACAAAATTTGGGAAAATTCATTTTACAAAATATGAATAGTTGTTACAGCTTGATGACTTTTCACAGCGTCTGAATGCAAGTTTTAAATGTTTCAAATTTAGTATAAAATTGTTTTGAAGTATAAATGCAGGAAAGTAATTTAAGTTGTTATCAACTATACTAAAACAAAAGATATGTAATTAAGGATCCTAATTACACATCAATTTTGTCATAAGTAGAAACAAGGCAATTTGGTTAAAAGTTGAGTTAGCTTTCTCAATGGCAACGCCGTTCAGTACATGAAACATAAATTTGAAAAATTAGACTCACTTAAACACTTATGACTATTGAGAAATTTTAGTCGTGTGTAATACAGCGAATATAAATATGATCTATGGTTTAATTCGTATTAAATAAGAAGGGAGAATATGCTTTTGAATAAGTTGCTCGGCACTCAAAGCTAGTTTTCTCCCTTCATCACGTAAAATAGGCTGTTCTGGTAACCTAACAACAAAGTTAGAGGGCTTTCAGCCAAACTGCTATGAATGAATGGTTAGGCAAGCAAGTTCACTTGACTTGCGAGCTTTTTTCCAATAGTCATCTCTCTTTTTGCTGTCCAGAAACAATTCGATACGTTGTTCGAGTTCGATGTCAAATGCATTGAAAAGTTAAAAGAATTGCTTACCAAAGAAAAGGCTAATTCGAACAAGACTCAAATGTGATGAGTGTTTGGCTACTGATCTGGAAAAGAAAAGTGAAAACAATAATAGATTTTCAGAAGAGTGAGAACAAGTGATGGCTTTAGCCAGAGATTCAAGTTTAACCGCGTTAATCCAATGCTACTTGAAAACAGTTAATTAGCTCTATCTTTGAAGACACTTTCGAATTTGCAAACTTTGTGCTAATCGATTGAACGCTATTGGCAAAAAAGTTCAGATTATGTTTAATTACGTGGCCTATTGTTTAAAGTAAGTTTTTCAACATAATCATATAATCAGTCTTAAATATAACTTTTGGTTAGAATTGTTCATTTCTTTATTTCTACGAATTTGTGTATAAAACGTCATAATCGGAAAGTGAGAGAGTATAAGAAAGAAATTATTTATTGAGTTTGGATCATAATAAAAAATAGTAATAAAAAGAAAGCTTTGATGTCTATTGTGATATTATCAGTCACTTATTATCGGCGTTACTTTAACCTAACAGTACATATTTGTTTTGTCCCACGCTTTCGATATAAAATTTTGTTTTCTTAATAACTTATTTGTTTTGATATATACTTAGCATTAATCGTAAATTATGATTCTTAGCATTCGTGACAATAGCTTTTACGATCAACACAGGAAACTTGACTTAAAAATGACTACCTTATATTAGCTTTCATTCATTTGAACCGATTGCAAATGTTTAGTGACAGTTTCTTCTATATCTATAACTCGATAATACACATAATTATTGATAATTCATTTCTTTCTAAATGACAAATTTGACTTAGTTCCGCTTTTAGTCAATAATCTTGTGATAACATATTCGCGAGAAAGGGCTTAGAGTTGAGTGCGTTACCATTATATCAAATGATTAAATTGAATTGTGAGATGCCATAGCATTGAGAACAATATTACATTTGTGTGACTTATTTAAAATGATAAGGATTTTTTCATTCAAATCAAAGATATGGCAAACCTTCAATATATATTTGCATATAACTCCATTCAAATGCCTTTTGTTGTATCTATCAAGTTAGAGTTTTTTTGATCAAAAATATAGATCGATCGCAAAACACAATGACTGCTCAAATAATTTAAGGCAAAAGTTAAAAAAAAGTTCAACAATAATATCTTTGATCGTTGTTAGTTCAGGTGTACATGTTATATAGATTTATTTTGTTATCTAGCGGTAATATAACAAATTTCTACGTGAAGCATCGATACTACGATTGAAAAAAGTAAATTTCAAAAAATACAATGCACTCGAATCTTATTTTCCTCCATTTTCTAACTATCGGTCTCTTTCTTTACTGTTGTGATTATCAGAATTTGGTGTCTTCATTATACGAACTTTGCATGATTTGCTACGCTTCTATCGTTAGGCCCTCAAACAACATATTTAAAGGCTTATATTCTATATTATAAGAGATAGCTATAGAATAACAAAAGTGTGCAAGTACAATACGTTGAAGATAGTAAAAACTTTACTTAAACGTATAGTGAACACTGTGAAAAAAGGAAGATCGTCAAAATCTATACGTGAAATAATGCTTTATTGAACAAAAGAGGTTTTCCTACTTTTCAGATTCATTTGGAACTGTTAGCAAAAAGTTTTTCAAACACTTATAAATGGATTTATTATGAATGAAACAGAATCGACAAAATAGAATAGAATGTGATTTGAGAGCATTTGTGTGATCATTATTGTATAATATGTTTTCATGACTACTGATAGCAAACATCTGAAAAGCATTAAAAGTTCGTAACAAACTATTATTACGTAATTTAGACAAACGAGAAATATTAATACACCAATTTGAAAATAAGCGCAACACAACTGTTTGTGAAAACAGAACACAGATATTGATCGATGCGTTGCATCAAATTTCATTTATACTAAATTAAGATTTTGCCTAAAAGTGATTAATTTGCAAAATGAACACCATGCAATGTTCAACCCGTTGCTTTATATTCCGTAAACAATGCAGATCATGTTGAAAAGGGCTCAAACCGAACATTTGAGGCAATTTATAATTTAATATAATTATGTTTTACTTTATTATGTGAACTAAAATTTTAGCAAAACATTCATCATTTAAGACTCTAACCAAATAATTAAATAACAAACTTTAAAATTGATAATAAAAATAATTCGAGTGCAAGCAATACTAACACTAATATTATAGGTCTTCAATTTTTAGTGCCTAACATAATATATGCGTTTGAATTGAGAATAAAATTATGCGATTAATGTGTTCCGGAGACAGACAACACATTAGAGTATTCCGTAAAAGATGAGACCATATTTTATTGGACACTTACATATGAAACGGCGCTTATATAACATCTATTAAAGGAGATGAAGTGATGTATTAAGCGAAACAAATATTTTGCAGTCATAAATGTTTTCTAGTTTTGCAATAATGTGTTCGGCCGTATGAAAAATGTTTGAGAACGTTAAATTAATCCAGTGACTATCTCTTACTGATGACAGAATCTAAATTGGAAGACAGACAAAATAACACAAATAAATGAGAGAATGCGTAAAGTAGGACATAGACTAGTAATAAAAAAGTGATTGTTTGTCAAACTAGTATTTTTTTGGCAAAGACTGTAAAGCCTAGAAAAAAGAAAGCGGAAGAATAACGAATTGGGAAATGAGTTTTACTGACTTTGTGCTTATGCTCATCACCAAATGTAATGTTCTGCTTGTATTGGTATCAGAACTTAGATTAACATTAAACAAGAATAATGACTATGAGTTGTGCGCAAAAACATCTTTTCTAAACGTTTCTGTCTCTCTGCTTCTCGTTATACAATTGTTCGTACCTCCAACAGATATTAAATGAATACAAAAAATGAAAAAATACAATCTACTTATAAGAGGGCTCCGAAAAGCAACACAAACAGAGTACTTGCTACTGCTTTCTGCTTTGCTACTTAGTATTCGGTTAGACTGCTTATAATTTGAACAATCAAATCCGACTTTACAGTTGAAAACAAAAAATAATGTTCTTCAGACAATCTCGCCTAATGGCATTATAGTTGAAATAAATTTTTCTCTTCAAAGCAATTTATTTTTTAAGATCAATTCTTATTTAAAACGTGATTCGAGAATAAAATGAGCGAAATTACGCTATTTTTTAAAATAGAATTTTTTTCATTTTATCCCCGAATGAGATACAATACCAAAAATAAAGCCCTTATAAACTGAATTTAGTTATGGCAGAAAAAGAGGAGAAAATCCTACTACTGTTGAAGTAGCAGACGCTCTCTCTCTCTCTCTCTCTCTCTCTCTCTCTCTCTCTCTCTCTCTCTCTATGTGTGTGTGTGTGACTCTCATCTGATCTCTCCATGAATCCCTCCTTTTGGTGAAAATTGTGACATTAAACAAAAATTTTTGTGGAACGCATTTGCATATGAATGGCAGGTTCTGGAAAGTAAAGGTACCAAACTTTGACTATTATAGGTTCTGTCACAGCTGTTTAGACTCTCAACTTAAATACAATATAATGGTAGACAAATGGACGTGATTCAGGATTTTTTTCTACTCTGTTTCGCTGCCTCTTTCGATGTAATAGATTGGAGCCTCTCTTTTGCTTCTCTAGTGATAGAAAAAAATGTCGTTCGCATCGATCAGTATATAAGTTATATATCAGAATGAGTGGAAAAAATTTCGCCTGAGATGCCTCTGACTGACTGCTAAGGGATTTATCGCATGTCTCATGAATTGGCAGAGCCCTTAACATACCTCTGGTATTACTTCGATCTATTTATTCTATTTCGTCACTGAATACGCCTTATGAACCTTATCGTTATGTTAATCCACGACAAACAAAGTGTGACTATAAAACAAGTTTTTTCAAAAGTGCTCTTTTTATTATCCCTTTAAAAACCGGAACACTCAATGCTAACAACATATGCAGTTCATGTTTAAACCATTGATGCGATTTAGGTTTTCGCAACTTATAATTATCTAGTTTTTGATATACAATATAACTTGAGAGCAACGTTTGGCCACAACTAAAAACTTTGTGCAAAGTACTGACTGACGCAAATACATGAATAGAATAAAAATGAATTAGATTTTCAACTCAAATTACAAGTTTCTCTTGATTGTGCCACGATAATCAATTGAACAATCACTATAATTAAAACAATTTCTTTTGAAAAGTTTCAGAATAAATTGTTTGATGCGTTCAGAATATATGCCATATTCTCAAACTTGAATTCTCAATTCTAAGGTAAGTTTGAACGAGTTTGGAAAAGCTTAAAGTGTGCAAAATAATAACAACTGTTGCAAATTAGTTTGCGATCATTATAACTTCGCATTACTACGTTTGACGCGAAGGCTTCGAACTAATTACCAAAATGGTCTGTTCAGCCCTTACTCTATATATGACACTTGAATTTGGCTTAAACAAAGCTTTTAGCACGTTAAAGTTTCAGATGACATTAGAAAAATAACAAATCTTCATGATTAAAGTCTAAGTAAGAACACTTTCAAAAAATTGAACTGCCAAAGGGATCATCTGGAGTCATTTGTAGAAATTGTATAATAAGACGCAACTTTAAAACAAAACAAGTAAATAAATAAGACTGCTTAGCTTTTTAGTGGCCTACAAAAGCTTTTCATAATAAATGTTTGACATTATGCGATGTAATTTGTTATATTATGTTATTCTTTATCTCATTGAAAATAACAGGTCAAAGTGTGCTAATTAGAGTGTACCATAATAATATATTATCAAAAATATGAGTCTATATAATACTGATCTGTGTTCAGAATATTAATCGTATGACAGTGACTTGTTTCTTAAAATATAGAGCCACTTAACTCAAGTAGAAGCCAATACATTTCGAAAAAAAACCTCTTATTCAGACAAATTCATTGTAAAACACTTGAATACTGTGCCAGTCGCAACATTTGATGTCAAGTTCGATATAAAGTATTTTTTTAAAGTTAAAACTAGACTCTCAGGTTGTTTTAATTTTATTGAAGCTTGTTTGTTCAGTTCAGATCTTCACTTTAAATGTTGTCTGTGTAAAGTCTAGATAATTTATGCTCTGTTCCACGATTGCGGTCATAAACACGAAACTAAACAACCATAGATCTCTTAAACACAAGATATACCCTAATGAGGGCTCTTAAAAAATAGTCGTTCCAATGTCTCATTAAAGCGACTATTTATTCAAAGCAAATATTGTTATTTTGTGCCTCTATTTAGTAGATTGACTATTGACAGTTGCGTTATTTTCTTTATTAACCCATTGATTAATTATCTTATATTTAGGTTAAGATAAAGTGCTATTTTGACAACAAAATTAATACGAATCAGTCGTTTTAATTACTTTTCTTTTAGCTGAACGAAAAGTTCGTTTCGAGGCCGAATAGAAAACTATAATACTCTTATCAATTGTAAAATAAATGTAATGTAAGAAACTTGAAACTTGTGACTGCATTAAATAAAATGAGAAACACACGTTTAGCCTAAAAATCACAAAGCTTAATATTGACTCAATTCTTGCAAGTTTTCGGCTAAAAGAATAAGATCGAGACAGTACTTGAGTCCTGTGAAACGATGACTCTCTTCTCTAAACGAATTTCTTTTAGGATATGGTATTACTAGTTATATCAAATAACACATAAATCAAATACATTTTACTTAGAGTTTGTAACATTCACATGAATGACTGAACAAAAAATACATGAATATACATGTATAAAAATTCGATGCTTTCTTCTAGATCTGAATCATATTCACAAATGGAAAACTTGTGAAATGCCATCAATTTATACCGTAGTTCATGAATAGAGCTGTGCGTAAAAAGAAAAACACAAAATGAATAGTCTTAATGATCCATATCCATCTTTAGGATGTATGAAAAGTAGACAGAATTGAAAATGCATAACATGTTTGATACGTAAACGAATTTTGTCATTTCATAAAAATGTATGCATAAAACTTATATAAAAACAAAATGCTCCACAAGTATAATATTTCTCTTAGTTCTTAAAGCATTCAACCGAATAAAGTATATCCACTCTATCTCTCTCTTTTAATAAGCATTTCTTACGGTACTTTAGAGTCAAATGTTTTCGGTCAAAGCTTTCTAAAAATATTTGTGCACAAATGCTTTTCATTTTAATAATAGTTGGCATACAGAAAGTATTTTTTAAAAATGATTTGCCATAAATAAAAATATTTTATTGCGGTAAACGGTTAAATAGGCATTCGTGCGATCATTTTTGAATTTATGTTTGATTTGACGCACAAAAGTAGGTATTTTTCTGGCCGTAAACTACAACTTAAGGCATACTCACTCGGTCTAATACATACTCTCATATGTATTATATGCTCTTTCCATTCGACTGGGTTTTGATTATTTTACATTTTTATGGTATAGTTCACACATTGATCCTATTCTTGGCCAAAAAATTTGAAGAAAATGCTACATATGTTATACATTATATGTTTTTTTGCAATCCTATTCTATTTATATTATAACTGATCACAACAAAAATATTGCATTCGTAAACTTCCAAAATTACTTTTCGAAAGTTAGCATTTCAGTAAAGTTAGAGTGCAAAAGCCCGACAGAAATAACAAGAAAAAGTTATGAACGTTCAAAATTCTTTCAATGTCTCGATAGGACCATAAACTGTAATCTTTTGTGGAAAAATACATTTTTAAAAGGTTGCTTGCAAGCAAATCATATTAGTACTTCAAACATTTTCAAGATTACGAGTGCATTATAATATTGATTAAACATTAAAGTGAACAATCTTCATTATTAATTGCAATATTAATGCGATCATTTTTATGAGCGTTAGGTTGTTCCGCACAAGTTAGTATTTCAATAGCGATAGACCAGTAATATACCAAAGCTAACTTTGAATAAGCACTTTTTGAAGCCATCGGCATTCCATTTATTTACGATCAGAATTTGCCACAAGCGACTCTTCGACGCCTATTCACTCAGAGCGCAATTAATTAAAGTCTAATTAGCCAATTTATCGAACGGTCGCGAGAAAGAGAGAGAGAGAGAGAGAGAGAGAGAGAGACAAAAGATTAAAGCTATCTTCCTTTTAGTTGTCTAATAGAGTATAGCCCAAGTTATTCACTTCCTATTGTTCTTTTTACTATAATTAGCACAGTCGTGGAATATTAGAACTTAAATTTAGTAACTAATTGAAAAATAACTTGAATTTTTCATCCTATCAGTGGGGATAATGACTAAAAAGCAATTTGAATAGTTTGGAAACTTAACTGTTTAATTTGGTGTAATTATCGAACAAATATTAGAGCCATAAAAGTTAATCAAATAACTTCTATATCTGAAGGAAGGGGAAGAACTCTATTTGAAAACTTGTTACTCTAGGGATAAGCTCTAATCTTGTACTAATTTAAAAATTATTTTGACAATCAATCAAATATGACATAATGTTTAATGAAAGGCATATCGTATTTTTTAGGCGTATACACACACTAGTCACTAGTCAGCGAACGGTTTAGTTTTGACCAGCACTTCGTAAGACCTGACCCCAAATCATAATGAAACTGATTCGTTGGGTTGAGGTTCGATTAACAGGCCGAAGAAATCGGAATAACAGTAAGAACAAGGATAGAGCTAATGCTAACTGTAAAAGCAACGACATCAAAAGTGAAGCAAATGTTTGTCAAAATAAATGCAAGAGCACCAGCGAGTCATCAAAGCATCAAACATACGGCAGTCCAACCTTTTCACTTCAGAGTGAACATGTTAGTGATCTGCCGGCCACTTCACCATATAATGTCTTCCAAAAAGACAAATCTGTGTCATTAGCACAACAGCCTCACCAAAGTATATCCTCTCCATCGCTAGATACACCGAAGTCTCGTGAAAGGAGTCGTATCAAAACTAATCCATGGCTTCGTTCGCCATGGCCTATGAGACAGACATATGGCTCTTCCTCTTCAACTGATAGCGGATATAACTGTATTGCTAATAATAAAACCGTTGTCACTAATAATGATAAAAATGATTCAGCAAATATTGATCTATTTGTTGATGATAAGAGTACAAATGATTGTTATGTTTTAGCGCCTCAAAACGAGTCCAGTAGTGAAGAGTTTGCCAATAGTACGAGCAGTTCATCAAACAGTGTCTTCAGTTCAAGTAGTTGTAGTATTATTAGTGAAGCAAATGAGATGGCTTGGTCAACAACAACGCTACCGAATTCTGTGTCGACCCTTACTGTAGAATCGGGTCAATGGTCTACACCTTCTGAATCGAGTTCATCGTTAAGTCAATGCAATGACAACAACAAAACTGCTTTATATTATAACAAAACAGGCACTGATAATAAGAACTATGTTCCGAAAAGTTCTTTTGTCCCACGTTGTGATTCATCAAAGAATTCCATTTATACTCGAATTAATGGAACAGAATCGAAAGGTTCATGTCGCAAAAAGAGATCAACTAAATTAATGAGTACCACATCTAAGCTCGCGCGTGGAAATGAACGCTGGATCTCATTGGCTACTGAACTGAGTTCATCTGATGATGAATTTGATGATCTTCATGTTCCAAGTCCTGCGCCACAAGATAGACATTTATTAGACTATCAAATGGCCAATAGTTCGTCGCAAATGCTTTCGTGGAGACATTTGTCAAGTAGTTCTCCTGTTGACCGGAAGACTGATTTGAATAGTGGCGCAATGACTGCTTTTGATGAGGCCTATTCATCAGACATTGAATATAATTTGATAGACTATTACATGAACCGAAACAATAGCTCGGATCACAATAGCTGTACGGCTGATGGAAGTTGTGATTCATTGGCCAAAAGCAGTCAATCGATAGTCAGTAATATCTTTTCGAGATCTAAACTACCGATGAGTCCACAAGCGGACAGTGCTATCGGATTGTCTGAAGAAATGAGTTCGACTAGTACGACGCCGTCCGTCGAAATAAAGCAATGCTCTTCTTTAGATAGAAACAATCATAATCATATTGATGAAAGCACTAACAGTAATGAATTCAGTCTCGATGAAAAAGTCAGACAACTCAGAATTGAATTAAGGGATATCGTTGATGTAGCCATGCTTGAAGCTCGTCAGGAACAGATTAGACTTAGAGAAGGAAGAATTGCATTGCAGACAGAATTGATTCAATATAAACGTCTTCTATTGATTCAAACGTTAGCTCGACTCAGGCATAGGTTAGAGAGCAGTGCAAATATCTATTGAAAGTCTAATAAGCCATTAGCTAATCGATCAACTTTTCTGCTTATCTAAACTAAAAACTTATTCTAAATAAGTTTGACTCGTAAAAGCATTTCGTTCTGTATTAGCAAAGTGCTCAAACATTAAGTCCAAAAATAGTGAAACAATCATTCCATCAATGTATAATAAACGAGTTTAATTCAAGTTACAAAAAACAAATATTTCATTATTTTGTTCAACTGTTTTCTAAATAAGTTTATCTTCACTTTTCAGTACTATTACTTGTACGAGAAATGAGTTTGTATTGTTTTAGTTAATCAGAATGTATTCAATTGCAAATGTTCATAAATAAAGTGATTCTTTTGAAAGTAAGCTTAAGTGAACTACAGAGATGTGACCATAGTATCAAGTTGACTGCTCACGCAGTTTGTCATTTAGTCAACCTTTTCAATTAGATTAAAGGTGCAAATAGTTTATGAAAGCTTTAGTTTTGCGCAACAATCAATCAAATAAAATCGGTTAATCAACAGAATGGGTTCAAATAATAAATACAAAATCTTCTTAAGTGATCAATAGTTTGCGATGTCTATTGGGATACATTTTCAAATAGAAATGAAAGGGATTGCTTGGCATCAATTCGATGGATTACTTCCGCAAAAACATTGCTGGCATCAATCACAGCCAGTTTATTGCATTGCCTTACGCTTTCTCTCGTGGCAAAGTATTGGTAACAACTAATTTTTCAATTGCAATACAATTGATTCTCTCGCAACGATTTTCACTCAATATTCCGTGTGTAACGAATTGCATATACTTTCAAGGCATTAGCTGCTTTCAGCTTTTCGGCTGCCTTCATGCCAGTGTCACGAGTATCCGCTATATCATCGACAAGTATCGCCCTTCAGAGTAAGATAAAAATTTTTGTTATAGAAATTGGAAAAGTTCTTAAAAACTTAGGCTCACAACTTTATTTCGAATACCCTCCATTAATATCATAGATTGAACTGAATTTGACATTTTTCTCTCTCTGAATAAACTCTAATTAAAGTGAAATCTAAGTTCAATTTTGTTGTCATTCATGTGACTCTTTGGGCTCATCTAGAGTCAGGTGAAACAATGATGGATTAATCCCATTAAGGTATGTTTTCCTTCATATATTTGATGATTGATGGACCAGCAAATAGGTTGTCAACTGATATGTCAAAAAGCCTTGAACTTGAGGTGTGTGTAAATCTATTGTAATGATGTGGTTCGCTCTTGCAGTTTGCAATATGCTGGCCAATAGTTTAGGCGCGAGTGCCCTTCTCATCTTGTCTTGTCGAAAATATGGAAAGTATGTCATGACTACTGCTATCGTTCCAGAAGATGCCAATTTACGCGCTTCAATCATAATAAGTAGTTGCATTATATTGTGGTCGATTTCATCGTTTTTTGACTCAATTATATGAACATCCTTATCACGACCAGATCTCCAATATCAACAAGTGTTTCTCTAAAGTTTTAGAACAAAATAATCGAACATATATCAATTAAATTAGTGTTATTTAGATCATTGTCGTTCGTATCGCTAAATCTTTTGAGTTGTGCTTTCCCAAATCCATTTTTAGCTTGTTTACAACTCTTTTCGCAAAACTCGCACGAGTCGAACCGCTAAATGCCTTCAAGCTGAGGTCCAATGAGATTTAAGTTTCGCCATTGAAAAAACTAAAACATCAACTTAATCTCGAATTTATAATAGATGCTCTACTTGTTCAAATTCAGTATCTAATAGCTAGTGTTTTGTTGTAGAAAAAAATCGAAGTCATCATCTTATAACTGACTTAACAACTCCTGACATTATTTAGTTTCAAATTTTGAATGAACTACTGCACGCGTCACTCATTGTTTAAACATTCAATTTTATGAATACATTTGATTCTGCTTAGTTTTAGTCGCTTCTTTCCTACTATTGTTGTAAATAATACTCGCTAAATACTTCAGTAAATGAATATTATTAAATAAGATAATCAAAGCTAACTCTTATGTTGGAATACCAATGTTCGAGATGACAGATTATTGCCCATAAATCTTCATAAGCATGTCTCAAGTTGTGTATATAACGTACAATTTGCTGCTCAAGATGCCTATCTTGTCCGCAATCGGGTATGCAAATAAAACTTTTGTATTACTGTAAGCTTTGTCTCACACAAATATAACGCTATGAATATCTGATTACAGACAAGTCAGCTCTCATAAGCAACAAACTAGATGTCAAATGAACGTCAGATACGCTTTTGAAAACGAAACAAGAATAAAATCAATTCACGGGCTCACTTGAAAATGTTTCTGTTTAGTTAAACTTGTGAAAGCTTCTTATAGGTAAAGCCTTCACTATTATTTGCTAAAGTAATTTTGCTAATTTTCAAAAAATGATCAAATCAGTTTGTAAATTTTCAAAAATTTGTTCAAAATTTCATAGAAAATTTGAACAGAAGATTGTGATGGATTTTTAATCGTATTTCAAATTGAGCTTCAATAATCTTGTTTTGAGTGTACAATAACTGGAACAGTCTATCCTATAAAGATTGAGACTTCGTTTGAGTAGAAAAAAAATCAAATGAATGGACGAATAGTCGAGTTTTGCATTTCATATTATTCAGTTGAGATACGGAAGTAGTTATAATCGCATTCGAAGGAATATACAGCTAGCAATTCATTAAGTTTATTCGTAATTAAAGCCATTAATTTTTTCAAGTAATCAAAGTATACAGTTGTGAACTAATGCAATTAAACTCATTTCAGTTATAAAAGGTTTAATTAAAAAGTTTCAAAATTTCTAAATTAAACAGTCTCATAAGAAAATTATGTTACACAATTGTGTATTATGTGACTTACATCAAGCTAAACGACTATGAAGTCTATCAAATAATATAAAAAGTTTACGATCTTGTCGGGTAGTCAAAAAATTTAGCTAAATTAGTCGAGCTGTAAATCAAATAATTTTGCTAGTTTTATCAAATGAATGAAGTCTTTGTTTATAGGTGATCATGGTCCACAATGATAGAATCTACAAAGTATGGAAAGTCGACTAAAACTACTAGTTTAAGGTTGATTTTTCACAAAAACAACTCTATAATTCTTGGGCTAAAATAATAAAAAAGAAATTAAAGTCATAATTTTGTAAGAACAAAGTTTATTTGTAAATTTTTTTAATGAAAAATTAAAAGAATTTTTTCAATAATCAATTAAATAGCTGTTCATGTTTTTGGCACATCTCATAATTGATAAATTTTTACATATTATGATTAAATACTCGTAACAAAGATAAGTAATTGGTTTATATTTAGCATTGAATCAGATCTAATAATATACAGCGTTTGTAATAATGATTGCTATCAAATTTTACTTTATATAATGCATCCGTTTATAGGCAAATGCCTTTAATTGGCACTTCAATCTTCATCTCCTTTTACTAAACACTATTAATAATTTACAGATGTAGCGATTATATGGCACTTAGAGGTAAATATAAATAACTTGAAGTTGAAGCGATCAATATGAGAATGAAGTATAATTACAATGAAATTAAATAAGTTTAAGGAGTTTTAAGAAGTTTCCAGTTGTCTTCAGACAATTGGATTTGAAAGTTTGTCAATGTACTTGAAACTCATTAATGGAATATAGAAATTGATAGTAAAATTTGATCAATCATATCTTAAAACTTATGTACTCCATACATAAGCTTTAATCGAAAACTTTCAGAATGAATCTCCAGACAGTGGAATTACTCGATTTGAACTAAAATACACAAATAGAAGCCCTTATATTTATAATGTATTTACAATAATGAATGAAAGACTAGCTATCTGTAAACCATGAGCTCGGTTGTCAAACATCAGAATCTAATGTTTGAAATGAGATGGAATGACTTGAAAAAAGATTTTCATTTAAAAATCTTGAATATTATTGACAGTAGCAACGCTCGAGATTTCAATGACTGCTTCATAAGCTTGATATATCTGTATGTTTTCCAAAATAAATCCAAGCACTGAGTTCGATGCGACAGTTCGACCATGAGCTAGGATTTAGAGCCGAACATGCATTAACTTTTCGATCAGCTTTTTTGACATTTGCGCTATATTTGCGACTCAGCCAAAAGGTTCGCATTCTACACATATATTTTAGTAGTTATTGATTTCTGTTTCCTATTCAATACCCGAAACTCTTCATATCAGACGGTAATTAATATTTCGGCGTGAATTTGACACTACGTGCGTTTCTATCAATTTCGTTTGGCATTCGAAGAACACATATCATTAACAGAAAAAGACTTAATTGGAGAAAATGTCCACGGATTTATTACAACATTCGTAGAATCGGAATTAGGTCTTTTTCCGTTTCTTTTGTGATTGATGTGATCCATACTTAAACCTTTATAGAGACCACTTCTAGATTTGAATCGATCTGAGCTGTACGATGGATAAAACGTTGTTTGCATTTCACGCTCATTATAGTCCACTTCTTCGTGAATCATTTCACGGCTGTCACGTCTGGCGCTATCACCAGTTCCACTGTCTTTTGTACTTGAATCTGAATGAGTAGAAACCATGTCATCATTATTAATGTGAAGAAATACATTTGAAGACATGTCAGTTTGATCTGTCGACCGGTGTTTAGTCATTATACCATTTACTGAATCGAATTCAGCGATATTAGTTTCATCTGTATTTGTTTGACTGTAATCATCACTTCGTTTTCTTGTGTGATAAATAATAATAACCCAAATAAATGAAGTAAACACTATACAGACAAAGACTGCTATCACAATAATGCCAATCGTTTTGCTATCTTCTAAAAATAGAGAACTAAAACCAGAACTTTCTTCAAGTTTTTCGTTGTCATTCGAATTAACAGAAGGAATTATATTAAGATAAGTCGAATCTTTAACAGTGCCTAAAATATTAGACATTTCACAAGTATATTCTCCATCGTCTGTTGGCTGTGTTTTAACGATAATCAATAATTGATTGTCAGCAGTAAAAAAGTGTCTTTCGGTTGCAATAATAGCACCGCCATCTTTAGACCAGGTAAGAGTTGGCTTAGGACTTCCCGAAGCCATACACTCGAGAACAGCTGTTTCACCAGCAATCGCTTCTTTATCGTTCATGGGTCGCACAAAAGTCGGCACTTCCAATACGTTTAGGAAAGCATTGACTGTGACAGAGCCCGCGTCGTTAGTCGCAGTACAGGTGTATTGTCCCATATCTGTCACTTTGACTTCAACTATAAAAAATACATCATCTGTAGGCATGACATGCATTCTTCGTTCCATAGCTGCCGGAAAGTTATCACCGCCGTCTTTTTGCCACGAAATCTCAGGTAAAGGCTGACCTCTGGCCGCGCATTCCAGACGAGCCGTATTTCCTGCTTTGACCGTTACATTCGATGGAGTTTTTGTGAATAATGGCATTACGTGAACATTAATGCGAATCTTGTGAGTATAGACGGCACCGAAATTGTTTGAAGCTATGCACTGATAGCGACCTTCATTTTCATCTTGAATATTAGTCAAATGTAGATTTCCTGTATATTCGGTGACGTTATCGTTTTTCAAATAAGTGAATGTCTCCAAATATGAAGTGTCGATCGATGTGTTAATTATTTGATTGTCTTTTCTCCACTGGAATTGCATAGGAGTCGAACTGCTTGAGGCTGCTTTACAAGACAGAGTCATCTTATCTCCTTTCAAAGCTGTCAAAGGCTTATCTACCAATAATTTGAAATCATCGATAAGATAAGGCTTTAGATAGTCCTGACACGTAAACTCTTCAGGATTAGCTTCGAGTAATGACTTATCAATCAACCATTTCGGATGTTTGCATTTCGCGTCTTTGATTAAGTGCTGATCGCTTGAGTTTTTGAGCCAAATTGGGAGCCATTTCAAAGTGCAATCACACAATAAATCAGTTGTATCGAGACGAAGCTCCTGTAAACGATTGAACCACGAAAATGATTGATCTTGTATTGACGCGATCGGATTATGACTCAAGTCTAGTATTTCCAAATTTGAAAGACCACTAAAGGCTCGTTTTGAGATTGACTTTATATAATTAAAGGCCAGTCCCAAGTTCTTTAATCGATCCAAACCAACAAAAGAACCGCTCGAATCTTCGATAGTCCATGAAATTTCGTTGTGATCCAAAAGAAGCACTTCCAAAGCAGACAGTGAACGAAAAGCTGAGTCATCAATGAATGAAATAGAGTTGTGATCAAGTGCTAAATATTGTAACGAATGCAAACGACTGAAGGTGTCTTTAGTTATAGAATGCAATCTATTATGAGACAAATCCAATTCCCATAGCTTTCTTGAGAACTCCCAGCCATCGCCATCGGTCTCATTAATCAAATTATGACTTAATGTCAATTGATTCAGTGATGACAAGCCGTACAACCATCCCTTTCGTACTTTAGTTATGTTGTTGTGATCCAAATGCAGAAATTGAATACTGTTGAGACCCCAAAAGGCCCCATCGAACAGTTGTGACAATTGATTTTTCCTCAGCTTCAAAGTTTGCAATGACTCTAAACCATGAAATACTAGTCCATCCAATGATTCCAATCTGTTGCGACTTAAGTCCAATTCTTTTAGTAAAACCAATTTTCTCAGTAATTCTTTAGGTATGGAAGAGATGCGATTTTTTGAGAGACGCAAAACTTCTAGATTTGTTAAGTTATCAAAAGCTCCCTTTTCTATACCAGTTATTCGATTATTGCTCAAATTAACTGAACCTAACTTTGAAGAAGTATTAGAGAAGAAACCGTTCGGTATCGTTATTAACTGATTGTAACTCAAGTCCAGTGATTGTAGATTTGGATATTGAGTACTCGAATTAAACAGTGAATTGATGTTATTGTGATGCAATACTAATTGTCTCAAATCTGACAAACAATTAAACTGTGGAAACTCTGTTAAAAGATTGTTATGGAGTTTTAAGTCTTGTATCGGAGGACAAGATTTGGCATTTTTCGCATTATTATCATTATTTGCACTCATAAACAAATTATTGTCCAATTTTTTTAGTTGTGCATGGCTTAAGTCCAGACGAACCAAATTCTTGAGTCCATTAAAGGTGTTGATTTCAATATTATATAACGGATTTTGCGATAACTCCAATAATTCACACCATTTGGGGATTTGTTGCGGAACTGATGTTAAGCGGCGATTCGAACAGTCGACTAATGTTCCCAGGCATGAACAAGATTTCGGACACACTTCATTGCTTATTGAGCCAAACGTAATATTCGTCAATATATTTAATAATAATACTATTAAACTTAGTGAATGTCTCACTAATAGACACATAGTTCAATTGTTTTTATTAATAATTTGCAAAATATTGTCATTTGTTCTTCAATAAGTAAACAGTAAAATAAATGACTCGTTAATTGTTTACAACATTTTTACTATAAGTCATTCAAAGCTGCCATCGTTCATATCAGTTTCACCTTTAATTAGGTTCACATTTTTGTAGTTCATATAAATAATAAGACATAATATTTTGATGCCTTTTATTCTAATTTTTGTACTTTTACTCCTAATCTTAAGTGTGAAAAAATGGCTGCGAATAAGTCGGAGTCAAACAGCAAGGGATCTGACATTTATTTACTTATACAGTGTTTGAGAATATAGTTGAGATCTACCTGTGCCCCTCAACCTGTGTAAGTCTCTTACAATTGATTCTTTTGAAACCAAAGTATGCCAATGTTTACATTTCGGATTTACTTATTTTCTTAAGGCCCTTACTAGGGATTCATTTCAAATTTACGACTTTCAAAATACTAGATCAAAAATGTTTTTTTTCACAATTAATCAGTATTTATTACTCAGAAACAAAATTTTCGCCTAGTAGTCAATTTTTTTGTAACTTTTTGCCAGTATTTGTTTGTTTAATTAAAATACAATTGATTTTTATTCGAGTAAATCTAATTTTTTCAGTTGTATTGAATATGAAATTTGCAAATAATCCCCAAATATTTGAGTTTTTCGGGCCTCTATCCAAACATATGTGGCAAACAGTGCGGTTTATTGCTATCATAGAACGAGTTTCTCCATTAGATATATTTGTGAAACCAAACTGTTCATCAAATATATTGAGCGATTTGAATGTCACACTAAGACAACAAAAATTGAATTTCAAATTAAATACGGAAGAATGCATTTTTGAAATAACCTTTTCTCGTAACTAAGGCACTTCATGTCTGAATTAGTGAAACATTGAAAGTTGAACCCGCAATTAAATCTTTATAAAATGCACAATTTGGCAGTTCTTTCGGTTATGAATCATTTTGTTATAAGAAATAATTTGATAGCTGTCAACGAGTAGAGCAATAAATACAACTTATTCTACATAGACATGAAATGTATTTCATATGTAAATTAATGAGAAATGCATGTTTTGTCTATATTTGTTTTGTACTAAATTGGAAAAGCAAAAATAAAAACAAAATACAATGTGAAGAACGGTTTGATTGGAACGACGTATTGCCTCACTTTTACTCCAGAAACGACTCATTCGACAAAAACGCAAACTATAGCAAAAAATGTGCTGTCAGTGAAAAACCGGGGAATGAATAATAATATGCGAATAAGGCGTATTTGATGTTAATTGAAGGCTTTACTACTATTACTACTCTATTAATCATTTCCTGATTTGTAATTACTATCGTATTATTAGTATTGTTATTTATAATTGAGTTCTACTTACTGTCTGTGATATTAATTGATTGAATCTATATTTTGTTATACGACTAAATGTCTTCAATCATAGAATATTCGCAATTTATGAGTCATTTCTAAATATTATCACATTTTTATTAATAGAAACTAATATTTCAACTAATAGTCATTTGTTGTAATTATTATTGATATTAATAGTTGAATACAAAATCACTATCAAATAGTTTGATATGAAGACAATTTTGATTAACTGAGACGAAAAAATTATGACTTGAAAATGAAAAATCATGAAAAAGACTAACTTAAATATTATTAGTTGGTCAAATTTCAAAATAAATTAATATGTCGTCAATCATTGAAAACAACGTCGATATGAATTGTGGACACGAATCGCAGCATGAATCAGAAGACCAATCAATTGATAGAGTGACAAACAGTGACCAATCATCAGAGCTTTTATCGGAACTGTCATCAGAGTCGATGTCTGTACCAATAAGTCCGACGTCTGGTCAGTTATGTTGTGCTCCACCTCGAGAGTCGTGGCTTTTGAGATTATTTGAGTCGAAATTATTTGATATGTCGATAGCTATAACTTATTTGTTTAAATCGAAAGAGACCGGAGTCTTGTCATACATCGGGAATCGTATGTTTACGTTTAACGACAAAGAAGTGGACTTTTATTTACCACAATTAATAACATTATATATACATCACTGCGATATCGCCGAATCGCTTCATCCATATTTAGTGAGTCGTTGTCGAAATAGCGCTCATTTATCACTCCAATTGGTTTGGCTCTTGAATGCCTTCTGCAATGACAACGTCTACGGTAGTGCTGCTATTCCGAAGCCATCAAATTCTAGACGTAAATCACTAGGTCTTAAATTAAGGAATTTGATCCTTTCAGAAGAATTACGTCCGAAACAACAAAGATTTGTAGAAAACCACGACAATAGTAGTCATAAACTTTTACAAATGAGTAACAATTATCAAAACATGAGTGATTTAAATAATTTGCTGAAAAGTACAACACTTAAGTGTTGTTCGTTAAACTATAGTCACAACAACTGTAACAATAGTAATAATGATAATCAACAAAATTTAATACAACAGCAAACCAAGTATAAGACACATCATCGATCATATAGTGATGCGACTGGTTCTCAATCGCTTTCCATGAAATCATATGGTCTGAAAGCTCCGGGTTTCTCGTTAGCCTTTAACAGCAATTCGCTTCATTCTAGTAGCTCTAAAATATCCTTAGGAGATTTGACATCAGGTCGTGCTTTCGATAACGGATGTGTTTGTTTTAACTACTGTCTAAGTGTTTGCAATGATCTGAGGGGACAGAAAATTCAATGCCATTGCGGGGCTCCAAGACTTTCAGCTGAATATGAATTTATTAAGTGTTTGATAAAAATTGGTTTGCGATTACAAGCAGTTCCCACTAAAGAAGTGAAGGCACAACGACTGATTGCAGAGCTGTCACAACTGAATATCAATCTTCCAGCGAGAGTATGGCTTCCTATTTATAATGTTCCGCATATGATAGTCAGAGTTCCGCCACAGGCAGCAGTTCTTCTTAATTCTAAAGATAAGGCCCCATATTTGATATATGTCGAAGTGGTCGAAGTTGATGATATCAATGCTACTCCAATTCCTGCCAAACAAAATAATAATACCCTACGACAAACTAAATCTGAAGAAAATTTAGTCGATTTCGGCCAACAAAACTCAAATAATAAAACGAATGTTAATGGAACAAATAGTGTGGCACGTACTGCTAGCTCTAATTTGATAATGTCTTCATATCCTTCTGTTTACGATGATTCTGATTGTTGGACTCCAGAAGACGATGAAGTCTCCAGACAGTATCGACTAAGAATGAGATCGCATGACAAGGACACGATTTCGCAGTTGTCACAAGATTCGGGAACAAGTGGTGAAGGAGCGCATCCTATTTTTGTGGCTGCTGGTGATATAAGAAGGAGATTGAGCGAAACAATAAATGCACCGAAAACTAGTTTCGCGCGCTGTCCCGAAGACCCGTCTGCGGCTGCACTCAAAGAGCCCTGGGATGAAAAAGTCAACAGAATCAGAGAATCATCACCTTTTGGACATTTACAGAATTGGAAGTTATTGGCTGCGATCGTGAAATGTGGCGATGATTTGCGCCAAGAGCTAATGGCTTATCAATTGTTGGCTTCACTACAAAAAATATGGGAACAGGAACGCGTCCCCCTATGGCTCAAGCCTTATAAAATACTCGTGACTTCGGCAGAAAGTGGTCTGATTGAACCCATTTTAAATACAGTATCTCTACATCAAGTGAAAAAGCATTGCAAAATGTCACTAATTGAATATTTCATGAAAGAGTTCGGTTCGCAAACCAGTGAAGAATTTCTTACAGCTCAACGAAATTTCGTTCAGAGTTGTGCCGCTTATTGTATTGTTTCTTATTTGATTCAAGTCAAAGATAGGTAAATATTTTTCAATTCAAGATTTTTTCTTTGAACCATTTTTGACTATTAAAAAATTGTTACGCAAACTCAAATAATTGACGACATGATGTACTTTTAGACATAATGGAAATATATTACTCGACTCTGAAGGACATATCATTCATATTGACTTCGGATTTATTTTATCGAACTCACCAAAAAATCTAGGTTTCGAGAACTCTCCCTTCAAACTAACTCAAGAATTCGTTGATGTAAACACTTTCGAAAGTTTTAATTAAAATTTTTGTACAATAACAAAATGTCTCTATTTTTAGGTAATGGGAGGACTTGGCAGTGATATGTTTGAATATTTTAAAATTCTAATACTTCAAGGACTGATAGCCGCCCGCAAACATAATGAAAGAATTTTAACACTCGTCGAAATACTTCAGGCAAACACTCAATTGCCCTGTTTCAACAACGGAGCTTCAACTGTCAAGTCATTGCGCGAACGCTTTCATATGGGACTGACTGAAGAACAATTGCAACTGCAGGTCGATTCAATGGTTGAATCGAGTATGCACTCATTGACAACAAAATTATATGATGGCTTTCAATATTTGACTAATGGAATACTTTAAAAAATATTGCATATTAGCTTTTGACTTTTTATTCATTAAAAAAACGACTTTTAGTTTAGATTACATTTTGCAAAGTAATGAATGATAACATTCATATTCATACTCACATTATCTTTTTTGATAATGACATAGTTTTGTCATTTTATTACACTATGTAAAGTAAAATTGCTAACTATTTAACGGCATTTATAATGATTATTATGATTAAAATTTAATTTTAGATTTAAGTTTTGGTTTTAATAATCTCATTCTACTATCTATAGATTATATTTTAGGTATTTTTACTTTTGTCTTTTAAAAATTGATTTCTCACATGATTCCTTTAAAAACTGACTTATGAGAAATTAGATGAGCGAAGGTTTCTATAAAGCTCTGCGCTCATAATACCAACTCAATTAAGTTTATTTCCTCCAAACTTAGCATAGGGAGCAAAAATAGGCAATCTTTTGAAATCAGGTGAATTCATATATTGTTTGATTGCAGGCAAGGCTTCGAATCTTTCCATATATTCTGTAAGATTTTTATAGTGATTGAGACAGCCGTCTTTGAAAAGTCGATTCCAGTCAAGTATTTCGTAGACCCAAAAGTCAACGTAAGTTAGATGATTCCCAGCCATCCATTTATAATCATTCAAAAAGTTTGATATTTCTTTCAAATATTTATCAATGTTGCAAATGTATTGCTGACGAAGTTTTTCATAGTCTAAACTTTTATCGTATGCCGGCATATACACAACATATCGTATTCCATTATAACGGAAATCTTCGATATAATTTTCTATTATATCAATTCGAATATTTTCTGATTCTGTATTCCCAATCAGTCCATATTTTCTACCCAAATAAAGCATTATTGCCTTGCTCTAAGAAAATTTTCATATTTTAATTATTTTTTTCTGAACAAATCGAAACTCTTATATGAAAGTGTACTTCACTTGTACGAACATGTGTCAATTTGATGTCTCCTTCTATATAATAGGGAATATTAGGAAAATTCAGTCCTAGATTAAACTTTTCTTTAAGCCAGTCCTCTCTGTTGTTTGGATCATCGATAGAATCTCCAAATTTATACCGGATTTCCTTATAATCGATGTTAAGATATTTTAGCATGTACCTAATGGGCTCTCCTAGCCCACGTAAATCCCAGTAACCAAAAATAATAGACATTTGTTAACAGTAAGTGTGACAATAATCAAATTATTTTTCTGTTTCTATGGCAAAGTCAAATTCGATTTTAACAGAATAAAACAATTTTTGTAATAAACAAATTTTGGGTCACGATATTGTAAGTCACCTTAGTTAGATAGAGCTAAGGCTCTGTTCAAACTTATTCAGAATTATAGAAATGATTATTATTCGCTACCACTAGACTTTGAGTTGTAGGAGTTATGCAGTTAGAGTGGCAGCTTTTAAAACTTTATTGTAGCAAAACTCAATATTACGAACGTTGTGGTTTTATGTTTCACTTTAGTAAAGCTTTATTAACATAATGGTTTTTATAGTGAAAATTATCGCACTCAAATTTTTCAAATGCATACATAGGACTTCCTAGCAGTACAATTGATCAAAACTAAAGCTCAGCAGTGGAAGAAGTTCTAAAATTTAGTTATACTTTTAATGCATTTAGAGTCGTTTTTTATGTGAAGGATCACGTGCCTTATAGTTGGTCAGTGCTATTGTATTAGTCATTTCATATTTTATTTTACGTAAAATTTAAAAAATCAACACTCTTATCAATACTTTTCCTGAGCATTTTACTATTGAGAGGTTTTAATGAATATACGATTTTTTATTGTATAAAAGTAAAACACTGCTGAGTTTTAGTTTTGATCAATTGTACTTTTATACAGTACATTACTGCAATAACATATAGCTGGCAATTTTTTGATCGCCCTCTAGAGTCTATTTTCTTTAAACTACACCTAAACTCCATTATAAGTCAACTTTAGTCTTAAAGTTTTCAAAGTATTTTTTTTCTTTAAATACTTATTTACATTATTAATGCTTTCTGAAATATTATTGCGTTACAATAATGATGTTAATCGACTAGATCATAATTATTGTTAATTTCGTTTTATTGTATTTATATTGTGAATAAACTGTATGTTATTCGAAAGCTGTCGAATTGTAATAATTTTCACCACAGATGGCTCTTATTTATTGCTAGCTATATGTATAGGCAGCAATTAATTTTCTAAGTTTTGTTAATGTTTTTATACAGTAGAGTATTTTCAGTAACCACTCATTCACAGTATTTTCTGCACGTTTTATATAACACGATAGTTACTAATATTTCAAGTTTTCAGATATTCATAAATAGTCTTAAATTATTGGCAAAAATATGGATGAGCATTGCAATGTATGATTATGAGGAAAATAAACCCGAAACTAAAGTTAGAACATTGAGCTAATCATAAGAGCTATTGAAGTGGGTAAAAACAGAGTGTTCCTTCAACGTATGAGTGGACATGCAATCGTACGTTTTTTAACATGAAAAAAAGCTCTAAAACACTTGCAAAGTTTTATAACGCCAAATTAACTCTTTAATATTGTGTATTGCTTGCTATTGAAATTGCATCAATATGTTTCAATAGTTGTTCATGTTTTTGAGTGTTTATGCAATAAATTGCTTATTTCCTTCCAGTATTTATTATTAGATCAAACTTTTTGCAAAAAATCCAATTAAACGAAACACTAGCAGTTAAAACATCTATATTTACAGTAATGTTCGACTGATCAGACATCTATTAGCAGCTAAGCGCATTCTTGTAATAGTCAAACTCGATTTAAGCTCACAATTCATTAAAAGGTTTGAGCATGAAGATTATAATTTCAGATTTAAATAGCTTTGAACAACAAGTGGAACCTCAATTATTTCAGTCAGATACTTAATAGCTCAATAGGCTCCAAATATAGCACATTTGTCCCGTTATTTTATGTTTTTTCTCGATCTTTAACAGGCTTTTCAAGTGACTGATTGTTTGGAGACTAGCTGTGAAAATGGGGTTTCACTGTGCTAGTAGTGAAACTCTGAACAGTCTCACTATAAGCAAGAGAATCTGATGTTTGTGAACAGAACTCATAATAATCTCATAAATGCCATCAAAGTGTTTAACTCTGTTTCTATAATAACAGTTTCGAATTAGTAGTGAAATCATTTTGTAATAAAGACTGATTTACTAAATCTTCAATAAGTAACCAACTTTTGTATTGCGTCGCATTTCATATGATGTTTGTTTAAAACAATTTTTATAAATGATTCGTTGTCTGAGATTAGTGTCAAATTTACAATTACTTTCAATGAATGGCTCAATCGAGGCGTTGTCTTAAACATAAGACTCATGTTATGTTTTGTTTTGTTATCTAAATATTAGTTGTTTTCACTTTTTTATTATAAACATTAAAACTTTTTGTTTAACTGTTTTACGGAAAAAGTGACACTATTTGTGAAAATATTTCGTTCAACAACTCAATTCGTTTATATTATTGTCACTTCAGATATATATTGCTTTTAATGAAGTGATCAAAACAAATCAGTTATGAACTGAGTGTTAACTTAATAATAACATTATAATATTGATAACTCAGTAGAGTTGAATCGAAGCAATGCCTGCTTTAATGAATGTCAACGAATTCGTGGTCGAAACTCGCGATGACTTCAATTCTCCGACAACCTCGACGTTTGTCTCGCGAATGGCTCAATGCAGACAAACGGTGGCCACACTCGAAGAAGTATTCAAAATATTACTAACTCTTATTTCTATCATTTTATACCAATTTATTATTAATGATGTTGAAAAAGTAATTTTAGTTAAATAAGATTTGATCATTAATTAGCAATCTGATCATAAGAATCAATTGATGTGTGAGGACAGCTCTTAGAACTGACTTTCGATTAAAGTCCTATTGATAACCAAATAACTATTTCTTTTTTAAATACATTTGTCTTTCTTCGTGATAACTTTAGTTTAAAATTTGTTTGAGTTAGACACAAATTGTTCAATTGGTTTGTTTCGTTAATCTTTGAAGGAATAGAATTTATTAAAATTGAAATAATTTCTGTTTGAGACTTGTATTTTCTTCTATTTTGTGAGGTCTGCTGCGCTCCAAATTATTTGCTATAAAAGCGAATCTTCTGTGAATATCTGAATATTTTTGACATTTGATTGATTGATATTTTGTTTCTGATTGAATAGAGTCTGGACTTTGATCGCGACGGTTTGACGAAAATGAAAAAAGCCGTTAAAGCCATTTATAACGGAGGAAATGGTAATTCATTTGTTGTGTAGCCAGATATGATATAATTAATGCTAATTTATTAGATCATATCTCAACATAAGTTTATGGGAAAATTTTTGTTGTCATTTAATGCGGTTTTGTGATAGAGTTGAGAACTGCCTTATCAAACACCAACTTATAAAAGTATTGAATTGCATTCCTTTGCAGTTTTATTTGAAATGGTTCAAAGGCTTCGTTCCAACGCAAAATTCGTTTTAATCAATTTAATTATAAAGTAATGTCACAACAAATATTAGATGAATATGAGTTTGTGGCAAAATAGCATTACAATAAAACCTGTTTGTTATTTAAAATTTTTCCTTCAAAACTAATTGTTATTTGTTTTGAGCAATGAAAATGCAAGCAACAATTAGCGAGACTTCCTTTTATGCATTTAATGACAAATATTTAATTATAAGATAATACTAAACATTTTGTTATCTGATAACACATTAGCGCATATCGACAATGAAGTCTATTTGTCAAAAGCATTGGAAAGATTGGGAGCGAATGCAATGACTAAAGATCAAGAACCAGATATTGGAGCCGCTTTCATTAAGTTCTCAATAGTTACCAAAGAATTGTCAGCACTGATGAAAACATTGGTATGTTCTTTGTCATTGGACTTCAATTCTCTCTTACTTCAAATGAGTGTTCTGTCTAAAAGTTGATTGTTTCATGTCTTCCTACTAAAATGATTAGATGGGAGAGAAAATTGTTATCATAGCTCGTTACGCAGACTTACTACTGAACAGCAATAATAGATTAACGATTAGTCAGAAAGGTTTTCACTTTAGGGCATATATTAGCTAAAGATTGATACATAAAGCATTACAATTATTTGTTTAATCAGAGGCGTTACTCAACAGCGTAATTTGTAACTGTTATATAGAATACTTTGGTTCATTATTTATAAGAAAAATGTTAATTCAGGTCTTAAATGGTATCTCATTTTTAAAAAACACTTCAAATTATTTTGAAAGCAGTAAAACTAGTTTTGAACTTATAAATAATAGTCACATTGCAACAAAATATTGATAGAGACAATCGAAAAATAAACTCAATCATTTTTGTTTTGTTACATTGATCAACAAGATTTCCAATAAAGAGGTCAATACCAGTTCATAATCGATTGTATAAATGGATTAAAAACGAATGTTTATAAATTAACAAGAAGCTTTAGACTAGATTCTTTTGACTCTGATTTGAATAAGTCTAATGAGAAAGTTGAATAGAAAATTTAATATTTATTTAAATGAACTGTTTTAGAATACATTGAATAGTTGAAAGCATAGAAAATCGATGAAATATCGAGCTATTGTAATATTGAAATGTTTTCTAACGTTTATTTTAGATGCAGAACCTAAATAATATTATAATGTTTCCATTGGATAATGTCCTTAAAGGAGACTTGAAGGGTGTTAAAGGGGACATTAAGAAACCTTTTGATAAGGCCTGGAAGGAATATGAGACAAAAATAACTAAAATAGAAAAAGAAAAGAAACAACAGGCGAAAGAAGCGGGTCTCATAAGAACAGAGATATCTGGCGCTGAAATTGCTGAAGAAATGGATAGAGAAAGAAAAATGTTTCAGTTGCAAATGTGTGAATATCTAATTAAAGTAAACGAAATCAAAACTAAAAAGGGTGTTGAATTACTACAGCACTTAGTCGAATACTATAACGCACAGACCAATTATTTCCGCGACGGGCTGAAAACAATAGAGCATTTTAATGGATATATTGGTGAATTGTCGCTTAAGTTACAAAAAATTCGTCAAAAACAAGAAGATGAAAGAAAAAATTTGATTGAGCTGAGAACTTTATTGAGAAGTTCGCCAACATTTTTAGATAATACGAGTAAAGATACTAATTCAACAGTTAGTAGCTTATCCTCTAATGATCGTAAAGACGGCTCGAATGTAACCGGTTATAGTCTGCATCAAATGCAAGGGAATAAAAATTATGGATACTCGAAAGCTGGCCATTTATTAAAGAAATCAGAGGGGAAAATGAGAGTTAAAATGTGGCAAAAGAGAAAATGTGAGGTTAGAGATGGCTTCCTATATATCTATCATTCAGACGAATCTAAATCGCCGACGAAAGTTAATTTACTGACATGTCAAATAAAAGTAGTTCAAGACGATAAAAAATCATTCGACTTAATCTCTTATAACCGGACATATCATTTTCAAACTGAAGATGAAGCTGAAACTGAGGCTTGGACTTCAGTTTTGATCAATAGTAAAGAAGGAGCTCTTAAGAAAGAATTTGATAACGTTCAAAGTTTGGCATCACCTAATGATGATCAACACAAAAATATTCGAAATCAAAGTTTGCGAGAATTACAGCAAACCATTATCAATCAAGTTCAGAAGTTAAGTGGAAATGACAGATGTGTTGACTGTAGTTCAACTAAAGATCCAACTTGGCTTTCCACCAATTTTGGTGTTCTTACGGTTAGATTTATTTGATTAAATAACACATTGATTTAATTGTTATTAAATGAGATTTTATGACAGGAATCATTAGTCCATTTGTTAAAGTAATAGATAAAATTTATTAATTTACCTAGTGCATCGAGTGTTCAGGAATACATCGTGATATGGGAGTTCATGTATCACGCATTCAATCGCTCACATTAGACAATATCGGAACGTCTCAATTGCTTTTAGCGCGAGTCATGAGTAATTCAGGGTTCAACGAAATAATGGAAGCGACATTAAGTCCATCTAATAAGCCGACTTCTACCAGTTCTATGGAAGTACGCAATGAATTCATACGTGCCAAATATATCGAAAGAAAATTCGTTATCAGAACATATAGTGATGAAAATGATTTGAAAGCAGATCTCGAACAAGCCTTACTTTCGCGACATTTAATGCAATTGTTGCAGGCTTTTGCTGAAGGCGCAGATCTAACTTGGGTCTTGCCAGACAGTAAAAATGATGAAACGAGTTTACATTACGCGGTTGCTCAAGAAGACGGAACCACTTTACATATTGTCGACTTTTTGGTTCAAAACAGTATCAATTTGAATAGTGTTACCAAAGACGGCAATACTGCTCTTCATTTCTGTGTTCTTTACAATCAAAGCGAATGCATGAAATTATTACTTCGCTCTAACGCAAATTTCAACATAAAAAATAGCCACCGAAAGACACCCCTCGATCTGGCCAGAGAAAGAGGAAATCATCAATTGATTGAACTGGTATTTATGATTAAATTGAATCTTTGATCCATATTTAGAATTAAGTTATTATTAGGTATTAGGTTTTGTGTTTCGCATTAGTTTAATGCTTATAGAAATGCTTAGCAACAAATTGCTGATAGTTTTATTCAAATTGAAAATAAGCCGATACGCTAAGATTTTTGAATTATAGTTCAATTTAATAGATTTTCTTATCTGATATATGAATTATTTGACGCAAGGGTATGAGTAAAGCTCAATCTACTTATTATCAATTGATAGCTGGAAAGTGCAGCACTAAATAAAAAATCTTTATTTGAAAACGTCAATTTGGACTGGAGTCTCCAACCGGAAGATCCATCGACTGATTTCAGTGATGAAGACCTAACTGAAGATAAGGTAAAGTTTATTGTAAATTAATTGAGACTTTTGATGATATTTTCTTTTCAAATTCAAATGCTATTAAAATAAATTATTCAATAAATAATCTTACAAATGAAAACATGCTTTTCTATGATTCGTACGATTATAATTAGCTGATTAAACATCGAATGCAATCCAAATGGTTAGTGATTCAGCCCAACAATCATACTATGAAAAGATTAGTAAATGGCGCTCGGCAATTGCGCCAAAATGACAAATATTCACTTTCTTCATTGGAGAATGACATCAATTACTACTCTAATGATGATTTGCATTCATCGGTATAACCTTTAAGTCAGTTCCTAGAGTCAAGCATGTCTTCTTTTCTGTTGTTCATCGATTTTAATTTGACCTTACAGTTGTTAATCGTTTAGAAAATAACACATTTGTATAATATTGATGTTTTTTTCTGTTTATTTGACAGCAAAACACAATTCATTTACAGATGGGTCAAGGTGATCGTCGTTCTCGACCGTCAAGTATTGTCGGAAGTGAATCGCCTTCCAGTAAATCAAGCGATAGTATTAAACACCCAAATCGTAAAATAGTTAATCCATTATCGACTCAGCATAGGGGTAGCATTAAAAAGCGCTCAGCACCTGCTCCACCACCGAAGGAAGACGATAGCAGTGGTAGCAATAGTAGCAGTTTAGTTATGAATCACAACAGAACTGCTTCCGATTCTGGAACTGCATTTATTGCTGTGAATCGCAAAAATTCTATCGATTTGGCAACAAGTTTGAACAACGATGGTATTACTTATGGTAATAAATCAATGGCAAGCGCTACTAATAAAACAAACGCTCAACCTGTATCTGTGTTCGTACCGGATAATAAAAGTTCTCAAATGTATGGAACCCTTCAAAGGCCTAGATGTGCTCCGCCTGCTGCTCCTGATTCTAATAGATTAAGTAACGGTCAATCCATTGAAAGTTTGCGTTCTATTTCTTCGGAACCTGAAGATTATGCCAATCGCTCACATTTAGTTCCTGTTCCACCACCGCGAAAAGTATCAATCTTTCAAATGATTTTAACACTAGAGAATAGCGATCTAATTTTGAAAACTGATTTTCTACTTTTAATTAATAATAGCGTAACGATGGATTGAAACATCGTCGATGTCTCGCATTATATGACTGTGAAGCAGATCGTGAAGACGAGCTAGCCTTTAGAGAGGGAGAAGTTATAGTTATTATAAATGATGTTACAGACGATGACGAATGGATGGAAGGAGTCATTGAAGGGCAACCTGAAAGACATGGTGTATTTCCTGTTAGTTTTGTACACTTTTTGAAAGATTGATCAAAATATTTGTTAGAATCAATTGAACCTGTTTTGTTCTAATCAAGTTGTTTTTATTACTCAAATCAACATTTTTAAACATTTAAATTACAGACTATGCAAATATTTAAGTTAAACAATGAGTTATACGCCTAAACTTGAAATTTCTAGTCAGTTTTGTCTATCGAACTTTTTACTACAACCCCCAAAGTTTTAACATCTTTCATTAATACTCATTATTGATGTCTATTTTATTTAATTACATCATGACATAACAGAGGACAATTTACTATAATAGATATCTCTACAATTTATCAGAATCATTATTAGATATTTATTACTATAAGAATTTTTCATTTTATAACATTTTGTGTAATGTTATAAATTATATAAACTACATTTTTGTTGAAATTTACCTAAAATTTGACTATCAACTAAAGCTTACATTTAAGTACTTTGGCACAAATAAATATCAAATATTAAATAAATAGAATCTTTCAAAGTGTTTCGGTATTTATTCGGTCTTATTATGACTTTTTTCAGCTTGTCTTATTTTTTCCCTTTCAATGACATCGATTGTTCCCAAATTAATGCCTGCGATAAATCCTTGGAGAAGACTTATTAAAGTCTTAACGATAGCAACTGGAGCAGAAATGCAAACAATTAATGGAATCAAGTGAATCTTGAGTATTGCAACTGAAAAGGGATAATTAACTCCATGTTAATAATGTTACTAAACTGCGGATTAATGTCAGACTCACTGAACGGTCCATTTGTGAAATGCATGAAATAAAGTGCGGAATAAAACAATTCGTTTCCAGCGCACATAAAGAACAGAACAGGTCTTGAAGTGTAATACAATCTCATAATGGGATTTTCACTCAAGTCAAGCATCTTATGACTAGTTTTTCCCTGCATCAGAGATGTCTGCGTGTGAATCCAATGACTAGCGATGTCTATTGTTAATGATAATTGGAACAGAAACATGTATTTTGGATAAAAATTTGACAAAACCTGTAAATAAATGAAACCAGTTACTATTCAGATCAGTATTAACCTTAAATAAATTTTGTTTTCAATTTTTTCTCTATTGTCTTAGTCTATTATTGTATATATAAATAAGTAATAATTATGAATAAAATGTTCTGTAATGTGTAAAATGTATTAGTAAATCAATTGAGACCACAATCAGACACATTGTGGCGCATCTATCGGTCAATTGGTCCAACATAGCACCAAATTTGGTCGATTGATTTAATGCACGCGCGGCGTGACCGTCAACGGCGTCCAACAAAGCAGACGACACGTAGCATATAGTAGCCATAATGTGGTCGAATGGCATGAAATAAAACGATATTAAAGCCAATATTATTCGCGCGAAGCCGATCAAATTCGGTACAAACAAATAGATATTTTCACTCATCTTTTCCTCTAATTTTTCACTTCGTAAGAATTTCAGTTAAGTTTTATTAAATGTTAAACATTTAATATTTTGCACTTAGCATTCAGTGATTTTTATATGTTAATTATAAAATTAAGCAAAGGAATCAATTATTTTTGGTCCTTAATCGATTTGAAGAAAAAATGATTTACAAATTATGACTCAGGCATTTATCGATTTAGCAGCTCAAGTGTTTGTTTTGACAACAACGCTATGTAAGAATTACACATAAACGATGTAACGAATAGTAAAATAACTTGGATGGCAAACATGTGGACGTTTCATTCAAATGTTGTAATAACAATACTTATGAAGACGTAAGTTGTGGTTAGAAAAGCATTCAAAACAAATGAGCTGTAAATGAGTGAAAAGGCGCACAAAATCATACCTTTAATAATAAAATAAGTTTCGAATTTATTGTCTCATTAATCAATTTAAAGATGAGTTACAACCAGGAGATGTTAGAATCGCGACAATTGTTCGATTACATAAAGGTTGGAAAAGAAGCCACAATTAATGTGGCTGTCATTTTAGCTGATAATAAACACAATGAGTTCTCCACACAAACCAATCAAATCCAACAAAATAATAAACTAAAGGACGAAATGATTTGTTTGATTAATTTAGAAAAACAATTAAATAATTGTATCAATGCTTCCATTAAGACAGACGAACAGGTTCAATATACTTCATTTCATTTTTTTACTATCAATCAATCAAACCTAAACTCAAATAGTATTTAACTAATAGATTCGACAAATGATGAACGACTCAGAAGATGATGAAAACAAAAGTATTATTAACGCGAACGTTAGTCAAATATTTGATGAAAAATTGCTTCAAATTAGTGCTCAAAACAATAGTGTTATAGAAGATGACGAAAAATACAAACAATTAATGGAAATATTAAGCGAGATCACAAATGATTCGCAAGAAGACAACCGAAACGATGATGAAAATGAAGAAGAATTAGTTGCCATCGAGTCCGAAGAACAGAGAATACCAATCGATCCGTTTAGCAAAACAGAAATCGTGAATCCAGTTAAAAATAAGAAATGTCATCATATCTACGACAAAGAACAACTCAGACTTGTTTTGCTCTCTAAAAGTAGTGGAAAATTAAGGTCCTTGTTCATTCAATTTAATATAAGCACAAATTTATCGATTATACTTATAATTTCGAAATTATAACTTATTTATTGATTAGGTGTCCATTCGTTGGATGTAATAATAGGAGTGTAACTATGGATGATGTTTGTGATGATCGCAGAACTAAAGCCATGATCGATAACATACGAAGAAAGCTTAACAACTAGATTAGCTTTTATTTGATTGCAATTGTGTTTATACTAGCATAAGCTTAAGTCTACTAATTTTTATCTTTCAATGTTTGAATAAAAATCCAAACAATTTGATTAAATTTAAAGTATTTTATTTGGATCCTTTAGCCTTGAAGTTTACTGAGTGTGTGAGTAATTAAACGATAAGGTTTTCCTTACGTATTAATTCTCAACCTTCTGATCAGTATTTTTGGGACTGACAATATTTTGACGGCATGCAGGCGTAACATTTTTTCCTTCTTCAATTGTTATAACTGTGATTTAAGTATAAGAAATTTATAAGTCATTGTATCACTCAAGTAGATTTCGTTAGAGATCGAAAGTATTCGGATTAGTACGGATTAAGAGACCTTATTTTAATTATTCTATCGATAAAAATATTCACTGACCTAAGCCCTAAGAGGTTAAGAACTAAGTTAACTAGTTTTTGCTTCATAGTAAAAGTAATGAAACCCACTCGGTATTACCCTTCAAGGCTCTGACACACAGAGTTAAATAATTTTTGCCAATTAAAATATGCTAAACTCTACTAACTTTAAGTGAAGGTTAAGCGCTTTTTAAATCAGTTTTTAATTTCAAATGTTTCAAGTGCTCGGTAGTAAATGAATTACATGCCTTGCAATGTCCAGTCAGATGTGCGACTCTTAGTATCTCGAAAATTTCTCAAACACTAAGTAATACTTCAAATATATGCTATAAGTTAAGTGATATTAAGTCTAAGCTATAAATTTTAGTCGGAATAAGGATTTCACCAATGATTGAGAGTTTAAAATTTCCTTGAAATAATCTCATAAGTTCCGCTGTGAATATTTAAGCTTTAAACATACTCTTAGAAATTAAAAAAATGTTTGCTATTTAGCTATTTTTGATAGGTCATTTCAAAGCAGATTTCAGGTTTGGTTGACAAAATTTGAAAGTAATAAAGTTTGAGATAATAGTTTTGCAGGCCTTAAACGCATAGCCAAGAGGATCTCTTGAGGCATCAAACTTTTAGGAAGTGCTTTTGGATCAAAAGGTTTTTTGTTCAAATACAATATAGACTTTTCTGTTTCGAAAACTCATTTATCTGATGTTAATTTTCTAAAAGTTAGTATAAATAATCTAGTTAATTAAACTTTGGACATGAGTTTATCAGTAAAAAAAAGTTTGAATTAGCTTAAGTGTACTTTACTGGCAGCGCTTCTAATGCGCAAAACAGAAGTGAAATGAGACTCAGATCCACAAAATAAGACTTAAATTTAAACCAACGATTAGAGTGATAGATGCGGAGAAGACTACAACTTATTAGTTTCGAGCGATGTTCAGCTTTGAATGTGTGGCACTCGTGGCGCGACAGACAATAGCTTAACAAATAATTACTCAATTTTTAAAATATAATTTTTTTTGTGCTCAGATTTTCAGACATTTCTTTCCAATTAATGACATTTGAATTGAATTTTTCCTTTAACGCGATTAAGTATCGATCGCATTTTCATTGAATATAACTAATTAATTAATAAATTGATTTTATAGCTCATTACAAATTTAGTTTATTTTTCGATCGCGTAATGGCAATTAATAAAAAATAATATAAATTAAGCATTAGTTAATAATAAGATGTCGACTTCAATGCATTTTGTGTTAAATCCTTTGCCATCAACTGAAGAACTCTTGAATGAAAGGTATTTATTATTTTGTTTGGTTTCAATATTTTTCTTAATTTTTGTTTATTAATGATTTTACTAAAAATGTTTAAACTAAAGACTTAAAGAAACGGCCGATAAATTCAATCGTTGTTCTCAATCGAACGCGTCATCAGTTTTTAATTCAATCAAAACAATAGCAGTTAACCAATGTGTCGTCAGTTCTTCACATATTGCGCTTCTCTTAGAGGTATTTCAATGAGTTATTTATTATTTTTGTTAATTTTTTGTTTTTATTATCAATTAATTACTCAAACAATAGTCTATTTGAGTGATAGTTCTTTTGGGAGAAAAGCTTTATTTCAACCTTATTCAATCACTTTTTCACGATTATAACCACTCATTCATTTAGTAGTAATAATAACCATAAGTATAATTAATGCAAATATTGATTGATCCTTAAAGGACGGTCGCGTTTGTCGCACTTCGTACTCGATATATGCCGATCGACTCGACTTATCAACCACTGACACCTCTAAAGCGTATGAAATCAACTGATTGTATCTTATTTGAGCCGATCAATTAAAAGATGTTATATTAATCTTCCATTAGAGTTAACCTGAAGGGCAGTATTGGTAGTCATGTGAGCACTTTGGCAGCCACTCAGAGAACAAGTCCGGCTGCTAGAAGAGGTAGAATTCTCAGAACATCGAATAGTGGTCGTGGACGCGGAGCTGCAAGTGTAATAATGGGCGGACGACCTGTAGTTCCGGCACCATTCGTTCCCGAGGATCTTGTGTCTCAGGCTCAAGTTGTACTTCAAGGAAAATCACGAAATTTAATTATACGTGAATTGCAACGAACTAATTTAGACGTGAATTTAGCTGTTAATAATTTGTTGAGTCGTGACGATGAAGACGCCGATGATATGGACGATAGTCAAGACTCATATTTGCCGAGCGATGACTTGATGTCATTATTAGACGCGGGAATACATAACGATCACGCGAGTGTCATCATCGATGCGGACGCTGTGTTTCCTGATGATGTTTTCAGCTATTCTTCAATTAGAGTCCGTTCCAGTAGTAACAATAGACTGGCGAGAACTGCTTCGGCAAACGCTGAGCGAGAGAGGGACACATCTGCTGTTGAAAGAGACATGTTGCGATTCGCTAATGAGCGTCAATATCCGTCATCAAGTGCTTCATCTTCGAGACGATGGCTTGAATACGCGTTAAGAGATTCTGGATCTGCTTCTGAACCGTCTAAATGTGCGGTCACCTCAACACCGTCTGATTCTAGTGGTGGCCAAAGAAAACGCGTCGATGCCTCACAACTTAATCCTATTTATGTGAGTGAACAATTGGAGTACTGGCCCGGAGTTGATAAGAGATTCACACAAATAGCAGCACTTTATTCAGAGTTGATTGCAATCACAAGTACTGGACAATTGTGTCAATGGAAGTGGAATGAAATCGAACCATTTAAGCCTCAAATATTGGACACAATTGCCTACTATCACCCAAAAGTTCCAAGCCTTGGATTATTGACAGAAAAGATAACCCTATTGTCAGCCGCTTGTGTTCGCGCTTCAGTCGCAACCGAAAGTTGTAAACTCGCGACCTGGATCGATGAGAGTATTGCTCCGATTGCACCCAAATTAGAGCATAGCGTCATTCTGTTTCCTGATTTTCCATCAGGAGAAAAAATAATATCACTACATGTGTCATCACTTTTGTCGTGTATAAGACTGGACACGGGAGCCATTTACTGGTGGGGAATCGCTCCATATTCTCATCGGAAAAAGGTTTGGGAAAAAATTAGAGCAAAAGCTAAAAAGCAAAGACAAACTTCTAATGCTTCGTCGAGTGATATCGTGACTGGAGCTCAAGTTTGCCTCAGAAATAGTCCATCTTATCATTCGGGAGCCATTGGGTTCACTACTGCTGGCGGTGTTCCCAAAGTCGGACAATTGATAACTTCTGCCTGGAATATAACCGACAGCTGCTCTTTCAAAATAATAAACGCAAATGAATTCAAACGTAATACCAATACGTTGTCGTCTTTTGCCAGTGCGAGTACCTCAGTTCCAAGGAATAATGACCAATTGTTGAAAGAACAACAGCCTCCGAGTCCTAGCTTGTCGAAGGCTTCCTCAACTGAACGTCTTGAAATGCCTCCGCCACCATCTCCTGCTTCGTCTACTTGTTCAGAACCTGGGTGTAGTCCTTTACCAAAGCGTACAAAACCACGACATAATAACAATAGCAACAATAACAACAGTAACAACACTTCATTTAGAGATGAAACTGTTGAGAAAAACGAAGAATCATGGAATCTAAAAGATGTTATATTTGTTGAGGACGTTAAAAATGTACCGATTGGTCGTGTGTTGAAGATTGACGGCGCGTATGCGGCCGTCAGGTTCAATAGTACTCGTGATCATAATTATAGTCAAGCAGAAGGATCTGATGTTCAGTCTGTGTTACAAGAGTGTCGTCTTTTACGTAAGGATGAGTTACAACTGGTGAAAGGCAGCACTTCGGCTAAAGTTTTGGACTGTTTTCAACGTCTGCCGAAAAGAGTTCACATACCTGAGAGTACACAAATAATTGCAATGACTGTCAGCAACCTTGGTATTCATGCTATAATCAAAAGTGGAACAAAATTGAATTATGTTGTCTATAATATAACATCTGGAAGAGTAGAACAAGACAGTAAATTTCCAACCGATACGGCAGCATTTCTCGGTCAGGACCAGTCATTGATCTCATTGCACTGTTACGGAGAAAACGAAGTGATCACCATTTTGCGTGACGGCAATGGATGCATTTATCCATTGGCTAAAGATTGTTTGGAATCAATTCGTGATCCCGTTTCGTTAGATATGGCACCCGCACAATCTATTGGTATTGGTATTCATCCTATAAGAGATTCGACGCCATCGCAGAAAAATCAAGTGGCAGTGATTGTTTTGGCACTTGAGAACCAATTGCTCACTCCAGCAATACTGAGAAGCGATCCCGATTTGGTTCGATTAACTTTAGCATCACTTGAAAAAGAGTCGGTTTCACAACAGGTTGTTGTCAGTGAAAGATGTGATGGAAATCGTAATATTATTCATATGGCTGTTTGTGCTTGTTTTCCAACAACTAATAAAGCGTTAGATTCAAATTCAAACGAAGACTCAAATGTTGAAACATTTGATGCGAGGAACGCTTCGCTACAGGATGTGATGAGAAGAGCTTCAAAATCAGTGTCAGGAAGACTCAATGTAAGCAATTCTTGTGAAAGAAGTGATGAATTGAGAGATCGCAATATCGAGCCAGCCGCCGATAGCTGTGATTCTGAAAGCAATGCTCCCATCTCTATGATTTATTTTCCGCCTGAAACTCAGACTGCTACTTCTAATGAACCACTATTGGACCCAACTGAGCAAAAACCTGTTGCTCATTCAATATTATGGACGCTATTGGACTCACCAGTTCTTAAGCCTTTTATGAAAGAGTTATTGTGTTCTAAGGACGCTCAGGGTTACACTCCATTCATGCTTGCCGTCAGCGGTAGAGCGTATTCTGCAGCTAATCATGTCTTTACAATGGCTCAGAAGATTGCTCAAAGATCATCGAGTGATAGTGAGACACAACAGAAAGTATTGATGTCAATGATTTATCCGAGAGGTTCAAATCCAGATGATTCTCCTTTACATCTTTTGTGTTGCAACGACACCTGTAGTTTCACTTGGACTGGAGCCGAACATATCAATCAAGATATTTTCGAGTGTAAGACTTGTGGTCTGATTGGATCGCTTTGCTGTTGCACTGAATGTGCACGAGTTTGTCATAAGGGACATGATTGCAAACTTAAAAGAACTTCTCCAACAGCCTATTGTGACTGCTGGGAGAAATGTAAATGTAAAGCATTAATAAGCGGCTGTCAGCCGTCACGTTATGCGCTTCTAAAACGAATTATAGCTGAAACTGATTTAGTCACCTATCCTAATAGTCGAGGGGAAAATATTCTATTATTTTTGGTACAAACAGTTGGCAGACAAATGATTGAACAAAGACAATACAGACCATCGCGCTCTCGATCATCGATGACGCGTAAGACTCCTGATTCTATTGGAAATATTGATACAGAAATGCCTGACCATGACCTGGAGCCGCCACGATTTGCCAGAAAAGCTCTCGATAAGATATTAGGCGATTGGAATGCCATAAAAGCTATGGTTTTGAGCGGTTATCGAAATCAGAGTTCATCAAGTTGTAAGAAACAGAATATCGGTATTGCCAACAGTTATGCTGCAGCTGAAGAACAAATATTTCTGACGAGTCAAAATGGAACCGCTTTACTCGACAAGTTTACTCATTGTCTATTAGTTAGAGTTGGCTCTGAGATGGTCGATAATTTATTGGCTACTATTATAAAAGAATCGCAAAGCAGTTCACCGATTATAGCGAGAGAGGCGCGTCTAGTGGCTCGTCGTTTTGTGCGCTCTGTTGCGCGCATTGGAATCATATTATGTATTGAATTGACGCCATCGTCATATGCTAACACTAGTGTGTTATCGCTAACATCTCCCAGTTCTTCGTGGAAGAAAAGTGCTGTTTCATCGCAATTACACAAGTGTCGCCGAGTTTTTCAGGCATTATTGCCCATTGCTATCGAAGAATTGTGTGAAATCGCAGACGCATTGATATCTCCAGTACGCTTAGGAGTAGCGCGACCGACCGCTCCTTTCTCTTTATCCACCACTTTATCAGATGCTATCACTGGCAGCGAAGAATTATTTGCTGCCGACCCCTTATTGGCTCAAAATAGAGGATTTGATGGCAATATTCAAGATATTTCTTCTGTTTCTGCAGATCCTAATGTTAATAATATTCAGAACGGAATCGTACCGCTAGTTGATGCTTCAGTTGGTGCTGACGTTGTTGTAGGAGGTGCTGATGATGAACATGAAGTGGATGTAGTTGTGGGACAAGAAGATGTTGACCACGATGGCAGTGAGCACGAAGATCCAGTCGAGGGCGCTGACGGACATCACGAAGAAAGTGATTCTGATTCGGACTCAAACCCGGACGATGCCTCCTACCAAAGTAATGTGGATAACGCAAGTGCTCAAAGAAGTGCTACAACTGGTGCTACAGCTGGAAGTGATGCTGGGGTTGCGAGTCTGGCCTACTTTTCAGAAGAAGAATCAGCAGATTCTTCAAATGCTGATGACGAAGAAGAAAGTGAAGCAGCAGAAACCGAACCAGACACTGAGGAATTGGCTTTTATTGATGAGCAACTAGAAAGAAGAGCTGCCAATCCATCGGGCGCTACAGTGGGAGCAGTTTCTGGAAACATAGTGAACTGGCGAAACAATTTGGCACAACATCTTCAGTGGGCATTAAGGCAACGAGAAATCGGTTCCGCAAATGCTGCCGGAACTTCAAGCACTTCACGCGTAACGAGTGGTGGAGGACTTTCTGGTTCCACAGGTCTTATACATATCGATCCGTCAACTATTCGCCGGTCTGCTACTACTGTGACCCCAATCACTACAGCCTTAGCCACAAACGAATGTGTATCGATGGCGACAACAACTGTCGGTCTGGCGCGTGCATTCGCTATAGTTATTCGTCAAATCTCTGATTTATTGCCAACGCTTAGAGATCAAGAAAGAATATCAGTTGTTCCAGGAATTAATTCATTACCAATTAGTTATACAGAATCTTGTAATTTAATGAGTTTTATTGAAACACGACTAAAGCCTACCTGGGATTGGCTCATGACTGTCATGGACTCAACTGAAGGACAACTTAGGTTCGGTTGCGCTCTGACTAATACTACAGGTTCTATTGGACTTTCGAGTTCTTCAATTTCCTCATCGACACAACAAGCACAAGGTTCAAGATCAACTTCAGCCACAACGGGCACACGAAGAGCCAACTTGAATGATGAGAATCGTGTCACTCAATCGAGTGATTCTCGCGGAGGTATGAGTTCGCGTCGTAGCGGTTCAACTACTAGTCATCGGTTTGTTTCAGGCCATCACAGTCATCACCATACGCTTGACTCTACTTCGGCTCGTAAAGATTTCTTGTCATATGCCATGTCATTAATGCGAGCGCACAATAGTGAACACTTCGATTCATTGCCAATTCTAGACGTAGCGTCGCTCAAACATGTGGCTTATGTTTTCGATTCTCTAATTTACTTTATAAAGAGCGGAAGTGAAGACATCAGCGCCAATGCATCGAAAATAGCTTCGGATCCAATGACTGCTGAAAACTGGGCTAATGAGGAAGAAAATGATATAATTGAAGAACAAGAAGATGACTCAAATGCTGTTCAGTCATTTGCTGTTCAGGACATATCTCCAATGGAAGATGATTCCGTTCAAAATCCTCCGACATTCAAGGGTCGTAGACATAGTTTCTTTCAAAGATCAGATTCCACGCTATTCTTAGGCTGTCCACCACCTGATCCTTTCTCGACGAGTCTGCAGGAAGCTTTGCCACTAGCAGATGCACCGCATCTACTTCAGCCTAACTCAAGACGTGAACAATTGTTTGGAATACCAAGACCGCCAACTAATAACGTGAGCGAACAATTGTTTGATTCACTTCCAACTCGATTAGGTTTGAGTGCAAGACATTCAGGACCTTTTGATAGCGAAAGAAGATCTACTTCTACTGAACAGATAAACATCGATGTCAAAGAAATACCATTACCTCAAACTAGTAGCAATTTACCACAAACTTCACAATTCGAATCTTTTCCCCTTAATATGTCGTCATCAATGAGCCCAAGAGCTCAAACAGTGATAGCTGAAACACAACGCGCGCCGATAATAGTCCCAGTTATGAATACATCAACTAAACCAAGTGTTATAGTGTTGGCGGGTTCTATAAAACATTCACAAAATACTGGTCCATCTGCGAGTGGACCATCTGCTAGCTCAGCACAAACTGCATCTCAAGTTACGAGGGAAAGTATCGAGAATGGACAACAGTTAACTAAAAAATCTCAGTCGTTGATCGGTAATATGTCGCAGCACGACAACCTATTGGGTCGATGGAGACTGACTTTAGAACTATTCGGTCGCGTTTTCGTTGATGATGTCGGCGCAGAACCTGGCTCTATAATCGGGGACTTGGGCGGTTTTCCTGTTAAAGAATCAAAGTTTAGAAGAGAAATGGAAAGATTGCGTAATTCACAGCAAAGAGACATTAACTTTTCAAAATTGGATCGCGATAGAAACACTTTAATTCAGCAAACATTTAAAGAATTAAATACAATGTACAACAATTTCAGTCGTCGAATGTCAGTCGGAACACCTCTTCTGACTGTTTCGCGAGTCAAAGTGACATTCAAAGACGAACCCGGAGAAGGCAGTGGTGTTGCGCGCAGCTTCTATTCAGCATTTTGTGAGGCCATACTATCTAACGAAAAGTTGCCGAGTCTTGATTCATGTCATGCTTCAAATCGTTCGCTTCAGTACAACTTGATACAAAGATTGAAAACTCGCGAGAGGGAGCGAGAACAAGCGAGAAGAGCATATCAGGCCAGCAGATCGTCGCGTGAACATATCAGTTCGAGTTCGGGCGCACGAGAAAGACCAGAACGGGAAGTTTATACTCATTTAAGATACGAAGCTCCACCATTTATAATGCCTGGAGAGCAACAGTCGCAACAGCAGCAGCAACAGTCGCAACAAGGAGTCAGTTCTTCAGTCAATTTAAATGAATTGTTGAGTCCACACCGACAACAATTAGGTATGAGATTATACCCGAGAGTTCATCAGTTGAGACCATCATTGGCCAGCAAGATAACTGGCATGCTATTAGAGTTAACCCCGGCACAACTGTTGACATTGTTTGCATCAGAAGATACCCTAAGAGCTAAAGTCGATGAAGCGGTTGACATAATTCTATCGCATGGACGCGATTCTTCATCATCAGAAAGTCTGTTTGAATTAGACATGTTCAGTTTGTCGCGAAATAATGCTTCGTTGGCTAACAATAAGAACCCGGGCTCAACTTCTTCGCGAACATTAGATGTCGATATGGATGAGGAGGACGAAGAAGATAACGCACCGCTTTTCTATCAACCTGGAAAACGAGGCTACTATTCTCCGCGTCAAGGAAAATGTTCGGCAGAAAGAATAAACGCTTTCAGAAATGTTGGCAGAATTATGGGCTTATGTTTATTACAGAACGAATTATGTCCCATCAGTCTTAATAGACATGTTATAAAATATATACTTCGCAGGCCTATTTCATGGCATGATTTGGCATTTTTCGATCCAGTTTTGTATGAGTCATTGAGACAATTAATTGTAGACACAGAATCTGGTAATGATTCGATGTTCGCTGATCTCGATCTGCGTTACTGTATTGATCTGTGTCCTGAAGAAGGCGGTGGTCACGTCGAACTGATTCAAAATGGTAGAAATGTCGAAGTGACACCTCAAAACATTTACGATTATGTTCGCCGCTACGCTCAATACCGAATGATTAAATCACAAGATAGAGCTCTTCAGGTCATTATTCATTTATTATAGCCTTTATTCTTATATTTAGAATTAATACTATCTGCTATCTTTCAATTTTGCATATTTTCGTTGGCATTTTGTTTCGCGTCTTTGTTATATTTTTTTAAAAATTCTTCATTTCTAAAATTATATCTAAGTGTTTATTATAAGCGATATATTGGTTTGATTTTTTATTTTCGAAAAATTTTCCTTAAAAGTATTATGATGAGTTAGCAAAATTTTGCGGATGGTGCGTTCATTCTATAGTTTATATTTTTTTAAAATTGATCTAATTTAGTAGATTGAAAAAATCTAAACAGTAATTGACTCTTCAATTGGTTAATGAATCAAAATTTTAGAAAACGCAAAATTTGATTGAATATCAGTTTTAAAATGAATAATTTTCTATTAATCTATAGACAATATAACTTTATATAATTAAATGGATTAAATAATTGATTATAAAATTTTTAATCTATTGAAGGCCTTACGTCAAGGTGTTTACGATGTGCTTCCGAGCAACGCTTTAGATGGACTAACAGTAAGTCTGATTAATTAATCGATACTTCTCTATTGTATTCAATCTAGACGTCAATCGAGTCAGATAATCAAACCTTTGAATCAAAACAATAATTTTGATTTTAGAAATTGATTCACTCAAATGATAATCTACCTGTCTATCAAAAATATAAGTTTCTATTCAGAACTGATTAAGCTTTTCAATCTTCACCGAAAAAGAATTATTTCTGTCAAAGCTAACGAAATCACTAATGTTGTTCATAATCGATTGATTAATCAAATTTTTATTTGTTCAAAAGGCAGAAGATTTTCGTTTACTGCTTAATGGCGTGAGTGAGATAAACATTCAACTATTGATAAGCTATGTCACCTTTAATGATGGTATGAATTTTGATCAATTTTAGACTGTTTAATAATTAATGTTGAATCTTGTAATAGAAAGCGGCGATGGAAGTGAACACCTATCCTACTTCAAGCGCTGGTTTTGGTCTGTGGTCGAAAAAATGACGAATCAAGAAAAACAAGATTTAATTTACTTTTGGACTGGAAGTCCCGCATTACCGGCTAGTGAAGAAGGATTTCAACCGATGCCGAGCATTACTATTAGACCCCGCGATGACTTGCATTTGGCCACTGCTAACACGTAATGATTAGAACAGTAAAATGTATAAATGCTCGAAAACTTAATTATTTGTTTTTGTTTTCAGTTGCATATCGAGATTGTATATTCCTCTCTATTCTTCAAAAGCGATTTTGAGGCAAAAGTTATTAATGGCTATTAAGACCAAAAATTTTGGCTTCGTTTAACTTGGCATCAAGTCATATAATTTACCCATTTTTAATAATAATGTTTATTGTAATGTGATTTATAATTAATTATGTTCACTATTTAACCTTTCATTGGAAATAAATTGAAATTGTTTAAACACAATAAATTTGATATAGAATAATTATTTCTAACTAAATTGACTTATGATTACTATATTTTATATTTATTTCAGTTCAGATAAATTTTAAATGTTTGAAATATAAGTCATATATGGTTATTAAGTTTGCATAATTTTTTTGAATAATTGCTCATAATTGGAGGCTCATAGCGATCATTTTTCTATAATTGACGGTCAAATCAATTTAAATTGAACTTGCTTTCCAATCGAATAAGTAAATGATAAAAGTTGGACCCAAACCCAAAATGAGGTGACTGCTATGTAAATGAAAATAGCGCTCAAACTTATGATTGGAGGACAGATTGTTGTAAACAAGTATTTGAAGAGCAAATCAAAATTTTTGCGAACAAAATGTGAAGCAAAGAGTTTGATAACACTGTGAGATACATGAATGAGGACTTGAATAGGATTTTGTTGTGTCTGATGGTGTAGTAAGTGAATTCGTGAGTCTAATATGCCGTCGAAGGCGTCACATATAAAGTGATACGAAATGCACGTATTTATAATAAATTAGTTGTTTTCGTACTATTCGTTCATTACTTCACTAAAAGAGAGACATTTAAAGTGAAGTCTTGTTTTGCATGCTTTTAAAACATTAAATAATACAATACTTAATAATCATAAATAATGAAATATCAATAAAAATAGTATCAATTTATTGGCTAACGTTCAATATCGTATTTAAATCAATTAATTGTCTGCTAATTCATTACTTAAATATTTATTACGACTATTGGACACAACTATTATTGAAGATAATAATTGAAGAAATGGTTTAACTACAATTATTATTTGCGATCAAAACGATGTCAATTGAACAAAATTAATCATTTTTATTATGAATTATGAATATTTTTGGTTTTGATTAATTTATCGCTTAATATTGAAGTGGAATAAGTTTGTCAAAAACAAAGGTATGTTTCAATGTTTACAGTGCTGTTCATTTTTAGTTTACTTTAGGCAAAATCAAATCTTATAAACTGATTCAGTGTTTATTTTTATAAAATTGATTACTTATCAAGAAATTGAATCAAAGTTAAACGTATTTTCATGATTAAGATTATGATAATGATCGGTAAAATTAAACATTCGACATACATAAGGAAAAGTTTTACTAAGCTACTCGTAAAACCAATTCAAGTCTTATTAGTAACGAATATTTCGTAAAATAAGGTTTCCTTTAGTTATAAACAAAATTGATGATTAAAATAAATTGCTTAAAAGTATAACTAGGAAACAGTAACAGTTGTGCCGACTGTTGCCCTCCTAAACCCATGTCTAATTTAGACTCATGTTGGACTTATCGAAAATTGTCATTTGACGTGAACATGGCCTGGGCCTCACTACTTATTATCTCCTGGTTAACTATCGGTCATTAAAGATTCCAAATAACTCAATACCGACTTGAAATTGGTAAATAAGGTTCGAAATTTCAAGCGAAGTCTTCCAAAATGACTGAATCGGTGCTTGTTGAGTTGACCAAGCGAAAATATGGCTAATCTTAAGAAAGCAGATCAAATTGATAAGAAAGTGTCTGCCAAACGTGCAACTCAAAGATCCGGAATTGAGGCCTAGGTTCTCATGTATGACGTTACAACAAACAACTTCTGTATCGAATTACAGTCTGCAACTTTAAAAATATTTTTATTGATTAAATGTCTGAACCCGCCAATTGGGTCAACCATTCCTTGAATTTGATTAAGATTTGAATTAAAGCTAATTGTTTATAGTTCTTAAGCCATATTTTGATCTCTTAAAACAATTTGAAATGAAATTTTATACTAGTTAACTCTACTAATGAAAATCCTAAAACAGCCGTCAATAACGGACGTCTCCTCAGTTGAAATGCTTTATGAGCTTGGTTAAAAAGTCCTTCAAGTTAATTATTCCGAATTTAATGAAAAATTAATTTCAAAACTAGAAGATATATGCTATGAGGGTTTAAAGTTTAATTAGATAACAAATTTTAGAAATAAGACTTGTATTAGTTAGTAGTTTTCGCTTATATTGTTGGCTTTTGTTGCTTTAAATTCAATGATATATATATTTAGGTCTGTTTTGAAAACAACTTTCAAAATAAATGACTGTAGCATTTAGTGTAATATAAAACATTCACTCTTTCCTGATTGCGTTCATTCGTCTATAGCTTCGATGAAAGTAAAAGTGAAATCTTAACTCATATTCAGGTTTAAATTTCATAAAACAAATTAAGTGTTTTAGTTATTATGTTCGTGTTCATCGTTATTGCAAATCAATTGACTTCAGTTTGTGTGCTCTTCAGGGCTCATTATTATGAACGGATTTCGAAATTCAGAGACACTTAGTAAATATTTAATCATTATTGTTATTGTTATTTAATTATACGATTAGTTTGTCACTAATTTGATATAAACTTTTTAAAACAAACACAACTAGTTTATTGCGCAAGTTGTCATAAGTGACTTTTGAATTAATTTTAATTTTATTGAACACTTCAACGAAAGTAACTCAACTCAATTGTTATTAATCTTGAATGGTAGATTGATTTAAACAATTTGCTTTTAATAATCATTAAGTTTGACTTATTGCAAGTGTTTTTTTTGGTTAATACAAAAGAGGGTCTAATGGGATAATCTGTTTGGCTCTTTTGATGAACACTAAATGAAGTGATTTTCACTTTTAGGCCAATATTTTATGATTTATCTCGAGAGTGGAGCTCTTAGAAGCAGAATAGTTCGAATGAAACTCAATACTGAAAATATTCAGACTTCATAAATAAGAAAATAATAAGATTTTAATATTTGATTGTGGTGCCTTCTTATATTTCTTCTGAATGTGAGCTATGGTTAAGATATCCTTCATTTTTATAAGTAGTTTGAAGAGCTTTCTCATATTTCATTAGTTGGTTTGCGCGCACATCCAATATTGATGTAGTTTCTGGTCCTGTTAAGAAAATGTCTTATAGCTAATTGATAACAAACCAAAAAATTGGTTACCACTAATTTAGTATAAGTTTAATGTTAAATATGACTCCAATTATTACATTTTGGCTTTTTTGCAGATCATTTCACTTTTGGATTGATTGATTGTTTCGAATTTTATTGAGATCTTCCGCATATTTAGAATTTTTGTAAATTGCAGTTTTGATGAATTGAGATCCTTTTAAACTTGAATATATCGAAGCAATAGTTATTTCAATTAACAGAGTTAACTTCAATTTTAGTAAAACATTAATCATTATTGATTGCTTCAATCGTGTTGAGTATATTATTTGCAACATTTTCACTATTCATTGATTGCAATGGTTTTTTAAGTTAATTGTTAGGTTAGTTTTCAATCATTTCTTGTTTTAATACAACGAACGTACTCATACATTAAAAACTCGTTTACGACAGGAATAAATTTTTACATTTCATATTAAATATAAACTTTGGGGCACTTAATTGAACCTGAGCTCCAACTGTTTCTGCATTGAACGCATTGCTATAATCTTACGCCTAATCATTGTTTGGACTCTTTTTAAGCCCTACTTAATAATTAATCAAATGATAGGAAAATGAAAGAAAATGAAAAAAACTCATTCGTTTTTTCTTTATCAAATTACAATTTAGATAATAGAAAATATTGGAACTAATTGAAGTAATTTATAGATGTTATCAATTATGGTGTAATATTTTGTACTTGAATGAGTATCACGTGAACGGAATGTGTGACAATAATTATAACTTGAATGTTATTATAACGTACAATTTATTTTCTTTTTCTTTCTATATTATAATACAATTTATTCTATCGTTACTGCTAAGTCTAAGTTGATTTGAACCTCTTGTTCAAAAAATCATTTATTTATTAAATTTAATTTTCAGATCAATCATGACGTCAAGAAGTTCAAAAAGTTTATCAAAGCATTTGGAAGAAAATTTCGTAATGCCTGGTGATGTTAAAAAAGTTGGTTACATGAGAAAGTTGAAGGTATTCATTAATTATTACTTACTATTCTAATCTTTTTCTTGTTTAATCTTTAACATACCAGAATTCAAGTTTTGCTTCATTTTTCTTTTCAATTAGACCTGTATTTTAAAAATGTTTGTTTTTAAAGGAATGGCTGAACAATTGCCAAAATTAGTTTTCTGTTGCCTTAATGAAATTTTTAAAACAAATTAATTGCATTTGACAGACGATGAAAAAGAAATATTTTGTACTGCGAGACAATTGTAATGTAAATGAAGCGAGTCTTTCCTATTATGACAGCGAAAAGAAGTTCAAAAATGGTACTTCACAACCAAAACGATCGATATATTTGAAAAACTGCTTCAGTATTAATCGAAAAATAGATGCGAAGCATAAGCATGTGATCGCACTTTACACTAAAGACGATTGTTTTGCGGCTGTAGCTGAAGACGAAACACAATTAAAAGAATGGTTAGAAGCTATGATTGATTTGCGATCGCTATCAAGTGACTACAAAGGGGAACGGATTATACACTATGGTATGTGTGACTGGAATATCACTCTCCAAGAGACAAAATACTCGTGCAGGCATACTCTATCTCTGTAATGTAATTTCGCGAACAGTTCAAATGCTGTATTAGCATACAGATAGTGTGGGTTCATATTTATGGCATTCAGTATGCAATTCACGTTTCAGTATAAGCCTTCTTATACATAAGTTATTGAATTACCGATTTATCATTTTGAAGATATGAATGAAAAACAAAGTCTAGACGTAGTCTCGATATCTGAACTATTTTCAATTGTTGAGAAAAAAATCACCTTTCTCAGTGACTGAACACGACTTTCTATGAAATGTGTTATTTTCAATTATGAATTGCCTTATATTGCCTTACACTGACAATTTCTAGGGAAGTCAAGCTGAAAATTAAGTGGCTAGTAAATAAATAAGGCTATAATATAAAAATAAAATGCAACCAATATTTTGAAAAGATTTGACTTTTCACGTTCTTACGCAACAGAAAAATTGCGATTCAAATAAATATAAACATAAATGTATATTACCCTACATAGGATCAAAAAATTCTACTTTCAAACTTGTTTATGAGTTAACGATTCATTTATGAGTTTTCAAAACTTTAGATTATTTATAGTTTTCGAAAGTTTATCCAATAGATGATCACAAATCATTGTTTCTTTTTTTTTTTATAAGTACTGAAAATGTGATTGCATTTCAGACCATGTTTGGCAAGTTCACATCAATCGCAATGGACTGGGTCAAAGTCGTAATATGACAGGAACTCATCGCCTGTGTCTGACCGCCAGCACTCTATTTATAGTGAAAGTTGATCCACAAGTCGACTTTCCAGAAGTCTATGAATTTCCACTGATTAGTATACGAAGGTGTGGACACACGTCGAGCACTTTTTTCATAGAATTGGGCCGATCCTCGAGTATAGGACCAGGAGAACTATGGATTCAAGCCGAAGACTCGGCAATCGCTCAAAACATGCACGAAGTCATACTTAATGCTATGAAGTCATCGAAAAGTCACGAAGAGTTCGGTCCCTCTCAAAGGCCTAGAAGTGCTTCAACGAGCGATAAGCCAATATCATCACGACGTCCTCAAACAACGACTTTACCCAATCCAAATATTCCATTATTTGGAGCCCCTACACAAGCGTACTCTCCAATGACATGTACATCAGTTTCGACACCATCTGTAAGTTCAGTTCGTGACAGGTGTGATAGTATGCCTTCGCAAACGAGAACTACGAGTGAGTCGGAATCGAGTCAGGACTCAAGAATGTGGACTTCAGCTCATTACCCCACAACTGATAGATTACATTCAGGACTCTACAGCAGAACATTATCTTATTCTCCGCCTTCAAACAATCCTTTGAGGTTAGGTTCTTGTAAAAATTTTTGCTAATATTTGTTTATATCAGTCGTCATATCAATAAACTGAGCGAAATATTTAGAGACAAGTAATTTATTATTTAAACACAAGTATTTTTCACCTATTTATAGTCCAAGTTCTGGTGCCTGTTCTACAGACAGTGCTGGCAGCTCCTTATCCATCGAAGATTTTGAAAGTAATCACATAGGTTTACCGCCGCTGTCTGAACATCATCTAAGCCTTCATAACAGTCAAATACCATCCGAGCCACCGATATCTGAGGAAGATGCTCAAATGGATGATTATTTACCAATGGAACTGAATAGAAATTCGTCGACTCAATCAAAGTCTCCTTTGAATCTAAGCCTTCGTTCGACAAACACTTTGAACACGTCTCCACTCACTTCTCCTACATTTAGTTCAACAAAGTCTATGAGTCACTCGATTAAAGAAGAGATTAGTCCATATATGCCGATGAGTCCAGTTGGTAGTATCGAAACTGAAAGTCTCTGTTCGAGTCGACGTTCAAGTGGTTTAGAGAAAAATTTGACCACAGACGGCGTGTCATCAGAGTATATGCCAATGATGTCAAGCCAGGAAATGGAGGCGGCAACTAGTGAACAATATTTAGATATGGCACCACTTTCTGCATCACTACCCAGAACTGATAGCTTATCAAATCAAAGCTCATTAATCAAAGAAGAATATCATTTGGACAAGGTTAAATCATATTTTTCTCCAACTGAAGAAAATGATTCACTCGATTACATAAAGCCTGTCAGAGCCTATTCAATAGGAAGTCGGCCTCAATTTAGAACCAATCCTATTTCATCGATCATGAAAGTGAACTCAAAATCAAGACATCTCTTATCGAAATCGGACGCTCAGACACCTGAAAAGGAAGACGAAACGAGAATTCGTGCCTTCTCTATGGACAGTCATGCGAATGCCAGAGAAGCCAGAATTGCAGCTAAAAAGAAGGCGTTAATCGAAGCGCAGATAGGAGGATCGACTTTACCGATTGAAGAAGTGACTAAATGTTCGAAAAAGGCATCGAGTGCTCCGATTTTGTCACCAGCTGCTCCGAGAAAAAGAAGTGCAACAGTCGGCAGCAGACCTACATTTAGCGCGAGGATAGCCAGTGATAAAAGTGATACCGATTTGATGGAAATTGATTATTCCAAGTCTATGCAATCGAAGAGTTGGAAAGAAAAACAAAACGACGACAGAGTGAAACGGTCTTCAGTAGCTCATAGACAACGCTCTAATTCTAGATCATCGACTTCTTCATCAGGTATTGGCTCTGCCAGTACTACATCGCCTTCCATTACATCATCGCTTAACGAACTGAGTGACAAAAGAAAGGAGCAATCGGCGAATATAACTGTTTCCCTAACCAACAAAAGTGGAGACGAGGTCAGTCAAAACACTGGTAATCGTGCCATAAATAAAGAGACGCCCAATGAATACTTACAAGTGGTTATAATAAGTTCTAATCAAGAAATAAAACTGCCTTCAAGACCAATTACGAGCCATGTCTCACAATTATCAACAGTTCCTTTGATACATTCTGGTGTACAACAAAATCATACTAAAACATTGCCAACTAACAAATCAGAATCTATTGCTCAAAAATTGGATGAAAAATCTGAAAAGAACACTAAATTAGCCGATGATAGCGGAGATTATGTTTGTCTCGATATCAAGTCGACTAATTATGCGCCTCTAAAATCTGAAGCACCAACGGCTTTAGTTATAACGCAAAATGTGCCAAAAATGACAACCGTTACTGCATTGACGACAACAACTCCTTCAATCAATGAAAATAAAAGCTTTTGTTCACCTCGATATGAAAATGTCAAAATTTATTCTAAGAACAATGTCAATAACAATAACACAAATGAAGCTACAGCTAAAAGCCGACCAATCAGTTGTTTTATGCCTGAAATTAAGAAGCAACGATCAGTGCCAAACACAGAGACTTCTCTGATCAACTTTCGCCAGACTTCGTGTCCGTCAAACTTAGATCAGCAAGCATCGTCGAGTCCATTGATATCATCAAAAAAATCGTTGACAAACAATCAACAGACTTTGTCGAAATCATCGCCTGATCGAAACAGTATTTCAGGTGAATTGGCGGCTATAGAATCGAGAAGTTTTCAAGTGATATGTTCACAAACTGAGGTCTCCTACGAAAACGTATCATTAGGTTCTGGCTCTTTGTCAAGCTCAAGGCCATCATCAGTTTCATCTGAAAGAGAGCTTAATTACGCATCTCTTGATTTGGCGCCTTCTAGTAGTAATAGCAGTGGCGCCAACAATTCAGATTTGAGTGAAGAACTCAAGACAATGTCTCCGCGTTCGTTGAAATCTCCGAATCAGTTGCCATTACGTGCTAATGTCATCGTGTCTTCTCCGTCGTCATCGTGTGCGACACCAGTCGCTCCATTAATATCTTGTTGTGGAAGTCAAGAACTTCTTTACTCATCAGCCGATTCCAGTTTATCTTACGCTGAAATTGACTTTAAAAAGTCGGAAGGTCTTAGAAATACAGCCTCCAATGGAAGAAATTGATCATTGCTTGGAATATTGAAGATCGAAACTGCGATCTAGTCGTCGAAGTACTTCTCCTATATGTTAAGCTAATTTTTCAAACCGTTTAAATTGCCTCAAAACCGGTTAATTGAAAGCCAAAAAGGAGCGAAACAATTTGAACAGTCAAAACGAAAATAACAGTCATTTTAAAAAGTTATGTTACGTTAGTGTTATATTCTCAAAAACAATTAAGGATCGCATGTATTATATATATCTCTAAAGAAATTTGTAAACTATTTTTATTTGTTTAACCTGTATTTACGTAAATTATAATCAAATTTTGAATTTGTACAGTTCTGCTCAATTAAAACTGCACTTTTGTGATCATTCAGATGAACTATTGAGATGCTATAGTATAAGTTTAAAGGTGGCTAAAGATTTTATTATAATAATTGACTTAAATTGTATATAAATTATAGATAATATAAATTTTTTGATTCATGGATTGATGCTTGTTTGATTTAATCAAATTTTAAAAAACCATTAAAGCTTATAAATCGTAGATTTCCGGTGTAGTTTTATTTGTGCAGAACACTTAATCAATTCATATTTAATGCGTTAAGTTTGGGCACTGACAGCGATTCCGTAAAGTGATAGATTAGTGACGAGCAAATGCTCCGGTATTTCAAAATTTGTAGTGAGAGTGAGTACATAGCCAGCAATTAATATTTAATCTTGGTTGAATATAACTCCAAAGTTAAATTCAGGTAATATTGCATTTAAGCTTAAAATAAAATATTTTTATTATATTCAGACCTTTCTTTCTAATTTCTAAATTAATTATTTGATCGAAACAGAAAAGATTAAAATAATCTTAAATGAAGTGTCGAGCACGAAGTTTGGTTATGTGACAACTCCTTCAGCCGAAAACGGCCGGTTATGGCTCAGACTACAGTTGAGCTTTTAATATGAGTTGGTATTCTCATTCGAATAAAACATTTAGAGTCTCAACTGCTTTTTCAAAATTATACAAACAAGATGTCATTTCTTTTTTCAACTTGTTTAAAGTTCTGGGGCTTTGATTAGTCTCTGTTAAATAAATATTTAAAACTGTAATCCTTTAAAATATGGGATAAACTTTTCGATTGGACTCGATCCGATCGTTAGTTCAACCAAAGTATCGAAAATCAGCTAAGCCTAGTGCTGACCGATTCCACTTGTCCTCAAAGTTGGTCTTGCGGATCAAAGTCAATACTTGTGACTAACAAGGAACACTAGGGAATCATCAGACTCAAAAGTTTTTCGAAAAATTATCATAGAAACCTTATAGACAATTATGAAAAAAGTGTACACATTTTTTGCTCAATATGTACACATTGACCGTACACTAAAGTACGTAACCCTTTCAGTATTAGGTTATAAGGTAGTAGAAAAAGTTGTTTAATACCTCGGTTTCATTAGATTTTTTAAATGACTTTATTTTTATGACATTGTTATAATACGGAATTAGTATCGAGCTCAATTAAGGGTTCAATTGTAACTGATTTTGGCTCTGATCGAGAAATATTGTGCTTATTAATATGTTTAATGAATTTAAAAGAATACATAAATTAGATTATTTATAGTAATTGATCATTTTTAGAATTGCACCTTAAAACGCTAAACACTAAAAAGAATTGATAAAAAACGCGCATTGAATTGACGTGGAACCCAATATACCTTAAATTGAGCTCGATTTTGAAATTTCCATTCAAATTAATGTTAATTTAGCTAATTTATATAACTTAAAAGATAATTTTATAAAAATTCAACTCAGATCAGTTAATTAAAATGTTTAGTTGAGGGAAAATTTTATTCAAAATTTTAAATTAGTATTTTTGACAGTAATTGTCGGAAATTATTTGCATATAAAAGCTAAACTACAGTTAATTTTTGCGTAAAACTTTGTCAGATGCTTTACTGAAGTCAAAGTATTAATTCATATTAATTATATCAATAGTATTATCCAATATTATAGTAGTAAAGTTTTAGACATAAAGTCGTCAAGCGTCACAGCAGATATTGACCGTTTAATACTGATTGTGAATCTCGGGGGGGGGGGGGGGATAAAGGCTTATAAGGAGATGATAGAAAAATTTGATCAAAATCTTTAAAACTTTCTCATACTTCATAATACATGTATCGGAATATCAATCTAAAAGAGTAGCAGTTTTCAGAGTTTAATTCATTAGAATGATTTATTTTTACACTCAGATAAATCACAGGAACTGTTTGTGTTATTTAGCTGATTGTCAATAAATGTATTGCAATACATGATTATTACATCATTAATTCAATTTTATTTGTTTGATTCGAAACGAAGTTGTTACTCAATTGTACATTATCAGTTGAACTTTATTGCATATAATGGAATGAGCTGCAACTCTTAGTGAATTTGATTTCTTACTTAATTTATTGTCAATTTTCATGTTCATTATTTTATAATCGACTATAACATCAGACGATGTCAAGTCAAAAAATTGTGATGTTATAGTCAATTATAAAATGATCAAAAGGAAACTGAACGAACCAATAATGAACATGAAAATAAGCAATAAATTAAGTAAGAAATCAAATTCACTAAGAATTACAGCTCATTATATGCAGTAAAGCTAGTGATGTCAAATTCCTGGAAATTTCTTTTTGATGAGAAAGTTTCTCGGGAATATTTTTCCTACGTTGTGATTACTTTGAATGCCAAAACCAAAATAAGTGATATTTTGAATATTTAAAAGTCGCTAATGTTGTATATCACTTAAATTAAAATACTATTTCAATTAAAACATAATTTTGAGCTGAGGAAATAGAAAATATCCCCTAAGAGAAATTTTGTGCGATAGAAAATTTCTACAAAGTTTCTCGAGATAATTTCTCCGGAAATTTTCTTTTTACAACACTAAGTAAAGCTCAAATGATAATGTACAATTGGGGAACAACTTCGTTTCAGATCATATAAATAAAATTGAATTAATCGTGTAATTGTCATGTATTGTATACATTTACTACTAATCAGCTAAATAAGTTGTTCCAATATTTACAATGTTAAGGCAAACGCATAGTAAGTCAAATTTTCCAATGAAAAATTCAAGTAAGAATCATATTTAGATATTAGAAAGAAATTGTCAACAGTGTACGCGAATCCAACCCTATTCTACTAGTGGTCAGTACAACTAGTGGCCATTTGACTACTTAGGAAGTTAAATAATCAATGCTTATAAACTGATAGATTGAGAAGCTTTTTCAGTTTATTTGTATTCTCTAAAATAGCTGGCTTTAAAGTCAGATAAAACCAAAATCAAATCAAAAGTTACATTAATCCTAGCCATAAGGGGTCTACGGGTCAGTCTTGGACTTTTTTGGCGCTCAGCTCATCAAAAATTGATTTGTTTAATCATAGTAGCGTTTACCAGAAGAGTGCATCTATTGCGAATAAACCTAAAATTTGATTCGATATAACCTTTGTCAAATCTTAACATAGAGTGGGATAAAATTCATTAATCCTTAGCACATATAGTCAGTCAAAAAGTCTGGCTTCGACTCTGCGGAGAGCCTTAATTCTTTTCTTACCTATTTCAATGATAGGGACCTACAATCCATTTGGCGTTTGACGACTTTTTGAGTCTGAGACTAAAGCCATTAATATTTAAGAAATTTAATTGTGGTAATGAACGACTTTTTTCATTGCCTTATAACCTAATACTGAAAGGGTTACGTACCCCAGTTTGGGGTCAGTGTATACATATTGAGCAAAAAATGTTATACTATTTTTCATATCTACAAAATTTCTGTAGCAATTTTTTCTAAAGCTTTTTGAATCTGATGATTCCATAGTGTTCCTTGTAAGTTTAGCAAATTGTCTATCAATGTGCTCGTATTAACTCGAAGACAGAGACATATTTATGAAGCTATGTTTTTGAAAATAGCACTTATCTTCCAATATTTGTTTAGCATAAATCAGAAACCAATTTGTCAAAGTTGTCTTGCTTTGTCTTTGAATTAAAAAAAATAAACGCATTATTAAAGGGTTAATTGATTGTTGATTCTTATGTTATATCGTTTAAATAGTTTATTAGCAATATAGTACAAAAACTAAAAGAATGAAACTATTGACAAACTGCGATGAGTTTATAAAAAAATTTTAAAATTGAAGCGAAAAGCTATCGCTGACAAAAGAATCTGCTAATAAAATAAGTTAAAGAAGTGATGAGACATATCCACAAAGGAATCATTACTATGTAGAATGGCATTTCTTTTATATATTCAAGTCTAAAACATAGAACTAATTGAAAACTCAGTTTAGATAAAACACAAGTTAAACAGAAAACAATATTTTGATTAAATAGCCTCGATGTGAATGGACCTGAAGAACGTGTCCGTCTTTTGCGTTGAAACCACTTAATAGTGACGATTGCTATAACTAATAGATCAAAACAATACATCGGACTAAACACTACGAACCAATTCCTATATTACATACAATTTGACATTAGTTGTAATTAATATATTGTTTGATTGAAATTCAAATATTGATACCATTGAGATCTTCCGTCCAGTTTCAGTGCAATTAATATAATAAATAATGCGAACGAAATCAAAGTGAATAGTGCTCTGTGTATTACTGTCATTATCCAGTTATCCCATTATTATTACTATATTATCTCATTCAACTTATTTAAGTCAATTTTGAAACGCATTCACACTTTGATGCAGTCCATAAATTCGAAAAAACCCTATTTTTGCATTTATCTATTAATTGCTTATTAAGTGTTTTTGGTTGCTATGAGTGCATCGAATCGCTTCAGTGGTTGCCAACCATTACGTCTCCTTTCGTTTCGTATGAGGGTTCATAGTAAACACGTTTTACTTCTGATACAAAATTAAATCAATTAATTGTTTATTATTTCACTGTTTATCAGTTTGAAACTTAAATTTGAAAACTACTTAGTTAATCATTCGAAGCATTCATTAATTAATTATTATATTTTAAATTGAAATTATAAAATAGTTATTTTGTATAAGTTTGTGACTAATATAAACAGCAATTAATTATTAAAACAAAACATAATTAAACTGTAAGTTAATTAATAGTCTACAACTGAATGTGAAGCGATTGAGTCAAAGGTGAAGAGTAACCGAACAAATTGTAATCTGAATTAAGACTCAATTTTTGTTGACGTCATTATAAGGAAATTGTTGATTAAACAAATACTCCGAACGTTTATTTGAATTGACTGCAGAACGAGTTGGTTATTAAATCGCGAATAAATAATAGATTAATAATAAAAATGGCTAAAAATCAGTCCAGTTCAGCCAAACTTTATCTAGCTGCTTATAACATCATTCAATTCGTCGGGTATTTCATTACTTTCTCTTTTGATATTTTATTTTCAGTTAATTATATTATTTCTTTATTAGTTTTGTTGAAAACATCATTTTTTAGATAAGATTACAAACTATTAACAAATTGATTGATTGAAAAATTGGTCAATTACATAATAGATTTGGAAAACTTTTAGATAACTTTTGAATTTGTCTAAAGTATTTTGGGATCTTCAATGTTATGTTACGTTTTACCGCATTTAGTTATAGATTAACATTAAACCAAATAAAACTTATATTTGAATGATTTAACAGTTGGTCTTATGGTTTGGTCAAAGTATTAACGTATGTTGGTAAACGAGGCGATTATAAAGATGTTTGGCTTCACGTCCAATACTCGGTATCATTGTTTCAAACGTTGCAGTTACTAGAAGTGCTTCACTGTATTGTAAGATTGGTTCCGTCCAATGCTTTTCAAACATTTATTCAAATATTGTCGCGACTGGTCGTGGTTTGGGGTATTCTATTACTGGTACCGGAATCTCAGAATAGTATAGGTGTTCCAATGATTTTGGTTGCGTGGTCTATCGCTGAAATGACTCGTTATCTCTATTATGCTCTTAATATATATGATTTGGTTCCCTATGTGTTAACTTGGCTCAGATATACGCTATTTATTGTCTTATATCCAGTCGGAGTTTCGGGTGAATTAATAACGATGATTTCTGCCTTTCCATACATTCGCGACCGACAAATTTTTGCCTATCCTTTGCCTAATTTTGCTAATATCTCGTTCTATTATCATTACATGATTGTTGGAATCATGTTGTCATACATTCCATGTAAGTTTTATATTTAAATGTCTGGGTCATTTATAAAGGAAATCAATTTTTTCATATTTATTTTCCTTGTATTTTCTTTATATTTAGTTTTTCCGCAATTGTACTTCTATATGCTTAGACAGAGAAAGAAGATGTTAGCGACTAATCACGCAGGGAGTGGTCACAACAAAAATAATTGAACGAAAAGTTGCTCAATAATTCAGCTAAAATTATATACTCAATAGTTTTCTTTAAATTTTGAAGGGAGAAGGGGTTCAATTGTTTTCATTTTTTTTAATACATTTATATATTTAGGATAACTAATGTTAAAGTGAGTTCTTGTTTGACTCGATCTATATTTTACATATTTGTTATATTTTCTGATATCTTTTTTTCAATAAATGAAACGATAAGCTGAACTTTGAAACTTCATAAATTTTATGATTCATACATTGAAAAGCGTTCATCTCCTTAATTAAAAATTTAAAGCTTGATCTTTTGATCTCTTCGCTTGCATTATGTTTTAAGCTCTGTGAAAGTTTAAGCATGAGAGGAGAGAGAGAGAGAGAGAGAGAGAGAGGATAAGAAATGTTCTAAAAATATAAATGTTCGGCAAGTGTTATGTATTCAACAATGTATTGGCGAATGCGCTGTTCATAAGCTATTAAGTAAGTACAGAGTATGTGCTGTTGGCGTGAGAAGTCGTATATGGACAAGAATGTTATTAAGAATGGTGTCGCAAAACAACACAAACTTATGTCTAAACATAAGATAATTATGCGAATTTTCAAACAAAATTTATTATCGATTTGATTATTATATAATTGATGTGGTGCTGACCCTTCCGTCTATTCCCGACTCATTGAGGAAACTAATGAGAAAAAGTTTGATCGAGAGAGACTCGATGTTTGTATCAACGAAGAGATTCGTCTTTAGTGGAAGATAACACGAGTAGGTATGCATTTAGAGTTGACTTAGAGTAAAAGTAAGTGTAAATATACAAAATTCAAACTGTGTATACAATAAATATAAGTTATAAGCGAAGAAGTAGTTTAAGAGGTAGTGTTCTTTTAGGTTGATATGCAATTCATTGAGAGACACATCACTTGCGCAGTCATCTAAAGTCTTAAGTCACTTTGGATTAATTTTTTTTGAATGCATTCTTAAAAAGTTTGTAGTCCTGTTTCTCTCCCTTTGAGAAATATTTTTTGCTTAAGGATTGAATAGAACTGCTAAATTGTTGGCACTCTTCTCAAAGTATGAAATGTGATGTGATTCAAGCCAAAAACAGAGTAAGAAAGACAGAGAGATATGACTTACTCTTAGTTATAGTGTCTTACAGTTAAATTTAAGTTTATATTCAACTCTCTATTCAAGTTTATATGAAACTAATTTTATTTATAAATACTTATTGTAAAAATGGTCTGAACGTCATCAAACATCAATCCATGTTTTAGAATGTGTACCTTTTTTAATAAATATTTTCAAGTTTTCGAACAAGTTTTTTTACTCTCAGTTTATTTTTATACAACATATCTATAAGATTCTTTTGATCGATCATTTGATTTTTCAATATTTGGTATATATTTATGTTTGAAAATTAGTTTCAAAATCATCAAAAGCTTATCGATACAAAAGCTAGATTCGAGAAATTGTTTCAACAAATTGTGATTGTTTTAAACGTATTCATTTTATTTGTTGTTTACAGAATCTTTCGCAAAAATTAGGTCCAACTGTTGTATAGGAAGAAAAGCTGTAAAAAACTGAATCAACAGTTTTCTATAAATGTCTCAAATGAATACTACGACATCATCAAATCCAACAGTTATAAATGGAGGTCGGTTTGATTTTGATGACGGCGGTACTTATTGTGGCGGCTGGCATGACGGCAAAGCACACGGACACGGAATATGCACTGGACCTAAAGGACAGGGAGAATATTCCGGTTCGTGGCACTATGGCTTCGAAGTTAGTGGTGTTTACAAGTGGCCTTCGGGCGCAACTTATGAGGGCCAATGGCAGAACGGCAAAAGACATGGCATTGGAGTCGAATATAGAGGAAAATGGGTTTACAAGGGAGAGTGGACTCAAGGATATAAAGGAAGATATGGTGTGAGAGCAAGTCTATTATCCAACGCTAAATACGAGGGCACGTGGGCAAACGGTCTACAAGATGGTTATGGATCTGAGACATATGCCGATGGCGGAACTTATCAAGGTTTGAATTGACTACCAACTATCTGATCTCTCGAACTGTATGTTTGCACAATTGTTAACTAACAATAATGTTGATCAACTTTTACGATATAATGCGTAAATAAATAAACTAATCAGTTACTGACTATCTAACAAAACCACTACAAGTATTGAAGTATTTCATTTTATATCTCAATTCTAACACAAATATACTTTGGCATCAATTGCATCCATAAAATAGCATATTGCCTTTCATTACTAACTTAGTTATGTTACTTTTATCTTCCAGTTTAATACTTATGAACCTTTTACCTTAAAAATGAAGAGCTTTAACAATAAATCATAAATAATTGCTTCAGCCTTACTATTAAGTTAGGCTCTGGCACATAGGATCTTATTTTTGTAAACTGTGTCAATATATTCGGTCAATTTATAGGAACATCAAAAATATTCAGTCAACACAGGGGAAAAAGCTCTAGATATTTTTGATTTCAGATAAGAGTTTCGTCAAATACTGTACAAAGTCAATGTCAAAATAAAACTATTTTATATGAAATAGTAATCAGAGATACGAGTGAATAATTGGGTTTCTTAAAAATAGAGACAAATGATGACAGATTTATTTATGTTTGGGTCCAATCTCAAAATATATTCCTGATTAGGTCAATGGCTTCGAGGTATGAGACATGGATATGGTGTTCGTTCATCAGCACCTTATGGTCATTGTAATATCACTAAAACAATAGTAACAAGTGCCACAAATGCATCACTTCAGTCACTGGATACTGAAGGAGAGTCTCAAATCGATAATAAACGTGAGACAGTTCGCGGAGGATTCGTTTTAGTCGCGAGAAATAGTGTTCAACATAAGAGAAGAAATTCTCTCGTAGAGAAGTCATCAAACTTTAAATCTAATATTTTGAAAGGTCTTCGGCTAAGAAAGCAAAGATCGACTGGTGATATTGACGTCAAGTCCAATAAGTCCACGACTCCATCTCTGGCCAGCTCAAGAGAGTCAGAGAGTGGAAGTGCGACTTCTTTCAAAGAGACTGATCAAGATGTCGGATCTAATGCTAGTTTCTTATCACAAAACGGCGACATAAGTGATCCGACCACGACTGAGACGTACATGGGTGAGTGGAAGAATGATAAAAGATGTGGTTTCGGAGTCTGTGAGCGTTCAGATGGACTAAGATATGAAGGCGAGTGGTACAACAACAAAAAATATGGCTATGGGGTCACGATTTTTCGCGATGGAACGCGTGAGGAAGGAAAATATAAGAACAATCAATTAGTAACTAATGTACGCAAAAAGCATTTGTTTGTCATCAGATCGGCTAAAGTGAGAGAAAGGATTGAATCTGCTGTTCTAGCATCACACAGAGCTCAACAAATTGCTTTACAAAAAGCAGACATCGCGATCTCACGTACAGCCACAGCAAAAGGAAAAGGAGAACAGGCAGACTTCGCTGCCAGCGCTGCTCGTAATGATTCTCAGGTGGCTTTTATTACCGCTAAACAATATGGAGGCGCAGATATAAGTCAACCGCATTCCGTAGAAGCACCACTGAGACGACGTCTGTCAGACTTCTCACAGATCAGAAGAAGTACTCGAGACCACGACAGTAGAAACATCGCTCAACAACAGCAAACACAAAATAAGCAGTTCTTAGATCCCAACGAACCATTCGGAGGACGACGCGGATCATTCCGTGGTCAACAGCAGCAAGAGTTACAACAGCAACAGTATCCTCAACAACAATTGCAGCACAAAGTTCAGCAGCAGCTACAGCAACACCATCAAATGCAACAACAAATGAACCACAATTTACAACAAGCAATTATACAGCTGCCACACCAGCACCAAAACTATCAGCCGCCACAAGACCCGTTCAGTCAGGCTTTCAGTGATCATTTTGATCAATATCGAACTTTAGTATCGAAATATTCGAATTTACAGAAACAACGATCGATCGATGAGCAAATTATGCCAAATACGCCTAATATTTCAAATATACCCAAACCATTGAATAGAATTGCCGCTAATTATAAGCCTTCAGTTGAATCGACGGCTTATAGCAGTGTCAGTAATAGTAGTGCTAATAAACCAGTGAATCAACTGAACCAACAAGCACCCGATTCGGGTGTAAGCCTTGATGAATGCCTTAGTAGACGTTCTGGTATTACGATACCAAATGTGTCGAATCGTTCGCCAAACATGAGTAGCAATGAAGACACGTTTGATGAGACGCCGACGCCTGCAAAGCAGTGGCGAACTGCATCACTCTATAGACCAACTCCAGCTCAAAATCAAAATTTGCTGTCCAGTGGCACGTCTTCAGGACTCAAACGTAAACCTTCGCTTCAACCAAATGTTGTGAAACAAGTGAATAAACCAATTATGAGTCGTGAAGAAGTGTCAGTACTTTCTCATAACAGAAGAGAACAGCAAAGAATGGAATTAGAAATGAGAGAAAAATTAGCTAAAAACCCATTTCTGTATTTGTTTAATCCTCAGTTCAAGAATTGGTTAAGTAGACAACAACTGGTTATGTTAGTGCTTGTCATCAATATATCGTTAGCCATACTTTTCTTCAAGTTATTGATCTGAAAGTTTTCGCTACTTTCAACATGTTGTTCAAGTTTAAGCCATTTTTCAGAATTGTTCCAAGTTTTCAGACAAAAGTCGAAGATATTTGAGAAACAGAAACGTTTTACTGACTTACTGTATTTGAATGACTCAAAACTAATTTAAATGTGTTTTTCTTTATTTTTGATTTGCTATCAATGATTGGATTATACAACAAAACCAAACTATATATCAAAATAATTCTATCAAAATATTTTTCCGTCCAGTTTGATATCTAACAAATTGAAAATAATAAATATTTAAAGTATTTGCAACGAATTACTTTCCATTCATTTAGTTATATGACATCCAGCCGTTTGCAATACTAGAAATAACTTTTTGGCACTTTTCCCAATCAATAATATAATGAAATAATGTGTAAATAAAAATAGTGCGAAGGGTTTCCTGAGGTAAAAATCTGTTTAACAAATCTACTTATGAGATACTATTTTTAAGCAACAGTTAGAATATATATGAAATATTCTGATATATTAATATTTAAGGCCATTTCAATGTCAATACCAAATAAATTATCTGAAAAATACAAATCTGTTATTACTTTTTTTATTATCTAAACTTATGGTTCAAAGTTCAAATTGTGTTTAGCGACTGTTGAACATTTGTCATCAAATCACTGTTAAGAACATCTAATGTAAACCTTCAACACTGCTCTAAATCAAAACGAATCGTTAGTTACAATTAGCAGCTCAATCGTTTCAAAGTCTTCTTAAATATCCGATGCGTTGCTCAAGCAATTCATAGATTAAACTGATTAGAAGCCTCGCCAGCTTTATATTGAAGATTCAAAAAATGTCTCTGTAAAAAATGTGGTATCAATTTCCTCAATTTGGATATATTGTACCAGTAGTTGTCCTTCAATCGTATTAGCTGTCAGACTGTTCAGTACGAAATACACTAGAAGTTAGATCACACCTGAAGTACTCATTTTTAGTGCAGACATTTTGTCACTTATGAAAACAACTTTGGCATTAATCCTAAATAATTTGAGTCTTTTTTATACAAACTAACTCTCAGTTAAGAAAAGTAGTTCAATTTTAAAACTTGATTCATACTAATTCAACTCTAATGTAATCTTTTATTAATCAGAACTAGTTTTTAATTTGATTGTATGACAGAAAATGCAGTACAAATTCTTCTTTTATTATGAAAATGTTTCACTTTCAATTACTTGACATTGAATTCAGAACTGTCTCACGTCTAAGATTAAAGATATTCTACTCGGACCCAAACGGGATTCCTTATCGCTCATATAGGAAGTAGAAAGTTATCATATCCGGAATCGAAAATGGTTCAGATGTAAGTGAGACTGATTTTGGTTCATACAAAGCTGTGCTCCAATTCAGTGTTCATACGCTATTCCAGATTCTCTGCCATAAATAAACATTTGATTTGATTTGGTTCACTTCAACTTACAAGTTGTGTTTATTGAAACATTCGTTTAAATGAACGTGCCAAAGTTCTGCAATTTGATTCATTTCAAATTTATTAACTGTGAATAGGTATTTAATGGAGTGGGCAGAGCAATCAAAATAAGATTTCAACTTTTCTCATTATGATTCGCAAAATATAGAAATTCTTTAATTTGAATGCCCAAAAAGGCAAATAAAACTAATTTCTTACATTTAATTTAGTGAAAGTTTAGTCAACATATAAATAGATATTTGATTAAAAACGCCAACTGTTTTTGCAATGGTACAAATGTGTTGTTCCCAAAATAAAAAACATGTTATGATAGGACTAACACAAGAAAACGCACTGCACATAAAAATCAATTTTATCTCATAATGAAATGAAAACAAAACTAGTTTTAGTTCAAACTAATACAACTTATGCAAATAGTTTTGTTAATTTGGTTCATAATGAGTTTGCACTTGATGATAAATTTAATAAACTTGATTTGGTGCCTCGTTTTCCTTTTGACGTCATTTTGCCAAACATATTGGGTTGTTTCGAAACGGTTCCTATAACATTTTTTGTCAAAGGCACTAAAGTCACAAAATGAATGATCAACAAGTTACTCATGCAATGCTAAAGTACGTAATTAGCAAACTGAACGAGGTTCACAACAATATAAAACAAGCCAATTATAACAATTATAGTTTAATAAACGCATCCTATAATTACTGAGAACTTAGCGAAAGTGGTACAAAATAAATGACATAATATTTCAAATTCATAAGAGGAGTAAAGTGTATCTTTTGAAAGCTGACACAATAATTAAATCTGAAAAATTATACTCAAATTCTCTCATTTCAACTTATCTGCACCTATTTTAATTTAATAAACAGAGTAATAATCTGACTGAACGCATATCTGACTTCATTTGTTCAAACTACAAGACATGGACTTTTGTTATTCTGAAGTTGTGTTCGACTAGTAGTGCTTCTCATCACTCTTATACTTCAGTTAGCACTTAATAGCAAAGAATCGGGTCCGAACTTAAACTTGTAATGCATCGTTAGCAAACGTGATTTACGTGTTGATTAAGTGCATAAACGCTCTTTCTCAAGTTGGTCGTTCAATAAAGGATAATAATGTTAGGCAGTGATGTAGCTCTAAGTAATTTGAATAGAGATTTTAGCATATTTTCCAGGGGTTTCACTTCAAATATAGCTTAGAATTTCAATATCAGTGTAAAGTTATGTCTCATGACTTCCGAAAACGTTCTTCAGGTATCTTAATTATGTAAAATATGAATTATATAAACCTGTTTTTGGCTGTTGCTCAAAGCCGAATCCAAGAGTAGAAGTAGAGAAAATTGATTACGGACCTAATAGACTCTAACTTCAATTGATTTTGTACTTTAAGCTTAAATGTACGAACAGCTTAAAAGTTGTTCGTTCAACTTTTTAAATGCCTTTTATAATAAAATGTTTGTAAATCCCTAGAGCTTGAAAATTGAAGTTTGATTGCGATATGCAAATGGACAGTAGCCTAGCAATCACTTTATACTTGTTTCATGTTTTGTTAATAAGTAGGTCTATTTTGAATAAGTCATACTTTCTAGTTAAATTAACTAAATTAGCTATTGTTCTCTTGGGCTATTTCTTTATTATTCAAATAATAATGAATTTGCATTGCCATAAAACATGAAAATTGCTAAATTAGTTCAATTAATGATGAGCTTCATTTTTACCAAAAATTGACCAAATCATATCCATCGAATATTAATAGCTTCATTTTAGAGAATTATGTATATTTTCAAAAGAAAATTGTTCAAATTTCAAAAGCACGTTCGTATAGAAATTTTGTTGGCGTTACAATTCTATCACAAGCTATTTGCCAATACTCTGAATATTATACTGCATGATCTGCTTAAAACCATAGTGAGTGATAACAAACCTACGATTTTGAACGTTCAACTTTTCATATCTCATGAGCTTTCATTATAAATAGATTTAAGAAAGATTCATAATGAACTCATAAGTAAAAAAAGTTTGCTTATAATCTCACTATAGTTTTAAACAAATGATGCAGTATTAAGTATTGAGAAAATGTTTCTGTAAAACTATTATTTTATGCATTTTTGTCACTTAAACCTATGAATAAAGATTAAATTCAATTATACTATGCCTGCAAACAAAGTACTTGAAGTTTTCAAATTGAACAGCACTCGTACACTGAATGAATAAATTGAATTTACTCACTATAAAGGCATAAGGCATACGAAAACTGTTCATCATTTATTTTATACTCTGAGACAAAAAATATTGGACAATTTGACTCTATCTGAGCTAAAAATATAACAGAGAAGAGAAAATTAGACAAGAATTTTCCTCCGTTTACATTTCTAATTTCTAATTATACTATATTATAAGTGTAATGCCAACTGATTATGAGAGTAATGAACTGCTTCCAGAGTAAAGTAGATCCCAGACAGTAAATGTTGCTTCAAACATATACCAACTTCTTGTAAGTCATATTTGATTAATCTAACTTTTTTTAAAAAAATATTTTCATATAATTATACGCAAACTTAGAGAAAAACATGTAGTAGTTTGGTTTGGTTTTGAAACTTTGAACGTTTCGTGAAATAATATACTTACACTTCAACAAAATAAAAGTTATGCACAACAAAAATAAAAAAGATTGCTATTCACTCTCTTTCAAATTTGTCTGGCATTGACACACATTTAAATCAATTGTAAAACTGAATTGTGCTTTAGAACAAATAACTGTCTCATCATTTTCCTGTCTTCATAACGATAATAATAATAATCTCCTTTTAATGAAAAAATTGATGTGACGAGGAAAACATATTATCATAAGATTTGGAGCACTAACACATGAATGATGACTTTGATGATGCATTTTTGTAATTTTAATCTGATAGAGAGTATGGTTTACATTCTGTAGAAAGTCGTAGAGGTTTCAGTTTATTTTTACTCTTCAACTATTTATCTCAATTACCCTTAAGTTTCATTTTTTACCCTGAGAAAATAACTTTCTCTTTCAAGTTTATGGAGTTTCAACATGAACATTATTTTGAAATTTGTTCTTCTTCTGTCACTAAACTTAATTAATATTTGTTCGCAAGTTAGAGGTAAGATTTTTTTAGAATTCAGTTTTCAAGTAAAACAAACCACTTTTCTAAACATGAACTGAAAGCTAACTCAAAAATCGTATTCGTCTTTTAGTGAATCAAATAAAAAATGTTGACAAAGACGTCGTTTTAATTAATTCGCTCACTAGGAAAAAACAATCTAACTGTAGATCATTAAAGTGTGAAAAAATAGACTCTTCTTTCAATTTTCGTCAATTATTACTGAAGAGAAACGTATTTCTCGCTGGTGTTGATGTTGACGGACAACCGTTATCTGTGTGCCGCGTCAATCAATTTAATGAACTAATACCAGGAAAGTTTTCTCCTAGCATTAATAAGTGTATGATAACTTATAATAAGAAAGAATACCAGTATAATCGGTATGAATTGCTCATCAAGTCAAAGTTTGGTCAATATAATTGGACTCAAGTTAAAAGACCAGCTAAAACACTCCCCGATAATAAAGTAGTTGGTGGAACAGATCTTAGTGGACGATTCTATTATATATCTCAATGTCGTGTTCGCAGTCAAAATATTAAGTTTATTAGTGAACAAATAGGAAAAGTGCAATGGAATCAATATATTAGGGAATGGATTGCAACCGTCCCTTTCAGTGGACAAGAAATTGAGTGCTTTGACTACTCTATACTCATTATGGTATAAGTTACTCGACATAAGTTGTGCATAAACTGCTTTGAGAAGCGTTGGCGTATCAATAATTACCTGATATGCTAAATTACAAATGATACCACATTTGCAGCGGATCTTCTCTTAATAACTTTGATCAACCCTTCATGTTCTATATGAGTGATTGCAACCATTCTGCTTAACTATCGTTGACCAATGGTTTCAAAATGGACTCATCAAATCGATACCAATAGTAAAAGATTCAATTGTTTCGTACTAGTATTCTATGACTGTCTGTATTAGAACTGTTTCGTTGAAACTAATTTTAGCTCATAAGTTGGTTGGATTGGATTAGGTTAGATGTACTTATGAAGCATTTTTCAAAATTAAAATTAAATTCATTTTAGAGTTAATTCACAAAGTTAAAATTCAGTTTTCGATTAGTACTTTAGCTTATCTAAGTTACTTAAGTTTGTTAGAACTACTTTTACTCAGTATAAAAGTTTTATAATTAATGTTGAAATATAACTCGCGAGTAGACTTGATTTTATGTTGTAAAATGAGTGGATCATTTTTCTAACGAATCATTTCATTTACATGAAAGCATTTTATTAATTGATTCGGTACATTCATTAAATAATACATTCATTTGATATCTGTTCAGTTTATTACATATAATTGAATCCTATAATTAATTATATGTTTTTATCAGCAAATTTGTTTAAAATATGAAAATGTCACTTCATTTTTAAGTAAAGTGCATTTTAGGCTCATTTGTCATTATTTTTTGTACGCAGTCGAGCACTCGGATAGACTTGACTAAGTCGTGAGCACAAAAATGAGCCAATTCTTAGCTTTATTCATAACTTTTAAACCAAAATTTCAATATGAATGAAAATCATATGCGTGACAGAAGCGTTATCAGACATTAAAGCAAGACTGCTTTAGACCAATGAGATATTGGTGTCTGTGGTAAAGTATCTCTTTGTGTTTGTACCTCTAAAGAGGTTTGGCGTGTATTTTAAGACGTTTTTATGTCCTGAACGCATATTCTCGAAACCAAATGCTGATCACAGTTGATAGAACATTATATTTATAAACCTTTTTCTTAAAAATAACTCAAAATTTACGATTTGAGGCGAAACAAACTGATTAGAAGGCTTCTCAATTTTTCAAACTTAATGCTTAACTACGACAGATTCGTAGAAATGCGAACGCCTGCCAGATGTGTAACCCTTCAAACTTTTTTGAATTAATCATCAATCAATTTTTTGATTCATACAGTTTAAACCTCAATAAGCAAGCTTTAAATTGATATATGACGCATCCTTACGCGTTAAGCTTATAACTTACTTGAGATACTTTCAAAAATTGATCAATTTTTGTGCCCATAGCTCAATACTATATGAGCCTTAGTTTTTCGTATTCAAACAGCAGTCATACCCATAGTATAAACTAAACAATTGAGCAATTCTCAATCAAAGTATTCGTCTGTTTAGTAATAATCAAATAACTTTGGTATTTTCCTGGAAAAAATATAGCTTTACCTGAAAAACTGAAAACTAATGTATAAAACTGAAGATAACGACAAGTTTTGTATGATAGTATAAACATAAAAGTGAATGGTTTTCCTGAAAATTCTGGACCAAAACCGTTTTATGTGTTAGATAACAGTTCGATACACAACTGATCCTTTTCTGATAGTTATTGAGTCACTTTTTTATCGTGTGACAACTTGTAATAATGACTTTCTAATGAAAAATATCAGACTTTTATCTTTGGCTATAAGATTGTTTTTCTATGTGGACAAAACTTGTTCCCGAGCCAAAAGTAAACTTCGAATATTAGGATTGATAGCAGACCTCAATGGAATTACTTAATAAGACTACGCGCTCAATACTATCCACGTTTAGAGCTTGATCGTCAACAGGCATAGCTTGCAGATTCATTTCGATAATCCATTCGGTAATCCAATCGAGGCGAATCGTCGTACGCTTCAAACGAAAACTTGGTCTTCAAAATATCGTCCGTACAAATGATACAACACAAATCTCATGATAATTAGGTAAATTTATCGCATTAAATGTTCAGTTGGGCTAAATGTGAGCTATGTCTCTGTGCATGAGACGGCATCGTATAAAAGCAAAGGTCATCCAAGTCATATGACTGACAAACTAAAACACTAAAAGACTAAAACACAATATGTTAGTGAACTTCGAGCCATCGAAACCATGAAAACTTATCAGATTCTGGAGTAACTTGTTATTATGAATACCACACCTGTCAATTATTTGCAGAAGTAAATACCGAAACCATGGTAATCACGCGGTACTACAATCAAGTTAAATTGTCGAAACGCTACTCGTTTAAAGTGACTTAAATGAACCGTATACTTTCAGATTTAAATAGGAACAGATTAAGAATTAGTAAATTAAAAGTCCACTTATTAGCTCTCCAAACGTTAGTTTTAAACAAGAAGCGTAAAATTTGAAGATTACTTCAAAGTATTAAACCAAGTCTATTCGGCTTTATTCACTAATGATCAACTTATTCTGACGCTCAAAATGTCAAACATGTTTAAAATGAGATTACGTTAGTTTTACTAATGAGACTCTCAGTTAATCATTACTTTCAGTTCAGCTTTTTCTAAAGCATTGCTTCAAAAATTTTTCAATCAATAGAAATCATTTTGAAGTGAAAAATAGATTCAAATTGAACTCGTAATGAAACTTATCTTTAAGATGATCTGAAATGAACTTATTTTATCGTTGAATAAGATGGAGTCAACTCGTTCTATGTTTTATGCAAAGATAAATAGACTATTTGGGAATTGTTTCTCAGCTTAAAACATGACTAAAAAGTTGAGTAATAAATACCATTACAACAGAAGATATGTTTTTGCCAAAGTGAAAAGTTTAGATGAAGTTACTTAGCTTTTTGCTTTGAACTGGGAAGCCATTGGATTTATTTTTTAAATAATAGTAGACATTACTGCGAACTAAACTTATTTATGACGAAACAATTAGCTCTGTTTTCGACTATTCGTAGTCTAAAGACAGACGTATACAGAAAAAGTAAAAATTTATTTTCTATAAAACTAAAATTAGCACAAATTCGAGTACATTCAGCACCAGATTGTATTTTTTATTTTGTTTTTTGAATAAATTGTACAGTACTTAAGAAAAAGTTTTACCTTTTGCCAAATGAAAGATATATACAGACACTACTTGTGATTACGGTATCATTATGTGGGTGTGGATAAGAGACAAATCATTGTTAATGTGGTCAACATCTCACTGAACTGATTCATTTATTAAGTTATGACATATGAGATGCACAGCTATCTAAAGCTAATCGTATGCAACAAATCGAGTGATTGTGTGACTGCATAAATACTAAAAATATTAAGTAATAAAATCAACATTATTTTCGGCTTCAATGAACTTATATTAATTTTATGTATTATAAAAACAACAAAATACTGATTCGTTTTCACAATTAAACGAAAAAAGAAATAAACAATTGCTTATTGTTTACTACTTTGTACAATAGTTTTTGTAATGCAATTATTTCAATGCAAATGAAATAAAATAGAAATGAAAAAATGATGAGATTTCTTGTTTTCTTATAATGTCAAACATATTGTCAACAATTAATTATTGAATCTTTAATTGCGATCCATAACACTATTAGTATTTATCTTCTTTACAGACTTATCAAATTATCCCAAAATAATCTAAAATACAGTAAAATATGTGAATTAATTGTTCAAACTTGTAATATATGGTGAATAATCTAGCAAACGATCAATACAGTGACTGCATAAATACCTTATCGATCCGTTTTCTTCTAACTTTTTGACTTTTGTTCAGTGACCTGTTTCTGTTTGGTGTCAAAAATTGATTGTACCTGTTGTTTGATAAATCACTATTATTAGCAGAACTATTATTATTGATAATTAAATCATAATTTAGATGATTCATTGATTGAGGAATGCTTCTCTTTCCAATCTTTTTCAGTATCTCTGCATTAGCGTTGATCTGTTCCTGATTTTCTTTCATTCTTCTTCGCGCGAGTTCGAGAAGCAATCGCTGCCTCAAAACATCCAACGGGTTCACGATTGACAGTTGGGGTCCTTCGCCTCTTTTGGCCAGAGCGTTACTTGATCTTAGTTTATACAATTCAATCAAGTGTTCCAATAGCTCTGTGTTATGAGTTAGGCGATTTCTATTGTTTCGAGACCTAAATCCTGTGCTCTCGTTATTATCATCGCTATTATTGTTATTATCATTACTATTATGGTTTTCATTATCCTTATACTTATTCGAAAACTTCTCCAAATCTTCAGTATCCAGACTCTCAATCACATCTGAATTGATCACGTGATTGACCACTTGATCAGCAGGAATCTTGGGCAAAACAGAATCGAACTGTTGAGCGTTTGGATCGAATTGAACGTTTGCCGCGCTCTCGAAGCCAATGCCCAAATTTGCTGTTCTACCGTTTGAAATACCAGCTCGTTCAAACCAACCACTTTGATCAATATTTTGGTCTTTGATTCTGTCCAAGTGAGACGTTACTATCGGGAAATCTTCAAAATCTGAAATCCTTTGTTTCTGTTGTGAGTGAGTCAATTGAAATGCGATTGAAGCCATTAGCAACAAGTGCACCATAGGAACAAATGTTAGTGATGCACATCTTAAGTGCATCTTCTTTTGCTTTCTATAATAGAACAACAAAGTTTTTACCAAAAACTCATTTTCAATCAAATTTTGTGAAAAGCTGTCAAGATTACTTGAAGATTTGAACTAATCGCTTTGAATTTGCAAAAAACTAACATCTAGCTTAAGGTAATCACTCAAATATGACTCGAACAGTATAGAGTTGCGCCATAAGTTAATGCTTTCAGAACAAAAGATTATTTTCAGCACTTGTTAAGATTGAAAATTGATTTTTGAAAACAATTTCAGCTAAACAAGCTTTACTTTAGACAGTGTTAGCTGTTAATATTTAGTTAAAACTGAGATCTAAAAAGTTCGCACATCTATTAGTTTGGGCTGAACTGAACTGTTGAAGCACTCATTGAACGAAAATAGATCGTAAGCCAAAAAAGTTACTTTTTCAATAAAAACCAAACTTTGTAGACTGACATTTAATACACGAACAGCACTAACGACTATCCTAAAACTTTTCATAGCTATGAGTGATTTAATGAGATACAAGTTTTTAGAGACAACTGTTGAAGATGAGGTCGAACTGCTATAAGTAAATTATACTGTTTTCTTAAGTGATGTTCTGTTTCAAATATATTACCGTTTGACTAATCCTGCGTAAGACACTCATTAGTAAAGTACTAAAAAAGCATTCATTTATATACGATTTTAAAGGAGAGTATTTTACTATAATGGTTTTCCTGCTTTTCTGGCTATAAAAGTTTGAGCATTCAGTCATTCAATAGGAAAAGTAATCACAAAAATATAGATCACATAAGTATATATCGCTTTAAAGTATTACTGGGTTCCATCAAAAAACAATTATTAAAACAATTTCAGTGGCATTACCATCAAAACACTTCTATTTGTTTAAGAAAATTGAGCCAAATTAATACAAGTTTGACACATATGCCGTTTGAAACAATATACTTAATATAATTTAGATTTTGGGATCTCGTTTCAGAAACACTCAAGGCTTATAGTTTGAATTGGTACAATTGAGCTGTATAATTTATTTAGTATTGAGTAGACATTTTTTGCGTAAAGTAAATCCTATCTATCAAATAAATTTATATAATTACTCGTTTTAATTAAATTAGTCTCATCTCTCAAATGAATAGCCTGAGAATGAAACAATTTGAAGAGTAGATGTTTCAATCGAACGTTGTACTGGTTCAGTATTTCTTAAACTGATCCTATATTGAAGCCTTATCTAGTTGCTTTAGGTTTTAACTGTTGTTGTGCAACAACTCATTCATCAAATAATTGAACAAACAGTCATACAATTCATGCTTTAATGAACGCCAAGTAAATCAACAAAACATGGACTTTCAAAGTCTAAAAGTGTCTGCAACGCAAACCTGAATACAATTAGAACAGGGATTCAGTAAGTAAGATGAATTTGAAGCTAAATTGTATAAGAAAATACGAATCAGCAAAAAGTAGACTCAAGGTGTTGATCATTTAGCTTAAAATTAAAGAAAATAAGCGTGTTTTAAGATTAAGGCTCTACTCTGTAGACTAGATTTATGCTCATTTTCTTAATATAACAGCAAAACAAGTTTTGATAAATAAGTCAAATGATTAATTATTGCTGAACTGGATGCTCAAACGTAAGATGCTTCTCAGTTCGATCAAATAGTAGGAAATAAAACACTTATTTCAAATATTAACAAATGTAAATGAAATCGTCATTAACGCCAGTTGTCAAAATTAAGACAAACACCTCATTTCATACTCAGATTTAGTTCAAAACAGTTCTCAGTATCAGATTTATAGTTTTCCAAAAGAGTGTCATTGAATTTGGATGTAGAATCAAAAGTTAATTGTTGTTATTCATCATTTTAGGCCAAGGATTGAAGTTTATTATTTTAAAAACTAACACCAAATAAATAAATATTTGAACGCAGGTATAGCATTTTAAAAATCAAATAGTAGAGAGTAATTACGATTTAGTACAAGCTCACAATAAATAGAGTAATTTAATATTACTTGATCGAGGCAATTTCTTTCATCTAATTTACACCTATGGATAAGTGCGACAAAAATCCAAAAACAATTTCGTATTGAAGTTTTGCTTCAATTTAGAATCGAAGCTAAGTTGGGAGCAAGAATTGCACTCAAATAATCTAATAGAGTGGATAGACTTGGATAGGTTCGAATCTAAATACCTAACGAGCTAAACAATTTTCAACTGTGGTTTTTTATTTGAGCATTAAGCTGTTTATTATTTGATTTGACAGTATAGTTATAATGGCAGCATTATAAGTTAGATATGTAAAGTAATTGCATTTTTAAGATTCGGGCTGAGCGCTGCAACATTATTAAAGTAAAGTGACTATCAAACTTTCATATATTAAATGACAACACGTTGGAGCGATCGATTTGATCTTAATTTTTTCGTTTTTGGCTTATTTACTTTAAAATAGAACAATACCTCAGTTTTAGTGCTCAAACAAAAATCATTAGACTTGAAATTTGAAAATATGCACGATTTTATAATATCGATTGCTTTCTAAATAGAACACAAAAGCATGAAATTGAGTCCTAACTCTCATTAAGTAACCCATAATTAGTTCTATCTTGTTATTAACTAAACGCAAGTACATTTCACTATCAATTTTCTATTTATAAATATAAAATAATAGTTAATCGAAAAAATATTACTTAAATCATTTGGTTGCTATAAATACGGTTCCGAATTTCCAACTCAAAATAAACATTTCAAATATGAATTAATTTTTTAATAAATAAGTTATACTAGTATTTATAGCCATCAACTTAATCTACACCTAGACTTAAATATGATCAATTCGGTGCTAACACAACTCTAATTTCAAGTGTTTTACTCAACACTATGCAAAAGGGTACAACACATAGAAAGTGATATTCAGATTATAAATACGATCAAATTTGATAACATTTATTTTTAGCCATCAATTACTTGAAAACGCAACTATTATCCAACTTGTGATGGCATAATTGATTGTTTGATTATATGTGGTCAGTCATTAAGGTAGTGTCATCACTTTCATTCATATTTGATCGTTGATTTTATAAATTTGGTAACTCATATCTGCTTATTCACATAAACTGACACACTATAGATTATTTAGTTACTCATAGCTTATATTAATATAACTTAATAAACTTGAGAAATGTGGGCACATCTCATCAAAATAAAATAAACGATAAATATTTGATTATTATTCTGGATGTCGGACACAAATAGTTATAGGGTTTGGTTATAAAACGTGATTTCGCGTACAATTTTGCTTCAAATCAAATAATTGGAAACCTCTAAAAGAGCTCAAACATTTCAAATATTTATAAGAAATTTCTTTTCAAATGAAGAGCCATTGAGTATGATTTGAGGCTTCTATAGGACAAAATCTTGTTCTATCGAAAATTCGAGGTTCAAGTTCTCGACATCAAGCTTTGGTATCTTTTGAGAACGATTCATTTTTAAAGTTTGGTTTCTTATTCAAGAATTAAATTTGCAGTCACAAAAAAATTCTTCCGAAAATAAGAAATAATTTAAGAAACAAAGTCTAATTTCAGAGATAGAGATCTTTATTTGATACAAATTGGTTCAATTAGTAGTCCTGTTATCGAAATAGTTGACCACACAAATGATATAGGATTTGACGAATACTCTTAGAATCTTGAAACCGATTCACTCGACAGATATTGAACTTACATGTCTTTGATTAGAGTTGATATTCTCTATTGGTAGGTAAGTTAAGTGACAAAGCCTACTAACCTGTAACAGGCATTCGAAAAAAAAGGTATAGCCTTTACAGGATCAACAAATACCTATTTATTTAGGTAGAGCGGCTAATTCTATAAATTTCATAAGATTATCAATTTACTTGCTTCTGGTATTAAATTTCAATATTATTATTAATGGAAAAATTTTGGCCGAAACCAGAACTTTGATATGATAAACAACTTTTAAAACGCTTGTTATTGAATGCAAGGAATGCGTCGCATATTTTATATAATAAATTATTAGACACACAGCTTGGGTTACGTTCAACTGTATATTGAAATTTTGATACATTTGTCAATGAATTTTGGTAATTTGTAACATTAATTAAAAACATAATTAACATTAAATAAACTAATAAAAAATTGTCTAAAATGCGTAATACTTACTTAAACTCTATTTCTTAATAATTCAAATGAAATGTTAGGCCACTTATACTATTGAGTTGTAGATTATATTAATTATTACAAATTGACACATTAATCAATATACCGATAATCTTTGTATCTTTTATAGTAAATTAATTTGAGACAACTTTTTCAAACACTTTTTCACATCGAGTACGCAACCAAAAACTTGCGACCTTTTCATTATAATAAATAGAAAGTATGATCACATCAAAATTGATGATATATTAAAATATATTTTATATAATATGAGTTATATATATCTATACTTTTATAAAAAGTTATTAAACTCTTAATACTCTCGTCACTGCGAATGTGCTATTTATCAATGGATTAGAAACTATGATCGCACTGTTTTTATCTTCAGAATATTAGCTTCAAACTTTTCAGTCAATTGTAAAGAACTATTGGTGGAGTCTTTTTTAAACTTTTTTTCTGTCAATTTGACGCCTATTCATCTCAGAAGACCTGCTACTCAGAGAGTTTTTGGTTGAAAGTGAGACTTAAAAGAGAAAGTTATAAAGTGTTTTAGGCTGGAAAACGCGTGTGCGCAATGACATGACAAGAGAAGATGACTTGATCTCAGGCTATCTTTAGAATTATGAATAAATATGTTCTTATGGTTATAATTATAATGATAAAAAATAAGTGTGCGTTTTCAGCCAAACAAACAATATTTTATTATATTAAAATAATAATAGGAAGTTAGCATTACATAGAAGTCTTTTTTTGATTCAAAGTAAATGTGGACCTAAACAAAAAACACTGAAAAAGTCATATGCTTCTATTTTATAACTAAGTATGATAAAAAGATTAATCTATATATTTTTATCAACTACACAAGTCATTCTATGCATGAAATGATAGGGTGGAGAACTTTAAGAAGATGTCAACAATAATTGCAGAATAGAGGGCTCGTTATTTCTTTTTCACGGTAAAACTTCATGAGACTCATCATATGTCAGATGTAAGTCTAATACTTTTCGTAATACCAGATAAAGTATTAAGCTTAGTACGCGACAAATTTTATAGTCAGTTTGACTTCAAGTTTAAATAAGATATTCAACTTTTCAGTTAATCAAGAGTTTTAACGTTTGCCATTTCAAAATAATTAGCGGATGTCAATCAATTATATATCTTGTCTTCATTGCAAATTTTAGGTAAATTAGTTGGATATGTCTTCAGTAAAGTACATGACTCTTATACGAGTTTTTCAGAAACAAGTTTTGAGTCACTGCTCTCTTAAACTTTATATAGTTTAAGATAACAGATTGAAGTTGTCTTAACAACTTTCTTTCTCCTCTTCCAATCATTTGATTACGTGCCGTTTAATCAAAATTAGTCTAAACTGAAATTCGTCGAAAACCCTTTCAACTTTGAAAAAGTGTGGATAAAAATATTTTCTCTTTTCTATGTATTTGACAGAAAATCAATCAACTTCCATCTATTACCAGACTTTAATTACATTACGAGCTGTAAATATGAAATTGTTTGATGGCAGCTTTTCATAACAGAGATACGACAAAGCTATAGCAGACTTTTCATTCAACTATTTATTACCTTAAAATAAATGACGAAAAAGTGTTGTACGATCCTTGTATACGAGAGTAAATCACATTTTCTACTATCGAAATAATTTCTGATAATAAATCTCACAAATCAAACATTACATCTGCATTCGTGCGCTAACTAATCACTTATTTTTACAGATCTTAAGGGTTTTTCGCACAAATCAGATTCGTTCAACTGAAATAATTTGAAACGAGAACAAACTCAATCAATCTTTCACTCTCTTCTTGCTCGTGAAAATACTATCTCAGCGAGTGTTTGACAGCAATTGGGTGTAAACCTTCAATTTTTGTTTTTTAAATGAAAAGAGCAAAATTGTTTCAGAACTAACTATAGTCTTGTGATCTTAAGAGATCAAACAAAGGATAAAACGTTGAACAAATTTTTGAGAAAAATAAAGTTTTAACTATTTTAATATTTGAAGAGTGATGTAAAGTCGCACAAAACAATTTCTAAGTTGTGATTTACGCGATAGCTATGCATTTTAGGTTTTGTTTAAGACATTTGACTGTATATGAACTTCTAAGTCTGAGAGAGTGGCGACTGCAACAAATCCAAAGAATGGCAATGGAGGATAATGTGTGTCAGGGAAATAAGAATGTTACTGTTGTGTACTTCTTTCAAGTTATATTGATTTGTGGGTGACACTTCAATATAAGTTTTTATGATTTTAATTGTCAACTTTGACATTAAACCAGATAAAGTCAGTTAATTGAATCCAGTTCTGATTCTATACTCCAGAGTATTTGTTGTAACCATAAGAACAAATCAAATCATGTCTGCTTGCATGAAGTTCTTGAAAACTGAATCTAATTACATGTTGCTCTGTACTAATAAATAATGCTATCAAACTATTGGGTCTAATAAGATCGAGAGTAGATTCCTTGTTTTAATTAGTTTTTCATTGGGCTAATACTTTCAAGTATTTTTAAATCAAAATAATCAAAAATTAACTTGAACTCAATGGCATTTTTAAAAATCACAGGATCATAAAATAATTAATTGAAAGATAAAAAATTGCAATTTTTCAAAATTGAACCTTATAAATAGTACGATAAAAAGTTTTCAATCAATTTGCACTCTTATTGACATATAAATCATTATTTGATAATGACATGCGAAACAACCTTAAACTAATTCATTGAACTGTTTGATAAAGTAATTGTTAGCACTTGTATGAGTAACTTTAGTATAAGTAAAGAATATGTTGTACTTCAATAGTACAACCATTTCGTATCGCGTCAAAATAACAGCAGCAAAAATAACGCCGCAATAACAACGCCAACAAAAATGACGTCAACAAAATAGTTCAATAAAATAGTATTCAAATGTAATTTATACATCAATATGAACTCCTAGTTTATTGAAAGCTATAAAAGTATCACACACATTAGTTTTCAGCATAAGTACATGAAAACAATAACTATTGTTAATACAGTCTAAATTTGTAAGTTAAAGTTATGTGAAATTCCTCGCGTAATATAAATTAATGCTAGTATTATAAGCAATACATCTCATTGAAAATGTTTTAAAATACTATAAAAGTTGTTATTATTACTGTGTTATTTTTGTTATCGTTATTATTGTGGTGTTATTTTGACGTAAAACCCAATTATTTTTTATCCGCAATCAGATCATAAGTGAATGTAAGAGTGAAAAACAAAATAAGTGACGAGAAAAACACATTTGGAGCAGTTTAAACAAATTTAGTTGAAAAATTTGGTTCACAAATTTGTATTTTTATCGATTTTGCAAAGTTTTACGCAATCTTATTCAAACCAATAAACGATTACTCGATAAATAAAAATGAATGTCTTTTGATGAGCAAATAAGACATGTTTGAGAACCTAATTTGTCATTATAAGGATGAACCAGATGAAACCTAATAAAATTAGCTGAGTAGTTTTAGTCCAAATGCTTTTCTAATAGCTTTTTCCAAACCAATTTTGCATAACTATTACTAAGTTTGTTTTTTTAGTTGAAAGAAATGTTTGTTTAAAGGTTTGTGGATTTTTAAATTTATTTCTTCCTGTTTGCGAACATTCGAGAAGTATTAATTGAGCAGCTATTGTCGTTCTGATACCAATATGTTAGAGGTCTTTATTTCCATTTGAACAATCAATCAAACTATTGAACAATTAACTCATTAATTATAATTAAGAACTAACTTCTCTTCAGAACTAATCTCATGAGATTCTATGTGACGCATCAGATCATTATAAATTAAACTGAAACAAACTTAACTTTCACTACTTTTAGTTACTCAGTACAATCGTAAAATCCTGTAATAAAAGTGTTCTTATGGAATGAGTTACATTCTCTTTACCTCGAGTACTTAAATCACATCTATATAATTACATTAATCAAATACATTCATCAGATTTCGTACAATCGCCAGCGGATGTGACGAAGATTCAAAATTTATAAAATGCTAATAACATACGCTAATGCATCACGTTTTACTACTTAATCGAAAAATAGCTTTTCAATTCTACTTAAAATCCACGCACTTTCTTATTTTAACTGTAATTATCATTCCTTTTTACTTATATTGTTTATTCTAAAAATATGGAAAACACGTGCGAATATCCAAACCAAATAAACTTTTCAAATTTAGATAGTTTTCTTAATTTTTTGAAATTGTAAGCATTTGCCACTCTTTCCTTCAAATTAATATCAAATAAACTGCGAGAGCCATGTAATAAGAGAGCTGCTATCAATTGTGTCCCTTATCCTATTCTTCCAGCTGTCCATTTATTTATTTAAGAGATGAATCGTTTGAATAATTGGTTTCCTCAGAACCTTCTTTGTGAAAAGTAATAAATTTGAATGCGAATGTCAATTTTTCATCAATAGTGAATACTTTATTTAAGAAACTCCAAAATTGGTCAGCATTCAGATCAACATTCATTCGACTCATGCTTGGACTCGGTTCACATTCAAACACAAAAAATACAAATCTGAATAAATACGAGAATATTTGTTTAACCACTTACTATTTAGATACTTTGTCCTGTTTCATCGATTTTGATGCTTAAAATGACTTTATAAAGAGAACTTAGCTTATGCTCATATACTGAACGGATCTGGAATACGCATAAGTTGAAAGGTGCCTCAGTCTAATTCATTTTGAACAAACAAAAACTATTCAAACTCTATAAATATACTGCATTTGAGCACAAATTATAGCTAAAATCCAACCGAAACTCAATTGTTTATATCGATTGTTAGAAGTGAAGAACTAAAGATCGTTAACGACCAGATAAACTTGAAACAATCAAGTTTTCAGAAAAGTTTATTACTATTAAATGAAATAATTAACTACGAGGTGTACTACACTTAGATTGTAGTCTGGAGTTGAGCATTTAAATTAATGTTATGATAGATTTGAAAAAGAATGAATAATTGCATCTTAAACTATACTATTATTACTAGTATACTATTAGTATACTATTATGGTAGTTCTAACATAAATATTCAGGTACATAAGTAACAGTATGTAGATTTACAATAAACCAAAATAAACATTGGATGTAATCTATTTACTGATGTATAGCTAATAATGAGGTGCAATTTAGATGCAAACACAACAACAATAAGACTCCCTTCCGCAACATAACCATTAATTTTGTTTAATATGCTCCCCCACAAAACCTCTTTCTCGATATGATCTGATCAAATGTTGTATTAATACTATACTCACCAAGGCCCACACTCGATCTTATGCGCTAATCCTCTTAATGGAGCGATGGATCTGATCTGACTCAACAAGTACTGAAAGAGGTATACGCCAGTGGTCAGTTCAATCGATTCACATCCAGACTATTCGACTGTATTGGTTCTTTAACACTATAATACTATAACATTATAACACTATAACGCAAAAATCTTACCATTTATTCGAATAAACTATTCAAAAGTATTTGACTTATTTTGTTTACAACACAAATCAATAGTTTCATAAATACTTTCATTTAATGGTTACAAAAGTTGAGATGACCTAACACTAAAAAGTTAATACAAACGTGTTAGATAGTTAAATATTATAACGTTTTCTCAGTCTATTATAAGTGTGCTTGAAAAAGAATAGCAGATTGTCGTACCTTCCATCATATTTACTACATTCAGTTGTGTCGCATCTATTCTTTTCGGTTACATTATACAAATCTACGAAAAAGTAGTAAATTGCCTCAATAGTAGATAAATATGATAGAGGAGTGTTTTGCTGATGCCTCCAGAATAATGAGTTATGCGATGCCAGCATTACTGATGGCAAGTCTGAAAAAATTAAGAGCTTTTAGTAAATATTTTTTAAGCGATAATAACTATGCTGTCGTTTAACAGACAAAATATTCTATGCAAATAAAAATTAATGGCACAAAAGCTTTTCAACTCATCATATGTTCAGTCTATATAACTGCTATTTTTTAGATGTGTTGCGATAAAACAGATAATCTATTTAATGGTTTATGTCAAAATTATTTACATTATTCTATCGCCTACTATATTGTTTTTAGAGTTCTTACAATTTATTGTTTCTTACTGTTATTTAATACAAAACAGTAACATTATACTACTTAGTAATTAATTAAATTGCGACGATGTTTAATTAATATGATAAATGACATTGACGATCTTATTTTTTCCTAATAAACTATAAGGTTGCTAATTCCATAATATATTGAAATTCATGAAATTTCTCAACTATTATTCATATTGTCTCAAAAAATACTCGTTTAATCTAGAATATTACTAAGTTAACTTTGATTCCTTCAAATTATTGAAGCATTTAAGAGGTAATAAAATGTTGCAATAAAATATAAGCAATTCAAACAGAATCTCATAGAACGATGCCTATAAGCTATATAAAAATTTGTCATATTTGGAGAATCGTCGGTTGCTTTAATTGCGGGTCTTATATATGACGCAGGGTAATATTATACCATAAAATAGCCTTTAAGCTGACAGATTGTAGTTAAATCGCTAGTTTATAGACAAACTATTCCAAGTGAAACAAGTGTTCCAAGTGATAAGTTATAACATTATGTAAATATGAAAATTCAATTCTGAAAGAGTGATCTAATTTTGAAAAACAGTTATTGAGAAAAAAATATAGCAAACAAAAGAATACGAGTAGACTGGAAACTAATTTTGACAAACAATAATTTCTTTAAGAAAGGTTTTTTATTCTAGCTTGTTTTGCGCAATAATCTCACACAATATAAATGTTAATATTGATGTATATGATAAATATTGTTGATCAAATCTAATCATTTACATAAACTTGATGATTCATCAGGTAGCCATTGAAAGAGATATTGAATCATTGATCCGGAATTTACAAGAATGTTATATATACACTTCTTCAAATACTTTAATCTGTTGAGAAAAGAACTTGATTTACGATTGAATCATTTGAGCACTGATTGCGAAACCCTTAACCATTTACAGTCATAATTTAGTAAATGAAATTAAGCCTAATCCTTAAAATGATGTAATACAGCAATGGTTGAGTTGATGGACAAATCAATAATTCTAAAAAGTGTCGCTCTGATTGAACTCAATAAGAAATTAGATTTTGCAAATCTTATATCAAGGATAAAGTGATTGCCTCAAGACGTGCATCTTTCCATTGAAACTTGAAATCTGTCGAAACCATACTGAAAATAACTTGAATTCATTTTTTATCAAAGTTTTTTTCTAGACAACCAATTTTATCTTGTGAGCACAAAATTCATTTAAGATTCGTAAATCTAAACAATCGATAAAACAAAAGCCTCTGAATGAAAAACACATTCTTTACGTCTATAAGTTTCTGAGATCTGAATTGAGAGATCTATAGGTTTACTACACAGACTTGATGCCAACAAAAGACGATAGGAAGCAAATATGCCATTGCATTTATTCATACTATATAATAGGTGTTAAATTATTTAGAATCAAAGACTCAAGTTCCGTACAAATGACAAAATAATCGCAATCTATCTATAAATACTATTCCTTGGACATGAATTTTCAGGTCATGGCTCAACAGTCAAGCTTAGAGTCGTCACAGCTAAACGTGAAGACCAATCAGATTCAAAAATGTAATAATTATTACGAAAAGAATTTCATATTACGTTCTGCTATATTCTAATATAAATTCATAGAATCCTCAGAAAATTGAATGAACGAAAGCTATGAAGAACTGACAGAATGAAGCGGTGTCTCATAGTCAGTCAAATAAATTACAATTTTTAGCCTATTCGAAAAATAAGCTTAATCTTTTACTCAATGGAATACATTTCAAGTTTCAAATTATTTTTGAAATAACTTTTATAAGTCTGTGCGTTAAGACGTGGTTTTAAGAACACAAAAATTGCATTAACTAAGGAAGATAAAAAAATATAATTAAATCTTAGTATATTTTTGAGGCACTCAACTCAAACTGACGAGAAAGGTAACATCAAATCAATCACAGCTTATCATCAAAATGAACGTTTGAAAATGCAGTTTGCACTTGCAAATCATGGTCTGTTTACCGAAACCCTTAGCCCATATCTGACTAGAGTTGAATGCATAGTAGTTTTGATGAAGTTTTTTCCTTCAATTGAACATTCAATGCTTAAACATAACTGTAGAACGATTGAGCTTTCATTAACTGTTTGATGACTCCATTTTGATGATTCATAGCTTAATTTGTTTGAACTTGAGGATAGTTTAGCTTTTATTCAAATTGAAGGATAAATTATTTGACAAATTAATAATAATATAATTAACGAGAAAAGCTGTTTCAGTTGTTTCTAACAAACTTTTTCAAACAATAAGTCATCCGTGAAAGAGATGACAGAATTAGTGTCTGCAAAAGAGAGTTAATTCTGTAAGAAAAAATGACAGAAAAGACTATGTCTCATTTAAATAAATGAATATGTTGTGAGCAGCAGTTCCTAAATTTGTGCTTTGCGACTCGCTAGAGGCCCGGGAAAAGATATGGTGGCTCATCTAACTATTTTTACAAAGATGCCATTCTAAATAATATTCATACCCAAAGCATATCTAAACGGATCTCATTTAGGAAGCAAACCTTAAAAAAATTGAAATTAATCTGGAATTTTAATCAGGAAGCGATCATAAAGTTAGAAGTAATGAACAAAATTTTGACTTGGTTTATAAACTTAAAACATTGCATTGACTGGGAAACACAGTTTCCAAACTACTAAATTATGATAAAACGAACTAATAATCTAATTATTCTGAAACGACGCCCACTACTGATAGAACCTTGAAAAGTTTTGGCGGCCTATCATGGGTCGCGACCCACTATTTGACAACATGTGTTCTATGAGATGAACTGTGATTTGAGGCAAAATGAATAACTTATTGTGATGCGTACGATACAGTTGATTCGGGTGCTTATCAATTTTTAAAACGTATTTTTACGAGAAACCAGATATTGTACTAACATATTTGTCATTGAATTATGCATACTAAAGATGATTAATAAACTATGAACTAATACATTTTGGGCTCTTCTATTATAACAAGATTCTATATAATTATATCCTGAAATCCAATATTATATATTTATAATGATTCTTTTATTATATTCAGGCTTTTGAAAGAAATTTGACAAAAAAAATCTATTTCAAACTAATGCTAAGAGACATGAGACAAATGATTGAAATGTCATTTGAGCCTAACTTATATTAGACCATAAGAGTTTGTAACTTGTCAACCATTACTATTGTGATTAAGTTAGTATAAGACCTAACACTGAATCAAAGTTCTCCTACATATTAATCCAATATTTGCGACCCACGCTCGAGAGATTGTTACGAATAAAGAATTGCCTTAACATTGAACGCATAGACTCAATATTAGTTTAAATTAGATTTGAGAGTAAAAACTTTGAACAACTTTTATAAAAACAAGTTCTCGCATCAAAATGAATGAAAGGATAAAGTGCTAAACAATAAGATATCAAGTTTTCATTCAATTAACAATTACAATGGCTAATGGATAAAATTAATAGATATCACTATTATTGTGCTTTAATAAGGAATATTTTAACATATTTTAGTTGGCACAGGATTCTTATTGAACGAATGAATTTCATTCAAATTTATGACGCCTTCGAGTATATTGAGTCAAATTGAATTAATATATTGCAATAGTGAAGCCCAATAAGCGATGACTGAAACGATTGGGCACAAATATTTTGTATGAATTGTTACATTCATACATATACACACTTACATGTATAAATACGCACACACACGCGTACACACACATTCTTTATTATAAACTATTTTTCGCTATTGTTTTTATTATTCGTGCTATTTTTAGACTTTTCTATAATCAGGTTTTGCAGTTATGGCATTAAAAGAAAGTAATAAAGTAATAGAAGCGGAATTCGTAGTACTTATGAGTACGTGCTCTCACTTAAGTGACAGTAAAGTCGAAAAGTGGCTAAATTCGAAAGTTGGATAACAGCAATTGATTCAAATAACGCTTCTATGCTGCTATTTCTGTTTTATATTTGGAGCTCGTGTCACATTCTTTACGACACACGGATGGAATACTTTTATTATATATCGATATGAAACTTATTTTCGAAAAGCTTTGAGCCATATTTCCGGCTAAAACAACAAATCAAACCAAACTCAAAGGGTTCTTAAGATTTACAGATTCAATAGAATAAAAATTTGTTTAACCGAAAACAATATTTTTTAGTCAGTCTGGTAGTCCTACAGTGTCACTTTAAAACCAAAATATGCACTAATAATTGAATAGATGAGCAAATAGACAAGAATATAGTGAAATATTAGAAATCGGTAGCAATAGAATAGTATCGACTATGAATCTTAAGTTGAGATGGAATGCAACATATGTCTGGCATCATTTAACTTTTAAAGTATAAACAGAGTAAAGATAAATTAGCTCATACTAAACGTGTTTGACCAACATTTGTAGCTCTTTTTCACTCACATTTTCAACATATATCAATTGAATGATTGAAGATTTGAAAGCCAATTTTTATAAAATATGATAATCATATAGAAAAGTAAAATTCAAGTGTTTGCATACTGCGAATGATAGTACTGTAAACCCATTTAAGTGACTGGTCCAGCGTTTCATTTTTTACGCAATTCTAATATTGTTGTGACGGAAGCAGAGACAAGTTTAATTATAAGCAACCATCGTATCGACAAAGGTTTTAATATGAACTTATCAACAATTTGCAACCAATAATTGGGTGTGACTTCGACTACTTGATAAGTTTGAATAAAAGTATAATTCACTATTTCCAAATCAATAATTATTATCAAAAATTTGCTGTCTATATATAACGAATCAGATGACAACTCAACATCGAATTATTCATCGATTCTAATAAGATCGTAATACTTGTATTATACCTTACACTCAACTATGTTTAAAAGTTACAGGAATGCACACTCAACAATTAGTTAAAAGTCAATTATTCCAGCAAATCCTGTAAATTATTGAGTATAACACCAAAATATGAATCGGAATTCTCGTAGAATAATTTGACTTGAAAATTTCTTGAACAATCATTTTTTAACTTCAATAGAATACAACCGAACCTATTCATTCACTAATGAAGAGTTGAGTTTAGGTCTCACTCCCAGTCAGAGTGGGCTTGACATATTTTATGCTTTTTGGAGTCCAGAATCGAATGGTTCACGTCCCAAGTTGAGATCACAAACCATTTTTGAGATATAGCATAAGACCTGAAATAACCTAACCTAACTTAGCTAAGCTAACTAAAATAGAATCAAACCAATCTAATCTAGAGTAGTCCAATCCATCAAAACAAATTACAACAAAACTAATCTATCTTAACTTAGCCAACTGGGAGATGACGATGTTACTAAAATTTATTTATTTCTTAATATTCCTATGGTTATAACTCTTAGTTGGTTGGATGTCGGAGAATATTAGATTAGGTTTGGTTAGATTTTATGCTATATCTCAGAAACAGTTTGTGATTGCAACCTGGAACCAGTCAATTATAATGACTCAGGACCCAAAAATCGTAAAAATGTCACCCCGTCCTGATTGGGGACTGGATCTAAATGGAAATTTACTCGTCACCCCGTCCTGATTGGGGACTGGATCTAAATGGAAATTTACTCGAAGATATTTTAATACACTTTATACCTGTTTAATACATAAGTCTAAACCAATCTTTTATTGAGTCTCTCACTAGAAAACCAAACTCAGAAAAAAACTCATTGTATCTAAAGGTTATACAGAAATACAAAAAAATTGTTTGCGTAAATGAGAATTTATTGTTGAGAAGTAAAGAGAGAACGTACTAAAAATTTTCAATTAGGTTTTAGTTATTTTTTAGTTTGAAGTACACACTTTTCAAAAACATGCATCGAAACTAATATACGAATCTTGACATGAAGTCTGAATGAAAACAGTTTTCTAAAATAACTTTTCGACTCATTCGAATTTTAATATTTCAGTTCTATGGTATACAGCAATCATTATTTTCATTTTTTAATTTAACGAAAAATCCAAGAATTTGTTTTGATTACGGAGAAAGAGCTGATCAGTATCTCGATTTAATAATATTGATATATTTGAACTAAACAGTAACAAAGCCTAATATAGAAAATTGCTCAAGTTTGCTATAAACATCTGAATGACAGAAATGAACAAAAGCCTTAAAATAATGACCTAACAATATGTATAAATATCCCTACAACTCAATTAATCATAATTGAAAGTATTATAATCTGATAAGAAAAAGTGAAATTTCATTTTGACTCAATGTTTTTCGAACTTGTTAGAATAAAAAGTACAAGTCTTTTACTCATCACTATTACATCAAGCATTGATTGATTGCTTTCGCTGCTCAATCAACTTTTTAGAATAATGTGTTTCATGACCACTACCACTAAGAATCTTATTTTTAATCGATTCTCTTTTGCATTTATTGTTGAAACTATTCATTTTCAATTAATTGTTAACTAATTTTTTATTTATTTTAATAGTACTTTGATTGAAAAGTTTGATAACATAATGATATGAATTTGAAGTTTGAATGTTTTGTTATATTTTTCACTCGTCAGTCTAATAATACCTTATCCTATATCGAAGTTTAAGAGTTGAAAAAAGGGAACCTTTCAACTTGTCAATTAATAAGTTGTTGTATGCATAAACAGTAAAAATTGTTTTATTATGTGTGCCCCTCATTGCTAAGGCTTTTCTTCATTTCTCGCACTCATTTACAGTTAACGTTGAAAATGTTGTTCAGGTACTCAAAATAATTTTGGAAACTAATTAATATGAAATAATTTGAAACATGTTGCATTCAATGACAAAGTGGTTGAGTGGTCATAATAATAAAGTTATGCACAAATCAAATAAAACTAAAAGGTTAGTACAGCGAATAGTGCCTTATTTTCAAGAACAGCAGTTAATTCATTTCTGTTTACTTTTTTCTATGCAATTCAATTCATTTGATAGAAAAGTTCTATTTATAAAATTTTGTTCAAACTATCACAACCTAAGCCGATTCTTTAGGGCATATTTAAATGTTAAATATAAACAATGGCTTTCTGCGACCTGGGGCATCAATTAAAACAGGTATGTATTGAAAGATTAGAAAATCAAATTTGATTCATCCTTGAAAGACGAATTGCATACTAAAATGCCTAATACGACTGACTCGGTTCCGTCAGATTTTCGTTGAGCGCTTCAGCGAAAAATATATCACTACTTATTGGATGTAAAATATTCCTGTATTGAAATCAAGTTTCAGATGGCAAACGCATTACTTTATAAATCTTAATCTCATTTATAATCAGTGAATAGCTCGAAGTGAGAGGCTCGAAGGTATTATCACGTTGAAGAATGGTCAAAGTGACAATCTTTGAGATATACAGCTAAAAGGTTATTGGATTTACAAAAGAATTGGATATTTGGAAACGTTGTGCATTATTCGTATAGGTATTTTCGATTGAAGCAAAAGTTTGAACAAACTTAACTTATAGAAACAAACTTGTATTAAGTTTATCGAACTTCAAACTTAATTTGAATTTGTGAACTAAGATCACTTAATAGATGTAAGTAACATACCTTTGATTCTTTCGTCACTACTAATTCGTTTGGTTTGACGCCACGTGCTATTATGAGAAAAAATCAAAGTTTTAGTGGTATTAACATTATATTTTCTATCATACAGGCATAAATTTAAGTTGCCAAAATCTGAGATGTATTGTATGTGTTGGTCTAATATACTCTACGAATATTATAGTATTACATATTTTAGTTAAGTGCTATCCAACTCATATAAGTAAAGTACAATATTACAATAAATCAGTTTCTACTAAGAGATGGGAATTCGAGTCCCTTAAGTGAATTCATGTCTCTTTCAAGAGATGTTCGGAGAAATGTCAGTCAGAAAAAGAGTGTGTGAGAGTGAGAGAGAATCGTCTACATATAGATCAGGATAACGATGGTCTCAATATGACTCAAGAACATCAACAAAACAGTTATTCAGTCTTATTCAAGCGAAATACTTTTGAAAATTCTATGTTCAATACTAAATTTAAATGTTGACAAATGCTTTTGAATATATAAGCGAATGTCCATTAATATTTAGATGTTGACAAATCAATTTTTAGGCGCATTTAAATTGTCAATAAAGAAGAGTCAAACTGACATTATCTCGTTGAAACATCTGGATAAATTTATAGTCAGTATCCCAATGTTTGCGTAACCAACAACATTGAAATTTAGTTCAATTGGTGAATAAAAATTATTGTTATCTAATGTTCAATTATTTTCAAGTTAATGACTCTATAGTTAGTATATTAAAAATGTGATAATTTGATAAATATATTGGAAACTTATTGAAATATTTAGCAGCTGACCAATATCTGAGAACTGGAGCAAAATAGCTTCCGATAGCTACAAAACTAACTGTTTACGAGTTTGATGTATTTGAGGCTCAATATGATCTGCATAAATATATCAGAAGTATTCCATAACAACTGATTCAACAAGCTTTTCAAATCGAGAATTTTCGTAAAATTCTATGAGATGGATGTGATATTTGCAAAATTCAATACTTAATGACTGATTTGAAAAGCTTTACTCAAACCTGAAAGGCTCTGATTTACGTTTTCATACCCTATATAATTACTGACATAAGTAATGATTACACGAAAAATTCATCTGATTTTAATAACCAGTTTATATGAAGCAACTTTTGAATGACACATACATTTCAATAGAATACAAGCACACTATTCTTACAAGTAGACGAATCTTTATTACTAATTATTCCGAGATTCAATAGCAAAATATTATGCAATAACATGAAACACTCTCCATGTCAGATACAGGAATTATGCAGAAGTGCAAAATTTCTAATAACTGAACATAATTCAGGAAAATTGAAGTTCTATTTTAATCTTCAATTTATATGAATACTGGTAAGTGTTTTGGCTTGCGTCAAGCTTATAGAATTCTCCGTTTTTACTTATAGTTTCAATTTTCAACAATAATACTACAAAATTTCAGGATATGATGATTGCGTTAAATTATTAGTTAATCCACTTCTAAACAAGTAATAATTTGAATGCTTCAACGTAATTAAATTGAAGTATTGGGCGAAGGCGTGACGGAACTGCACAGTCAAAGTATTCACTCAATCGGGTTATCATTTCTTTTTATGCTTTTCATATATTTTAGATAATTCAATAAAAGTGTACATTTCTCAATTGAATCGAATTGAGCGTCAAGTTTTTAAATTAAGAATCCATATAAGCGGATTCGAATAAAAATTCACGTCGAAAACAAGTTTGTCATAAATTTTTGCACTTGAATGCAGCCAAACTTTGAACACCTTTATTCAACTTGATACTTTGGCTCGAACACCAGTGCTCATATGTGATGCAGTGTCCATTCATTTGATGTGCTAATCATGATTTTTCAAAATACTCGTAGGAAATAGAAAGATTAAAACTCTTTCTAATTTTAGAACAGCGAAACTTTACAAGTGATATATTTATAGACTCAGGTATCTTTTCAATAGAAATCCAAAAACAGACTTTAATTGGAAAATTCTGCTGAATTCAAGTCTTTCTTTTTTATATACACTTATATAAATGGTTGATATTATTTTTTCCCATATGTAATATTCCAAGAATAGAATGAAAATGCTTTGTGAAGTGTATGTCAAGTACTGAACATAATGTTGATCCAAGGAATTATTGTTAATAATTTATAAAAATAATCTTGACGCAACTCTAATTCCACCTCAAAGCCAAGTTTATTTCAACAAGTAATACGTATTTTGCAACTTTTGTAGGCGTTATAGAGTAAATATAAAACACTTACCTATCAATGAACACGACTCTATCAAATGGTAATGTGCTAATTGAATCTGAAGTACTGTTTTCATGATCAATACTATCAAAGAATCCTGTTAAGCTCTTGGCATTAGGTCCGGGAAACACCAGAATAACCTTTATATTTTAGATTAAAAAGTAATATAGCAATGATTGCGTAACTGGGGGATTACAGCAAAATAATTGTTCGGTAAAGACTTACTTTTTCATTAGTCCAGTCAGGGATTTCAGGATAAGCATAAATATTGACATCTTTGGGAGCAATAATAGCCGCATGAGAACTAGTACTCTTGCCATCAACCTCTTGAACGTGTTTTATAATATCTACTCTAACTGGTAATCTCACGAATGGTATCTGAGATTTAATACAATTCATTGGTACATAACAAGTATAGCAATAATATTTACGAGACTTATGGCATCGCTCGCATAAAATTCTTTCATCAATTAAATCGAGCACTTCTGTTGAGTTGATACGAAATTTGCCCATTGGATCAGCTTCTTCTCTGTTTGTCCATAAGCTACTGTTTCTTATTAATGGTTCTCTTCTCTTCTTTTTATCATTTTGTTGTTTTTCAGATGTATTTGATTTATCCATTTCGAAATTTTTGTATTGAAGATAAGTCAATCTTACAGATTATGAATACCGCGCAATTATCTAATTTAAAGAAAACAATTTTAAAAACAAATTCGAATAAAATGTCACAGCTATCAAATTAGCTATAGATGACTATTCCTTAGAGAATTGCACATATTTTCAATAAATTTTGCTTCAAATATAAAGTGTTTTGCATCCATAGATTGAATGAGGCATAAAAACATTTTAATTGTTTTGTCGCTTTTCTTTAACATCCTGTTCGAAATATCAGGATTAATCTTTTCAGAAAGAAGTTTTCACTTCTCGTGGGTATGTTATAAGTGCAAAACCTTATTTTAATCATTAAGACTCATTAAATGTGATTGAGTTTAATTGATAGCTAAAACTTTATTAGTAGAAAGTTTACGAACATTTGAGCATTTTAATCATTTCATTTATATAAATGACTGTTTCGGATAACCCAAACAAAACAGTTATACGATTATGTGCCAACATTAATTAAAATTGAATTTTGTATTAGCAACACAGTTAGAAGTCGACGAAAACTATTCGAAGCTACACATCCACATTATATCGGCATCTGTTTGTCCGACACTCAAAACTCGGCTCAACGATTGTACTAACGAAGCAGTGGTTCGTTAGATTCAGTTCGACTCGAGGATTACAGATATAATTGAAAGTTAGGCACCGACTGTTTCGGCACATCAAAATCTTAGAGCGGACCATCACACGTGTGACTAGTTTTAACGCAATTACTTAAAAGACTAAATATTTTTAAGACTAATATGTTTGACGATTTATTAGAAAAACTATCAATCAAATAACTATCAAATTATTGAGAAATAATCGACAAATATTGCCAATTCATTGAAAACAAGAGTTCAATTAATTGAAATTTGCGTTCAAAACAAAAATTGATAGCTTTTTAAATGTACATAGACTAATTTAAAGCAAATTGTTATGTGTTCTACAATTCTATTAATAAACTAATGTTTTATAAATTGTAATTACATTCAAATTTATGTTTAATATGGCCCTGTCTTCAAATTGAGTTCAAATTTGGACTTATGTTCACCTAAAACATTATTGAATTGATAAACATTCGAGAAGTTATTTTGACTCTAACTTTGATCTAATATTCGGCACCTGAACAAAAACATGCAATTTAACCAATAACTACAATTCATATTAAATACCTCATAATTAATGCATTTGTTGTTATATATTGTATTAACTATAAATAATTAAATGTGATTCACAACTATTCAAACAAAATGGAACAAATTTTAAAAATATTTGATTCGTTAAAACACGTTTGGAGCGTTCATATCATTCAGTCTTGTCGGCAATGCATTGCATAATAATAAGCATTACTATCAAACATATGGTGACATCTATAGAGTGTTAAATTTGATCACAATCATTTTGAACATTTACAACTTTGCAATTGATTCACATATATTAATGTATGATCAGGGCAAGTATTTATCGGCAAATCCCAATAGTTCTCCCTAAAGTTATTCGGGAATTTTATATTAAAGTATTTGTAGTCACTCCAGGCTTCTATAAAAATAGTCTGAAAGTTCCGATTTTCCCGATTTTAAGCTTCTCGTGAGTTTCTCCCGATTTAGAACGTTTTGTTTAAAATGTGAAATTTTTAAAAGTTTATCTTATTTTGCCTTAAAAATATAACGAAAATATTAAAAAATCGATCAAAACTGTAATCGAAAACTCATTATCTTGATAAAGCTTTTAAAAAACGTTTTGTGAAAACAATAATTACGAGCATCGTTTGAACAGAGAATATGCGCCTTTGGTGTCCGTAGATGTCGAGCGCTCTTTCACTGTGTATAAAAATCTTTTGACAGAAGATCGACAGTGTTTTTCGCCTGAAAACCTGGGGATCAATCTAATTATACAGTACAATAAATTTTTGAAGAAAGAAAAAAACTGTTTTTCATTGTATTATGATTGAAAATGAAGTTTTTTAAACTAACGATTTTTGCTTTTTAAGTCCCGATTTCGGTTCTTTTAAGCTCCCGATTCCCGACCGATTCGATCACTTTAAACTCCCGAAAAATACTTGCCCTGTGTATGATACATCAAATTAAAGCTAAAGTATAGAATTTTACGCGTATATAAACGAATTGTCATTGTGAGGATTGATTGAGTAGTCAAGTTAATGTAAAAACCGATAGTTTACTCAAACGGAGAGCGACTATTTATTGTAATAAGTTATCAAATTAATAAATCTGCTATTCTAATGAGTTTAGCATTCACAAAAAGTTTAAAGAGAAAGAAATTGCCACAAATGACACCATTCATCGAATTGATAATAATTTGCTCACACGTTATATAGTTGACGACTTGAGAAAAGGCCATATGGTTCGTAACAAAACAATTTTGACTGCTCAAAACATCGGAAAAGTTAAGAAACTCTACAAGAATAAACAGGGTATTTCTTTAAGAAGAGCAGAGTCGTAATTGAGAGCGAAACAGGTCAATATTTCTTATGGTTCTGTGAGAAGCGCTCTCAAAGTTCTTAAGTTTCACTCGTACACAATTGTATTGAAATTTGATTTAAAGCCTATTGATTATAAACCTCGAATTGAGTTTTACAAATAGATATTATCTAAAATGAATGATAATGACGACATTTTAATAGTCTTTTGAAGTGAGATGAGGTGACTTTTTGTATTGATGGTAGCGTCAACCGATGGGATTGTGTCTGCATTGGTGTAAAGAAATTTCGAAAATTTTCCACAAAAATAACAAACAATAAGTGAGAAAGTAATCGTCTGGGCGTGTGTTTTTATTCATGAGGTTATTGGACTCTATTTCTATCCTCCAAAGACTAGAGTTAATGAACATTTTTTAATGCTGATAACTGTTAGGAATCATTTTATGACCAATTAGAACAGAAAAAGAACAAGAAGAACAGAAGAATATCAGTAATTTGTGGTTCCAGCATCGCAAAGTCAGGCCCCATATTACAGTTAAAGTTCAAAATTCATTGAAACAAAAATTTAAAAATCGATTCATTAGTGCCGATGGAACCGTTTGATGGCCTGCCCGGTCACCTGATTTAACCAGCCTTGATTTCTTTCTCTGAGGATACTTAAAAAAAGATGAAGTTTATGCAGGTCAAATTACAAACCTTAATTGGCTACAACAATATATCCGAGTTGAGATTGATCAAATGAATGAAAATCCAACTTTATTACAAAATTGTTAGCAGTGTTTGCAATCGAATTTACTTATTATCGAATAAATGGTGAATATCTGAATATACAGCTGAAATTGTTTTGTTTAGCTTTAATTTGATGTATATCTTAATAAATAACAAAGTTAAAAAAACGTTCGAAATAATTGCAATCAAATTTAACACTCTATATTTTATTATCTAATTAATAAACGGTTTGTGTCTCAGAAGAGAAAACTTTTAATCTTATTAGTGAATCATTGTTGCAATTTGTAAAACAATGGAAAGGTTGTGTTCTTATTTAGCTCAATATATATGAAATAAATAAATTTAAAATACCATTACTCGGTTCATATGTGCTGGTACGGTACACTAGACCCCGACTATCACACCAATCTTAAGAACTAGTGGCCAAACACACAGAATTTGCAATGAGACTCAAGAATCATTTTTGAGATTCGTTTTGGTTAAGTATATACTTTTGGCACTAAAACTTATTATATAGTAGTTTTAAACTTGAATCACAGTCTATTTCTGCTTTATTTTGTATGAACTATAATCATAATGAAAGGAGAAATTAACAAAATTGCGTATTCGAAAATATACAACTTTTGCGTTAGCTACAAGTCTGAATCGAGTGCCCAAAGAACCAGAAGATTCCTACTGACTTAGCCACTAATTGCAGCAGGCTCTCATTCAGACTATTCCTGTGAGCTTTATAACGTGAAACAAGGCGAATTGCGGCAAACATCGTTTAGCAAAACTCTAACATTAATAAGTTCTTAAGCATTCTTACAATTTCTGCTTTGTTAGACTGAACGCACCACTGATTCTAACTAGTCTCGAGTCGTATGTTTAACGTATTTGAAATTAACAAAATAATACTAATACAGATAACTTTTAAAAATGCAAATTGTTTATTTTTGTGTTTAGAATAAGATACTTAATTTAATAAGAGTATGAATAGTATTGATGAAATGCGTTCACTAAAAGGTGCTAATCAGAACTTGTGATAGAGGCCAAAATCACTATTTGGTCACATAGATTAAATAAGTTGTTAAAATCGAAAATTTTCGTTACACAAAACATAGCAAAAAGTAAGCAAATCAATACAAGACAGAATTCATTTTAATCATTTAATCAGAAGTCTTAATGAACCTATTTCTTAAAAAATTGAACAAAAAAGTTAATTTCAAACTACAATTAATAACATTTTTCTTTAATTATATCAATGGAAAGTTTAATTTAAAAGGCATTTCAGGTCATTATATTATAAGTAATTAGTCATTTTTATATAATGTGTATCTTTTATTTTTAAACTTCATAATCAATATGACTTAGAGCACAAATTATGGTTCTATTGTTGTTAAAATGTTGAAGTTGGGAACTTTTTCACTTAAAACTCAATCAAAGAGTTCGTATTATGATTTAATGTAATAAAACGCTTTATGTGCGCTATTATTGGTAAATAAATCAATTATTCATTAATAATCCCTATTGTATGAGATCAATCTTTGAAAATAAATAAAGTTTTATCCAACAATGATAATGAATTAAGAATTAAAACTGATAACAAGTCGTATTAGTTATTTTCGATTCAGTAAATAATCACTTAATGCTAATGTCGCGCACCTGCCAGTGTCAGCACATATTTCTCATTTTATCACAGTTTTTAATTTAACAATTCTTCAAACACCAAAAGTTGTCAATTTTCTTCTTCATTGTTTAATTGTCAACAAAACCAAAGGCAATAATAGGATTGTTCATCAATAAAATGAGCGAAAAGTATAAAAATGTCACAGCTTTACATATTTGAAAAATATTGTGTGATTTCCTCGTTATAGATCATGTTTTCACGTAGAAAACAATTCACTTTGATATGGATATTATGTTTTGATCTTTAGTGTAGTGTAACAATGAAAAGGGTATCAATTTTGAAGCCGTTCGATAACTTATTGATTCCAACCATATAGACAACGATTGAAAGCAAAATCTTTTGAAATGTTTTGAAAACTTGAGAAACAGAAACACTCGAAATGATCTGGATTGTTTAGATATGAGTAGTCGATGAACAAAATCTTTTGGTTGAAGTACAAATTATTGATTATTTGATTGATTCATGTTTCGCTAAATTACGCTTATTTTGCCGACAACTCCATTGGAGTTAGAAGTTTCAAATTCAATTATAGTTTCCGTTTGCTTGAATTACAAGTCTTATAAATAAAATTGTTTAAAACCAGTTAATGAGTTATATTGAAAATCATTTAATTAATAATCTATTTTATGCTAGAACTGACTCAATGACTTATTTAAAAATTAGTTATTTTGTCTTAAGTTCAAGTATTGGATATTAATTATTAGCTATAAATTTTCATGAGATGTTTTGTAGTGATGATGCGCGTGATGGTGACTATGATGCGGGTGATGATGGTATTTAGGATGCAGTTTGGTTGTAGTCTCCGAGGTTGTCGGATTCAATAATGACTCAGTTTCTGCATGAATGACAGTAGAAGTGCTTAAGTCACAATCGGACTCATTTCCAGTATCTGGAACTTCAGGTATCAGTAATTTGTCGTAAGGCTGCCTCAAACCACTCGCATAACTTTCTTGACTACTTTTACGACTACTTGAGCTCATAGGCATATCATCAATAAAGTCAAAATCAGCCAAATCTCTGCCACCCATAACAGCCACAATCTCATCGCTAACGCATAATGATTCGACTTCAGTGCCAATAGTACTCGACTCTGATCGAATTTCCTGCTCTACGGAATCAGCAGATGATAATAAGGTACTTCGCGAATCATTTTGTGCATTATTATAGCTCGTTTCGATATCAGTTTCTAATTTTATTGCTGGCGCTGAAGAGGTAGCGGACGATAGCATAATGCCACCAATTGATGAATCACTTCTAGCACTTCTTTGAGCTTCGTTTACTGTTCTACTGGTGCCGGCACTCGAACACCGATTCACTGCAGTGTCTAATGAATGTCTTAATGTTACTCTTTTCTTAACAATTCTTTGACCTAAATCTGAATTGCCTCTTTGTATTTGTTTATCAAAATTTCTAGCTATTGGAGTATTTGGTTCTGAGGACTGTTTGTCAATGAGAATTGGCTTTGGCTTTGCCAGTGTTGCCGAAGACGGCAACGGAGGAGATGATGAAGCTAATGGAAATGATTGTGGTACAGATACAGGTGTACTGGGAGGGGGTGGCGGTGGTGGTGGAGTATATGTGCCTTGATTTGTTGATGAAGATTGTAGTGGCACTTGTCCTGAAGATAATATTATTGCGTTCAGTCGTACTCTATCTTCGATATACATCTCCATGAGCTGATCGATTTTGCTTTCAATATCTTCAACCTTTGATCAAATATTCAAGAAATGAATTATCAGTATGATGATTATTTCCTAAAATTATTGATGGTTTATAGCTCTCAGTAAACATATTCATACCGCTCTCTCAACTTTAACGATTCTTGAGGCCAGACTCAGTTTTGATTCATAAACATCTTTCGCTTTCGATCCAACTTTTCCCAGTATAACATCGAGTCTGTATAAGAATCACAAACAGATTGAATTTCCAGCACATATTACTTTAGGGATGAAAAAATAGCAAAACTTAAGGAAATTTTGTTATGAAATAAAATGAGGCGATCCAAACTCTCAGCGCATACATAAACAAATCCACTTAGAATGTATCAGATATCATGTCAACAGAAAGTATCTAAAGTCAAGACTTGAAAAAATCAGGATCCAACTTTTTGAGCCATAGAACAAGATAATTTTCGATAGAGAAAGTTGATATTTTTCCAACTAATATCCTTGCGTTCGAAATTGTAACTCAATTTGAAATAAGGCTTGGGTCAATATAGTGTTCTTATTTGAAAATCTCAATTATCAGAACTACTGTAACCTTTGACTAGCGTTCGCGTAAAAGTCATAGAATCAATCGGTGGATTGAACTGAATTATGACAAATCTAATTAAATTTAAGTGCTAACAATCAGACTAAGTGAATGTATGTTTATTTAGTAAAACAGATTTTGTGTGATCGATAAGATCAGACGCGTTCGAGAGAGCTATTGCTTAAAGACGGAAGTTGTTAAAGTGTGTTCACATGAAATCACTATTTATCTTATTAGTTTTATTGTACACAGAATCTTCATATACCTCGCCTGAACATTCTTGACTCGGGCCAAAAGGTCGACGTGACCCGCAGAATATTGTTCGATCACATCCTTCACGTCGTATGGTTTTAGTGCTTCCTTAAACTTTCTCCTCGCGACAAAATACTTAATCTATTTTATAGCCACAATAAAAAACAAATCAAAGCATTGAAACATGTTTCGAGTAGATTTTGGTCATACCTTTCTTAGAGATCTGATTGCGTTTTTGTGTTGCTTAGTTAAAATCGTTAATTTTGGTTCCTCTGGTTCTTCATCTAAAACAAACGTCAGATTCAAAACAGAAAATCAGTAATAGAAAAAAATTGAATATTCATATGAAGGTATTTTATTAAGTGTGCGATTGACTAATCGATCGCTGATTGAGATGATATATATTGTAGTGTGGATTTAATTGCAGAAACTGTGCGATGCGGTGCCGATCAAATCGAGAAACGACTAATTAATAGCGAAACAAGACATTTAATTTGTGAGATAAGTTGAATTGCAGTAAATGTGTCACAATTCCGAACTCTGTCGTGAATTCAATGGATTTGGTTTAAGGAAAGGAATTGGTGTTAGTTTTTCGAGAGTGATTCAGTTCACAGCTAAGGATTGATTGAATTTTGCGTCATTATTCAAAGCAGTATTTAGTATGATATAAACTTACAAAATATAAGCAACTATCTCGTGAATTTGACAAACGAAAAATTCAAACCCAGATATTTGTATTTGAAGAAGAAGTTTGAGAGAAGCTTCAAATCAATACCGATTCAAGTTTTTAAAAGTGAATGTAAACTAATAGTAGCGGCAGCTAAACAGAGAGTGCTCTTACAAAATAAGATTTGATAGAAGAAGAAGAAGAAGAAAGGGGGCTACTAATGACAGCCAAAAATAAGAAAAATAAAAAGCTGAAGGAAAACTTTTCTCTTACCAACAGAACTGTTAGGACTTTCTTTGCGCCCCGACGGTAAGAAAGGAAAGAAAGAGCCGGCACAGATTAAACTGCCGCGACGTGAACTGGAGCCTGAGATTGGAATAACAGAACTTAATCAAAACCATAGGAACAGTGAGCATAAATAAAAAAAATGAATGAATTGGGGGCACAAACAAATCCTATTGATCGAACAGTTTTGAACGACAGTAAAACATGCAACGCATTGACTAACAGACAGACAATTATACGTTAAATGCATGCAAATGTTTGTTTGAATAGAGAGCCTGGAAGAAGGAGCCAAACTTCCTAAACTAATTGTATTGTGGACTCTGCCAAACCCTAATTACTACTAATGAATAACGTCCTTATTCCATGCACTTATCCAATGGAAACCTAATTTTTGAAGCACACTTAAGGAATTTTTGATTTGACAAGGAGCAAATTTAGAATAACTATCACAGAAACTCACGTGTCTGTGTGTCTGTTGGTGTTTATGTATTTCATTGTGTGTTTGTTTTACTTCAGTTAATGTATGTGTGCGTTGTGTGTGTGTCGATGTGTGTGAAAGTATGTCTTAACTAAATATATGACTTATCGCTATTCGATAAGAACAGAGAAAATTTCTTATTAGTATATTTTGTTCAAGTGATTAAGTGTTCAATTTGAGCATGTATTATAAATTTGTACGTTTATTGAGCTGATCTTTGTTGTCCCAACCTGTCGAGATAGTAGGAAATTCAATTGCAGATCGGAAAGCGGGCGATAGCGCTAGAAAAGGCGGATGATTGAAATCTTTCTGTAACATATGACAAAGAACCAGTGGAACTGCACCGCCATCCATCTCTGTAAAGCAATCTTTTGGTAGATTTTTATATTGATAAAAACAAATTTATTCGTGCATTCATTTTATCTGTTGTTGTTTTAGTTTGTGGTTTAGGATGCTTCACTTTTTAAGGATTTAACGTTTACAAACATATACTTTGAATCGTGAGGACAAACCAAATAGTTTTACAAATCAAGTTTGAAAGTGGAATAAGTATTTATCAAACATCAGTCATTTGACTAGCATTCAATCCAACACGAATACTTGATTTTTAATAGAACACAACGATAATACCGAATTGGCTCATTTAGTAGCCGAATAGCATCAAATTTATTTGTCTCATTTATTACTTTGAATAAATCTTGAAGAAACTGGCGAAGCATTCATTTTGTTTTGAGACGATGTAGAAATGTATTTATTGAACTCAATAAATAAAATAACTATCATAACTGTTACATTGAGGTAACAATCAAACGATTAGAATGCTTTAAAAAGGCAAACCATTAAACTGAAATTTTTATCTCATACAATTTTGATAGAAACCTTAAATATTTATACTTTGCTCTAAATTTATAGCTTCGTAGTTGAAAACAATTGAACGTAAACTTCGGCTTTTTACGAGCAGGCAGCAAAAATGTACAATTGCTGCTACAGCAAATAAAATCCAGTTGTTTAAGTTCAAGATAAGAGTACACTTATTTCACTTGTTAAGAGTATGGCTAAGGACAAAAGTTCGAGAATTTCATTAGAGTTTCAGGTATTACTTAAACTCAAGTCAAAATCGAAAGTTCAACTTGATCGTATTGTTGGGTATATAGAACAGAGGGGGGATTACCTTGCAAATCTTGGGCATCAATAATAAATCGTTTCAATATTTAATGCATCAGTTGCAAATTCATTTGATTTGAACTGTTCAAATTTAGATTCACTTATTAAGATGAAAATTCTAAATATTATAATAAAATTCCATAAAATTCGGCACATTCTACATAGAACTCGAACTTTTTTTTCAAGTGTTTTAAAATAAAATAACTGATGAGTACCACAACTAATGGTTATATTGTTAACCGCTAGCAAGAGGTTATATTCAAATCTAAAAAATGATTGATCACTCTCTGATTATAATAATCTCGCAGCTTTACTAATAACAATCCATTTGATGTGAAGAAAAATTATGGCGAACTATTTAATTCAATGCAGATTCAAATTTGAAAAGATGCATAAAACAATCTTTTAGGCATTTTGATCAATCATCAAAAAGTTGATGAGCTCATACATAAAGCGGAATTTTTACATAATAATTTAAGTGATTTGAACATAGCATTGTTTTTAAAGGCAGAAGCATCGACCGAAAGGCCGTCTATTTATCCGGCACCTGCTTAAGCGCTCTGATTAATCGAAGCAATGCTAATTACTACGTAATGTAATCATACTTTTTTTCAAATTGCACTTTCTAGTTCATGTTTAGCTCATTTTTATGATAAAATATTTAAAGCTGAGAAAAAAATAGTAACTTTTCTCGCTATGAATTTATTATCGTTTGTCAAATAAATGATGGCTCAATTATCGGTTATTACTTACCATCTGAATTTCTTTTGGAAGCATCGGAAATTTCTTTGGCCACACTGTCTTCACTTAGACTTCCAGGTATTCTTGATCCGTCGTCGCGTCCATGTTCAGGTGCAGAGGACGCACCGAAACGATTGCGGGTGAGTGGAGAATGAGTCGATTTATGCCTTCTAATTGTCGAAAATCGACTCACAAATGATGTGTTATGTTTAAATCTAACAATTAATTAGTGACAACAGTTAGAAAATATTTTGAGTCATATAAAAATGAAAGAGTATCGCAGCGAAAATTGTTCCTAAAAATCAATTTATAAACCTCATTCCACTGATTAGATTAGAACTTAATATATTCGGATACAAAAACGCCATTGAGTTACACTTATTGACAATTGGGTTAAGTGCGCGCATGTAATAAAAACACAAATTACACCAAAAAAGGCTCATTTATGGCCCGATGCAAAGATAAGTATGAATGATTTAAGGTATAAAATACTTACAGACTAACACCAGTACTTTGAGGCAAATCCAATTTATCTTTACGTTTTAATGTGTTTGTAAATGAACCTGAAGTATAACTGCATTGACGTAGGCATTGAAGCAAATCAATGTTTTTTGCAGATGAAAAGGTGATTACGGTTTTTTCGGTGCATACGTTTTTAAAGTGCATCAGTGAATATATGACAAATAGAAAGAGAGAAAAAAAGGATGGGATCAAGAAAGAGAAGCAGACATTGATTAAGTGCTATTACATGCGATCGCACGTAAAAACTATCTGATTGTTTGCGTGACTTAAGTTATGTGATACTGAATAAAAGCAAAATAGACATGAATGATAAATAACAATAAAATCAATTATCCTTAATTCTACTTTAGATAATAAAGAGACACTTACGCGGGTGGACTAGGAAGAGGCACCTGATGTATTTTCCAGGTCGCGACTGACATCGAATTCTCATCAGCGGCATAACAGCGCCATAAACTTTGGATGAGTGTTGCGGCCGGCACTCGACGCCTTATCATATGCTTTTGCCGCTGCTGTTGTTGTACTTTTAGGGCAAACCCCGATCCGAGAATACCCTTTAAGCAAAAATCAATATTCATTGTTTAGATTATGCATCAAAATATTTTAATTAAAATTCTAAAGAATGTTCTGAAAATTTGTGCCTACCGCAGGTAAGGCAAAAAATGAAATTCCTAGAAGTGCACAAAATGATGCGATCATCTTTCCAGTCCACTAATCAAAAATTTTTCAATTTCAAATCAATCATCGGCCTTAATCAGTCTAGTAAGTTTAAGCTATATAATACTCACAGTATTTGGAAAAATATCTCCGTATCCAACAGTGCAAAGTGTTATCTGTGATTCACAAGAAATACTTAAGTTCAATTTGATAAAATATTTTTGATGGTAGTGGCAATAAAGTAAAATGAAAAAGAATCAAGGCACAAGAAAGTGACAATAAAATGCTTCAATCAGATGCTAACGAATATTATGTCGTAAATTATCCGAATTGAAATTGAGCATCACTAAGGGCTTCGTTAAGTTAAAAGACACTTTCCAGTCGTACTTTAATCAAGTCAATCATTACGGGAAAGTCTCCCCTAACAGAATCTACAACAAAACCGCAACTCAGCTTTCTTTTAATCATAACGAAATCGACTAAGTTTGATGTTAACACTCACTCAGTTTTTCAAATGATGCTAACTACTGAATTTGACTAAAGATCATAAAAGAGTTGAATGTCTTAGGGCTTTATTGTATTGAAGGCTTTTCTTATTTATACTTTATCATTAATTTTCGGAACCACTCAGCTCTGTGTCAAAATGTAAGCTCAATAGTACTATTGAACAGTTAAGTTAAGCCTAATTGATCCGAATCATGATCAAGATGAGTTTTGAAGAGACTAAAGCTCTCAAACTTAATACTTTGCTTAATTGATATTTTTTATGAGCTCAAAATTATCTGGTGTTACATATAATTTGATACAGACTACGTTCGCTCAAACTGTAATAAAGAATACACTCTTTAATGAAATTATGAAAGTAAGAAATGGTTCAGTTGATCACTTGAGCCCATTTTCCTTGTGGTCTACTTAATAACTTAAACCTCACAAACCAATTAAGTTAAATCAAGTCATAAGGAAGAGAAAGTTAATGCATCACAAGTCTGTAAACATACTCTGAAACATAAGTTTTCACTTTGAAAAATTTAGATTATATTAAGTGCATATTTTGTCGTTTAGATACTCGTCTGTTTATCTCCAAAATAATGCGAATGTACTCTCATGTGCAAACGTTTTTTCAATGTAAAAAATGGAAACCAATTTTTTATGTTGTCAAAGATTTCGTGTTAGAGTATTGTCTCAAAGTAATTACACTAATTATTTTATCGGTAATTATATAAATATTTGATATGAATATGATCGTTTACATACCACTCCCCACCACAAAGCATCCGCAAAATTTTTAAACTTAGTATTGGGTTCATCTTTCTCAACCAGATAAACAAGAAATGAAGAAAATATCAATCCAAGGAAGCCTATATATACTGTAGTTATAAGTTCCTAATTAAAGAAGCTTGATTTAGTACTCTGATAAGTCGCTCATCTTCTGACAAGTTTCTTTAGTATACATACTTGTCGATGTGCATAGACAACAGATCCTGATTGAGCAAATTCAAAAATGTATTAAATCTTTAATTGTGTCTTTAAATGTATAGTTTGAGTAATGGTAATCAGTATTGAACATGCCTAATAATTTCCATGTTCCCCCTCTCCTATCCATTCGAACCATACGCAAAATTTGGAAGAATCGTAGCCCACGGAGAGCTGATGCGGCAAATACTTGTCCTGAACTTCCAACGGCCAAAACCACGACTGATGCAATAATAACGATGACATCTTGAAATTGTGAAAATCGTTTGTTTAAATTGACAGTTTTGCTCTTTCAAAAGTACACTTTACTGTTTGTTTTTATTAGATTATCAACAATTTATAGCTAAACTAAGCTTTTTATAATTTGAAAATATTGCACTTGCTACTCTTACAGTCTCTTATACCAAATATTTTCAAATCGTTTCGATATTTAGTGTAAACCTTGAAATAAATGATTTCTGCAAACTTTCGTAACTATCAGACATGAGACGCGTATTGAAATGTGAAAACTGGTAAGCGCTAAAAGATTGCAAAATTTAAGAGCATTCAAATTGGATTGTCGAATACACACAATTCTGATGTATTTATCCTTTTATAGTACTGGTTTTATCCTCGCGTCTCGAATATTCAATACTTTGACAAATGCTGATAGAAGAAACCATTTGACGCTTGTAGTTGTCATATAAGTCACGTAATATTGCATCAAAAATACATTATATAATATAAGTGTATCACGTTTTTAAATCAAAACATATCACGTTTGATAGGCAGACATATGAATGTCAGAGTAAACGAGATGTGTTTAAGAAACAGCTTTTTATAAGAAGTATTTGTTTTGATTACCTATTGCACAGAAAGGGCTCCTCAAGAATCTTAGCCGTCCGACCCATCCCTGATAACGTGACCTGCATCCCGCTGACCACATTCGGAAGAAAAACTCGAACGCAAACCACACAACCATCAATATTTCCTGCATTAATTAAATTGATTAGTTGCATAAAACCGCCACTCTAAATTTGTTTTCTCTTCAATAACCAAACTTTAATCTTAAGGCTCATCTAAGATCGGAAATATGATACGCAATAGACAAAAAAATAAATGGCATACAATTTGAGTCATAGCGAAAGACAATTTAGATTAAGACATTACCTCTAATGCACATTTCAATCATATTGAAGTGTAGCTGGAATGTCTATCATGCGAGTTAATGATAGAATATCTATGTCTAAACTCACACACGATTATACATATCTGTGTGACAAACTACAATCTTTATCTAATCGATTATTTTGAAACCGAGTCTTATTACTCTAATACTTATGTCAAATAACCGCTAATCACATATGAACCATACAGTAGATCATGTATGCCGAATATGCATCAATAACCTCTTCTTTATTCTTTAAGAGAATAAGTTTTCAATTGTCGATCATAGTTATAGATCTGGCGCTACATTACATAAGCCAATCGTTGTATCTGTCAAATACTTCTCGGCATTTATATACAAAAATGTTATTTCTTTTTTTAAATTCTAAAGTCATCAAAGTATTTGCAACAAATCAAATCAATTCACGTATTATAGAATATTTATACGAATAATTGAATTCAACCTTAACAGTGTGAATATGAGAAAACTGATGATTCATAGCAAAACTTTTGCATACTACCAGGCAATAATTGACTTTTTTGTCAATTTTCCACTAAATCACACCTTTTCAGTAACGAAAATTATTGTCGGACACGCATACTTTCAATTGGGATACAAATTTTTATTGGATATATCTCAATTTAGCGCTTTTACTATAATCAAAATTATTATTGACTAACATTTTAGATTCATATGACTTTAAGGAAGATTTTCAAATGCAATTCCACATTTTGAGTGAATGAGGCAAAAAAACGTCATACAATCCAAATTTAGAGAGTTATATGAATTAGAAATGAGATATAGGTCTTCTTCACCGGTATTAATTTAAAGCGTGTTTTTGAATTTTAGCAATCTGATGCATTGTTCGCAATGATTAGTCAAAACTGTGACTCAGCATAAACATAGTTTTATACTGAATTTTGATAAAATTCATTAATCGAATATCTACAGTGTGTATGCGGTAGAAACAGTTTCTTCAATAAGTTTAACGATCGAAGTGACTATAAAGAAATGTTTTAATACATACCATCCTTAGAAGTATTGCTGAGGCAGTATTTTCATACTCTTCTATTGTTGAGAACACAGTGAGCACCAAACATGCAAAGACCATACAAAACCTAAATTGAAGCAATTAGACAATCTTTATTCAAGTAATACTTTCATAAAAAAAATTAATTCAAAATTTCTTTTTTACAAGTAAATCTAATTAGTGCTCTAATTTGCGATAAGAAAGCTATCTGTTACAACTCATACAACTATTTACTGATAGATAACCAGATATATTTCATATCTTTTATCTATTCAGCATATGTATCTATTCAGTTCTAAATATTTCAAAAGAAGAATCAATCAAAATAAATCATATAGATATTAATAAGATATTTTAAGGAACTCAAAAAATCGATCAAATTTTAATTTTTGATGTAAAAGTTTAAAATTACTTCAAAGTTTGTCTCTTTTGTCAGGCAATCGATATTTGCCCGAGCCTTCAAAGAGACAAATTTGATCCAACCAGAAATAGTCAAAAACCCAATTCCTTAATAATCAGAACAACCCGATTAATTAGAATTAGTTTAATTTAAGTCGATACCAAATTTTTTGTCAGAAATGATTCAAAAATTTCGTGTCAGAATCAAGATATTTGTATCGCGCTAACGACAGGATAAGGGTAAATATCGATTTAGAAAATATAATAAAACTAATTTTAAAGTAAAGAATTAGTTGAGAGTCTATTGAAAAATGTCTGTCATAGTAAACGAAAATGTGATGGTTTAAGTGATTGATCTGAAATTGTTGGCTTCATTTGATAGAGGTTAAAATGAAATGATTTCATTGTAAAGTTGGCTCCATTATAATTGTCGTGAGCGTCAACGTTTGACGCTCAGAACAATTGGTTGACATTTGCAAAGATTTGATGAGTTGTTTGCATCAAATTTGACTCATAACAGAGTTGAATTAACAAGTCGAATCTGAAAACCTATTTGAGCCATTTTATTGTTCAACAGAGAATCGTTAGATGAGAACAGCTACGATTGATGTCGTTTTCAGAAAAATTAAATTTTGACTCAATATACTAGAAAACTTGACTTGATAGCGAATAAAAGAAATAATTTAATTAAAACTATTTTGATAATTCAAACTTTTAAGTGGTTGAGCTTAAGTTGATAGCAGCGCATTGTATTGGGCCCTTAACCATCCAACAAAAGAGCTCTTAAATAATGAATATGAGTAGCTCTCAGTTGAGTAGTTGTCCCTAATATCTGAACTGATGTTATTTTATTAATGCTTCAGAAAAAAGACGATTTTACTTTGCAAGATATTCTCGCGATAAAGTGATTGTCATATTTTGTTTCAATCCTATGAGGATTTATATCACGACTAATAAAAAACTTATCTAATGATTTGAAACATGTTTCATTGTTTCCCTAAGTTTTGTTCGTCTCACTAATTTCGTCAATGAATGAACAAATTATTCAGATCTATTTGTTTTTAGTTCGAAAATCAATTATTAAAAATATTGATTTATCAGAGTTGGACAAACAATTAATACAAGAATAATCTACTTCAATGAATAAAGTTGGAATAACAAATCAATTTTTTAAGCAATACACATTCTATGAAGCAAAGATCAAAGCATAGCCTCAAAAATACATTTTCCTTTAGCTTTATTCATTGTACGCATAATTCAATTGCTTCATTTCGATCAATATCGAGGATAAATGTATTTAAATCGCAATTTAAAAAATGATTTATTTTCGTATGTTCTCTCTTAAACTATGTTCTATAAATATTGTTTAAAAACTCGGCTGGTTTAAGGCAGCGATCAAATAATAAGCAGGTATACAAACACAATTTAGGGTCTCAAAAAAGCAAAGGATTTAAAAAACATATTTTAGGAGAAAAACAATAATAATAAGAGGATGTATTAATAATTTATTAGTTCACTCAATTTATGTCTGATTCAGACTTGAAAAAATGAAGGAAATGATCGATAAATCTATATTAGATTGAGAGAGAATATTGAAATTAGATGTTCGTTCACAAAACACCTGCTCAGTACTCAATAGCTATAGCCATTGTTAGTATCGTATGCTTCAATACAATGGATTCGATCATATTTTCTACCTCCAATAAACAATTCATTTCAATGCTCTCATATAATAATACAATTGAATGCCATGAAACGGATCAAAATCTAGTTTCTGTCGTATTCACAACAACCATTTGAACATTTCAATTATTGACAAACATTATTGGAAAAGTTTCAATAGACTTGAAGGAAAACTAGGTTGGCAATTATTTAAAGTCTAGCGTCATTCAGCTTACTAACCAGATTCTCTGATTCAATTCAAAAATCAATTGAGCTTTCATTTAGATAACAGTTTAGCTTTTGCCTTAAAAATCAAGTTTAATAAAAATTATTAATTGTATTTTATTAAACATATTTTTGGTAAAGAATTTAATTGAATCTAAGGAAAAAGAGCAGAAATAGTTGTTTAAAACTATTCAACGATTAAACATTAGAAAATCGTATGGATAAAATTTGCGTCGCTCTGCTGACTGATTGACAAGTTGCCAACTAGTTGTCAGTCCATTTTAGGGACACGAGTGTCATATCACTTATTAAAAGATAAACTTAACATTGAAGTTGTCTTTCTCAATTTACTTTTACGAGACAGAAATCGAGTATTTAGCTCTTCTCAGCCCATTATTCTTATTGACTTTCAATATTTTGAGAGTAAGTTGTCTCCACATTTTGGACTTTGTTCAGAAGTTAAGATGATCTATAAAAAATGGAGCCAACAGCAGAAGAGTTTGTCAATGAGTTAAATACTGACAATGTTATCAATATTTCATTTATGCATCACTTATAGCAGACCTACTCATAGCTGATTACCATTTTGCAAAACACTTTATTTTGTCTGCTAAAAGTAACCAAAGCAACCATTAATTATTAATTTAAACGATATATACTCAGTCAAAAATGAGTCAGTTTTGCACATTTATTAACGATTAAAGCATTTTCTCGTTATTTATGTCTTCAATTATTCAAATAAAACAACTTCTATCAAATTGGTGGCATTTCGATTTGTACTTTGCTGATTAAATAGATCGTATGAAAAGAGTTCGTCAATCATGAGTAATCAGTTCACAAAATTATGGACTGAAGATCAGAATTTATGAATGACAGCAATCACGTATTGCTTATTGATTAAAAATTAGTCAGTAACATCGAGTTAAACATCGAGCAACATTCCAGATCAAATAAAGCGTTTTTGAACGCTAAATCACACGTTAATAAATTGAATATTAGATAATTGCATTAAACAATTGAATATTTTGTAAGTTTATCTACTTTTTGGTTCAATTTTTTAGTATAAGTTTGATGTGTCACATTTGGGCTAAAATGAAGCTCATTCGTAGTTTAATTATATGTTAGGCTAACGCCCATCATCTCAATCCTCTCAACAGTTCATTTGAACGCTTCATTGACAAAGGCTTTTTCTAATAAATTGTTACAATTTGGGAACAATTCGAAGACGCCAGTAAACGATCCAAAATATGAGATAATTTGAAAAATGTCAGAAAACTCTATATTATATTATTGTATTTTATTGTGAATTGTGTTATAGTTAAACAGCAAACCTAGTTTATAAATCTATCTTGTACAACTTGTCTTGTTCATCCATTTAGATTAATCGATTGAATATTTGAATTTTAGTACAAAACTTGAAGAAACGGCTTTCTTCCAAAGATTCAACAGCAAGACATTAATAATTTTGAAAAACTTCATAAAGATAAACGTAGAATTAGTGAACGTAACGAATATTCCATTAAATAGCGCCCAAATGCATCATTAATAACGTTTAAGTTCATATCGCGCTCCAACGATACGAATTCAGTTTCAAATAAAAATATAACATTAATATACTCTATAATCTGCTTAATGCCAACAACTCCTCGCAAATTAAAAAGACTTATTTTTTGTAGCTTTTTTAAGGCATTAATGATATCCCTAAAATTATGAACGAGATGCCAAGTTTTCACAATTCTAGATTATTGTTCGTATAATTCACATTAATATCAATTCTCAGTGTCTCTATTGGTCTAGCATTTCAAAAATTTGATTCTGTTTCTAAAATGATGAATTTGATTTTTATAACTGGTGCACAATGACATTAAATCGCGAAATGACCAGATGATTGGAACGAACGAGTTAGATTCTAGAATAGACTCCGGAACAGCATAAAGGATTTTCTTCAACTTACTGTCTTAGTCAATGAAATTTCTAAAAAACTACCGAGTTTGGGTCAGACGTGTACGGTTGCTACTCCTGACCATCTCAGCTTATAATGAGATCAATGTATTTTGATAAGCTAAATGTCAAACGTCATAAGACTTGCAAAAGTTATCAAATGTAATCGAATTGAGTTACTGTTGCTCATTAATGAATGCCAAATGTTGAAGAATTTGAATATGTTGTATTTGACAACATGAAACATACTGCTATGCATTAGTAAGATGTTTTTATTTGCAACGAAACGACGACTTAATAAGAATTGCTCGTGAACCGGCATCGAATATGAAAGTCACAGCAAATGTCAACTGAGATGATTAACATGAAAATTATGGGTTATCGCTAATACAATCGATACACCATTTCCTGCAAATACTCAAACATAAGACTAGGCATACAAAACATAATTATATGAAAATAAAATAAATCAAGAATAGAAGAAAGTGATCGCTTCTAAATTACTTTCATATAGAAAACAATGACGTCACTCGTCAAATATTATTTAGGCTTATCATTCATATTCTAATAAGAAAAGCATTCAACATCAATATATTGAATTTGCCGTTTCCTCAGTCGCACTGCAACACAGGCCGCAACACTTCTGGTTTAAAAACCAGTTAATAGAATCAAATAGAAATAATAGTCGAGATGATCCCATTACAATTTGCAAAATGAACAAATCAATAACCAAAATGATTACTAAATTAAACTAAATTGTCGTCCATTCGATGCATAAACAAATTTGCAAATCAAGCAAAATACATTAAGATTGGGTTCACAATTTGCAGGTTTGATCTGTGACGATACGCAGGCATTCAACTTTTCTACTATTATTAGATGGATACTTGATAATGCGATCTATTTTTGTAGCTCTACCAGTAATAACTGATTGAGCAACCTTTAAGTTTATAGTAAACTCTGCAACTGAAAGTTTTAGTCATACTAAAACTTTTGATGACTAGCAGCTTTTTTCAGTTCAATACATTTAGAATTAAATTCCAAACAAATCTTCATTTTTAAAGCAAATATTTGAATTGCAAGCTCGCGAGTGTGATTGCGATTTAAGATAATCAAAATTCGATCAAATTTAGTAATGGAAATTTTCTTCGACCGAATCAACTCCTTTTTAATTTGCGTTAAACAATTTGAAACAATATTATTTTGAATATAAATTCATTTGTAATTGTTATGAAAAACAGGAAATGTGCAAATAATGCCATAAATACTTTTTTAATTATGAAACTTGGATCCATTACTGAAGTAATATCTTGAACTTATTTTTATTTCTCAATAGCCGTCTTTGATTGTCTAAACATAGTAATGCTTTCGTCTTAGTTTCATAAGTGAACTCTAGATTATTTTCCACAGCCATTAGTGATACTGTTTTCAAATTCCACAAATTCACGTTTCCTAACTTTTCCTCGAAGAAAAACTCTATTGAAGAAAACTTTACGACATTTTTTGAATTATTTATCAGCTATGATTCGAAAATGTTTGTAATGTGCCCGTCTCTGACCGTCTCTGCGCGATCTTTAAGATAGAGTTAAATGAATTTTTCAATAAGGAATCCAAATAAAACGGAGTTTTCAAATAAAATACTTAACATAATTTGTATTATTTGATGACTTGTGTGGGTTGAGTTTTACTTCTGAGAAAACTTATTTCTAGAATAATAATCATAGTAGTAATGGTTGTAATTAACAGTTTTCATACGCGTTTAAATATTATTTATCGCCTCGAAGCTGAGTGGTTTGCTCTCCCAGATTACATATTGTTTGGGGCACTCTTTAGTTTTATACAGAATAGCAATTATACAGATCAGATCCTAAAATATTGAGATAATGAAATAATTAACAACTGCTAAAGTGCTCGCAGTTGTGCAATAAAATGAATTTGCTTTTAGCGACTAAGGAATTTTTAATTAGTGCATATTGGATCACATTTGTTATCGAGATCAAAACTTGTTCGTAATTTTCAACAAAACTGGACTCAATTGATTGGATCCAATAGTAACAAATAATTTCTCTATTTTGATTCTTCAAAAGATATGATGATTAGGTGTTTGACCAATGGTTCAACAATACTTAGTATTTGCCTGAACAATAAGCATCAGTTGTGCTATGCATTCATTTTTTGAAAAAATGCAATTCTTTTGTGTCCGTCTTTTCATTGACAATATTGAAAACCTTCAGGAAGTTAATCCATTAACTATGAAACAGTAGCTACTGCACTGGTCACTCATTTGAAAATTAGCAAGTCTCGTGTTTGAAAGGCCTTAATTTCATTAATAGCATATCAATATGACATGTATTAAGGGAAAACAACATTTACAGACAGACGCATTTAAGTCCCTAAATGTAAGTCTCAGAAAATAACAGGAGGTCACAAACCTTTTCTCATAAAGTAACTTTGATCAAACACGTCTGGTATCTAACTCGAACTTCACGACACAATCATTTTATGCACTGTTCAAACACAAGAAATGATATTCATTTAATTAGTCATTTGCTCCATTTGCCAGTAACCAAAACCTCTAAACAAATCAGCTCAAGCCATAAGTCTTCATAAGTTATATTTCAACGACGGTTATGCAATAGATTATATTTTAACGATGTCACCTTTTGATGTAGAACTGTTGAACTGTTCAAATTCTAGTCTCTAATAAGTCTACATAATTAGAATAAGACCGCTTTCTAAAAGGCTTAAGAATAGCTTGATAAAAGATTCAGTTGTATTCTGTTTGAAGTCTTTTTAGAACATATCTGAAAAGGTTAGTCAAAAAGTGAGAAGCGAAACGTCAAGTACCGAAAGATTAGAGTATCTGAACATATAATAAATTCTTCTATTCATGTTTTGACGTGTCCTATAAGGAACTAAACTTTTTAAATACAGTTATTAAAATAGAGATTCGGAAAGTGATTTAACGAATAATTTTGATCGATATTATGGTTTGAAATATGTATTTTCATTTCTGTCTGCCTTGTTCTGTACAATTTCTATAGAATTTTAAATCATGATAAATAGCTTTAATTCTACGAACAGTCAAAGCTTGATAGAAATAATGACACTTCTTTTCACATCAATATGACTGGTAAAAGAGGTAAAATAATGAACTTCTTTTGAGATACCAATTAACTGAAAACAGTAAACTAAACAAAGACCCAGCGACTAAGTCACAAATATTTCGAATACATGTGTATTGATTTCTAGCTGTTGAAAAGCAATTTGCTCGTTGTAATGTCGCGATAAAGATGAGGAATGTTATTCAGTAGACAACACTCGAAATACAGGAATACTCAAAGCACTTTTGTTAGTTATTCAGAAATAGTGATACTAATGAGTTGCTCTTCAGGCGTCATTGAGCAAGAAATGGATACCACTGAAAAACTAATCATAGCACAGATTCAACAGTAACAATAAGAGGATGTCATAACCATAGACTACCTTCCATTAAGAGCCGATCAATTAAGAAACATGAAAAAAACATACTTGAAGTGCACTCTTCATAAGATATGTACTGTTCAGTTATGTACTGTACCTGTTTTTGACTGCATTCAGTTTCACAGTTCTATCTTCTTTTGAAAGTCAGTTTAAACCTATTTTTTTGATAGCTCTTGAGTATTAAAAAAATTTGAAACAGATCTGATTCGCCTTCAAATGAATGCTAAGAATGTTTTAACTTTGTATCGAAATAGTTATTTTTGCAATTTATATCTATAACTGTTTAGTTTTCGGGAGCCATGTCTGATTCTTAACGAACAGATGCATAAGATGAGAAAAATGAGACTTTATCTGGAAAATTAATATACTTTGTTTCTTCATTTACTGGAGCTTAGGCTAACGCGAACGTTTATCAAACCTAACTTATTATGATTCTAATATGAAGTTGAGTTGAGTTGAATTAGGTTGTGCTCATATGAGCGCCAACTCCAATAATATAAATGCACAAACTACATCAAAATCGAAACTTCATATGGTCTGGTGATATTTTCAAGATCTTTAATATACTCTTATATTTGAAAACACAGATTCTTTTTTCGAGTTGGTTTAAGTCTAATCAACAAAAGCTTTGTATAAATGGAACAAATAAGGTCGAAAAAGAAAAGCTGTTTTCTAATTTTGAAAATAACTTTTAGATTTTTTTTCATATAGATTTGTTATCTTCAAGCAATAGAAAGACAGTAAAATAAAAGAAAAGTCCTGAAAAGCAAATCTGACGCCAATAATATTTGCCAATATTTGTTCCTGAAGGTACAAAAGAATGTTGTAATGATGGCAATTGTGATGCTATCAAACTTTTATTGTGAGGTGCACGAGTGTATTGAATACCTATTGTCACGTTGACATCACTTCATTAACTTATTATGCTTGTAACGCAAAACCATTTATTATGATTGATGATGAGATAGTTCTCTATATTAAGAACGTTAAATGAACTTTTCATGAGCTTTTGATTTTTGAAATGTCATGTGTAACGAATAAGCGGTTGGTTGCGATCAACTCCTTTATTCTGAAAGTGCAAACAAATATGCTCATGGACAGCATTTGCAGTAACTTATATCATATAAGATTCTATAAATTACATAAATTTATATGAAATATGAATGCACTTCATATATCCTAAAGTTATACAATAGCAATAAAGTATTTCCTCAATGGAATCAAATTGCATTATGAGAAATATTCCTCAGAGTCTTATATTTTAAAATATAAAGCAAATATGTTTTATTAGTAACTATGCATCAGTACAGGTATATATGAAGATGAAATATCCGTCGTATTCAATTGAACTTTGTATCTATTTCGGTTCCAATATTTTTTGTTAACTTTTTATATCCGAAAGCATATTAAATTTAAAATTGCATTTCTATGTCAAACAATGTTTCTTAAACTTGTAAACTCTTATATCATAACCAAAAATGTGACCAATTTGTTTCAGTTCTTAGGCATGATTTTGAAAGAGAAGTATGAACTTTAAGAATAAGTACAGTTTTCAAAATAAAATTTTGCTGCAATAGAAACGACAGTCAACTATAGATCTGGGATTTCAGCGTTATTAGAGTTTATTATCGAAGTGCATTTGATCAAAACACGAAATGGCATCTTTCCAAATTTACTCCAGAGTAATTTGCAATTCGAGTTATATTTATAATTTAGATAATCTGAATACTTTTTTAAATAACAAAATAGAAGATTTGTGCATGTCAAATATTTTGATAATTGCAAAGTAAAATGCGATTATCATTAGTATAAAATGACTGAACGAATGCGTGAGGCGCTAACAGAGCAAAAACAGAATATGAGTCAATGCATTCTTTAGGATTAAAAATGATGTCAAAGGCTATTATAAGTTTCGCACAATTTCAGCAATAAAAGCAGGCTCAGTACATGTCTGATTAATCAAATGAAATGTTTGCAGCATTTTTTTAAAGGCTTATGCTTTACGTCCACACTCAATGGAATAAGTTGTGGCACAACAAAATGGGCCAAACAACTAATTTTCATCTTTTCTATTTACAAATGATTCAAATAAGAAGAAACGAATAAGTGGACAAGTTGAAGCAAAACAAATACTAAAATTGAGTCTATTTTTGCAACTAATAAGTAAGATCATATTATTAAAGTAATTGAATAACAGTTTGAAGAAATGATTGCAGTAATCATATTTAGTGCACTTTTCATTTGTCTTAGTAATAAAACTACTTTTTGGGCATAAATATTTAATGGTTCGCTTCAATTATTGTGTTTCTATTTTCAATTAGTCTAAATATTGAATAAATAATTGACTTACACAGAGAGATGATAAATTACAGAGATTCGACCTCTCGGTCGCTCCAAAAAGTTATTAATGAGAAATTGGTATTTACGACGTTTTGAATCACTTCTAGATCTCGATCTATTAGTTAGGTTTACGGGTCGCCCCAATAAACTCATCCGAGGCTTTTCTAATTTATTCGTACTGTTGACTGAATTAGTCTCGACTGAAATCTTTGAATGCAATCGCAATAAATTGGCAGTTGTTGTCGAAGCACTTTTACGACTTTGTTGTGCTTCCATGTCAAACATTTCGACGGTTTTGTGATTAATTTTGTCATCACTAGTAGAGTGTGATGTCTGCCGCAAAGGCTTATTATCGGTTGCATGAGCAGTTTCGTGATCATATCGTTTTGGTGATCTGGTGTTCACCAAAATTTGACGCCTAATTCGCTTAGTACTATCGTCATTAGTCTTCACACTCTGATAGGGACGACCACTTGAAATAGTCCGAAATAATCGGTCGGCCATAAAATATTCTTATTTAACGAGTTAAAAACGCTGGACAAAATTGTTTTCATTACAATAACTTTTTGGCGACCTCACATCATTTAGTTTTCGGCTATTCTTCTGCTAAACAATAGTAGAAGTAATGGAGTAATGGAGTCATCAAAATTGACTGAATCACATAAAATATCACAAAACCATTGTTTCGGATAAAACAAATTAAGTTAAGATCACAGAACTTGAAGGGTGAGTGTTCAACAACTCTAATAATGATGAGATTTGGCAAAAAAGCAGTGCATTTCACTGATTCAAGTGAACAAATAAGACAAACGGAAACTGAGTCAAACATTTAATAAACTTTTTGTACAATAAATGGCAAATTTATATTCTATCCGCGAATCTCTACTTTTTATCTTATTGTCAGTCATTTATGTCGGATGCGCATATATTGGATGAGAAGATGTTTAGTTGACCCGAAGGTTCTGGTTGAACTAGATAAAAAAGCTTTTGACTTTCGTCAGTTCAAAAATAAGTTGACTCGTGTTCTGGCGTTTATTCTCAATGAGTCAATCGCTTGTGATCGCAATGCTCTGCAAAAACACGGAAAAAATACATATGGAAGGCAACGCCCTTTCGGTTAGTTTGCAGCCAATCGGTTAAAATCTCATATAGAAAGGACAGAGTTCAGCATTTAAGAACCAATATTATCTCCAAATTGATTGCGTACAAATTGCATGACATTATAATCAAAAAATCATTTTATGTCACACATGATATTCCATTATTACACGAATACAATTCCGATTGTTAGTAATCCAATATTACGTTCTTTATATTGATGGATAAAAACTTGTACAACTTTTTCCTTATTCTCAATCTTATCAAATATTAAGCTATTGTTATTGCCAACAATCATTACAATCACACCAAAACATGTTTATTTTATCACAATGTCATCTTAACACAACCGAGTGCTCAAACGCTTGTTAACCATACATTGATTTAAAATACCTAATACCAGTCATGCAATTGTTGCCTGACATGAGTTGCACACTTTTTCAAGAGGAATTCATTTCTAACCTAATGCTGAGGAATTCAATTGCAAACTTCTCCTGGACAGCAAACAATGAATAATCTCCTAGTTAATGCTTTGAGATACCTTCGAGAAGTTCATTGTCTTCTAATGAAGCTGAATCACTTGAACTGCATTTTATTCCTCCTAAAAATTTCACGTTTAAAAAAATTGTTCGTTACGAATATATTTTATAAGTTGAAAAGCAAAACTTCATTATATTCTTTAATCTCACAGTAGCTGGGTAATAATGCAATCTATTAATTTTTTACAAACGTTCATTGAACTGATGTTCGATTTAATCTTAGAATTGTTTATCTATTTTCATCAATAACAAGAACCCTGTTCTCATTAAATAAGTAATGGTGTGATTGACTAAACAAAATATTTTTGTCCAGCAACTAGTCCTAGAGAGCAAGCTATAGTCACAGTCATGAAGTATCCTCAATCTTCGCTTTGTTTGACACAACGCGTATTTGTATACTCGTGACTATTGAATGAATTCTTATAATTTATTAATGTCTTTGTTATTTGTTTTCCTTGTTTGTTCGATTTAGATATCGCTTCTTGGACTGAGATAAAGTTGTTGCTTGAAGGGATATAACGCAAGATGTTGGACAAAACAATTTCTATTTGTTAATGTTTGTGAAATGTGACATTTTCAAACTGCATCTACTTTGTTCGTAAAACTGTTGTTGATTTTACAGATAAAGCAAAAGAAAAATTAATCCAATAATCGTTTGACTTCACTTGTTATTAACTTTTCTGATTATTTTATTGAAAATAAAGCTGAAACTAGACGTTTTTTGTTTTGTTCACATCTTGTTAAATCTTCTGCAGGCTGATGGCCTTTCGGTCTTTTAAAAATTAAAGAACTGTTTGACACTTGACATAAAGCACTAGTATTTAATATTTCATAAAATGTAAAATTTCACTTTGATGCACAACAATAAAGCTGTCATTAGTTGTGACTTTGAAAATACACTTTTATCTCGAATGAAGTTTATGTCAGAAAATGGAATCAGTTGTTATTATATGAAAGTTTAAGCCTTAAACTATGCAAAGTCGAAATGAAGTCAGTTTTATGTCCATACATCACAAAAATATGAAATACAAGCACAAATTCGTCTTATCGACTTAAAGGATTTGTATTCAACTATAAAAATGTTGTTTAGCTGCAATCACATTTTGTTCGGTGACCTTTTGATTCTAAAGTAATAAATGACATTTGCACTTTTGCATCGAACATACACGTTCTGTCATCGAATATTTATAAAGAACCCTAAATCATCACTAAATTAAACAAATCTTATAATAAATTTCAATAGAATATTCTTCAAATTATTTTAGGCCTTTGTTTGAGTCTGAAAGTAATGCAAAATTTAGTCTTTTGCTGATATAGTCCATATTTTGATCAACATTTGAAACCATTACTTGAATATTAATATGTTATGATAATCGAGTCTTTTGAGGGACATTTTCTCTCTATATATTCTGTAGGCAAAAATTAAAATTGCATTCAAATGTTAAAATGTTTCATTCGCTTCAATATTCACATCCAAAGAATAGTTATGGTAATTTCTAGAGATATTTTGAAACACTGCTTTGAATGTTGGGCACGGCTTATAACTTTTAGTGCACGATATAATCCAATTTTGATGAAATATAGTTACGAAACAAATTTTAAATTATTAACACCAGTTTTAAAACAAGAATACATGTAGAGCTTCAATAAAATTCTTGTTTGCGACTCGATAGAGTTAAGACTTAATAAATGAATGCAAGCCTTTTCAGATGAAGTCAGGCTCAAAATCTCAAAAATGATTTAACTTCCTATAAACAAAGCAGTCTTATTATAATTGCTTTTATTTGAACTGTTTTCTAACCTTTTAACGGTCATTAAATATATGATAAAACAAATATTGAGTTAATTACCCTATTTCACGGCAGAAAAGATGCGCCTTTAAGAAGGAAAATATCGATTCTATTGAAAAGTTAGGATGTAACTTATAAGCAGGGAACATGTACCTTCAAGAGGAATACAAAGTTAGAAGTTTCAACTATCAAATTATTCAATTTCGTCAAATACATAAAATAATAACCATTGTTTTTACGTGCTCATTATTTGTTGAATCAAAAGTTCAAATCAAATTTTGCTGACATTCTCATATTGCTCGCATTCGCGAGTACGTCATGTCAGCCGTAAAATAGGATACATTGAAAACTTTTAGATCACATTAAATCACCTCAGGTAAATCGAAAATTAATAATCGGATAAAATTTTAATTTTTCATTCTTTTAATGCTTTCCGCGGAGGCAACTGTTTAGCTGTTTCGTTTCATAATCCGAACACATTAATGATATTGAAATGCTGTATAAATAAATTACCTTCATTATAGCAGAAAATTTTATGACGAGTTACATATTACTCTTAAAGTTAAGCGCGTAATGCATTCAATTTTTAAAAGTGGAATAATCTTTCAGTTCAAATCTCACAACTTTTCCGAATGGCTTTACAATTTTATATTTACGATTTTGTTAAATTTTACAGAGAATGGCCATCACTTTCAATGATGTCGTTTAGTCGTTTTTGGTCAATTGTGGTATAGATAGTCATAAAAACGACTCTTTTGAGGAGATCAACATTCGAAAATCTAATGCATTAGTCGTCATTAGTCAATAAAATAAATATGATCAGTTTTTTTTCAAAAGATTAACTTTCATCAAATTCAAAACAAATTCTATTGCAAGAAGTTCCAATAGAATATTAAAATAAGTTTCTGAAAAGTGTAAACCATTAATGATATATAAATATAATGCCAATAATGTGTTATCTTAGTATAAGTTGTTATAAAAATAAGATTTCAAATTTAAGGAATCGATTTAAATTTTTTGCTTTTAAAAAATTCTTAGCGCATTTCTCTTAAGATCTTTTTTCATTTCTGAAATCATCGACAAATGTTGTATACGAAGAGAATACTAAGAACATGATAAGTATATGAGACGATTGCAAGATCTTATCAAATTGGACTTTGCTGATTTTAGCTATATATTAAATTTTTGTGTTTGTAATTTGAGTCATACAAGTAGTGCACGAGCTTTAAAAGATTAAGTAAACAAACAGAAACTGATTAATAGCGAGATTTGTGCACTAGATAACTGAAAATAGTAATTCCAACTTATTGAAACCATTAAAATCCAATTTTTCCTAGATTCAATCGATATTTTCAGTTCAGATAATTTTTTGAATGCCAATTCCCTGAGTAGCGAATGAATTTGGAAAAAATTTGGTGGAAGATAAGGATCGAGCAGTTGTCAGTCCTATTTTGCTAATGATATGAAAGATAGAGTGAAAATTTGGCAAAACAGTAAAAAAGCACTAAAATATAGAATACTTTGCTAGAATTGCAAATGTATGTAAACATTAGTACAGCCTAGTTCACAGCAACCATCAGTTTTTAGAGCTTTTAGATTAGTTTTAAAACATGATTTCCTATCATAATAACAGCATTATGTTTATTAACACTAAAGCTTCATTTGTGTAATGTTTAGATTCAGATCTTTTCTCGTGCTCTAGAGATCAATCGATCGCTATGCAAAACACAAAAGTGAAATTAATTTTCATAAGTAATAATATGCTTGAACTAACTAATGAGTAGAATATGTTTTTGGGTATTTTCCATAGATAAAAGCGTCATATTGTTCGGCAATTTACATTAAATGACTTTCTTTAATGATGAGCCTGAAGAAATGTACCTGACTCTTTCAAAATTGAACAATCAAATATTTTGTCAGATTATTTAAAAGTTATTAAAAGTTTTTGGCAAATCAGACTTCAATTTTGTTTCTTAAATTATTATCAAGACTAAGAAGCATTAAATGAAGTCTTTTCAAATAGAAAAAAATAATTACTCATATGCACGAAAATTAGCTGAAAAATGCCTAAAGATATAGCGAGTGAAGAGTGGACACAAAAATCCATTAGTGCTCACAATTTGCAGTTGAGTTGCTATGGGAATAGGTTTCTAACATTTTTGCTCAGCTCAAACACTATTACAAGCGATGGTATCGCACTTCCTTTTAGTGCCCAGAAAAAGAATTATATGGAATATATACATTTGACAATTTCTCATCAAATAATATTACTCAAGTCTAACAAATAAAACCAATTCAGTTGCGATTTATCTAACTTAATGAATGCCTTTGAGATGCTTTCTCCTTTAATAGTGTGTTGTGTTCAACCCTTCACAGTATAAACCAGTGTATTAGTCGCCTAATAGCAAATTGCGCTCATTTTTTTCATTATTTTGTTCAAACAGTAAATATGATTGATATAAACATGTTATAATACCGATACATTTATAATAATGCAATTTGTGAAAGTAAACTAAGTATATTTCTTCATAGAGTTATTGCATACCAAAAACATATAATCCCCGGATATCATACTCTCCTATAACTCATAACGAGATGTAGTTTTGTGATTCATTCGTATTCAGTCTGTACTTATGATCTACAAAGTTATTAGAGTTATTTGAGGAGTAATGCTAAAAGAGAAGGAGAGTAGAGCGAGAGAGAGAGAGAGAGAGAGAGAGAGAGAGAGAGACTTACTTAAAACGAAACGAAAGTTTAACATTTACTTAAGGTTATGGTAAGGGTACTCATATAACACAATGTGTATGAATGTCACGCAATGGGATACCCTTTCATTTGATTCGATGCCAACTTCGAACAGAGGAAATACATGTTCTTCTTATGTAAGATATACTCCGAATTCTAAGGACAATATTAATCTTGAGCTAACGAGTAAGTATTGAGTTATATGTTATTTTCAATTTGTAAATAAATTAGAGACTGACAACTGATTCATGTTTCAAATAAGATAAAACTTGTTCGTCGATGCTTAGTTAGCAAACAACAAATAAACTTTTAATCCAATTTATTGGAGGCCGAATTTAAATGTAAATCAGAGTTTAGGGACAAAGATTGGCAATAATTACATAAAACAAACAAAGGCATTAATTAAAAGTTATATCGATTGCTTCTTAATTTAGAGTCTATGTGCTTTCGCAGAACTATATTATTTTACTTGAACGAATAAATTTTGTCATGTCTGCGAGTACTTTCAATTTATAGGTTTAGAATTGTTCGTGTCAGTAAGTATGTCGAGTCCACACGATTTTCTTGAACAGCAGCGAACTCTAGCATCTAACAGTCTTAATATTCCATCGATCGAATCACTCGTGACCGCGATATCATTGGATAAGCAAATGAAAACTTTCATAAAACTTAATGAATCAATATTAAAATTATAAGTCTCAACAATTAATAAAAGTATTTGGACACAGCTTATCCGTATTTATGGTAAATTGAGAAGAATAAGCTAAATAATTATATTGTTTTTCCTTTTTAAAAAGCCATTAGCAGTTCAATCATTTTTTGAGAAGATTTTCAAACTGAAAAGCTTTATGAACTAAGCTGAGTATAATTTAATCATTACAATAGAGCTTCACTTAATACTGGGAATATAATTTGATACCAATAAACAAAGACTTCGATAATTATCAGTTAATGTGAGTGACTTAATTAAGTCTTTATTGTATTTAACACACTTTTATAGATATTTAATTACCCTCAATGAAATGAGCATCTTTTAAATGTAATTTTCTGACAAAATCATAACAGTCTGGTCTAAAACGAACATGTTTACTACCCAATCAAGTTACTCCTTAAAATGTAAATCGATCTGTACTTTTGAGAACTAGAACTAAATTAGTGTTTGCATACTTTGCTATTTCCATTAATAAGGAAAATATACTTCTTTAATTCAAAGTTAAAGTCAATTCTAATAGTTTAAGTGAATCTGTGATCAGAATCTAATTATCTAATGTACTCATTGAGAGACACGTATAAAATCAATAGAGTGAAGATTTTCAAATAACTTTGGATTGCTTTCAATTAAAAAGACTTTTACGACTGCAATATCTTAGTAGAGCTACACAAGTAGATACTCACAAAACTAGGAAGGCTGTTTTTTAATGAAAACCTGAGTAAAAATCAGTATAATTATGGTAGTCAATATGATATGAAATAGAGTTATTTTTACATTTGGTTGAAGCGGAATATATTCTTCATCTGGAAATCTAATTGTAAGCCTTTAAGTCACAATTACGATGAGCTCCGTATAATATTTAGCTAATACTTGTTTTGTGTAACTGCTCACATTTCAAATGCTATTAGATTATTTTGATAGCCACATAAAATGGATATTCCCTTCAGGATTAAAACCCAAACTAATTTCATAATTGCTACTGTTTCTGATCGCTTAGAGTAGCAGTAATTCAGAAGTAATAAAAAATTAGCCCTAATAGTGTAGTGAAGTAATTACTAAAGAACATAAGAAATCAGTCTTTTATCAAGTGGTTAACGTGTTTCAGGTTATGAGAGCTCCTCTCAAATAAATCAGCTGTTTAAAAGTCTGTTTATTACCATTTCGAAGTTTTATTACTGAAATAAATCTTCTAAAATTATAGTTTGATATAAAGTGAATATTTTTTTAACTATTTCATTTGAAATAATGCTCTGGTTTCAAGTCGACCTTTAAGGGCTCACATTATTTAACATTTACTGTGAAAGCTTTACAAAGACCTTAAGACCGTACGAAAATTCATAAATACTCATTATTAACCATATTTTCTTTCACATCCGTATTTAAACTCTTTTAAGTAGTTAAAATCGAGCTAAAATTTAGTATTTATTTGAACTGAAAATTCTTCCATCAGATATCTTCGGAGAGTTTAGGAAACATGTAATATATTATTAAGCGAAAGGTCTTTAGGAATTGTCAGAATTAAGCAACAACAAACCGCCAAAATCGTAAAAAGGCAATCAGCTCGAGTCGAATCTAATTGAATTGAAGAGGTGTAACATCACATTAGCAGTAATCAGAATCCAGAAATATTTGTCAGACCAAACAATTAGAGTAAAGAATCTTTTCTTGTAATCAATGGAGAAATCTTGTAATGCGAAAAACGGACAATAGTTTTGGCGTGAAATACCAATTTACAAAGATATCTATAATTAATTGCAGTCATTCGAGTATCTGACAAGCGATGCAAATTAATACAAAGTCGAACAGCAAATCAATTCTATAATTTGCACGCTTAAAAGGAGCCTTGAATGGCAGAGTAATTATATCTTACTTTTCATTTCAATCATACAAAATAATCCTACGCGTCAAAAATCGAGTTGAAGTCATTAATCACAATAAGTTGTGTTATAATTTGTTCACATTCTCATCGTTTTCAATTACAATAAAGTCCAATCAAGATTGTAATTGAAATATAAAAATAGACTAAATACCATACTATATGACAGACTATACCGTGATATCATAATTATATTTTTCATTATCATTATCAAATCAAGATCTTAAATCTGAGTTTAATTAGTATAATTTGGTTTACTTGGAGTAGAGTGATTTGAGTAGAATTTCTCCGAAATGAGTTCAGTTTTGCTCAGCAAAATCAGTGCTAAAAGTAATAGGTTCTTATTTTATTAGATACAAATTTGAATCAGACTTCCTGATAACTTCATTTTTCTAAATTGAAAACAATTAAACTTTACTAGAATTAAGACTACCAATTTTAAATATTTGAATGCTTGCCATACAGCAATTAATATAGAAATATATTATATATAAAAAAATATGCAGTCAGACTTGAGACTGGCAATTTGTGGTTATAAAAGCTGAACCACGTGACTAATTACTAAGTGAACAGTATGGCTGGATTCAGCTTGACCAGCTGAAAGCGTCGATACTTCACATGATCTTTGATCCCGACAGTATTATTGGTCATATATCATAATATAGGTCATATATTAGGTCATATATTATAATAGCTCATGCTAACTATTATTATCAGACTATAAGTGCGGTGTAAAACTTTATGCTAAGGTTTCGGAATAGGTGGCAATCAGAGAAAATTCATTGTTTGCTACTTTTACACTGAAAAAGTTTCGCAATTTGCATAAAGTTTTAAGTTTAACATAAGCATCGTAATTTTCTCTCAATACTCGTACTATTATTTCTCAATTTTTCTCTTAATTATATACAGTTAGTATATAGATAACAATTTTAATTTTCAAATAAAAACATTGATTTTAATGTTAGAAATTTAATTATAAATTTGCTTTATTACTTGTTAACCTTTATCTCATAAAGTATGTTAAAAACTTTGAATCTTTTTCATCTGCCTCTATAAAACTGTTCAAATTTATCCTGACTTAATAACTGTACTTATCTTTATATAGTTCACTTGTATTTCTTCAATTATTTGCACAAGTTTTCAAACTTATTTGTAACAAAGGTCCTACAGTAGGCTTGGAAAAACCCTCGTTATGAGATTTTCAGTTAGGGTATTACTGCCACCTATTCCGAAAGCCGACTAACTTTATATTATACCTTTCCAAACCCATCCGGTAACCTCTGACCTTTACCTCGTTCATATGACCTTATTATTTTTCATTTTTTGTAACTGTACTAATACATTTGATTAATGATTACAGAAATTCCTTAGGATTATGCAGTTTGATGTTGGCGTGAATTAGACATGTGCATCATAAACTTGTAGGTGCGGATGTTTGCAAATATCTACATGATTTGGCGGATGCAGAACGGGTGTAGGTGCCATCTTTTAAAATGGAATACCCGCATTGAAATTGTGCAATAAGATTGAATGCAAGCACAGGGTGTTTCAAAAAGAAGTAAATTAAAGTAAAGACATTACTCGAAAACTACTTAGTCTTTTTAAACGAATTTTTAAAAATACAGAATGTTAATTACTATCCTGGAAATATGGTGACAAGCCAGTTTTGGAACTTCTAAATTTCAGAGAGAAGATTATTGCTCTGGACAGTTCCCGATTCATTGGTGAACAAATTGATTGGCCTCCATATAGTCCATATCTCAATCATTGTGACTATTATTTATAGGGTTACTCGGAAGAAAAAGTTTATGCTCAGAGCCCTCAAAGCTTAGAACAACTCTCAAAAACTGAAATTGTCAACATTCCAAATACTGTATTGAATGATGTTATCGATAACTTTCAAGTCCGACTGCAGTACATCCATCGAGAGAACGGCTGGCATATCGAACATATCCTGTCATAGTATGCTATTATTCTTTGTTTTATAAAAAATGATGTAAAAATATTAAATAGTTCTCTAGTAATGAATTTTCGCTTTCACCGGTCCTTTTTGAAACATCCTGTATAATATTGAAACGATTGTTCGCCACACCTGCGGCCAATTTATCGAGTGAACGGAACTTCTAATTATACTGGATTAACACTAATACATAGGAGATTACGTATAAACCCAGATAAAGTCGAAAAAATGCTACTCATTAGATCGAATTTGGATGTTACAAAAAATAATTTAGGTATTATTTTAAATATGAATCAACTTGAAACAATTTTGCAATGCTTCAATTCAGGTTTAATAAAGATATTGAAATGCTGTTAATTACGGGTATTTTGCGGATATCTGCAATAATTTTGTTGCGGATGCGGTGTAAGGCTTGGCGGTTGCGGGTGCAACAATTTCAGAAGATGCACATCTTTAGTGTGAATCAAAAACAGATTTCTGGTTTTTGCCTTCATCAGTGCCAGGTAGTGCTACAAAGTTAAACTACAAATAAACTATGAACTATGTCTATCCCATTACAATATACGGCCAATAACATTGTCGAGGTCAAAGGTCATGTGATAGGGTCATGTGTGGTATCAACGATTTCAGCTGGTCGAGCTGAGTCCAACCATACCACTCACTTAGCAATTGGTTGCGTCGCTCAGCTTTTATGGTCACAAACCAATAGTCTGAAGTCTGTCTAAAAATGCTAACTGTAATAAATTGATTTTTTATTTGATGTATCGATAAATTCAGAGCATTCGATGGGCGGACCTCAGATTATCCTTTAAGTATTCGGGTTAAAAATCAATATATGACACTCAACTCTTATTTACAATGAAAATAAATCTCTCGTTTATGGGCTGTTGATAGAAAATAGTAAATAAGGCTTATTGATTAGCAAAATCTGAATGCTTAGATTTTAGCGAATGCAGATTCTGTACTTGTATTAATTTTTTGATCAAATCTATTTTTAGAGAAAATTGCGTTATAAGAATGTATTAAAACAAATCAAAGTGAATGATTACATTCACAGAATTAATAGTGATTTTCGGCTCAACAAAAAAGGAAAAAATATTGTACGAATCATTACGTCTCAAGCAATTTATTATTTCTATTTCTGCTTTCAGTTTATCGAATGATCCATTGCATTTGAACCTTTATATCTTGTGTTAATTACAAATTTACACGATATTAAAAATAACATCTCTGGATCGAAGCAAAAGGTATTCAGATTATCTAAACATAAACTAATCAAATCTAATCCACGACCTTATTTATCATTTATTAGAAAGTTTCTATATCCTCACTGTTTATTCTTATTTATTCAGATCGCACAAATTGCAACAAAACTCTTGCGTAAAGGTTTCTTCTTAAAATGTGAGGTAACGACTTCAATCATTCGCATAATTATTCAAACTCTTGAACAGTCTGCAAATTGTTAAATTTAAAGAAAATAATCTAAAGAACTGGGTCTAACAATTATTAAGTATAGGATGAAACAACCAACCTTCAAGTTTTAAACTTTCGCAGCGTGTCTGTTCTGAGTTTATAAAAGTTCAAAGTTCAAAGAAATAAAATCGAGTTCAGTTTATGATCGTAAGGTATCTCTGTTCTGCTCACAAGCCACTTAAGTTGATTCTAAGATTTGAAAGCATTTATTATAATTTTAGAACTGTAATTTTCGTCTTTTTGCAACACATTTGCAAAAAGTAAGAGAATCGATGTGATACATTAACTAATCAATAAAGTTTAAAAATGTTACTCAAATGAATGAGTGCGTATAATAAGCGTTAATCATCATTGAACCGCTTAAAAGATGAGCACACATTTGAGTATTTGGGCAGTTCGAGAATATTATTCGACGAGTCATCATATGTCTTATATTAATCAAACAGTATTAAATGGCTTCATAAATATAGTCTTGTTGGGTGCTTTTATTCTTCATATTATTCGACTGCTATTCAGACGATTAATTGAATGCAGTACTGTCAAAGCATTTTTTCAATAGTGCTCACAGCCTTATCTAGAATTGAGACTTTGCTTTTGTTTGGTGCCCAATCCTGTCTGACAGATACATTAGTTGAAAGGATGCAACAGGAAAGACATCATAAGTTGAAGCAACTGAATAAAATCCATAAAATTTTTTAAGATTATATCTGATCATCAATAAAATCGTTTTGAATTGCATCCGATAAAGTCATAAAATTACAAGTAAATCTAATTTTAAAATATAATTAATTGATATAGAATTTGGGTGAGCTCTTATGTCAATTAGTTTATAGCTCTAGTCTCTAGATTACAACTATTTATATTTTTAGCTACTCAAAAGTTTATTTATGTGTTTGCTCAAAGCCCAAGATCGAGATTGCATTGCTTTTCCTAATCATCACTTCATAGCTTTGATTGCAACCAATTCTAGAATAATGTGTTTTTTGTCAAATATATTTAATTAATCAGTTGAAAAACAATACACCGAACAATAAATGCGCGAAAGAAAGATTGACCAATTACCGACTCGGGTGCAATTTCTGAGATATAGGTGAAACATTTGACGAAATGTTTAGAGTATTCAACGGAACTGCAATTTAGTTTTTATCCTCCATATTTCAATTTTAATGGAAGTTTTGAATAAAATTTGTCACAAGTATGAGCTTTCAAATTTTAAATTACAATATCCTTTACTTCAAAGAGTTAAGTTTATGCATTACAATTTAAATTGATAGGCAAATAGAATGAAGTACAAAGACTTGAGCAATAAAAATCTTTTGAAAAACGAATCAATTACAATTTTTTTTCAGAATTTTGCACTTAGAGTTTTCCTTCAACGAGGTTTGACTACGAAAAGAATTAGATTTTTTTTGTATTTTTGTCGATAAACTATGAGATAAAGGCTGGCTTTCAATTGGTTTTCCATCGCGTTTGAGCTAATAAAATAGAACATACTTTTAGATTTGGATAAGGTTCAACATTTCAATTCAAGGAAAATGGATATAAGGAAAAAATTTCCAATCAATTCACTAACCATTTTCAATTTTAACTACTTTAAACGATATGGATCATGACATACAGATTAATTTCTGGATGTTCAATAAGAGAAGCAAAACGTATGGGACTTCTACAAGATAATTTGTGCAACAGAACTTTGATTCAATGGTAAATCAATTGTAAAAAGCTTTTTCCAAAAATTACATTCAGTACACGCGACTTGGCTTCTACTAATAATTAAGGTTTGAGGAAAGCAAGCGGAATGGGAATAAATGTTTTTGAGAAGACCCTTCACTTGTCATACAATAGGTTTTAGACTTTGATGTAAAGTGCATTTGAGCTGTCATCCAAATTATTGTAAAGCACTCAAAAGGTTGAAAAATATTGAAAATTACTTTAGGTTTTATCAAATATTTTTCGTGAAATGCAGCTCAAAATGTCGTTCTTCAGTAACTACAACTTGTAAACACAAAATCCCATCTTTATTTTGATTCTTTTTGAAAGGAATGATATTTTTAAACAATTTACTAAAAAAGTCAGTTCTTTGAATAGAAATCATTTTGCAGAAATTGATTCGGTGTTGAAGCAACTGAAATACAAGACTTGGATTAAATCTTCTGCTGATGGATTTTTCAGTTGTCTTATCTTTTAGAAGTGAATCATTTAGAGAAATTGATCAATTTTAGGCTTATTTCTTCAGAGTTTGAATAATTTGCAAGGTAAACCAATCAATGTGAACATTTTTATGCCATTTAAAGGGACAAGTGCTCGTGAAAACTTGAACGCTTTAATATTAACTATCGAATGAGTTGTCATTCAATTATTGATGAATACTGCTCAGCTTATTTCTACATTTAAAAAAGAAGAGTATTGTTTCAACACTATAGGGCACTCACTCTATATTCTCACATTCTTTTCGCCTCTTTGTGGACTAATTTTGATAAAACAAAATTAAGTTACAACAATAATCAACTTATTTGCTCACATAAAATATCATATTTTTGCACACGTTCTAATTATGAAATCTATATTATATGAAAATCATTCAAATACAGAAGAATGAATGAGCTTTGTTTTGGGAGTCTTTTTAAATTGCTTGTGCTAAACTTTAGATAACAATTTTTGGAAATTATTACAAAAGAGCAGCTGTTCCACTCGTCACTTAAAGTAAGTAATTCGACGAAGGCATAAATCTTTGGTGAAACTAACTTTAGAAATATTTGATTCAGTTAAGTATAGGATCGAAACTTTTATTCAAGACATTCTACTGACCAATACCAAATTAATAGTGAACAATTGATGCTCTTTCCTATAAAGTAACTATGTTGTTAGCCTAAGACTTCTCCATTTCTGACTGACTTATAATCAATATTTTGCTAAAATGTTGAAGTAAGTCTACGCAATACTTCAAAATAATATGACTGCAAAATGAATGGTTCAATAAATAATAACTGTATTATCTATTAGACGATAACAACAGTATCAATATTCTGTAGTATTACAACTCATTACGAATATCTGTCGCCTTAAATATTTAAGCAAAATTCAATCATTTTTAGCTTTATTGAAAATCATGTTTGGAGTCAATATTAGATAATACTAAATGCATTTTAAGCGTAAACTCAAACTAAATATTATTGTTGATAAACGTGATCGCCGTAATAAGGAGAGAAACATATAGTGCAGAGCACAACTCACTCTTAGAAAAAAGTTATTCAATTATAAAATACAAGTATTATATAAGTGTTTACTTGAAAGACCCTCTTCTTCGAATAAACACTATTTTATTGGAATGTTCTGCTAAGAAAAAAGTTGACGATCACTGAGTCCAATACATTTGGGCAAAAAATTTTAAGTAAAATATTGAAAGAAATCAATCATTTTTCATGACATAGAAAAAAGTTAAACTCGGTTACACACGAGTCACCAGATGAGTAAATATGAAAAGCAAAAAAAGCATTTTTAAAGCCTAAACCTTTCGCCTCCGAGCAAAAAGCAATCTCTAGAGCTTGCAACTCGAATTAAATCAGTGATAGCTTGTTATACTCAATTCTCTTATCCCTATCCTGGCTTTTATTGAGTTAAGTAATGTTAAGTCTCTATATTAATATTTAAATATATTACGCGTGAAATGCTCAAGTTAGATCCGAGTAAAAATCAGTGAAATTACTTCCTGTTCGTTTCTACTTTGGTATAGAATATAAATATTGTGTTTGATATTTTTGTACTTAATAACTTCATAACAACGTTTATTCATAAAAAATTGAAGCATTATGAGAAGATTTCGAAATTATTTTACAAAAAGAAGAAAAATAGTAATAATCATAAAATTAATCATAAAACAGTAATAGGAAAAGTTTCATAAATAAGAGATAGACTGCAAGCGAAGGTATCTTAAGGTACAGTACATTTGTATTAATAGAAAGTTCCAAAATAAAGCCAAAGTATAACTAAGGTTTCTTTAGGCATCTTATTTCCCGAATGTATTTGCCGCGCAATCAGGGAATTTAGTGATAAAATAACAGTTTATCTTTCTAACAAACTTCTTCTTTTGCCTTTTATTTCATATTAAAAGCTTTAGTCGTAAACATTTGATTTAATGACTTGAATTTGACGATCTCTTAAAGCTAAAACTTTAAAACTTAACGAGCTTTTCATAATAGGAACGATTTGACGTTCTGAAGAATAAAATGTTATTACAAAACAATATGTTGTACCCAAGGTTTAAGAGTGAAGACCAAACTTACATTAATATATGGTAAAACATAGCATGGAATCCACGCGGCCTCTCAAGAAAGTTATGCAAATGGTTTTGAAATATTCGATATCGCGGGTCTCTCTGCCTGACGGGCTTATAAACGATGGGTCGGCCCAATAGACTCATCCTCTGTTGTTGCGATCTTTTACAGGCGGCGAAAGCAGTTAGCGATGGTGACCGCGATCGAGACCGCGATCGAAAAAATCTTATTATGTCACTCTCGCAGCGCTCGTGATGGTTATGTCCATCACTACTGCCTTTTCCATTTTCAACATCTGTCAACTCCAGAAATTCCACTCTTGCTTTACGTTCCTTCGCATGTGAAATAATGTTGACATCACTTCTATTTGAGGCCATCATTATAGAGATCGGATGATAGCAATGATTATTGTTTTCGTTCTGATATATTTGTTGAGGTTCACTTTCCTCCAATTCCAATGATTCGTCTGACGATTCACTGGCCGACACTATCGTCATATTTTATTATCTCTTTTATGCTCCAATCATGACCCGAATTTGTTTTTCTTCTTCATTCATAAAACTAATCCAAGTTATTTAGACGTTCGTCAAAGTGAACTCCAATCTAATTTGAGTGCAGATTAATGTGACAAAATAATTCATTTGATTAGTCGTCTCAGATTTGACTCATGAACAGGCGTTCACTTCAATATAAGAGATATTTCGTGGACTCAATCAAATGTTCTCATTTCAAAGTTTTACTTCGAATAACTTGTGTCGAAAACAGCTTTTGCTGGTTATAATCAAACATGAATGGCAAAAATAGTTCCACAAAAATATGCTCAGTACTAGTCAGCAAATTATGGTTAAAGGATTGGTCTGATGCAATAATAATAGGTTGAAGTGGTCCCACTTCTCACAAGTGGTATACATATGTACTTATGTTTATCAATTGTTTTGATATGTGGTCAAATTTTTATTAAATATCGTACGATGGCTTCTAATTGTAAATTAGTCTGAACGAAAGTTATTCACTTTAGTGGGAGACGTGCTTCAATTTCAGTGAGACTTCATTACTACACTCTATGAAGTACTATAGTATTCGTGATATTCGAGTCCCAACTCGAATACAGTAATACTAATACAGTATATCTATGAATGAATTTGCTGTAATAAAACTTTTTTCATAGTTAACATACTCGTTAACTGTTAACGCGATATTTAATAATTATGATTGGATTAATCAAATATTTATGCAAATGAAGGACAAAATAGTTTGATCGTAAGAGTCACACATTTTTCATTAGTAATGCATCAGAAAATTGTTTCCAAAAAACTAAATCGCAATTTTGGGCGAATAATTTGTTGAGAATAGTAGCGTTAATATTAATAGTATTGCGGGCATAAGTGTGACAAGTATTGTAAAGACGTTTTCTAATAGTCTTATGTGTGCCTCAACAAAATAAGAAACATATTAGAGTCATGACAGCAGCACGAAATGCAAATTACATTATCATAAACTGAAAAAAGCATTCAATTTATGAACTATCAAAATGAATCAGTTCTTGTAATTTATAAGGTTATAAGATTATTCCATACTTTGTTAGTTTTGAGCACTAAACTCGATAACTATTTGTTTTGCAAAAGTAAAGTTCTTTACGTTTGATGGAATGATTCGCACAACTGTTTAGTCAGTTTGTTGAACAAAACTCGATCAATCTGTCAAACCAATATGATTTGTCTAGGCATTCACAGCATTCACCAAATCAAAGCACCACATATTCTCATATTAATAAAAACTCGTCTAATCAAAAGTCTCTCAACTACATTACGAGCATTTTATTGCGCGCAAAAGTCTATAATTAAAGTGTCTCCATATTCAATATATTTACGACATCCGCTGTAAAATTTCATAAGAGTCCGATGGCTACTAAACTTAATTTAAGTCGGATTGAAAATACAAATGTGTTTTCTTTACACTCACAAATACAATGAAAACGCGCAAAAATCGTTGAAAAGTGTTTCGGAAGCAAAAAGTGAAAAACTTTTGGAAGAGTTGTTTATATGGCTCTCTCAAAAGCTAAACTGTGCAGAATTATATTTATATTAGTTATTGAATTGTCAACAGTGATACTAACTTAGAAGTACTTCACATTATTTCTTATGTGACACAAAAGCTTTTCTAACTTGTATTGATAGTGACACTATTATTATTTGTGACATATTCTGCCTCTCGCACTAACACACACTGAATCCCTTTTGGTATACATAACCTAAAGGTTTATGGATGCTATTGAGGAGTGAAACAGAATGTTGCACTTATCCCACTATTGAGCAGAAGCAGTTCTTCAGCTCCTTTTCTAAAGGTATTTTCAGCTCATACAATGTTTTTGGCACATTTTTTTCCTATATATTGATATACATTCTATCATTTGAACTCAGGACTAACGATACACGAAGAGAGCAATTATTTTGAAAAATCAAGAGAACATTTTGTACACACTCTCTATCGAAAGTAATGAAAGTTTTTACGAGTTCATGTCTAACACAGTTATTATTCAACTGAAGGATATTAAGAGTTTTGATTTGCCTTATATGAAGCTTGCTATTCAATAGCAAATAATGCATTAGTGATGCGAAAATAAAAAATAGTGAATAAAGTTAAAGTAGAAGTTGTCAATGGTTTAATTAAATGCAATCCAGAGCTCCACTCATAGCAACTCTCTATTCATCTCTAGTCTCTCTTTTTTCTTCTCTTTTTTGCCTCAATTAGGATAGAGATCATTAACAGGCCTAGTATTAGATGTCAAATACTTACATTTACCTTTCATTTTGTGAACTAGAGAACACAATTAGACGTTAGTAGATTAAATTTAGACGTCATTTGAAAATGGAGATACTCATGTAGTATTAATCTAATTAGAAATTAGCATCAGCAATAATGCTTTCATCTATAGTATATTTCAAGTAAAGAAAATCAAACTAGAGTTCACTCAAATTCATTAATCACAACAATAAATTGAGCTTTAAATCTTTGTTTTTTACTCTCAATAAAATTGTTGTTCTGTCTAAGTCAGAGGTTTTATGACAGAATCATGCTTTAAAATATGTTTGGATCAAATTTAAACACATGGTTCTGTTAAATATTTTAAGAATAGAAGGCGAACAGCGTTAACGAAGTTTTCGTAAGTACTGGTATTTATTTATTTATTAAAGGACTTCATTTCATAAATATTTAGCTTTATTGAACTTGTAAATAGGCTGTGCAATATTTCTAAGAAGTTAAAATGTCACCAGTTCTAACAAAACAATTTAATGATTCTTTGCAGTTTTGCTAAAAATTTGCACTCTTTAACACACTTAAATCTAATATAATGTCAATTCTAGAGTGATCTATTGGTTAATCTAAGAAACATGAAACACAATCTCTTATCTCCGCCTTCATGTAATCATCTCCAGCATAAGATATTCAAACTAATTATAATGAATATGAGTGTTTTGCACAAAAATGTATTACATGAAACAACGTCAAAATTAGTGTAAAAGTTAATTATCTTATACTAAAAGAAGAATGTTTAAAAAAGCTGTGTATTAGATGAGAGCTTTATGTTATCTCTTGAGCTATCTTTGAAACTTGATGAGGAGTGCTCACGCATTAGCATGACTTCCTCACAACTTTAATGATATAACATAACTTTTTCGATTGAAGCACTCCACCACTCAAATCAATGTCCTAGGAGGAAATACATTTCCATACACTTATATCCTAATGTATGTCAAGTGTCGATTCAAATTATTTTACATTGGTTTTTTATTTGCTCGAAATTGCAAACTAAATAAGTTAGGTTATAAAAAGTCTCTACTCAATTTGCAATGTGATACACAAAAGTCAGATACAATATAAAGACCACAAAAGCCAACTTTATTCCCAGATCTAAAACCAAGTTATTTACTGAGCAGAGCAAAAATTGAACAGACTTTAATGAACAGAGATGCGTCGTTACTCAGATTGCACTGAAAACTGCATCAAAACTTTAAGGTCTATCATATCTACTAAAATTGCAACATTCTTAGAAAGTTTCACTCTGAAAAATCTAATCATAAATTATTTAGTATTCAATTTTAGAACTCCAAAAATAAATCAAAAACTACTCAAATAAAGTATTAATAAATATTCACAAGCAAAGTAATGTCACGCTTATTAAATTTATTATTGAAATCCTGACTTTTAATAAAATTTGATATAATTACTTATTTTAAACATATAATTGGATAATGCCAAAATAATGTTTCTTTCATAGCACTTATTTAAAAATGTCATTAACACTATCTATTTTTAGTCGAATAATCAAAATAATTACTAATATATGATTCTATCATTCAAAAATGGTGGGGCTATTGTTTCGGAAATACTTTTCTGCAAAATTTCTGTTCCAAAAGTTTGAGAGACAGGAGCAGACTATAGAAATGATAGGAATTTTCATTAACAAAATAAATCTACTATGAAGTAAAGAATTTGGAAGGCCTACGATTTTCACGCAGGCAAAGAGTTTTCTTATATATATATTCAGATCTATTTGCGACAGATTTCTATTTTCTACATATCAACAGAATATATTAGTTGTGTTCAGATACGAAACATGGACATCCATGAAATGCATTGGGAATTGAATTGTAAACTCAAGCCACACATTAAAGAGAAGCGAAAAGAATAGACTTTATCTCCAGTCTGATTGTAAGTATCAGCAAATTTCAGAGGAATAAATTCACATAAAATATCAGGATTAAATTGTTTCCAAGTCAAGAGTATCGATATCTCTTTTTTGATCGTGGTTTACAGCGATATACATCAATGACAGCTCTAAAAACTGAATTCTTAGATACTTGGCTTATTCATGAGTTGGATAAGGAAAATTCAGGAATAGGTTTTGTTGCTATTGGTTTGTCTCAAAGTAGAGGTTTTTCATGTTTATTATCGATAATAGAGAGTACGGGATACGTCAAATTCTTATAAATGGAAAATTCTTTAAAGATACGAGATCTAATCTTGAAAATAAATCTTGAAAGCTAGAACCTTAAAAGCAGGCGATAGAATCTACAAATTTTGGTCATAGTATTCTAATCCAGGGTTTTTCAACCGGCGGTACGTGTACCAGTAGGTGGTACGCAACAAAGTTTGTATAACCACAGTAAAATGTTCGTTAATAATATCAGATCCCTGAAACATTTTGAGATTTACTTCTCAAATTTGAACTCGTCTGAGGTTGATTGGATTAAGTGTTCGTTAAATGTCTACAGTCAATTGCAGAATCTTAGCATCAAAATAGAAACCAATTAATTGAGATTTCTTGTCATTCAACTCTTAAGTTAAGGTTTAGGAATTTGTCATCTGAGAACTTTCGAATCTAATTAGACAAACAATATGAAGAACTTTCAATATCAGCTGTTCGTTATCTTCTTGTCTTCTCTTCGACTTATTTATGCGAAACGCTTTTTATTCTTTACTTTCAGTCAAAGCTAAGAATAAAAGAAAACTAAATGTCGAAAATGACTTGAGATTATGTTTGACTAATGTCAAGCCTGGAACTAATACCGATGAAAACAGTCACAAATTTCCCATTGTGTATATATTCTCAAGTATACACTCACTATATTTGTAAAAATAATTTAACTTGAAGTGTAAACTAAAATCATAAGAATTTCTTGGTGGTCCGCAGTATGAAAAAGGTTGAGAACCGCGGTTCTAACCAATATTCAGTGTAAATAAGCATTATACGAGAGCAATCCATTTCAAAATTCATTTCAAGCATTAATAATGCATTCATCTGAAAATTGTGTCAGATTTAAGCTTTTAAAGAGATTTGAACTTATTTTCTCTATTAAGTGTTCTATATATAAACTTTTCGAAAGTTCACTTCTAGTTACTACTTGAAATAAAGTTTCTTTTTTTAATGTGCTTTATCGAAAAGAAGTATTGGCAGTGCTTTTCTTAAGTATTATTATTTTAGGAACCAATAAAATGTTTGAATCTTCGTTCTTAGAAAATTGCAAAAATACAAACGGAAATTGCAAAAGAAATAACTGTTTGTGCGCGACTTCTTTAAATCAATTTTCGCGTTGAAATTGAAAATTTCCAACCATTTATTTCCAAGAAATCCGATATTTTGTCGGATAAAAGTTAATAAAGTTAGAAAACATCTTTGATGTTATGGTAATATATAGAACGGATAGAAAAGAGATACTGAAGATAGTGAGAAAATGAATGATGACTAAAAAGTTTTTAACTTAAAAAAACTTAAAATGCAAATAAATCATCAACAAGATAATTAAATTCAAAAAGATATGAGAATAGTTTGACAAATAACTGTAAAGACTTTCATTTCTCAGAATTGAGATAAAAACTGTTTCATAAAAATAATGTCTGAATAATAACTTTTAAGATTGAGTCATAGTATAGATATTGAAAACTACTTTGAAAAATCTTAAGAGGAATGAATTATTATAAGTTGATACCTCTTTTCAAAAATTTGCAAATTGTAAGAAATAATATGATTGAATGCATAATCTAAGTGAAAAGATAAACGAATATTGGCTGATGAATTGGCATACTAAATTAGATAGTAAATAAGTTTGAATGGAAGCCGATAAGCGGCGCCAGTCGCGCAAGCAATCGATTTGTGCAAAATGTTGGTTTGTACTAAGTTTAGAAAACTTTACGAGCGGTAAAAAACTGTTGATTGATCATAAGACTAATCTACATTTTAGATTAATAATCTTATGATATCTAGAGCATTTGATATGTCGATGTAACTTTCTCAGTATTCTTGTTTAATTTATTTGATAATTAATCGCTGTTTGAATAGAAGATAAACTTGACTTCGTGTTATGTTTGCCAAAATGAAAACAGTATATTCCTAATATTCTTAATGTTCTTAATAGAGAAAGATTCTAAGAATGGTTTTGCCAGGCATTCCTTTCATGGTTAGGGCAAAACATAGTTATTCTTATTATGTATTATTCTAGAAATGATAGATTGCAAGCAATAGTAGTGTGGGTTTTATACGTTTGGCTTTTTAAAAATAATATAAAAAATATCATTTCTATATAAATGGCTGGGAAAAAGTTCATGTGACGTCTTATAAGAATTGAGCCTAAATTTCATTTATATTAAATAATTTTAGTTCGAATACCTGAATATTTTTATAACATATTATTTATTTATTCTAATTTAAAACGTATAAAATATGAAACTGAGCTTTTCATAAGAGTCCTGCAATTATTCTGAGGGAAAAATAGAGCGAATCCACAATTACTCGCAGTTGTATATAAATGCAATTTTCGCAAATAAATTATGAAATGGGTTTCAACCTATAAATAACCTATTTTAAGCATAAGTATCCAATTAATAGAATGATTGCCTGTATTTCAGTGAACTCGTTTCAGGATTTTTCAAGTAATAATTATTACTGACATACGCAAATAATTGAATGCTCTTAAACATGAAAACATAGAAATAAGATAATGAAAAATTATCAAAATTCTATATTTTCCGTTAATTACTATGTAGAAAATAACTCTACTATTGAGTGCAGTTTCAAACATCGGAAACTACGAAATTTGGTCTGAGTTTTGATTGAAGTTTGAGTCATTTTTGTCGGTTATAATTGTAATAAAAAGGCAAATAAACCATTATTATATGACATTTTTGTATTTATTTACATATTTATTCGTTCAATTAATGGTCTGCTCACTGCTCACACAAAATGTTATCCCTTGAGAACCGAAAAGATAAAAAGTATTTGAGGACTTTTGTAGAATCATAATAAACATTTGCTGATTAATAGTTATTGCATTGACATAAATCAACATTAGCTCAGAGACAGCTTCGTTTATGGTTTATGATATAAATATTTGTGAATATTCAGAATGAGTACAGTATATAACAGTAAATACGAATGCATTTAAGTAAAAACAAGCCGTCATTTCTCAACTTATGTTCAATTGAAAGTCAACAATAACTCTAATAGAGACGATTCGGCAATAACTTTAATCAAAGTCATCATTCAATAGATGTGTTTGAGTTAATAAATATTGGACAAACTTATAAAATATAAGCATTTTTAGAGACAACTCTAATAATCGACTTGATTGTAAATTATTGATAACTCTTCTACAAATCTGTAGCTCTCTAACTCGCTATGCTCTTCAATGGGTTCAATTGCTTTTAGCTGCCACATCAGATATGCTATCGATCTTCTGTTAAAACCATTAAGCACTATAAAAATAATAATAAATTGATTTTGGCTTCATTACCAATTATTCTATTAAATAACAAGTCAAACATTGCTAGTAAGCAATAATAAAATAATCTTTACCCAGAAATTGATTACTAGAGAAAACGAAGCAGTAGAAATGAAAGAACTCAACTCACGATAAGATTGCCGTAAATTTTAGGTTTCTGTTTGCGCTAAATTAAAGCTTATCTACTGGGCTTTAATTTGATGCATTGCGACAAAATTAATTCATGAATAGTAAACAAATTTATTCATAATCAGTGCCCAAAAATAGCTTCCAGGCTGCGTTAAAGTTAACGTATTTTAAGATTGGGTTCCAAAGATTTAGACAAGTTTTCAACTTAGATTAAACTTCGTTTTCAGATAGAATTAAGTAATTAAAAACTTTTACTCATATTTATTGATTAGGTGAACTAACTAATAATTTTAGGTACAATCATCCAATTTTAAGTTCGGAAGAATTAAACTTTCCATAGAAGCAGGATTTTTCCTGTAGAAACAGCCTTTTGAAGTGATCCACTCCTAATCGAATTGAGCTAATTCAATTGTTTCTTAATTCATGCTTGGAAGCTTCTAGACTTAGAATACATATTAGCTTCAAGCGGTAAATTTCAACTTTTTAAAAATGAATTATGCCGGAAATGGTTTCATTTTTACTTATCTATTAGTAAATTTTTTAGTACATCGAACATTTTTCTTGCTTCAAATTCTCATAGGAATAAAAATTGGAGTCACTCAAGCTTATTCAGTGCATTTATTCATACTGTACTTAAATCGATACTTATATAGCTCTCGAAAAGTTCAATATTATATACCTTTGATATATAAGTGATAGCCATTTAAAACGTCATAACTTATGTTGAGTAACGCAAAGCAAACCCAAATGTCACTCAACAGTAAAGCTGATGTGCTTTACATGAGTGGTGATAAAAGACTTTTACGGAATGCTCAAACTTTTTACAACTATCAGGTATTTATATGCTTAAGCAAATGTATCTTCGCGCTGGCATTTTTTGTGTCACTACTCAATTCAAATTAGGATAAGCAACGAAAAGAGCCAAATAGAGTTATTATTTAGTTGACGGCAAATAAATTGCAATTATGTTGAAATGCAGAAAACATAATAAGACAGACATAATGTCAACTTGATTCAGATCTATTTATGCATTAGTTTATCAAATTGGCACTTCCAAACCACATAACACCGCTCTAACGGTTTCAATCGTTTTCCAGCATATTTACAATTTTAGGTCAAATTTATTTATACTGAACATTTGATAAACAATGTCGATCTATCAACAAATATTTTAAACATTAAATGTGTTCAATTCATTACAGTTCTTAATTAATATTCGTCAATTGTTAGTTTTTAAAAATGCCTCATTCACATAATCTTCAGTTTTAAATCGTAATTTAATCTAAAATTCAATCTATTGAGTTGGTGTCAGAATTTCAGATTTTCGTGTAAAAGACAAACTTGTATTTATTGGGTCAAAATAAATCTTTTTGACGGTTTGGACAAAACGTGAAGACACTTCAAAAAAGCGATAGCAGATTTCAAATTCAATTCTATTCGCGTTTTTTTAGATTCAAGTAATAAGAAATGGAAGTGTTTCTATTGTATTGAAAAATCTTTTATTAAAACATAGATTGTTTTTCTTTTTATCTTATTACAAATTGAAAGTAAAAGTTTTGGCACTTGAAAAAGTGACTTTTCGGTTTAAACTTACCTACCATTTAATTTAGTTTGCATTGAATCATTTGAGTAGACTCTACGTTTATGTTAATTGCAATTCATGCAATTAATCGTGTAGCACAATAATTCAGATAATTACTAACAATACATCCGATACTTATTGCATTGAAACTACCTCTCAGTTGAATTATTGAATTAGGCAAAAATATAATACTAACTTAAATTGACATAAATCAAAATTTATGGAATCACGTATTACGTAGTTGTTCGCATCACTTTCAATAGATATGGATCGCAATAGACTTATGCCAGTAATCAGCTTCTGATCATAGTTCTATCATTTTGATTAATGGATTAAGTGATGTATGGCCTGCAGCACCAAAATAATCTTTGAATACAAATTGATTTTTTGATTACATTAGGAGTTCACATCTAATTATGGCACCAAACTGCAGATAATGTATAGAAATAACGATAATCGAAGTGTGAACAATAGATTGTACTTCATCATTTTGTAAGAAAATGAATTAAATTATCTTGTAATAAGCTTGTGTTAATGTATACATTTCAAATTTAAAGATATTGCACTGTAGAATCGATAGGCATTTTTCAAATATGTCATCTTAATCATAACTATCAGATCATAATCGCAACAAATAAAAGACTACAACTTTTAATATGTGTAAAGAATAAGGTATGAAGAATAAAATTAATAATCTAAAGTCTAAAATGGAATGTAACGCGTCTTTGATTTGCTAGATTTATAGAGAAAAATTCAAATTACTTTAATCTCTGAATTCTGTTCCCGGCGAGTGACTAATGCAGCAAATACTAAGAAGAACAATTTGGAGAATTTTTTATCTATTGAGTTGCGTCAACTGTTCTCTAAAAACAAATAACTGAACAAGAGATAGAAAAACGTTCATAGCTGGTTTGCAAATTAGAAATTGCCGAGACTTTACGCAGCAAGTATGTCAAAAATGTAATGTTTTACTATGAGATATAATATTTATTATGTCCAGTTGGTATTTTAATCGACAAAAACAAATGGCATTATTATCTCTCCGATAGTTGAGTTGAGATGAACACGACAGCCTTTACTAAAACAAATGCTGTTCACAGTTACTATAAATTGAAACTGATTTGTCACGTCTCGTCTGCACTGCAATTCTAAAATAGAACTTCTTTTGGTGGGCAAATAGCTATTCAAATGAAAAAAGGTTTACAGTAGCAAATCTTGCGTTATATCACTCACTACAAAAGTTATAAACAGAAAGTTATAAATTATTAAATTATATAGAATTAAGCGCGAACTTGCAGTTAAGAATTCTTAGTCCCTTAGGCTTAAGCACTGGATTTGTTCCATTGGGACAAACGCACGAATGACTAACATTTGAGAAGATATTGAGGAATGAGATTGCTACGAAACTGAACTTTCTTGTTAGAACGTCCATATGAAAGCCTCATATAATCACTACAATATTAGTAGTAGTGGTAGTATACCATTGTGAAACACATCATTATGATTGTCATACAAACTAAAGGGAGACATCACTTATTGAAACGAAATTGAACTAAAATTGCCAAATAGGTCTATCGTAAATCCCTCGCTCTGTAATCTTTCAAATGTTTTGTTTGCGACATAAACTTTTGACATTTAACAATAGAATGATTTTGAAAATTTGTTATAAGCGCCGCTGTTTGTATTTGGTTGTAAAGTAATATCAATTTTCTTGAGCCTCTTCTCACACTTGGCTAAACTCTTGTGAAAAGTAAAATAAGTTTGGTATATAGGGCCTTAAATGAAGTCATTCGATGACAAAATTCAGTACAAACATAATTCAGATTTTTAACAGAAGCTTAAGAACAAACTATTCTGAAGCACATTCTAATGATATAAAAGTAATTTAGGAATTGAATTCAACTTTTGAATTTAAATATATTACTCCACTGATAACCTAATGCAACACATTTGTAGTTGTAATTAGTATTCAATTTGTGAGCTCACAATATAATACTCTGTTACGAGTGAGAGACAAACTAATTTAAATACACTTATTCTACGCCTTCACTGACAAAACTCTGTTGACGAGCAAAAGTATAAAATGAACAGCAGCTTTATAGTGATTATCTCATAGAACAGTCATTAGTGATAGTAATGCACTGATTAAAAAGTTAAAAATTTATAGTTTTGATTTGGCGCAATTAAATGTGAAAAATTTGCAAACTATTCAAATGTTAAATGCTTAGAAATGTTGGTTGTTTGCAAGAAAACTTGAGTCCAGGAAGCCTCTAAAACAATTTTCCTAACTCTTAAATTGCATTCAATCTAATAAGCTGTATTTGAACGCAAACGTTCACTGACTTCTCATTTAATAAAATTCATTTTTGTTAATAAAATTCATTTTTGTTAATAAAATTCATTTTTGTAATAATACTAAAACTGATGCTTAGGAGAGCAGATATTGCTATGTAATAATTTAGTAGAGCTCATAGTTACGAGACATAAACAGAATTAAATTTAAGTCTGACTCGTTAGCTGAAAGTCGAAATGATGAGCAATGCTTTTGAACTTTGGCTTAAAGGCTAAGTCTATTAGTTGAAACATCTTTCGTGAGTCAAAGCAAATGTTAACAACACAACAAATCTTATTAACAGATCGGATGTTTCGGATTTCGTAAACTTTTATATTATTAAGACCTTCATCCTCGTGGGACAGCAACATGTCTTTATTAATCTTAATACAATACAAGTAAATCAAGTTTTATTTACTGTTAAAACACTGCTTCTCTTAGGTCTAATACTTTTCCGAAGTCTATTCTCTTCGTAATTATCTAAAAGTTTGTACTTAAGAGTAATTGTATTGTTTCGAGACAATCTATTCAATCAATCATATGATAGTTTCGTAATGCAGTTGTACTTTATTTGATGAGACAATTTAAGGTAAAATATAAAATGATTAACATTATTGTTCAGTTTTGCTAATTAAACACTAAACTATATTAAATGTTTGAAAAAATTCGAATCTAGTGCTTAATTAATTGCGTCAAAGTACTAAAACACTTTTAATGGGTTTACATTTTCGAATATAATTAAGCACGTATGCTTAACAAGGGTTGCGGTTCCCCTTTCATGCAATTGGGTTCTTCAGACTCTTCTGCCTCTACAACACATAGAATAACAGATATTGCTTCTACTATTTGTATAGCAATACTTTGAAGTACGAGTAAAAATTGGTTGTTAAGTGTTACTTTTATAGCGATAAAGTCTGTCGCGCCTACTCATAAAAGATCAACTTTAATAGCATTTCAATTATTGAATTGATTTGAACAAAGTAAAAGTTATGCGTCAAATTATTATTCAGATATCTTATTGTATCATTGAAGTGTTCAATTTGTCTTAAAATTGACTTCATATTAATTGATTAATCTAAACTCGACGATGTAAGTCTATTAGAGTTTATCAATATAATAGTGAGCAATAGCATCAAATTCATAACTTATACTCAATAATTTGAACGGACATCATATTATCGAAATTTGTAACGATTCTTCGAATTTTAGTTTCAGTACATAACTACATCTGAGTTTAAAATTAATGAAAGGATTTTCACGCAGACAGTGGTAGAAAACGTTGAAATGAATAATGTACATGTATTGATTGTGTTGAACTGTTGACTAAAAATCAATTTTCGCTTCACATTCCAAAAAATTAGCCCAAACTCGAATTGTAATCATAAGCTTCAAACGCGAATGCCATGAAAAAATCAACTTTTAACCAAAAATTCATAAAAGTAGTTGAGTTGAAAACTAAAGTCGAGACAGCATTAGAAGTATTGTTTAGAAATTCAAAAAAGTCTTCCTTTTCTTATTGTTTACCAAAGCATATTTGAAGTTGAAGTCCCAAACTTATTGCAAATTCATATAGTCGTATTCCTTTAGCTTCATTCAATCTCATCGATATAAAAGACAAACAATGCAGTCATGTTTAGATTAGTCTAACTGTCTTCACGTAAAACTAAAGCTTTTCCAGTTTGAACAATTTTTTCAAAAACACTTTCTTTGATTGTTGGTATTTTTGCACGAGTTTTGTTGAATTAACTTGGAAACGGTTGTTTTATATATTTGATTCATCATTACTTCGTTTTATTAGGTGTAACAAGCTCGAAAGAAGAGTTGTCGACAATTTAACGAGATTTATGCATAATTTTATACAAATATTTAAATTATACTTGTAGATCAAGGTTTCATCTAAAACTCACATTCAAACAGTAATATCTCAATATAGTGAATGACTCAGATCGATACTCCTCAGTCGCTATAAAAAGGCACACCATTTTATTTAATTTTCATTAAGATCACTTTTAACTTACTATACCTCACTAATTCATATCTTAACTGACTCTTGAATACTTCACGTATTAAATATTGACTCATAATATGAAAAAAAGTCTAGCTTGAAAATAATAATTATTGAGAGAAATTTTCGCTTGTAAATGTTTTAATTTTTGACCTCTTACTGAAATTGAAGTTAATCAACTGTTATCATTCAAATACATCCATAACACGAGACACTTGGGCTCAAACTTAAGTCTGAGTATATTTCTCTGACAAAAAGCTATTTTCACTGTAAAAAGATGATAAATTATACTACGAGGACCTAAATTTTCATTCACACTATCAAGAATTCGCTATAGAAAGGCTCACTATATCGAGATATTAGTGTGCTTACAATTCAATGTAATTCATTTAAGTAGTCAAGCCAACAAAGTGTAACATTTTTTTCAATTAAAAATGTTGTTCAATATAAGCTTGAAACCAGGATTAACTTTGAGTGAAGAACTAAATGTATGAAATGTTCATTTGTATGATTTCTTTATTGTACTTATCGAACTTCCATTTGAGTAATATTTGGCCAACTACATTGCAAATTAACAGTTAAATAAGCGTGCTTGTTATAAAATCGAACGAAAGCTAACTTTGGCCAGATATATATATATATAAAGTACCGTCTCTTTCGGTTAAATTAGGCATTCTTCAGCAAATTGCGGTTCAAAAGATTACTATCTGTCCAGCAGTACAATTAGCATCTCTCAAGTTTAGTATACAATTAACTTTCCATTCATTACTAAGTCTGTTATTGAGACAAATGTGTCTTTTCGCTAATAGTCAATGAGTCCTTCCGAAAATTACTTTTATCAGAACTTTATCGCAAAGTGCATTTCGTTCAAATTTATTTTCCATAATCGCTAAATATAAAATATTAATAAGAGTAGTAATGGTTGAACAAAATGATTCAAATAGGCCATAAAATTGAAGCTAAAATAACAATTTAATTGAATACTCATGATATAAATCTAGTGACCATAATTTGCAAAACCATTTTGTGTGCTTGGAACAAAAATGTATTTTATAGCACACTGTTTTCTCATCGAAATGTAGCCATTCGACGGCATTGATAGTGAACGTGTCGAAAAATTATTGAATCAAAAATCGAGACTAGATTTGATGTTGAAGCAAAGTAGTATCACTTAAGTGGAGATTAATGAAACACTGATAATGCCTTTAGTTCATAGTTCGATATAGAGTGCAGTTTTCTATTGATCAATTCCATAACTACTTCTATTATATATTTGATGTGCTCATTTTTTCAATTAATTTGTTTTTCATATATTAATCCACATTGTTTTATAAACTTCTTCAATAGCTAATAATGCATTTTAATGAATGAATATATACGTTAAGATTCCCATTAATGAACTAATGTGACAATTAATATAATGATGTCAACTCATTAAACATAATCAAAATTGGAAAAAGTAATCTAATTGATTCAAATCATACTTAATATCACTGATAAATAATAAACGTTTCATTTGCAAAAACACGATTCTATATTTATTTGCTGGAATTTCTGAGTGATTTCATGATTATAGTAAAAATAATTTTTGTACGAAATAGGATTCCAGATTGAAAACAATTTGGAGAACCGAATATTAAGGTAAAGTCTCGTTAAACTCAATTACAAACTAATGCGTGTGTGCGCAGTGGAATAAGAGAACGCTCCAAGCGATCACTTTCAAATATTGTTGCTATTCTATGGAAGCACTATTGAATATATTATTTTGTATTTTTGCATTCACAATCACTCAAAGTGACGAAAGTACCTAGATTACTAACAACACTCTCATATAGAATTTTGATTTTGAATTTTAATAAGCCAACAAATGAATCAAATCTAGTAGAGCTCAAACATATGATTCATGTCATACTCTTGAAAGATATGTTTTGAAACACTATTGAAAGTTGTATTAGATGTGTTAAAAGGAGCGAGAGATAAGGCCCCCTCGATCCGTATTATATTCTGTTTGACGAGAATTAGAAAAACAGCCATTTATTTATTATATGAGTAGAGAATTAATGGCACTAATTTGAGAACAGCTCTAACAAAACCAAATACTGATTACTAAGATAAACATTTTTTAATGTTCATCATAAATATTCTTATTCTTCGTCAAAAGTGTTATTATTTCTCATTTAAGCTCATGATAAATGAATTTATGGCGAAATAAGCCCTACTGTTGAACATTGAAAATAAAATGCCTTTCCTTAAATATATCATTGAATAGCATTCGCAAATTAATTATTTTCGGTTAGATATCAATCAAAATAATAATGGTTTAATTTATATTATAGCATATATTTATTATACTTAATAAAAATGTACGCAAAAATTCATGTATTTTTCAGAATCAATAATTAATGCTTCCGTTGTTTGACAGTATTGCTAAAGTGTGCAAAATTCAATCACTTGTTTATTATGACTTTAAACGGAATGTAAAGGAGTAAGAATAGAAAATTAGATTTAATCCAATGTAAAAATTATGGTGAATGTTGAGAATATATAATACAAATTAAATACCTCAGGCTTTTATATACAGTCGACCTAACACCGACTTTGTTTAATTATTCAGTGCTCTTCTTCGTTGATAAAGTTTATGTAATTCTTGACAAATGATTTGATTTGTGTGATTGCATTTTTTTAAACATTCAAAGCATGTGTACTTAATGTCGTTCGCTAAATAGGCGTTAAAAGTTACCAAGAATAGCTAAATCTTAAAACAGCTCGACTTAAGAGTCTGAGATAAGTTAATTTTAGGTTAAGAACTGATGATAAGTTGCAATAACTTTCTATTCGTTGTAGATTAAAAATGAAATATATTTACACGTGATTATTTCAAAAGAGAAAGTAATTAGCATTACAAACATGTTTGAAAATTATAACAAAAGTTAACTGAAAAGTTGAACTCGTCCAGTTATTGTGTTCATTTGTTTGGTGAGATTTAGACGAATTTATGAGTTGAGTGTGTCTACTCTCTAATAACTAGTAGTACTTTTGTCACTCTTATTTGTTTGAGTTAATCCTAGTCTGGAGCACACATTTAATAAGACCTTTGTTTCTGCTTTATTCGTGAGAAGAGAAAGTTTGTTGCGAATCAGAATAGATCTGAAACGAAAATACTATTTCGAAGTATATTATTATAGTTGTTTAGCTTACGGTTGCAGATTATTCAGAACTAGCAAAAAGTAATAATATGCTACTTCAATAATCAATTTGACTATAAAAAAAATAATAACAATAATAAAACAGTTATTCTTAAAAAAAAAAGAAGTTGCATATCTATCAATTTTTAAATTAATAAAAACAAATTTTAGATATGAGTTGTATTATTCTGAAAATAAAAGAAATCTACCATTGTTTGAGTCACAGAATTGTTCATGAAACAAATAAATGCATCCTCAATTGAAAGTAAGACTAGATGGCAACTGATCTATTTTTAATATGATGGTGAGTTTATTGCATGTTTTCATAAAATTGGTTTTGAGGCTTATTAAACTTGAACCAAAACAAAATAGACTTTATTGCGATTGATATATTGCTATTTGTGAGTATTGGATCATTTAATATAAAACTGAGTTTCGTTTTTTCATAATATAGTATTTTGTTTTGATAGACCTGAAGACTTGTCAGTTGCTTTAACTTGGATCTACTGAAAAAGTTGATTTACATAAGTATGCATAAAGCAAAGTGAGATGTAATGGATGTAAATATATAAAAAATAATGAAAGCCATGATGAAAAATGTGAGACAACATTTGTGCCATTTGCAATATTTGCAAAAATCAAAGAATATAGAGACTATAATCTCAGTATTTATAATATACTAGTGATTTATTTACATAATAAGTAAACTAATTATAGAGAGTATCTGTTCCTTTCACTTTTGTATTATTATTAGAATATTTGCTATCAAAAGTTTTAAGAGCTATAGACCTCAGTTTCCAATAGAGCTTCAATGCTGAACAAATTAATAATATGTTAAGTGGAGGGATAATAATCTTAGAGAAAAAACATGACACGATAGTTAATTTTAGTTCACTGCATATTTTAGACTAAAGAGGTTCTGTCTTATCTTTCATCACATGTCTGAAAAGATTTTCATAAAATATTACATCCAAAATCTGACAAACTGTCAAATTAGTTCGATAGTGAAAATCGCATCAAATTTCATATAGTTTATTATTTATATTCAATTAATTAATTGTTATATAATTTAGGCAATTATAGGCCTTAAGTTTAAGATCACTTTAATATTCAAAATGAATTGATTTCTGCTTATCGCTGAGTCTAAATCAACAAATGAATCAATAACTGATCTTCTGGTTGTATTCTGATAGTTATAGTAGAAGTTGCAAAATGTATTGCACTCAACATGAGAGCCCTAAACTTATTCAACAGCTTACTTCGATCTATTATCCCGTTTTTGTCTACCAGCTCTTATTTAGTCGATCAAACTTTTCAACTTGATTTGCATTAGCTTAAGGACATTACGAGAGAATCCATTAATTTTAGGTTAAAAATTTGATGCATCGAAACTTATTTTGAAAGCGTCAATCATTTTCAAAACTCATTTATATAGTCACGTGACGTCTTAATAATGAGTTATTACGACACTTAAGCAATTGTAGTGTGCAGTTCATTTGGTCTATGGTCTAAGTTGCTCAAATGGTTCAATTCGATACTAAGCCTCAAATCAATAAATGAGAAATCTCAATTTTTACAAAATTGAACCAAACTGCATTACCTAGATTGATTAGTTTGATGTTTTTATGTTGAGATGGTAAAAATCAATCAGATTCATAAACGAGAAAGTTTTAAACGTAAGACACAAATAAGAAATCTAATAAAAAGAATAAATAAGAAGACATTAAACTCTCGATTAGAGTAACTGATCATTAAATTGGAATTGAGTTGAGTCGAAACATAACTATATTTTGGTGAAACAAAATTGAGAACAGAACGTATCCTGATTTCTAAATGTTGTCTTTAGTGATATACACGACTATTTCTCGATAATTTTATCGATTTTTTGATGCATTTATAAGATTCTTTTCTTAAAAAGTGTTTTCCAAATATTTGCCGTTTTCATACAATTTCAAAATTAAATCATCGAATATTGATATGCGTCAAAGTTTTTGATCACACAACTTTACATGATATCAATTTTATGGATACAGTAATCATATAAATTATGGTATGGTATGGAAAATGACATCAAATCATAAGAATGAATCGCCTTCTGTGCGAAAAAGCATTTAAGAAAAATATCTTGTTTAAGAAACTCTAGCGTTCACTTTCATTTATAGTTATTAAATACATTAGTATTATATCTCCAGTAGAATAAAGATTATTAATAGTATAGTGAACTAGTGGAAACTCTTATAGATCAATCAATGCTACAGAAAGAAAACTTTTCAAACCAAAATAAGTGTTCTATTGCTTCAATTCGCACTATTATAATAAAAATAGAGCAGGATTTGATGCGATCTGAAAACGGAAAACAAAGTTTAAGAGTTTCTATTATCTCTGCACTTATCTGTCTTTATGCTCAATAAAACATGAAGCAACCAAATTACTCTTTCTTTATAGTTAACACTGGGTTTTATACTCACACTAAACCATAATTAACTTCTGTAAATAATTCAAAACACTAATCAGTATTGTTGCAAACAAGGCTTAAGCTCAACGTCTAAGTTCAAAACAGAAAAATCATGGACCCATCGAAAAAACTATTCGAAATATATTTTTGGAAATTGAAGTAGGAATCAATATCTACATAAATCTCATAAGAATATTGCGTCAATTAGTTTTGATTGCTGTAATCAGAAAAACTGCTTTCAAATATGCTTTTTGGAGCAATCTCTCTCAAACTTATTCATTAAGACGAAACTTGTTGAACTGTTATTGAAATAATGACATAATTATACAAATTTCGACCAACTCATTTATGTGTTTGGCTTATTTTGCAAAACATTTATAATTAAATGAGACACAATTATAAGCCTGTTACATTTTGGTGATTTTTGAAGCCAGGAACCACAACCCGTATTCATGTTTTTGCTGATCAAATGACAGTTTCCTATTATTTTTTATGGTTTATATGTTCGGTAATAAGAGTAAAATAGTGAGTTTGTATCATAAAGATGAAAAATTGCAAATAACAGCTCGTGTATTTTATGGTGTAAATTAGAACAACGTATTGAACATCTCGCATTTGTTTCACTTACAAAATGAAAGTTTAGAAAAATTTCGTCAAAAACAGTATGGTTTTAAACTCAGCATCAATCGTTTAGACTTTGTATTCAATTTTAAATTAGATTTATTCTTAATTATTTAAAGAGTAGAGTCAGTAATACAAATACAGTACAATCTAATGAAACTTTTTCTTATTACGATTATTTACTAGAGATACATCTCAAACAATATTTATGATCAGATTATTTGCTCAGTGGTTTCGAATAAAAAAGTAAATATATCAATATGGATATCGTACGAGATATAGCTTTTCATGGATTGTTACTGTTCTCTCCAATCTGAACCTCTATTTTCCTCTTTTTTGTCAATCCATTTGGTCACAAATCTGTGCACTATATAAGAGTTGGAATAAAAAACTTTGTCTATCGATAAAATTATAATAGACAGACAAAATGAATTCCATATTCAAATTATACGTCAAAATGATCTAAATCGCAGAACTTGATCACTTTATTTTTATTGGTTAGTTCATAATTTAAAATTGAAGTGCCTTCGAATGAATAGCTTTTCAGATTGTCGCTTCACTATGACCGATGTGTTATCTTCAACATGTTAATGATCGAAAACAATGTTATTTCTAGCAAAGGTCGAAATCTGTGATTAAAATTTCGCTAGCTTTTTCCGTTTGTCTCACACGAGCATTTCGGGTGTAGTCACTCAAAATAACAATTTAATCGGATTAGAAACGAGAACAACGACCAAAAGTTAGCAACAATCTCATTTTGATGTATTTTTCATGTGGAATCCGAGTATAAAATCTATTTTATTCTATCTATTAGTTTTGTTCGTGGACAAGGAGAAAGTCTCTCCAGTAAGAGTTCGTTTATTTAATCCTAAACCTAATAAGTCAAATACAATGTCCGCAGCACTGCTTCCGACGAGAACGTTGAATAAAATAACTTATGTCACCTCATCTTACAGTTAGAAATCACAGCGAACCAACGCTAAAAATTGATCGCTAGATTTATTTGTGGGCATATGATTCCTCTTTTCATTAGGTCTTTATTATTCGAAAATCGATATATAGTAGCAAGTCTTTTAGTGACCCGACGGTCTCTACTGAAGAATTACTTTGTTTTGTTTCTAAACACAAATAGCTTCTTCTCGAGTATCACTAAAAATGGCCTTCTTTTTAGCTTGATACTTTTTAAGTCTGTATCTAAATCTTTCACTCATTATAGTGATTTTTAAAAGTTTCTAACTAACTTCCAACACATTAATTCTGTTGATTCCTGATTAAATTCTTGTGTTGAACCTTTTTCAAAAAAATCAGTTTTTAATCAAAATAACAACATTTTTTGTTTATATTGCATCATTGTCAAGCTTATCGAACAAGTTTATTGAAGGTTAAACTTAGTTAATAAAGTTAGTGTAAATTCACTAAATATAGTAAACGCTAAGGACTTAATGGTAAACGTATGATGACTGTCAAACTTTAGAACAAGCAATCGATAAATGTTGTAAGAGTTGCCTTAAAACACTGTATCGTCCAGTCTTTTATAATACCAGTAGAATTTACGTAAGTGTTCTGTCTGTCACTTCATTATCACATCAACGAATCTTATCTAGACTCAAAGTTATGCCATTTTTAAGTGCGTCAAGTCTTAAGAGTATAACTATAGCGGAAAATCAGGAACAGATTAACAGCTGGTCGTTCAAAAATATTAAAATTATTAAAAAAATATTACATATTGACCAAATTTTGATGAGTCAGAAAAGGTTTTTACTTTAAAATAATATGATTATTCTTTTGGATTTGAGTAAAAGACCGAAACAATTCTTTGGAAAGTGAAAAGATTATTATTATGATTCAAAATCAGAATTATTGGCCGAATATACTGGAGACTTAAGGATACTACTTGAAAGGAGACTTAAGCCTAAACCATTATGCTTTGGAGCTCAGAGTGAAGTATTCATGAATGCCATCATATTCTAATAAGATTTACAAAGAAATCTTCCACAATTTTTATTCATTTGAGATTCAATCATAGGCTTGTGTGGCTCTAATATCTAAGATATAAGATATGAAAATAAGTACGGTTTCTATCATATTCTATCTTAGACCTTTTAGATTTTTAGGACTTGTTTAGTTATGAAACATTTTGGTTAGTTTCAATAAAATTCAATCGATTGACATAACAGCCAGAATCAAATATAAGTCTAACAGAACTTCAATGCACTTAATATAAAGTTTGATAAAATAATTATGAACTGAAATTAACCTGAATTAGTAGTTCGGCACTCTGAGTAAAGTTGATTGAAGTTGCCATCAAAACAGAAGTAAATAAGACATAAATGTTTTAACAGCTTTTATATAATTTTATTTTATATAACATTTCTGTGAATAAAGGTTCGTATTCCTAGAATCAAATCTATTTTGACAATAGTAAACAGTACAGTAAAGAGTAAAATACCTTATATTCACAAATGCAACCGAACTTTTCAGCTTTAATCTAAAGCCTGCAGAGAAGCAAATGGACTATAGATAAATGATCATCGACTTAGCCCTTAGGCAATAAAAAACATAGTGAAGATGGAAAAGAGCATCTTATATGATATGCTCACAGCTGGTATTAAATGTGATTTGATTTTGGTAGTAAGAAACAGTGAGAAGACATAACTAGTGTATTAGCTTTCTCATGAACAATGCAACACTGTAAAACAGTTTGTCTCGTTAAGCAGTATTGTTATCATCATAACTTATATTAATATTTTACTAGCTATAGCCAGCTTCTACCCGGCTTTAACGCTACCATCACATACTACTTTGTTATTAGTTCTCATAGTAATAGAAAGAATTAGATTCGAAACTTTCAGTAGTAGTTCGAGTGAGACTTCAATCGATTATTTGATACATTAATAATGAAAGGCTCACCACTAATAATAGATAAGCTCTCATCGAAACTTGAATTATAAATGAAATTATATAATTAACTAAAAAGTATAAAAAAATTAATGTGTTTCATTTGTATGTAAATAAGTCGGTGTTTGAAAATATTTTTAATTCTTTTCAATAAAACATCAATACTTCGGTTGATCATTAGTATGCGCAAAAACAAAATGTAATATTTATGCAAAATAACATAGTTTGGTATATAACACAGTTTGATATTCACTAAATTTCTGATAGAAAAATGAATCAAATTATCGCAAATACAGAGCAACGCACAGGTACTTAAGTTAAAGTACTTATGTTAAAGCGATTTCTTAAATGTGAAAATAAGTTATTTGAATAAAAACTTACAGAAGGATGTGATATGAGACAGCTTTCCAGCCACGAGGCCTTTCAACGAGATGAGTGTCAGTTTGGAAGAAGTCAGTTGAGTCAAACGAAACTTTAACGAGTCAGGTAAGTCCAAACAGGTCCAAATCGGTTTTAAAACTTACTCAAGCGGATATTTTCGAAATATTCTATACTGAATGTTGAACATTGTTTCTTAACTGTACAAAATTGACAATTTCCAAATGACTTTGATGAGAAACAAATTTTGGACCAAAGTTTCGAGTTTAACTGACTCGTCAAAATGCGAATGGACTCGTGTGAACTACCTTTCAAGGAAGTTGTAAACCAAATTCTGTGTCTTCCTGTATCTTGGATCGCGATGCCTGTAACCAGCTTTGAGTGGTCTGCCGAGTAAACTGGTGCGCGAGACTTCGGAGGATGGCCGAGGAGTACAGCCGAACGGTCCATGTGATCGGGCGTAGCGCTCCCCGGCCTCGAGTTGGCGCAATTCCAACAGGTCTCCTTCTGGATTACAATAATCAAACGAAGGCAGCTTGAAATAAATAAAACACAATGAGCCAAACACTGATCCCTTCAATTCTTAACAAATAGAGCATTAGTTAAATGATTTTTTCCTATTGATTCTAATATTGTGATAACGCATTCTCTGATTTTGGAAAAACACATTATTCAATCCTAAATCAATTGCTCTAATACAGTGAGCGAGTATTGCAATCAACTAATGAAAGTAGTTATTTCAGATCAAGACTATTGAGTGACTTCCTAAACAAATTTGACAACAAAGCAAGTCTTTAAGTTCTAATATTTGCGCTAATATTTGAAGATTTGTTAAGTAAAAAACATGAATTCATTAATGGTGATGCACTTGAGCCATATATGAACAAACAAAGTAAATGAAATGAAATAAAGTCATAAAAATCGATTTAAAGCTGCAAACATAGAATCGTCATTCGATTAGGCTTTTAATCCTTAAATCAAAAGTTACTTCCTTTTGAGCGACACTAGTCGTGAAGCAGACCAAAAAATAAGTGCCACCAACTTTTCTCTGTTTGTTAATTTCAGTTAACTATTACATAAAGGTTACGAATTGCATAGACATGACAATAGAAACAAATAAACTTATTTGTGCCGCTCAGAATCGAATAGAAATTATCAGTTAGAGTAAAATACATTCGCCAAATTCCAAACTTTTCTGATTTACACCAAAAGTAATTAATTACATAACGAAGCCATTAAACACAAAATTGAAGTCAAATTGAAATGCATCTAATAATAAGTTTGCAATTTTGCGATTCGGTTTCATTCAAAACGATGGCACAAACATTCGTTAATTTAAGAGCATTTCGATTGAATGGCAAAAACAAATACTATTAGAGAAAGTAAAACAAACACATAAAAGAATATTTTGTTGCATTGCAAACAACTTTCAAGATTGGCAAGTGTTGACCCTGATGGTCAAAATATTGTTTAACGCAAAATTTCACCTTTTTCGCTGCTATAATCAGCAATGCTGTTCATAATAGAAGATCTTGACGGGTGTGTTGCACTCATACGAAATACTATGTATTTCTGTACTACTGGTATAAAATACTATGCACTCCAATGCGATCTTGACGTCAGCCTTTTGCACGTTATTATCAACGTATGCGCGTTAAAACAGAGTCAAAGAGAAAACCTTTCGAAGACTCTGCCATCGAAAAATATATTGGATAGATGCACGCTATTGTCTCTCTTTTTTATATGAAATTTGAGAATATTAAATGCTTTTATAGTCTTTTAAATGCGTTATAAGTTGATAATTCGAGACGTCTTAACACAACATTTATTCAGTAGTAATGCTTTTCTGTATTTCTATTGCTGTGCATTTGATCGCTTACTTATTTATACTAATGTCAATCCTTTACTTGTTTTGCTAAACTTTAGCCTTTCTATTCCTATAAGTCTTAGAGCTGTATTCATTTTTAAATATTGATTGAGATGATTAATTAAGCAAGCTTTAATTTATTTAAAAGATAACTCTAGTAATTATCGGCTTGTTTTAATAGATTAGGAGAATGATAAATTGTGACTAAAATGAACTGAAACAAAGAGTTTACTTAATCATAAAGTTATTACTACTCGCGAGGTAAGAAAGAAACAAAACAAAGGCCCAGAACAATATTCATCAGCAATAAAAAGTGACCCAATTTAACCGTAATTTATACACCGGTAATTCATTTTTATCATTCGATTCATTCATTGACTTTTATTGTTATTATCATCGTTATTACTGACTGAATTCTTGTACCTGAAGGTTGCACTTGATATTCATTGATATAATTGTTGTGATGCATGAAAAAACTTTGAGCATCGAATCTGTTGGCCATTCAACTGAATTTATAAATAAATGGCACACAAAATGATTGACTAATGTAATTGAAATCGGAAAAAGCATTTACCTGTAAAGAAAATTCTACTCAATCAATAGCTAGAGTGTAATTTTACCCTCACGTCTAATTTGTTTCAATTTCGATTAATACATTCAAATACACAAATAAGTTGTATTTTTCACTATTCTATGCCAAACTGCAGATTCTTTTATTCATTTGCCGCACCGCTTCGAATAAATAAGCTTTCGAATCATGCATACGAGGGCCGTATCTTTTTAAGAATAAAACCTAGATAGATACTTATATTAGTTCTGCATTCTATTTTCGAATTCCTGCTTATGATTTAGTATTCTTATGATCCTATTTTCAATATTTATGCTCTGAACGCTTTTCAGACCCTTCGGGTGCGCAGCAAAACTCAAGCTCCAGCTTTGGCTAGACTAAATTGAGTAACAATAGAAATGCCTGTTAAATCGAATCGATCAATTGTTCATTCAATTCAATCATTTGCCTTATCTGAGACTCCACGTAAAATGTTCAAGCTGATTTGTATTTACCACAGCATAAATCAACATTCGATTGATCCACAGTTCTCTCATTGTCAACATGTCTACTTATATTTTGATTAAGAAGAGAGTAATTATGTACTTTTCAAATAAAAATGAGTCACCGTTTGTAGCAATTATCGATTGGTTCTAAGGAAGATATGATTTTAAACAGTATTTTGCAGCCTATGTCGCAGTCTTGAAAGACAAAAACAACTACAGTAGAAATAAAAAGAAACAGAACACGTACAATAAGCGTTTTACATAGCAATTGTACTTTTATATCAATCTAACATACCTGTACTATAACTTAGAGACATTTACTTTATTAACTTATTATTTGAAAATACTTAAAAACACCGTTAAATGAAAATCATTGCATATAAGTGTAGTATTGAAGTAAATAATTAGTTTGTCAGTACTTTAGGTTTTGCACTTACTTTCAATACTCAATTCTAACCAATGAATGAACGAATGAATGAATGAATGAATAAATGAATGAACAAATATTCTATGCTCTACCTTTTAAGTATATTAAAGCTTTACTTAATGAAAGCTTATATTTATTTAATTGTGACTGCTTTAATGCACTCTAATTTAGTATTCAATCAGACTGTTTCAAAAGTTTTGATGGAGCTCTAATAAGTTCTTTTATCTAATAGTCTACTTATGTTTTAAGATTTAAAGACTTATCGATTTTATATCTTTTTAATGAGCCATATTGCATTATTGCACGTGTCTTTCACTATGTATTTTTGAAACTTTTCCTCTTTTCATTATTGGAAACTTCATAAACAACTTATCGATAGATTCTGTTTGAGACCAATTATTATTTGTAAATAATAAAAAACTAAAATATCATTGAAATCATGAGAGTTGTTAAAAATAATTGTGTTCACGGATTTAGGATATGGTGTAATAAAATTACAAATTTGAATTTATACAACACAAACTCACAAATTTGACTATTATTGATGTCAAATTTATATTGATATTAGTCTTTTCTAAGAGCAAATATTGCTATTGCCATTAAGTGTTACACTTAAAATAGTCTAACTTTAAACATTTCATATCGTGCTTATTGTTAGATATCAAATATAATACTTTATCTTATAGTTTATTACTGCATATAACCTAAACTCCATATGAATATACTTGAAAAAACTCTATAGTGTGTGTCATCAATGAAAGTAATCGATATTATATAAATTGACTCCCATTCAAAAGTATAACCCAATATGGTATCAGGTAATTCTCGGTCAGTAAATTATTATTGCAATGCAGACGTGCTATTTTTGTTTTAACGCCATTATCTTTGAAGCTAAAAATTTTTGGAAGAATCCAATCTTGACGAATATGAAGACTGCTTTTTATTTATTCAATCTTCATATATTTTTTGTCATATTAAAGGACGAAATACCATTAACTGAGATTTTTAATAAAAATTCAATTTGAGATAAGGTTAAAGTCATGACGCCTTTCAGCTTAACTGAATTGAATCTGCTATCAAATTTTGTTAAAGTCTGAAGGTTGAATATCTGAAATGCCAACATTTTCAATTATATGAATTGATGGAAGAAAAAAATAGAGGCTTATTTCCTTAATACAGCCAAACATTGCAAATGACCGGACTCACCAAATACAAATAGAGTCCAAGTAAATTCTAGCTTAAACCAGAAGGTGAAACACCTTCTGCTACATCCACGGTAGTCACTTTACCATTTAATGCTCTCAGCAAACAGAATCGAATCAAAATCAATCTTAATGAAGCCTCACTTTGAGTCCATTCTTAAAAGTGAAACCTTTAAATGAAATAATTGAACCTTAAGCGGGAATCTTGTATGATATGAAAGCCTTTAAAATAGTAAAACAAGAACTGAGTCTAAAAGGCCAATATATATATATGTATAAAAAAGATAGGAGCCAACTAAAGGCACTTAACTTAAATGATTTCCTTTTTGAAACTAATGCATTAACTTTTACCTAACATGTTAAACAAAAATAAGAAGACCACTAATTCTTTATTTATCGAATCCTCTAGTAATACAAAAGATAAGAAACAAGAGACAAGAGAACGAGTAGAACGAGAGACGAGAGAAAGAGATTGCAAACAAACACAGTGGAAAATTCGAGTTTCAGATCTATGTTGATGAGCCTAGAGTTAACCGTTAATGGACATCACTATAATTTGAACTTTGAAAATATCAAACGGAAGTGATGCGGAAAAAGGATATCGAGCTTTGTTATTGCAGGTACTTAAACGCGTAAATTGTGCGAAAAATCTTTAGCGATATCTCTTATTTGCTACTTTAGCTTTTTATGTTAACTTCAATATTGCTTTTATGCCGACAACAGGAATATAGAAATTCTGTTTTACATTCGACATGTCTCTCAAAGCCATTATCTCTATGGAAACAATAAATATTTTTTTAGTTCGTATACTTTAAAATAATTGTTTGCCTTATTTGGCCAAAAGTATATAATTATTTGTTTGATTCAATCATATTACTCGCTAACTTTTGTCAGATTATAGTTTATAGTGGTCTAGATTTCAAACTGGTCAAACTTTACCGAACTGCCCACCACTCATATGACATTTGCTGATCATTAGTTAAGTGACAAATATTCGATTGTTAGTACGACTGAAAGAAGATTAACAAAAAGGTATGCTTTTAATTGCAATTTCTATATTGAGAAGTATTTCGTTTTGATCATTGAGTTAGAAGTAGTGAAATGTGTTCCACGAGTTCGATGCTTTCAGTGATCGCAGTGCCTTAAAGTTGTGTCGAGTTCAATAATATAAGTATTTTTTCCATTGATTAATCAATAAATATGGACTAAACGACTCTTAACTGTATATGATTTAATGTACGTATTAATGCTTCATTTTTACCACCTCTTCTTTTTGCAATTACATCTCAAACATTTTAATTTTATTCAATTGTTTTACGCCAAATAGTTTAGAAAATCTAATTTAAGTCTTCATTTGATTTTGACAGTAATACATATATAGTTAAATATAAGAGACAATGAATCGCATTGCCATTCAATAATCAGTAAGTTATCAACAAACTAAAGACGAGCGTTACCCTCAATGAAAAATACAACTAATAACAATTTTTGGATGATAAGCGCTACAGTTGTGTCATCAAATTAGCAACAGTTCACTCTAAAAAGACTAATTATATGAATTTCAGGAAAAGTTATGGCAGTACAAGTTTTATTAAGTTTTTGACCGAAGCAATGTTTGTTCAATTGATGGCTACTGGAAATGGGATATGTTTGTAAAGTTTGTGTCCACAATAAAGATACAGCGAAAGGCTTAGACATCTTTCAAGTCAAAGTCATAGAAGTCACACAATATTACAAAAATTTTTAATCAAGACAAACTGTAGTACACTGTTGACACAAACTTGACATATTTTTCTGATATGAGCCTTCATTTTGTATTTGTTCCTTTAAAATTTAATTAAATTACTGGGCTTATTTGCAGTTAATTGTTACCGTTCCTAATTTTAAACTTGAAATAAAGCTTAGTTTGCAGATGAAGTCAACTCCGTCATAACTGATTATTTCTATATCTAGCAAAATTGAAGAGAATATTTTGGACCAAACTTAAGATTAAATTGTATGATAATGACTATGATAGAAAACAATACTGTTTTTGCATTTACTACTTAAATCTTATCAATAAGTACGCAAACTGAAGGAATAAATGCGTTGAATGCATTTAAGTACAATGTATTACATGAATGATGTAGTATCTCAAGTGTTTTCCAAGTAATCTAATACTTGATAGAAGACTTCTCATTAGCTCTCATAAAGATCACCAGAGCTTAAACTCACACCATTTGTTGAAGCTTGTATTGTAAAAAATTAGTCGTCCAACTCTGTTTGATAAAAATTAGTAGTGAATTGTCGGACAATGCGAGAGTATTACAGTAAACACTAACAATTAGAGCGAAAATGAAATGAATTGCAGTTTCAAAAGAGTATTATAAAATTGTGATAATAGTGCAAATAATCGTAAATTTGTTTGTTTTAAGGATCATCACATGTTAAGAGTCAAAAGTAATAAGTTTATAAATATCTTCGCTTTTGATATCTTACACAAGGACTGCTATTTAGCTGACATACCAACCATTTCCACTCAATCAATACTTTGGATATTTATAGGGTATGACTGTTCGTTCAACGAATCGTCTATTCTTAAATGCAAATCAAATGATTCTGGCACTTATTGTCTTAAGTTTTTCTCTCTCAAAATTGAACTCTGCCATCCCCGCCAAATGCGATGGCAATAATCCAAATATTAATTTAAACGTCATCGATAATACAAACTCTAATGATTATAAAGACAAAAGTTTTATTATCAACCATCCCGTCTTTGATTTGATGAAAGTGTTGGGAGAAAGTAATATAAAAAAGGTAAGTTATGTCTTGTATTTGTAGCAACAAGTTATATATAATATGCAAAATTGAGTAATCAAAATTTTGACCTAAATACCCAACCAGTCTATCAGAAAGTTTTTAGTAAATCAAAAGCTAAAACAGCTCAGAATTGATTTAACATAAATAAGGAAGCTTTCCTTTGAAAGAAAGTACTTTTATCGATAAATTTAAAAAGTTATAAAAATATTTATGAATACTTGATATTTGAAATACTGATGAAGTCGTAACGAACGGTTGATTGCGATAAACAAGCTCTCTTCTGTTGAATAGATTTACAATGATATCAAATCTGGGATCGAAGAAAAAGTTACATGCGATGCCTGCAAACTGGCATTAAGTTTGGCAAAGATTTCAGTATTTTCTCGAGGAGAATTAAATTACTTACTAGCAGAGACATGTTCTACGTTCGGAATCGAAGACAAACGTGTTTGTCAGGGATTATCTAATTTGTATACTGATCAACTCTTCTATATACTAAAGCACACCAACTTGACTAACGATGAAGTGTGTGGAATATTAATTGGACCCAAATGTATGGCAAATCCATGTGTAAAAAATACCAATTGGACAATAGAATTACCGCAAGTGAAAACTAAATCTTCAGGAAACGATCAGATTATTTCAGGTCAACAGAATGTTCAAGTAACAAAAGACGAACAAAAGATCTTTATTAACAATAACAGAAAAGAGATCAGAAGACGAGCAGGAAAGGAGACTCTCCGTATTCTTCATTTATCTGATTTACATATTGATCCATACTATGAATACGGGGCCAGCGCTGACTGCGGAGAACCTCTTTGTTGTAGATCAACGAGTGCAAAAAGTCGCTCTAAAGAAAGAGCTGGATATTGGGGCGATTATATGGGATGTGACTCACCAAAGTATACAATCGAACAATTAATGTCTTACATTAACACTACATTAGGCGATGAATATCAATATCTTATATGGACGGGAGATATATCGGCACACGACGTATGGAACACCACTAAAGATACTATTATTAACGGTTCGTTAACTCTGACTTCACTAATCAATAACTATATTTCTAATGGAAAAATGGTCTTTCCTGTAATTGGAAACCACGAAGGATTACCTGTTAATCAGTAAGATTTATGTGGCCATATGCCATATACCAACTCATATATCAAACAAAATTTAGCTTTTATTACAATAGGGTCACAATTAAGTTAATTAAAACTATGGCACTCATGTCCCTATCATTACTAATCAATTAAAATCAGTGTTGCGATCAACGAGCATTATATCAATTCTAGCTATCAACTCATTAATCAATCACTCGCATTTTTGTTAACCTTTTTAATGCAAATATTAATCATTATTAATAGGTTTGTCATCAAATTTTTTTCAGACCTTCATTTATGATGATATGGTCAAACCAATCACTTCACGACCATTTGCGACCAATTTTAGTATTGTTATTAAGCTGATCCTTCTTTCCAAACGATTCCATACAGATTTCAAATGTTAACAGTGTGCACAAAGTAGAAGTCATTTGATTAACGTGACACAAATTTAATATTTCATAATTATCGAAACGTTTTGCACAAGTCTTAACAAAAGCCACTAAAGTTTATATGACTTATAGTTTGGTAGAGACAATTATGAATAAGAGAAAGTATGGTATAAAGTGGCCGAGGACTTAAGTTAGATAGAAATTCAAGACTTGATGCATGAGTGTTGGCAGTCTTTTAAGTTTAATTAAAGCTAATTTGAGGAATTGAGCCGACTTACAAACCATTCATTAATTAATAATGAATACAAACTATAAAATTGATGAGTTAGTGATAAATATTATAAATTGACATCTAATTAAAAGTCGACACCGATATGTTTAGCTTGAGGGTCTACTTTGAAGACAAAATAAATATTATTTTACTTGACAAATTAGTATAAATTATCTATGAATTGCTTTTTCTACTGTTAGAGTCACTTCAATTACATTCCAGTCTGACATATGATTAAATTTAGTGAAATATCTTCGAAACAGATTCGCTCCACCAGAAATCACAGGCAATTTATCAACTGCTTGGCTCTATTCCGCGCTATTTAGTCAATGGTCTAATTGGATACCAGCAGAAAGTGCTGATACTTTCAAGCGTTTTGGTTATTACTCGAACAATGTATCACCAAATTTAAAAGTTATAGTTCTTAACACGAATTATTGCGCTCGTCTTAACTTTTGGCTTCTCTACAAACCTACTGATCCGGGAAATCAGTTGGAATGGTTAGCAAACGAGCTATCATTAGCAGAACAATCTGGACAATCAGTTCATATAGTTGGTCACATTCCTCCAGATAATAGTCAATGCACTCCACGATGGGTTCATAACTATTTGCGTATTATTCAAAGATTTAGCACTATAATTAAAGGCCAGTATTTCGGTCACACGCACTTCGATGAAGTTAGAATTCTATTCTCAAGTGATAATAAGTCAGTACCGATTGGTGTCGCATATTTGAGTCCAAGCGTTACTACTTATGAAAAGGTTAATCCAGCCTTCAGATTGTACACCATTCACTACACGGTAAGCATTTATATGTGCAATTATTTCAGTCAATTCTAAGAACTTTGAAGCGTTTGGGATCAATAAAAGTACTGTTGACCAAATGTTAAATGTTTAAAGCTAGAAAATTAATGCTTATTTTTATAGAGAAGACGCATTTTACTCGTGAGGATAACTGATCTTTATTGTTAAGATTTCAAACTCTGCTCTCAACATAGTTTGATGAGCACAATTTTTATTACCCAAGTTTATACTTCAAATTCTTGCTTCAATCTTGTAATACTTCAAACTTTGTACCAAGGATTCCCAAGTGGTGAGTTGCGACCCAAAAATGGGCCAACAAAACATTTTTAAGGTCCAACGTTTTGAAATACTATAAAATTATGGCTTTCAACTCAATCAGTTGTTGATTTAGTTTGTTAGAATTCGACTATTCAGCTAGAGAAGAAGTACGAAAATTGTTTTTTTTAAGTCAAGAGGACGTTCTGAACTGGTAAAATACAGTAGATCAAACTCTGGTTATCATCTGCTAGCTTTATCAGAATTTGTTTAGAAAAGTATAAAATTGATTTTAATAGATTGAACTTCTCTCGACGATTTGACTAGAAAATTGATTAGTTTAGCCATCACGTTGAAACTGCATAATATTTAGGGATATAATCTTAGCAGAAAATAATTGGGTGGATCACTAAATTTTATTCTGGCTCCTATTGGGTCGCAAAGAAAAAAGTTTGAGAACCGCTGCCATACTTCTAAAATTATTAAATCAGTTCCAAGTTATGATTGAACTTTTTTTTATGGTTGTTTCTTTCATTAGGGAACTGTTTTGGATCACGAGAATTATTATATGAATCTAACCGATGCTAACCGACAATATCAGTCACCGAAATGGATTCGAGAATATTCAGCAAAATTGTCGTACAACATGTCATCTTTTGTCCCGAGTGAATGGAACTCAATCTACTCGAAGATGAAAAGTGATGATGATTTATTTGATGTTTATTATAACCATTACCATCGATATAGCGACGCTTTTAGTAAAGTATGTGACGGAGAGTGTAAGGATACCATACTTAACAGTATACCGATATATGATCCCATTTCGTGCAAATCTAACATTTAATACAGTTGTTTATAAGACTCTATGCCTTTTCTCTCTATTTTTTGCTATAGCATAATCTAATGCAGCACTTTTTGCTATAAGATAGTCATTTACTTAACTATGTTATACTCGTTAACGAGTTTAATTTTATTTCATTTTGGATTCCTTCATTAAAAGCAATACTCTTAATAAATTGTAGATAACCAGTAATTTAGACTTTAGTGATGTACTCAAATTTGTCAAGTAATAAGCAACACAATAATATTTTCGGAAGCTCATGTCGTCTTAATATTCGTCTTAATATAAAACTTTTCAATTATAAAAATACGTTCCTTTGTCAAGAAGAAAAACTTGTTATAAGAATAAGGTATTTTGTATGGATATAAATATGAATCGAAAATGTCATGTCTTTGTATTTGGAAAGAAAAAAATAACAATTAAGTAAATAAAACATTTATATTCGAGATTATTATGGCTTCGGGAGTAGTCTCGTATAAATAGAATCCTAAACATTGCGAGTAATATACTACAGGCTAAAATATAAAAATAATTCATTACTAAATATAAAACAAGTTTCACGAAAAAATTATTGGTTGATTCCATACAAAGGGATTACTAAGAGGAATCGCACAAAAACAAAAAAAATAAATAAGGAAAGCAACGAATATAATTACATAACTACAAATATTTATTAGGTATTTGGTCATTTTCTTGGCTTAAGTTTCAACGAGATGGGATGCGCTGGAATCAGTATAAAAGCGTGCCTTAGATCAAGTTTTGGCGTAACTGCGCTCAATTGATAGTGTTTAATTAGTTTTGCAGTCGCTAAGTATAATTCCAATTCAGAGAATCGCCTCCCGGCACACATTCTATTCCCATAACCAAACGGTAATAAAGAGAATGGGTGTATTTGTTTCTTTGCGTCACCGATCCATCGTTCTGGACGATAGAGATGAGGATCATCAAAGTATCGGCTTAACTGAGATGTGACCATCAAGTGAGAAAATACAATGGTCTAAACACAATTATGAAGATTGCAATCAAATTAAGTTAAATTTCTTAACTATAAAGAAAGATTAATACCCCAGCAGGAATATGATATCCCGATAATGTTATCGGTTGAGGTAGTATTCTCATAATTCCAGGAACAGGACAACTAAGCCTAAAACATTCCTTGACACAAGCTTTAAGGTAAGGCAGTTTTGTTAACATATGAGCAGTCAATTGATTGCTGTCTCCCATAACACTATTAACTTCATCGAACAATTTTTGCTGGACATCAATATTCTTTGCTAAATGATAAAATAGAAACGATAAAGTATTGGAAACGGTAAAAATTCCTCCAGCGATGAAATCAATAATAGTTATTTTGACGTCTTTTTCGCTCAATCCATCAGTTTTGATGAGTGTTTGCAGCACGCTATTGCTTTGACACTTTGGCTCATGCATTTGATTACCTATTGTGTTACTTTGTTTTATTTTATTAATCGCAATTTGAACATATTTTGATGCTATATTATAAATAGAACTCTCTGCTTCATCTAATTTCCTGTAAGAATTGGTTGGCAAAAGTTTCCAAACTGGTATCCCATAATATAATTCATTGTAACTTTCAAATAGACGCTTTGTAGCAGATATTAAAAGACTTCCATCACTAGTAGGAGTATTAGTAGTTGACAAGCATTGCATTCTTGAATCTAAACACATCATACAAATTGATTCTAAGGCCAGCCTATAAGTCGCGTCTTGAAGATCAGTCAATATATCACTGTCTTTATCTCTAATCTGCCACAGATAGTTTATAAAATCGTCACAAATTTCATTTTGTGCAGGAATATGATTTTGAACAACTTTTAATTTCATCAAAGCTGGAGCTAATAGTAGTCTTTGTTTATACCAGTCCTCACCGATCATATTGGCCAATCCCACGTTTGGATACTTGTCAGTGTTTTTCAGTCTATAGTGTCGCACGAATTCGTTTGGAGGTCTCATAGGATACTTTCCTTGGTTTCTGAACACAACCTCAAAGTCTGATGGATCAAAGATATGTATTATTGGTTTCTTCCATTGATACTCTTCTTTAAGTATAGTCCCGTATAAGTTATATTTATCTTGATTAGCTTCGTGCAACTTAAATAAGTCGTATTTGCCAACTGTCAAACAAGTTATTCAAATGAGTGAAACTTATTTTTAAAAATCAAAATAAATCGTTTTTCTTTTTGTTTGTTTGGATTGGGCACAGAACTTATTGTAATAAATGACTTACTATATTTAAAATACTGCCAACCGGTGCCTATCAACGGAAGCGATGGTTTCGGCCCAGGAATGCTTTCGAACTTTTTAACGCCGACATTTTCAGATGAAATACTTGTGGACGCACTCAAAAACTGTTGTCTACCAATAATTAAATTACTGTTGAGTGATTTACATAAATTTATGTCCTTAATAAAAGTACTTCTCATAACTAATTAAAAAATTGTCTTTAGGCAGAAATTGAGAGAAAAATAGAAAAAAAAGCGGAAACTTTAAGCCTAGTATTAGTACAACAACAATAACTGTTTTTGCATACCTAATATCTTAAACATTTGATATAAAACAGATTGGAAAGCTTTCGAGTATAGAAGCACTTTTACAGCATTGAAATGAATGACGTCCAAAGAGCACATATTTGCCGGCAATTCAACTTTAGACAGATTGTTATCGCACATTTCCAGAAAGCCCAGCCAAGTAATAAGTGAGAAGCAGAACACATTTAAAAACCCATCAGAGATATTGTTGAGTTCAAGGCTAGAAGAAACTTGAGGCCCAAAACCATAGGCAGACAGAGAGACAGTTCAAGTTCAAGTTTCATCATATTTGCACTTACTGTAGTTGTAAGTTATAACTTCTATTCACATATTGAGTTGAGCCAAAATTACTGGTATTTATTTCGTATTAATTGACAAAATTCTAGGAACAATAATCATATTGAGATTAGTGTACCATCTTTTATACGATATGCAATTTAATTGTCATATAAAATTGATTACAACCAAACATTACGTTATATAATCTCATAACCAATAGTTTCAATTAAATTTAATACACAGCTTGCAAAAAATCATCAAAACCGATCAATCATTAATATAATACTAAACTCAGTTAGCATAAACGGAGTATTTCATTAAATTAATGTGAAAAATACTAGAAAATGTTTTTGTTTTCGATTTAAATTAACAGTAATTATATAATAAAAAATTTACAGATTTAACTAAACTGATTAATCATTCATAATCTTCATCATAATCATCATAATTGTTGTCCATATAATTATCGCCTGATTGTAATCCTAGCAATTCTTGAATACTTAATTCTTTTCGCTTTTGGTCTTCATTATCGTTATAGTCATCGTCGTCTTCTTCGTAGTCATCATTTAAATCATCAGTTTCTTCAAACTTTGGTTTTGAAGCAGTTGAAGGCTTGTCGACTAAATGATTGGAAGAGTCAGTACTGACTTCAGGTTCGGCTATCACTTCTTTACTTGCTGTTGATTCGTTATCAGAAGACTTCATTTTCAATTTAGTGAAAAGCGGAGCCTTTAAATTGATAAGTGAAGTATTGGCAGAATTTTTCAAAGTCGTCAGTCTTTTAAGAGGAGAGTTGAATTTCAGTTCTTGAGATTCGACATTTCGATCTTCTTTGACGGTAATATCTGGAGTTTTAACTGAAGCTTTTTCACCAAAAGATGGATTCAAATTTTTCAGAACATCGTAATTGATTTTGTTTGATATCTTCTTTTCCTGTAACATCTTCTCAATGGCTTCACTTGCACTGTTCGCCTGAATTTGCGTCTTTTTCCTGGTTTTTCTCTTTTTCTTAGGTGGCATTTCACCTGACGCTTCTTTACGCTTTCTTTCCTCTTCTTCTTGAGCTTTCATTTCCTCTTTTTGTTTCATTTCTGCCAAATATTCTGCGTGGACTCGAGTCCACACGTTAGTTTTGGCATCGATTTCATCTACATTTAAAAGATATCCATCTAATTCTTCATCATCAATACCCGTTAGGTCTAATTCATTGCTTTCGTTGGCCTCCTCAGCATCCGTTGCATCACATTTATTGTCATTATGTTCGATGACATCAGTTATCCCCAGACTCGCTGCTGTCGGTCTCAAAGCCTTCAAACTTTCGATATAGTTATCATAATTATCTTCACCACTGATCACTTCTTCGATTGTCTGTACAGTATCAGCAACAATAAACTGCTCAACAGCTGAATCTTCACTGTTAGGTGGCAACGAAGAGTCCATTTTTAAATATTTCGAATAAGGATTTCTCATCTTTTTCCGACTTTTTTCTAAATCTTTTTCAATCAATTTCTGCAAATGTGTTATTTTGGCTTGAATTTCTTCTAACTGTTGTTCATTCTCTAATTGTGATAACTTTTGCTTTCGCTTAGCTGCTTTATAACACGGCGGGTCTTCTTCTCCCTCCAAATCAATGGTCATGAACTCATCGAGTGTTAAATTACTGGTTGGCGTTTCGCTGAATTCACACAAACGTTTTCTAATAGTAGTTTCGCAAACTTTAACAATTTTAATAATATCCTTAATAGAACAGTGAACTTCATTAAGTCTCGCAGCCACGAGAATGGCTGCACCGCATAGGCCGGAGGGTCTTCGTCCGTAGTGCATCCAATCTCTCTTCATCCGTTGAACCAAACGATTCGCGGTCGATATTATGTTATTCCTCGATTTTTCGACTTCATTATTATTCTTTTCACCTGAAAACATGATTCAATTTAACAGTTGTGAAAACATTACATTAACACCTAATAAAACCCAAAAAATACCTAAATTTAAATGCTGCGCAAATCGTATTATGTAAAGACTTGGATCTATTGCTGGAATAGTTATACAGAGAGCTGCAGTGAGTTTAAGATAAGTTCGACCCAATTCATAGACATTGACTTGCGAGACATCACTTAAATCTAATAACATATGTGGTGTTCCTTCACTTCTACACGTTATATAAATACATGCGGCAATAACATGAATATGTTTTCTTCCGTGAGTCAATCGGCGGTTCAGTGCCATCTTATAGAAATTAAAAGCCATATCAATGAAATGTTCATTAAGTCTCAACTGATCGCAAACTGTTTTGATTCTTCGTTTGGCATTCAATAGAGTCACTTGTCTTGACTCGCGTCCAGCCCCCAGAATTCCTCCAATACTATAATAAAAGATTTTCAGAAACTTTTCAAAAATAAAGTATGGTCTGAGTGAATTTGTTCAGATCGTTTAATTGCATTCATTCTCCAAATACCCTTTGTTCACAAATTATGGTTCTTTTAATTCATATTATTCTCAGTTCATAGCAATTCAATTAAATAGTAAGCAAAATATTACTGATTTTTAATAATTGCGAATCGTTTGGCTCGACGTCGTATCTAACAGTGATAACAATAGACAAGAAACGAAGAGATAATAGATTCAGACCTAAACGACTTGAATCCTGATTCAGCGTCATGTCTTTGACCGATGATGTGCGAGGCTCCATGAGTCCCTTCTTGGAAGAGCACTTCAGAAACGATGCAATTCTGATCGATTACATTTCCGCATTTGGTGCAATACGTGTCACCGCGACTACTGTCGAACTCTATGTCATTTGAGCCACAATTACCACAAGTGACCGACGAAGACATTATCACCTCATTTCATTCAAATATAATTTCTGTTTCAAATAGTTTTAATCATAGAAATTAAATTATTTTATAAAATAAAACTCAATTATTGTTATGGTTTTCGATGACTTGTTCATTGAATTATTGAAAATATCTTATTTAGACATTAACTTAGAGAATGTCATCAAGTAAATATTAATCTTATATCTCAATTGATCACAAATAAGTTTATGATCTTTACAATGGATTTATGTGAAGCGAATCACAAACGTATTTATAAATGAGCACACGTTTAAGGCAGGAGTCAATCAAAATAAAAATAAATATCAACTAAAAACTTACATAAAATACAATTATGTTTACCAAAAATGATTCATATATAAATATTATTAATCAATTTAATAATTAATTTATATTTTAATAAAATACATTTAATTAAATTTAAAGTCAAGTGTTTTCATTTGAACGTGATTTAACAGGAAATGTGGACCAACAATAATTAAAATCTGATCATTCAATAGTCAATACATGCAATCGTTCATACAAACTAACTTAACTGAGTCAAGAAAATTCATTGCTTTTCAAAGTGTATTTCTTGCTACTCAAAGTGCAGTATCATGTCATAAAAAGGCCAAACTTTCAAAACCAATATACGTTTGCCTAAAAATCCGATTATTAGGTGAAAAATTAAATCTTTCTTATTGATGTTTAATTAGAATATAAAATAAGTACATATAAGACTATCTCTAAGCAGGTATAAGACAGAATTAAATATAAACCAAATCCATAGCAATCTGAACCTGGCATCACCTGCAAGTAGTTTGTGTTCCTCAAATATCAGTTGGATTAGTTGCAAAAGTTTTTAATACATTCAACAGAGATATTCGTAGTGTTGTATTGCTTTGATCATTTAAAGACCTTCGATAGAGGCATTACAAGTATACAATATTTATATTTTCATTAGAACATATTTTAGTCAAACATATGCTTGATATCATATTGAAGATTCTAATATTTTAAATTAGTTTTGCTTCGACTGATTCCGCACAAAAAATCGATTTGCTTGCGTCAAATCACATCTGAAAAAACTTGAAATATTTGAAATGCCAATATTTGATTTGAAGGTGGTATAGTATTTACTGTCTATTTGGTTAACTTATAATTTGATTATGTGTTAAGATTCTTCGCTTTTAACTCATTCAGAAATACCATTCGTTACGTTATTACTTTTGAAAAACTTGAATTGATTTCAGTTTTACTTCACTGCCTTTGATTGCAAGAGGCTATCAAATTAAAGTTGACTTGCCTTAAAAATCAGTGCCCACAGTATGTCCTCTGTTTTAATCAAGTTAGTAATTGTTTCTCTTACTTAAAACCAAACTGTGTGCACGCAAACCTATTTTCAAGAAAAACACTACGAACTAAACTTAAAATTGTGGTTTAGAATTTGCGATTACTTTCTCAGTCTATTGAGCATACAGTAGAGTACTTGCATCACTAGTAGCTGTTGTCATAAAAGCATGTATGCCTAAAAAGTGCAATTTTTGTTATTCTATACAGGTGTCAACTTATAACAACAAACTTCAATTTTATAATGTTCATCAAATTCCAACATTTTTTAAATCAATGCCTAGATAGATATGATTCAAATAATTAATTTTTATAAATCTAATGTTCAAATACTATATAAGATCTGATATTTATAAATCAAGTTTGAAATTTACTTGTTGACCAAGTGAAAATTTTGAAGCTGAATATTCTTTTATTGTTACTTAAATAAGTTTTAATAACTCGAACAAATGGTATTTCTCTGACGACAATCAAATAATAAAAAGCTTAACTTAGAAAACAGAAAAGTTCCACGTATTTAAGTTACATCTCTAACTCTTGAGTAAGTTTTTGCTAACTTTATTAATTGAATAAAAATAATCTTTATAGCAATTTTCAAGTTCTTTAGCAAAAATATTTTCAAAATGACTCACAAAATTCTTATTTTTAAAAATATGTACGAAACAAATAGTGTCTCAACTATGAAACAATTACACGTAAACTTATTTTTGTTTAATAAGTAATAATTGACTCACAAGCATATTATCGATAGAAGAGAATCAAACTTATTTTTCGTGAACAACAAATATCTTTAGACAGTAAGTTATCGATTAGAGTTACTAGTAGGAACTAAAAGATTAACAAAAAGGCTGTAATTCAATCTGGTTCGTAAGTTCTACGAATTTGTTTATTTTTATTACTAGTATTTTTTAGTAAACATATCTTAAGCGTGAGTCAAAATAGGTGCAAGTCAATTCTGCTAATGATCGAGTTTCAAAAATAATAACTTGTTGTTTAACAGGAAAACCATGCTTGTTTTTCTTATCAAATTGTGATTCAAATTATCGAAAGCAAACATTTAATACACTCTATAAAATTAATGAGCTTTGAATTGATTGAACGCTAATCGAACTCATCCTTGCCTTAAAAACTAATTAACTTTCACAACAAGATTTCAATCTTGCTGCATATCAATCAATATAAATGAGATTCTACTTTCTCAAAAGCAGCGATAATTTCAGTAATATTTATATATCATATATGTAATAATGTTCATAATGTTTTTGCTGACACACTTTTCCAAAACTCAGACCATTGATAACTTTCTTTGGAAGGAATTATGATTTTAGACATAAACAATTGAACGCGAGAAATGAAGAAAAGCCTTAACATAATGACCTAACAATATGTATAAATAGCCCTAAAATTGAATTAATCATAATTGAAAGTATTGGAATCTCATAATGAAAAGTAAAATTTTATTTTAACTCAATGTTTTCGAACTTATTAGAATAAAAAAGTCTTTTACTTATGACTAAATAGCAAATTATGCTTTTTTCATAATTCGTTTTTATTGAAACTTATGTTTAAATTGATTTTACAAAGTTGGGTAGCATAATCATATGAATTCGAAGTTTGAATGTTTTGTTATATTTTTCACTCGTCAGTCTAATAATGCCTTATCCTATATCGAAGTTTAAGAGTTGAAAAGAGGAACCTTTCAACTTGTCAATTAATAAGTTGTTGTATGCATAAACAGTAAAAATTGTTTTATTATATGTGCCCTTCATTACTAAGGCTTATCTTCATTTCTCGCGTTCAATTGTTTAGAAAGAACTTAATGCAACGATCAAAATAAACCGAAATATTTATCAGATTCAAAGTAAACCATTGATAGTTGTGATATAAATGGCTTTGTATTTTGAGTTTTGAAAAACTTTTTAATCACTAAAAACCAAACTTTGTTGTTAAATCATCAATTGATATGATATTTTGAATAACTAAATATAACTAAATATGCACCAATTGTTGTACTCCTATTGAGTCAGCAAAATAATTAAGTCTCTCTTTATAATATTTGATATAATTGTTTTTCAGAATGAACCTGTTTCAAGATGAAAAACAATTGGAAAAAGTAAAACTAATCGGAGTAACAAAATATGAAAGTAAGAATTTAAATAATATTGTATAGTATAACTTTGCTCTTAAGCTTATTCGTGATAGAACTGAATTGGAATAGAATATTCGGCATAGAACTTAACTAGTCATGTTTCGCTTATTGCAAGCCAAACTCATTTTTAAAAAGTGAAATCAATCGAATTAAATACTGTAATAGTTGCATTGGATGTCAAAATCATTTGAATGAAAAAAGATTAGAAATGATTGTTTTTAAAACTAATGTTGAATATCCTAACACTCTCAATTCTTTTAGATAGTTAGTTTTGAAAACTGAACTTCTAAATATTTCTCAGTATAAAAGCCTATATTGAAAAATACTTCGTTCATTCTACAGTATACGCCACCCTGGGCCTACTATAGTATACACTAATTAGCAGATTAAGTTAGTTAGGTGGATTATGTGGGTCAGGTCAGTTACGTAAGTTAGGTCTGGTTTGGACAGGTAGGACAGTTAATATGAAACTTTACCTCAAAAATGTACGGTAGAGAAAATAAAACATAATATATATAGTGTGAAAACTGAAAAGTAAAGTAACTACATACATAATCACATATTACTAAGTTATAGATCTTATCAAAACAGTCATTCTTAAGAAGATAATCATTTATTTAACACAACTCATAAAGTGCTGAAAAATATTCAACTCTTTTTAATTTGACTTATTACTAGTTTGTTTCAAATTATCTCTTATTTGAGATATTTTGCTTGTAATTACAAATTCAGATGTATTCAACTTTTACTCATACTTTAATAGTTTCTTAACATTAACTTTTCATTAATACTTTTTAGTTTTCAGGTAAAGGTTCATCTGAAAAGTTAAAGTTAAGGAAACTCTAAAATATGTTTAATAAAGTTGCAATTTCAAGCAAATAATCTCAAATAAAAGACAATGAACAAAACTAGTAATAAGTTCAATTAATAAGAGTTGAAAATGTATTATCTTAGCACTGTATGAGTTGTATCGAATAAACAATTGTCTTCTTAAGAATGACTAAGTTTTGATAAGATCTATAACTTAGTAATATGTGATTATGTATGCAATTACTTTACTTTTCAGTTTTCACATTATATATGTTATGTTTTATTTTCTCTACCGTACATTTTTGAGGTAAAGTTTCATATGAAAAATGAAGTGGTCATATATACTGTAGTAGATCCAGGGGTCACGTATACTGTAGAATGACTAATACTTTAACCAATAATTATTAAAATTATATTAATAATCTAGTAAGAAATTAAAATGTTAAAAGTGAAACATCACTAAAATGAATAGAGTTTATAATTTAGTAAAGTCTACTAAGATAATATTATTGTTAAGAAACTAAGCAAATTAATTGTGTTTATTCATATCGATTATATATTTTGCTTTTAAAAAATATTTTGCATCAGTTAAGAGTCAATTCGAAAAAAGCTGTTAAATCGTTGCAACGTTATAACGTTGAGAAAAGTAATTAATACGTAATCGTTTGAAACTAGTTTATTACAACTGCTACAAACTTATGATTTATGTCTATTAAATGAATCCAATTGAAAAACTAATTCAATTTTTGCAATCTTTTAATAAATAAATCACATTAAGAGATATAATAGATTTGAATAGTGCAGTTGTCGGAATTGTTTTGAACGCAATCGCACACTCAAAATACTGAAATACCATCTTTTAGCTAAAGACGCATTCATTGCTAGTAGAATCCGAAAGTGAACATAAAGCGAAAGCAATGAAAACATATAGAATTGTACTCTAGTTAAGTCTATATCCATTGATTTACTCGAAAATTTGAGAATGATCAAAGCAATATTAAATGATCTGATGACATAGTGAGTTGTGAGCAAAGCTTTACTTTAACTGTTGATTAAGGTTTGGTACATAGTTCGAATGAATGACTGAGCAATCATTTCTGGAACAATATTTATAAAGACTTGATTGCAATGATAAAGCACTGGTGTTAAGGAAGGATAGTGAAAAAAACTTAATAACAAACTCAGGCTGCACATCGTTTCGATCGACTCATGATCACTACAACTCGTTTGAAGCAGTTTTCAAAAATAAAACTTTTGGGTTTCGTAACGTCCTCTTTGACATTCTAGTGGAAGTTTGTGTGAAGTGTGGTAGAATTATGTGATATTAACAAAACTCTGATGGATATAAGCAGTGCTGAAAGAATTAACTTTCTTATTGAACAAAAGCGAACTGTCAAAAAACGTAATGAGTTGCAAGATTAATTTTCAGCTTTAAAGCTGTGTCAAAATCAGTTTTCAATCGTTTATGTTATTCTCGAATTTCTTACGTTCAAATTTAAATTTTACTCATTTTTTTTAAATAGATTAATTATGAGTTTTCAGTTCGTAAGTAATCTTTATGAATCTTGTCCTTATAGCCAAATGCATTCCTTCGACGAGATATGTGTTCGTCTTCATGGGTTTTCTTGGTTTCAATATGATATATGCATTAAGAGTAAACTTAAGTGTAGCACTTGTTTCGATGGTAACATCTCATAGTAACGGAAATGCCAAAGAGAGTGACATACGTGGGACACCTTGTGCTCAACACATTACGACATCGAGTAACTTAACAAACTTGGCTCCAATTGTTAGTAAACTATGGCTATGAATGCTTATGAGAAACATTAGATTTTTTGTCTTACCTCACTTTCAATGTATAATTAGAGTAAAGTACATGTGCCTTTATTAGTCCCTGACTGATGCGTGCAAAGCAAACTTTCAAGGGTTTGGACTTGTGAAAAAACACTAAACTTAAGATATCGACCATTATACTTTAACATAATTTTGCTTCAATAGCCACCCAAAATCAATGATTTCATCTACAGGGTGTAACTTAAATAGCTGATGGATTCATTTTTGAAATCATTTAATAAGTTTTAAAGATTTTTTCGTGAAATTTATTATTCAAATAAAGGAATAGCAGAAAATTATGTGAGGATATGCTCGATATGCTGATCATTACGCTGAAGGATATTTTGAGTCGTAATTGAAAATTGCATTAATTTCATCATTAATTACTTTTTCGGGTGCTTTGGTTATCTAAGGATCCTGAGCAAAAACTTTGTCCTTCAGATATTCCTATATAAAATAATCCAGATGATTAAGAACTATCTGAAGGACAAAATTTTTCTTTAAGATCTTCAGATAATCGAAGCACTCGATAAACCAATCGAAGATGAAGTTAATGCAATTTCAAATGATGTGCCCATAGATGTGATTAACAATTTTCAATTACGACTCAAAAATATCCTTCAGCGTAATGATCAGCATATTGAGCATATCCTCACATAATTTTCTGCTATTCCTTTATTTGAATAATAAATTTCACGAAAAAATCTTTAAAACTTATTAAATGATTTCAAAAATGAATCCATCAGCTATTTAAGTTACACTCTGTACTTTGTGAGCCGAAATTAGTTCAAAGTTAATTCACGATATGCGAATCAATAAATATTTTGCTTATGATTCTTGAATGAAGTGTTGATTTTTATCCGTAAACTTTGAGTTGATAGTTTAACAGTAGTTATTTTTGTGAAAATATTAAGCTTTGACACTCGCACTCATTTATGATCTGCACGCACCACGGATCAAAGCAGATGTACTTTGTCTTAATTGTACAGCTCAAATAAAAACTTTAAATCGTTCTAATTGCTTTATATCAATGTGAGCGAGTCTATGTAAAACTAACGAATACTGGTTTGGCCACTATCTGACGCAAAAAAATTTCAAATTGTTTATGCATTGATGGCCTTAATAGGTTGAAAAACAATTAACCCAGACATCATTTTAAAGTTAGATTCAGACGAAAAAACTTTCTAATATTAATAACTTTAATTGACAGGCCGGAGAGTTTGATTGGGATGAAGAAACTCAGGGAATAATTTTAGGCAGCTTTTTCTGGGGTTATGTCATCACTCAACTGCCTGGTGGAAGAATGGCTGAGACGATTGGTTCCAAATGGCTATTGTGTTATAGTGTGTTCTTAACTTCACTTTTTACGCTATTGAGTCCAATCGCAGCTCGTATTCATTACACTTTATTTGTTGGTTGTCGAATTCTTGAAGGCATTTGTGAAGTAAGCATCAGTTGATTGCATTTAGTTTAGGCAAAATTTGATTGTAGATACTGCAACACTTTCCAGAGTCATAACTTCATTTATGCTGTATTACATTTATTGAATTTTGCCAAAGTATTTCGACTTTAATTAATTTGAAGCTTTGGATTATTGGTTATCAATTATAAGCTTTTGAGTGGATTGCAATTGCTTCAAATATATTTAGTACTTTCCATTGACAGGGTGTCGCATTTCCAGCAATGCATTCAATGTTAGCGAAATGGTTACCTAAATACGAACGTAGTTTCATGTCTACATTGGTATACAGTGGCGCACAAATTGGTACAGTTATTACACTACCGTTAGCAGCATTACTATGTGATTCAGACATATTGGGCGGTTGGCCCGCAGTCTTCTATGTATTTGGCACTTTAGGTATAGTTTGGTCAATATTTTGGACTATCCTGATCTATGAAACACCTGAAGGACATCCCAATATTTCACAACAAGAATTGAGATATATATTGCAGGGACAGTCAAATGAACAAATGAGAAAGGTTTTATTTGATTTGACAATGTTTTAAATATTTGCTCATTTATGTTTCCAATTTTAAAGCAAGTTGTTTTTGAACATGTCAGCTTCCATTACAATACTTCATATAAATTTGACGTTAATTGATTTTAAAATCTTAATCTTGTTATAAATGTATGATTAGGATAGACAAATGCCGTGGAAAATGATATTTAAATCAGTGCCAGTCTGGGCGTTAGTGATCACACACTTTGGACAAAACTGGGGATTCTTTACATTACTGACACAAATGCCCAAATATTTGAAAAACGTACTTAACTTTGATTTAAAAAGTGTAAGTCTTTTTTCTTAACTTATTCAGAATATCTATAAAATCACTTTTTCTACTGAACCGACACACGCAGAATGGATTGATATCAGCGATACCTTATTTGCTTCAAGCAATCGTCGGTTGGTTTGTAGGCTTTTTGGGCGATCGTATTAACCGAACGCGAAGATATCGAGTCAGTACTGTTAGGAAGTTCTGCAATACTATCGGATTTTTAGGTCCAGCTCTTTGTCTATACGGCGTAACTGTTGCCAAATGTGATCAATTGTGGAATGTTGTTTTATTGATACTTGCGATGGCTTTCAATGGATTCATTTTCTCAGGATTTAGTGTAACTCATGTGGACATGTCTCCTAACTATGCCGGAAGTTTAATGGGCATAACTAATAGTATCGCAAGTTTTGCCGGTGTATTAGCTCCTTATGTTGTCGGCCTTATATTACAAGACCAAGAGACTCCGATTCTTGATCTGTGGGGTCATGTCTTCTATATTTCGTGTTACGTTTATATCATATCTTCTGTTATATTTGTCAAATTTGGTTCGGCAGAACTGCAATTGTGGAACAATAGTGACTATCATTCGGCATTAACTAAAGATAATAAATTATGTCATCCATTGAACGTTTGTGAATCTGATTGTGATCAACATTCGACTAAAGTTGTAGTCGAAACTACAAAACTGAAATGAATCAACTTTTTCAATATTGAGCTTAATTGTCTTAATTTTATCTCAAAATGTTTAACTTTTTATGATTTACAGTTCAAAGTTTATCAAAGTGGACAAAAACTAATTTAATAGTATTATATAATTATAATTTTTCAAATAAGATCTCTTATGTTTAAATTCGATATATGTTATGGTTAAAAATGTTTTTCATCCTCTTAACACTTTCGTTGTGAGGATATGCTTTTTCAAAAGTTTCAATTAAGATTAATTAAAAACTGTTTTTCAGATTTCTATTACGCAATAAACAATTTTTAATAAATTTTTCACAACTTAGTCTACTTTTATAAAAATAATACCGGACTAGTACCGAACAAATTGTTTGACAATCTGTTGTCATTAGCGAAGTAGGTCTTTGGTTAACTTGAGTAATTGGCCGCACGAGCGATACTAAAAACTGATTGAGGAGAACTACTGGCAAAAAGCGATGCCATCGTTCGAATGATTGGAGTATTCGTTGTGGCCATAGATTGCTCGCTGAATCCGTGGCCATAACGACAGCAAGTGGCGAAATGTTCGCAATTGTTAGTCAAAAGATCATAATCAAGGACATTGCCCAACATGTGGACTGCTCTTTCCACTACTTCTGTCGGACTCTTAGCTCTGAGATGTCTCCTTTTCGCTACATTTTCTAAATTATTGACTCGACACAAATCGTTTGCTGCGACTTCTATTAGTTTTTGCCGCAAGACTCGAGCCTTGCCATCACCAGAATCAACGAGATGTATAACATATCCATTACCGACATATACGACCCAATGGCAGTACAAATCTCTTCTAATTTCGATCAAATCTGCCACTCTTGGTGACAAGTATCTAGCATGAGTGAACGCATTACAACATTGACTCGTATTATTTTCTAATTTCTCGCATAATTCACTTGTCTCGTCGTACAGTTTGATCATAGCATAAGCTCCACCAACTGCAACCGCACCCGCGGCTATAATTCCGAACCAATTAGTTTCCGATTGCCGATCCTCTCTTGAACTCATTCTCTATTAGTTGGCCTATAATTCAAATTAAGTTTTGACTAATTAACTCAAATTTTCGATGATAGTTTCAGGCGTTTATTTTGAATTTCTGCAAATATGCATCAAAAACTAATTTTGTCTTGTCTGTAGCCCTCTCAGGAGTATTCAAACTTGAATTGATAAACCAAAAAATGAGCAAAATTTCTAATCATTACAGGATCCGTTTGACTGAAACACTAGGCTTTAGTTGGTTTATCGCATTTGGTTTGATTTATCAGCCCAACAGTACTAATCTATTCGTGAGAATGTGACGACTAAAAAACGTTCATAAGAATGTGTGCAAAAGCAACATTTCACATTTGGTTGCAATCGTCAAGTATTAATTATATGTACTACAGCGAGGAGTGTGATCTGACGAATGTCTTTCTAAGCATTTCTATTATCAACAAATTTTGAGTAGGAAAATTTCAGAATTTAACGCTAAGTTATCCCTCTTCTAAGTCAATTAGGTTTTCAATTAATCAGATCCAAATTAAACAACGATTCGCGACTCAACTTATATCTAGTGTTGAGTCAAAGTACTAATTGATTTTTTGTCTCCTCATAAAGTTCAATTATTTGATTTCCCTAAACTAGATTAAAGTACGGGTGCGACTAAAGTCCATACTTTTAGAACATGAGTTTTTTATAGTCAGTCCGAGCTTACGATTCAAACAAATGATGCAATCGGTAAGCAAGAGTCTACATTTTTGTCTTTGAAAACCTCAATTAGAAGTGTGACCGACATATACCTGAAAAGTTAGAGTATTCCTAAATTTATTCTAAAATTTGTAATACTTTTACTATTTTTGACAGACACTTAGATAAACTTACTTGTACGCAGTTAACCAAGTAACAAAATAACCAAATATAATTTTGTAGTTTGAATTTTTCTTCTAAGAGTCGAGTGATTTTGTTCCGAAAAATGACCTTGTTCCTTACTGCTTGTCTTAGTAGATTTGATCTTTGTCGTAAACAAAATTTGACAAAAAATGGCGAAAGCATCTTTAATTACTTGCTTTAATAAGATTCTAGATGAACAATTAATTTAGTCAGTTCAATAGTAATAACTTGACTCTATTAGATTGACTTTTAATCATTTTGTTAATGACTGGAATAATTAGCTGCACGAGCAATACTTAATGCAGACTTAGGAGTACTTCTTGCGATATGCGGCGCAACGCTTCGAATGACTGGAGAATTTTTTGTTGCCATAGATTGCTCACTGAACCCGTGGCCATAACGACAGTAAGTGGCGAAATATTCGCAATTATTAGTCAAAAGATCAAAATCTAGAACTTTGTTCAACATCTCAACTGCTCTTTCTACCACTTCTGTCTCATTCTTGGCTTTCAATTGCCTCCTTTTCGCTGCATTTTCTAAGTTATTAACTCGACACAAGTTGTTTTCTGCGACTTCTACCAATTTTTGTCGCAAGACCCGTGCCTTTCCATCACCAGAATCGACTAGATGTATAACGTATCCATTACCGACATATACTGCCCAATGACAATATAAATCTCTTCTAATTTCTATCAAATCTGCCACTTCTGGTGACAAATATCTGGCTTCAACAAACTGATGATCGCATTGAGACTTATTTTTTTCTAATCTTTTGCACAACTCATTCTTTTCACTATTGAGCTCGGCCAGAGCCAAAGCTCCTCCAACCGCGACTGCACCTGCAGCTATGATACCTAACCAGTTAGTCTTCGATTTGTGATCCTCTCTTGAATTCATGCTACAGAAATCATATTTATAATTTTGAAGTTAATTTTCAGTACGTATTAATGAGACAGATACGATTAATGTCTCGCGTATTTACAGTTTTTATTAAATTCTTGCTGAAAGTGACAAATTTTGTATTGAATGAAAAACTTACTTTTACTTAAAGACTTCCTTTGACGTCGTTTCGTTATCCGCACAAATAAACTGATGGATTACCTTACAATTTGTCAGTCAATGTCATCTATAATATTCTATAAACAGGTTTTAGAAATTAGAGACTAAATATCAGTCGATAATAGAGAAATGGCTGATCAACTTGCAGATGTTCGACTTTATTTAATTTGATTATTCTTTCCTGATTGATTGAACGCAAACTATGATTAAGTCGAATTATGCATTACGTATCGAACAAAATACGACCGAGCCGTTTGTTCATTGAGCATGACTGAATCCTTCGATTTTGCTCATAAGTGTTCTCTCAAATCAACTGTTCAAATAAGTACACGCATCTAAAACTATCTATAAAACAGTTTATTGATTTTACTTTAATTGCGTTAATAACACATTCAATTTGTTGTTCAAATCAGGAATTTGTCAGAAACAACAACACAAGTGCTTAAAAAGAGGAAAAAATTACAAAGAGGAAAAATTATATTTGTTTGATAACTCTAAGGAAAACATTTTTATTATATGATTACATCACTTTAATTGAAGGGTTTGTGATTGATTTAAGTTTTGTTTATATTTTAAACTTTATTGTTGACTGATTCTTGATTTTTTAAAACAGTCCTGACAAACTTTTTAATATCGTCAGAAACTAACTTTGGTTCTTCGAAAGCAGCAAAATGTCCACCTCTTGGCATTTCAGTATATTGTACTAAATTACGATATTGATAGTGTGCAAATGTTTCAGGCATTCTCGCGAGTTCGTTCGGAAAGTCGGCCACCGCTGCAGGAACGCTTTCCTTTACTGGAACTCTGAATTAAGATTAAACAGTTTTAAAGTTTGAAAGAAAATCCAATTCAAATGATAACTCACTGATCCAATTGGTATTCATGCAAGAGTTTAACGAAACTTTCTTTATAGTATCTCATACTCGACGCCACATTGTTAGAAGTCCAGTAGACCATAATATTAGTCAGTAGTTCATCCAGAGTAAACTTTTCAGTGAGACCTCCGTCTGATTTTTTCACATTATTCGGATTAGTCCACGTGGAAAACTTCTCTAAAATATAAGCCGCTAGACCAACAGGACTATCAATAAGAGCAGCTCCAATAGTATCAGGTTTTGTTGATTGCAAGTGCATATAACCTGATTCTCTCAATAAAAAGTAAAACTTGTCTAAAAATGGGTACATTTTGTTGTAATCATTTTCTGGATTTTTAAAAACTAATGATGGAAAGAACATTCCCGCGAAAAACTTGACGGCAGCCATTCCTCGAAATTTAAACATAGTGTTGATAGTCGTATGCAATCCTCTGACACTGATTGATGAACAGATCAATTATAAGTTTATTTTGATTTACAAAAATCAGGATATGAATTACTTTTGTGGGTGCAATACGGCCATTGTTTTTGATATAATGCCACCCCAATCCCCTCCGTGAACGAAAAAGGATTTATGATTTAACCTATCCATTAGTTTTACAAAAATACGAGCCGTTGAGATCACATCAAAACCTTAAATGAAAAGTTGACTGTTACTCTACTATTCAATTAAAATTGTGGTTCTATTTATCTATGGTATACAATCAAATATTTAAGAAAAGAAATAAGCCATCATCATTCAAACCTTCCTGATGTGGAGCTTCTGAAAATCCGTAGCCAGGAATTGAAGGACAAATCACTTCGAATGCGATATCATTCGTTGGTTCAATCAATAGTGGAATTGCTTTATAATACTCCCAAACAGATCCGGGCCAGCCATGGATTACCATAAGAGGAACCACCGTTTTGGCAGGTTTCGAGGGCTTCACGTGAATGAAGTGAATATTGATTCCTTCTATTTGGGTCGTGTATTGGTTGAATTTATTTAATTCTTTTTCCTGTTTACGCCAATCAAACTTTGTTTTCCAATACTCAACAACTTGTTTCAAATAATTGGCATTAAATCCATAATTGAATTGTGTTCCTTCGATCGGTTCAACAAAACGTGCCGACTCTAAACGTATGCGAAGGTCTTCGAGAACCGATTCCGAGACATTAACTGTAAATTTATTAATACCGACCGGATCTTTAGGAATTGGCTGCCCCTCTAAATTCATTAATAAAATTATGAAAATCGATCATATTTTAAAGGAATTTGAGCCAACTTAATTAACTTTTAACTAACTTTTCACTTTAGTTCTGCCAAACCAATCGTCCTTAACCTCAGGCAGATTAAATTCAGGTGTAGCGAATAGCGGATAAAGGACTGCTGCTATGCCAGCGATTAACCCAAGCCACACAACTTTTTTCACAAATCCCATCACTATTATTTAATTTGTGAACTATATGCAAAATCAAATATTAATTATATTAAGTTTTAACGACAAATATTGACTGATGCAAAACTGCAAAAAGTGACAATTTGCCGTGACTGGAGACTCACAAAGTTAGTAATAATTATCACAATTATGAGTCTACAAAGTTGAAGCACAAATAAAGTCCTTGGAAACTAGCGCTTGTTTCCTCGACGCGCTTCAAAAAGAAACTCCTATTTAAAACTTCTTGTCATTGCACAGCAATACTTATTAATGACTTTTTGTTCTTAATCTATTGCTTTTAATAAAATCTGATCGTTTGCTGCACCTTTCAAGCAAACTATTGAAAGGAATTGATCAAAACATTAAGATTTGATAATGAAAGCTCTAAGTGCGAGAGACAGCACTCTATACTGAAAGTTAGCCTTGAATTCTAATATCTGTTAATTATACGTCTAAGTACTTGTGCACTTCAATCAGTTAAAAAATATTAAACTATGATGTAAACTCGTGGCGGTATAAATTTGCCTATTACATTGTATAAATGAATCTGCTTTTTTAAGAAATGTGTTAATGAATAGGTCTTTTACTATGGATTAAAAATACTTTCTATATTGAACTCAATAAAGTATTTTTAATCCATAGTAAAAGGCCTATTCATTAATGCATTTGCTCAAAAAGTAGGTTCAAACGAAAGCATTAATAGGCAAATTTATACCACCACGAGTTTACAACAGTTTTCTAGCTTTTTGTCAAGCAGTGAACGGCAAAAGTCTAGAACTTCACAGACTATCTTCACAGCGATAACATGCAATCATTTGTCAATAAGTGCAATACTTAAACTAAGAATAAACTAAATTTTGTATAGTTGCTATAATTCTTAAATAAAATAAAATTGAATGTTAAGTTAGGATCAGTTAAACAAACTTTGTCACAAATAAAACTAAATTTGAGTCTTAAACATAATGTGAACTACAATTAGTTAGTCAACACTTTAATCAATTTAAACAATTGTTAAAGTGATTCAATATTTTATTAAAACGACTTATAAACAAATTATAATCATACAAATAATAATAGAATTGAAATTTAATAAAATACTTGTCTAAGAAATTGAGATATTGGTTGTCTTCGGTGTTTGATTATAATTGAAATAATTGTATCGGGCGATGTTAGTCCCCGTACTAGTGCGACACACTCAGGCAAGTAGCAAATTCTATCGTAGATACAGTGTTTTTAAGGATACTCGCCCATGTGTGTCGCGCTAATACATGTATTAGTTTGGCCTCTAACGGTGCTGCCATCCTATTGAACTAGTTGAAGAATTTAACAGCTACACTCACAAAGTTATTTAAGTTCGGACTAGCATCGTCTCATAGGTATTAAAGTTTTGATATTTTTTATAGATATGATGAGTAGGTAGAACTAATCCTCGAGATGGCAGTCGCAGTCACTAAATGAGATAAGGTTAGCTCATTGTTTGGTTTGATTTTCAGCTGTTGTTAAGTTATGCATTGATGGCTAAAATACGTTTTTTTCGTTTAATGCGGTATTATTTGGAAGTGCTTAAAGCTATCTCTCGTATTATTTTATTTTTAGCAAAAAAATGTTTGAAGCAATTGGTTTGCGTCTTAATAGCGATTATTTTCTTTTGGTTTATGTTTGGATTTATTGTCGCTTTTATTGTTTGGATTTTAGGATCTGTTTGTAAGCCTTCTGTTTTAACTCAATTACAAATTGTTTTTAATTAACTATTAAAATATTTGTTCCCAAACAGTCATAGTCTATAATTTTTGCGATTATTTGTTATACAATCCGTTGGATCCGATAGACAGTCGAACGAACGTTTTATCTCCAGTGGCTTTTAATTTGCCCTTTGAGTCAAGTTTTATCACAACTGGAGACAACACAACTATTAACGTTTTGCTCATTAAAAGGCCTGATGATCAGTTCAAATCGTGCCCAACTTTCATCTATTTTCACGGAAACGCAGGAAATATTGGTCATCGACTTCAAAACGCATATGAACTATATCACGAAACCTGTTGTAATATATTGTTAGTTGAATATCGAGGCTTTGGTCTCAGTTCTGGTCAACCCTCAGAATCTGGTCTTTACTTGGACGCAGCGGCGGCTCTTCATTACCTTCTTCAGCGTCCAGATATAGACCACAACAAAATAGTGTTATTTGGCCGTTCATTAGGTGGCGCGGTGGCCATCGAGTTGGCCAGAAATACTAAATTCAGTCCGAATATCGCGGCAATAATTATTGAGAACACATTTACGAGTATTCCTGATATCGCTCGAACTTTATTTAATTGTCGAATCATTCGATGTATACCAAACTGGTTTTACAAGAACCAATTCAACTCTATTATGAAAATAAATTCAGTAACAGTTCCCACACTTTTTATTTCGGGTCTTTGCGATGAACTGATTCCGCCATCAATGATGCACACGTTATATATGGTATGAGATTAAACAATCTTTACTATTCGTTTCGAATAAAGATTAGATTCAACTTATTTGTATATAAATTTCTTATCCAATACAAATATTAACAGTAGTGAATATGATTGAATTGATTTATTTGAATATCTACTAGATGTCTGCGAGTATAAACAAACAATTGCACACGTTTGATTCGGGAACGCATAACTTTACCTGGAAATGCAAAAACTATTATACAATTATTAACTTATTCTTGAAAGAAGTGTTGGCACAAAACGGCACAACTTTCGATACGATGCAATCATCAAATCTTCATCAACATCATCATCAAGTCAATCATCAATCAATAATATTCGAAAACATACACCGGGATAGTGTCAAAAGCACCAAAACTATTGACGTCTGAACAAATCAATCAGATTTATATAAGTTATTATATTTTAATTAATGAATAAACTATTATTTGAATTTAGAAGTTTAAATTAATGAGTTTTAATAATTAACATGATTTTGAAAGAGTTTTTAAATTATACATAAAAGGCTTTAATTAAAAATAAGTGCTTATAAGAATTTTGGCTTTTCATAATTCATTCTTTTTGTACATAATACTACGCATTCGTCTCACTTTATAAGTTAGAGCTCAAAGTTTACAACACAACAAACTAATTAATTAAAAGTCTTAATTAATTAATTAATTACAAGTGAAACTTGAAGCTCTAATTCAAGCAGAAACCATTTACCTGTGCCTATAATTAATAATGAAAGATTACAAGCAGTAAAATTACAATTAATAAGATATGTTTGTCTAAAAAAGAAACTTAAAAGCCATTTAAAAACATATTCTAAACGCTATGATATAACCCATAGGAACACGATTACAATTAATGTTATACTCATTTTATATTTCAGTGAACAATGAGATTGATTATTATCGTTACAATAAGTCGTTACAATTTGATACTTTGCCACCAATCAAAGAGGAATGTAAATCATGATAACTTTGATATGAGAAACATTCGTTAGTTTCTTAAGTCTGGTTTTGATACATTTGATATTATAAACCCATTTCTCGATATGTCTTTCTATTAGTACTTTCACCACATTTCTCAACAACAACTTCCAAATGGTTATCATAGCGTTCTTCTGATTATTATCATAGTTAGATTAAACACATTAATAGTAAGTTTAATAACTGTTGGCATTTTTTTGAGAGTATAGTTACACTAGATAGAATTTGTCGAAAGCAATCGAAATAGTGGATATGCGCCTAAATCCTAATCCAATTAACAATATTTATTTATATTTACCATCAGTTATGACAACTGATGGCTACAATCAAAATAAACAGCTACAGATTAAATGACAATAAACACAGGATTCAAACTTAGAGGTATTTTTCACCACAACAGCAAATTATGGCAATTCAATTGATAAATAATCAAAGTAATTAAATAATAGACATAATTTCTTATAACACAAGCGCCTCTCCTATCATATGATTAATCGTTTATCCCTTTACGTGATTTTGTCCACAAAAGCTGCCGAAATATTTATTTCTATAGATGCAAATAGTTAGTGATGATTACAATGAAGAGATAGTTAGTTAAATTGATGGTATTCACTTCAATTTCAATATAATTATTTTGGTGGAAGAGATTTCGATAGGACGGTAAGAGCCAATTTGGTTTCACTAGCGATTACAAATTTCTAATTATGGACTTCGAGCTTCAGCTCTAATCAACAGCTGAATGACATGACTCTTGACTTGAGCCAACAAAAAATTGCTTTTAATGCCTGTTTCGGTGATAATTACTACTAATATTACAAATATTACACAATGAATCTAGTTTGAAATAATCTTGTTATATTATTGGCGATAGATGAGAAGTTTTACAATTTTGTGTTTGGTGTATTTACTGGGACTTGACTAATATATATACCTTTTTAAACTATAGATATATTATCAATAGCTGACCAAATAAATAGTTAATGCTATTTGTCGGCACATCAATTAAATTAATAATAATGTAAATAATAAAATTATTAGCCATAAATTCTAAATAAAACCATATCTGATGCAAAAAAGTAAATAATTAATTAATTAATTAATTTATGATGTGTGTGGAATGGATGTCATGATAAAACCGAATGCATCTTATTCTCAGTTAAGTCCTGTCCAAAAAATTGGCGCAGACATTAACAAGTGTTCAAACTGATAATAAAACAATTCAGTTGAATAATACGCTTTAATACAATTGATTGTTTTGGTTCATTGATAGTTTGTCTTAATCTTAAATTGTTAACGACTAGTAAAAGGCTTAATGAGTAGAAATTTTTTCCTAAAATGATTTGTTTAAAAAACACAGTTGAACAAAAACAAATTATTACCGCCTATTATTGGTATTTTCCTTAATGAACATCTTATCCAACAATTGAACATATATTTCGATATCAAAAACTCAAGATTAGCGCTTAAAAACAAGCGCAAGTTATATACCAATCAAATGATAAATGTTTTTGAGACAATTAATTAGTTAATGATTTGGAGTGAATGTGCGATTTTAAGAAAGTTGAGGACATGTTTAGGGGATTGAGTTCAGTAAAAGCTCCCTTTCAGTTAATTGAATGCAGTCGTGATTTGAGATTTTTGTAGTTTACACGTTCAAAATGACAAAAGCACGTATTATTCCAATTGAAATATATCTCTGGATAAACATCACAGAAATAAAGCAAAAGTATTCTCATATCAATTCCCGGCTTCGAAAATATATATAATTGTGTGTGTAATATACATATTGTGTATACTGTATGTTTCATGAGCACATTACTTCAGAACTTTTGTCGACAATTAATCTTGTTTTAAAGGCAATTATAAGTTTTGTCACATTTGCTTCACTAAAATGTGAAAATGTTTGAGTGCCTCATGAATAAAGAATATATTTAGCAGAGTGCAAAAGGAAGACAATCACACCTAAGATTTGTCTTTTAAAAAATTGAATAATTACTCGCGTCATTAGCTATGATAACCCTTAAGTGGCAGTTATCATAAATTCATTATATTTTCAGCGTATTTATGTATAAAGACAACAACTATTTAATAATAAAAGACACGACTAATAACAGCAGCAACAGTATAGCCAACAAAACAAAATAAAGCGTTAAAATTATTCCTAATAATTTGTGCAGAGCATGATTGAAGTTCAGTTAAATTAATGAACAAATGGATTTTTGGTTAATGTTTAGAACAGCCAACTACTTCTAGCGATGGTTTTCTCAACGGTTTCTATTCGATGAAAAGGTGACTAAAATTTGCTTCATTTACCTAAAGTTAACGTCTTCTTAAGCGAAATACATGACTTTAGTGGTCTCCGGATGCACAGTCACTGCACGTGTCAAAGCAGTAACAGTTCTTTCGTCACCATTGGTGCCCGAGTGATGACTCGAACTCTCACCACTATATGATAATACATAAAGATAATACATTAAAATATTGATCAGATCCAAATTTCCAATGAGTCAATACTGAAATGTTTGCAATCATGAGTGATGGGCTCAAGTTTGTTAACAAAAATTTTGATTATTACTAAATAACAGGATTCACTCCTAACAAGATCTTATGAAAACATGTTCAAAAGAAAATGAGTTCAATTACTTATTCTTATTTTAGTATTTTCTGAAATTTCAATTAAAATCATTAAAAGCAAAGTAACGCTGACTCTAAGCAAAGTACATGACTTTGTTGGTGTCAGAGTGAACAGTGACGGCGCGGGCCATTACGATCTGCGTTCGGTCGTTGTCTCCATTTGAATGGCTTCCGTCACCACTGAATACAAATAAATGGAAAAACGAAGAAAAACAGATAATCAGAAAGTAGGTGAAACGTTAGTAAAATTAGTTTTCTAATCAATCAAATAAGAGTATTGCAAATCAATTAATGGGCTAAAATTGAACATGTCAAGTTTTTGAATGAACAAATCTATGCACATCTTCAGTACATCAACATCTCAACACAAGTAAAGCATTTGAGCCAAGCAAAAGGAGAGGAGAAACAGAACATATCAAAAAATAAACTTGGCAAAATAGCAAAACATGCAAAAAAACAATTCAATCTGAGCTAATCAAAACTAGTATCAATGTAATAATCATAACATGTTTGTGAACAACTTTTGAGCTGATTTAGAAAAATTGATGATAAAATTGTTATATTAAATCCTAAGAACCTGAATTCTGTTTCTCCTGAAGTGAGCCCAGAATGACTTTCTGTATCCAATTGACTTAGCCTTTAAACAAAATTTAATCGAAATGTTCAATAAGTTGCGCTCAAATCTTTCTTAAAATAAATTGTGGGCTTTGAACAGAAATTATAAGTATTTTCTTTGTAAATTTAGCAATTGATTTGCAACTAGATAAAGAATTGCAGGAAATATAAATCTAATTAATAAATTTAGTTAATCCCTAACCCGATGCCTGCATCTCTCATCATTGCCTTCATAGTTGTTTTTCAATTGTAATCTGAATTATATGATAATTAATATATATATATATATAACTGACCTGTCATGCTCTTTTTCGACTAAATGATATCTTGCTCTAAAAGCCACTAAATGAGCATAGTATGCAGGCGCTGGAATCGATACAGAGCGAGTGCATCTCACGTACGTGTGACATAATTGATAAGTCAAACATTGAAGTTCGTCTGCAGATTAGCATAAAAAATAGATTCTATTAATTTCAGTTCGATTCATAATATTTGAGAAGCTCTAATCAAACAAGTGAATGGTTAAATACCTGCTGAGAACTGATTGTCGTCCCAAAGAACGTGATAATGAGATGGACGACTTGTACCCTAAATACGAAAAATTGCCAATTAATAAGCTATCTATTGACAAATAGCAATTAAAGGTTGGGAACATACTTGAATTCCTGCATGAGAACATAAGTAGAAGTCGAATTCAGTTGGATGAGTAATACCGACGTCCACTGTAGTTCCTGCTGGAATATTACCACTTTTGCCGATTTGTTCTCTTTTATCGGCACAGAACAGTCTTGTGTGATGTCGTTTTTGGACAACAATAAATGTGATTCCCGGACGATAATCGTCTTCAAGCTTCATGCAAGCTGTACGAACCGCCAGTAATTCATGTGCCAATACCTGATGAAACTGCCCTTCAGAAACACCGTCACGATAGAATATTATACGATTTGGTTTAAAGCGTGTTGACTTATAAAATTGGATGAGTAGTTCCTTAACCATTGTTGACAAATCATGAATTATCTCCTGTCGATGTTGTTGAACACGAACGGTAGCGGCATATCGACTCGGATGTGCATCCATTGAGCCGACAACAGCCGCAATGGAAGGCTTCTTGTTATCACCAGCAGGAGGATGAGTCACATCTGCTCCCAAAAATATCACAGGCTCGTTGAACACCTTCGGCCTTAACAGACAAAACAAGTTAGCTTCTTAATCATTTGAAACATTCTAAACAAACATCAATTAAATAGATATCTACCTAATGTTTGGGACCAGAATGTTGTTAATTCCGCCCAACTTTACATTTATTTTGAGACAAAGATTAGACAATGTTTGTGGTGATGTTTTGTTCACATTCTTTGCCTGAACACATTGAGTCGCCATTCCCAATACAGTGTCGCCGACGCGCTTCACCTCTGCATAAACAGGTGTCTTACCAGGCAATACAACCACAACGAGCTGCAAGCCCTGGAATGTTTGCTTGAGATATCGAAACATCGGCTCGACCTGATCGGGTCCGTTCGCGTACTTGCAAAAACAGGGCTGTCCTATGATTGGCATTCCGGCGTCGTTCGAGATTTTCTGTAACTGTTGTGTGAAATTTCTCAACGAATCTTCACGACAAGTTCGTTGTGGTGCAAAGCAAGCGATAGCCCAAGTTCTGATCTCTACTCCAGTGTGAAATTGTTTGCCTCTCATGTCCCAAACTCCCTGATTAGGTATCGCTTGTTGCTTAGTTCTTCCTCCGTATTGTAGTTTCGGTGGTGGTAAAACTCTTCCCTTGACTTCCATCATCAAATTGCTAATGGATAAACCAAATTCTTTGACATATGGATCGTTATTGAAGTCCGCTTTGTTCACTAGGTTATTGATCTCTCTTTCTCTGTCAGGGGCTGAACGAGCAGTTGCTTTGATCATAGTTGAGGTTTGCATATCTGTCAACTTTTTGATACATCGCTGACCGGCAACTATATTGCATACTTCAAGTGGTAGATAAGTGTGTTTGTGTTCTTGTCCCACTTGAAGGCATGGCAAATGAGGATAGCGTAATTTCATTTTATACTTGTCAAGAAAATACTTGGCAACTGTACACTCGACAGTCTGTCCATTTTCTAATTGTAACGGAAATGATTGTAGTTGTGCGGGTCTTCGCGTCACATTGCAGACACGATATTTCCTTCTCATAGATCCGCAATGAGTTATTTCTATTTTAAGTCCTTTAATTTCTTTAGTAAATTTGACTCTTTGAGAATCAGTCAATGGTTTTCGTTGTTCGTTGATGTCACGAATGTCAAGAACTTCACACATAAATTCGACCACAGGTTGTGCCTTGTAGAATGCGGTCGCACTCACGTCTATGTTTAGAGTCATCTTCCATTGAGACGGACGTACACTTTGATGAAATCCAAACCATACTTCTCTTCCACCTCCCAATGGATGGTAGTAGCCGTCTGGTGAAGAAAAGAATGAGCGCCCAACTGGTGTGTAAGTCATTGATGGCAAATGTCTCATAACTACGTCAAGGGCTTGTATGGCGTCCAATGGTATGGTTCGTGAGTTGCCTTCCAGTGCTTCTTCTAGTGTATTGAGACTCACTTGAGAGACCCATTTTATTGCAACGCGAAATACTCTATCCTTTCCCTCTCCAGGAAGTGTAACTTCCAATTCAACCTAACAATAAATAACATAACATTAATGTCCAACACTTGCAAGTGATTTACCGCTACCACAGCTGGCAAAAACAAACCATTGCTCTCAACTTATATGCATTTATGCACTCCCTTTCAGTTGATTGAGAGCGCCATAAATTCTTACTAAATATGGGCTAACTGACAAAATGACTATTTTAAATTGAAATCAGCACTCAAAGCCTTTTACTAAGAATTAGAATCGGAGAAAAGGTTGCTAATATCAATCGTCGATTCAATAAATAATGTAAAATCATTCAAAATGACTAAAGCCTTCGTGTTGAAAGTTGGTTAAGATAAATGAAAAAGCTCCAAAATAAACTGAAGCTTAATTTGGAGCAGACCCTAATTTTCAGATTAAAACTCTAAATATGAATTGTGTGTAAACAAAAATCTCATTAAAAACACAAACCTTATCCCTTCCAATGGGCAAATCGTCTCGAGTATACATGTTCTTTCTTCCATCGAAGACCGGTTTCTGAGTGCCAAAAATTTTCGAATATGACTGAACCATAGTTTCAATGATTTCTCTGTTGATCTTCCGCGGACACTTATCAGGGGTGATGGTGATGTCGTAATGATGTAAAAACCCTCGCGGCATAGTTATTTGGAAGTGATTGGCTCGTAGAGTTATTATTCTACCGTCAGTCCCGATGTTAGGTCTTCGGGGACATACAAACAGAACCGGTGGAACAGACTCCAGACTGGACGGACCTGCCACGCCTGACAATGATAGTGAACCCATAGGTGGACCAATTGGTTGTTGTGGTCCGGGTGCCATTGGCGTGGGCGCCATCGGTGTCATACCTCTCGGGCCCGGCGGTCCCGGGGCTATAAATTTCAACATTTTACTTATTAACAACTCGTCAATCATTTAGTAATAAACATGAATATATCAAATTTTCTCATCAATATTGCTACAGCTTTGTAGTGGTTTAGCGAAAGGCATGATTTCATTTGGAAAATTGACGAAAAGACATACATATAACGGATGAGATAAGCGTTTAGGGAATCGGAAGAGAGAATATTATCGCTTCGTTCCCTGTCATTTCGCTTCGAAATAACTGCTTCTTTGCAAATATACATTAGGAACAGAGTATCAGTTTTGAGAAATTTAATCAGTTCTCAAAATTGATAGAAAGCTAATCAACAATCCCGGAATTCGACTGTAAGGCAAAACAGAATACAATAAACGATTATTTCGTTTATGACATATCTTCAAAAGCATTTATGTGATCGAGTGTTCTAAACAAATAAAACACCACATCTCCAACATAGATATCTTGTAAACTTAGACCAATCAAAATAATCAAAGTTTAGCTTCATTAGAAATATGAAAACTTACGAAATAAGAACTGGCAAAAGTATTGATTAATAAATTGTTTTTCTTCCATTAGTGATAAAGAAACGATAGACTAAAGAAATGTTTCATTTAAAAGTGTGACATCTCGAGCCCATATTAATGTAATAGCCATAATACAATAAGCATTAATCACAAACAAATCATTTCACAAATATTTCAGCTTAATCAATCGATTAGTCCTTTTGTTCGAGGGAATGATAACTATTTAACATTTGATTAAATATAACTGTAATATATTGATAAACGTTTCCTTTGGTCTGAAAATCTAAACCTCAATACAATCGACCAAATGAAAGACTGAACAAAACTTAAGTCAATTTTGCCATATTCCAATATGATAATAAACTTTGAATGACTCATAAATACAATGACTCAATAGTTGTCTAACTTTTGTTTTTTCTGGTTTCAAATGCTCATCAATTCCGCGGAAATCCCATTTAATTCGCAGAAAAATATATTACAGAATCGCTACAAAAACGATACTTTACGTGAGTTTGCGCGAAAATTCAATTCGAAATCAATGAGAAACTTAATGTGAACACGATTTAAGAAAATCAACTAATTGCCAGCAAAACGCAAACGGTATGAAAGGTGTAAAGAACATGAATATTATGCATGACTGATAATAAAATATAGTGATTAAGACTTTTTATTAGCAATTCAACGAAAGATTGCATTTGTGGGCGAATACGACAGACTTTGTTCAATAATTAGAGAAAAGCCAAGTACATATCAACTGAAAATCAAACAAAAGCGATAGTAAAACAGCGACTCATATCAACTGTTTCTTTGGTCAAAAATGCTGTCAGAGAACAACAATAGAGCACAGGATTAAAAAAAGGTACTATTCATAACTCCACGAGGAGATTGTGAGAAAGTGTACAAAATGAATCCCAAGGACTCTGGAGGAAATGCGACATTATATTAAAAAAGAACTTTCTATAAATGGTGAGAAAAAGGATAAGAGTCAGTGTGAGAGACATAGAATGAATGAGAGAGGGAGAGAGGAATGAGCACTGCATTTGTTAAGGTATTGGGAGTGCCTTCTGTGCAATGACCCCATTTGGAGGTTGTAGTCAAGTCTTTTATGTCCTATTAGACTAGTGTTGCCAAGACTAAAACTCCATCAAACTAGTTGATAGGCATTAAGAACAATTGTCCGAGTCTTTGCTTAACTAAATAGACAACATGTCAGCACTAATCCGATAATTAGAATTGAATCAAAACTAAAATTAAACCAACTGAAGACAGATTCGTACAACTTCAATGCAAAACACTAATTACGATAAACACTTAATTGGCTTAATTGACTAATTATTTAAACAATTTGTCAACTATGTAATATAACATTTGCTTACTCTCGTTGTATCTTAGAGTGTTTTCAATGCAAGATGAAAACTGCAATCAAGCATTATTGATTAATCTTAACTAAAGCCAACATTTCAATAGATAGCAATCGCGCAAAAACACTATTGTATTGATTGCAATGCCAATCAAGCTATCAGTTTATCAAATGGTAACTTCCTAACAATTGCATTTAGATTATGGATCAGTTTTTCTTTCAACTATTTCTGTGATTGAGTCAAATTAAATTTGTACTTGTGAAAAATATTAAGAAATTGTGTTTATAATAAAATTGGCTTCAATTGAAGCCAATATAAAGCTGTTGCTATTGAGAACTCATACAACACTATTGACTACTAAATCAAATTGATCAATAAATAAAGCTAAGTTTAAAAAGCTTCCAATTGAGAAACCATTTCCAACATCAATTAATAAATCACTTATATCAATATATCTTAATTGAAATCAGTTTACAACAATTAACTAAAATAAAGCAAATATTTGGTGTTCTACGAAAGGCATTCATAACTAAATTAACAAAACTGAACAACAGATAAAAACACTTATAAATATGATAGCAAGAGATCTTAACGAAAACAACCAAACAATATAAATATAGTCTAAGAAAATCAAATGATTGAATGTAAATGTATTGTAATGTATTAATTGATACATACGTTGACCGCCCAATGGATACATTATGGGAAGAATATCTTCGAATATAAACGCGTTCGTTGCGGATCAGTTAAGATGCAAACAAACACTATATCGAAAATTATGAGACAATTATTAATATTATCTTAATTAATACTTTTATTTTATATCGAAATTAAGCGAAAATCGGATGCGAACGAAAACGCGTCCGTTTTGGGCGATTCTCGCTCTCAGGGTTTAGACAGTTAGCGCTTATTATGGAGTATAAGATGGCGGACAACGCGTTACACACAACACACTCATCATCACTAACACATCATTATATCGATCATTTGAGCGACATCTGCCTCACACACACTAAACTGTTTCGAGCCACAGTACCCATTAATGTGTTTGTTTACCATTTGCGTATAAATATTTTTTTTTCTGTACTTTCATTTAATCACATGTCACACGTATCTTAAGCGTCAACTAATTAATTGGTTCATAAATGGATTATTCGACTAAAGACTTACTATTATTCGCACTTTTCGAGTATTCACAGTACTATTCATACAATAAATTGACAAAATTGTTGTTGAGGTCACATTTGAAACAGCTATTTCAAATCAATTTTAATAATAATAATAATAATAATAATAAACTTGTGTCAGAATTGGTAAAAGATTTAGACGGAAAACTGGTTTCACTGGTTTTGCCTCAATCAAGGTTTTATAATATTGATAACAAAAATTCTTACGAACTAATACAAGTCTTAGTCTTATCGAAAAAACTGTTGGAGGATATGAAAAGCAGCCTAAATGAACTATCGAACTATAATAAGAAATATAATTATTATAAATGTATTAGATGGTCGTTCAAACAGCTAAATCTATTGATCGCTTCGTTCGCATCAATTGCTAAATCTGATGAACAATTCTTGCAATTAAAGACTTCAAATTCATTTCATCCTACTTTTAACGATATCTTCTATAAACTAAAGTCATTAAAAGTGTTATCGTTTTTGGCCATTGAAGACCCGAAACTACCGATTGATTTATTATCTGTTATAATAAGCGAGACGTTTCTATGGACAGAACCGACACAATTGAATGTATCGATAATGCAATTGCACTCAAGACTTATTTCTCAATATTCGAATTACGTAAAGGACAGAAAATCATTTCGCACTCACATGAAAGAAGATTTTATTTTTGATTTGAATGAAGTTTTGGAGTTTCTGATAAGAAATTTTCCCTCATTTATAGATTACCTGAAACAAAGCATTAACAAAACACAAATCGATTTAATTGCTGAAAATTCACAACACTTGTGTCAAATCAATGACATCTCTGAAGATCAGTTCCTAAATGATTTTATAGCAAAAATATCTGAAAATTCATCATTTCTGACAAACGAAAGTCAATTAATTGAATTCGTGAAAACTTCTTTGAATGAATCTGATAGCGAATCGTCACTTATACCTACTTCTAGTCAAAGCCAACAAATGGATTGTTCAAGCGAAAAGATGATGGTTTCTGAAATAATATCTTTCATTTAAATAGTTTAACTAACAATAACTTCTATCAAGTAATAACTAAGTCAATTAGCTATTATTAGTCAGTTAATTTAAAACTATAGTCATTTTTTTAATCTTATTTTTTATAAAATTTTTATTTAAATTCATTAAGATCATCAAATTATTACAAATAACTTGACTCTAATATACGAATACTAAACTAAATTGCATTGTTCTTTAACTTTTTTCTTAAATAAACTTCAAATACTGATCTAATACTGGAATAATTTTTGGCACGACATTATGTTATTTAAAAGTCTCTTAAAAACATGATAATGAAACTAAAACGTGATTAACAGAGAATAACTAGCGTAGTTTAATCTTATATAGTTTCAGTTTAAAGCCTAACAACTCTGTTAGAACAGCAGAAAATGCCGAAAGAACTACTACTTTAGTAATATTATAGAGATATGGATTAGCAGAAAATCCCGATATTTTGTAGGGACTCTCTAGCTCTTTGAGTAAATCAGCAGCTAATTTAATTACATGATTGGCTAGAGTGAGCTCTTCTTTTTTGTGAGGTTTTTGTTCAAGTTGTAGATATAAATTAATTTGTTCTGTTATCAGAATCGATAGATTTGAGCGATATTTCCTGTTAATTCTTGATCCGAGAATCATTAGTCTCATTATGAAAATACCGAGAGCCAGATTCCAGAAAACTATCTCCCAGCAGTACAGTTTTGCGGCACATATTTCCGATTCTTTAAGTAACTGGAGGCAAATGAAAGTTAATATGCAAACAGCTATTATGAAAGTACTCGAACAAATCGCATCAACTGATCGAAGAGGTCCATGCCTTCAATCAAAATAATTAATAATTATAATTGACAAATATTGATCAGCGAGAAAATTTTATGTCGTCTATTATACCTTCTGAGATAAGATCTGACAGAAAGCCATACTTTCAAATTGCGAACTTTGTGCAGGCGAAAGTGCGGCACTTCCGATCTTTTAGCTCTATCTCTACGCGTCAGTTGTGAAAAGTATTTTGCGTATAAAAATCTCTAAATATTCAAGTAAAATGAGTCAAATTCAATAACTTCTTCAAAGATAACTATTGCCTAAAACTCACTTCTTTGAAAGTCCTTTCTGCAACACAGAGTAGGAAAAAATAAAGCATACTTAGAGCCGCCCTTTCGAGTATTGCGATTATCACCACAAAACGCACCCTAAAATCATAAGACAATTCACATAATTGATTTTGTAGGAATAAAAGGTGTCTATGTTCGTGAAAATCACCTCCAACTGGAACCGAATACACATTCGGCAATGAAGTCAAGATCGAGTGCTGGAAAGTTAAGTAAGTCAATCATTTCAGAGGTATTGGTTTGAGCCGCATTCGCAGAGTTGCCATTTTGTTGAATACGAAACAGTCCAGGCAATAGTGCCAGTATTATTGAGAATGTAAAACCCAAATACACATATTCGGTACTGTGTTTGATTGAGTCTACTTTTCGTATTATAGCAGAACTGATATCGACAACAGAAAGATCCACTTTTTGACATTCGTGTTGTTGCCAAATGGCACAACTGACTAAAAATCAACATAAGAGTGAGACAAATTTTTCATGAAGTCATTAAGAGTCAAGCATATCAATTTAGATTAAGCTAAGCCAAGCATATCAACAGAATTTAGTTTGAGAATCACTGCTACTCTCTAGTCACAATAATCAAAGTAAAGTTCGAATATATCTTTTAAATTTAGGGTATAATTTTGTAAGACTGTCTAAATGAACTTAAGAATAAGGTAATCAACAAACTTGTTCTTTATTCAAATTAGCTTGTAATCAGATTCTCTGTTCTCTACCTATTAAAATTACTTTCAAGCTACGACTTAGATTTTGCCCTCATATGATTTCTAAGTATTTGTAAATACAATATAAATCATTATATTCAAATTGATGTTTTGCTGTAAGAAAATAGAAGACTGATTACGCTAATGAAGCAAAATAAATCAAAAACATTACATTGGGGAACATGCTTATAAGACAACTTCATTTACAAAACCTTTTCGAAATCCTATTAAATAACAAATGAAGACTATAGGATTCGTTAATTTATTTATTAAAATATAGCTTTAATTACCTTTTGTTTCGCTTGAGCTTTCCTCATGACAAAAGTCGTTGACTATATTATAAAGTGGTGGCGTATAATCATCACAAAATTCCGGATAAATAAAGTATTTGGCAGATGTTGAAGTCGTAGTTTCTTGGTGACTATCATCATCGTCAGAGCTGCCATCAGAATTGATGATCGGCCAATCAAGATCTGAAGACAATCCTATCCCCTAAATGCAGAAAATTCAACATAAGACTTAAAGAGCTAATGCTTTGAAAATACGAACCGGTGTCGGGGTGTTAGGAGTTGTTGGGGACATTGTACCGTCAGATTCACAAGAACTACAACAATTGCTTTGGTTGCGATGACAAGTTGGTGGAGATAAATGCAATGACTGGAATATTTTACGGTTTTTTGACCTCAACGTCTCTCTAAACTTTTTATTCTTCCCATCTTTAATGCCATCCGAATAGCGACGATTTATCATTTCAGCGTCTGTCGAATTATTCATTCGGCACAAATTGTATTTCGAGTCTGAAAATCTGCGCCAATTGTAACGATTTGAGGAACTGTCTTCTATATCGAATTCATCAGAACTGATATCTGAATTTTCAGCTGAAATTCTTTCATCGATTTCAATGCGAGGAATGCCCTTCTTGAGGTTTAAGTGATCGACTGAAGCTAAGCCTCGTCTTTCACTCAACGATTGCTTTGAAGTTAAGTCTCTTTTCAGGTCTAAGCTCCCACGACCGCTCTCTTCGTCAGATCCGTTCTTAGTTTGCTGCCGAACAACTCCTATATTCTCTCCCAATTGTTGCTTAGTCTTCTTCTTTCTTTTCTTCTTACGTGAATGTTGTGGAGTTGTTGTGAACTTTGATGATCGAAATGGTGAGTGGTTTTTGCTGACTTTTGTTCCTACTATTTGAGTGTGAATAATACCGAGTATTAACATCATAACTATCGGCATCAATACCTGAAATAGTAAAGCTTATTAGATGAATATCAGTTTTTATTTATTAAAATCGCATCAATACTTCGGATGCAGGAACTTCTGAAAACTCGTCCGAAGACGACAATCCATTTTCAAAATAAATGCGTAAAGAGATTACTTGTAATAAATACAGTATTAATAGTAAACCACTAATAACTGGATTTGTTTGTTCTTTCCACCACTTAAGATAAAATGGTAGCAAAATGACTCGATTGATTCCTGAATAAGTGGCTGCTAACCATCCCTGTTGTGGTTTGGTTTTTGTGAACGCAGAACCTCTTATTAGGTCCAAATCTATTAGCTCTGTCTTGACTTTGGCCACTTTTTTCGGTATGGCATTCAATCCGTTTAGTATTCGATCTTCAACTGTCTTTTCCCACTGTTGTTTGTCATATGAACCGATCTGTTAGAACGCAATCAATCAAAAAATTGAGTTTTATCAAAAATCATAGTTAGAAAATAAACATTTGATTGTTTAGTGAACCAATTTTGAATTTATAATGAGACGATAAGTTCCTTGAACTGAACCTGATCTGGTCTCGAATATTCAATTAGAAGCGAGCATCACCTTAAAATGACTACAAATGAAACACTCTAATTTTGCCATAAATCTTAAACTAAAATACAAATATTTTTAGTGATTATTCAAATAAAATAAAGTCATTTTCATGACGTTATAAGTAATAAATTTGAATATTCAGTGTTTGATAAATATCGCATTTATTGTAAACCATTCATCAAATAATGTTATGATTAATACATTGAATTATATTCACATTTCATATCAGTTTATTGATTATGATTTACAAAAAAATTCAAGTTTTTTATTGATAAAATTACAAAATTCATTTGATAAGAAGACAATATTTTATAACAAAATAAGAAACAAAAAAATGATAGTAGTGATGGTAAAAGATAATGAAAATTGGATCATAAGAAAGTAACGATGAAAAAGAAATAATAAAAAACGAATGACTTTCGTCATTTGGAAATACTTAACGTTTAAATACCTTTTTCTGATAAGAGTACAACGCATTTTCGAAGGCCTTAACCATTTTTACGACTAACGTCAAGTTGCGTTAAATCTAATCACAAACATTTAAACTGAGCATTAGAACAAAAGTCAGTGATAATGGTAACAATTACTGCAAGCATTTAATGGTTCATAACTCAATCTGACCTTCTGTGAAGAGACAACCAATTGAAATATTAATAGAAACTAATTCTAGTATTTTGGCAATGAAATCAAAGTGAACAACAGTTAAAAAATGGAGATTAGGTAAAAAGAACTGAGAGAGGGAATCAAATCAAGTACAAAATAACTTAAAACCAATATTGAAAATCAATTTTAGTCAATAGGATATAATCATATTTACATTTGAGATAGAGTTGATCTGATGCGATCACAAATGTTTGCCTTAAAGGCATCTAATAAACAAGATTTTCATTTAAATGCTTCATTTAAATATCAACTCATTCCTTACTCAACTCTCAACTCGTTAATAATTAGATTCATTTACGGTTTTGTTGACTTATGCCTCTATATCTAAAAAATAATGAACTCTTCAAAACTGATTTGAGAAATCGATTACTCGTCCTAAGATCAGAAAACATAAGTCATTAAAGAGACTCTATTCGACTCATAACTGATTTTATGGCAAGAGATCAAAGCACTAAATAAATAACGCCTTCAGTAACGGTATATGCGTTCAACTGTTCTTACTTTAATACTGACATTGAATTGTCAGCTATTTACGAAAATTTTTAAGATATAATTTCCATAGAAATTATTTCAAACAAATTTCATAGCTTAACAAGATTGTTTATATAATTAAGATCTCAAAGTTTCCAACTAAATAAAAAGCGTAAAAGAAAGACTGATTTCCAATAAAGGAACTGATACTAACTTTCTGATACAATTCCAAAAACATGTATTGACTAGTAATCTGCTATTTAATAGTGAATTTGCAACATTTGTTTCTCAAGTAAATTTACTTATAATTAATGAAAAATGAGCGATAGATGCAGTTTCACAAAGATAGTTACAACCCAGTCATGAATGACTGTCTTTTTCTCAATGATTATGAGATAAAAAAACAAAGTCATTGATCATTTACGCACAAAATCATTTGATGAAATTAACAAAATTGTATTGAATCAAAATAAACTATTGTCAGGATGTTTTAAATTAAATATTAAAAGTTTTACTGGAAATTAAATGTCCTTTTATTGAGTTATAAAATTAAAAGAATGAGAAAATGGTATATTTATGCTTCGGTTTATGCTTCGATTTCTCCCAAATACAATTGTTTATCACTAGAACACGATAACACTATAAGAGAGCAAAAATTAGTTGTTTTAATATGAAATTAATTTAAATGGCTTTAGCTCGTTCAGTTGCCTCAATCGACACATTGTTTTGATTAGGCTCATCCTAGCTGTACTCATTAAGCTAACCAAAATCAAGTTTATGTGAGCACAATCTTCAATATATAGTGAAAGAACTAAAGCCATTTCAATAGAATCTATAATTCAAGTAATCTATAATTACCGACAGGTTCGTTCGGATGAAATACCACTTCATTGACAGAACCTAAATGTCCAGGAAGTTTATATAATATTCTCTTATAAGTGACATCCCAAATATAAACGAATCGATCTGCAGAACCAGCTGAGACTTTAGTGCCGTCCGGAGACCACGAACACCGCAATAAGTTCTTTTCAAAATTGTGCTGATGTCCAGATAGGGTCTTGATACAACGATCTTGAGGTGCAAATGGACGTATGTCCCAAACACATACTATCAATGCAAATTAAATTTTTATACATTATTTCAATACAGTATATATTTGTAAATTTAATCATAGAAATTGTAATCAATCGTAAGTTTCTAAGTCTTTGGTCTTTTGGACTGATACACATTGACTCACTATTTGTTACTTGTCCCGTTCTTATTGATTGTTTCATAAGATTATATTACGTTTGCAACAATATTTTATGTATCATTATTATTGCAATTTTTGGAAATGCAATTTGACTTCGAAACCGACTTATAACAATATATACAATCGATTGATTGTTTCCCAAGACTTAGAATGGAGAAAAATTGAAAACCAGAAATACTCACATGAATTGTCCATAGAATTAGATAAAACGTAGTTTCCGTCGGGACTCAAAGAAAGACCGGTAACGGTGTCGAAATGTCCGGCCATTGTATACAAGACATCATTCTTACGCAAATCATACACTTTTAGAACGTTTTCAATACCAGCAGCGATAATTTGATCAGAAGTGTCATTAAAAGTGATGGCAGTTATCTGATAATTATCTTTAAAATATGAAACGAGGCCTCTTTTTCTAGTGTCCCAAAGTCTGATATTACAGTCATCGCCACCACTGCATAATAGCTGTGATCTACGCGAGGGATGACAACAGTTGACGATTGATTGATGACCATTTAATTTCTTAATACGAGCTCCAGTTTGTGAGTCCCATATTATTATTGATTTGTCAGTACTCGCAGAGAACAGTAAATCGCCATCAGTTGAAAAGTGCAAATCAAGTACCGCTCCCTTATGTCCACTAAGTACTGCATAATTATCACATTCGCCGTATGTATTCCAAAGAACTGGTAATAACAAATCAAAACTTTGAATAACTTATTGATAATCCATTAATCTTTATCAACACTGATTCAAGTGAGCCAATAATGACTTGTTCAGATAAACTAATAATAAGCTAGTATTGGTTTCTCTGTTCATTATTAGAGTATTGAAGTTTTTGTCAATTTTAAAGCTTTCAAATCGAATATTTGCTCATTATGAGTTCAGTCAATTGAGAGTCAATTAAGAAAAACATTTTCATGCCTATCACTCATTTCAGGTAATATTATTTTAAATTTGAAAAAATCACTACGTAAATATTTCTCGATTCTCATCAGAAAACTGAATCAAAATTGAAAAATTCATTTTTTAAATATTAAGAAGGTATAGACGAATAAATTTGACCAGATAACGAAAACTAGTGAGATATTATATTGGAATCACAAGTTTTCAATAATAAATAGTTAAATAATTTGAGTGAAAGACTGCAAAGACATACAAATATTTCGATCAAAACCAGCTGAGCACAAAGTGTTTCCGTTTGGATGAAATTTACAGCAGTTTATTTCGGATTCGTGTCCAGTCAATACCATTATTGGAGATGAAAGATTTGAAGTGCGGGCAACACCCTGTCATTCATTTAATACATCAAATTTAAATTAAAGAAACAAACAATAATATAATCATTACAAACCGATTGAATGATTGATTGATTATCATTTGCTAATGAAATCTCATTATTCCGGGGCTTTTTGGCCACGAACGGTACTAATGAATCGTTAGTGTGGCGTTTATTCGACTCGTTAACTGGCATTTCGTTCAGTTTGTTTATTAATTTGATGTCCGATTATTATAATTTCAGTGTTATTCACTATTAATTTAACAAAATATGAACAAAATTCAAAATTGTTTGTATTTGAATTTGTGAATAAAATGTTTATTATAAATACATTAATAAATAGATGGCGTTCTGATCTTTAAAGTTTTTGGAAGACCTTAAAACTTTAGAATAGTTTTTAAAAGAAATACCAGATTCAATATAATTATAGTCTTACAGAATATTAATTTACTTTTTATATTCAAATAAAATTTAAATTTTGTTTATCTTCTTATCATTGCTTGAATTGAAAGTATTTCTTTTATCAAAGATTTGTTGAGATGACTGACGAGAAATACATTATTGTGTTAACTTTGAATTGATCTAAAAAGATCTGTCAATATGAATATGATTTAATTAAATCAAATGCATCATTTTTTATAATAATTTGAAACAATAGAGTTTCTCATTATTATGTTATTGCGTTTAATTGGTTTGAATTATCAAAACCTCGAATATTGAACAGTTTGATTAGATTGATCTTTGAAATGAATCGTTACTTTCATAATTACCAATGTTTATAAACCACTGTAATTGCTTTAAAAATAATTTTTTAATTAGGGATGATTGTGGTGCACATCAATTTCACATTAAAACGCCTTATCTTAGGTTCAATATTAACTGAAAATTTGGCTAAAATTAAAGGTTCAGATGAACTTATGAGAAAACTGAAAATATCTTTATTTTAATGTTTTTATTTTTAAACAAATCTTTAGAGAAATTCTAGAGGACGAAAACAGTGTTTGTTTGATGCAAACTATTATATGTGTTTAAATTTTAGAAACGATCTAATATTTAATACTAATTACGAATATCCATGTGAAAGAGCTTTGACAATATCATCGATACTGAAATAAGTTCCCAAAACGAAACCTACCAGACCAATCAACGTAATGATTCCGTTTTTGAGGAACAGCCAAATTCTAGAGTATTTATCTTTTTCGAAAAAAAATTTAATAAGTAATAAATATTTGAGTCAATTGTTTCCGAAAATTGATTTCTCACTTGTTCTCTCCTCCCAAAATGCAACTGTGTGCAAAATTGATGGGATAGTAACTGCTATTGAACTGTAAAGAATATAGATTTACTCTAAATATTATTATCAGGTATTTAATTTTTCAGGTTCGTTGCTTGATCACTAAAAATAGAAATTTTAAAGCTATTGGGCAACATTCAATTGAATTTCATACAGCTATTAATACAGGCTATAAGAAAATTTTACTCGTATTTATGTTACTATTTTTTCCGCTTGGTCGTAAAATATCTTAATCGGTACTAGGTTTTGCAAAATCACTTGAAAATTAGCATTCTTTAACTCATTCTAACGATATGATCGAGTTATATTCTTAAAATCAGCCTACACCATACCTGCTCGTAATGGCTCCTACCAGTGATATGACCAAATCAAGTTCAGGTATCAAAGCAGCCATCATGACTGAAATCAATAAAAAAATTAATTAAAAGATCAAAAAATATATCATTGAATCTACAAGTCATTTAATTGAATGACTAAAGTTTCGATGCTATTGTTTGATGGTCCATTATTTTTGTATTGTAATTACAGTAAAGTTTTCAAATTAAGGTTTTCTAAACGCAAGTTTCAGCCCTTAAAATGAGAGTTTATTTATCTAATGACTTACAAGTAGTTGAGACCAAAAATGCTCTAAAACCATAATCAGCAAGAGTTATAGTGAGAGCAGATCTTTTTGAATCATTCAATTTCCTCTGAATAGTAGGCCAAAGCATTTCAATCGGAACGTATAGAACTATGGGATATGTGAGCATAACTGCAAATGCATAGCATAACTGCACGAATTCATATAAAGGCTCTTCAGGTAATGACAATGTGATACTAGCTTTAACATCATCTCCATACTTAACATATCCAAAAAATCCAATCATAAAGTAAAACGATATTACTATTATAATCGCAAAATTTAGAACTCCAAAAAGTTTACCAAAATTTTTAGGCTCTTTCATTGATTTGTAGAGTGGCATTGACTAAGATTAAAAAACATTTATTAAAAATTCAATCTATAACAAAAATGAATTCATTTGATTGAAAACCAGCTCTAGTGGCAAAACCAACTTTGTCTCACATGTCTTTCGTGGCTAATGTTAAAAGACGATTAAAAATCTGAATATTAAAGTCACGACTCAATAAAAAGTTTTTTCAATATTTTTAAAGTTGAAAAGTTGTTGGATTTGCGACTGATCAAAAGAATGAATTGTAAAATTGCTATGAAAGCTACTCACGATTGTAATGCCTTCAAAAATGAAAAGCGTAGTTACAAAAAACAATGGTAACTTAGTTCCAACTTTTCGGCGATCATCAATAACAGGAGGGATATCAGTTACTAAATTGTACACAATTATTGCGATTCCAACCAGTTGTAGAATGTTAGCTAGTGTTGACGCGATAGATAAGTGTTTTATATTTTTAACGAAACACAATAAAATCATAACTGGCAGTAGTATCGATAAATATACTTCTATTGATATCGGATCAGAACCAAACAATTCTAAACCTTCTGCAAACTAAATTCAAAACAAAAAATTCATTGTGTTATATCAATCTTTAGCACTTTTCAGAGGCCTTTCCTAATTTATCAAATATTTAATATAGTTTGTGAAGCTCTGACATAGAATTTGTATTGTGGAAATTCGCTATTTTCTTACTGACTGAATATTATCCGCAATAAAGAGATAGTATACTGAACAGCCTCCCAATTGTGTCAAAATGATGAACAAAGAAGTTATAAACTTTGCAACTTTTGAGTATTTTCGCAAACGTTTCGGACCAACAACAAATGAATTTTCAGCTAACTATGAATGAAGCGTTAAATACTTTTTCTTTCTTCAAAACTCTTTATTCATGTCATACCTCTTCGTAGTCAAGTGGAGACAAACTTAACTTTTCACATAAGTGTCCGTTTATTTGAACTAACATATGAATGCAATAATTAGACAATAAGCCAATAAATGGTGTACAAATTGATGAAAATACTAATCCTCCATCAGAAAATGCTTTGGGCATCGCTAAAATACCAGATCCCACATATCCATTCAATAAATGCATAAAAGTTTGAAAACTTGTAGTTTTATGAGACATTTTTAAAAATTATAAAAGTCAGTAACTTTAAACTTCTTGTAACTTCTGTGTCACTTTTTTGACTAAATATGAATAGAATCTTAAAAATTTGATTCTTTATTGAGCAAGACAACAAAGATAAGTAGTATCAAGTGAAATGAGTATAAGTTTTAATTACTATAATAAAAATATTGTTGTAATTTACCTTGAATCATAGCTTAATTATAAACGTATTCATTTTGATATAGATGTTGGACAGGAATGAACAAGTGAGAACACGAGCCAACGGGGTGGGGATAATTAATTTTGGCTCGAAGTACTGTATAATTTAGTTGAAAAAAGAGTTTGTTGGACTTTAATGCAAATTATCCATAACAGTATAATCTAAATATAGAACTTCTAACGCAAATCTTTCATCGAATGTATATTTTTTATAGCAGGTATTCAGATAGAAGAATAATAAAATTGAATTAATTCAAATGAAGAATACCAACTTTCGTAATGAAAGTATAGTAGTCAAAAGGTGAAAGTTACTTTTCGCCGACTGTCGCAAATATTAATACTCTTTATAACAAAAAAGAATGTTCATTTCAGAATAGACGCTAAAACATGCAAATGTTTGTATATTATATTATGTTAAGTGATAGCTAAAAAAGTTTTATTAATAAAAAGATTTGACGTAAGAATGAATTTATTGTATTTATATAAGATAAAATTTTGATCTTACATCAGTAATAATGAGCTGCTAATATAGCTTAAAGTTTTACAGTCAAAATTTCTCAAATATCCTAATCAATTAATAATTAGTTTTCAGATATATCTGTTTCTTAATAGTTTCACAGATTTAGATTAAATCAAAAATTTGATTACGATTTGTATTTGAAAAACATTTTTATGAGACTTTTTGAAAGTCTGATGAAGCAAGCGAAATAATTACTATATACACACAGATAAACAAATCAATTATTATCATAAATCAGAAAAATCATGTATTAAATCTGATATACTGAAATAAGTTCCAGTAACAAAACCCAAAATACCAAAACAAGTGACAAATATATTTCTAGTCAATAACCAGAGCCGAGAGTGCAAGCCTTTCAATAGAGAAGCAAACCAATGAAAATTATTTAATTATGTAATGCAAAGTCAATTCGTTTCTTACTTGTTTGTTCCTGCCAAAACACTAACGTATGCAAAATTGGAGGAATAATTATCGCTATAGAGCTGAAAAAATCAGTTTGTTAAACAATGTTTGAATAATTAATTTTCATAATACAGGGCGAACCAAAAGTCACTTCACAGTCTCATTGGTAACAATTTTTGAAAAATTTGATCGAATTTTATTTGGAGGTATAATAATGGGAGATAAGTATAGGTTATATGATAATGTTTTTAATGTGAACCCCCCTTCTGTGGCTATCACGTGACGCAATATTTTGCAAAATTATTGATAACAGAGCATAACATTTCTTCATTAATCTGTTGAACCTTACGTGCAATGGTCGTCTCCAATTCGTTAACACTTTTGAGTTTACTCTCGTAAACTCGATCCCTGAGATATACTCGAGTTTAAACTCGAGATGTAGTGTAATACAGGGGGAGTGCGGTACAGTGGAATATCAGTGATTGACAGCTTTATATGTGTTAACTCGGTGTTCGCATCAAATAAAATTGCTATGCTCTGAGGCTCCGTCCACGAAATATTTTTGAGAAATATTTACTCATTCAAAAGCTATTAGCTGTCAAAATTTCCAAGAGACTTTTGGTCCACCTTGTACTTCTTATGTATTTCAGTATTAAGTGTAATTCTAGTAAAGCTGATAGTTGTGGAATGCGTTTCTAGGAACTATACGCCTACAATTATAGCCACATTAAATTATTATAGTTCGTTACTCAGAAAAGGAGTAAGAATAGGAAATTCAAAAAATACCTGCTGGAAATAGATCCAACCAATGTTACTATCAATTCAAGTTTGGGTATCAGAGCAGCCAAAGTGACTAAATGAGAAAACCTTGTCAAAAATGTTATAGGAAAATCACGTTATACTACATAATAATTATTGAACACTGTTGAAAGACTATCAAAACCACATTTGATTAACTCTTGGTTTATCAACTTTTTTGAGTCAAATTTAATATTTGCTTACATGTAATAGTGACCAACAGTGCTCTAAACACATAATTTGAAGCTTCAATGGTTGTGTTAGATTTCTTCAATTCTTGTAATTTTGATTTAATTTCAGGCCAAAGCATTTCAATTGGAACGTATAATATGATGGGATAAGTGAATATGACTGCAATCGCATACATAAGTTGTACACTATCATATAACGGTGATCTTGGAAGTGATAATGTGATACTTGTCTCTACTTCTTCGCCATACTTTAAATATCCCAAAAAGCCAACAGTACAATAAAGAGATATAAGTATGAAAATGGCCGTATTCAGTACACCAAACAATTTATTAAAGCTTCTCTTTTCTTTCATTGATCGATACAACGGCATTGTCTCAATTCATATTAGAAATTCAGGATCAAATATAAAAGTTATTCAAAATGCTTTTAAAATCAACTTTAAAGTTTAATTCCCTGAACTAAGCTCAAAAAGTAGTATTAATATAACTTACGACTGATATGCCTTCAAATGAGAAAACGGTTGTGACAAAAAACTGAGCCAATTTACTTCCAGTTGGTTCACGTTTAGAAACAGGCTCTACATCAATGACTAAATTATAAACAATGATTACGAGACCAGCCACTTGCATAATACTGCCACACGTCGATGCGATCGACAAGTGCTTTATGCTCTTAATCCAATTCAATAGAATCATAAATGGCAATAGAAATAATAAATACAATTCAATTGACATCGACGATAAAGGTCTTGTTCTCAGATTGATAAAAAACTAAAACGAAGATGTTTAAAATATGAGATTTGATTTTGACGCGTGGCCATCAACTTTAAAATAAGTTTTTCTTACTTTCTGAATACTATCTGCAATAAACAAATAATATATGCAGCAAGCGCCTAATTGCGTAAGGAGTATAAAAGTTGATACGATAGATTTTGCATATCTCGAAAACTTGCGAAAACGTTGCGGTCCGTTAGCAAAAGCTTTTTCCGCTATCTTTTAAATGTGAATATAAATAATCGTATTAAAAATTGAGAGATTGCTTCAATACCTCTTCATAATCCATTAGTGGCAGCCCAAATTTATTACATAAGAGTTCGTTTGTGTTAAGTAACATATGAATACAACTGTTCATTATTAGACCAATAATTGGTGTTCCAATTAATCCGATCACAAATCCTCCATCAGCGAAAGCCTTTGGCATTAATAGAATGCAAGAACCAATATATCCATTGAGTAGATGTAATAAAGTTTGGAAGCTTGTTGTTTGATGAGACATCTCTTTTATTTATTTGTTAGAATTTCGTTTTGCAGTTTCTATTATTTGCAGTTTGAAATTGAAATTGAAATGAAACCTGCAAGCTTTTTGTTTGAATGACAGCTAACTAAAAGCTTTTATTGAATAAAAGTCATGATCAAGTTATGCAATGTCAAGGTGTCTATCTATAGTAGTTTTATAGAATTAAATGAAAACATCCCTTTATGAACATATTTTCTTATCACTGTTTTTGTCAGCTTTATCTAGTAACAAATTAAACTATTATATCAAATAATTGAATTTTTATTTATCTACAAAGTCTGTTTTACAATTAATCAAGCTATAAAACAAATTGTGTACATTTTGATTGATTTAACTGTCGTTCAATGAATAAGATGATAATACGGGAAAGTATCTAGCAGATAATTACTTATTTTGTTCATTCGCTATGCTATTTGGTTTTTAAAAACGTTACGACCGAATATTTGGCCTTATTTCTTATCTCGCATTTATCATTGAAATCACATTTACTACAATCATAAAAAGTTATTGCAAAATGAGTTGATGGAAGCAGTTGAAACATGTCTTACCGATAATGACCGGATGAAAACTAGAATGAACACGTCAATCAACTATCGTGAAGATAACTCTATCTTTACAACCTTTACTAAAGTTCAAATTTGAGAAACCTCAACAAATTCGACACATTCATCTTATTTTCAATTAAAATCATAATAAACAATTCATTTAATCTAAGTATAAATTATTGCTCTAAAGACGAGTTATTCACTTTTGTTTGAGAGTTAATGCATAATCTTATAATTGTAAATTAAAGCTCATCGATTTCTCGAATACAATATGCATTCCTGATTGTATTACAAACAAGTTCGATCATTGTCCGCAATCGGGTCATACGAGTATCTCTAACGAGTATCTCTATTATGGAACATTATTTGGACAAAACACACACAACTTATATCTCGATCAATAGTTCAATTTCATTCCGATTTGAGCTCATCGTTGAAAAATGCAGTATAAAGTGACTCAATCTTCTATTTAATAATTAAAACTCACGATTAATACTTACAAATTGATTAAATGTTTTCCAATTGACTCAGAGAACATTTGTTTCAATCGAAATTGGATTGAATAATATCTGAAAACAACAATTATTCCAAAGTTTATTTGTATTTTAGTCAAAAGTGTTTAAATGGGTTAATAAGTTTTTAATAGAAAAGTACAAAATGATGTATGAAAACTGAATGATTTCATACACAGTCATAGATTTTTGGAATATCAACAAAACCTCATTTACAGCTTTAAATTGATGGTAACTTTAAGTTCGCATAAGTGTTACAAATTGATATGAAAATTTGACAATTTTACTCAAACGATCAATTATTTTATTTAACATTTTTGTTAATTTTGACACATTTGATATCTATTAACTATTATTATGAGAGCGCGATTACAATATCTTGTACACTAAAATAAGTTCCAGTAATGAATCCTAAAATTCCAATAGATGTAAAAAACATATTTTTCGCGCATAACCACATTCGCGAAAGAGTGCCTTCAATACAAAAGTTGAAAAAGACTTAGAAATAATGCAATTTTAAAATAATACATTTGAAAATTTCTCACTTGACTTTTGTTCCCAAAATGTTATTGTATGAAGAACTGGAGGAATTACTAATGCAACTGAACTATAATAACAATTTGAAAAAATCGAAATTTGAACAAATATTTAAAAGTTTGCAGTGAAAGTCACTTTTTTACTTTTTTAAAGATAAAATATGAAATTTGGTGTTTTGAAAAATGAGTTGCATTTGAAAATATAATTTTATGCAATATAGCAGTATATATTAAGTTGTTATTAAGGCATCTATAATTCGAAGCTTATTACCCTCTAATTGAAGGAAAATGGAGTTAAAAAAAGACACAGTTAAGGGATTATTCGGGAAATTCAAGTTACTATTTTATTACAGAAAAATTTTAGTTATAATCTTAAAAATTGATTGAATTGTTCGATAGTTTCTAAACTTTCATTTCGTTCTGACTTATCTACAAATAACATTGAAGCCATAAATAAGATCTTTCATGTTATTCGTAGATGAGTTAGCGCAAAATCAAAGTTTGAAAAGTATTCATTTTTTCCATATTACATACTATATGTTGTTATTTCAATTAGAAAATAGCAAAATATCTTATGTAATATCATAGTATAGAAATTTTTTGTGCTGTCAACAATTTTGCTCAATTCGGGACTTATTCGGGAATTCGAGACTTTACCCTTGATCCAGAAAATTCGGGAAAATAAGAGTGTTATCACTCGACTTGCTAGATTATTACTTGATACGCACTCATAAATTGATTTCCCGCTGATTGAGGTTCAGGGGATCATTTCAGGTTTCCCGAAATATAGACACTATAATTATTACTACTGAAGTGCAAACTCATTTTATTTTTATTTTAATATCTTAATTTTTATCTTCTGAAATTATCAGCTTGAAAATAGTGAGAATCTGCAATTTAGACTATTTTTGTTAGTATTCTATCTTAACTCATAAGATATCTGCCATCAAATCATAGTATAAACAATCGTAAGATTCGCAGCCTTTCAATACACTTATGTGAGTAAAAGTTGAAAAGATTGGTATTTGCAGAGAACGTAAAAAATACTACTTTCACGTAAATGAACTTCCAATAATTTGAGAATATATTACCTGCACGAAAGTGCACCAATCAGCGCTATGACTAAATCAAGTTTCGGTATAGACGCAGCCAAAGCAACTATGAATTTTCAATAATTAGAAAAGGATTATGATTTTTAGGTGAATGAAGATATGTCCGTTTTAGGCAATCCTTTACTTACACGTAATTGTGACCAAAAGTGCTCTGAATAAATAATCAGATATATAGATATTTGTATTTGACATTTTTGATTCTTGCATTTTCTTTTCAATATGGGGCCAAATTAGATGAATTGCAACATATAATTGTACAGAATATGAGACAGTAACCGCGAATGCATACATCAATTGCACACATTCATATAATGGTTCTTTAGGTAAAGATAATGAAACGCTAGCTTCAACTGAGTCACCATATTTTAAGTAACCTAAAAGTCCAATAGAAGTGTAAAGTACAATCACTATTATTATTGCAATGTTTATAACTCCAAAAGTTTTGGCAAAGTTTTGTCGAGATTTCATTGATTTATACAAAGGCATTGCCTGCAAAAAAATGAATTTAAACCTTCAATTACAGTTTTGAGAAGTTTAACTTGAATAGTTTAAATAAAGTACTTTATTTGGTGTATAACTAAGATATTATTTACTCACAACTGTAATGCCTTCGTACGTGAATACTGTTGTACTGAAGAATAGTGGTAACTTATCTCCAAACGACGTTCGAGTCGAAATTGGTGGCACATCAATCACTAAATTATATACAATTATAATAAAGCTCACCAATTGTATGATATTAGCACACGTCGAGGCGATCGATAAGCCTTTAATACTTTTGATGAAGTTGATTAGTATCATAATCGGTAGTATTAGTAGTAAATAATATTGTATTGGCATTGAAGCTGAACCGAATAACTCTAAGTTCATCGAAAACTGAAGTTATAAAGTTTTTTATTCTTTTAGTTCTTACTCTTCAACATATTTTGCGATCATACTAGAATGAATTGTATTTTGAATTATTTTCTTACTGTTCTGAGACTGTTAGCAACGAAGAGGGCATATGCACAACAAAAACCCAACTGTGTGATTGTTAAAGATATCACGACAATAATTCGTGATAATTTCGAATATTTTCGTAAGTATTTCGGTCCAGTACTGACTGACTTTTCTGCCATCTGAAAAATGAACAAATTTGTGTTGTTCAAATTTGTTATCTAAATCATAAGGATCTCATACCTCATCGTAGTCCATTGGTTCTAAGCCAAATTTTTCACATAAATGTTTATTTACATCAACGAGCATATGAATACAATAATTACACATAAGACCAATAATTGGAGTACCGATACACCCGAATACGATTCCCGAATCAGAAAAGGCTTTGGGCATGGCTAAGATTCCAGTCCCAACATATCCTTTGAGTAAATGCATCAATGCTAGTAAGCTTGTAGTTTGATGTGCCATTTTTAGTGAATGTATAATTAGTTTGAAGTTATATTGTTTTAATTTGCAATGGAGAACTAGTGGTCTGTAACTATTAAGTGCTAACTAGACTGTTAACTAACACAACCAAAATATTAGTTCTAATGTTCTGATGCTTGCAATGTTGTATATTTTATAGCTTTAAATGACTTCCCTTTTTTACTATAAACTTTATTCTCTTATCAAATAACATGTAAATAATTGCTATAATAAAGAATGTGGTTTTTATAGTAGTGGCCGATAGTTGCAAGAGTTAAAACTGTCGAGCCCCAGCTCTTCACCCAGGTCCAAATTATTAGTAAATATCCAAACTTGAAATTTTTAAATACTTAATTTTTTGAAAAATGATACATAGCTTTTTCATTCCTAAACAACGAATAGTTGTAAAGGAAAAGTAAAATTTTCGGAAATATGTATTCGGAAGTTTCCAAACGGAATGTCAGCCTAATCAACTTTGTCGAGTAAAAATTTCTCTAAACTCCCACTAAATTTTAAATTTGTCAAACCTTAAAAGGTTTCATACAATGAGCTTATTTTGAATTCAAATAATAATAAACAACTGGTATATTACAAAGTCTAAATTATTGCTCTAAAGACGAGTTATTCACTTTTGTTTGAGAGTTAATGCATAATCTTATAATTATAAATTAAAGCTCATCGATTTCTCGAATACAATATGCATTCCTGATTGTATTACAAACAAGTTCGATCATTGTCCGCAATCGGGTCATACGAGTATCTCTATTTTGGAACATTATTTGGACAAAACACACACAACTTATATCTCGATCAATAGTTCAATTTCATTCCGATTTGAGCTCATCGTTGAAAAATGCAGTACAAAGTGACTCAATCTTCTATTTAATAATTAAAACTCACGATTAATACTTACAAATTGATTAAATGTTTTCCAATTGACTCAGAGAACATTTGTTTCAATCGAAATTGGATTGAATAATATCTGAAAACAACAATTATTCCAAAGTTTATTTGTATTTTAGTCAAAAGTGTTTAAATGGGTTAATAAGTTTTTAATAGAAAAGTACAAAATGATGTATGAAAACTGAATGATTTCATACACAGTCATAGATTTTTGGAATATCAACAAAACCTCATTTACAGCTTTAAATTGATGGTAACTTTAAGTTCGCATAAGTGTTACAAATTGATATGAAAATTTGACAATTTTACTCAAACGATCAATTATTTTATTTAACATTTTTGTTAATTTTGACACATTTGACATCTATTAACTATTATTATGAGAGCGCGATTACAATATCTTGTACACTAAAATAAGTTCCAGTAATGAATCCTAAAATTCCAATAGATATAAAAAACATATTTTTCGCGCATAACCACATTCGCGAAAGAGTGCCTTCAATACAAAAATTGAAAAAGACTTAGAAATAATGTAATTTTAAAATAATACATTTGAAAATTTCTCACTTGACTTTTGTTCCCAAAATGTTATTGTATGAAGAACTGGAGGAATTATTATTGCAACTGAGCTATAATAACAATTTGAAAAAATCGAAATTTGAACAAATATTTAAAAGTTTGCAGTGAAAGTTGCATTTTCTACTTTTTTAGATCAAATAAGAAATTTGGTTTTTTTGAAAATATTTTTTGCATTTGACGAAATAATTTGATACAATATGGCAATATATATTATTACTGTTGCAAATGCAAACTCGCGTCATCTTAATTTTTATTTTCTCAAATCATTAGCTTAAAAATAATGAGAATCTGCATTTAGACTATTTTTGTTAGTATTCTATCTTAACTCATAAGATATCTGCCATCAAATCATAGTATAAACAATCGTAAGATTCGCAGCCTTTCAATACACTTATGTGAGTAAAAGTTGAAAAGATTGGTATTTGCAGAGAACGTAAAAAATACTACTTTCACGTAAATGAACTTCCAATAATTTGAGAATATGTTACCTGCACGAAAGTGCACCAATCAGCGCTATGACTAAATCAAGTTTTGGTATAAACGCAGCCAAAGCAACTATGAATTTTCAATAATTAGAAAAGGATTATGATTTTTAGTTGAATGAAAGATATGTCCGTTTTAGGCAATCCTTTACTTACACGTAATTGTGACCAGAAGTGCTCTGAATAAATAATCAGATATATAGATATTTGTATTTGACATTTTTGATTCTTGCATTTTCTTTTCAATATGGGGCCAAATTAGATGAATTGCAACATATAATTGTAAAGGATATGAAAAAGTAATAGCAATTGCATACATCAATTGCACACATTCATATAATGGTTCTTTAGGTAAAGATAATGAAACGCTAGCTTCAACTGAGTCACCATATTTTAAGTAACCTAAAAGTCCAATAGAAGTGTAAAGTACAATCACTATTATTATTGCAATGTTTATAACTCCAAAAGTTTTGGCAAAGTTTTGTCGAGATTTCATTGATCTGTACAAAGGCATTGTCTGCAAAAAAATGAGTTTGAACATACAATTGCATATGATTGAGTATTGAGAAGTTTAACTTGAATAATTTAAATTAAGTAATTTGATTTTGGTGTATAGCTAAGATATTGTTTACTCACAACTGTAATGCCTTCGTACGTGAATACTGTTGTACTGAAGAATAGTGGTAACTTATCTCCAAACGATGTTCGAGTCGAAATTGGTGGCACATCAGTCACTAAATTATATACAATTATAATAAGGCTCACCAATTGTATGATATTAGCACACGTCGAGGCGATTGATAAGCGTTTAATACTTTTGATGAAGTTGATTAGTATCATAATCGGTAGTATTAGTAGTAAATAATATTGTATTGGCATTGAAGCTGAACCGAATAACTCTAAGTTCATCGAAAACTGAAGTTATAAAGTTTTTTATTCTTTTAGTTCTTACTCTTCAACATATATTGTAGCAATATCTGAATAATTTGAAATTTTTCTTACTGTTCTGAGGTTGTTAGCAATGAAGAGGGCATATGCACAGCAAAAACCAATCTGTGTGAGTATTAAAAATAATACGAGAATAGTTCTTGATAATTTCGAATATTTTCTCAAGCATTTCGGTCCAGTACTGACTGACTTTTCTGCCATCTGAAAAATGAATAAATTTCGATTGTTCAACTTTTTTGTATAAATCATTAGTTTTATACCTCATCGTAATCCATTGGTTCTGAGCCCGATTTTTCACATAAATGTTTATTTATATCAACGAGCATGTGAATACAACAATTACACATAAGACCAATAATTGGAGTACCGATACACCCGAATACGATTCCCGAATCAGAAAAGGCTTTGGGCATGGCTAAGATTCCAGTCCCAATATATCCTTTGAGTAAATGCATCAATGCTTGTAAGGTTGTAGTTTGATGTGCCATTTTTAGTGAATGTATAATTAGTTTGAAGCTAAATTGTTTTAATTTGCAATGGAGAACCAGTGGTCTCTAATTGCTAAATGCTAACTAGAGCTGATTAGTTAACTAACCCAATCAAAATATTAGTTCTAATGTCCTGTTGCTTCCAAAGTTTCATATTTTATAGCTTTAGACGAGTTCCCTTTTAGTATAAACTTTATTCTCTTATCAAATAACATGTGAATAATTGCTATAATAAAGAATGTGGTTTTTATAGTAGTGGCCGATAGCTGCAAGAGTTAAAACTCTCGAGCTCCAACTCTTCACCCAAATCCAAATTATTAACAAACATCCAAACTTGAAATCTTTAAATATTTAGTCTTTTAAAAATTGATACACGAATTTTTCATTCCTAAACAATGAATAATTGTAAAAGAAAAGCAAAATTTTCGGAAATATATATTCGGAAGTTTTCAAATGGAGTGTCAAATTAGCTTTGTTGAGTAAAAACTTTTCACGAAGGAATCACAACCGTATTCGTTCTAATTTGGAAAGTACCGGCATATTTTTCTATTTTCAAAGTTTTCTTCAATGAAAAAAACAAAAATTTGATTGATTCAGTTAGTGAGATAATAACCGATTTATAGCATGAAAGCATCCAATTCTCAGAACTGATGAAATTTTGGAGTGGACTGAACGAGTCTCGACTCCGATATCACTAATTTGTAGTAGTAGATTAGAACTTGAAACTGTCGGGTTTTTTCAATCAGGTGTTGGATTATATAATAAAGTGTGATTCGGAAAATATGGTCAATCTCAGAGATAAGTTATCAACTCATTAAAAAAGTTCCATTCATAAACAGACACGCTTAACTTTGATATATGATTTATCTTTGAGACTAACCATATTTTCTAATCAGTCTACAAAAATAAAGATGCTTTTTATACGCGTTAATTGAAGATTCGATTGTAAAGTGACTTGTGCAAAACTAACTTATCTATTGGATTTGCTTTCACAATACTAAAACACGCACATCGAGATATATCTGAAGCCAAATGAAATTTGATTTGCAACTAATTAAATGAGTGCTTTCATCACTTATCGGTCGAGACAGCCTTTAAAATGTTTAACCCAAAGTCTGAAGTCAACTTAGACCGAAATAAACCTATTGTATAAGTATGAAAGTTATCAACATATTCAGATTAGACTTCATGTTAAACATCGATTGAAGGCATCAAGTAGTATTTTTCGAAATTGAACCTTGTATTTGAAAATAGCACCATTGATATTTTAAAAACTTATTCGAACAAACTTTGGCTCATATTGTTTGATTGTGCGTATAATTTATTGATTGTAAATCCTGATAATCATACATAAAACAAGTATTGTTCAGCTATTAAATACTTAGAGGAAACAATGCGCTTATATTGATGAATCGGCAGTCATTTATCACAACTTAGATTTTATTAATGGCTATATTTAAGTTACATAATATGTTAGTGAATGTCCGTCTCACTGCTGGACATTTCTTGACATTACAATCAATTACAACATAGACTGACACTCGCTTGTAATTGAACTTGACGTTTATTCATAAAAATCATTGTTAATAACATATTTCGATTAATCAACTTTTATGTAACTATCATTTTTCGTAAACAATTGCACTGTTCTTTTTTTTTGTAAAAGATTACTTATATATTAACCACCTAAAAGCTTATTAATGATGAAAGCAGTAATTTATAAATTTGCTCAATACTACTTGGAAGAGTTTAAGTATTTGTACTTTAACACTTAAAAATGGTCGTGTGTTTAGAATATTGAGATGTAAAAAAGCTTAACTGTCACCACAGATAACGTACTATCATCACTAAGGTTCATTATTAGCAAAATATCTAAATATCTTAAAGTATTAATTTGCAAACTACCAAAATTTTCAGAATGTAAATAAAATAGAAGTTAATAACTTGAAAACATATTACACTTGAATTTTTGACTAAGCTATCAAACTAAATTCAATTGACAGTCCATATCTGAGAGTTAACTTTTTAGAGCACTGTATTCATATAGAACTTGAACGATACTGTGAAGTTCGAACCATATTCTTAGTTGAATTACATTTTCAAATAATTGAATAAAGTTTTATCCGGAATCATAAGTGAACACTATTTAATACTTGTTATTGATTTGGTTTTTAGTAATAAAGTGCGTCAATTTTTAAGCGATAGAGTAAAGTGTTTTGTTAATACTTTAAGTTAGTGCAGTAAACAATATAAATAATTGAAAATAGGGTTTCGTTCAACTCAATTGAAAACTTGAAGGTCAAAAACTTATTGACAAAAAGTATCCCTCTTTATAGTTTACACTTTTGTTGTATTTCGCAAAACTTTTTGGAACAACTCGAAGTTTTTTGTGTGTATTGGTCGCCATGACTGAAGTTGGCCCCGGGCAATATTACATGTCCACCAGATGTCCAATATATGGTTCACTATGGCTCTAATACTGACCACTACTATACTATTGAAACTATAACTTAACTATTTAGTGAAAAAAGAGAATATTTTCAGCTGTATTCAGATAATCGTTTCAATGGTTAACTTTAGAGTTTTGACTACTTTTAAATGACACACATACGGAAATTGATTGAAACTGTTTCTGGTCAACTAAATTTTCAAAATCAATAAAACAAAGCTAATCGATTTTTTCTAGACTTTCACTTAAGACTTGTTATTAGACGGAAAGGTTTCATATCCGAATATTTTAGTGCAAATAACAACATTTGATTGAGAACTGTTTTGCTGTCTCGTAATATCCTTTTTCTGAGAAATGTTTAGCAATTCATTTGTCTGAATAAGGCACGAGAGTAAGCTCCAACAGCAGCTTAACTAAAATATTATGATCTCAGTTCGTGAAAGTGCTAAAACTTTTATATTAATTTACTTTTATCTAACTCAAAAAATTGCTGGCAGTACATCTCAACGCAAATAATTGCAATCAAGTTAGTCGAGCCACTTAATTACAGATAAGAAAGTGAAATATAATTTTCACTAAAGTTTAACGTCATATTTTCACTTTTGTTCGTTTATTTAACAATAATTTATTTGACCAACGAGTGATTGATTTTATTTTATTGCTCATTGAATAGAAAGTGGTTTCAATAAGTTTAATGGTTTAGCCGAATGTTTAAATGTTAGCTATGATGCGAAAGTTGTGAAACACAAACAAATAAATGGTCATATTATTCATTGAAAGTGGAGATCAGTAATGGTTTTACGACGTTTTTTGAGCAGTAATGTGTCCAGTTTTGCTCAACTCTTATATACATAAAAGGGTGAGTCATTGCTGGTCGAAACCCGTTCAATACAGAGCAGAGAGAGAGAGAGAGAGAGAGAAAGTGAGAGTGGACTAACATTTTTGTCCAATAGATATTTGCTCATTATTTACCATTTCTTTTGATCTTCATTTTCGATCCAAAACGGAGTGCTTCTGCTGTCGATAATCTTTTTAATGGCGTTATTTCGTGTTTTGCTGCATATTGAGTCTCCTCGGAGACTAACCACTACTCTGACAAAATGTATGGCAAAATATCATAAATGATTAATATCTCTGGCATACTAAGGCTCAGGAGAAATCATTTTAAGTTAAAATATATTTCTGTCAATTGTTCTTTATGATTATATTATTTGATTGTTCAAATTCTTACTGCTATCGTTTCTTATTCTCATTCTATTCTTAGTGTCTTCTCATTGGATAATATCTATTTTGGATAGTTTTTTAAACATCAAAACTTTTAACAACAAACAAAAATCTGTGAAAACAGTAATAAAAGATTGTAGCAATAGTTCCGGTATTTGATAGTTAGAGGAGTGATGACTACATGTATTTTTAGGCTCGTTAGACACTAAAAAAGGAGGAAACGAGAGTTGACAACAGATGCTCGAAAGGATAACAATTGCCGGAGAGAGTGGGCACTAAAAAATATGCCAACACTTTCCTATTATTGTGCTTCGAAAACACCCCTTTAGATCATACTCCAAATAAAACAGACAAAATCAAATGAATGGTCCAATCTATTTTCGACTTAATACAACACTCGGATCAATGGGGATTGTTATCATTTCAGAGAAGCTTTTTTGAGTGCTCAATATTGAGAGAGTCTATCAGAGGATTCAATGATGATTGAGTGGTCAGAGTGAATGCAATGCATTTTACAACTAATACTGTATTTCACTCCATTCGTTCGTAAGCAGCGAATACGAACAAAAACATATTTACTCGATATTAAATTTCAATATATTTGCATAGATTTGAAATTGAATAAAAAACTAAATCATGTTTTCACTTATTTACTTCTAGCCTTCCGATCATTTTTACAGAACATTATCACAATTGTTATCTACTTACGAATAAAGAACTGATATTTCAAAGTCTAAAAGGCCACTAAATAACAACTTTGATCGATGACCTATTTTTTGTGTTGATATAAAGATTATAAGAAACAAAGTGCAAGATATCGGATGAACTTGTCTTTTGATTTGCATACAAAATTAGTTCATGTGCCAAATGAGTGAAATACAAAAATAGAAACATTTGAAAAACAAGTGCAAACGACTGATTAACTATTAATAATACAAATTACATATTCAGGTTTATACTACTGTCTGTTTTGCTCTTTCACCCAATGGCTAAGAGTGAGTCAAACGAGAAATTCATTGTTTCAAAGAGTTAGGATTAGGTGATAGGGAAGAGCAGACACAGAGCTAAGTCAATCAATGACAGAATATAGACGGTTGTTTTACTCTTCCAAATAAACCCCTTTTTAGCCTCTGGTCTCTGTTCAATATTGACTGGCCATCAATGGATGAGGGGATGGCAAAAAAAAGAAAATCGATATTATGTCGAGGGAGGGATCTTATTATTTACATACATTTATCGCTACCATAAAAAATATCTATTACTTGTTGGTAAAGAGCCATAAAGATTTCGATGCCATCTAAAGATATATAGGATTGTATTTTTTCGCTACGAAAATTTGCTGCAGTAAAGCTGCAAAATAAAGTATTCAATTGTGAAATAAATGAGAAAAAATAGTGATACCCTTATATATGGCAGTTGGCAAAACATCCCTAATGTTCCCCAATAGCCTACTGAGTCCTTTGTACACAAGCAAAATGTTAGGCCATCACTGGCCAGCATGTCGTAAAAGGGTTATTGATCTCTTAGCCAACATGATATAGTTGTTTTGCTGTTCATCTCTCCCTCTTTGGCTCTTTTTTTGCGTGTTGCAAAACAATATCTCTATTAGCCTTACTACTAGTACACTACTGGAGAATGTAATCTAATAATAAAGAGAATACATATAATTCCGATTCACTATTTTAGCCGTTGTGCACTAGCGCAGTGAATACCTTTCATAATTTTATTTACTTAAAGGCTTTTTATTCAATTAAAGTAAATGCGGATTTTCATCCCATCATAAAAAGTTCACGAAACGTTTTAAGAGATTGCTACACACCGAAAACATCGTTAAAGGATTGAACCATTGTTTTCAACGCGTTTCGGTAGTGGTCAACACTGTATATACTTTAGAAATGATTTGGAAAACTGAGGTCACTCATCAGCATATAGATAAATCTGATCTTTTTATCTGTGACATTGAGCTGCTTGAGTAAAGAAAACTTGACTAAAGATAGAATAGCAAAAATTGGATGTTCATTAAAGAAACTCATCTGTTATTGTGTTAGAATTTCTTTAAGGGTTCACTTACTATACATATTAGGTGTCCAAATGCCATAAAAATAAGAAGGCGTTTAAGTCAAGGTCTTAACACCAATATATTTGTCAATGTGTTTGGAGAAAATAACAATAACGAGGCTCACAGTCAGTCAGTCTGTGACTGATATATTGGCTAAAGCACTACTGACCAACATTTCGACTTATTTTAACTGCGTTTGGGCTCAATTACGGAAAGAGCCAACTCTCAGAAAACGACTCTCGCTAAACTATTCCTTATTTTCAATACTTATTCAAGTAATAAAACTTTTTATTATCGTTTTATACCAAAAATTTAAGATCAAAGCAATCATTTGAAAAGCTTCAAAATAAAAATGTCTCACAATTTTTGAAATGGTCGAGCCATCGAATTTATTTCACAAACCAAACTCACAAATCAATTCTTAAATTCTTTTCAGTACAATCTCAGAGAATTATCGATGAATGAAGAAGACCCTCTAAACTGTAACAACTTAAGATATCAATAGAAAAAATAGTTCAAATCTATCCAAATCATAAACTCGTTCTAACAATTGAATCAATTCTATACATTCAATGATTAGCCCAACTGTAGGTTTCTCAGTAAAAGTTAGAGAAAGTTTAGAGAGAGAGAGAGAGAGAGAGAGAGAGAGAGAGAGAGAGAGAGTATTATTAGTAAATGGTTGTCATACAATTTGCATAAGAGGCGAGGAGAGGATAGATTTATTGCCATTTTTGGTATGTGCGTGAGTTTCCCTTTTTTAGCTAAAACGAACAATTTTTGTTATGCATATTACAATTATCCCATAATTCACATTATGGCGAATCGAGGCTTTCTCAACACAAATATTTCACAATATTATCGGACAAATGCATATTTAGGGAATACAACGATCGTTCACAATCATTACTTTATGTAAATCAACATTTCATACATAATCTTCTTTAGAGTTATGGACTTACAATTCACTTTATTGCGCTAGTAATTGGACAGTTCTCGTGGCCAAAAAATGACACAAACCTTTTTCAATAATTTGTTACATAGTTATTAAATCCTAATTCAACAAAATATGTCCCATTTGAGCATCAGATAAAGTTTGTTTGTCGTCATCGTTGTGTCCGACAGAAGTAGTTTCGAGAGATTTTACAATTGAAAAAAGCAAAAATAAACAAAAGTTTATGAAACTTAATGCTCATGTTGTAAATATGTGCTTATTCTTAGAGAAAGAACTGTTATCTCACAATTGATCCATCTTTCCTAATTGCTGTTTCATCTCTTTCGATAAAACCTTTTGTTTTAATTCATATCTAGAAACAGTTATCACATTAATCACATCGAATCGATTGTCAAACGAATGATAACTCTTTTCAATTAGGAGTTCAATCGATTAATCTTTTCTTTTGCTGTGCATATAATAAAATTCTTTACCATTTTCTTTTTAGATAATTCGATAAAAACTTGTTTGAAAAGTGAATATAGGATTTTCTAGGGTGTGCACTTTGTTAGTTTAGTTCAATCATTCAGTTACAATGTATTGATGTGGAAAACACAACTCCTGTTATTTTAAAGTATTTTTGTAAAGAGATTGAGGGAGAGCACTGCAAAACTTGGACAAAAGACAAATGTTATGAATATGTTCAAAATATTAGTACCGGTACATTCAAACAATTTTTGATATGAATCAGTTGAAGTATAACTTTACAAGTTTTATTCAAGAGCGACTCGAGAGAGTGCTTTAAGAAAAGCTAAGTTAATGTTTCGAGCAAAAATGTCGACAAAATTGTTTAGATTCTGACAATAGTCAACAGAATTGTCAAGCAGTTTTGTTGACGAAGTTTTCAAAAAGTGATAGTTAAAACGATAGCATATTTCCACCAAATAATAATTAAGATGCAATTAATGTCTTAGAAATGAATGCGTCAAATGCTCGCTGGCATTGATTGGAAAAAGATTGCAAGTGATTTACTTAATTTATGCTTTATTTTCTGTATCGTTACACATATGTCGATATGTTTGAAAGAGTTTGAAAATTTAGCAAATGTTTTCTTGTTTTCACTTCTCTAAAATAACGGAAACCCTGAATAGTGATCAATACTCCGGGCTCTCTATAGCTTCCTCTGGCTTACTATCGATACAACGAGTTGAAAAGTATGCCATAAATATGCTCGTTTGCGGTCTGACTAAACTATCTTAAAAGTTTTAAGGCATACACTATATTCATCATTTTCTGGGAACCAGAAATAGTTTTAGAAATAAGCAATTCAATACATCCAACAGCTCTACTTTCGGTCCTATCATAAGTCTTTTAAGTGAACAGCTAAAGCAAAGCTGCACTTTCAATATTTCCTTGACCTATATCTCATTTACTCATCATTGTATCCATACTTTAATAATATCAATCCTTTAGTTCACATCAAAAGTTTTAAAATTGCAATCACTCTCAAAATAATCAGATTATAGAGGACTCTATAGTACATTTCTCCCATTTTTTACAGAGAACTCACTGGTATCCTACAGTTAGCTTCTGTGCCGAGAACTTCGTTTTTGAAGCTACTATACATCGAAAACGAATTTTCTGTAGAATTTTTCTCATTTCATGAAGTATTTTATTTGTTCGATAATTATATGTATGACTACTTAACGAAATGCTATTTACTTATGCGACCATTAAAACTGGACATCGTTGCTATCAATGTTAGTCATCGATAAAGTGAATGCACATAAAAAGTATTACTGGCCTTAAAATGGCACAAATGTTTTTGTTGGTCAATGGCTTGGAATAATTATACGCAACTGTCCGAACAAAAAACAAGACAAATCGCTTTTTTCCTTTTTGTACAAATTGCAAACTTGTCCCACTGTTTTACTGTAGTTTTGACCCAATCTATTTTCTATTCATTCTCACCACTGTATCAATGGATGTGATCCTAAGGATTATACTTAAAAGTGAAGTAACAATAAAGTCAAGTTTAAGAAAAATCGAAAGTTAGTTTATTGGTACAATAAGATTGAAGTGAGTTTTATTATTGCAATATAATTATATTAATAGTTGAAAATTTGAGATGATACTCATTTTTTATTGGCAAATAAAAAACCGTTGAGCAATAAATAAGAGCTGTATAAATAAATAACAGATACACTAAAAGGTTAAATAAGTTTTACTGCAATTTATTATCATATAAGTTGGTCACTAAATTGATAGAAGACACTGAATTAGCGTTAGGGACACCATAATCCTAGTAGTGATCAATATATTCCTTTTATTTGTCGTTAGTCGATAATTGGATGCCCGAAAACTATTAGCTGTTAGCGTATGACTTGTATGACTTTGACAAAAAACTCTTGTCATTACCATCACATGTAACCGTTAATGTCGACACATCTCTTTCATCCACCAGTTATGAGTTCTTGTTATAACTTGTAAGTAAAGTTTCATGTCTTTACATCTGCGAAGACCTCAATTTTTTTAACTAATGGTTTTGGCATTTCGGACTTCGATTGCTTTCTCATTCATCCATTCATAGAGTTGTGCCCTGTGTTTGTTTGGCATTTTCTCACTTTGGCAATGCTTTTAATAGAAATGACCAAAAACTAGCATAAAAACGTCTCTGTCGATCAGCTTTAGTGAGTTTCACTTTAGAATATTGGTGTCATGTGTGTATGTGTGCGATCTAGAGATCAGTTTAATTTTTCCAATATATATAAGACCACAATGAAGTTGTATCTTAATAGAGTGAGTCATAGTCGTAAAACTAGCCCTCCCTCCACAGCATAAAACTTGATTAGACGACAAAATTACTCTCATAAATGCTCTCTCTCTCACTCGCTCTCTCTCTCGCGTGCTCTCTCTCTCTCTCTCTCTCTCTCTCTCTCTCTCTCTCTCTCACGCTCTCTCCCTCTCGTTCTTTACAGTTAGTGTAAATTGAAAGCCTAGTTGGACACAACTAAAGAAGTTTTCGGTGGTTGTGACGTGAAGCATTAGAGTCAAAAAAGTTATATATTCGTTTCCAAGAAAACAGTTCCTTTACTGGAACTACTCATCGGGTAATTTCTTGGTATTAAATGGCAAGAGCCTAATCTTCATTTCGGTGGAAAATTGAAAAAAAAGATACGTAACGTTTTTAAGTGATCCAAAACCGCAATAACAGTTTTTGTTAATCAGTTCTTTAACCTCTTGTAACCAGAATTTGGTACAATATTTGCACAGTAGGATCACAAGATGCGCCCCTATTCTAATTACTAATGCCTTTTTCTAGAAGGTGTGTATGTATGTGTTGTAACTTTGCGGCGTATATCTGCGTATGTCTACTATAACGGGCATAACACGCGTTACTTCTAAATGCGCTTGTTTTTAGTTTGATCAATCGCTGTGTTTCGTTTTGAGCGCTAAGTCACACCAAATACACTAATCACTGAATACTCGACAGTTGGTGTACATTGAGCCAAGACTTTTACTGCAGGTGACAGTATTTCATGTTATATACTTTTTCTGGAAAAAAAGGGTAGTTTTCACTAGCTTTCAGTCCATTTCGACGCATGACTTCACCTCCATCTGAACATTTGCTTTTGTTTTGACCTCTTTTGTCATTTCTTGCTTAAACATTAGTTGAAAAACTTTCAACTAATTATATTAAATTAGTGGCAGAACAAAAAATTTGAGTTACAAAACCAGAATTAATGTAATGGCCAAACGGTTGAACAAAACAAGAACCTAAATGATCGATACCACATTGTTACATCGGTCATACATTACTTCTAAACATTGTTTACCTGAAGCCCTTTAAACTCGTTGAAAACATTCATAATTGATGAAAAGTAAAAATCTAATTTCCTTTTGATTCAATGACTGTGAAATTGGTAAACATTTCAAGTAAATGATCAACTGAAACAGAGTAGTAACAAAACTGCTACTGAGCTTTCCTCCAATTTAAAACGTAAAAAGGTTTCCGTATTTTTTAGGCGTCAAGTTTTTAAGATTTAAGGTTTGATTAAGCTTATCAGTAGTTAGTATCACTGGTCAGTCATTTTAGATTCTGTATGTTTTCTAGTCCTTTATTGTAAAACTTGCAGCAAGGTGTCACATTTTTTAGGGCCATTTTGTCATACAATTCTATTATAATCTATATTTTATCTGAAACAGTATCAAATATGTTATTATTGTTAAAGTCAATCGTGACAATAGCTAACAAAAAAATGCTTTTAAAGTTGACTGAACTCAGTATTGAAAGTTCATATGTTAAATGTAATGCGTTTTTTGAACAATTGAGTTACACGTTTGTATAGAAGTGATTTTTGAGGCACACGACCATTGGATGTATGAAAGTAAAAATGATTAGTGCTCACTATAGTATTGATAACATCCCTTTTTTACATTTCGCAAATCAATCTTTTTCAACGAATAGGTTGCAGTGTGTCGGAGGTTATGGTCGAGTTAACTGGATCTCCAGGTGCATGGCCGATAGCCCATAATGTTATAATACATTAGTGGGTCAGTCAGTTAGTCGATTTGATGAAAATGATATTTTAGAATATCATTGAAAACTGGTTGCTGTCAACATTGGTTTGTCGGAATAATAAACGGGAGCGTGGCTTTCGTTTTTAAACCAACCGCAGATGTTGGATATAATAGCAATAATAATATGAAGGGATTGTTGCAGATATATCATATGAATGGATTTATGATTGCTATTGTTATATCGCTATATGGCTTATCTGTTTTTACTTATGGAAACAGTTGAAGAGTTATGGAGACAGAAAGTAAGAGAGAGTTAAATCAGCGGGAGTTTAGGCATTATAACACTCTCTAGTCGTTTTGCGTGATCAAAATCAAAATGCCTTAACCCTAAAAGTGATTTCTGCAGCTAAAAGTTATGATTGAGTTGCACTGATGTTTGATCATTGATTTTCGTTGCCTTAACTACTTTTCTGCATATATGTTATAGAGTTTATCAGAAAGTATGGTATGCATGCTGTGGGACTATTGCAACAAAAGTTGCTCTACCAAAAACAAAGGAAAAGATTGAACACCGAAAACTCTTATGAGTTTGATCGGATTATTTCTTCTTTTGCTCACAAGTTCGGTTCATTGAGTTGATGAAATTGTCCTTTGCTAAAGTTTTTGTTGGTTCGTTATTGGATCTTTCTCTTTGACCATCTAATAAAAGTCTTTGAGTCGCACCAAAAGTTTTAATTCACGTTAAGTACACACTCTATAATACTTGAGATATAGATCACAGTTGGGACCAAAACGATATCAAACAATGCAATCACACTTATTATTACTATCTCTTATTAACTTTATTGCAGTTAACATAAGTTTTTTCATTAACTAACTGTTTAAATAAAAAGTTGACGACAAATCTCTGCTAAACGCAAGCAATCAAGCTATCGTGATTGTTTTGTGCTAATCGTGTTCAGCATATATTTGATCTTGAACGGAAAGCCTTTTTATTTATTCATTCTTAGTCTAATTGAACACAAGTTGACTGAAAACTGAAAAATGCAATAGATGCCAAAATATATTTATATGAGCCTATTGTTAAACTGCAGATAACAATGGGTTGTAAAATCTGATTGAAAGGTTACGATACTTTAAAGCTCGCTTTTTTCTCAATAAAGGGCAGATGGTCATCACCGGTCACCGGGTCATACTATGGACATATAAAAATATAAAGCATCTCAGACTCTCGCCACTCGTGTGCCAGTAGTATGACGTGTCCAGTCATTGATTACTTTCCTCTTTTACTCATATGAACCCTTTCCCTTTTAAATGTGATATACCGTTATTCCTATTACTAGACCAGCACTTATTTTCAGCTTTTCAGTAATAATAAAACCCTTTAGACTCATTCCTAGCATCATGGATGGCATGTTATTTGATTGGGCTCTTCAAGACTCCCGACTGCTTTATTGTGAGACCAAATAAATCATTGACAAAGTTTCTAATTGAAATTTAGATCCCATAATTCTGCAGCCTATGTGCCACTCATATAGTGCCCAACACTTTAATTCTATTCTCACTCTACTTTACTTTGATTCACATAACTTGATTAATGTCCGATTACTCAGAACCTACTGGAAAATTTTAATTTATGTATTGTTACACTAGCCAAAGCTCTCAAAACTGAAATTATTGAGCCATTTTAGAAAGTCGAGTTGCTTTAGCAAAAATACTTTAGTAATACATGGACTTAGGAAGAGAAGTACTCTACAGCTAACAACTGTACTTCATTTAAATGCCCGCTTAAATCAGTTCCGGTCATTCAAAACAAAATGAGGAAAACATATGATAAGAATATGAAAATATGAATTCAAAAGATTATGAGGGCATCAACGATGCCATTATATTTGTGTCTAATGTTGTGTTAAAAATTTGGCGAACATATTGATTGTTAAGTGTAATATGGAAACAATATTGAGAAAGTGAGACACACTTCTTCCTCATTTCAAATGTCCAAATATATTCGTCTTCCGCATAGTTTTTTATGACCCTTTGCTCTTTGCGTTTGTGTTTAGTTAAAGATATGAGTGGAAGAGATCTCAAAAATCGATCAGCTTTGAGGGCATTTAGTTTAGTGACACTCGAAAGTGCGGCCATATGGCCTCCATTCGATACGGTCAGCTAATTTTTGAGCTGCTCCGCGCGTGCCACGATTTGGCAAAGTTTCACTTTTACTGATCAACCAAATTACAAGTCTGTGCAGTTTTGCACGACGTGCAGCCCTTAAAATTAACAACGAATAAGTTCAACGAACCCTTTCACTGTCGAGTTCAGTTTCCGGCTAAATAACTTTTACTTCGAAATAATAATTGCATATGTGGTCATTATCTATGAGCAAACGGATCATAAGACTACTCGCAAAAGAAAGCAATGCAAAGAACGTGGGATTTGAGATTCGCACGCGTTGTGATTGCTCGGGCGCGCGTCACGAGTGTGTCACTTACTTCTAGAACAAGTCATTCTATAGTATACTTCCTTTAAGAGTTGATCTGTTAAAAGATCACTCGTTCGCTTGATTCCGACTTCGATTCTGATCATTCCGAGTCAATATTAAACGTACGAATTTGAGTTTGAGGTTCATATTGAAAATCAAACGAACGGATCTGCCGCTCAATCGGTTTTGAATGATCTATTTTTATCCAATTAATAAACAGGGCCTTCATGCATTCCGTTAACAAAAAGGAGATTTTCTCGCGTACGATAATGAATTTGGAAGCGAGTGATAGCCAACCCTTTGCTCACAAGTCAGAGTCAGATATTTGTGTTAATCTATTTTTAGTCGATAGAATGTAAAGCAAAGCAAAACGAATGATTGCATGTTTTCTGGTATTACACCACAGCTGTTGACCGGATGCGATCATTGGTAATACCTTTCTTTTTTCAAATCACATTTTCCTATCCCTGAGTTTCACTTAACCAACAGTTCGAATGATGGACTGATTTAGTTTTGGTCAGCCTAAAAACCGATATATTTATTCAGTAGATTTTACAAAAACTTTTCAATAGATTGGCGACCTTTTGCCTCGAAGGCTCTTTCACAAGTCTTTTTAAGTTTGTGGACACCATTTATATACAGGATTTCGTACAGTATTAGCGTAAGTGTGAGTGTGTGTGAGTGAAAGTAAAATTCCTAGAATGGGATTTTTTTGTCAATGCACTTCACTGCCCCCTCCTTCACCTCATCGTAATATATATCTTAGGTTTTGAAAGCAATCTTTTTTCTTCTTTTCTCTCTTTTCTCGACCTTTAACGGGATATATTTGCCCTTTTTTCACAAACCGTCACTCGCTTTGAGTAGCGCTCGTTTTGCTTTGCATTGCTTTTTGCATTCTGATTGTGTGATTGTGTTGTAAGTCTTCTATAAAACCTGATTGCTTCAGGCTAAAGGCTTGACCAACAGATGTCCGGTTTTTTGTTGACCGAGTTTTGAAAAACTGACCATTTATGGCATTAAGAGTTCCAGTTTCGGTTTTTAGGCCATTAATCAAGTTTTATTTAAAGCCTTTTGATATTTTTTGTTGATTGTCAAGAAGATATCCGCTTTGATGTGACAATTGAAGCAGTTTAATACTTTAACTATTGCTCGGATCTATTCAAGTCATATGATTAAGACTCAAAGTGACAAATAAATTCCGTTTGGACAATAGCTATCTTTCGAAACATTCATTTGAACCTTAGAATCTGGTCCAATCAAACTTTTTGTGAACAATGAACTCTTCAATAAAAAAGAGACATAAATATTTGAGTTTGGTTAATTAAGTGAATTGTAGGACAATTGTAATAAAAAGCAGGTTGTTATTTAGCAGTTTAGCAATTAAACATAGCTCTAACCCTAAAATGTTTGACTATTAGTCTGATACTATATAACAGAATAAGTTATGCGTATAGAATAAGATATTTATCTATACAGTGAGTTATATTAGTTGTGAATTGCTGGCAGTAATATCTCAATTTTCTTAATACAGTATAAGTTATATGTTTAAACATATACTCTTCACTCAAACTCGTGGGACAATATTCACAAGCAATCAATGAGATTTTATGAATGCATTGACTCTTGCAATGGCAATCTTGCAAAATTGTCGATTCTTTATTGCCACAAACGTAGCATCTAATCAAATGCTAATGATGTCCAGCCTTTTATTACCTTTGCCAGAGTAAACAAGAGTTTGCCTTTTGCAGCCATTGCAAATAATAAATGCAATATTATTAATATGATCGACAAAAACATTCCACAGCTGTCATACCATTTTCTTCCGCATTAATAGATTGGTAATACGAACTGTTTCTGTAACGTCAAATGTAATAAATACGTCAAAAGATGATATCAATTTGTGGCACAAAAATCTCAATCTGTATTAAAATACGGGACAATATGAGGGCCGTACAAACTTAATCACTTATATTGTGCTATTTATTAGTCAATTTTCATATTTGTCTTCATTACCCTGAATAAGATATTTGGTTCACTTTAATTGTATCGTATAAGTTAAGCTAATGCAGAGATTTTAGTTTTACTCAACATTTTATTGGTTATAATCAATACCTTCTACCCATTGCTCTCCTGTTTGATCGCACAGTCTAATTTGTTTAATTAGTCTAACATATCCAAATTGAAAACATGTTTTAGGTCAATTTTGTATCTTTTGGGTCTATATTTTGCTTGAACAGCTAACCGTTCAGTTGAACATCTTTCCGATGAGAAACTCAAGTATTAAGAGTTTAGTTTATTAAAAGATTAAGTAAAATGGGGTTAAACTGTAGGCGATTAGAAACGAAAGAAGTAGCCCTAGTGTACGAACTGCACTAAAAACTGGTGACTCATGCATTTAACTATTGTTTTGATGACCATAAAACCCGTTGAGCCGCTAGTCACCATTCACGTCATATTAACATTATAGGATGAACATTTCTTTTGATTTTCGTCTCAACTTTAACCATAAAAAACTTTTCGGCAATCAGATAAGACAATTAGAGCCCAAACTTTGTCTCAGACTATTGTTTAAGTTGAGAATTGGTGAAAAGTAGTTTGACTTTGCATCTGTTATCTTCAATTCCTACGGTTATTATATGTTAGGACAAAAACGAAGTTTGTTTATTAGGAACAAAACAAAAATAATCTCTAATAAATAATTTATGCGAGACATTTTTGGCCCAAAATACTCTTGAGAGATATGGCAAAAGTGTGTATAAGGTTATTATTATAGCGCATATTTCCATATATTACTAGACGACTACTTCGCCCGTTTTGTTTGCACATTATTTGATATCAGTTTTTACGTTTGAAAGTGTAGATTGTTTACTGTCTTTTGTTGTTTACTGCACCGAAATGAAACACTGGACAAAGAGAGGCATAAGTATAAGCACCTAAAACGTCATATACTCTGCTCTGTCAAAAATATGTCTTGTTTTCCATATACAAATACAATATCTGGTCACACATTTCCGTGTTGTCAGATCTAAGCCAGTCAGTCGTCAAGCACTTCAAGTCTCTATACCTTATGTGTTGTGTTGTGTTGTGTGTGCATTTGATTTTTGTACCCCTTTTTTATTTGCTTCGTCGACCCTATCAAGTGCTAAAGCCCTTAAACATAGTCCACATTACTCTCTATATTATATTTTTCGTTTCATTATTCACACCAAACTCTCCGATTCCCTCAGAGCGAATGACTGACTGTTGATAAAGTATCATAAGTATGAAAGGGATTACAACCGGACTTTTTAGCTGTCGAAATGTTTTAGGCTTTGACCTCTCACTCCTCTCACTCATAAGTCCCTCTCATTGTCTGCTATTTCCATAAAGTAATCACATGACACATTTGGGCATTTATATTAAAATCTTCTAAATGTTGCCATAGGAACAGTCAATTTCTAAGTATTTCTTTTTAACTCTTGTTTGTCGTCTCAACAAAACACTTATTTATCTGTTGAGGTATTTTAATTCTGGCTCTGGATTGTGCACATGTTCTTCTTCTTCTTCTTCTTCTTCTTATTAATATAGTTGGCATTTGAAACAAGTGAAATAATTATAGAAACTGAACTAATGGTTTAGCAGTTGTTGTCGATTCTCACAACTAGACTCAGGTATAAAGTACTAATAACAACAACGTTAATAATATTAATACAGATAATTAAACTTTAATGAAAAACTTTTGGTCACTATACTGACAAAAACTTAATAATTGAATTGTTATTTAGTGATAAAGACTTGGTTCTGAAATAATAATTAAAGTGATGAGTTTGGGACCTGACTTTTGTTTGTTGGACCTCAAGGGATTGGAATTTGGGACCTATTTGTTGGAGAGTTGAGGTACAGTATTAACGTAGACTTACATAATCTTTAGCAAAACGTTAATCCTCTCAGTAATCTTTGTAAGGAAGTTGTCTAATAGGGTATAAGACCTATTAATCTTATATAACTTATATATCCTAATATATAGCGTATTTGAAGAGTGAACACAATGATCAATAGCTGATTATTGTCCTGACCAATCGGTGATGTTGTCAGCATCTGTTAGAATCGGCGCATCTATTTTTTATATAAAGTCCGTATCTCATAGTAATAACCTGCCAATAAGCGATACTTTGCTTTTGTCCAACTGAATTTGATCCCATTGTCCAATCAATATGTTTTCGTTTATCGCTATTGTGTTAACACTGCCTGACTGTTACTCAAACTTTTATAACTAATTTTTCCTTTTCCTAAGGAGTCGTAAAAGTTTGCAAATCCGAAAGTTTGGTCCAAAATAGAAGCTCTTTTGCCAAACGTACACCAAATGGTAAGCAATCGACTAATTTTTTTATCTTATTTTCTATAATACCTCTACTTTGCCGGAAGTAATGGTTTAGTGAACATATCCAATACTATTCCTTGTTGTTGGAAATTAAAATACAAAACTCAGGGCGGACCAATAGCCTGCAGGTGATTTTCTATTTCCTCCTTTTCTCACCTCTTTTCTTCTTGCGTACCTTAAAGTAATGTTACTCTAACTCTAACAAGCCCTTCTCTACGCTATTCTCTGATCTCCTCTTTTTCAACAATTCTTATATATGTATATATATTTATGCCATGAATAGTGTAACAGAAATATTGCTACTCTTCAATTGCTTTTTGGTGCCATTGGGTCAAGTTTGTGCACGTGTGCGCCCAAACATTACTTTTGTTAAGACTTTTTTGACTTTTAAACAGTTTTAGAATGAAAAGCAATTTCTGTTTAACTCAATTAAAGCGTTCAATTTACTTAATTTACGTTGCAAACATGGCTCTCATTAACTATTGACTTCTACTGCTTTATCCACTATAAGAGCTAATCCTATAAATGATTGATTTGACAAAATTGACGCTAGTACGAATGATTGATTAAATATATGTATATATATATTAAACTTTTATAACCATGATCGCTAATAATATCCGTGGCTCAAAACATGAAGTTATTGTTTATCTTTATTTTCTAACTATTAATATATGTTGAATTTGCTCATTGCAATAAATGACTCATAACTTTGCTAGTAAACTCATCTAATAGATTGTAACTGTTCAGTCTAATTCAAACTTAACAGATTTTGATGATACTCATTAATCCGGTAATGAATAGTTATCAGAAAAAAGATTTGAATACTTGATTGAAAAAATTGAAAGAACCAATCAACAAGTTTGGTCAAAGTTGACAAATCGAAGGGCTAATTAGTAAGGAGTTAGAACAGGTTTAAACTTGAGCTGCAATGTAATTAACGCTTTTGTGCTTAGGCCATTCAAAATAGATAATTGTTGAACAGTTCGTTGCAGAATGACTGACAAATCTTTCACTTGATTTACTGCTTCAAGAGCTTATCAAATACTCTTTGTATGAAAGATATTAACAATATCTCATCTCTGTAAGCTTTTGATTAATTTTTCCAAAAAAACCCAAAATCTGATGATTAGAGCTCTGTATAAATCTTAATCTCAAAAAACGTAGAGATGAAACAAAACGAAGACTTGACTGATTCTTTCAAGTTTAGATAAATATGGTGAAAATCCGGGAAGGATTTGGAAAGTCCTTAACTTTGATTGTATCATAGATACTAATTATTCTTAATTGAAATTCTAGTTCTCATTAATATTTTATGGGTAGAAGTAAGAAAAAATGAAGTGACCACTCTTCAATTAATGTTAAGATTAGGCTTAAAGACTTGCAGTAAATATAATTCGGTTAAATATAGGTTAGCTGTAAAAACAAATCTGATTCAGATTTCGAAAAGTGATGAGCTACTTTCAAATGTCACTTAACCCTTTGAGAAAATAGTTATTCAAAGCCGATTTTATTATCTTATAGATTTGCATTCGTCAATTAAGTTATAACAATCAGAATATAGAAGTGCCTCGTTGTTGCTAACTGAGTCTGACGGTCCCGGCGCAAACCGTATAGACTTGATGTTAAAAAAGTGTTGATATAACTGAATAAAGCGGTCCCAAAAATACATTGACGCACTTAGTTATAATGAAGTTAACGCTTAACGCTGAGAATAGTAAAATTGCGGACAAATATTTAGTTCCATATCATTTAACTTTCAATACAGTTGAGTAGAGTGAAGGCTAAATCTCACAACGTATATGATAAATTCATGTAATAATTAACATGCATTCAAAAGTATAAAATTTGATACTTTATCATTCATGAGGTACAATACTTTTGAAGAAATTGCATAAAATAACAAGGTCTTGATATAACTTAAAACTCAGTTATAACTCAGTATATTCCCCGATTCTTTCAACTGAGTTACATCGAGTCTTTACTTAAAACTTGATAAATTATCGAATCTACTTTGAAAACTTTTTGATAAAAATATTCTGTTATTATTGAGAAAACGATTGAAATTTGTTTCAAGTTTGGAAAGAAAAGTTTGGGTGTAATAAAAAGTCAATATGATTGAAATTTGGGTTCAATTTTGGATTGCTATATTCAGAAGCATCTAAAGAGTATTTATCACTTTTTTATGCTTGAATCAACGATATACTCGCGTGGGAGTCATACGAACCTAAACAGTAGTTCCGATATCTCCTATAAATTATGATTATTGAACACATTTGTAATTTAGTGTAGCGCTATTAGTGATGATGATAAGGCTCGGGCCAGCACGGGGGCCAACGCGAGGGCCAACATAAATATGTTTGATGTATAGGTGGCACAACTTTTTAGATGCATAAATGTCTAAAATGTCAATTCGTATTTTATTGCTTTTTGGTCTAACTTAACTTTCTCGAGTGAATTTGAACACGCGTTTACTTAGGTTTTTAGCTGTAAAATCGCGTGTTTCGTGCGATTGCATTTGACTATACGATTACGATATAGAGGGAGAGGAAAGAGAAAGTGCATGAATAGTGCGCATCATTGAGTCCCGAATCGCGTCCAACGCAACTGACCATTTCGTTCAAATGTGAAGTGACCATTTCAGATCAGATTGAGATATGGCTCAATGAGAGAGCTTTGACATTATAAAATATTCGCGTTCATGCATTGCAAGCGAACTCCTCTTTCTCTCAATGAAAAATTGCTTTACATTTGCATTTTTACCAAACACTGAGTTTGCCTAACAATCGAAACATAAATTTTTATATATTTATTCGCGACGAATACACAGTTTAAGTGAACGGAAAGAGAGCTAACAATTGTTCGAATTTCCACATTTATAATGTTTTGGCAGTGAAAAATTTCGCAAAAAGTTTGAACACACTCTGAGCACTGGTTTCTCGAAGTATTTGGTAGAATTGGCAGATGTCAATCATTATTAGCACAAGTTTGACTTGAAAAATAGCAGTTGCTATGAAAAGATGGATTTACTTATGTGTCATAATAGTGTAATCCATATCCCGCATAAAGACTTAAATGCTTTCTTTAAAAAGTGAAACCTCTCGTAACTTCTTTTTGATATATTCCCACATTTTCCCGTTTTTTTTTTATAATATATACATACAAAAAGCGATTTTGATGGACTTAATTCTTTATTATCGGTTGAATCAATACGAAAAAACATGTTTGAAAAGGAAAGAAAACTAATACCACAAATGTATAACATATTTGGCCTCTCACAATAGCTACTATTGCTTAAGATTGAATACATGAAGATTATTATATGATTGGCCGCATTTCCTTTTTCTCTATGAAAAAAGAATGTGTGCGTACAGTATAGTTATAATATGTTATGCATAGACTTGCAAACAACCAAACATGATATCCTAGTCTTTTCTCAACCTTGGCTTTGGCTTTGACCGACTATTTTTAGGGTCGAGTCTAACTTAGTATTTGTTGGTATCGATTTTTTTCTCATCTTTCACTCGTACATAGAAACAGAGACAAACACTTTGACTGAGTATTTTGAGTGAGAAAACTCAGTTTAATACTAATACATGAGATACGAAAAAGGGGTTCAGTTAACAAACCATCAGCCGTTTCATAATTCCCCGATGATGACATTAGGCAGTATTGTTGTTTACCAGCCATTCTTAGCCATTTAGAATGAGGATCGCGTGAATAGCAACTCTTTTCATCTATGCACATATACTGTCTTCTTGTTAGTCATCTAATGCGCCTAATTAGGACACAAAGGATTTGTTTTATGTCTGTCAGTTATGAATGTCTGATCCCTTTTGGTTAGCTAACTCTATGGTGCTTCTAATCCTTTTTGGGCAGTGTAGCCAACAAACTGCTAGTGGACTTTCGCCCCTTTAGAGCCTTCTCTTTACTCCAGGCGTCATGTTTTTGCTTCTCTATAATACACAACTATTCGATGACTATTCAATGCGGAGAGACTAAAAATCAATATCATCTCTCCTTTTACTATACTTTTTTCTCTCTTCATCATAATTCTGATGATTATTCTTGGTCTATATGTGATTAGATTTTATATTTTTCCTGTCTCTCTATCACTTATTCATAAACTGAAAGAGATGCCTGGAAGAGTGACCAAATAATTTGCCATTTTCCTGATGTGTATCTCTTTATTATGACATTTTTATATTCCATCATTTCGTTTGTGTGAGATCGCACTCCAAAACTCAATCAGAATCAACTTATTCTGTGTTCTATTCAAAGTTGTTCAACTGATAAAACATTTTCAACTATTCATTTCAGAGGTTATAAACTTTTTTAGTGCGCAATTTTTTTTGTTCAAAATTCAAATGAAATCAGTGAAATCAACTTTTAAAATGTGTAAAATAGATTATTAAATGTTGAAAAGAACTTAGGTTGCTAAACTCGTGAGTAATACTGTTGTGACTAAATGCTAGTAAGCATAAGAAGTGATTTTTGAAACATGTTATTTACTCAAAGATAATTTGGTATTAGGTAAAAGTTTAATCAAACGTCTGATAGAAGAATAGAAGAAAGAAAAAAGAAAAACATTTGAACCAGATTTAGGTCAGAGAATTTGGTTTTTCTTAGGAAAAACAAGAGCAAATTCTTTTATCCATGTGATGCCTGCAATAAAACCATAGAGTGACTACAGTAATAAAGTTGGCTCACTTTTTTGCTCTAACACATAGACGTATACTCTTCACCTAATGGAGACTTAGCTTTTTGTGGCTTCAATCGCTAAAAATGACCAATAGAGTTGTGTTTTATCAATGGGCGATGGCTTACTCTCCAATGGAGATCAGAATGGGAGGAAGTCATAGGAGGGATACTAAAAACGCTAGACTTATGTCACTCTATGTATATTTGTATGTATGAGAGAGTTAGGGAGAGTGAGAGAGACACAGAAAGACATGGATGCGGAGTAAAGTGTAGTATTTGTAGCCAAAACTGAACACACATTTTTCAGGGCTGGTTTTGAGTGACGGTCGTGTGTATTACGCGTGTAAGGGGTGAATAAAGGTCGATGTTTAAAGTTAACACTACTTTCCACTCTCTTCAACTATCGTTCAAAGACTTCATATCAAAATATTGTTACCCGACTACCACAGCCTAAACTCTTTTTAATACGTCGATTCGTTTTTAATCATTGTTTCTTTTCTATATGACTTTTTATTTCTGTTTATTTTGATTGATTTTCAACCAAAAGTTCCTCAACACTGAACGCAAAGTACTGAAAGAACTGAACATTGAAACGAACAAACTAGAAAGAGATGTTCCTCAGCACTTCTTCCTAATTAGTCGACTGAAGACGCGTTCCTTTCAATTGTTTGTTTGAAAAGTATGAAACCTTTTTAAAAAACGAACGTAAGTCATTCAACTATTTATTCATACACATAGTTATTTATTAGTTTAATCATATTTTCAATCTTCAATATTTAAGTTGTGTCTAATTGTCATATATGTAATGGTATTTATGTAAACCATAACTTAAGCCAGATTTATATGCTATCCATCGCATTGAATGCTTGTTCACATACAATTTGACAATGAGACCATTTTTGATATAGTATTTTAACAAGTGATACAATGATATCATAATCTATTAGCGGTAATTATAAGAATAGACTGATTAAGAAAAGTTGAAATGAAATAACGGATCGTTGAGTTACTCACATATATAGAAACACATTGAAGTGAATGTGCAGTTGAGTCAATATACGATTTGTTTGGTTGTGATGCGCACAAAATACACATAAATTTGACGTAATAATAGCATAAATATATTGAATACCTACCGGTAATAATTCATGTTTTTCATCGGCAATTCATTTTTGAGGGCAATTTCCTCCCTCACACTAAGTTATTGTAGTGCATAGTTTTTGTGTTCGAACTCATTTTATGCAAATGCCAACAATAAGTCCCTATTTTATGCTTACTATAGTGTAAAAATGACTGCTTGTTTATTTCGTTTTTACTGCTCTAAATCAATTTTTTGCCTCAACTATACTCTACTCTCTTTTTATGCACAACTATTACTATTTCTACTACTTCTTTATAAAGCTCACGCCTTATAGAATTTGTTGTTATTTACATGAATTGAAATCTTATTTTTTTTTCTCTCTCTCTCTCTTATTACTGGTCACTCATTCTTGGTTTTGCTACTTCCTGTGTATTTACTTCTCGTCACATTTTATTGTGATCTGAAAAACTTTTTTGCATAAAAATATTTTTGTGAGAAAGCATTTTGGGATCTGTATAGAAAGGTTTGTTAGTCCGTCTACTATCGTCTCCTTCTTCTTGTGGTTCTTCAGTTAGCGATCTCTAACTGTTTGGTGACCGTCTTGGCAGGTGATGCGTGAGTTGACAATATTATGATGGATTCGCGACATAACAGCTAAAAAAGAGTACTTTTGTAGGTCCTCTGGTTTGGAGAAGACTTAGGACAGATTTGGCTGATTTATAAAAGTTGCGGTTTCTCTATGTTTTTGTTTACTCTCTCGTCACTTCTTAACTAAACGTCAAGTCTGTCCATATTTCCGTTTTTGGTGAAAACGGCTTAAGATATGAAATACTGGTTGCAATCAGATAAGTGTAAGGCGTCGTTTTGGACATTTTTTTCTTGCATCAGGTCATAAGAGACAGGATATAAGCTTAGCTAATCTTTTCACCATTTAGTTTTTAGTTGACTCTATTTTGTCGTCAGTCTCTCGCTTTTCTACTTTCACCTGACACTACATTCGATCCTATGTTTGATAAGTTAAATGACCGAAATGTCATCACTATGTGTCCAATGTACGCCATTCTGTTTTACGATATATGCTGTTTATTCTTAGTTTGAACACAAGTGGCGGTCGTGTGACCAAAAAACGGGACATTAGCTTTTATGTAATGTGAGACAATTGGGAAATGCATCACTATTGTAACGACTTAACTATTCCCGAAGAATGCTAAAACGTTTTTGTTTAAATTTGCATTCTTTCGATTGCATTCTTGTCTCATCTGAAGATTCAAAGGAATTTAAGCAGGCTCTGCAAATGTTAGTTCTTATAAGCAATTTGTTTGGGACAAATATGTTTTCTTTAGATTCTAACATTTAATTGCCAACTCTTAAACAGATATCGATTGAGTAAGTAGTGAGAATTCAATTTAGACACAGCTTCAATTGATGGTTAATTTGAGATAAATGAGTCAAATTAGTATTGAGATGATTGACAATATAGGAGTTGATTTTAGGGACAAAACCTACAATTTGAATGACTGTCTGATAGTGATTGGTGAGTAAAGTTAAACTGATTCATAGTTATAATCTGTGACTAGTATCGATGAATGAGTTAACAGAATTGTCTGATGGCTAGAATTGACTCTGACTTTGATTCGAGCGGAATAGCAAATGCAATAAATGCAACAAATGCTTGTTATAGATGTGGTTCACTGATTGATCGCTAAATATAAATCGAGTTTAGGTTCCGTGATATTTGACAATTGACCAATGGTCAGCTATTTGAAAAATGTAGGACTTAAAGAGGTTTTCGACAGTTATAATAATTTTGTGGACAATATTGGGAACGAGTGAATCGACTGCGGAGAACGGGTGCTTATAATGGGGCAATAAATTTTGTTAAATTACAGATTATAATCTTTTGTTGTCCAAAATGATGACGAATCCAAACGGAAGGCTGATGTCACACTCGTGAGTCCAGTTTTTCTCTGGTTTAACTTTACAGAAAAGAAGTTTCACTTTTCATGGCCATATTTTGGGAGCAAACTATTATAGTTTTTCAGTGTGTCTCAATAGATGTACAAATACATAGATTTTCTCTTTTTGCGAGTATATGTCTCCTCCCCAAATCACAGTTACTGTATATATAACTTATTTTTCTCAGAATTTCTTCTTCTACCAAAACCAAAATATTTCAATGCCTTCAACAATGCATTTGTGACCGATGGCCACCAGTATAGCAAACATTATGAGGCATAAAATCCGTTTTGTTAATATTTTGTTCGTAGAAAAAGTTCGGTATCAAATTGTGGCAAAGGCTTAACTTAAAAGCTAACAGTAAGTGTTCATCTGTTTTATGATTTTCTCTATAACTCATTAGAGCCCAACTTACTAACGAAAGTATTAATAGAATTTACATTTCCAAAAAACTAATGTATCTGTCACGTTGCCAGGTATATAGCAAAACACGGTGTAAAACCTATAATTCATATGGGAAATTCTTCTATCGTATCATAGAGAATCGAGTGTAAAACGTTTAAAATATCAATCTTTTCACGATCTTTCGCAGTAACGATGATTTAAAAAAACGTCAAGTGATCGATCGGTAATAACAGTGAAATAGATGTTTATTAGAAGTGATGTGACAGTAATAGAGTGTTGATATGAATTTACTGTCACTTGACTTAATCAGACAATAAAAATGGTTGAAATGTTGGCCAATAGTTGACTCTATTCGGTAGCATTTCCTAGACATTGGTTCAAATGAATGAACACTTTTTAACCTGCAATAAACATTTAAAGTTGGCCATTGAGGAGCGTTACCTCCTTTTTAATGATTGACTGCTGTTAGGAATGATTATTTCTATTCTTTTTCTTATTGAAAAGTCGACTCAATTTATTGTCTCTGTTTGTTGTGCTTTTATGCGGTATTTGTGTGTTGTGTAGTCGAAGGTCTAAAAATACTCATTCCAACTAAAGAAGAGTCTGACTGACGACTTCTCACTGACCCAAACCCGATAGCAAAAAGGATGGTAAAGAGTTTTTTGTGTGTCTCTTGTGTTTGATGTCCTTCAAACATAGAATAGGGTTTGCCGAGAAGTTAGGCCTCATTTAGATTAACAAAAAAGCGCACATCAGTCACTCCTATCGCTTATCATATGAGTGTTGGCCATTCATTTTTTTTATTCATGCTTCAGATGACTCCCTTTGAGGGATCGCTTGACCAAAGTCTTTGTGAGAGTTGGAAATAGTTTTAAAGTTTTAATTAGATTATCGCAAAGTATTATCTGTGGCTAAGATGAGTAGTTGTAAAGTTTACACTATTTTCAAAATGAGTTTAGCGGTCAGTTCTGATTTATTTTTACACCTTTTAATGGTTCATATTTAGAAGATGTGATTTTATTTGGTTTAAAGCTGATGTCAATCTTTTGTAAGCGATTGTGTCTAATACCTAACGCCCACTTTGATTAGTGGCCCACTGGGAAGAGGCAGCACAAAAATATGTCCACAAATGATTCCTTGACCCATTTTCGCAATGCCTTTATTTCTCTTAACCCTTTTTTCTTCGAAACCTACCTCATCATCTTTTTGTGGTTTAGCTTCACTCTCGCTTATTTCTTCTCTACTCTATCTCCAACAGTTAGCACTAGCTGTTAAAAGTATATCTCTCTTTGGTCGCTCTCTCTGTCTCTCTGCCTTTCTCTCTCCGTCCCTCTCCTGACTCTCTGAACTCCCCCGTCATTGACTGTTTGAATGTTTAGCTCAAACCGCCCTCAATATAGTTTAAAACCACTGTACGGCTGCTGACCTCGAGCTATAAAAGCATAGTGTCCACTTTTCAAGGATTGCATTTTTTCTTCTTTTTTGTGGTCATTTCGGAGAAACATCTGCTTGGACAACATTTTTAACATGAAAGGGTTAAAAGTGTGAGTGCGAGTACGAGTACGAGTGCGAGTGTGCCAAATCGATTGTATTATTTTCGTTTTATTGTCAATTTTTCCATCAGCTTATTGTTATCGTATATATACTCAACGACAAAATATATCTTTTCAATAGAATGAATTGATTTTTTCCAATTATTATTTATGAGGTGAGTCCCTAATACTCTTTTGTACGATTCATGTTTTTTCTCAAGTGAAGTGCAATACTCTCACGTTTAATCCTTTTATTCATTAATCTATAATAACTTGAATTTTCAAATATAGAAAATATTTAGAGTTTTGCCAAGCAATATAGAATATAGATTTAAAACTATACAACTTGTGCTGTTCATAGAGTTTCCTTTTTTTTACTCTAAGTTAAACTCGTGTGAAGTTGTTAACAGATTAAACTTGCATCAATAATTGATCGCAACTTGCAGCTTCACAAATTGTATCGCTTTCGAAAGTTGAATCAAACTAATTTCTTCTATACATATTAATTTGATTTTTGGAACAAGTATATAGTACTCGAGCTAATGTTTAACAATAAGATAGTAGTTAGCAATGAGTTGTATGAGTTGAATATATTGGTGTGTATATACCATATGGTGGACATCTGACCGGTATTTAGCCTCAAGATTTTAAAGACAGGACATCACTTTTGCAGATTAGTTTTACTGCACGCGTCCAAGAAAAAAATGAAGTACTGCGTTGAAGAGAGACAATTTGTCATTATAATTATTGCAATCGCTTTAACTCTGGTTCGTTTTTGTCAGACTTTTCACTATTTTTATGAAAGGAAGTCAAGCCTTTTAGCTGATAATATGTAAGCCTATCCGCACAATAATCACTCATAAACTAAAAACTACTCATTTCTATTATAAGATTGTCGTAATTGACCAAAAAATCGTATATCCTTTCATAGTTCTTAAGGCGTTCGACTTAATGCCAGATCATTACTGAACACTCATTTGTCATCTGATCTGATGAGTTGAGACAATATTTGATTCGCAAAAATTTCATTTTGCAATTTAAGTTACAATTCATACGTCAAGGCTTGATAAATGGTATGAAGAAGTTTCAGCTATTTTCGAGCTTTTGTGTCAATAAGACATTCGGAGACCGGAAGATAGTTGTTGAAGTGTCTGAATTGCAGTTTTTTAGAAACTGAATGCATCAAAATTCTATAAACTAGTTCTAAAAGTTATCTTAACAAAAGCTTTTTAAGATGTTTCGAACTTGAAATAAGAAATTGATATGAACTCAATACGAAAGTGTTATTGACACCACACTATTTGTTCTGTCGATTGAATGGTGTTGTGGCGGACGCACACAATTTTTGGTGTTTTGCGAAATGTGCAAAATGAGAGACAAGCGCGAGAATACATTTAGTTGTATCCCGTGAAACATTTTTGTAGATCAGTTGCAAAATTTATGAGATGGCAAACGGTAGTGCCGGAAAAGTTTAGGGTTAGAGAAGAGACAAAGTGAGAGAGTATGAGAGAGAGAGAGAAAGAGTGAAACAGTGAGTCGTGCGCTTTATATTTTGTATTTTGCTGGTAAACAATGTAAAAAAATGCTTCAACTTTTTGATGCCTTTTCAAAGATAATGGCACTTATTTTTCTTGCGCGCACCACAGATCGTGATTTATTGGGTAATAAAAGTATCAATGCTTTGCTCGTGCACTCAAATCAACGTATCGCCAGCTGCCCGGAACAGTTCGAAGACCCCCGAAGGCTACCAATGAATGTCAGTTTTAGCTCTTTTATTCCGACATATGCATGTAATTTAGACCGTTATATCCATTCTACTATTTTGTTTCGGACTCTGAAAATTCTCTATTTTTTCTTCCAAAAAGTTTTGTTGCCTTAAGTCAGTCATAACGTAACTAATATGATAAAAAGAGGTATACATTTTGTCACGGCCAACACTTATGGCCGTATAGGCATTGGGACCACAAAAGGGTAGACTCGGCACCGAATCGAGTTAACAGTTTAACCACTAATACACCTTTGAAAGCGCGGTGGATAACCCATGATTTGCCCGTTTGTTGCATAATAACTAAAGTTCCCTACACTCACACTTGAATTGTATTACTCTATAGTTAACGTATGTAACACTTGTAAATTCATAACTGCTAAAAGCTTTTTCTATTATGCAATCGGTCTTATTGGTGGTACACTACAAATCCCCTTCGGCACACTTCTTACGCTTGATTTGCATTTGAGACCCAAAATTTCTATTCTATGTTATGAACAAAAAGTTGTACCCAATGCCCTTATGGCCTCTCTCAATGTCCTATTTGTGATTCAAATGTTGATTATTTGTCAAAGTTTTATACTTTCTCGTAAAAATTGAAGACTACAATTACATAAATCTTTCGTAGTATTAGTTCGCAGAAAAATTCATTTTAATTACTTAAATAGAACGTTTGTATACATTTTCTTTTTTGATTTAATGGCTTTTAAAAAAAATCTTCAGTCAAGAGGAATTTCAATTAACTTTAGTTTAGCTGAGCTTATACTCGATTAAACATTTTAAAAAATACTAACTCGAGAGAATCTAAGCTTTCAATCAGTGCTAGCGATAAGATTTTAAGCGAGTAAGTGTTGAAAATTGATCATCAACATGTTAGATAGGTATAAGCTTGAAAAAAATTTGGTGATGGACTTGAAAGTTTGTGGAAAAAAATAAGTTGGAATAGGATTTAGCAGAAGTAGTTGGTATAGAGAATGGTGTAAGACTGACGCATGTTAGACATATATAACTCATTATAGTCAAAGATATCTGTATACAAAGCCGAAGTAATTTATAACTGTATAGAAGTTAAAAAGACGGCTCTGGTATTATTCTTCTCGTGATTCAATGCATTTGACTGATTTGCAACGTTTTCTTTGGCTTAAGGATTTCGGGGGGACTTAAATATTTGTTTTCACAAGAAAAGGTAATAAATTCACAAAAGTGAGAACTTCCGTCTGGTTGTACCAAATTGGTATTTCAGTGATGCGTAAGGCACTACTGTAGAAGAGGATAACTGTAGAAAAAAACCTGTGGCTAAAAAATATAAACACATCCATCGTTGCATCAATAGACCTCCTTGTGTTTCACAATTGCCATCACTCCACTGATGCCAAAATAAGTTTTGCTTATTTTATTGACTTCGCGCTAACATATATAACTTTATATATATATGTCTTATGCTTATATTGAGCCAATTGAAAAAAGAAATTATTTTCACTTTACAACTCAGTGGGGAATGGCATGCATTTTCTTTAATAGCATAAGTCATCTCTTCAGTCAGAGATTTGTTTTAGTTACAGGTGCGATCTGTATATCTTCTTCTTGTTCTCCTTCTTCTTTCTGCTCTACCGTTTGATACTAAAAACTGAAGACTAATAAACTTGAATACCATATAATTGATTGGTTTACATGGATTTATATATGTGTCGTATATATAAGTTATATCGTAGGCGTGCATGTGGTTAACAGAACAGAGTTTACATTTAATTTTGCAGTATATACTTTTGGTTATTTTCACAAGACATAAGAAAAATGACTCTCTTTTTGTCATGTTTAGATTATACGCAAATTTTAAGAGAGAAAGAGCTTTAAATGCTATAACATGTTGCAAACTTATTTCTTTTCTCGTTTATATTCAGATCGGAATCAGTGGTGCAATTACTTTATAATCATTCACACGTTCAACAATTAATAATGAATAGCACTGCGAGTTGGCCTCTCTTTGCTTCAACTCCTATTGATAATAGGATTGACATCATTGGTCAGCAAACCAAACTTAAAAATAATTTTAATAAAATGATCGCTCAAACTAATACATCGAATGAGTTTAATCAAAAATCTGATGATCTCAGCTCTGAACTGCATCTGGATAAACAGCATCAACACCAGCAACAACTACAAAATTCATTGAGTCAAACTAATAATAATAATAACAATAATAGTAATACTAATAACGATAATGGTAACAATAATCCAACCAATGGTGGAGTCGTCAATCTCCGTATCGATGATTCGCGCGATGATGAGTTCGACGATGAGGACGACGACGAAAGTATTATTGACAGTATTGGTGATGACGACTCTCTGCCATCACCTGATGCTATGTATGCCAACTCTTACATGTCGAACGACTCGAATGGTCCAACTAACGATCGAAACGGTATACACGACGACACTAATGAAAGATTTAGTGGCAGTAACAGCAAAGATGATGTCAGTAACGAAGGACAACGTATTCATAGCGACCACTCGTCATCAATGGGTCCGTTGGCACAGCTTCAAAATGCTTTGGAAAGACATTCTGGTATGTTAGGCATGAGTCTGACTGACTTCTCTTCACCGAATGGCACCAATCCTTCGCTTTTTGGTGGAAGTGTGAGTTTTGGTGGTAATTCTCTTAACCCGATCGAAACATCCACAGGAATGTCATTCAATCCGGACAGTGACATAACGGGTGAACTATACAGATGTCATCTGTGTTCATATACGGGCACTTCAAAGTTTCACTTTAATGCCCATATGAACACACATTTCGATCATAAATGTCCGTTTTGTGATTACACGTCCAGAACTGAGGGCAGACTTAAGCGACACATCAGAGACTTTCACTCTGAAGTACCGCCCGATAGTTGGGCCGGAACTCGAGTTCTCAAAGAGAACAGTCCTAATGATCGAGAAGAAAGCGCTGACGCTCACGACACAAGTGGTAATGGAAACAGTGGTAGTAAGTCGAGAAAGTATAAGTGCAAGCAATGCGAGTATGTGGCCACTTGCAAACAAGACTTTTGGCAACATTCGAAGTCACACATCAAGTCTGAAAAACTGTTAACTTGCCCGAAATGTAATTTTGTCACTGAATATAAGCACCATCTGGAATACCATTTACGTAATCATTTTGGTTCGAAACCATTTAAATGTGCAAAATGTAATTATAGTTGCGTTAATAAGTCAATGCTTAATAGTCATATGAAATCGCATTCGAATATTTATCAGTATCGATGTGCCGATTGCAGTTATGCCACCAAATATTGTCATAGTTTGAAACTTCATCTCCGCAAATATCAACACAAGCCTGCAACCGTTCTCAATTTGGACGGAACTCCTAATCCATATCCTGTAATTGATGTCTATGGAACACGAAGAGGTCCGCGACCCAAAAAAGTCAAATCTAAAAGTAGTCAAAACTCAAGCGATAAGTCACAACAAATGGAGTCTTCGTCACTATCTCAGACACCATTATCAATGTCTTCTCCATTATCTCCGAATATGTTGAACACAACTCCAATTCCGCCATTGATCCCGACCTCGATGCCAATGGGTCTGCCTTTCATATATCCGCCAACTTCTCTTCTTCACAGCGGACTTTTGGGACCTCAAGGAATGCCACAGTTACCTCATTTGCCAAATCAAATTCATCATCAAATTCCTCATTCATTATATGATTCGCCAACGATTCCTAAGTCTTCGCCATCTCCAGCAGCCAATGCCAAGAACCAGTCGTCTGGTATGAACAAATTGAAATGCAATTTCTGTGATTTCACGACAGATATCAGAGAATTGTTTGGAAAGCACTTATTACTACACGTGGCGGCTGAAAATCAAGATATCTGTAAAATGTATGGCATGAATCCAACGGCCGAAATGATACAACAGAATGCAATTATCAACGAATTGGCGGCCCGACAATCACCGAACTCGAGACGCTTTTTGGAACAAATCGCTATAAACCCATCGTTTATGAACACACTTTTCGGAATGCATTCATTGCCTAAAACCGAGCAAATAATGGCACTGGAGTGGCACTCACCTAAAGAGTCAACCGATAATCACGAAAGTATCAGTTTATCGCCACAACCAGTTCTAGCGCTGCCAGATGGTCGACCAGAATCGGCGCCCATTCACTCTAATAGCAAGAATATGGTGTCACCACTTCCTCGATCGAGAAGCAGTCCAACTGACAAATACAGCGCACAACCACTTATTAGCGATAAGTCTGAAGAAAAGGACAAAACTATGAGCTCAGATACGACGCCACTAGATTTGAGTAGTAATAAGAGCAGTTCACCACTAACTCATTTGGAACCAAAGATTTCTTTGTTAACTCAACATTTAACACAATTACCACAATTACTTCAACAAAACCTAGAAAACACTGAAGATGAACAAACGCAACAAAAACACGAGGAACAGCAGCAACAGTCTAGACATTCACCAGTCGCGCAACTGCCACAACAAGAGGCTAAACAAGAACAGCAGCAATCTCGAGCCCAAAGACGTAAAGGTCGCGCTTCGAAGTTGAATGTAAACCGTATTTGTATGAAATTGAGTGATGACAGCCCTAAAAAAGACCAAATAAATGACGATCTTTCTAATGGTACGTCTGAGAGTATGCACGAAGAATCAGATGTGGACAATATAATTACCAAAATAAATAACGCTACCTCATTATTACAAGAGATTTTAATTGATATGTATTCTCTCAAGAATGACACTTACCATTAGACTCGCCCTTCAACCACTACTTTATTGCAGACCAAATCCTAACTATATATTAGTTTATGTAATAAAGTCTTCCTTCAAAGGCTGGTCTAAATAGTTTGATTATTTTTTGAGCAGTACAAACTTTCGATGATGAACAGGGCTAGGATTTATATTTTTTTATTTTCCTAATTTCATTATGCTCTTCATATGTATTCCCAAATTCAATTAACACTTAACATTCAGGTTATTTAGTTTGAATGAATTTTATTTTAATAAATCAGTTGCAATTTATAACATTTTAGGAATTATTATCTTCAAATACTTGTATCGATATCCGTTCTAAGCACAAGTTTTTATTTAATCTGATGCTACGTTCTCACTAACATTAATTGATTCTATTCTAAAAATCATTGCCACTGTCTTAAACCTATATAATAGAACTTTTAGTCAGATTTTTTATCACCAAAACACGTAGTAATTGTTCAAAAATAGGACTAATTTGAGCACTGGTTTCAAACAGAGTGATTGCAAATTGAACATATCTGAAGCACTAACTGCTGCAATTTCAAATCAAATTGAAACTAAAATTACAGAAATATTTGTTTAACTATTCAAATATTGTTCGCAATTTGTACAATACTGTTCGTAAAGTTGATTGAATTTGAAGACATTTGAAAAGTTGCATCAAAATTTGATTATCGATAGATTGAATGGATATAAATAAACTGAAGGACGCAATAAATAGATGTAACCTTTTGGCAATCCTAGCCCAACAATAAGTTATGAATAAGAGACTGCTTTTAAACTGTTTTAATAACAATAATTTTATTTAGCTTTTGCCTCGAGTACATGTGAGTACATCAAAAGTTTAGAATATGATTAAAACAAACACATTATAAATTAATGAATAAAATTGATTGAAAAACTACAAAATTGTTCAAATATTCAACAATTTTTTTATAGTCAAACTCGTTTCTTAATGTGATTGACATATCATTAAAAGATTTTATATATAAATATCAAATATTTAAATCAAAATAATCAACCAAAAATCAAAATATTTAATTGTAATCGTGTTAAATAAATTTTCTGCTAATAAAAATTGAATGTTGTGAAAATCATTTTGTCAAAGTGAATTTTATCGAACCATTTTTTGATTCCTAAGTACGTTTAGCAAAAATATTTATCAACTTTAGAAACTAGTCGTTGCATTCATATTGAATAAAATATTGAAACATGATTGCAATTTCATAATTGAGCATAACTTCAAATTTGAAACTATTTCAAAATTAACTTTTAAACGAATACTTAAACATCAAAGCGCTTCTTCAACACAACTTATTATACAATCAGATAAAAATCTATTCAAGTTATAGTTACCTGCCGATTGGGCTAGTACTTCATTAATTTTATTTTGAACACAATCTTTAGTGAATTCAATTCCTTCTAAATTGAATACTGACTCAAATTGACAAAAACTTAACTTTTCTATAATTCCGTGAAATACTTCAATAGTGATACTAAAGTTTGTGTTTAGCATTTCAAATGTTTTACTTACTGTAAACCTTGGAGTCTTTCCATAAATCCACTTCCAACTTCTAAAAGTATCTTCTATTTGACTGATTCCCGGAAAGTGTGTTTCGTCAGGAATTATCTCAAATATACCATTCAAGTTTGTCATATTGCCCCTCTTTGTGATCAAGTGTTTCAAAGGAATAAGTTTATGAAACAAATAAATAAATAAATAAAGAGAATTTGAAGAGTTCAAGATTTCAGGTTTGATAAAAAATTTAATTAACAGCTTATTTTAACAGTGAACAAAGATATAAATTATGACCCAAGTTTTACCTGAACTTCAATGAATTCACGCGATAACTCATTGATCACATCTTGTGTTTCAATTTGGCTATGAATTGATTTCAAATTTTTAGTGGGCGATGGAATACTTTGAGTCGCTTTACTAACTATTGCTGACTGAAAAAAATTCAAATTTAATCCATTTTAAGAATGAGGTTAAACTCAAAACGAACGAAAGTCGATTTGAGAACTTACCGATTCTTTTCTAATGAATTGTCTCATATGTTTGAGATTAACATCAACGAGAAGAGTGCAGTGATGGTAACTATTAGTTGAGCCTAACTTGGAAGCAGTTCCTGATATCTTATCTCCAGTTTGTTTTAAGACTAGATCTTCTCTTTTAGTTATTTCTGATTGAATGCCAAACTTTTTTAGTAGCATATCTCTAATCATAATTAAATTATTAGTTCTGTTATACAATTTTTTTGATGACAAGAACGAGATGTTAAGATTGTTTAGATCGTGATAAACAGTTCCGCCACCACTGTTTCGACGAACTATATTTATGTTATGATCAATGCATCGACTCACGTGGCATTCACGCCATGGATTCTGATGTCTTCCGATCACAATCGATGGCTTATTAGTCCATAATAACAATATTTTCTTATTATTCAAATCAACATTGTGATAAATCCAGTCCTCAAGGGATAGATTCACGAAAATATCATCCGATTTCGACAGCAAAACGCTTCCGTTCGAGAATATATTCTCATTTTGATGAACAAGTTTTCGTTTGAATAATAACAATACATATTTTGAATTTAATAATAGTTTTTGTTTGGCTATTATATTACAATACATTTGATAATAGTTCAAAATTGAGTCAAATCATCGATTGAAAGATCATTCAATCAAATGTTTCGAAATTTTGAATAATTTAAAAAGCATGTATTTGTTTACTAATAAAACAGTGTTTAAATAAGGGATTCATAATCGTAAAAAAGTGATTCAATTTGAATAGAAAACAAGTCCCAGTTTCAAATCTAATGTTTCAAATACATTTTTAAGTTTTTGAACTCAATTAACTCAATCAAAATTGGTTTTTAAAAATATTTTTAAAACTTTTGAACAAGGTCCATATAAACATTAGTAAAAGATTTACAGCTTGAAAAGTCTGAAACTCCAAAAGGTATTATCGACTATGAATGAAGTTCAATAATAGGACTTTTATATATAGAAAATTCAAGTGTATTTCAATAGAAATTTCAAGTTACAAATAATAACAAAATTGCTGAGTTCACTTAACTTTGACTTGAAAATTGTTTTGAACAAAGTTTTATTTATATAAAATCATTTTGACGAGCACAATTGAAAAATCAAATTATTAATAAATCAGTTGAAAGATGTCTTTCAGCTCACTATTATATAGAAGAGAACAAAATAAAAGCACAGATTATGCGATTGTTTTGGATTCGAGTAAACCAATTGATGATGAATTCGATCGTGAAGTGCCAGATCCAGCGAAAGTGTTTCCATTCAAACTGGATGTGTTTCAGATGCAGGCAATCATTCATTTGGAGAAACACCAGAACGTGTTCGTGGCGGCACACACGTCCGCTGGCAAAACTGTGGTCGCAGACTATGCCATCGCTATGGCCTTCAGGTCTATGTCTAGAGTTATCTATACTTCACCGATAAAAGCACTTTCAAATCAAAAGTTTAGAGACTTTAAGACTGAATTCAACGAAGTCGGACTCTTAACAGGTTTCAAATTGCAATCAGTTATCAGACATTTGTTTTAGTCTATTGATGATTTGTTTTAACTTCAGGTGACGTTCAAATAAATCCTGAGGCCCCGTGTCTGATAATGACAACTGAAATATTGTTACAAATGCTATACAATAGTTCTGAGGTGATCAATGAGCTAGAATGGGTTATCTTCGATGAGGTCCATTATGTAAATGATCCCGAAAGGGGTCATGTCTGGGAAGAAGTATTTATATTATTACCCGAAAAAGTTAATTTAGTTCTATTGAGCGCGACTGTTCCTAATGTCGTTCAGTTTGCTGATTGGTTGGGAAGAATCAGGAAAAGAAAAACTTATGTCGTGTCCACTTATAAAAGACCGGTACCTCTCGAACACTTCTTATATGTGGGAAAAGATGGCAAATCACAGAATCAAAGGTTTTTAATAGTTGACAAGGATGGAAACTTTAAAAGAGATGGCTATAATGAGGCAGAAGCGATAATGAATGAGAGAAAGGGCAGAATTGGTTACATAAAGAAAAATCCTCAGACAGAACGTAATATTTTTATTAATTTGATCCGACACTTGGAAAAAAAGGACAAACTGCCAGCCATATTTTTTACGTTATCTCGAAATCGATGTGATTCTAACTTAGAGATGTTGATGGCTATCAATAAAGACACGTTTCAATTGACCACTAAATTAGAAGAAGCAAAAATCCACAAATTCGTTTGGAAAAACTTAGGCAAACTTAAAGAAATGGATAAAAAATTGCCTCAAATATTGAGAGTGGTAGAAATGTTGAAAAGAGGCTTAGGGGTACATCACTCGGGAATTCTGCCAATACTTAAAGAGATAACTGAGATATTGTTTTGTGATGGATTAGTCAAAGTATTGTTTGCAACTGAAACGTTTGCTATGGGTGTGAATATGCCGGCGCGTACCGTTGTCTTCGATTCTGTTGAGAAACACGACGGAAACACATTTCGCGATTTGAAAGCCTCAGAATATATACAAATGGCTGGACGCGCGGGTCGGAGGGGTAAAGATGAGACCGGAACTGTTATTATACTTTGTAAATATGACATACCAGACTCTCCGCGATTATTGAAGATAATGCAGGGATCGGCGTCCGAATTGATATCACAATTTCGCTTGACGTATCATATGATACTTAATATTCACAGAACTTCATGTTCTGATCAAAAAGATATCGAGAAATTTTTAGAACGGTCTTTTCTGGAACATAACCGCCTGAAAATGTCATCAAATATCAGCGATAAACTCAAGTCATTACAATTGAAAACGGAAGAGTTTCCGCCACTTGAATGTGATGTTTGCTCATTAGATATCGAGCAGTTTTGTTACTCATTCGATGATTATCAAAAAGTTGCAGAATTTGTAATGCCATACATCTGCAATAAAGCGTTAGAAAAAAAATTATTGAATAGCGGAAGAATTATTGCTATTGCTGGAAAGAATAATCCTTTCAAGGCTGCAATCGTTATCAAAGTAATGAAAGGAAAAAATAATGAAGTCATTAATTTAATTACCCTCTCATTAGCTGAAGGCGGTAGTCAATTTGAGTACGGCACAACTGAACTAAAATCAGTTCATGGAATAATGAATAAACAGATCAAAAACATTGATTCGATAGCAATCGTTCGTGAAAATGAAAGTAATCGTAAAAATGATCCAAAAGACGAGACTTTAAATGCCATTGAAAAATTGAAAGACCTATCTATAGAAGACAATTATCGAATTCTCGAATTAGAATTTAAAGACCCCAAAAAAGATCTTCAATTGAAAGAAATTAGTTTAGCGGCAAAACTCGATGAATTTAAAGATCGTTGCGATCGTCTCTTGTCCTATGGTTGTATAAAATGTGATAATTTCGTCAAACATTTTGAAACAATCAAACGAAAAGTTGAAATTATTAAAGAATTGCAAAAGTCTGAATATGATTTGTCGTCAGATAGTTTACAGTTTTTACCAGAATATAACCAGAGAATAAAAGTATTACAAAGAATGGAATATTTGAACGAGCATTTGGTTATGGAGTTGAAAGGAAGAGTCGCTTGCCTTATGTCAGAACACGAGTTAGTAATCACTGAAATGTTAATGAATAATGTTTTGGGTGACTTAACTAAAGAAGAAATCGCAGCTCTTCTCTCTTGTTTTGTGTTTCAACAAAAATCTAATACTGAGCAGAATCTCACAGAAACTCTCACAAAGGTATCAAAGCTTATTTCAGTTTAAATCATCAACTCTTTTACACAAGTTATGATTAATTTTAGAAAAAAGTGGAGCTGCAAGATATAGCACGTCAAATTGCAATAATACAAATCGAATGTGGAATTAATGACGAACCCATTGAATATTTTGTTGATTTGTTGAAATTTGGATTAGTACAAGTCGTTTATGAATGGGCTAAAGGAGAGGTTGTATCAAATTAAATGAACGTGTATAAAGATTCTTATTTTAAATTTATTAACAGCCATTCGTTAAAATTTTGGAGTTAACTGAAGTTCAAGAAGGAATTATTGTTCGATGTATACAACGATTAGATGAACTCTTGAAATTTGTCAAATTAGCGGCAAAATTGATGGGAAATAGTGAAATGGAAAGCAAAATAGAGTCAGCCTCGGAATGTATTCGAAGAGATATTGTATTTTGTGCCAGTTTGTACACAATACCTGATACTGAAATTCCTGATGCAGAGAATACTGACGAGATCGATGAAACTTTAAGCTCTAATTTCTTATAATTAATCGGAATAATAGAAAGAAACTGAAAATATATTTTTAATGCATTTTATTATGTTGTATACAGCACTTACGTACAATCCAATGAAACTTCAGTTTGACTTATTGTTCACTAATTAATGTAAATTATGAACATAGTTTGGAAAAAGTGGCATCTTCAGATAGTAATTAGCCTCAACATTTATTAGTTATTTTTCATGAAAAATAAGCAAATAAAGGTGCTCATTCAACTGTAACTATCAATGGAATCCAATTTCTTTGAAAAAACTTAAAATTTTTGTAGTGCAGTTTTTTCCCGAAAATTTTGTAAATAATTTTTTTGTCTTGTGGCAGAATATCCTATACTCAGTATTCATTATTAATTGATGCATATTTGACATCAAATCTAACAATTTGACTTGTTTGACCATAAAATATTTGTGAAATTTTAGAATAGTCAAAAGTTTTCCTAGAATGTTGAGTAATTTCTTACCGGAAAGTATGAAAAGCCATAATCAATTATTTTAAAGATTCCAGAGAAAAAACTTTGAAACTATGTTGTAAAATGGCCTATAAAGTTCTAAAAAACTTTAGATTCACAGTACTAGTTAAATGAGTGACGCTTTAGTTACCTAATGTTCGTAGAAAGTAATTAGTTGAGGTCCGGATCCTATATGAAAAATCGTTCAACTTTTTCCGGAAATACTTATGAGTGGCTGAAGTGAACATTTAAAAATGATGCTTTATTTTATCTGTTAATAATGATATCTTTTAAATAAAATAATTAATTAGAAGACTTAGCGTCGGCGCCACTAGTGCCAATTAAGAATGAAATGTTATTTGAACTTTATGACTGACATAGTTCATAGTTCAAAGTTCAGTTTGTACATGATTGATTAACGTACAATACTTGCACTAATAGTTGCTTTAACTTTAGTTATCAAGTTATAACGATCACTTGGCAACGATTATCGGCGGTACTAATTTGTAGAAACAAATTCATTGCACATGGGGTGATCTAAAGTTAGCATTAATTTAATGTACACATTATAGTTAATTCTTTGGAGTCTAGTTTCATTAGTTCTCATCAGAATGAAAGTCTAATATAGGTCTAAATTTCAAAATAACTTTTATGCTCTTATTCATTAAACTGATTAATCGTCAAAAATGAGTAGTCTGGTTAAACTTGTGCCTGTGGTCAGTATTTTACTACAATTATTACTACTTTTGATCAAATAAAATCTCATTTTTCTCATCTATTTTTAGGATCGGTTAAAATACTTGAGTATGTTCGCGCTTCCGCTCAAATACTTCTTAGCGTCAATTCCTATTCATTTATTAATTGTTTTTGTGTAATTTAGCCAAGATCAACTTTGTGACTATTGATGATTTGGTATTTAGATTACATTATAGATTCACATTCATCAGTCTCCTAGTTTGCAGGTAAGACTCAAATGATCATAATCGAATTATTGTAACGCTCGTTTCTCCTGTCGATAGTATAAACTTTTACTCGTTGTTTAGTTTTATTTATTTATTACTTTAGAGGAAGTTTAATTTAGTGTATTGTTTGTAATTAACATGAAATTCTTAAGTACAAGCTAGACATTAATCCTTAAATTGACTATTGCAGTGTTTTAATTACTGGAGAACAATTTTTTGGAAAGCCTATAAAGTGTATAAAAGGTAAAGTACCTATCAACTTTTCAAATTAATGCTTGCAATTGACTGTTGCAATTACTTTATAATCAAATGAAAACATTCGTTCGCATAACCGTTTCTATAATTTCAAATTAGGTGGTGATGTACCTGAAAAGCTACTCGAAACCTACTGTTGGGTAAGTATTATTAGACTTATTCTCAATTATTGGATCCATTATAAAGCTTATGAATTGCCTAACTATAGGTTGAAGGCACTTTTACGTTACCGAAAGCCTTGCTAAAGGGTAGGTCTAATTGATTTTTAGAAACGAAATCTCAAATTTGAAAGCTTTTAAATCTCGATCAATGCTTGAATTACTGAAATCTTTTCTATTCTGATTAAAGCCATTGATAAAGATGTGCCCGCGCCGGGAGTTGAACAATTTTATGAAAAAGATGAAATAATAGAACACGCGTACTACCAATGGGTTTGTTTTTAGAACAGTCTTTTAAAAAAATACTTGATTATTACCGATAAATGAGCTAAACTTACCTTTTACCTTTTAGGTCTGTGTTGTGCTGTTTTTACAAGGCTTGTGCTTTTACGTTACGCGAATGCTTTGGAAAGGATGGGAAAGAGGTTTCATCAATTCATTAATAAATCATATTTACAGTCCATATTGATCTTCTTTTTCTGTCATATTAGGAAAGATTAAACATTTAATTATGGACTTGAATAAGGTAATACTAAAAGCAGATGAGAAGCAGACAAAACAAGATACGCTGGTCGAATATTTGAGTAGAAATCGTGGTCGACATAATGCATACGCTTTTCGTTATTTCATTTGCGAAGTTTTGAACTTTGCCAACGTTATAATACAAATGGCATGTTTGATGCAAAGCTTACCACTTTAAAACTCAATTACAATAATTTTCTCAATTTTTTAAACAGATATTCATTAATTATTTTCTCGGTGGAGAATTTTCTAAATACGGAATCGATGTTTTGAAATTTGTAGACAGCGACCCAGAAACTAGAGAAGATCCGATGGCAAAAATATTCCCTAAACTAACTAAGTGTACTTTCCGTAGATTTGGTCCGTCTGGTGATGTTATGCGGTAAAAGGAATAGAAAAAATTCAAGTCAATGCTGTTATAGTTTCTTTGGAAACCTGTAACACATTAGCTGTAAAAACAAAGAGATTTTATTAACTAATACCTGTAAAATCAGATAGTATTGTGTTTTTAAGCTGTTACTGAGGAAAATATTGATTGAAACAGGATGCAATATTGACTTGAAAATCATACTGAAGAATTGGATGAATTTAATTTATAGACTGAATCGCTTTTTCAATATTTCAGTTTTGACAATCTATGTTTGCTTCCACTAAACATTCTTAACGAAAAGATTTACATAGTTTTATGGTTTTGGTGCGTAATTCACTGATTAGACAATTGAGCCCTTTTTTAATTGAATACATATTCTATAGGCTTTACGTATTAGTTATATTTTCTGGTCTTACGGTTGTCTACCGTATTGTCATAATCGCATTTCCTCAGAGCCGCTATTTCTTACTTCATAAACTCCATCATTTAGGTACAATTTTGTTCTTATTCTCAAATGATCAATTCAACTAATTAATTAATCAAATATTGATTATAATTAGTGCCACCGAGACATTTAGACACTATATTAAATAGATGTAGCTATGGCGATTGGTTTCTGCTATTTTTGGTATGTCTATAGATCATGTTCATACTTAATAATAATATTTTGATTAATTCATATAAAATGTTTTGATAGCTCGGCAAAAATCTGGATACAATGCACTACAGAGATGTGATTATACAATTGAGTGAAAAACTTGACGCACTTCCGTCCAATGAGCTAGATGAATTCGACACTTCCGAGACTAAAGTCTAACATTTTACGCTGTTTTTAAATAAACCATAGTTTTAATTAATCTAATTGTCTATTAAGTGACGGACAGTCTCATAATACTTATTTGTTTTAACAATATTTAATATAATGAGCTATTTTTGTTTTTATACCGATTAAAACGACTGCCAAATGTTTTTATTTAGGATTAATATTCTGATACTAATGAAAGTAACAATTCATATATTGAAAAACATTCTCTAATCGAATGTTTTAAAATTCTCGAAGTGAAGGCTCATATTAAGTCATAATAGAAATCATAAGTCACTAATTGTTGCCAAGGAGTGCTCTTATATAATGAAGTTTACTAAACAAACTATACTCTCATGATGTTTAAGTTTTAAGACAAGCAATACATTCTAATGTGTCAATAACTTAATTATGTGTGCATTCTGTAATTAAAATATTTTCATAATGAAGGTTTCATATTAATCATTTGACATGGCTTAATGCAATATGCAAATCTAATCTTCTATTTGTTTTTTCTGATTGCTCAAACACTTCAAACCATTATTGATGTGAAATCCAAACAAATTTGAATAGACTTAAAGAGGATGATTGTGCATCAGAGTATAAACTTTCTTTTTATCAGAAAGATATAAGACTTGAAACTTGTTGAACCTTGAGTGAACAGTTTATACAGAGCCCAAACTAAGAAACGCATTTATATCTCAGATGATAAATACGTTGAATGATAGCTGGCTTAAATGATAAAAATTGAGAATTGCAACACTTGGATACCAGTTATAAATTAAACTTATTATTTATTTCTTTATTGGTCACGTAGTCGGTGTTTGAATAAATCTTTGATTTTCTTACTGCAAATTTATGACCCATTTCAGTTTACATAGATAGGAGTATTAGCCTAACCTAACCTCACTTCAAGTCTGAGTGGTGATAGTTTAACGGAATCCTAAATTCAGTTGGAGTACTGCTCAAACTGATTCTCTTTATCTCGATGTATTGTTTGTTTTGCAGAGGTGGTACAAAAAAATACCTGATTAGTCATAAGACCATCAGCAAGATATGAAAGTATTAGACTGTATTTATTGAAAATGTCGTTCCAATTAATTCCTGCAGGTATTAAATGATATGAAGAACCACCTCTTTAAATATTAATACTCTGTTTCGATCACAAATCTTCATTGTACATTAACTTTCTCCATTGCAGCATACTATCACCTCAAAAGTCTTTATTAAACTATGCGCCAAAAATTAAGGGAATGAGATATCATTAAAACAGAACTTTAATTTTTATCTCTAAAAGTTTTATAACAATGATAGTATGCATTCAGAAAATAGTATTTAGTGGTAGAGTTTTATAGCATCTTCTCAAAATTTTGGCTATAATTTTTCGCCAAATTTGAATTTTTACGAAGACTTTTGGAGATGATAACACATTATATTATTTTGAGATATTCTTTAACAATAACTTGAAGTATGTAGATAATATTAGATAAAAAACATTCTATGTAAAAATAACTGTTAACATATTACTGTTTTAGCAAATCCATAAGATCAAGTCATTAAATATTGTCATATAAATGTTTATATAACTATTAAAAAAACAATATTATAGAGCTGTTCTCATTTGAGGCCCAAAAGAAAATTTTGCCACAATTAACTATCAGAAAGTAAAATTTAGTGCACTATTTAATTCTTATCTCGTCTAGTAATAATCATAATTATTATAACTCATATTTGTCCCACAAAAGTATAGATAACAAGGAATATAACTTATGCGTTGCAATAAATTAAATATATCAAAAAAGAAAAGTGCCTGCACTTAATGCTAGTTAAGAGCTGTGCTTTTAACTTAAGATGTCTGGTAACAAATAGTTTGATTATTCATTATACAAAAACAAAAAATACCAATTCTTACACATATCCAAGGATTGCATAAGCAAGCTAATGACTTATTGACACGGTTTCCATTAATATAGTCAAAAATGCTTGAATAATTATTTCGCAGAAGAATTTAGAATAATGATAAGATCATACATAACGTGCTGCAACTTTATTTCGGTAATTTACTCTGTAAAGTCTCTCAGCTTGATTCCCTGATCTCAATGTTTGAAACTTTTTCAAAGTTGCACCAATAAGTCCTAAGATTTGATAATGCGTTGAATGAAATGCATTGAATTTTCGAAAATTTCAATGCTATCTTTCATAAATATGCTTCTCAGTTTTTCTCTAAAACATTGCAATATCAATGTTTTAGATTTACGTCAATTGCAGTTCGTGTGAATATTGTGTAAACTCAGAAAAAAATCAGGAAAAAACTCATGGAAGGTCTCTGTTTTTATACCAGTGTGTTAATAGAAGTTTTGAATTAGCGGCCTAAACAGTAGCAAACAAATAGTAGGATTTGTAGTTTTACTAGTAATTTGTAGAATATATCCCACCCTTTGATATATATTTGCCATATGTCGCTCAAATATAATACTGCTTATTGTTCTTATGTAAGTTTCACATGATTTAAGTCAATAAATTCATTTCCTCATAAACATATGACACATTTTGTGTTCATTTGAATTGATATCCACAACAAAATCAATAATTAGAGTAAACAATTTTGATGAAAGCCTTGAGAATCTCTTTAAATGTTTTGCCGCTAAATCACGAGAAATAAACACTTTCAAATATGTGTATATTAGTTGTTATTTAATATTTTATTAATGTAAATATGATAAGTGAAAGCGTGATTTACTTAAAGATTGAACTTGCACTTTTAGTTCTACGAAACAACTGTATTTCAACTTTTATTTGAAATAATAAGCCCGAAATGTGTTTGTATCGATTCTAGGCTAGCAGTAAAAATCCGGAACAATATTATTGAATTAATGAGTTAGATAAAAAAGAAATTTCTCAGAAAAGAGTTAACATTCCTAGACTCGATAAGTCTATGACAAATACATGAATGTCATTAAACTGTATTCTCTATGATAAAGTAGGACTCTCAATTGTATGATCAATTCGAAACCAATTACTTTATGACACTACACCTGTCCATAACGAATAAACTACTCCTGTAAATAGCATAACTACACATAACCCATATAAAAGTTTATTCAAAGCCTTATTTATGATGAGACTTGAAAAGATACCTCAATAATAGAAGTATTGTTTGCTTAGACACATCGAGGAAGTCCTGAATCCCACACAGTATTGATTGTTTGGAAATGATGCAATTCAAATTCATTATTTCGTAGACGTCTCGGCTTAAAAGTTCTTTTATTGACCATTCATAAGAATTTGTGTGAGTAAATTAATCATAAATAATTCAAATGACTAAATATCTCATAAAAATGGGAGATTATGCATGATTTGAACTAAATTGGTTTCTCATTTTCGATGTTTATGAGGGGGCAAATCAGAATAATTGCTTTCACAAAAGCAATAAATTTGAAGACAACTTATTTTTTCTTTTTCTTAGACAATTTTGTGATTTCAATTAAAGTTAAATGGTCTTTTTTCTATCCCTTTAAATGATAGCCTTTAGCTCAATGCATGTTAAACTGTTGGTAAAGATAAATAATTATGCTCTTTTGTCACTTAAAGCATAAAAGAGCATAATTTTAGGCGCGAGGCTCAATTATCAAATTTGAATCAATATGTCGGGCAAAGAAATTGCTATTAATATTAGTGACGGTAATATTCAATAACATACTGATTGAAAAGAGACAACGTCTCACGTCCGACAACCTGAAAAATTTATTATTTTTCAATTTCCGTACCAAAATATTTGACAAAAACTGATTTCTGACAGTTAGTTAATTAACAAATACTTTTGTAACATGATACATTTACTCATCATAAGCATAAGGCATAATATGTGAGCATAAAAGTATGAAAAATGAGCGTAATTTTGAAGCAAAAAAAGATTTTTCGAGAATAAAAGGCATAAAATTGCAAAGTTTTAAGCATAATTATTTAACTATAGCTATTGGGTATTAACTCAAAATTTGTATTAGTTTTTGCTTTCCCCCCAATAGTTAAAGATTAAACTTTGCACAATTTATTATTATAATACTCTAAATAAGTGTCAGACTTTTAAAAGCACAGACGTTTTGAATTTTATAAATTGATTTAATTTAGCATTGAGGACACAACAGTCGTTCACATAGGTTTTTAGTGTTAATAAAAAAAATTAGGATAAGACAACTCTGAATTACACAAACCGCTGCCGTAACACAGAATTTGTGTTCCGAACTATAAGCTCGAGGTTAATAATCTTAACTTAAGATATAATCTTAAGACTATAAAAAACATGAAACGATTTCCTCTTTGATTTTACTCCATTAATCTCCAGGCTTAAGTTTAATCCTGGATTTTTTGATTGAAACAAGATATTTTGCAATTTATGCTTGAGTCTGAGCCACGATCTTGAGATTTGAGACTCAAAATCTAAAATAATTATTAAGTGTGATATGTTATTATCTATTATAACGTAAGAGAACATTTCAAAATCTTAACAATTGGTGAGCTTTCATTATATCAAAAGGATTGTAGCCTTGATTTTAGATTTGATATTTGTGTCAGACTATATGTTTGTTAATCACAAGTGAAGGACAGATCTTACTAATTTAGCTATATTTGAATAAAGTGAGAGTTGCTTTTTATTAACATGAATCAGTTATTAAAAAACATCATTTATAGTACTAATATAAAGAGACAAACACAATTGTGAAATTCCTTCAGATATAACTAAAGATAACTGTAAAATATGGAATAAACCTAAATATAGTTTAAGTTTGAAAAGACCTTAAAAATATAAACCAGCTGTTGTTCTTTTGGGAACTTTAGATTATGAGTTATCAATTTAAACGTTTAATCAATTTTTTGAGCATCAACAAAATTGTATGAAATGATTGGCGATATGTGCTGACAAAAATCATGTACTGATAAAAATATATGCAGTATATCAAAAATGAATGAAAGTATTTGAAAGCATGCTACTGAAGGTTACTTCATTATAAACTTACAATTAGTTAGTTTTGAGGTATTTGTGCGTGAAATAAGTGCTTCTAAAGCTTGAATTTGATATTAAACAAATAATGTCTCAAAGCGTATCAGTGCAAAACAGTTCATTGACAGAGGCAGACAGTTGAAGAACAAGTTTAGTACCAGATTTATTACAACTATAGCGCCCATCATACATACAATTCAAATTGAGTATGAATTTTGGTTTTCAAAAAATAATTATCTATTCGCTCTATTTTCGGTTCGCACTCTTTTAAAGCAAGTATTTTTTTATAACTGATAACATTAGGGGATTAATAGGAAACTTAAAAAAAACTTATGATTCAATCTCTGATTCAAGTTTGTTAAGAAGTTGCAAATACAAAGTTTGACAACTTTCAACTTTACAACTATTGAGTGAGGAGTATCGCAAAATTCATTAGAAACCTTATGTTAAATTATAGGATAAAACAGCGTTGTGTTGTTAAATATATGTTCAAATTGCATTAAACTAAACCAGAAGAGAAGTCGTGCTATTGTTTGTGTTTGAGATAGACTCAGGGTTTAGTTTTTCACAGTTTTCTATTACTCGGTAAAACTCGAGATCTAACTAAACCAGAAAACATATTGAAGAATGCCCCAGAACATGGATAGGAAATTGTTGAGTCTAGGCCAAGCCAATAGGAACGAAGATGTAGCATCCCCCTAACATCCCCTGAACAAACCTCGGGCTGATTGTAAGAGCGAATGTGTGTACTGAACAGGAGAGTTTCCAACAGTAAGCATAAGAGAAGCCTCTATTGTTAGGCTTCACAGATCCATGAGTTGTGTTTGAGGCTTTTTGCTAGCATTGTATGACCGATCAGTCTCGCAGTTTTAAACCTTTCAAAATAATTTAAATTAATAAATCGAATCCAGATCAAATAATTGCTCACAAACTACTAATAATTTGATTTTCAAACTACTCAATTATGTGATATATAAGTAAATAATTGAACCTTTAGTTTTGTGTTAATTAAATTTGAGTTTATTTAAAGTCCTTAAAAGTGTTGTGCATTTTATGATTTACAACTAAATTAAGAACTCGATTCAATTATAATAGGAACTAAATCAGTGGTAAGAAATGGTATTTGAATTGTTTAGTTCGGTTCGCCGTCTCGTAAAACTCGATACGGTCTCAATTGACAACAATGTGTTTCGCCTTCACTACAAAGCGACGGTCATATTCTTAGTGGCCTTTTCATTACTGGTCACTTCCAACCAATATTTTGGAGATCCTATCGATTGTATACAAAGGTCTCGTCAATTTTTGTATTTTTTTAAACAATCATTTGTTTCTCAATAGAAATACTGACTTAAGGCGTGTTTTTATTGATTTATGTGTTTAATTACTTTTTAACAATCGATTTATCATTTCTTATAACTCATTACAGATCTTATGACAATTATAACACTTTGAAATCATAAATTGATTTTAAGATTTAGACAAATCGATTTGAAACTTTGAGCCAAACATGAATCACAATTTGATTCATATTTGAAATGATTTGAGCATAACTTTAGAGATGAATGAATACTACAATAACTTAAGCGAATATTTAACAAATATTAACAAAGACTGTCTTATATTAAAATAGGGACGACATTCCGACTAATTTATTAGACACTTATTGCTGGTGAGTATTTGCCACATAGATTAGAAACCAGTGCGAAACAATTGATAATTAAAACGCGTAACTCAATTATAGGATTCATTCAACGTTTACACTTCCGGAAGCACTAAACAAGAAGGTAGGGGTAGAGGTACCTCATCCTGGAATTGACAAATATACTCCTCAAGAGAAAAGAATATACCACAAATACTACCAATGGGTCTGCTTCGTACTATTTTTGCAAGCAATTATGTTTTATGTACCAAGATACCTCTGGAAACTATGGGAAGGTGGAAGACTTCGAAGTTTAGTACTCGGACTCAAATGTCCTATAATGCAAGACAGTGAAAAACAAGAACAGATCCAACTACTGGTTCAGTACCTGAAGGCCAACATTCGATATCATAATTCATACTTTTTCTATTTTGTAATCTGTGAAGTTTTGAACTTTATCAATGTCATAATTCAAATGTATTTGATCGACGCCTTCCTCGGCGGTGCCTTTTCTACATATGGATTAGAAGTGTTAAAGTACACTGAAATGGACCAAGAGGCTAGAGTTGATCCTATGGTTGCTGTATTTCCACGAATGACAAAATGTACCTTCCACCGATACGGATCTTCTGGTGACGTCCAACGACACGATGCGCTCTGTATTCTGCCGTTAAATATTGTCAATGAAAAAATTTATATATTCTTATGGTTTTGGTTTGTATTTCTTGCCATAATCTCTGGAATAATTCTGATCTATCGTTTGGTTATCATATTCTTTCCACAAATACGTTACGTCACACTCAGATCAAGGGCTCGATTAACAGATCGATATCACCTAAGAATTGTTATGGACGTGGCCAAAATTGGAGACTGGTTTCTGCTGTAAGATTTCCTTTTTTTATTTCTCTACTTATTAATTCACGTCATTTAACGCTACAGGAAAAACTTGTTTATCACTTTATCAATTTATTGCATATGAAGTCATGATTAAGAAATGAATTTTGTTTTATTTTTGTGAAAAATATAGGTATCTTCTGTGCAAGAATATGGACGGACAAAACTTTAGAGAGTTAATGCAGGAATATTCAAAAGAAATAGTTGAAGACGGTTCCGGTAAAAACTTGTTAAAACATAGCGAAAAAGAAGCATTAGCGCCAACCGCATAATAGAGTAGATTTTGAAAATTTTCATAATAAATCAATTTTTCATCGATTAATTCGATTAATCCGAGCTCAAAATTTTTTCTACACAACTGTTTTGGCAATACTATCTTTTTGGTAATATTATTACAATTGTCTCAACTAAAATATTTAAGCAGTTTTCCTAAACTATAAACAAACTTTTTTATATAGTTTGTATTATATAATTGTTAGTAATTGCTGTTAGAAGCGACATCAAAATTAAGCTTTTCTTTCAGTATAAGTGGACGCAAATTTCAAAAAGAGCAAGAATTTGTCTTAGATATTGTGCTATTTTTGTAACATTTTTACTTATTTTGAAACACTTTTCAAATTTTTTATTATACATTTAAAGTTTGTCTTATACTAAAAGACCGTCAAGTGAGTGATTGTCTATTAATAGTGATGCTCATCAAAAAAGGCAATTAAAAAACACTGCCACCGATTTATGCAAAACAACTTGAAAAATAACATTTCAATTTTTAACGTTAACGCACTTATACTTTCAAAACAATACGAGATTTTTGCGTTCAAATCAAACTATAAAACAAATAAAAAGGTTGACTTGCTATTAAGGTGCCAAACAAATATTGATATTGTGTGCGAAGGTTATAAAATGGAGTGTTTTCCCATACTTTTTCACACGATTTTGTTTGCATATTTCCTCTAAGAAACAAACAAAATTAGTTCTTTTTGATTATAGTCTACAAGGTACTGTCGATGGACCAAAATTGCATTCTGTAAAAATACAATCGAATTGATGATCTCGACTTCCGACACAAGCGTATATTTGAAACTTTTTATTTTGATTGTCAATTATTAAATACATGCTTTAGTGTATTGAGTTTTGTCACAATGTGGACAATTTATTCTCAAAGCAATAGTTTTCAATTTATTTTGGTTGAGTTTGGGACCAATAATTATAATTATACCGTATTATTATAGTAGGGAACTTTAAAATTGTCATTAATCACATATTATGTTGTCCTGTTTTCTTATATTAATTGTAATAACAAAACCATTGATATATCTTGACGCATATCAAACATTAACAAATGCCATAATGACTATCATGAAATAAGCGGTCATTCAATGTTCTTGTATTTGTGTAATCCTTTTTGATTCTATACATCATTTATAAATAACACTTATTTGTTAATAAAGTAGTTTTCATTACCAACAAATACGGTAATCTAAGTCTCATAAGTTTATTTAAATTTCATAGAGCTGTTACTTTTCCTGTGATTTTGCATCAAACCTCTAAACATATGTGCTTTAGAGCCATGAAAAAGTAATCAACTTTTATCTTACGTAGAGTCGGCTTTTGAAGGTTTAAAAAGAGAGTAGAGTCACATCAATTCTGAAAAATGTTCTCTAGATTCAATAGAGACACATAGAATACGTAATCTCTATTATAAACGTTAGACACACGCTCATAATTTGGTTTCTCATTAAATGAAGTACATACAGCAGTTTGAGCTCTCCAAAGTAATGCCTATTACAAAGGTTTTCGAGAAACATTCAAAGGATGTAATGAACAATAAAACATGAGGGAAGTTCATTTGTTTTTCTCTCCCATTTTGATTACAGACTAACTTGGCTGACGTTAGCTCGTCAAAACTGCATTTTATCACGATTCCAAACTTGTGGTTCAATATATTCAGTTGAAACCTGAAACTCATTGAGACGGGCATTAAATTTCATTTGTTTGTCTCGTATTTCGCGAAATAAAGAGAATTGCATAAGAGCTGTGATTATTTCAATAGTCTAATCATCGGGCTATTAGGGCTTAAGTAATAGTTCGGAGAGTAATAAAAGAGCTCATCCATTAAGATAATTAAACTTGAACTCTAAACCAAAACAAATGTATTTTTGCTTCAATTCTATAGAAAGATCTGTTTTATCTATTTAAAGAAAAGTAATCTTCAATTAAACAGTGAAAATTTCCATCACGTATTTCAGTGCAATGTTTGATGAAATGATTTTTATAGCAAAACATAAGAAACTATATCTAAATACTGCAACCTTTCATATGCTAACGGAGAAAGTTTGCAAAAAATCATCAAACTTTCAAAAAGTTATAAGTTTACAAAAAAATCATCGTGCAAAATGTGACTCGAGTATCAGTTGTGAAAATAATTAGATGTGAGAGTAAACTTAGTATCTTAATATTGATGAGTTACACGAAATAAATGACCAAATGTTAAGAACCTATAATTTATTGCTTAAATAAAAGCAGTGTTTGACCTATCGTTTGAGTGCATTAATATCTGAAAGACTTAGCGATACACAATCCAAAGCGGAAGTTATTCATTGAATAACATTACATTTATTTTATTTTTTAGTTGCTGAGTGAATTTCAAACTGATCATGTAATAAATGAATAGTTGTTTTTGTCAACCATATCAGCAAGGTTTACTTGGGATCAAGTTAGATCACTTATGTAACGTTTTCGTAGTACATCTCCTAAATCATATCAGATTTGTTTTTGTTTTTAAAGCGTTAAAAATGGATTTCAAATATTTTTGTGAAGTTTCAAAATAGATCTAGATTCATTCATTGGGTTCGATATGAGACCGGAATTTGCTTATATGCATATAAAAAGTACATAGAGTGCACATTCGAAAAAATGTGCAGCAGAAAAGGTCTGTTCATTGAATACATTAATGAAATTAGCATTTGTTAAAAACGTTAACTCTGAAGGACATTCAGACAGTAATGAATGACTGCACTTATATTTCACCAAATTGAAGGCATTCTTTCATTGGTTACGATATCATTTCAATTTATGGCTTTTGGAGTAGTTAAATAAGTGATCCAATTATTGTAGAATAACTATAAGATTATTCATATATTTATCGTAACGAAATGTACAATATTCAAGTCAAATTTATAAGGGTTCTGATAGTTCTAATTTGAATTGCATTTATAAAATGCTGGTCTCGTATCGAGGACACCTACAACGCTTGTATTATTCTTATTGTACTATCAGTTGGATGATAACATAAAACACTAAATTATGAACTTTGATATTTGTCATCAGTTTAACAAAAATATTGCTGAGGACTGCTAGGAATTAAGAGCTATCGCAAGACTTTTTATTCTCCTGTTATCAAAGTGCTTAACGTACTTGTAGTTAAAGGCGTTTTTTTTACTTCAACATCAATTGTTTTGAGTGAAAAATACACGTTTTCAATCAGCTTTTGCTTGTTTTTATTTTTAGCTGCAAAAAGTATAATTAATGAAATAAACGAGTTATTCCCCTCACAAGGAAATGACTAGACATATAATAAATGGTTCTCGATTACATAATTGGAGAACAAGACCAAAGCTCGCAGTCAAAGGATTAGACAGACTGCGAACTAAGCAGACAAAATTTAGCTAGTAACTAAAATAATTTATGTTAATTCACATTTTCCCTACTTCTTATGCATTAAGTGTAGTGGTCTAGATACATTTCTCAAAATTGAAGCCAAATAACAAGAATTAATTGTTGATAAATGAACGCTTGCGATATGCATCAGACGAATGTAAAAAAGTCAAATGCCAAAAATAGTTGCTCAGGTAGTTAATGGTTTATCATTTTAATTAATTATAATATATTCTTAACTAATATGAAATCTATCTCAGAATATGGATTTCGTAATTAGTGAACAGATTATTAATGTATTTACAGTTAATAATTTGAGTAAAAACAAAAGAAGTTTTAAGACATGACTCTGCAAAAATTGATGTGCAGGTAACAGTTCTATTATAGGATTCGGATGTGTTGTTAATATTTGAGTGAACGGTATCTAACAGAAAGAAATAATAAAAACACTTGTTATAAGACCAATATGGAACAAGTGATGGATAGCTCATGTTTTTCACTTAGATGTGGTTCAAATTTTTGTAATTTTTCACCAAAATACCAAAGTTGACAGACCTCTGCTCAGGATTTTGATTTTGGGACACAAAGTAAACACCATTGAGCGATATCGTCAGTTCTCATTTCTATGCAAATAATGTTCAAAAATATGAGTCTTCTGATTTCAAATGAACCCTTTAGTATCTAATCGCTTCTTCATAAACGAAGCTTTTGTACTTTGCTATATAGGACTAATTTACAGAAAGGATAAGTTTTCAAGTGTTCATCTCATATATTATTACTTTACTATTTGTAGATCATTCGTTCAGTACGAAAGTATTTTAAACTAATCATTTCGGAACAACGGTGCATTGAATGATTTCAAATTCAATTGGATTTAATAATTATCTGCGTGTTAGAGTGCTCTAAAGTTAGGTTTGTTGCGAAACAATAGCGAAAAACATGTATTTTTAGCTTGAGGTAAAACGACTAATTTTTTTGTTTTGATGGCTGTACTACTGGCGTAAGGCTAAGGTTTTTAAAGGTAAAGAGCACATCTCACGTAGATCCAGACAAGAGTTACCACAAGATCAGAACTGGTTTGGGAGGATAATCGGCAATTTCAGTCAAGTGTTGAGGAAAGGTGTGGAACTTTTGTACATTAAGAAAAGTACTAAACAATCGGTTTTAAAGTACAGGAACATAAACTGAATATTGCTATTATTCTTAGTACTTTTTAGCTTAAGAGTTATGCATTGCGGAACGACTTAAGTTTCTTCTCAAAGCATTTCTTTGCACAGTGAAAGAGGTTTTAATATCCTCAAGGGATTTTACAACCAGTGGAGTAGCTTAAAACCCCAAAAAACCGGAATACTTGCTCGAGTAGTTCTGGTTTGAGGCCTAGGAGTCAGTATAATAAAATTATATTGTGAGAATCGGGGTGGTTAGAAGTAAGCTGATATGAAAGTTGCTGATATGAAGGGTCAGGGATAGAAAGACCGCCAGCAACAGTTGGGAATAGGAAACTTATTTCAGTTGATAGAGCGCTCCTCTTGGAAAACGTGTTGTTTCATGCATAAGCAGTATTAGGTGTGTTTTAGTTATAGGCGGACTGTTTTGCCTCGGTTTACGCACTGATCCTACAAGTGGTTTTGTATGAAAAGTTCTTGCCATCAGTTCATCGCTGGCACCCTCATTGACAATCAATCGGTACCTAAGCTTATGTTTATGTTTTTCTATATAACAAATTGATTGAGAAGTTGTTCAAATAGGATCTCGAATGTTAATTATTTAGAAAGTCTTCTTATGATAAATTAAAGCTAATGTGGAAATAATTTCGTCACATCCTTTAGGGCCAACTGAACTAATTTATTAACTTGAAAGGTACTGGAAGTTATTCTAATATTGTTGGTGTGATTGTGACTCATAAGCAGCTATGGATCAGCTATTTGGGAGTCTTAAGTCGTTCATAAAGACTAGCACTTGCGTTATTGATAATCATATTTTTCGACTTCACTACAGAGCGACAGTTATCATATTAATAGCCTTTAGTTTGATGGTCACGGGTATGTAAATTACAGACAAAAATATTATTTAATTTTACTTAAACTAGATCTAAGCCTACATTTTTACATAATTCTGTATTAACTTATTTATAGGCCGTCAATACTTTGGAGATCCGATCGATTGTATTTCTAAAGATGATATACCTTCAAAACTACTAGGTAGGTCAAAATAACTATCTGTTTAAATAATTGCAGTATAGGTTATTACATACCTCTAAATAACACTTGAACGAGAAACAAATATTTGTTAAGTCAATCAAAGTTTCACTTATTTGCGCTCAAATTTTATAAACGTTTTAAAAAAATATTAATATTCCTATTATTGTAAGTGCATTGCACAATTGTAAAAAGTAGCGCTAAAGGCCAAACTTTATGCGGGCTTTACATGTAGCTCAGTTTGATTGAAGTGGCATTCACTCGCATAAGCCAGCAATTAGCTTAAATTCAAGCAATACTAAACTGAAAGATATCCCAAAAGCGGCAGCCCACAGTTATTAACGATGTAAAAAGTAGTGATGATTTAAGTAATTTTCAAGGAAAATATATTTCTGAGCTGACGCAATAAAATTTGATGTGAGATTAAGCTACGTCGAAGAATAATTTTGTCAGATTGAAGATTATTAGCTTTTACTCAATATTTACTTGCCATAAAAGATTTGAGGCACAGTCGAGAGCAAAGCAATTTATGTGCCATGTCTTGTAGCTTTAAGGGTCTTCGACCGAGCTTTATGGCACCTGTATTGGACAACTAAGCTTTTATATTGTTGAATTAATTTTCTGCGAAATTTCAATAGTCCTGACGTTCGATCGAAATCTCTATCCGAATCTATAATATCTTTATTCACTTCTGAATAGACACGTATTGTTGGATTCACACAACTTTTAGCATTGAAAATGCATGGAAAAAAAGAGTCGGCGATGAAGTTCCATATCCTGGTGTAGACAAAACCACACCAAATGAGAAGAGAATATATCACGCTTATTACCAATGGGTCTGTTTTGTACTTTTCTTCCAAGCGCTGTTGTTTTACGTTCCGCGATATTTCTGGAAAGCAATGGAAGGCGGACGTATGAAAAACTTGATTCTAGGCCTTAACTCTCCCATTATTACTGAAGACAAAAAAACCCAAAATCGTGCACTCTTAGTGGGATACCTGTGTAAAAATCTCAACAATCATAATTCACTTTTCATAATGTATACGATAGCAGAAGTGCTCAATTTACTCAATGTTATACTTCAGATGATCATTATGGATAGATTCTTAGGTGGAGAATTCACTAGTTATGGCTGGGAAGTCATCAACTTTTCAGAATGGGACTGGTCTGTCAGATATGATCCAATGGTAGGTCTAAAAACTAGTTATTTATTTAAGAATTTAGCTTCAATCTAAAATAATGAATAATGTCTGAAAAATAATTAGATAAAAGTTTTCCCTCGTCTGACCAAATGTACCTTCCACCGATACGGTTCTTCAGGAGATGTGCAGAAACACGACGCCATGTGCATTCTTCCAATCAACATTGTCAACGAAAAAATATACATATTCTTATGGTTTTGGTTTTATTTCTTAGCTATAATCAGTGTAATAGCTCTGCTCTATCGTATAATTACAATTGTAGTTCCACGAGTTCGTATACTGGCAACACAATCGCGTTGTCGTATTGCAAATCGTGATGCACTTAACGGTGTTATAAGTCAATGCAAAGTTGGCGATTGGTTTATACTTGATTTACTATCAAAGAATTTGGACGCATTAAACTTCAAGGATTTAATCATTGATCTCTATAGAGCATTAGAAGGCAAGGGAGCTGATGGTCTCTAATCCAAATTTTACAACTTTAGATACCTTTTTAAAACTAAGTTGCGAATCATTGACTATAGTTACCAATGATTATCACAAAACTTTTGTCACGAAGAGTTTAAAATATTGACCAGCTATGCAATAAATGTCCAATTAAATCATTTTCATTATCAACCTTTATATTAGATTTTTAGATATACTTTTTTAAAAAGACTTTATCAAAACTAAACGTGAATTCTAACGTTAAGATTCACGTAAAACCTGAGTTATTATGTAATAACTTGACGTGAAGTGTGCATAACAGTCACTGCCATCAGAGTGGAGGTCATTCATATGGTTTTTTTAGGGGAAGTCTATTGTTTAATTTTCATGCTTTTGCTCATATATTCGCTAAATTGTGGATAATTTGCCAAAATTGCAATTTTATTCTATATTTCATTTCTGCCTTATTCGCACATCATATTAAAAAAATGATCAAAAGGATTGTTATTTAGCTCGCAGTTAATGTTTAATGGCTATAGAACTGTTTAAAAAAACATTTTTGATCTCTGTTGGCGATTGATTTTCTTCCAAAATGTAGACCAATAGTTTTGTATACTATTTAAAGTTATTGGCCTTAAGTGTCCTTATTTTTTTGTGTATTCTCACAGCAATAATTTTGCCCGAAGATATTCATAAGAAAATAATATTATACACATTTGCATCAATTTGTAAACTTTATTGAGAAAAATTTTCTACATAAAAAACTTTCTATCATTAGAAAGCATTGTTTACCACATTTACAATTTTTATTGTTCATAATATTTCTAATTTAGAAAACGTGTCAACTCAATTGTTATTTACTGTTTGAATGCAATTTATACAAACATTGATATAACGATTATTATACGTTGAATTTTAAAATACCGCACTACTTTAATTACGTAAACAGTTGCGAAAATCTGTGATTCAAATCGGCTAACAGAAACGGAGACGTGTTTTTCTGTAAATTAATTGAACATTAAGGAGAGCACTGCTTCACCTAATCATTAACTAATACTTTACAAAATTGATTCAGGACAATTTTTATTATCTTAAACTTTTCAACAATTTTAATCATTATAAATATTTGATCATAAGATTAAAAATAATATATATTATATATATATATATAATGTTTTAATGTTAACGTTAGATTTGTTTTCTATAACTTGTGTTAAACTTTCGCTCACGACCACAAATAAATCATAATTATTACTAATTAAATACTAAGAAATTCGAAAACAGGGTTATGTGTAATTGTATATGTTTTAGTAGTTGAATGTCTCCAAGCTAATTGTAACAAATATATTTTTGTAAACGTTGTCAATTTAAATGTCATAATTATTATATATTATAAGATTGAATAATATTCATTTGGATAGTAACTGACGCTATAGTACTTTTTTACTCCACTCAATACTAATTACAAACTTTGAAACCACTCATTTCTCATTAGAACCTCATCGTAAGTGTTACAAGTTGTAACTCAACTTCAGTTTACTCCAGAGAAATAAAATTGATTTACATCTAATCTTAGTTATTTTATCCAATTTTGTAGTTCAGTATTGAGTTAATACTACTTTTGATTCTTACTGTGCCATCAGTAAGCTATTTTCAAATCTATCTACTTCTTTATAGATTTTTTTGGCAAATCTTATTCAAAAATGACTAACCATTTGAACAAATTGAACTTTTCAGAAAACCCTATTAGATTTTCAAGAATATTGCCTTTTTTGCTATCGAACTGAATAATAGATGTATCAATTAGTAGTTGACTGTAAAACTACTCTATCAGATAAAAAGCATAAAACACTTAACTGTATTGAACGCATAGACAACTTATTAGTAACGCCTTTTCTTCATTTCAAATTGGTTCCATAGAATAAACATTTATATTTAACATTAGATCACAATCGGAATGTTTTTTCGTACTTTTCCTATAAAATACCTGATTTTACTTATCTTGTCTTTATGTGTTACAATCAACTTGATCACTAAACTTTATTAATCCTTATTACGACATCTATCACTCATCTCTAAAGTACAGCCTACGATTGATTGAATTTTTCCATCTTCTATTTTGTAGACAATCTGTTTTTATAAACTTCAAAATAATCTTATTTTAATGTGAAATTTTCCAAGTTAGCATACAGGTCAAATTTTCGAGCTATATTAAGACGTCAATACAGAGAAACGGTATAATTCAGGTTACAGTTTTCTTGTTTTTTTTTATTTAAAAAGACAATTTAAGATGAACACAGTATTCTGAAAAAGTCTGAGTGCATGTAAAACTAATAGTTAATCAACTATTGCAAGTATATTAATGCTCTGAAAAACGGGAAGCAATACATCCGATACGTGTTTTATTCCATTGAAGTATTTTAAATTTATACCACTTCTCCGAACAGTTATTCATATGTAAGAATTGAGTAAAATGGGTAAACCAATCAGTATTACATTCACGATTTTTGAATAAAAAAGAACTCAATTTTGCTATGCTCAATGTCAAGTAATGTCTTTACTATTAATTTAGACGATATTCAAATTATATACCTTAGATATAAACAAGTTATTATCAAACAGCAAAATCTAAGTTTGAAAGAAGGTTTGAATAAAACTTATTAAAGTATTTCAATTATAACCATCATTCTTGAGTTACGAAAAGTGCCAAACTGCCTCAAGCTACGAGTAAAGCAATTTTTTATCTGAATTTAATGACAAGTTTGATTTGGAAACAATAATGATGAACATCAGTAATGTGTTACTCTATTTGCAGCTCTAATGAGAATCGTGTGTATTTTGGAAAACCCAAAACAGAAAACTATTACGCCTGCAAAACAAGATTGAATGACAAAAATCTAAAGTTTAATAATCCAATTTGATGACTGATCAGCTAAAGTCATTCGCAGTGTTCATAATATTGGAATCGGTTGTCAATGTCTATACATTTTGTTTAGTGGATTTGAGTCTAGTATTGGATCCAAAACTATAAAGCGTGATCTCATGTGGCAAACACTAAAATAACTTAAATAACTGAATTAGGTAAGTGATTTCTAATTTAAATTTTTATAAAATGTTGTCGCATCAGTGTGAAAAATATCTCTTGAAAAATCGAAACCAGTCTGAAGTTTAAATTATTTTTTGTAGTGATATGTTGACACTGATCCAAGTTAAAAATGTACGAAAAACAAACAAAAGTTCACACAAACCCAATCTATTTCGAAATCAGAAACACTATATTACTAATAAATAATTTATCCTCGTTATAATTGCTTCATTCATTTTAATATTCAGTTTTGAACGTGTTTAGAAACAAAAACCCAGTCTACATTCTGAATAACTCGATTTTATTTGATATGATTGGGTTGCATTTGTTCAAGTATCTTCTAAATGTTCTTCCGCGTTCACAATACTTATCGAAAAACTTGAAAGATCTTCTGAGATCTTGTGATTTGAACGAATGCTTGATCAGCTGTTGGTATCTAAAAGCAGGGATTCGATCTCACGGAGAGTAAGCCGAAAAAAATAATATGCAAACAATCTCTAGACTTAAGGTGCGGTTCAAAATGCATTGTATCTGTTCATGAAAAGAATCTGCCTAAACAAAAGGCTGTTGAAAATACACATCTAAAGTGTTATTCGCTCCAACAATCGTAATATAAAATCATTAAAATGTCTCTTCAAAAACAAGTGCATTGAACTTGTCATTGAATCTGATTGAGAAAGACTGAGCTGATCACGTTTTAAGCGAAGTAACACTGAAGTTAAATTTGCGAGAAGTTTTCAAAAGCAGAATTGTCTATTTAACGGAAACATATTCTATCTTAAATCTGAAGCATTAATATCTATTAATTATAGTATAATAAAAGCAGGTATTCATTAAGATATGTATGAAATGGTGCGTTAAGCGCCATCCTATACCCGTTCAAAACAAGTCATTACTTCAGTAAAAAGTTTTTTATTATTATTGTGTTGTGATATTTTGTACGAAACCAAACAAATAAATACCATAAGTTTCTGTCAAATTACGTATCGATGCATAGAGTTTAGGAAAGAAAAATTGCTTTTGGGGATTTCAGTCTACTCTGGTTGTTATTCGTTTCACTTAACTCTCCCCATTATGACTTTCGTTACTTTTGAACAAGTACTCTATTAATCACTGTTAAAATCAAATTCTTAGTAGCATTTATCATAAAATAATAATTGTTGTCTCAATAAATACCAACTTTGATTACGTGTTTACAAATGAATGTGTTGTCATTTCTCTCTTATTCAAGTTTGGCAGGTTTTAGTTTAATTGTCGTGATGTTGAGAGAAAAATTGATCAGTGCTTTCATTAACTAATTAGTGAGAATGACATTTTATACTTACGTGCTAAGTGTCAATTTAATACTACTAAAATTAACAATTTATTTTCAGTAATCGGTTTGACGTAAACTAATAATAGTACTGAAACTAACACATCATTTGTAAAACGTTCTACTGAATGACTTCGATGAAATGGGTAGAAATCTGTACTTTAGGCATAGGTGTTATTAGCATATTTTAGATTCTGGACTTCACGAGTCTATACTTTTTCTATTCTCAATGAATCATTTATGCGAAGGTCAGAGAGTGTTGTCTACAATGGTCCGCAGATTTGACTTTAGATTTAAAGCAATTATCTCAACCTTATCTTCGTGTAGACTAGAGTGTGGATTCCTACCGCTTCCTCAATCAATCATTTAACTTATTCTACTCATACCTTGCTTTTCAAGGTTTTGAACCAGTCAAACATTTAATACTACATACATTTGCATTTTTAATTTGATTTCTATTCAGAAATATAGTATCCGAGATGTTTCACAATCACTGAAAGCATTTCATTCTTACGCCTAAATCAAGTTAATGCTTGTGATAGGTTTCAAATTTAAAAAACTTGATGTCATTAATGATAATTAATGAGGAGCAGGTGATATCGAGCATCAATTATTCATCTCTATTAAGACCTATTGCATATCTACTTTATATGTGACAGTAATTTAGAAATGTCTGGTTGCACTATTGCGCAACATTATCACTACTATAATAAATCGGGTTACTAGTTATCGGTTTTAACCTATTTTAATCAATAAAAACCACTCAATTCATTGATGATCGATTCGGTTAAAACGGTCAAGATCAGTTTTTTAAAATGGCTCATTTATTGTATTAAATTAAGATTCTTATAAATTCAAAGTTAGAACTAAGTTGTTTATGAACTGTATTGTCATAAATATAAAGTAAATTACTTTTGAAACAATAGGCCTAGAATTAAGTATAATTCACTTTTAAAGTGAAATATTGTTTTCAAAATATTTGTTTACTTCCGATAAGTAATTTCATTTTAAAGCAAACTTTTTTTTAATAAATTAATGTAAAATCGAATCATTTTACTGAATTAATAATTTTATAAGAGTTGAATTGTAACAAATCACTAATAATGGTGTGTGTGTGAGTGTGTGTGTGAGTGTGTGTGTGAGTGTGTGTGTGAGTGTGTGTGTGAGTGTGTGTGTGAGTAAGGAAAACATTGCAGGAATGGGGTAAAGGATACGAACATTTAGTTTATTTAATCTGATTTTAATCGAATTTCAGTTAAAATAATTTTGCCGATTTTAACCGCCGAATCGGAGAATTTATTTTAACTGAAATCCGGGAACTCGAATCATGAAGTAAGTTATTTATTAATAGTAAATAACTTATATCATAACAAATAGTATTACGCTTTGTATTGACCAAAAATAAGTTAAGGCAAGAGCATTGTGTTTAACAAATTCAGAATTAATATCTACAACTTTTTTCAATGGATAAAATTAAAGGTTAAGTTTGTTACGTCAATTAGGAATCAATTGAACTCAATATAGAAAAAGATTAACTGAAAAGCGCCAAACAATAGATCAATCTGTGCAAATAACTATTATTAGACTAAAAAATTTTCGTAGGAAACTTTACATTAGATTTGGTTAGTATTTTATATAATAAAACTGAGAAAATGTTAAATATTTTTTGTTGTTCCCTAAAAGGCTTTTCTCAATTTAGTTGCATTAATGTTTTGGATGAGTTAACGAAAAATATAATTTTCTTTCTGAGTTTACTATTTAAGTGAATTTACCTGCAAAAGAAAAGAGACTTGAGATGAGGTCAACCATAAAATTGCGATTCGAATACTAAAGTTTCTTATATTATGCCTGAGTGACTAAAATTGACTAAAGTTGTCGAAAGAGAATCAATCAAATTGTTAATCATTTTGGATGACCTCTAGAATCTAACGTCCAAAAGACCAACAGTTACTGTTACAGAAAGTGTGTTTTGTTTATGTCTAAGAAAGCATATCTTTCACAGTGTTTTTATTTGGTCGTTTAATGGTACGATCTTTTAATGGTATGATCTGCTAAAACGTATTTACTATTATGTCATGTGCTTTCATGTGCTTTTCTCATATAAAATATTAATCATTTGAAACACTTATGAAAATTTGTTATTCTTTTGGTATTGGTTTGAGTTAGTTTGACAGATTCAGACTAAAATACATTGATTTATTCGAAGAGCGATAGACGTTTGCTGTAAAAGTTGCAAAGTTTGCGTAGGAATCTAAAATCTTATCAAAACAACAATTAACTGCACAACAATTTTCTTAAAAGCACTTAAAATGATAGTTTCAAATTTGAAGTTTTATTAGCATAACTAAAACATTAGTTTGGCGTTTTTTACTTTCAAGCATTATTCGCATCATAAACTAACATTATTTTTGATGAATGTCCAAAATATGTCAGAGTTATATCATATAAGGCAAATTCTAGCGAATATCGCGTTTTCCATAATTACCGTCATTTCTTCTCGTCTGTCAATTACTTTTGTCAATCGAATCTTCAATTAGTGACAGCTCATAAAGTTTCTAAACAAACAAGAAATGTTTTGCTAAAATACAGCTAACTGTCAAATGTATTAGAATACAATTTTTTATGAGTCTTTGTCAACGTTCAACTGTTTAGAGGTTATGAACAAATTATTGAAGCTTAAAAAGTTTCAACTGTTAATGTCATTAACATTTAAGTTAGTGAAGAACGGAAATGCTACACTTAAACTCAGACAACCATAAACTTAAGTTGTGGATGAATAAATTAGGCATTACCATATCTTATCATTGTTCTCTACTCAATCCACCATTATTTGCCATTTTATTTAAATTAGAGGTCAGACTTTGAGCGAGATTAACTATCTTCACTTTAACTTAGCGTCAGCTCTCAATTTAGGGTCCATTAAATTAATTGATTGGTATTCATTTTTGTATTTAATAATTATGTTACCACAAACCAATTTACTGTTAACAAATCGAAGAATCATTAGTTTATTTTTAATTATTAATTTCGATCTATTGTGTGCCTGTATGTGCCTAACATATTCATCGAACATTTGACAGATCAATGCATTCAAATTTTGAACAATTTCTAAGCAATATTTCAAAATATGAAAGCCATTTAAAACGAGTACATAAATCAAAAGTGAAACTTTATACCTACGGGTTCTCATTTTCTAAAATTGATAATACCATTCAACCCAACTTTCACCTGTTATATTGTTGGCATTTTTCAAGCCCTTAACTAGAATTTCATGTCTGTCTGGGTTTTCTTTTTTTTAATTATTCATATTTAACATTGAAAAACTGATTTTAGTTTGTCATGATACCCATCTTTCATACATTTGCAAAATTCACCAAGTATACTATTGATGCTAAAACTCGTAAAATTTTATTGGTTTCATATTTAATACTAGTGTAAAGAAAATACAAAAGGATTACATAAACAACATTTACTGGAAGTGGTAATTAAAATATCTGCCAGGCGTCATTTTTAAGATATATGTATTGCGTCGCCTAAAAGCTATAATTTCAGAGAAATGCTCAGAACTTCAACGAATAATGAGCTCACTTTCAGCTTAAATCTCTATCGATACCTATTTCTTACTCTATCCTTGTATTACTGTAACTACCGCTGAATTTTAGAATAAAATTTTCCAAGACATTCGTCAGTTCAACATAACTCATATTGTTTATCTGGATTTTGTTTCTTGTTCTCGTAATATGAACGGATATTATCGTCGACTGATACCAATCATTAAATTCAATTCAGAAAATTTACTTTCATTTGAAGATAATTGCTTCATATTTTTAAAAATAATATGGGTTACCTGTCTAAATCTTAGTTTTATAGATTTAAATCATTTTATCTCAAGTAATTCAATTGAGAACTTCAATAACCCATTCATATGGGTTAATAGATAGAATAATTAAAAAATATTTGCCAATTAGTTAATAAATGTTACCTTTAAAATAGGCCCTGTACTTTACGGGTTTCATTTTCACGCCAATCTGATATTTTTTGGGAAAAGTACAGGGCTCAATTTAAAAAAGCCATTTATCTATTCTAAAGATATATCTAAAGAAACTTTAGACCGAAATTTTGTTTTGATTTAGACTTTTTGACTATCGTTTGATTATCAAACTTTGTATAAAACGGTGTGTTGTCATATTTACTGAAAATTATATAACGAAAATCTTTCACGTTCTAGATCAACATTTAAGAGTCGATTTTTTCATTTGTTTTCATTATCCGTTTGCGAATATTCGTATGTTTGAGTCGAATCGAAAGTGACTGAACTAAAAGTTTTCAACAATCAAACACTGAGTTCAGTTTGAAATTTAGATTGATTGCAAACGTGCCCAACAATTAATTCTTGAATAAGAAAGTGAAAAATCGGAAACAAAATTAGATTAAAGACTTGAAAATTAATTCAATGAGCAAAATGTTTAGAGAGGAAGAGAAAGAATAATTTAAAGCAATGAATCATATTTGGTTGCAGATGAAATCTACATATTTTTGATCTGATTCATTTGGATTTATCGCGAAAACCTACACTTAAAAAACGTACTTTTGAGTGGATGATTATAGTAGCGTTTGTGCGCAACCTAAATGTCAATAAATGCTGCAATGCATCTAAAACTTACAATAAGAGCATTGGTTCGGTAGAAACAAAAATGTTTAGACTGATGCAACTGAGCACTAAATTTCGTCACAAATGCATTCTCTAGGAACGGAAACTCCATACAAAATAAGTGAAGCCATCTATCACTTCGGGCGCTCAACTATTCCTTAATCTTTTTCTATGATTCGGTTCATTTTTCTAGATTATTTTCAAAAAGATTAAAAATGAAATAGAACTAGAGACGAGGTTGAAAGATACGAAATATTTTGGCGTTAATTTCGATACAATTGATTGTTATTTTGAATTAAAGCTAAATTAATAGGTGTGACCCCTTATGACTGCACTCACAACTGATTGCTTGCTTAAGATTGACTCAATTTAGTTAAGTCAATTTTTTACGACTCTTCAAATTAAAACTTATTTGTAATTGTTCTTTCATTGATTCGCAAATTGTCGTAATTATTGAATGGACTCATTTCAAATGTAATTGAATCACAATTAAAGCTAAACTACCATAACATCAATAGTCAATTATTTATATTGATCTTGTTTTTCAAAACCAAATAGCAATTAAATATTGGACTTCAACTAAAACATAAAAACAGAATAACAATTGAAAGAATAGGAATTGAGTCGTGACTTAAAAGCATTGGTTTTTTTAGAATGCTTTTAGTGTAGTTTTACACTATTACACAAATTTTCTGTTTTAAAACCTATTTCTAATTGAATGCATTAGGAATTGATGTTTATCTAACATGAGTTATGCATTCATTTGTGATGACTTATTTGTAAAATTTATGAAAATATTTTGCCCAAACTTATGAAACATTTGAGATTTTGAGTAATCCTTAATCTAGACGAATGTTCACATTGAAACTAAAGCTAACAGCATTTGACAGCTTGTACGTTGAGCTAAGCATTTAACTAACTTGAAGCTGAACTAAAACTTAAACTAAATCTATAAATCGACAAATGAATCTATACTTCCTTATACAACACATGCCTTTTGTTTGCTTTGATTCAATCTTAAATATAACTCGACTTAATTAATAGTTAAAGTGTTTTGCGTTCAAATGTATTAAATGTTTTGTGGCTATTTCAAACTGAAAAACCAAATATAATATTTCGTAAACAATTTGATCGATAAATGCTCTTATAAAAGGTTCGACTGTTGCAAAATTAGCGGAAATTGAAAAACTTCCACTGAGATATCGCAGACTTGCTCACAAATAGCTCACATCGATTTATGTTTTAATAACAATAATGAATAAGCAAATAAGTAATTACGACTGCACTACTTTAGTTTACTCATTCAACTAATAGTGTATTTATTAACTCATAAGTTTTACTTTAGTCCAAATAGTTTTTTAATATTTTGAGTCAATGTTAAAAGTTTGTTCAAATTCAGTGTAAGGCATGGCAACCAAACTTTGAACTATGACAGAGCATGACTCAAAGGCAGATCGAAATTTTTGGGCTCAATATAAGTGAACACTATAGGGACTTCTCTGCGAGATCTGGTTATGTGTTTGTGGGTATGAATGTCTCAGAGAGAAAGAGTTCACTAACAATATAGTGTCTCATATGTTCACTCGATTCGATGTCAATCAGTCAAAGGTTGACTTTGACTCGAGTTCAAATTACAAAAGTGTAATGATCTTTATGCGAGACTTATGTTCAAATAAGTGAATTTCGTTCAAAGAGAGAGATAGAGAAAGAGAGAACTGGAATGGTCTGAGTCTTGATTGGATGTAAGCGACCCTTCATTCCTGTCTATGTGAGACGAGACCTGAGGGGAGAATAACGCAAATAGAGAGTATAGAGAGTACAGAGAGAAGGCGAAGCACAGCAGTCGAAGAGCGTCAGACGAGAGTTATTCGGATTGAAAGCTGGGCCAAAATAAGCTATTTATTAGTGCCTGCCCTGGACTAAACTGCGTTCACTGTTGTCCTCTCATGTGACCGACGCCCTGATCCTAACCTAACACTAGTAGTCAAACAACAAACAAGGACTGAACTGAAATATTTTTGTGTGCCAACAGTTTAATCTATTGCTTAAGTTTAAATCATTTTTATAACTATTGACTGAAAGTCAACGCTGTTTTCGGGCTTTTGATTAATTTTGTTTTGACTTTTATTCAAGATTAAGAAAAGCCGTAAAAATGTTCCAATTATTTGGTAGTCTTAAGCAATTTATAAAACCAAGTTCTTGTATCACCGATAACCATATATTCCGTCTTCATTATAAAGCAACTGTTTTAATATTAGTCGGATTTAGTTTAATGGTCACGGGTATGTAATACTAGTATTACTTAACATTTATATTAATCAATGCCTTCAGCTCACATAAATTGATTTCATTTTATATACAAAGCACGTCAATACTTTGGCGATCCAATTGATTGTATATCTCGCGATGACATTCCACCAAATCTTCTCGGTTTGTATTTTATGTTCATTTTATTAAATCTGTTAGTTTTTATGCATTTCTAATACTTGTTTTGTCTAATTGGTGTGTTTTAAAAGTTTGACAAAAAAGTTTTTGAGGCAGCATTCTTTGTTCTAAAGTTTCAGTTTGGCACTTTCACAATCAATTAAACTTTCAGTCAAATTAATTCTGATTAAAACTCTGATCTAATTTCTCCATTTTGCCAAGTCAATTTATTTTATTAGACATTTCGAAATAAATGTTTTGCGAGTAAAATTCCGAAAAATTTCTGAAAAACAGGTTCTGTTAGAAGACTGTGAACTCTTTGTGCATATAAAAAAGGTTAAGGCATTAAAAGCACACCAAAGCTTTCGTGCCTTTATCTGTAGCCTTGAATGTACATGCCCGTCAGTAGCCACTAAAGTACCCCAAAGTTTGCTTAAATCATAAAAATAGTCTACACGTTAATCTAAAGTTTTAACTTTTACAAATAGCATAGATTTAGTTTATTGTATGAGTGGTTTATATTTAGAAATTTTGGTAAAAAAATGATGTCATAGTTGTTGACATGAATTCAATATTCATTCTGTTAGGGCTTCAAAATTGGAATATATTTGAAAAGTTTCAGCAACTTTAGAAGTGATGCACAAACTTATTAAATCGAAATAACAAAAAATTGATCTTTTTTTCGTTAAATGATTGATTCTTGAAACAATTTTAAATGAAATACAATTTGTTTGTCCAAAAGATACGTATTGTTGGATTCACACAACGTTCAGTATTGAGAACGCGTGGCATAAAAGAGTCGGCGAAGAAGTTCCATATCCTGGTGTAGACAAAACCACACCAAATGAGAAGAGAGTATATCACGCTTATTACCAATGGGTCTGTTTTGTTCTCTTCTTCCAAGCGATACTCTTTTACGTCCCGAGATATTTATGGAAAGCAGCTGAAGGCGGACTTCTTAAAAATTTGGTTCTTGGTTTGGATGCACCCATTCTTCGAGAGGACCAAAAAGACAACAGTCGTTCACTATTAGTCGAATACTTATACAGGAATTTGAACAATCACAATACACTATTTCTAACATATGCGATAACCGAAGTGCTCAATTTATTTAATGTCATTTTACAAATGGTTTTGATGGACAGATTCTTAGGCGGACAGTTCACTAATTATGGCTGGGAAGTCATTAACTTTTCAGAGTGGGATTGGTCTGTTAGATATGATCCAATGGTATAGATAAATGGATCGATTAAAGAAATGAATGAATTTATCTAAAACTTGAATTACTTTCTCCATAGATTAAAGTATTCCCTCGACTGACCAAATGTACTTTCCATCGATACGGTTCGTCAGGAGATGTTCAGAAACACGACGCCATGTGTATTCTTCCAATCAATATTGTCAACGAAAAAGTCTATATATTCTTATGGTTTTGGTTCTACTTTCTGGCCATCGTTAGTGTGTTAGCCATAATATATCGTGCGATCACTGTTTTCTATCCTGGAATTCGGGTGATGGCCACACAATCACATTGTCGAATTGCAAATTCTCAAGCATTACATTCAGTATTGAGTCAATGTCGAGTCGGAGACTGGTTCATAATTGATTTGTTGTCAAAAAATTTAGATCCACTAAACTTCAAGGACTTGATTTATGAGTTATATAGACGTATGGAAGGAAAGGGCTCTAATGGTATCTGAGATCATATGAAGCGAATAGGCGTTTTTCAATAATCCACATTTTTATATCAATTTATGCGAAACAATTTTCTACCATTTTTACAATTAATCACCACTTATCAAGCCATTCATTGACTTTTCTACGAGTTTATAAGTGTTTGAACAATTTTTCTACCATTTATAAAAGCTTATGTCAGATGAAGCTTTAGGTTAAGTGTGAAATGAAGTGAACTTTCGATACATACAAGTTTACAAATGTCTCAATTAACGAATTACTCCTAAAAACTTATTTTAATATTTGAAGTTATTGTTCCAAAAGTGACCTTATACTTTGTCGACTTATTTGAGCAATAATCACCTTTTTCGCATTTAAACAACTTTTTTTTGCCAATCTTTGTACACCATTTTTTTTGCCAATCCTTATATTCAGAGATTTCTTGTACGAAATACTCATTTATAATGTTCTTTATACTGAATATTAGATATCTGTCAAAAAAGTTTAGCTCATTTGAATTTGTTAATCGCTCCTCAGTTTAACCAGAAGGATTGAAAATATTAACAATTGTTAAATAATCCTAAATGAGAAAATACTAAAAATTATAGATACTTTAGAACTACAATAATTTGATAACAAGTTAGCAATACTTTTTGAATACCTTTATTGATAATGACTACTAGTAAAAGCTGTTAAAAACCATTTTGAATAAGTGAAAAAAATGAGACAATTTTACATAACCTGCTTAGAAGAGGTGACTGACTTTCAAAATGAAATTAAGCATAGGGCAAACCTGATGCAATAATAAACATTCGTTTCAAATGAACCAAACTTTTCTGTCAGTTGTAATGTCTTTATATACTCGTAGTATTATCACAGTATTAATTGTATTCTAATCTAAGTATTGATCTCTTTAATATTTGTTTTTGATAGAAAATAAATTTTTGGACAAGTATTTTTGAAACATTCTTACTACGATACTTCAAAGGTTTTTCCATTAAAATATTAATATTTCTAATAACTTTCATGTTTCTCATGGCATCTCTATTTTGAAAGACGTAATCAGTTAGTCTTGAATGTAAAAGACAACCACAAGTAAATGACTTTCTAATTGATAGTTATAGTTGAGACAAAATAGCACATGGATCTGAGTTTAGGCTTCTTTTTCAGGATTTCTTAATGTCTGAGTCCTAATGCATTTTTTAGGCTTAATACAGAATGAATGAAATTCATTATCTTTGCTATATTTGACTCTGTGTCGCATTAAATTAATTTCTGCAAATAGCTCTGTCCCACAATTAACACAATTATATATCGATTCTTTATGCTTACGAGCTATCGAGACGTTGTCCTAGGCCACTGCTAATTTTTTCAAACAAATTCAAATACATTCTCAAAACACGTTAAATAATTCATTTCCAAGGTATAGATTAAATCTTAGATTAAAAACTGTCGGTATTTATAATGACATGCATCCATACCTGAATATAACAAGGGTTGGACTTGGAGGCTCAAATTGAATCTGACTTTTCGAGGTCGAAGTATGAAGTAAGATTTGATAGAGGTTAACTTTGTATTTCTTCATTGCATAAGACACTGGTATTGTTGCGTTTCTAGATATAACTTTAGTGCAGTGAACCAAAACGTTCACCTGTTATGTAATTAAAAAACAAAATATTACTAATATGTTTGAAAGTCAATTAAACAAACAATCAATCAATCAAATTTTATGTTATGTCTAGGATTCAAGATGATTACATTCATGAATTTTTCAACAGCTTCATCGGTAAAAGTATAAAAATCAGAATAAGACAAGTCTTGACAGCATTTATCGAAAGCATGAATATAATACTAACTAAAGCATTCAAGTTGCGCCTTTCATTGGGATCCTTTCAAATGCTTATTTTACGCTTAATTTGATGAGAAATAAGCCTTTACAACAGCTTTTCTATTACTTATGAATAGTTGATCTGCCACTTTGTCGCAACCTTCATTAATTTCTTTATTTTTCGTCATTATTTTAGACAAAATGATTCGGTTTTGATTTGATTGACTTTATAAGCACTTTTATTTAGTCCGAAAATTGATGTCATGCATTTAAGTAGAACAGGCTTCAGAGTCGATGTGGTTTGTGAATCGGTTCGATTTATCGTATTCCACAGTAGCTTTCATTATTGCTTAACAACAGATTTCTATTATTGCAAATTTTTATGGTTCTAATTATGGCCATAATTTTAAATGTATTTATTAGTTTTAATTAAATTTTGTTCACTAAGTTTTTAAATTTCTGTCTGAAGCCATGGAAAACGTGAGAGAAAATCGTGATTTTAATTAAAAACTTGAATTTTTATCTTATAAAAAATGTAAAAAATGCAACTTTCTAAACTGTCTATTTCTTTACGATTGGAAACGATAATTTGTTTGAAGTCTGATTCAGTCATTACATATAAGTTGCAATTGACTTAATAGATTATTATGAAATCTTATAATTTTACGCAATCTTTAAGTGAGCAAAAAACTGATTAGATTATTTCAATAATTGAATATCTCGAAAATTGCAAGTTTGCATAATAATTACTGTGTGCAGATTGCAATTTATAATAGAATTACGTTACTTATGTATGACATGATATTTCTTAGTACAAATCATATTGTGATGTCATAAGACCCAAAAAATTCAAACACAAGCATTTTAGATTAAACTTCAATTTCAAAATTAATTTTTATTTTTATTGTAATTTTCAGTCAATACTAATGATAAGATTTTTTATTTGTAAAATTTAGAGAAAACTATTAAGCTATTTTTACTTTGAACATAACAAATTAGATAAAATAATCGATATCTGGAGAAATGGAAAGTGAACAAAACTCAAATGGTTTAAGCGAACAATTTATCGAAATAAATTCAGTGGCCACTCATATCATTCAATACGGTCTCAAACTGTTTATAACCAATAACAATTGTGTTGTAGACGATTCAACCATAGTTTTAATGATATCCGGTTTGTACTTTTTGATTATTTTATCGACAGAGAAGCGATATTTTTCTAAAACAACTTTTGAACAAACTTGATTTAATTAAAGGAAACCCAGGAGAAATTGGATATTACTGTGATTTTTTATCAATCATTAATAAAGAGACAAATTTACCGATAATTGGATTATCACATGCCGGACATAACAAGCTACCCGATGGTCTGAATATTCCTGAAATTTCAGGTAATTATTGAAGAATTTTCAGATTTGCTTTGATTTGACGTTTACAAAAGGAAATTTAAATCGGCAGAAAATCCAGACTTATATTCACTTGAGGGACAAATCCATCATAAAATAGCATTTATAGAGAAATTCATTTCCACTAAATCCAAACTTATACTAATTGGGCATTCAATCGGCTGTTATATTATTTTGGAAATGCTCAACAGATCACCAAATATTGCTTCAAAAGTAAACGAATGAATGATTTTTACTGCCAAGATCATAAATTTACACGTATTTCATGACAGGTATTGCACTCAATCCTGATATTCCCGACAATTGAATCGATTGGAGACACGAGTGAAGGCAGAAAATACACACTTTTGTTCGGTTGGCTTAAATATCCCCTTTTAGGTCTTTCAAATCTCTTGTATTACTTGAATGATGACTGGAAAGAGAAAATTATATCGTTTGCCACTCAAACAAATAATGGCCTTCAAAATGAAGATCCACCTAAATGTGTACTAAAAGCTGCTACTAATTTGTTTGAAACAAACTGTTTAAAGGCATTGATTCACATGAGTTTAATAGAGTTCCAAACTGTTAAAGAGCTAAACACAGAAGCCATCGATCAAAACAAGAAGAAATTAACGTTTCTCTATGGAGAAGCAGATAAGTGGTGTCCGATCGAGATCTATGAACATATTGCTCACTTGTACCCTGACGTTGATATCAGATTGTGCTTAAAAGATATGCGTCACGCCTTTGTTATGCAAACCGAATCTACTAATAAAGTCGCAGGATTAGTTATCGAAAAAATTAATTCAGTCATTAATTTAAACGATATTAGTCATTAGCCAAAAAACATTTTGAATCCTAACAGTTTTGGGCTTTAGTTGGAGTACGAGCTAAACCATAACCAGTTGAATTAGTGCGCACTGCATCGAAAGACCACATTTTGAAATTGGGATGTCTAACAATCTAAAACAAAATAATCTAAATATGAGCTCGTGCTCCAATTCTAATCTTCATACTGTTATGGATTCGCTTATTTCCAATACTTTATATTTTTGCATTAGGTAATGATTTGGGATTCAATATTTGGGAAAAGTCAGCAATCCAAGTGATGCCTCATTATCTCGTAAATCTAGTCTATAGGTAGTTATAAAATTTTAATAATTGAATTGTTATTTTGGTGATATTCTTAATAGAAAATCATACGTATCTTATTTAAGATGTTTATCACTAACTCAATAATTGAATTTTTGTTGAATTATTTTCATAATGTAAACTCACTATCAATGAGAAAGAGAGAGATATTTTTCATTTTAAATATATGTTTATAAATATTTATATGTTGTTAGTTGCAAAATGTGATAATTTTATTTAGAAATATATGTAAATTTGAATAAAAGAAAGTTGTATTTTGCAAAGGCATGTCTGAAAAAGAATTATATATTAAGCGATAAGTTATTAAAAGTTAGTAATGCGGGCGTTGCTCTCTCTCGGAAATGTATTTTTGAACTCAACTCAAACTATTAGGTATTCTTCCAAACAATATTTGTCTACTGCACTATTAAACAGAAAAACAATCTTGCTTTTAAATGTTCAAAAATCAATTTTTCACTTGTGCCCCTATTTTTTGAGTTGGTATGGAAAAAAGTAAAAGTTTTACGTAAGTAAAGATTAAATATTTGTCTTTCCAAACTAAGCCTTAAGTGAGAATATGATATAATATACTGTAGTTGAGCAAGTTTTCATTCATTCAGTTACTTCAAATGAGTTTAGAATAAAATGTGAGCTCAGCTCATAAAGCTCACTCAAAAAGTTACATTGACCGGAAAATTGAATTTAACTTTTTTAGTTTAAAAGTTAATTTTTGAAACTTATATGAATACTAAATTAAAGCATGAAATTAACATAAATATTGCGTAGAAAACTTTGCATAAATCTTAAAACTTGAGTTTTAGCTTTAGTAAACCTAATTTCTATGATTAGAAGTAAGTTTTAAAATGAATTGATCTGGTCTGCAGTGGTTTAGATTTTTCAAACCAAAGAAGTATATGTATATAAACGAATAAACTTTGAAAAAGATTTATTGGTGTAACCATTAGTGGAAAATTACATGAATTTTTTCATTACAGGAAAAGTATTTGAAGCCTATTTTTAGCATTTACTCTAAAAACTGGCTAAAAGGAAATGCACTCAAATATGGATGGATTGTTCACGTTAATTAAGAAAGTAGAAGAAGCTTCCAAACCAATGGTTAGCAACAAGTTTGACAATAGATCGTGTGATAGACTTGTTGTCACCAGTTTAGGCGAAAATGTGACAAAATTAGTCAAATAAGGAACAGCTGATGGTGTTGAGTGATTCCAAGGGTATTAGGGATTACCGAAAATCAAATAAAGAAAAATATTTACTATTAATTGCAGTATTATTTACACAACATCATTTTTTTAATAATAAACATATTGTTCGCGTACAACGCGTTTTCACTCAGAGCCTCTTAGCCCTCTAATCACTATTATCCTAATATGTGGTCACATCGAGTTCCAATTTGTTGAGTCCGTGTTTTTGTCAAATTGCAATCAAATGTTGAGAGGGTGTCAATAAGTAAATCACACCCAAATTGCCTTTATTTCAAATTACCTTTATTTCAAATAACAGGAAACAATTCAATTTCGATGTTTTCTTAAGTTCTTCCTGTTTAAAAGTGACAAATAATAAATAACTAAAAGTTATGAAAAGCTATCATTTGTTGGAATAACAGCATAAATAGTAATTGTGTCGATTTTTTATTTAAGCCTCTTTTGGTTTTTAATTTATACTAATAATTTAATTAGTTGCGCAACAATACATTATAAAATTGTCAGACGAATGATGAGTTCAGAACTTTTAAGTGGAAGAATGATTGGGGAAAATACAACAAAAACTTCATTTAATTTGGGTTATGGAATATTGCTGTTATAACTACAATACGGGTCTTTTGTTTTTCAAGCGCTATAATCACAATATTTGTATCGAAGTTACAAATTGAGCTCTTATTATAACTAATCGTAATGGCTATTAATTACTCTTAACAATATTTGCAACTTATATTCCTGCGATCGGTCACAATGTTGGACTTGTTCTCTGATCTTAGGCGAATTATTAAGAGAAGATCAGTACATATCGATAACGCAGTTTTTCGTCTTCATTGGCTCTTGACTTCAATATTATTGATAGCATTTTCTGTTGTAATTACAGCGCGACAGTATGGTATGTATGCCTTTCAATAAATTAAACATTAAACTCCGTTTTAATAATTGCAGTTAATTGAGGAAATTGCATAAATCGTATTTTAGCTACCCTTTCTGTTCGTATTATTGCATTTGCTAGAAATGGCTCGTTTAAATCTTGTGATTGATTCAAATTATTTTTCATTCAGAAATAAATTCTGCAAGCAATAGCATTAGTTTATCTAAAAAAATTGGTTACTGAAAATCATGTCTACATTGTAATTAAGATAAATCTTATTCCAATAGTAAAGGCTTGTTTGAACCTAATATTTTTAGTTAACATAATTCTAACCAGAATAAAAACCATTGAAGAGAGACAGTGAGTGAGAAAATAAAAGATAAAAACTAACTTCGGGTCAATTAATATTACGCATAACTATTGAATTACCGAAGATTAGGTGATTAGTTGAAGTGATCTGATTCACTTCAGAATGAGTTACTCGAATAACTGGTATTCTCTATTTATTGGGAGTGAATGCTAAATTGAATCACATCTAACTTGAAATATTATCTAAGATATGCGAAGATAGTTTGAAAGCATGACTAACCAAATTTTAGAACTTGAACATACTTGGTATGAAAATAAATGAAAGTCAATTATAAAAGAGGTCAATATTAGATCATCAAATTACATAGCTTAAAATTATTCTCGAGTTCTAATAACTATTAATTACTTTAAGTTAAATAGCTAACACTACAAATTATAACCTAATATTATGTAGTAAATTTGATTGGAGTTAATTATGTTTTAATTGAATCTATTTATTATGTTTCAGTCGGTCAGCCGATTGACTGCTTAATTGAAACTGAAACGATTCCGGCGACTATGATTAATACGTAAGTCAATACCGATGATTATCAGACAGTATTAGTTGGAGGACATGTTTTTATAAAACAATATAAAAGGAGATGCACATAGATTCAACACATTATTGTCTCAAAACTTGAACAAGGATTAATTATTTCTTATATATAAACTACGGTTAGATACTGCTGGATCTCTCAAACATTTTTGATTCCGTCTGCATTTAACAAGAAAGTAGGAGTGGAAGTGCCACATCCAGGAATCGACAACTCTAAAAATATTTCTCCGTTAGACCGCAAATATTACGCTTACTATCAATGGGTCTGTTTCGTACTCTTCATTCAAGGAGTGCTATTTTACGTACCATATTATCTGTGGAAGGTAATAGATATGTAGTAATTAAGATAATACTAATATTTAATTGTAACCGTAGGTATGGGAAGGGGGACTCATGAAGTCAATAACAATGGGAATGCAAATCGCAATAGTTGCTGACGAAGAACGAGGTTATAAGAAAAAGCTTTTGATCGAATATCTCTATCGTCATCTAAAACTTCATCATTACTATGCCTTCAAGTACTTCTTTTGTGAAGTCTTGTGTCTCATTAATATAATCGGGCAAATGTATTTGACGGATAAGTTCTTTGATGGAGAGTTCATGTCTTATGGATTAAATGTAATCAAATATACACAGAAAGAAACGAAGCACCGCAGCGATCCTATGGTTTATATATTTCCGCGAATGACAAAATGCACCTTTCACTTCTACGGCTCTTCAGGTGATGTTCAGAAGAAGGACGCGCTCTGTCTTTTGCCACTCAATGTTGTGAACGAAAAAATTTATATATTTATATGGTTTTGGTTTGTCATACTGTCGATCATAACATGTTTAGTCATTATTTCGCGATTATTCATATTTTTTGCAATTAGCTTAAGATCAAGAATATTGAAAACTCGTTGCCGTTTCTCGAACTCCAAATATTTGAAGATAATCTGCAAACACGGAAACATTGGCGACTTTTTTGTGTTGTATCTGTTGGCTAAAAATATTGATCCAATTATAATGCAAGACATTATCGCAGAAATTGGTAAACGAATAGAAAGAAATGAATTCGTAACACATGTGGCAGTTAATGGAGATGTGAGAGAAGGAATTAATATGTTATAATAAGTTACAACATTATAATGTATTAGCAATAATTGAATGAACGACTGCATTTGACGTGTTGTCATTGCTAAGCTTAATTGACGAGAACAGCTTTAAAAGCTTGCTTTGTTTTAACGATGTTTAGTTAAATATTTATTTTTAGCAAAATTAACTATTTCCAAAGTATATTTTATTAAACTTGACTTATACCCAAGTGTTTAATTATACGATATCTGGGCCAATTTCCCAAATATTAATACCAGTAGAATAACACAATTACTCTATATTTTCAATGTTTGGCCCGAAAGTTTCCTGAATACAGATACAGTTCAAGTAGTTTGAGAAAAGCGTCTATTTCTTCCAATTGGCTCATTGGAGATAATACGTTATCGCTTTTGTTTTCACTTAAAGCCTACACAATTACATACATTAAGTTTATATAAATCAATATTTTTTAACTTTTGACAAGTGTTTGAGCAATAAATTAGTCTTAAATGATTAATTATTGGTATCATTTTTATACAAGTTGATAGAACCATCAGAGAATACTCAAATTTGAGCGCTATAGAAATTCTTAAGGTATTATTCCTTTTAAGAAAGTTAGAAATTTGTCTTCTTCAGCTATAAAATCACTTGAGATAGCTGAACATGTTTTGGGGTGTTCTAAGACCTCAAACTCTGCATTTTCTCGGAAGTACAGCTCTATTAGTCACATTTACAGAAATAGTATCCGACCACTGGTACTATACGTATAACTTTTATGTCATAACATAAAGCAATGTGAGAACAAAATCTTAACACATTGCAGCACCTATTTTCAGAATAATTAGTGTGACAGAAAGCACTAATTTTCTCAATTGATCTATAAATTGAAAAGAAACAAATATTCCATTGATAACACTGAATAAAGAAAGCAAACACAATTAGCAATTTTGGTACATTATTGAATCAAACATAAAAGAGGTGATAGTGTTTTGCATATGAACATTGAAAATATAGAGCCACAATAACTTCTTGTTATACAACTTGATGAGTGTGAGGCAGAGACAAAGCTCTTATTTTGAGAGTCCAATTTAAGACATAGTCTTCCAACAGAAACTTTTGATAAATTAGTTTCAATTCCTTATGTTTTGTTGGGTCTTGTTTGTAGATTAGAAATGCTTTCTATCACTTTCATTTAGATTATTAAATTCTATCTGTTGTACTCTAGATTGAAAGTTACATAAGCTTGTTAGCGGTTTCCTAAATTTCAAACCTATTTATAATTGAAACGACATAAAAATATCGTACAATCTAATTTGAAATATGTTTTATGATTTTGAACATGATTATTTGAATTAATCAAAAATAACTTAGAATGATAAGCTACAATTGTCGAAGCAAAAGTTTTTCAAATTTACTGTAATATAATGATTGAGCTTGAGGTATCAAAAATACAATTTCAGTTAACCAAATACAAATTCATTTATTTGTTAACTCTATTCTTATGCTTGCTTTTTTGGTCAGGTAATGGTTTGAAACCTAAAATTTTTTCTTCGTCGACTTAGACCTCTTTTTGGATAACATTTTTGACGTGGTTTGAATACTTTCTCTTCGACAATAATTTTTCTTTAATCTTATTAACAAAATTTTGTTGATTTTCATGTTTTATTGAATAAAATTGCTTTAATTGTCATTTTATGAATGTTTCGATGATCGGTTTAGTTTTATAAAACTTTGGCCTTATTTGCTTCCGAAACAATAGAATCTAATTGTGTTTTAATTCCTTGATTTTTCTTGTTTTTCATTATCATAGTTTTCAAAACTTTAGTTTATTTAATCCGACTAACACTTTGATTGAATTGATTTTTAAATACTTATAACATTTTGAAATGCTTAATTTTTAAGTTAAAAGAAGACTAATGAATAAAATTGATTTGTTCACACTTTTTGTTTAATGTATTATTAAATGTGTAATGAATGCGACGTAAGAATGAGTGCTCTTTTAAACTGATTCAATATCGAACTCAATCTGCCTTATGCATTCTTTGTAAACTAAATTTATATTATAGTTTCAATTAAAACGTATCGTCAAAGTAAAAGCTAGAGTAAAATTAAGTTTGAAATTTACAATTTTGTAGAAATTTGATGCGTTATTGCAGACGCGCATTCAATTATATCATAAAAGTTAAGTTGAATTCTAGCCTTAACTTAAAGTTAGTTTAAAAGGTAATATTTATAAATGTTTAGTATAATTTTAGTAAATGTTTAATCTACAATTTTACAAAACATTATAGAATAAATTTTTAATATTCAAATTTTTTATTTATAATTAAATTAATATTCTGTACAAAGAATAAGTATTATTATATTATTATTCAAATTAATTTGAATTAGAGTAAGTTTTATAACAAAATTTCATAAGATTCTAACAATAAGTCATGAATATACTACAAATGTAAACTTACTTAAAAAGTAAATTGCAAATATATTGGTTTTTAACTGGATGTGATCGCAACACACTATAAGCAATTGAAAGGTTTGCTCAAGCAACAAACTGTAGGCACCAATCATCAAATGGAAAACTTTTGCGTAAAAAAGCAATTATTTCAGACCTTTATACTCAATCTTAGAAAAATTGTAAATTTAAAATAAGCTTTTTATTCAATTTAACTAATTCGCATAACTTTGTAGGTTAATTAATATTTTACTGATTGACACTATATACGGGAATATAACACCACCCATTAATTTGTGTAATGTGTGTGTTGTGTATGGTTGCATTTAAAGCTCATCAATTCCAAAACACTGCTTCATCAAGCTGATTCAATATTGATTTCAATTAGCTTTTTGTAACTTTTTCTCAATTAAATTAAACTTATTCTTTCAATTCAAACACACCATAATATTAAAGACACAAATAAAGTGAAGTTCGAATTGACCAATTTAATTGAAATTTCAAAAATTAAGTTAAGCGAACTTAGTCCGTTTTTGAGCAAACCACTCAATTGCTAATTCTTTAGTCAATTATAATTAGACTGCTTAATTTTTATAGGTCTGTTTATAACAATAGTAAAACCTCACATAGGTTTTCTATAAATTTTAGTTGTGAAAATGAATGAAGTAGAAACTAGGAAAAATGCAAATTCTAAACTTTCAGATGTGACCATTTATTGCATTCATTGACTACATGTGGGCTACACGGAATTTCTACTTAATACTTTGCTTCAAGTTTATATAATTTTGAAATGATCTTAATATGTTTTTTAAAGTACAGATTCTTAAGTTTGAGAGTTAATCAAGTAGAGAAATCCGCAGATCATAAGCTATTATTGAAGGAATAACTTCAGTAATAGTGAATAATGTCACATGAAGTCATGCGGCAGTTAATCAAAGAATTTAAATAATTTCGCGAAAATGCTTGACATTCATTAATAAAAGTAAGTGATGACTAGATAAGCAAAGTTCACGACAATTTGCAAGTTTTGTTCTGGAAAGTAGGTTTAGCTGTGAACCCAGATTTTTAGAAATAAAAACTTCAATTATTCTTAAAACAGTGTTTTGTTTGTGTTGATTATAATGAACGCTCGTCTCTTGGGACCGAAACCCTTAAGAAAAATAATCATTGAAGGAATAGACTCCTATATTTAAAGTTCAAGTGTTCGAAGTGATTTTAGACTTCAAACTTGATCTTGAACTAAGATTTCAAACTTGAAAGTACAGAATTAACCAAATGCGAGAACTTCTAGACAAAGATTTAAGAAACAAATATGTCGATTATTCGGGTCTAACATTGGACTTGAAAACTATTGGGTGATTTTCTGTATTATTCTCATTGTCTTAGTCTAAGGCGACAAATATTTTGATGTGATCTCTGAGTTAATGCCAAATTCAGAGGTGTTAGAATAAAGTGACAATTCATTGAAAGTGAGAATAACAGGCAATGACAATGATTTGTTCAGTACAATCACTTCTTATAGAAAGCTAAAAATGTGCAATTTATCTGAATTTGGTAGAATTCAGATTTGACTTGTTGATAGACAGAATAATGAAGCCCACAAACTTTGCGTTCAACTATTGTATGACTTGCAAAGTTTCAAGTTTCTTAATCAACGGTCAAATTGATGCGATAACTTGCTGTTCAGTTCTTTATGTTTGTCTTTTTTTAGCTGTTCAAAGTGAAAATCTGTTGCGATAATCAAATTTTGGTTGCATTTGCAAACAAAAATATTTGCTTACAATGCTTTCGGAAGTCGGATAGTTTCAAATTATCGAATAATCTACTGAAGAATTATTGGAAACTAAGATTTACTGTTATCTAAAATAAGCGTTTTGAGGAGTAATGAACAAAGTTTTGAGACAATTATTTGAGAAGATATGTCGGCTTTTAAATTTTAGGTAAAGTGAAGTGATTTTTTGGCCAATGAGCATAAATCCTTTTTTAATTACACTGAAACTATTTTGGACTTTTTTTTTTGACTCTCTCTTAAAAGCAGCTAATACTCTTGAATTAATTCTGATATTTTGGCAAACTATACATTAGATGCATATCTGTTAATGGATTACGACTTAAGTTGAATGCATTTCTTTACATAACCCCAAAACGAAATTGACATCTGAAGTCCATTAGTGAGCACTTGGGGTTAAAAGTTGGAGGTATAAGACATGTGTAAGAATTAACAGGAGGTTGAGTACAGTTAAACCTTAATAATGATTTGACTGCATATAGAGTTATATAAACAAGTTTATAGTACTCCATATCATGTTTTAATGAACAACTTTCATACAGTATTTACATAGATTGTAAACTGTCTTATAATTTCACTTCAATTACAGTAACTGGTATTCAAAATAAATAAAATTGGATATCTGCAACTGTTAAAAACATATTTTAAAATAATCTAAGAGTGAATTGTCAGAATAATGGAATAATGGTTTACTAGTTGTGTAATTTGTTTTGACGTATATGTTTTAAACCATACCAATCGTATTTGTTTAAACGAAATCTCACAATTGTTAATTGTTAATGTTGACCCCATCTCATCCATCAATAGATTCTGAGAATATGCAACACATTGTGTAATGGCTTTATAAAGGGCCAAATCGTTTGTTCGCATTTAAACAGTCTTTATATGATTTTTTAGAAGTTCAATTTGCCGTTCAAATTGTGTTTTCCTCATTTAAATATCTTATTGCAAACATTTGGCTTAACATTAAGTTTTGCTAAATAATTATCAATTGTTTATGTAATTTAAAGTTTTGGCTTGAAAAAAGGCTTTCAGTTATTCAGCTGTTCAATAAGTAGTAGCAGTAGGGAAGAAGTTTAGCGGAAAAAAATTCAATAATTACTGAAAATATATATATATATATATATAAAAAGCGTTTAAATATATATGAAAAGCGTTGTTGTATTTTGTGGTAGAAAAGAGGCAAAAATTAGCGAACAGTTTTTGTGCGATTATATTTATAAACACAGAGCGCCCAAAATTATTAGATAGCTGCAGAACGCCTGTTTTATGTGCAGTCAAATAGGATTGTATGGTAATGGCATTTCTACATAAACAGATACCGCGAGAGGTCCTCGGCCTGAGACTAAATATAGGTATTCCACTACTGTTTTCCCAAATGCATTACAACTATATTATGCTTTTTGGCCCCGTATGACTCAAACTATCACGCTTTGGAGCACTGCTCTTTCTTACAATGCTTATTCACTTGCTTTAACTCAAGAAGACCTGACTCGAAATCAAGAGGTGGAGGAGGATGAAAGAGATGGGATGAGAGAGATGGGATGCCAGGAAGTGAAACACTTTACAAAAATGCCAATTTCTTATAAGTTTTGCATTAGTTTTCAAAATTATTTATTCAATGATTAACACGTATTAATAGATGAGTGATTCATGAATTGGTGTTCGTTCACTGATAAGTTATTGTGATTTATCTATTGTGTAATAAAAGTGCAATAACTGTGTCTCCAATTTGGTTATTAAGCAAAAATTTGTCTCTAAACATATTTATGTGGTTTATGCTAACGTTTAGATAAATACCAACTTAACTCTTAGTTGTGGCAAAATGTTGAACAACGTGTTCGCTTTAGAACTTTGGACACTAAAAAACAATAAATTATTATAATTTGACTTCCTATAAATAAATGTAGACATAGAAAAAGGGTCATTATTGCAGTTACCCTAATGTAAAGTGTTATCTGATTGTTGTATGATTCCAGTCGTGCAACTGTTAGAATGTAATGCTGTTGTGTTCAGTTAGATCAGCATCAATCTAATAGAAAAACGAGACCTAACTTTCTTTAATTCTAATTTCAATCTTTTGTTTTATGTTGTGTTGAGTGTCATTTTCATAAGCGTGCTGTTCGGTCAGGAAGACGAAGACAACTCTTTGGGACCGCTGGACGACGGGTCGTCGGAAGACCAACAAAAAGGTAATTATTGGGATAGCTTTGGTCTTCTGTCATCAGATCCGAATATAGCGGTAACAGATCCCATAACTAGCAGTCCTTTAGTAGATCATCTGCCATATAGAAGAAATACAGCATTCAATAAAGGATTTATTCATTCTCTACTCATTTATAATCCAATTAGTCATATAATAATGCTGGATGTCTTCCGAAGTCTTAAAACTTTGCTGAAGACAAGTCGAGTTCAAATTGATAACAATGTCTTTCGGCTCCACTATTCAATAACAGTCATATTATTGTTGGCGTTTTGTGTAATTATTACAACTAAACAATACGTCGGCGATCCTATCGATTGCATCAGAAGCGAAGCCGTTCCTCAGAGTGTAATCAACACATATTGTTGGTATGTACTGCAAGAATATTTTACTCTTATTATTTCGTCTAAAATTACTTTTCGGTTTACTATTAAAGCACATTATCGTATTAACAGCAATCATATTATTTTTAGACATTAGATTGAAGATATTTAGACGAAACAGACATAAGCTTTCATTTTGAAGCAGAGTTTCATTTCCGACCAAATAATTAAAAAGTAGCAAAACTAATCAATGACTCTCCTTGTCTACTATAAAGTTTATAGAATATCAGTTATTCTTCAAAATCTCCCAATTCTATTATACAGAATTTGGCTATGTTTATGTTCAATTCACAGACTAAGAAGAATTTTGAACTGGGAAATCGTCACACTTTTGAGCAGTAGAATAGTTCAAATTTTATTATCTTCAGTAAAATTGATCGACTATAAACAGTTACGCATTCCTATAGAAGACAAGTAGTTGTGTGACAAAAAAGTAGCACGAATTCCGCTGCTTTTAAATAAGAATGTTCTGCACTAACATGCTAAACATTAGTTCAATATAAATACTGAGAGTAACATTCTTTAATTAAATAAGTTGAAAAAATAGAGTTAGATATGATTTTAGTTTGTCTACGCTCTATCTGACTTTATTTGTAAGAACTGATACAGATATCCAATTGAACAATTAGGGCAAATCGATTTACTTTAACTTTTTAGTCTTGGAATTTGTTGATCTTGCAAGTCATCTGAGTCATAGCCCATACATAATGATCTAATGAATTTTCAGGATACACACGACTTACACAATACCAAAAAGTTATATGAAAAAGATTGGTGTCGAAGTTCCGTATCCAGGAGTAGACATGGAGACCGGTTCCACTGAATTGCGATATCACAAATACTATCAGTGGGTTTGTTTTGTGCTCTTCTTTCAATCCACATTGTTTTACATTCCTCGGTGGCTGTGGAAGATGTGGGAGGGCGGCAAAATACAAGCACTTATGATGGACTTAGATGTAGGTGTGTGTAGTGAGGCTGAGAAAAAACCAAAAAAGAAACTATTAGTCGACTATCTGTATAATAGTAGAGGACATCATGACTGGTATGCCGCCAGATATTTCTTTTGTGAAATTTTAGCCTTCGGTAATGTTCTCGGACAAATGTTTATGCTTGACAAGTTTTTTGATGGGGAATTTCTCACTTATGGACTCCAAGTGATTGAATTCTCGCAAATGGACCAAGGTTAGCCTTGCATCTCTAAATCATATCTTTTAATCCTATTGTTTTAATCCTATTCTTCAAATGTTTTACTAATTTGCAATAAATGCCTTCATTCCTGAACAAAAACACATTAGGAAGCTATGAGATCTGTCTGCCTATTCATAGGCTAAGACTAGATTGTTGTTCTAATTTGAGAAACAACTTTCTATTGAAACTTGACCCCAAACACTTTCGTTCATAGTAAGTTTGAAAGCGTTCTCTCAAATCTTGCGAGCAAATGAACCCGAGAGACTGAGATACTTCCGCTGTACCCTCTTTCAAAACTATTACACTTTCGTCTTAGAAATTAGAAAAATTGAACGAAAAAATGCCAAACCTTTAACTTGCTTCCGTGAGTTACAGAATAGTATATGTAGAGTACACGGCTTTCATAGAAAAGACCAATCCTCAAACTTGGATTGATTTATGGCATCATTTTCAAACCTAAGTGACAATTTTCACAAATTCTTAAACTATAAATTTTGCAATTTATTCAGGAACCTAATTCCTACAATTTTGATTTTCAATCAATTTCTTATAGTGTTGCCATTAGTTAACTTATTATACAGTATATGATCAAAGTTGAAACTTGTAGTAAGCCTTATCTCTTGTTAATTTTACTGTTATATTGAGTTTAGTTCAGCTCAAACATTATTTTAAAACATTCACTCAAAGTTAAGAATAAATGCTTCTGGAACTAACATCAACTCTAGAAAGTCAACAATGAAACAAGAGATTGAACATGAGATTTGAGTTTCAATTACCAAACTTATAATAGATTTTCGAAGTGGAACAAACTAGGATATCTCAAACTCCTTGCATGATAATTGAGTGATGCAGTTATCCAAGCTTATACTGTATTGCATTGAGCGGTCTTAATGATTAGCAACATTTTTCAAAACACAGTTCAAATTTGAAGTTACGAATAAGTTTAAGTAATCCTTCGGCAATTAAAGTTTAACCCTTCAGTTACTCTATACCTAAAAATTTGAGGTTTTGATTGGTTTGACTAATTCAAAATTTTAATTTAAAAATGAAATAATCATGAAATTGATGCATTATCGTTTGCTTTACTCTCAGAGGAACGAATCGATCCAATGATTCGTATATTTCCACGTGTGACAAAGTGTCGCTTTTATAAATACGGTCCTTCGGCTAACATTGAGAAAATCGATGCCTTGTGTTTACTGCCGCTCAACATTATCAATGAGAAAATATATATATTTCTCTGGTTCTGGTTTTTATTATTAGCGGCATTAACAGGAATTGTAATAATGTTTCGTTTGGTGATCATAGCCTGTCCACCAGTTCGTGTCTATTTGTTAAACTTACGTTTTCGACTCTCACAACTCGATCATTTGCATACCATTGTCCGTCGAACCTCCATAGGAGACTGGTTTCTCGGTATTACATACTTTCATCCATCTTTTAGATTGTTAGATTTAGATTATTTGTTTTTATGTTTGAAAAATTCAATACTAATAATAAAAATTATATTATTACATTATAACTTATAATTTTTGATGAGCACTTGCACTGCAACTTACTTCAAAAAGTATTATTGCGCCAGCTTATTCACTCTATTTCCTCTCATATCACTGTAATTTACCGTCACTTTATTACAATTACTTTATGACCTGATTAGTTTCGACCATTCAATATAAAATTTGTTATAAGATGCATAAAAAGCGATTATTGAGTAAGTACACTATTTGCTCTATAAAGGTTCGATGACTAAAAATAGTGTATTCGGTTATTTTGTCAGTGTCTCATAAATTGTTTTCTTCATAATACTTTTTGGATAGATTGCTAGCGTGAGCTCTTGTATAGTATTACACTTTAAAACACCTCTTGTTATCGTAAACTCATACTTTAACTTCTTTTTAGTCTATATGTTGGGACAAAACATTGATAGTGTTGTGTATCAAGAAGTAATTCAAGACTTGGCCACAAAAACTGATTCGCAGCCAAAAGAGAGTCAATCACTGATGTCATCGTGAAAAAAATTGTAAATTAGTTGCAAATACATGATTAAACTTATTGAGATTTTAGTGCCTACAGATTTATGAAATCTTTCATATTTGTATTGTTAAAGTTTTGCTCACAGATTATCCCATTATATAACTTATAAGTTTTATTCATTAATGTTTTTCGTTTTTGTAGCCCAAATGTTCAAATGAAAGTTTTACCTGAAAGTTGTCACATCTCATGTTTTCATTACATTTTATTTGACAGAACAGTTTAACGAATAACAACAGTTTTTATTCATTGAATCACTTTATCTTTTTGAATTTTTTCTTACGATTTTTAGTATTTAATTTGCTTTTTTCTCGGTAGACATCTTTTTGCTTAATGAAAGGTGAGTTTGAATCTTAGTTTTTGACACAGATTTTTAAAATGATTATTCTTTATATTCCTTCTCAGGTTAACTGAAATGGAAAGTTACAAAAGTAAAGGTTCTGTTATTATTCAAATTTGATTAATTGATTAACGCTAAGAAAAGTAAAGTAATTTTAGAAAATGTTTTGGTAACATATACATCAATTATGATTAATTACAATTATGATAACACAATTTTCAACATTTGATAAACATATTAAAAGCATGTTTTATAATTTATTTAAGTTTTTTTCTATACTGAAACAATTTCATATAACTTGAGTCAAATGTGAATAAATAAGCACTAAACTCGAAAATAATCTATTAGTTGCAGTGTCTCTTACATGAAACACTCATTTACTTAAAACATAGCGAGCAGAGGATTAAACTAAAATTCAGTACTAAAGTTGTTTTGCTTTGTTTTTCAAATAGTTGTATTATGCCTTATTTGAGAGTTAAGTCAACTTCACTTATACGCTATACTATAATGTATTTGTGTGTTGGGACGCGGAAATAAGTACTAGAATATACTTAAAATACTTGTCTACAAAACCATATCTGCATCACATCAACTTTCAATATTACTCTGCACTTCACAAGTAATTAAAACAGTTTCTAATTAAAAGTACATCATTTATTGGATTGAAAAATGAGTTCAATTGTTTAGAAAAACCGTACTGTACTGAACCCAATTATAAACATTGAGTTTGATGTTAACTTTTTGACTGAATGATTCCGATCGCATACTTTCTTAAGTCAGTAACTCATACGAGCCGTTAATAAAAACAGAACTTCCAGTAGACAAATAGAGTTAGTTAAAGACATTTGGTTTACATTTGGATATTAACTAGAATTAACCCCGACGTACATAAATAAAACTGCAAAATGCTTAGCTTAACATTATTTTTGATTTGCGTCATTGCCAAGTGTTTAAGCAATAGTGGGCTTTGAGAGAGAGCTCAATGTAAAAAAGACAATTGGTTTTGTGTATAAATTGGTTTAGTGTATGAATTGCTTTCACTGTATATGAAGGGTTTTACGGTCTCTCTAAAGCAAATACTGAAAATTACTATAATAATTGGGCACAATTTATATGCCTTTCTAAATCCATAATGTCTTACTCTATGCTCTATTTTCAAGTTTTACATCTTATTTTATATTTATTTTCGGAGCCAATCCTAATTTTAAGCAATTCTGTAATTTTAAGCATGACAGAATGCCAACATGTGGTCCACTTAACGTATTATTATTGGCCAATACATACACTCCAACTTTTATAATCACTTTCTTCTCTATTCTAAATATATTAATAGATTTTTATATTTGCATTTATTACTTTAAAAAGTTTATTCTCAAGTTTTCAACAGTGGCAGAGCAGAGCTGGCTGTCAACTACAAGTCAATATGGTTCTGTGGGATGGAACAACAATACTTCATCTTTTCAAATGTGTTAGGTTTCGAGTAAACTTTCGTTTCAGTTCAAAGCAATACAATAATAAAAATTGCGTCTAAACTGAGTAAAGCACCTGAAGATACATTGAAATAAACGGTAAAATCTCTTATAATAATAATTAATGTTTTGATTAGAAGGGAAACATTTATATTAAGATTAGTTCATCAATAGATTACTCTAGAGGAAAAATTGAGGGTTCAGTTCGTTAGCTAATCCGTTGGTTTAGTGGCAAAAAGCATAACATTATTTGACAGCATGTAAGGATCAGTTGTTGTCTTCAAAGACAGATATATATACTTTTGCAGCCAACTCAGTTTAAGTTATAATGTTATATATTTTTCCCTCAGAGTTCTGCTTCTGCAAATCCGTCGCTGTTCGGTTCATGGTCTATGTCTTCAGCTAACTGTATCTCTTGGGTCTGACACCAATGTCAATAAAGACTGTTTTGTCTTATTTGTTCTTTCCTTATATGATGGAAGAAAAATATCATATTTTACATTATAGGGTAAATATTACAACTGATGTAAGTTAGCTTTTTATTGCCATAATATATATGATAACTTGTTTTATTGACAATTCAAACTAACTTAACCATAAATGCAATTCCTGACAATTAATTAGGACACCGGTGTTGGAGACTGAGTTTCCGAGGAAAAGGCTTGACAGCAACCGATGGTCTGATAAGAATTTATGCATTTTGTCAGTCTCTTCTCACTGTTTATATGTATATTACATAATATATATACAGTATTTGCGAAACATTCATTACGCTGTACTCCTAAGCGATGCAAAGAAATAGACTAAAAATAGATCATTTAAAGAACCTCAGAAGACACCAGATCTGCATTATTTCTGCTCTCATCAACTCACATAACACTACACTTTAAATCTGATACTATCGAGTCAGATATTCCAACTTTTCCTCAACTAAGCCCAAAAACACAATGCTTTCAAAATTTTCACATCACTGCTCAGGTATTGATACAGTTTGAACATCTATTTTAGAAATTATAAATTCCTAGGCAAACAATAGCTTTACTTTTGGATTTCATTCAATTTTCTCTATTTGAAACTTGAAATTTTACAAATCTCTTAGAGTCTTTTATTTCCTAAACTCATTTTTATAGCTATTGATTGACAATTGATTTTCAAACCTTTTGGTTATTTCAGTATTTACTTGAATTTGTTGTTCGCACTTGAAACGGCAAAATATTGTCGACAACTCACCAGTCATTACTATTTAAATGACAAGATATTACTGTCGCTGAAAGAAACGCAACTAAACTTTTAGTATTAACTTATCATAATTTGCTGTCACACTCTATCTATGATTCTTTTGCCAAAACTTGACGTCAAGTCAATATTATTTCATATTTATGATAAAAAAGGTGTTTAACTTAGTAAAAACAGACTAAATTTATATGAATGGTATTTTAGTTTTGACTTCCTCGTTGTAATTGATGAGTGTTTTTAGCTTTTACTGTAATTCAATTTGAAAAATTGAAGACTTGTTTTAGTCGACAATTATTTTGATTATTTGCTTTTGACAACATTTAATAGGCATAATATTCGTAAAGAGTTTTCAAAGGAATAACTTATGTGAAAGAGAATGTTGACAACTAAAATTGTCATTGTGAAATTATTACTTCTTCATTCAAACAGATATCTTAACAGAAGCTACAAATAGTTTAGATTTAATGTAAATTTCAGATAAACTTCTGATATACTATTTTGAGAATATAGAACAGTATTAAGCAGTTTATTATCAAATATAGCTTAGAGTAAAAATAATTGTGCCAAATCAGTATAAACCAAATGAAGACATACTCGATTCGCATATTCTGATCAAAGACAGTGATCACAACCGGAACATCTACTTATCCAACATCTTGGCATGAAGTAATGCAAGAGGTTTTATTTAAAGTTCAAACAGTTCATATTGACTGAACCAAATGAAACAATATATTCTAGTTTTGATTGTTTCGTGTTTCGATTATCACTACGAGTGAGAGCAAATGTCTCAAAAGTATAAAAGCAGGCAACCATTCAATTTATAGTATTTTGGATATCATAATTCATTCAAACTATTCGATGACATAAATCAAGTTTATCTTAAGAGAAAGTTTTAGCCCAAGTTGTCATAATTAATTAATTTGTTGCGATTCAATTTTCACTCCACTTGCTCTATAAATAAATATTTGATGCCTAGAAATGATCTTCAGTTTGATAACTGTCAAAGATATCAAATTTGGATCATTAATATTTTTAGCTCTAAAGACTTACTTATTGAGTAGTGGCAACTTTGCATTCATTGTTCATATGCTTATATTCAGTGAACATTTCGTTCCAATGTTTTAATCATAACCGAAAGTAATCATTGATAAACAACTGTATAAATGATAAAACTTGAAATCTAAATTTCAAAAATACTTGAAAAAGCAAGTTAATCAGCGCAATAATATCATTAGCAACACATAAAAATACTTTAAAATGCTTTAATTCAAATTAGTCCATTTCATTATAATGTTGAATGATCTTTTTTGAAAGACATTCACTTTTGAGGTCATCTCTTTATTTAAATTAAACGTTATTATCCTGCTACCAGTCAAGTGAATCTAAGTCGAGTCAGGTCAATTGCGCTAAAATTATTTTACAGCTCTTAAGCATATTATATATATTATAAGAGGTTTGCATAAACTGTTTGAAGAACATTCTAGTGATTCAAATGAGTAAAACAAGCTCTTTCTCAACACAATTGTACAGAAGCATTAAAAGTACTACACTTTTAAGTTTAAGTTCAATTAAGATTGAGATAAATAATTGCATTGTCTTTATTTTGTTTGTAACTCTGGTTTGTCTCAAGTATTATTAAGTCATAAGCTGATCATCGCGTAATTCTTAGCTCAAGCTCTACTTAACACAAGTTTAGTATTAAATATCTTACAAACAGATTAGTATTTTGGTAGTCAGCTAGCATTAAGTTTTGTTTTTTTATCATTTAAAAGACTTCCATCTGTTTAAAGAACATTTTGCGATTTCATTGCATTTAGGATGGTATAATACAAGATTAATAAAATAGTACTTCGAATAACTTTACCAAATGAGACAATATGACAAGATTGATATACATTAAAATTGCGTAAAATCATTCATTTTATTCACTCATGTTTGTATTTTCATTTTTACACATTCACATTTTGTATGATTAGTCATGGTTATATTTTCAACCAAGGTAGTTTTATACGATTTTGTGAAAAAATAGATGGAAACTTTTTGAGTGTCAGTGGCAACGCAGCTATCGGATGGATTCTTACAACAACCCGAGCGGTTACTACACCGATAAAGTATTGTAGCGCGTGGTGTAAACATCTTCGTTTGATTAGAGGACGGATAAACCAATTCAGGTTTAGGTTGACCACACTTTCCAAATTGATCAACTTGATCCATATTTTTTCGGGCTAATTTGCCAAGTTCTGCTCTTTGATCTTTTTCGCTCGAAGACAAGCACGTTATCAAATAAATCGCACATGATATAACAAAAGCCAAAGTAAGTATTTTCAACATTTTTAGCAATCAACTGTCAGTTCTTATTTTTTTTCAGAGGAAGGATACATCTGGGAGGAGAATAATAAAATAGTAGTAAAATAATTATAAAATAGATTTTGAATAAAAAGCTATCTAATTGTCGGGAAGGAAAGTGTGTTTGGTTTTATTAGTTACGTAACAAACATGTCTGCTAACGTATGCACAAGATTATCACTCTATGTAACAAGAAATCCAATGGTCAATTTCAGAAAATCACATCAGACTGATTTGCGTCCTTTCAACATTGGCTTTTAGTCAATAAATAGCTGCTATTATTGTTGTTGATAGTAAGTCGATCAAATTATTGTTCAGAAACTGTATTGAACAATTGAGGTCAAAAACTCTCAAGAATATGAAACTTTTTTAATTTAAAACATTGAAAGGGAAAAGCGTTGCACTCAATTCTCATCCAAGAATATTTCTCAATAAATATGCAAAAGTTTATTCAGATCTTAAAAGTACTTCTTCTGAAAAAATGAGATCATAATTTTCTGTTGGAAGAACCACCAAATATCGTAAAATGTGTGGAAACCCTGTTCGACACACACTCATATCCTGATTGCCAAAATGATTATACTTTATTTGAATAAGAAATAAACTAAACTCAATAAATATTATAATAGCCAAAAACACAATAACTGGTGAAGAATCTAAACAAGTATTAAATATGATACCCCACTCGCAACTAGCTATACACTTATTGTCATTAAATATAAGTCTCAAAATGAATGAAGTCCAACTTTAGTAAACTGGACCTGAAAGGTATTTTTTAAAACAAATGTCTTGCTTATTCAAGTTTTTAAGCAGTAGTTGAGTAAAACTTTCTTAGTTTTAAATGTTTTATTGAACAAATTTGATCTAAGAAAAGTAGAACTGATTTTAATTGGCAAATTCGTATTTCACTTATACTCAAATTGATTGTCAGCTATCTAGTTTTTATATATATTTTCATATTTTTCAGTTTAGTTTATTTTTCCTTTCGAGGCAATCATTTTGACAATAAGGTCAAATAGGGTTTCATCAATTTGTTTTTCTAGATTTATCTTATCAAGATTTTCAAATGTAGTCGTTCTCTTTCAAGTTTTGCCCTCAAATTAAAGATTAGAAAGGATTAGAAAAGATATTAATATTGGTTACGATTTAACCTTCAAAATGGATTTCCATTTTGCTTTGTCTATAAGTTTTGCCACTTGATTAGACTTCGATCGGAGATCAAACTGACGATAATTATTAAAGAATTTCATTTCGCAGGTGTTCAAATGTTTTGACAGCCTTTAAGAACTGCTTAAAACCGCTCAGTCTTTCCATTGTTTAATTAAACGGCGAAAAGTGTGATTCCATATGACTCAAATATTTCTGAATATTTAATAGAATTGCGTTTAAAACAAAAATAATCGTCGATTATAAATTTTATTTTAAAAATGTTGAAAGTTTCCATTTATTTATTTATTGTTGTAATTAAATTACTTATTTGTGATTCATTAAGTGAAAGCAACTTTGATTCTAATGAATGTTTTAAAAGAGTTCATCGTAGTTGTAATCATGAGACAAGTTTTACGTATGAAGAAATAGAAAACGCGACAATTTATATACAACAAAGATTTTCCAAAACAAATCCAATAAGAAGCCCGTGCGCTAAACTTCGTATCAGAAAAGACATTAAATGCTTATCAGAAAGTGAGCTGCACGATTTAATCGATGTTTTTAAAAAGCTTTATGAGAATGGAGTGGTCGACAAATTTTCATACATTCACGCGACTCACTGGCCAGCGGCACATAAGTTCAGCGAAGGTCTCAATTGGCATCGATGGTTTATAAACGAGTTTGAGAAAGAAATGATTGAAGTGAATCCATCGGTAACGTTGCCGTATTGGGATTTCATCAGTGAATTCTCAGCACCAGAGAAAAGCATTATTTGGGATTATTTCGGACACGCCGGCAATAAACACCAAAATTTTTGTGTTATGGACGGACCCTTCGCTAATCAAACTGTCAACTATCCAAACACTCATTGTTTAAAACGGGAGTGGAATCAAGATGGAACAATAACTCCATGGGAGTCATCGGAATGGATGACTGCTATCAATCAGATCGGAATTGTGCCTCGATTCATCATTCCAGAGCTAACTGCACTTTTAAAATATTCATCCAAAACAGATCTTCTAAAGCTTACAAGAAGTGTTATATCGTTATTGAAGACAATCGACCCAATGACTAAACCTTGGCCTCAGTTTGGTGTTTTATTAGCATTTACTGCACATTTCAAAACGCATTTGTCTTTAGGAGGATTCAATGGAGACCTTGGCAATACATTCGGTACAAACGACCCTTTATTCTATCTGTTTCATCAATTTCAAGCTGATTATTCATTGTTAAAATGGCAGTTGACTGATGACAAAAATTTGGTGCCTAACAGTTATGATTTGGGAATTAGACTCAATTGGGATACGCAACAAATTTTCATCACTGATATTGAAAATGATTATCTAACTTATTATAGAAATGTCAAAGTTAAAGAGTCTTTTCAAGTTGGATTTGGTGAGCTTTGCTATATTCACGACCGATTAATTAAACCTATCAATCAAATCATCAGGGATGAAAAAAGACAACTTCCAACAGCAGTCCAAAGACTGAAGTCTTCATTGCCTTTCAAGTTATTTAAGCGTTATTTTCCAAAATTTGCTTTATATCCAGATAGAGTCACATTTTTTGATTATGTTTTACCGGAAGTTGGAGACTGCAATCCCGAAAAAGTGGATGGCGTTTGCAATAAAATGCCATTAGCTCAAAGATTTACAGATTCGAAGGCTGGATTAAGGCAATGGAATAGTTTTATCTATAGTGCAAACTTCAACATAACGTCCAATGTATTAGCAGCTGAAGACACTTATTATGAGTTTATGAACGATTTATACAAATATAATTATTGTTCTCCTTATGCGTAAATTTTTCATTATCATTAGGTATCATCAAATTCTGAAAATTTGTATTCAAAAATAAGGAATATCCTCAAAAGTTTGTTCTTCGAATTTTGAACTATAAAATGTAAATTTGTCTTAAATATAACTTTAGATGATATTGAATACAATTTGAATGTTGGCGAAATGATAAGTAAATTTATTGGGTTTTGATAAGTGGCGCTACACTCTTAATAACTTTTTAAAATAGACTTATGTAACATAAGCACATTTGCGTATTAAACTCTTATTATTTGAGCCAAAAGTTTAAAGAGAAGGCTTTCTATTCTGAGATATATTCAAAGGATAGGAAGTTATATTTGCTTAAGATTTAGTGTTGAGTTAGAACAGGGCAAGTAGAAAGTCAATCATGAGTGAAGAGTGATTCTACAGATGCTATAACTCTAACTTTTGTTTGTGTGTCACTGTGTCGTTACTTTTTACTGCTAATTATGGTACAATTTCGTTTCTGGACTTTTGCTTTATTGTGCTCTTATATTTTGTTAATCACTCTTGATAATTGTAAGTCATTTTAGTTTTATATTTGCAATTTAAATCATTGTTTTAATCATGATTTGTTATATTTTGAACTTGGATTCTTTAGTATTCATTTGGGAACATGTATTAGACTTTAATTATAAACTGCATAATCAGTGTTTCTAAAGTTGCTTAAATGAGTTGAATTTTTGATAAAAACCAACTTTAAACATGGGAAAGATCGAAATGATTAAATCGTGTAACAATAGTTGATTAGCTGTTAAGTGCGACATTATATCAATCATATTAGAGAGTCTCATATTCTTATAAGGTTAGAGAGAGTACTGAAAGAAAGGTATTCTAAAGCACTTCATGCTTAAATCGTTTTGATTCTAAGTATAGCACATAGACTCCTAACTCAATGACATGGACTCTATATCTCTCTAAAAATAGACCTTTACTGACAAGTAGCAAATCTTCAATGCTCAAAAACACTTAATTGTTATAAAAATTGATGTAAAGGTTATACATTCTTATCTCTAAATAAATTAGTCTTTATATTGTCTGCTAGAAATTTCACATGTTCAGGGCGTTTAAAATGACTGATTAAATCTAATTATAGTCTTTACTTACAAAATTAGATAATTGCAAAGTTTAAGGAACACTAAATTGTAGAGAACGTAAAAATTTGTCAAATTTTGAAAAATAACGAATAAAATATTCTCTCATTATATTGTTTAATTAGATGAAGGAAGCATTATAAAGTTGATTATAATGATTGTAGAATTGTCAAAATAGGGCTCACTATAATAAGATTGGCTCGTAATCACTTTCAAAATGACAATTAGGCTCTATTATCGGGTTTCGTTAATGATTCATTGCAATCATTTTCATTTTCTAAACAATTCTAAATTTAAAGTTCATAAGTAATTCAATTCTAACTACTTTTGTTAGTACAACATTTTTTATTAGTTTAAATTATGATTTGGACGCATTACAAGATTTGTGCATCAAATTTATGTTCTTTTGATGTTTGTGATGTTTGTGTTGAATTAGATTATAGTTACACGACCACTAACGATGAGCCATCTTGATAAATTGACATTTCAAATACTTAGAGGTTAAGTGTGGGCTTCTCATATGCTGATTTGTAGATAAACAAATCATTAGTCATCCGATCAGCTTGAAAATTTTCTATTGATAAACTTTGTATTATTTTGAATTTCTTTTTTCTATAAAATATCATGGATTTGATTCCAATTTGAACAAATTTAGTAGAACCATCAACTCATTTGTTCTCAAGATATTCACAAAAATAAAAATAAAAATAATTACCAAGAAAAATTCACTGAATAATTATTGTGTTGAACGTCCAGCTTAACCTTTAGATTTCTGTTTATTAGAGCTGAAAGTGAGTTTATCTAAATTTTTATTAATATTAGTCATTAGTTGAGTTGATCCTTGTTAAATACTTTTATCTCAATTTGAAAGTTATACGATAGTCAATTAGTTGACCAGTTTTGTCGCATAATGTTTCTTAAAATTTTTATATGAATCTCATATACATTATGTAATTCAAATCTAACATATTTGTAATGATTAAGGACAACTTGTATTTAAAAACGCAAAAACTAACTAATTCAAAACTAACCCACATTACAAAAATAACTTTTGAACTTGTGAAGCAAACTATTTGGCATAAATCGGTTATTCGCCTGCAATCATACTTTGTTGTAATGCTCTGAAGCTATCATAAAAGTTAATTGTAAGCTAATTGATAAAAATCTCATTTTCAGATTTTCAATTTAAAAGCGTTGAAGATTGTCTGAAATGAGTTAATTGTGAATCTTTTAATAGTAACTTCTTTTAACAATTGTTAAGAATCGTCTGAGTTTGATGAATGCAAAAACTTATTATAGAATAGAAAAAGTTGCCAATTTGTGAAGCATTCAGAATATGTGATCCACTTATTTATATATGTTGTACGATAATCAACAGGTTCTGTCAATGGATTAGAGAGAAAAGAGAAAAAAGCAGAAGTAACTAAAGCTAAGTGTAAGGAACACGTCGACGAAGCGTTGAGACAATATTGGGAGCACGGTATATGTCACATATTAGGAGACTATCTTTTAAATAACACTATTAGTTTTTTATACCCTTATAACATAGTGTGTTATGCCATCAATTGTGCTCATAGAATCAAACTTTTCTATATTTTATCTCATTAAAGGTAACAAGTTAGGAAAACTTTACACGATACTTAACCTCTTTAAATTCATTTTAGTTTACAAGCTTTTAAAGACTGTTTTAACAGATATTCTATCACATGATATGTAGAAAAGGGTGGAACTGGTCGAAAAGAGGATGATAACGACGATGACAATCGTCAATCGATAGAAAGTAATAATGATGATGACGACGACGACGATGGCGATGACAATACTGATAGCAAGCAAGATTCTGCATGTGATGATGAAAATGATGAAAAAGACGATGAGGAAAGTGGTCAAAAAGATGATGACAATGACGATGATAACGAAAGCGAAGAAAAAGATGAACGAAAAAGTGAAGAAAGGGCTGAATCAAAAGAAGATGAAGATAAAGATGACGATGGAGACGAGCAAAAGGACTCAGAAGAAGATAAAAGTGATGATAAAGATGACGATAAAGATGATGACAAAGATGACGATAAAGATGATGATAAAGATGGCGATAGCAAAGATTCAGAAGAAGCAAAGGATAAATTAGAAAAATCTAAGCAAAAGGAGAGAAAAAGTATTGGAAAGTCGAAGGAAGAAGATGACGATGACAGTAACGAAGACAAGAATAAGAGTGAAGAGAAAGACGACGACGATAAAGGTGACGATTCAGATAACAAAACAGATGATAACGATGACGACGACGACAAAGACGACAAAGACGATGACGACAATAGCTCAGAGGCGCAGAAACATGAACACAGATCGAGAACTCATATCGACGACATTCTAAGGGTTTATGAAATTGGATCGCAAGAAGTACTATTTGTTGCTTGAAATATTAAATAATTTAGTTTTAACTGTTGGTCTCTATTTGAATAAAGGATACGACAGAGCAAAACTTGATTTTATCAATATTCCGTGAACTGAAAAGGATTTATGAATCAACTGTTAAACCGTTAGAAATGATTTACAAATATCGACACATTACTACTAGGCTTATCACGTAATTTCAAATCTGTCCAGTACTAGACAAACACCAGTTATTAGTAATTGATAAAGATTTTAATTTTCCAGAGACGCAGAAATATTCGCCAAACCAATGGTATTATTCTTAGGAGGAAAATCGACTGGAAAGACATCTTTAGCTAATTACTTGTTGGGTATCGATTCGACTCCGTGGCAGCTCAAAACTGGTATCAAATTTCAGTCAGTTTGCTTTTGAAAAAACTTCTAAATATTGTTTGTTTAAATCTGTCTAAAATGAAAGGTTTGACTAATACTTATCCACGTTTCACAATATTGAGTTATGGCGAGAACTATACAAAACTAAGTCCCACTGAATTGTCTGCTGATTTCGCATTTTCAAGCCTTCAACAATTCGGGCAACAATTTCTTGAACAATACATTGAAGCACATCGTTTGCCAATCAATATACTGCAAAAAGTTTGATTTCATTCATATTTTAGATGAATGCAAAATTGAAAAAGCAAAACAAACATTTCTCAATTGATTCTTTGCTATTTATTTGTTTAGATGACAATTATTGATAGTCCAGGACTTGTTGATTTGATAACAAAAGGTGGTACAACTCAACAAGCGATAGATAACGATGTCTACCAATGGTTTATAGGTACATATTTGTTTATTAATAATAAATGAAAATATCTAAATGAAAATTCATTTTTAGATAGAAGTGATGTGATATATATAGTAATAGATGTGAGTCAACTGCATCTCTCACACCAACTTAAAACACTTATTGAACAATTGAGAGGTAAAATCATAAATATACTGATCGAATAACAGCTTTAACAAAACTTTTATATATATTTTCTTTTATATCTCCTTTGAAAAGGACGTGATGTTAGGTTTATAATTAGCAAATCAGATATCGTCTCACATTCTCAAATCATTACACTTATTGGACAACTCTTATGGATTTTATCTCCGATAATGCCTTCAGAACGACCGCCTCAGGTTTACGCTCTGACGAGTACGTAATTGAAGCAATTGGAAATGCATTCACTAATTTTCAAATAAATGTTGTTATTTAGCTGTTCCTCAAGACGTCTACGATGCATTTCTTGATGATCAAGAAGTGGGATGGCTTAAAGATTTGTCCGATCAGATAAGTGGCATTTCACGCATTGAGTCACGAATCGCAGCACTTCGTCGACATGCAGTTCGTGTCCGTAATCACGCAAAATTGATTGATTGCTATTTGGCCACATTTTACAAAAATAAAGGCATTTTCACATTTGGTGCGAGTTCTCGTTCATTGGCTGCTGATATCACTGAAAATCCTCATCAATACAGAATATACAGCGGTGCTGTTGCAGGACAACTACAAAATGTTTCCCGATATGATTTGCCCGATCCTGGAGTTTATCGAGAGTTCTTTAGGTTAGTTATGGACTTTGTTCGAATTCGAATGTAGCCTTACAATTAAGTGCCAAAGTATAGCACTGATTAAAAATTGAATTTTTATGTGCATGCTTTCATATTCACAAGTTTCACTCTATTGTTAAGGTTTGAAACATAATTGATTTGATTTATAAAAATTCAATTCCTTCTGTCTACAGAGTTCAAGTTGAATATAGTTTTGTTATTTTCCATACTCTCATACAATATTTCTTCAATAATTGTTTTGTTTTTAATTGCAGGTCCAATCCTTTAATTGATTTCAAGCCATTAACATCCACCTGCTCTTATTTCAGAGGATGTCCTATCGACAAATTAGATATTGCTATTGCTTATCAACTGCCAGAACTTGTAGGAAAATATAAAAAATTAACTCAAATGCAACCAAATGTATAGCTTTGTTTTAAGATTATTAGTTTTATTTTAAACTCAAAATCACGAAAAATTCAAATAAAACTTTGTTTCTGTTGTCTAATTGTATCTATAAATGTTCTTAAAGTTAGAGTGAGTGTGTATGCAATTCATATTATTTGGATCAGTCGCCTTTTTATTTAGGTTCTAAGCCAAGTTTTTTACTTTGAAAATTTCGGAATTTGGAAAATGTGTTGAAGGCTCTAGACAAAACTTGAAACTTAATAAAACTATCAAATTTTCAAACTCCAGAAATATCTAAAGTAGTCATTTAGTCTAAGTCAAGTTTATGGGCAATTTCTTGTTATCTGTGATAACAGACGTTCAAAGGATATGATCCAGTAGCATTCATTAGTAAATGTTGGCCACCATAATGAATAGTTGCCTATTAAGGTTAATTAATAAAATTAAATGATCGTTTCACTATCTATTTCCTCATTTATTAATACTTTGTCTGTCGCATTATCTTTCTTATATTTGAACAGGAAGAAATGGTTGGTTGAAAATCAAAAGGTTCTAGTATGGAATCTACCATGTATTGTTGCAAATGACACTCATGTTACTTGAGGTTAAAGTTAGCTGACACTGATCGTAGCAGGCATAATTTAAACTTACATTTATAAAGTTTTCAAAATTAGAGTGCAGTAAATCTAGTGTTAAATATGGTTCATGTGTTAGCCATCACTTGATTCGAAATTAACAGTGATTCATTCGTAACAGTATGGGTCATAATATTTATTTAGTTTCAGAAGGCTAACGAACATCAACTGATTTTCCTATTAATTGACCATAAGATATTTGAAAATTTTTACAGATACCGATTATCTCACTAGAAATCGTTGTGAACCTAATCCACCACTCGATCTGAGACTAATTGATCACTCGCAACTCCAACTTATTCATGTATGTCGATCATTAAAATGTGACTGTTGTTGTTGTCCATGTTGTTTACAAGTTATTAGTTATAATTATGTGGTTAACCATTTACGGAGAATAATATGATCTCTTCCAATTCGAATATGTAATATTAAAATTGTTTTGACTTCAACTACAAACATGAATCACTTTCTAATTAATTGTAAGCTTCATCTTAATGCTTGTAACTAATATTAAAAGTAAGTTAATATTGAAGCTCCTCCTGGAACCATAATTGGATACGTTGTATAAGACTGGAGTTGTTTGGCTCTCAAATATTATATCGAGAACTCTGCCAGAGATTCAGTGTTTTGCATAGAAGATCCCATTTGTACTTATAGCGCATTCTGTGATCACATCAATTCTGATGCGTTAGCAAAGATCAAGCTATTACATTTGAAACAATAACAAAACAATAGTCAGCAATTGTTCGCCAAGTCTATATTGATGTGCATTTTTGGTGTTGGTTATCCAATGGATAGAGACATAAATATGAAAGTGTCTTTTGGAAGCAACTTTCTAATTGTAAAATTGCATATTACTTCATGAAATATAAACTTGTTTTAATCATTTGTTTGAAGGACTTGATATTTTTCTAAAAGAATCAAAATAGAGAGACAGACGTGGAATGATAGAACAGAGGTTTCTTCAATAACTTATGGGCCTGACTAGAGTAGTAGCATTTATTTACTCCTTATATTAATATTATCACTTATAACAAGTATATTTTAGTTTTGCTTAATTCCAGCAATTAGGTATTAGGCTTTCAGTCTACTTTATACTAAATCTTATATTAAATTAAATCATTTAATAAATTCAGATTTTCTCATAGAAAAATCTTGTTTATCAATACTTGAAACTAACTAATTTTTCCCATCAGTTAATCCAAAAATTTTAATTTGAAATGCAATTTGATTCCTATAATTTCTAACACCACTGATTTTTAAAACTTAAGGCCTGTATGCACACTCGTATATAAACCCAGTTTAAGTTTAAACTAGGTCTAAGTTTTGAGTATACACAATTTTTTATGCATACTCAAAATTTAGACCTAGTTTAAATTTAAACCGAGTTTAAATACGAGTGTGCATACGAGCCTAAGATTTTTAATGTTTGAGATTAGCGCTAATTTTTTTAAATTAAAATTCTATCAGTTATTTATCAAAGCTGTAATCCTGCTCTATAATTTAGTCCTTTTTATCGTATTGCATATCATTGTTTATTGTACTGTTGACAGTGTTGAATAGTTACGTATTATTTGAAATAGTTGACACGCTGTATAGAGAATAACATGTGCTAACTTTTTATCGTTGTTTTGGTTCTGGAATTGTTGTAATCAAAATTTAAAGTTTAGTTATGTTGAGAAAATTATCTCAAACTATTAACTATGAAAAAGTTTGTAAAATCAATAAATTATTTAACAATTATTTCTTTTCCAAAGCTAGTCATCAAAAAGTAAATAATAGCTATAATGATATTCAAAATAAAAATAGTAGTGAAAACAGCGATTTAAATGAATTCGTGACCCGAAGTCATACTTGCGGTCAACTATCGGAACTAAATGTTGGCCAGAGAGTCACACTTTGTGGTTGGATTCAACACCAGAGATTAGGAAAATTCGTTACTTTAAGAGATTCTTATGGAGTGACACAACTTTATATTGATAATAGTAACAAACAACTACAGAAAAAGTTATCGAAGTTATCAGCCGAATCGGTTATAGAGGTTTGTGGTACTGTCTCAAGAAGACCTGATAAAGATATTAATCCAAAACTTAAAACTGGAACTATTGAAGTAATTGTTGATGAGGTGAAAGCTTGCAATGAATGTCGAAACGATATTCCATTTACTATAAGAGATTATAGTAATGTTAATGAGAAAACAAGACTTCAGTTCCGTTACATTGACTTAAGGCATGAAAGAATGCAACTTAATCTTAGACTTAGATCTCAGGTTATTATGAAAATGAGAAAATTCTTGGCTGATGAGTATGGCTTCGTTGAAGTCGAAACACCAACGCTTTTCAAGAAGACTCCCGGAGTAGGCATTCACTTATTATATTAACTGTTTAGTTGAATGTACTTAAAAAAACCTAAAATTGCATTCATTTGGCTTATCCTAATTCCTTTTTATCAAAGGGAGCTCAAGAGTTTGTAGTTCCGACACAATTTCCCGATAGTTTTTATAGTCTTGTTCAAAGTCCACAACAATTCAAACAATTACTAATGATTGGTGCAATCGATCGATACTTTCAAATCGCCCGATGTTACCGCGATGAAGGAACACGACCTGATAGACAGCCAGAATTCACTCAAGTTTGTTGACGATTATATGCTATATGCCTTTTCTATAATAGTAATGATATTTTAGTTGGATATAGAAATGTCGTTCACAACAGCAGATGGAATAATGTCTCTGATCGAAGAGTTGATCAAATATTGCTGGCCTTTTGATGATAAGAATATAACGATACCATTTCAACGTATGAAATACGCTGACGCTATGAAAGATTACGGATCTGATAAACCAGACTTGAGGTCTGATATAAAGGTATTTCAGCTTGATTTCATTTTTTCATTTTCTAAATGCATTGCATTAAAACTTATGAAATTTTTGTTATCTAGCTTAAAGAAATCACTGAAATCAATAATCAAGATTTAAGTGGAGTCGATACTCCAGTTGCTAATCAGTGTTGTGTAACTCTAGTCATTCCTGAATGTTCCGTAAGTGAACTTGCATTCAAGAGCAAGAAATGAATTGCTGGCAATTGAATTCAATTAAATTATTTTGTTAGGCAGAAGTTTGTGAGAAGATTAAGTCTTTAGTTGAAGAGCTTTCAACCATTCAGAAACAGTTGAAATTTAAAGGAAAACTATTTCATACAGAAATCAGTAAACAATCGAACTGCAAATCAATCGCTGGTTTAAGCGAACTCTTGAAAGAAAAGATAGCAAATGAATGTTCATTGAGAGATAATGATTTTCTATGGGTTGCCATCGGAGATAAGAATGATGTGGTAATCATTTGGATTCACTTCAAAACTTTGATCTCTGCTTATAATTTACCTTCAATTTGTTTTACAATTTGTTTTTAAGTATCGATTAATGGGTAGAATTCGAGCCGATTGTGTCAAAATGATAGAAGAATCGAGAGAATTAAATGGTGAAGACCATAAGTTATCATTTGTATGGATTGTAGATTTTCCCCTATTTCTACCTAAAGAAGATACAGGAATGTTAGAGTCATCTCACCATCCGTTCACTGCTCCTAAACCTGAAGACTATCAACTTTTATATTCTGATCCAAGTCAAGTATTGGGGCAACATTTTGATTTAGTACTTAATGGCCAAGAAGTTGGTGGTGGATCAATTAGAATACATGATCACGAAATGCAAGAATTCGTGCTGAAGAATATTCTCAAAGAAGATGTCGATTCGATGCAATATTTTTTAGATGCCTTAAGAAGTGGTTGTCCACCACATGGAGGAATAGCTTTAGGCTTAGATAGACTTATATCTATTATGTGTAGAACTGATTCGATTCGTGATGTTATGGCGTTTCCGAAGTCAGCGCATGGAAAAGACTTGATGGCAGGCTCTCCGACTGCCATTCCTGATAGTGTTAAAAAGTTGTACAATTTAAAGTGAATTCCATTCAATTAATAGGCTTTTAGTTAAGCTCGCCGACAGTCCAATGAATATATTTAATAAAGCAAAGCTTGATTCATCAAATTTCGCAAGGTTTTGATGTAATTTACAAGCAGTAATAAAATTTTTAATAATTTTACCATACACTTTTACTCTATCTGAAAAGAATTTATACCACCAGTTAAATTGTTTTATTGCCACAATATTTAAAATGTCATATATCGAGCATTTCATACATTTATATACGATATTCAGCGAATTTATGTTTTAAAAGGGTCTAAATTTGCAATTAGGTGTCAGATATCTGTTTATTAAATCGATAAACAGGGGTTTTCGAGAAGTGCGTACTAATGGATTGGTTTAAACAAGTGGTAATCATAAGTGCTATGGAACACTTTTGATCTACAGGTAGATTGCCCTTGACTGAGCACATGACTTGTACTGTTCAATATGCAAGTGTTCCGTCTACTTGGTGAATACTACATGAAGAGTTATACGATTGTGCGTTTGTTTACGATTCGCCATCTCTGTTATGACCAAAAGCGTTGCTCTAAAGCACAGTAACAGTCAAAAAGAATAGAGTTTTGATCTAATCATTATCGCAGTTAACCATAAGTTATACGAGTTTTGTTATTTTTGCCGTTTATATGTAATAATTATTAAATTTGACGAATAGATGCTCTCGTTTCTTACTCTAAAGTACTGTTAAACTCTCCGAAAAGATTGATTTATATATATTAAGAGATTGTTTAATAGGTTTAATACAATTTGAAAATGCATTCTTTTGACAACTACTCAAATCAGATTTGACTTCAATTATATATTTGACTGAGTTTCCAATTATTAAATATTAATTAATAGTCTCTAATAAAATGAAAAAATCTCAACATTTTATATGAAACTGTTTTAACTTGAAATTAATAATGTTTTCCATGCGTTAAGTTTTAATTGAAGCCAATCAGAAATAAAGGTTTAAAACTTACTTAATTTAACAAAATAGTATTGATTTTTCACAGTACGACATAGACTTGATTTGAATGCAAACAGCAATTTACTAGATTGAAATTAATCTATTTTCAGGTGATGTTTGTTCCTAAAAAAGTTGCTGAAAGAAAAGAGTTGCTGACACCGCCAAACAGTCCAAATGAGAAGACATCGATTGAATCGGTAGAGGCGAGTCCTAAACCGGGACACGCCAAGAGGATAAATTCGGCAGAAGGTGCTGGCGATCGTCTCTCTCATTCGCCACAACACCAATACTTACGTCAGTCATCATCAGCTCCGATCACTTATCCGGCTAAGCCGTCATCAAAAACGTCTCGCTCTATAGATCCAGCAGATCGAGAATGTTTGGAACGATTTCTCAACATAAATGCTCGTCATATCACTGATGGTCAAGGAGTTGTTGGTGGCGTTCTACTTGTCACTCCCAATGCCATTATGTTTGATCCAAACGTTTCTGACCCGTTAGTTATAGAACATGGAGCAGAAGCTTACGGCGTAACAGTACCGATGGAAATGATTTTGAAGACTGCGTTGTACTCAGATATCGCTCATATGCGAGTAAAGCACGCGCCCGAAGCAGCGCCTTCCGCTCCAAGACCTGAAGTCTATTACGCCAATGAAGACCATTTGGATGACGAATCACTCCTGAAAGCTAGTTGTGGACAAATTGTTGGAACAGATTTGAATGAACCAGAGAACCCGGACTTGACTAAAGCAGAAACTGATGCCATGAGCGATACAACTGTTCGCACAGATTTTAACGCAAATGTTGAACAAACAGAGTCTGAAGAAAAAAGTGATTTAAGAGATAGTACAAATTATGAATCAAACAAACCGAAAAGTATAAGTTGCCAACCGATTAATGGTTCGGATTTAGATAATACCAAAAATGAGGGTGAAGAAAACGTTAGTCACAGCACTTCTCAATCTGATCAACAGAACGTTTCCAAAGAGGAAGAGTCTAGCCAGAATGTTTCACAAATTGAAGAAATTGAAAAAGAGAAACAAGGTGAACAAGTCACTGAAAAAACTGAAGAAATTGTTGGAGAAAAGACTAAGGAAGACATTGAAGAAGAGACTGAAGAAGTCACTGGAGAAAAGACTGAAATAAAGAAGGAAGGAAAAGACGAAAAAGTTTGTCAATTTAACAAGAATGAAGCACAGAGTGAAAAATTGGGTAAAGCTGAAAATCCAGTACAAAATAAGGTTACGCTTGGAATTCGGCATTCAGTTCCAGACAGTATTCTTCGTGATAGAAAACCGACCACAACTTTAGTGACTGCTATTTCAGCGGAGGAGTCGTCTTATATTGACAAGAGAAGATCAGCTCAAGGAGAGAGTCGTCGCGAGCAAATGCTCAAAAGGCTATCAAATCCTGTGGACACTATCGGAAGCTTGACTAAGTCTGGCATTAGTTCTGGAATCAATGCGACTAAAACTGGAATCAATGCAACCAAAACTGGCATTAGTTCCGGAATCAGTTCTGGAATCAACGCAACTAAAACTGGAATAAATATGGTGTTGGCTACTCCTAAAAACATAGTTGAGTTTTCGAGTGGTTTAGTTCGTGACGCAAAAGACGCTTTATCTACTACAAGTTCGGGTTCAAAGAGCGACAGCTTAGAATCAGATCTCGAAGTATTCACTAAAGGGACCACTCAATCAGATAATAAGAAATCACATTCCACTAAAGGCTCAGACAATCGTCAGACTAGTATTGGTTATCAGAATATGGTCGACTCGCAGCAAGTCGATGTTTTCGCAAACTTTGAGAGTAAGTTTAAATTTCATTCAACTTAGACTCGATTTATGTTTCACTTCCTTGTTGTCGCTTAACTTTCATGTAAATAAATGTCATGTGTTTCGGTCATCTAATCCTTGAATATACCATTTTTATCTCCATTATAGCAACTATTCAATGAAAATTTTGTAACTGTAGCTTAAAGTAGTGCTTTACTAACAAATGACTGTTTTCTCTCTCCATTCGCTCTAATTTGAATTATAAACAGGTTTGGGATTTCACTTTAAGGACTTTGGTAGGTTTTGCTCTAAACTAATAATCTCTTTTGCGCACATTTCTTGCACTAATTTGAATGCAATTCTTAAAGATATTTTTCTATCAATAATAATTCTTTCTCATTGGCTGTAATGATTTGAAATTTTTATATTTATCAATAAAGAGTTGATTCCACGACCTGCTCGTTCGTGCGAAGACCCGCCACTCTATCTCTGTCTAAGAATGGGTCGGCCTGTCAATAAGAAGTTGCAGACGTACTCTCCAGCGATTATATCATTTGGTAAGAAGAAGATTGAAAGAGAGTATTGGTTTAGCGTTCCAAAAGAAAAAGCAGATAGTTTGTATCATTTTTTTCATCGTTGGGCGCCTCAAATATATGGCGATGTCGACGATTTGACTGGTTGTGAAGAACGTGGCTTAGTGCCGATCGATACTGACGATGAGAACGAAGACGAAGAGGCAGATGATGAAACAGAGCGAGATATTGGGGACGGAAAAAGTGATAAAGGCTTAGAGAAGTCAAGTCGATCCAAGTTTTGGCGGAGACGCAAACCACTTAACTTCTTGAAGATGGTTGGAGGACACTTCACGGACGATGGAGTTGGTCAAGACTGGCAGGTATGTTACACTACGATCAGTTCGATAGGAACTTGTTTAATATGAAAGTCAGTCGCAATTCTTTTATTACTTGCCTATAGTTGAAATGTCAATAATTACAGTGAATATTGAGCTCGATTATAATTACTGTTTACTTATCAGTATAACGTTGTTTCTGCTAAAACAACACTTCACTTATGTCTAGCATTTAGTTGTGCCAAAAGCAAATATTTTCAATTATTCACTTATATTATGTTCAAATTGACGTCATATTATCGAACGAATTGATTTTTGTTTAGGTAAACTCATAACGAGAGTAATTTATGTTATTAAATTTGTTTTGGTCAAAACTTTTTCTAATATTTCAATTCAATTATGGTTTAGCCATCACTTTTCTTCCAAACTAAAGCACGCCGGATATGAAATGACAATTAGAATGCTTTATGAGTCTTATGATTTGATAACAATGAGTAATTAAAAAAGTAGTTATTGCAACTTTCAATAAACTATGTCTTAATAAAACTTTCACTGCTTTCTAATCAAATAGAATCGATTCAGACTCAGTTTTTCACTATTATTTCATTTTACAGAAAACCTAAAAGCTTTTCAAATGTATTGACAACATTAGAAATGATGTCTTCAATACTTTGATTGCACTGATCTTTTCTCTAATCTCACTCTTCAATCTGATCAGTTTATTGCTAATGTTCTACTATCGTATATCTCCTCAATATTTCAAATGATTGAATCTCACAATAACAATATTTAGTCGTAGAAATTTGTTGGCATTTTTGACTTGATTGTATTTTTTGCATTCATTACTAGAAAGTTTATGTGCTATTCATTGAAAATGTTATTCTTCATTTAAAAGTAACTGAACAACAGATTTTGCAAATTTCAAATTGCTAAATTATATTATAACTTTTTGACCTTATAAAAGTGAATTACTGAAAGATTGTCTTAATCAGAATAATTAAAGAATTGTATAGTCATTGCTTTTGTTTATTTGTCACGAGTTCACGCAAACCGTACACTCAACCTTCAAGTGTTGCAGTGAAGTAAAGTTGCAGTTAACAAATCTTTTCAAAATTCATATGTCGGCTATTCTTATGTAAAAGTTGTGTAAATGCGTCAAATATTGTCAATAGAATGGGCATTAGAAAAAGGATTCTAAAGTTTCTTCTCTCGACCAAACAGGTTGTCCCACCTGGAAATAGTGGTCGACGACTCTTTGACTTGACAGAACTTCCTTTGCCAGAATTAATTGGGGCTTCCGATATATTGACCGAAGAACTCAGGAAAAAAGTAAGTGTTCTCTTACTTCAAGCTCTCGAATCGTTCAAGTTTTTCATAGAGTAATTGTGTCTGTAATAACTAGCTCTGCAAACGTCTTCCGGCACGTGCAGAGGGCTACTCCTGGACTCTTATATACAGTTCATCCAAACATGGATTTAGTCTAAAAACTTTATACAGAGAAATGAACAAATATGAAACACCTATTTTATTAATAATTGAAGACACATTTGGAACTGTAAGTCTCAACTAATTCAATAATGCATATATATTATATATGTATCAAACAAACAAATATATCTCAATATTAACTTTGATCAGATTTTTGGTGCTTTGATATCATGTGCGCTACGAATAAGTGATCATTTTTATGGTACTGGCGAAACATTTTTATTTACATTTTATCCTGAATTTCAATGCTTTCCGTGGACGGGGGAAAACTTATTTTTTGTTAAAGGAAACTCAGACAGTATTTCAATCGGTGCTGGAGAGTAAGTCTTACAGATTTTCCATAGATGCTTCGATGGCATAAAAGTGAAGTTTCTAAAAATATTGAAATTAATTTGTTTAGTGGCAATTTTGGTTTATGGCTAGACGGAGACTTATATCACGGACGCAGTCACCCGTGCAAAACGTTTGGCAATACTATGCTTTCTCGTCAAGAAGATTTTGTTGTTAAAGCTCTCGAATGTTGGGGTTTTGTTTGAACTTAATTCCAATGATCAACAGATTTAGGCCACAAAGCATTTGTTCTCTCATAAATCATCAATAAGTCAGTCTCTGGTACTAACGAAGCGCTTATTTTTATAGATTCCTTTTTAGTAATTATATTTTAAGAATTGCTAAAAGGAGCTAAAAGTACTTAACTAGTCATAAGTTACTCGAGAATATCAAGTAAACAATAGCGGATTGTTAGACTTATCAACACATTCCCATTTATTTGGTGCTAAAGCATAATTAAATGAGTTTAAAAATGTTTGATTTTTCAAATTATATCAGAATTGAGTTGAGTTCGATTTGAAAATGATGGCAATCATCAAAAACATTAATCATATTCGCGTCAAAGTAAATTGTACTCAAATACAAAATACGGAGAATGGCAGCATTCGCACCATTTCTTTCCATTAAGTGGAACAAATCGTAAGATTACACTTGAATTAACGATAGGTTGATTGATCAATAGAAAGGACATGTTGGAATATATCTAATTTTCTTGATTAGTGCTGCTACTAGTTTACTTTGAATTGTGTTGACTTTAAACAGCAAATTCTTGAATCAGTCTGTATTAGACGTAATTTGAAGGCATTAGAGATTTTTGTAAATCTGTGTAAATCATATATTTTAAAAGTAAAAGATTAAGAATTAGTAATACCTTAATATGTACTCTATGTTGATATGAAGAGAAAATTAATAGTCAGTTAATTATTAGTCATTAAATATAACTTATTTTCAATTTAATGTGTTGTAAATTCATGTGTTAATCGTCGCAATAATTTCCATTTAGTTCTTTATTGGACTTGTAAAACAATTAATGTATAAATAGGTTACCTGAAAGTGATATCAATCGTTTTAGTTTTAGTAATTTATTAGCTGAGGCTTAATGTCGAGAATGAGGAGAGAGTCAGTTCTCATTTGGGCTAATGTTATATCAAATAAAAGCACAACTATTTTGTTAGAAAAGAAAGTTATTAAAGTTATTAAAAGTTATTCAAATACTGAACCAATCATTATTCAAAATAATTGTAATTATTAAATATTGAAACAATAAATTAATAAATAAAAGTATTAGGATAAAAATCTTTTGTAAATTATTTTTTAATAATTCTTACTTCGAACAGATCCTCTAATTTGTTCAACAAATTCTTCATTACTAAGAGGTTAAGTCGAAAACCTTCTAACGAACTACTGGTTAACTATAGGCGCAAAATGAATGCTCTGTAAATAGCTATAACTAGATTTGTGAACGACTCATTACACATATGCAACACATGTCAAGTCGTCGTGTCGTGTGTTGTGTCCAAGTCATTCTTTAATCACACATTGATTTTGGTTATATTGAGTCATCACTTTTTAATTAATTAATTTATTAGCACTTTTCCGTTTGATTCAATTAATCAAATCATTAAAATAAAAAGAGTGAGTATTAACCGGATTGAAATTCATATTAAATAACTTGATAATTGATAATTGATAATTGAATTAAAGTTCAGGTAAAAGATGGACACCAAGGCATTAGCTCAAGAATCATTTTGGGTCGAAAAGTACAGATATAATGATGCAGAAAGAGATTATTATTCATCTGATAATAAAAATGTTAAAGTAATTATCCATTTTAGTTATTGTCTTTTGATTTTATTGTTAATTTTTTGTTTTATTTTTTAATAATTAGCCCTAAATTTCTGAGTCAATTTTGTTTGAACTCATTATTCTTTATTTGGAAACGTAGTTAAGAGATAGTAGTTGTTTGTATTTTAGTTATAGTTAGAAATTAAGTTAATAATTGTTGGTTTGATGATAAGTGAATAGTGTTTATATTAATTACTTTTAGTCACGAACGAGTTCTTCCAAAGGAAAGTCGAGCGCATCAACAGATCAAACATTAAGCGAACAAAACAGAAATTCTCAAATTAATACTTCTTCTATTGTCAGTGATATAGTGAGAGCGAGAAACTTAATTAATAAAACATTAGATTCTGTGAGTAATCATTCTATTAACCGCATGTTATATCACAGCCTCTTATTTCTTATCTTTAACTTCATGTTAGATTATTTTGGTTCCACTTTTACCCTCATTTAACATTCATTAATATCCTTTAAACCTTGCCTTTTGTCCAATTTTGTTATTTTATCTTCTTTCAAATGAATATTTACCAATTTTTGGCATTTGATTCCTGATTTCAAGCCATTTTTGCTCAATTTCCTCCTCATTATTTTAATCAATTGGAAAGTAGCTGAAATGATTAGTTGTACAAATAAATTAATAATTTACTTAAGGAATCTGAAAACGTCAAGTCATCCAACAATCCATTGAATGATCGTTTGAATAAAGTTGAACAAGAAAACAAGTCGCTTAAGAAAAGTATTGATTTTTAATTTGATTATTCACTCAAATAACAGTCGATGTTTCAATTTCTTCTTTAGCTGTCGATGATTTGCGAAATCTTATTTCGAAACTAGAATTAAGAGTTTCTTCATTAGAAAGCTCGGGAAAACAGGCGCCAAAAGCACCTGAACCTCAGGCAAATAAACCAAAAGAAACTGTCGAAACTAAGAAAGTTGAAGACGATGATGACGACGTGGATCTGTTCGGGTCAGATGATGACGAAGAGGCAGATGAAGCTAGAAAGAAGCGACTCGAAGAATATGCCGCGAAAAAATCGAAGAGTAATCAAATTAGATTTTTTTCGACGACAATTTCTGAATCATGATTTGTTTTTAGAGCCTGGACTTGTAGCAAAATCAAGTGTGGTTCTCGATGTCAAGCCATGGGACGACGAAACAGATATGCAAGAAATGGAAAAACAAGTCCGCGCTATCGAAATGGACGGACTTATATGGGGGGCATGTAAGTCAACATTCAGTTTAACAAATCAATTAAACCTTTAATACATATCTTCATTCGATTTCAGCAAAATTTGTTCCTCTCGCGTATGGCATCAAAAAATTACAGATCGTGACTGTTATCGAAGACGATAAGGTTAGTGTTGAGGAGTTGACCGAAAAGATTGAAGCCATCGAGGATTTAGTGCAGAGCGTAGACATTGCGGCGTTCAATAAAATTTAAAATAAAACTTTTTGATGGATTATAAAGAATTTTAATAAAAAGGATTGAAATTTAAATACAATTAATCATTTCATTTAACTTAATCTTCTATGTATTCAAAAGGTTCGGGCGGTTCTGGTTCTTGTTCTTCCTCTACTTTTGGTCCTCCGGCAGCTACCGGTTCGACCAAGTCTTCGGGATCACTCTTTTTGTTATCCTTAAGCATAATAATACCTCCAATTGATAATTCTTTAATGGGTGTATAACGAGATCCTTCAGCCATTTGAATAACTTTGAGCTGTTGTCTCATAACTCGCGCTGGATTTGATAGAATTTCGAAATTGGGTTCTATCTCCTTTTCCTTTTCTTTACTATCTTTTACTTTGGAGTCTTTTGAATCCTTAGACTCTTTTTTATCTGCAGTTTCGCTACTTTTATCACTGACTTTATCAGAGGTTACGCTTTCGTCGACATCCATTTTCTCTTCCTTTTCTTTCTTTTCAGCCTCTTTTTTCTTAGCCTTTGCTGTAATCGATAGAACAGCTGTTGAGATTTTCTCGCGTTCTTTTTCTTTCTTTTCTTCAAGAGGTGCTGGGAACCCATATAGTGATGGTTTGGCATTCGATTTGTATTCTAGCTTAGGCATCTTTAGGTCAGAATTAAGTCCAATAACGCAGGTTGGAGTGAACGTCAATGAAATGAAATGTGCCAAAGGAAACCAGTACCAGAATTGTGTGAACACAAGCATTCCAACTACTGCCGGAACATTTGTGTGACCCGTGCGGGACTGTAGGGAAACTGTTACATTACGACCGCCAGCATCAATAATTCCCTGAGCGAGAATTGCCCCAAACTTAGCCATAATATCGTCGTGCTTATCACTGATTACTTTGGCGTAAAGTTGCCGATAATCTTTGACTTTAGGACAAACAGCTTCAGTTTGTTGAATGAGTATAAGCGCGGAAGCGACGAGAGCACCCTGTCTTACATAATTGACGGGATCATTTGTCATCGGCTCTAATAAAGCAATCGCTTCTTTATTTCCAGTGCCGGCACAACATATGCCCAAAGCCATGGCTGCGCCATATCTCACATTCGGATTATAACTTTCAGACAAAAGTGAGACAACACTCGGACACTGTTCTGGTGTTCGGAACAATATAAAACCAATGGCTTCGACTGCAGCTCTTCTCACATCATCGTTGACATCACTGACAGCCACGTGAAGTAGTTTTCTTATGGCTTTATTATTACCAGTTCCGCAATAGGCCATTGCAATGGTGTGCATACCTGAACGACGGAGTAATGGGTCTTTGTCTCTACATAAGCTTTCAATGAGAGTATCGGCTTCTTCTAGTCGTGCAAACATTGTTAAGCTGATACCAATTGCTAAACCGCGTAATATTTTTTCGTGTTGTGTCTCTTGCGCGTAAGACACCATATCAGTGATGGCTGTGGGAGATTTTGAACCCAACATAACTAAACCCATTGCAATACCGGCCGCTTCTCCAGTCACAGCTTCATCTTGGAAGAGATTGAACTTCAGCTAAAATTATAATTAAAAATATTAGTCTGATTCATTTTACAAATGTTTATATAATTGAATACCTGTTCGTAAACATCATTTCTATTTGTTCCCATAGCCGCTAATCCTAGACCAAGACACCCGCCATGTTTTATCGATTCATTGTTTCCCGCATCTTTCAATTGATTTAATAAATAGTCAGTAATGGCTCCGCCGTGATTGGCGTGAATCAAACCCAATGCATATAAACCACCGCCTAATTGTTAAATATAAAGAACCTTAGAATTTTGGGAATATGTTTGAGAATTTGGATATAAACCTTCAGTATAACCACTTCCAGGACCGCTATCTTTCGGAAGGTATGATGACATAAGATGAAGCGCTTCTTTTTCGTGACGAATGTGTATAACTCCCAAACTCGCAGTCGCAGAGAATTTAGCCCAATTGACAGCTCGCGCCAACCAATCCAGGTTATCGCGAAGAAATTGATCACTAGTTGTTCCACAATGCATAAATGCGTTTGCGATTACAGTCGCATTATGACAGATAGAGTTTCGGACCGCATCTTTAGTTGCTTTCAATATTAATAGATCTGAGTGATTGTTACGAATCAGAAACTGTAACTGTAGGGCAATAGTTGTTTCTCCACTTAAAATGACGGCCAACTTCTCTAGTCTATCTTGTCTCTGTCTTTCGTCTTCACTTAAATCCTCTTTTTTAGGCGCTAGAATTTCAGACTTTGGCGTTTCGGTTGAGGTTTCAGTTGCTTCAGAAGATGATGGCTTAGGTGATGACTGTTCGTCAGTTTCCATTTTTTCGACATGAGCCGCAGATTTGTCACTACCTTCACTACTACTAGTGCCTGTCTTTGGCTGTACTGAAACTTTGTTAATGCTAGCGATTAGCGCAGGAATGGGTGCAGACGTTTGCAGGGCTTGTAAGACACGAGTCAGAAATTGTTGAGTCGCGCTCTCATATAAATCAAAAGCGATTTGGTATGCCATAAGTGTGTTGTCATCACTTGTACGCGACAATCTGTCCAACACTTCTGCCACAGACTGAGCGTCATCGAGAAATATGAGACACTGAGTCATACTCACATAGTCGGGAACATCGAGATTGCGGTAGAGCTTGACTAATATTTTCAAAACATCATTTCTGAAGTGTCTGTTTTCAATCAAAGACATTGTGATCTTGAAGGCATACGACAACATGACCGCCAGATCTCCCGATTCAATGATCGCTCTTTCGAATATATCCATTCTTCTGGTCTCTAATGCGATACCAATCGCTTGTTTATATTGATTGTCGTCAAAACATCGCTGAAACATACGATTGACTATATCTTCGAGACGTGAATCTACAATGACAGCCGTATTCGCATTGCTTTCATCGGTAGGTCTTATACTCATGTCATCTATAAAGTTAACGACTCTTAGTTTGGTGTAGTGATCAATACATTTAGCGATTATTGTTTCCACATATTCAGAGTTAACATTCACGTCAAACAATTCTCCGGCACCCAAAGCATAGGTCAGCGAGTCTTCGAATGACCCCAAATGATAGTAGACTTTAGAGGCCACCAGTGCCGCCAATTTTCGGTGAATAAACGATTCATCTTCGTACAAGACTTCGATCTTTTCAATGATTTCTGATATTTCAGCCCAGAACTCGTCGACAATTGCATTCAGTTTATTCAAAGCAAACACTTTCAACTCACTTCTTTCTTCGTCCAGAAGTGATATAATGCCAGACGCAGAAGTTATGTTCATCTTGGGGTACATTTCAATTTTATTTAATTCTTATTTAATTAATTCTCATTTAATTATCAATTCTTTTAATAAATGAGAGAACCAATCAGTAACTGAACTTTAATAACAAAAATGCCTTTCCATGCAATGACACAGCGATTATATGCATCTCTCATTCTATTCAAGTAAAAACAAACCTTTACTGACATTTCAGTTTTAGTACTTTTTCAAACCTTCACTACTTCTCAGATAGTGATGTTTCGAACTCAAAAAGGTGTTTACTTTCGTACATACTTAACTAAATTCCAGTTACTACCCAATAAAGTTTTCAATGAACGAGTTAGATGTGGTCACAGACTTTAATAATTTCGGTAAATACGACTCAATTTTAAAAGTTTCTTCATTAAATTGACTGAACTCTTGATGTTTTTGGTACTTTATTAAGAGAAACTGAGCTAGACAACATTTTCAGTCGATTTTGTTGATTATTTGTGATCGAAAATTGAATTGAATGAAGTGGATAATTGAAGTGAATGTAAAGATCTCTACAAAATGTTGTAAGCAACAATTGCGCTAAAAGTATGAAATAGTAAACATTTAAAAAGACATTTCATCACAAACAAATCAGTATTCGAACGAGGAGTATATGTGTTCACTACACACTGCGCTAATAATTGATTGTTTTTCTACAAATCCATTCAGGAACAATGAGTTCGCGATCGCAAAGAGTAAGTTTTCATTTAAAACTTAATTGACAAATAAGTGAATTAAACAATTAATTAACTGTTTATAGGAAGCAATTTCAATACTTGTGGACTGCGGAAAATCAATGTCTCAAAAGTGTGGCAAAAATGATTTGACAGTTTTTCAATTATCCAAACAATGTATTATTAATATCATTAAACAAAAGATATTTGCCGAAAGTAAAAATGAATACCAGTTAATACAGTTCTCAACAAATGACGAAAACAATCAAAATAATATCAAAATTAATGGCAACTTATGTTCACCTAATTTTGATTTATTGCGTTATGTCTCAAACATTGAATCAACAAATATTCAAACGAATGGTTTGTTATCTCTTAGATAAACTCTATTTGTTTTAAATTACTATCGAATAGTCACTTGATTATTTTAGTGATCGATGCATTAAATGTTGCGGCCAATCAGTTGCTCGATTCAGTAAAGGGACAAAAGTTTTCAACCCTAAAGTTAGCAATTTTTGCAAATTTTGGGCAATTCAATCGTCAAGATTTCGACGATTTTAACTCATTGATAAGCAGTACCTTCATACCAAATGAGATTCAACTGATCATTATGTGAGAAAATATGAATTTACTCGTAAAAAAATATGAATAACAAGTGTTTTTCTTGTCAATAGATGTGAATTCACTCCTAATTCTGATCTTAGAGACTTATCAAAGTCTCAATTGTTAGGCATTGAAGCCATGAAACTAATTGAAGAGCAGTCGGTTGGACTCTACTATGATCTTGAATATGCCAACAATTATTTTAGCTATTTTGAGTGCAAAAAACCTCCACCATCTCCATGGTATGCAAACTTGGAGATAGGAAAAGGAGTCAATGCATTGAATGTACCAATCGTTGGTTATGTTAAAGTAACTGCTTATAAAAAGAAGACTGGAACTGAGTCTTACGTCAAGACAACTACTAGTAATGATAACGAATCAGTCGAACAAAAACCTGAGACTTCGGTTAGTGCAACGGAAACTCCAATTGAAAAAGTGGTCACTTATCGACCACATGAAGACCAATCGATGGAAGAGCTCGAAAAGGAAGAAGTGATTTCGGCCTACTGTTATGGGTCGAGTTTAGTTCCATTTAATGAAGAAGACAAACACTTGTTTAACTATCAATCTACTGAAAAGGGACTCAAAGTAATTGGATTCACTTCTATCCATAATATCTGTGCCGCTCATCAAATCGGAGACAAAACAGTGATTGTTATTCCAGATCCCCGACCAAAACAAAATAATCACAAACTTGTATTTCAAACTTTGGCCAGAGCTATGCTAGAGAAACAAGAGGTTGCAATCGTTCGATACGCATATCGTGACAAATCGAGTCCACAAATCGGTTATCTATCGCCTCATATCGAAGACAAAGATATAATGTTGATATACATTCAATTGCCATTTGATGAAGACGTGAGAAGATATCGTTTTCCGCTACTCGAAAGTAAACCACAGTATTGTCCGACCAAACCTCAATTGGAGGCAATTGATGAGTTGATCGATGCAATGGACTTGATGGACGCTGATGTGGACGATGACGGAGATGTTTGCGAAGCACTACAGACGGAAAATATTTACGACCCATTTTTACAGTATTGGTTCCAATGTTTATATCACAGACAAATGTATAAGAATTCGGTTAGTTTACCGCTGCCTTCGGATCAATTGAGGGACACGATTGAGCCGCCCCTTAAAATACGTCAAAATGCAGATAGGTTTTTGAGAAAAGTCAGTCAGAAGTTTCCATTGGATCATGTCAAAGATAAATCTTCTAAAAAGAGAAATCAAATGATTGAAAATCAAGAAAGTGATGGATCAGAAGCTAAAAGAGCGAAGACGGCTGATTCTGATATTAATATCGTATTTGAAAACATAAACGAATTGATCAAATCTGAAGCTCCGTTCTCTCAAATTGGCCATCAATTGGAAGATTCGATTAAAGACTTTTGTATCGATGCCGTAAAAGTTGATAAATTCAGTGAACATATTATCGATCTTATAAAAATGTATCGCAAAGAATCTATTCATAATAATGATCCAAAAGGTTTCAATGACTTTATGAAAAGCTATATGAAAACATTGCGCGGAACAACTATTTGGTATTTAATGTTATCGCAAGAAATTGGTCTAATCAGTCGGTCGGAATGTGATTCAAGTGATGTCTCTCAAGAAGATGTTGAAAACTTCACTAATTTGACTGACGATTATATTAAAGTTGAAAACGATTAAAATTCTAACTATTGTTGTTTATCACAAAATGATTATTGAATTTATAAGTTGATTCGTTAAATATTTAAATAAAACATTTGTAATCCTTTACTTTGATCTCTAGCTATTTGAGCTTAAAATTCAATTCATAATTTAATTTCTTGAATACTCTAATGCAAACTCAGTGCCTATATATTCAATAAAAAAAAAATATATATATATATATATTGATAGTTGATTTATCGCATTCAGTTATTGAGAAATGACTTGAATTCAATCAGAATTTGAAAATGATGGCTATTTTGGAAATTTTTTTATATTGGATTATGTGACGAACTAATTGTTTTTTCATACGAATGTGGAGAGAAACAGAACTTAGTCTGACGCATGTCAAAGTTCTGCATCACTGAGTTATTCAGAGCATTGGTACTGTTTCAAAAGTTAATTAACTATTAATTTTGCTATATTAGCATGCATTTAAGCTTTTCAGATTATCATATTCATTTTGAACTATCATTTTAAATTAAAAATAACTCAAAGGGCCTATAAGGTGTGGTATACAATTTCTTTACACTGTTATTCATATACCTATTCAATTATGAATCTATTGACTTAAGTGAAGAGATCATAATTTATATTAACAGGTAAATAATATAGTAAGTCTAGATCCAAACGAAAATAACTTTTGAGAGATTCACATTTTAAAAAATTGTATTAATTTTATTTGACTTTTTAAGGACTAAAATAGAAAAAATGTAAAGATTTAACTGGGAGCAACGGTTGCATTGAGAACATGTTGCTTAACAAACATAGCATTACAACGTCCCAAATCCACACATGGATGCTCTTCTAATTCGAATAAAGTCAGTCTATTTTCTTGAGGATACGGTTTGAAGAGATGCGCTGGTGCATACAAAGTGATCTGAGGACCAGCCTTTGGCCAATATCTGCCTAAATTGAAACCGTTCAAAAACGCGCTTCCTTTTGAGAATCCGTCGACTCGAAGGAAAGTGTCGAGTGGTAGAGACTTATCATTAGGCAATTGGAAAGTTCCAGTGAAGAAAGTCGGAACGTTTTGTTGAGCCTGTACTTGTGTAGTTTTCTTTTCCAACTCTGAGATAGCAGTGGTCCAGTTTCTGTAGAATAAGTAATGTTTGAAATCAGTTAGTTGATTTGATCCTAGTTTGGCGCCTGCGATGATTCCCTTCAATTCTGCCACATCTAAAAAGGCAAATCGTCCTTGATTTTCAACAAATATATCCAATTGTGAACCTTTTTTGGCGTTAATTGGCAATGAATATATCTCTTGTGTTCTGCTTAATGTTCCCTTATATTGCTATCAAAATTAATTTAATATACAATAAGATTAACTTTAGTTGAAAGAAATTTTAAGCAACACATACTCTGTCAACGAAAATTTGTGCCCTATCTCTCAATTGTGGAATACTCAGAACAGCTGGATCTGATGTATTTTCCTTAAGGGTCGTGGAATAGAGAACGAATCCGTGTGCGATCTTCAGTTCTTCGAATGTTTGTGGTGTTGCAGAAGAGATTGGATCTGATAGGAGATCAAAAATTGATGCGACAGCATGTAATTTGATGACTGGACTTTGCATCTTTGGTGCTACTGCTGGAACTGTTCCACTAAGAGTAACGTACTGTAGAAAATTTAGAAATTTAGTCTTGAACTTTTGACTAAAAAACTTGTATGATTTATGATGAATTTATGAGTACCTTTCCAATGACATTTCTGATGGCGTGATATTTTTCATTTGGATCTCCAGCTTCAGTGATGGGTCCGTCGAATTCATAACTCGTGACAACTGGGTGAAAGTCAGTTTGATCAGCATGAGTGCCACCTGAGGCAAATCCAAACAGAGTGCCACCAGCCATTGGATATCTAAGAAGTTTTAATAACTAGAATTAAGTCTTTATTGATTATTTAGGAACCGATTGAAAAGTCAAAAACTACTGATTGCTTACATGTTGACGGATGCATTCAACGATAAGATAACGTCGAGTGTTTCAGCCACTTTTTTAGTTTCAACTTTTTCGTAAGGCATTCCCCATCTATTGATCCATCCGGGATAGTATTCCGAATTGACAAATGGACCGTATGCTTGTTGGTCGCGTTGTTTTTGGAATGCTTTTCTGGGATCGACCATTGAACCAAAATCAACAGTTGAGAAGACTTGATCAATTTTACCACATCTGACGAATTCCCATCCGTCAGTTGTGAATAATATGATTTCATCTCCCAAATAAGATCTGAAAACGTCTCTAAGATGTGACATATATTGATAATCACAGTCTGTGTGAGTTAATGCCTGAAAAGTAGGAAAAAGTCATATAATTGAAGTCATTTGAACCACCAGGAGCTTATTGATAAATACCGGCCAAAATCCGTACTCATTTTCCACTTGAACCGTAATAACTGGTCCTCCGTTCTGGTACAACAATGGCTTTATTTTTGGCATAAGAACTGCGAGCCATCGCTCGACTTCTGCAATATATGATTTATCCATTGTTCGTATTTTCATATCTTTGTTGATTGTCAATAACCAATACGGCAAACCTCCCTTTAATTGTAATTCAAGTTTTGTTATTCATTAGATTCTCTTATTGTTTTTGATTTTTCAATACTAGAATACATTAGAATGTTTTCAAAAATTATAAATTTGAACATTTCTAAATATATTCATTAGATTTTTTGAATGTCAAATTTGATGTCTGTGGAAGACTTTCAATGAAAGTGGTCAAACGATGAGCAAATTTACAAAAATCTAATAAGCGCTATGCTATTGATGGAACAAGTTCTTAACTTATTTATGAGTATAGGTTCCTACAATATTAACAGGTTTGAATGTATGTTTGATGATTGAAAGCTTTACGTAAATATCATGTTCTAAGATGCATTGCTACTAATTATCTATTTGTGTTAGTAGACAGAACGTCTAATTGCTTTCATATTCAAACTAAACTCAAGCATTTAAAGTCTCGTTATTAGGTATTACATTTAGTAAATAGTATGAGAAAATTGTGTTCAAATATAATAAGTTTAAATTGTAAAGCGACTGACCATGTCAACTTCTGCATTGATGAAGGGTCCAGGTCTGAGAACAACAACGAAACCCAGTTCTTGGGCTAATTTGAAAAACTTAACAAAATCTAAATCACCAGAAAAGTCATAAACACCCCTCTCTGGCTCGTGCATATTCCAGTTGATGTAACTGTTCGTAAGAACATTGATAGTTAACATAAAAGTTACTTATTTTGAAACCATATTGATCTGAGTAAAACTTACGATTGGATAGCATTAAGTCCAGCGGCTTTGTATTTCAACAAACGATCTCTCCATAGCGCGGATGGGATTTTAAAATAAGCGAAATCGCCAGAGATATATCGGAATGGTTTACCATCTCTCAAGAACTGGTTGTGGACATTGTCTATTGTAAAACTCGGAGCTGCATTTATCTGTTCAATATCAATAGAAGAAAAGTTTTGTTAGAATTTTATTCGACAATACATCTCTCAAACTATTGTTTATTAATAAATTGGATCTAAAAATTACAATCTGCGTAAAAACAAGCTCAATGCAATCGAACGGAAAGAATTGAAATTTGAGAATATTATGAAACGTAAGTTTATCGTGTATCTTATACACTGAAATGGATGAAAAATAAGATTTTATCAAATTAATTTATTGACTTACTGCAACCAATGAGAAGCAGAAAAGATGCAGTAAAACAAGAACAGAATTCATTTTAATAAAATAATGTTGACTCCGGTATCTCACACTAAAAGAGAATGTTGCCAACAGAATAAGTGACCTATTTTGAAGCTTTATATATATCACAACCTGAGAACTGATGAGAAAAGTGTCATTGAGTATTGCAAAAGTGGCTGAAGATACTTGAAAAATCGAAGAGTTTAGATGATTGTCGTAATCACTTAATATTACCTCATACATCGGTCTATACTCTGTGACATAATCTTGTTAAGAGCTAATTGTGTGGTTGATTAGATTTTTGATAACTCTTTATTAGTTTCTCCACTATTTTTGAGTGTTTATCTTAAAATTTACATTTTCGTATCAGTGGCTCTTTCTCTAATTTAATAGAGTAACTCATTTATGCTAATTCAGAATCAATTTAAATTTCACTAGGCATTTTTCTGAATATCGTTTGACTCAAATTGAACCTCAAATACTTGGAAATTAGATCATTCAAATGAGATCATAGAAAACAAAAGTTATGTGCAATAGATTGGTAGATCCTGTTGTTTCGATTTCATTTGAAGCCTAGATTGTAGCTAAGGTTAATGAGCAAACATATGCCATTTATGAATTAATAATTATGATAAGATTATCACGATCTTTTAGGCGGACGACCAGAGAAGTTATTTTCCAGTTGTATACTTTCAGCTTCTCTGCAAATCATATTTAATTTTCAAATTATATTTTTTCTCCAATCGATCTTAGCCTAAAATTTGAGCATTGTATCGAAATGAGAATGAGATTATTAGTTAAGCCCACATCGGAATATGTGTTCCAATATTAGACCCGAAAATCAGACGATTTATTTTTGAAGTATTATTTCAAAGAATGGAAGATTAACAAAAGACGCTAATATCACATCAACGCTACGACTTAATCTTAAAATAAAGTTGTTGTGACATATATTGAGATGATAAAAGAATAATTTTGAAGGACACTATTATAAATAATAAACCGTTCTGAGTTATATGATAAAGAATTGATATAATAAACTTTCAATATAATAACAGTTACACTGTTGAGCTTAAAATAAGTGAACAAGTTATGAACCAACTCTTAGTCAATGCATTTAACTTGAAGTTCAAGGTTTAAATGTCTAATATTAGAATAAACATCGAATATAAATTATGCGCATCATATTTTATTCAAAGTTTTATTTTTATAGAAAATTGCAATCATTTATATGAAACATATAGAAATAAAAATTAAAGACTTGTCATATTATTAGTAAATCAAATCATTCGTTAATAATATAGAAGCTTCAAAAAGAGGCCCAAAATATTGCTGTCGTCAAATCAAAGTAAAAAGTCTTGCATTTAGAAACGACCCAATTTGCATCCAGTTTTCGATACCAGTATCAGATTCTGTTTAATTCCAGCTAAGATGTAAATTAAAGTCGAAACAAGTTCTTTCAATACTAGTAAATTTACAAAATTATTAGTAAAACAGACTTTGGAAAGAATTGGCCTCAAGTTTTCTAGTGAAAAATGAAAGATACCCAAACGTAAATGACGCAATTAACCACTGGTTCATTTATTCTGATTCATTTTGACGAAACACTCTCGCTGTCGGATAGTTACTAAGCTGTGTAAAACAGCATAAAGAATGATGAAAATAAGTCTATGGAATTCTGGCTATCCATACACCCAGGATCTCATGATATATTTTAATAGACACTATCATCCTGATCAAAATTGTCAATGGATCCACCTCTGTATAACTTATAGTTTATCCGCTAAATGTCCTTAAAGTAAACGTTTAAAATGAATCTTCGATTTTCTCTGAGGATATTATAGAAATCGAAAAACAGGTTTCATAATTGTAATCAGCGTTAAATTCTACACCGAAATCATATATCATATAATAAAAAATCTTAAAGTGCGAAAATTCGATATAAAATATTTAAAGTCGAATATCTCGAAAAGTATTCGATATAAAAAAATTGGATTTCATATTCGGCATCAGCGTTAAAAATACAGATAGATCAGTTGAAAAGTCAATTTGCCCGAGATACCAATTCCCGCAGAATTTTTAAATGACATATGCGTAGAATTGGAGGACCAAGGGTAAGTATCGGCGGCAACTTTTAGGGGTGTTGAGTGGGGACGGAGGGTGGGGTTCTCACCTATGCATTAATGTATCAATAATAACAAATAATTATATCTTATATTATATAATTGATAGCCAGGGTTTGTCAAACTTCTTTAGGTTTCATTATTGCCTGCAGTCCTATTTGCTAATCGAGTGTGTTCCAGTTCAGATCATTCCTTCCAAGCCATATGACCTGCAAAAGTGGCTCGTCTCTACTCTATGTTCGGGACCACTATAACTATATTCTTCGACCTAACGAAGCAGTAAGCGATCAGTCAATGAAAGCAACTATTTAGAATTGAACTTAACGACTACAATAAATAAATTGAAACCTCCAGAACACATAACTTTTACTCTACCCTTACAGTGCTCTATCAACTAATCAAAGAATTGTTTGAATGCTTATTTGAAATACGAATGGATACTAAAACAAAATTACAGCCTCAAACTCGAATTAGCTTTTCTCAAGAGACTAATTAAAATATATGCTCTAGAAGAAAGACTCATGTTGTAAGTGATCGTACTGGCTCTACAAAGCTAATACTTTAACTCATTAGTGTAAAAAACTAAGAGATCAACTCGATCTTCAACAATGTAAAATCTAGCTCTTATATCATTGAAATTCTAGATTTTAACTGAAAGCATTATTGAATTTGGAGTAAACTTTACTTACATGGTTTTATTTTGTTGTGCTTCTCATACTGCTATTTGACGAGCCCTTCAAATTTTGAAGACTCAAATCTTCTCAAAATAAGTTTTAACTGTTTAATCAATCAAGTTGTCCAAATGAAGATTTGGCAAAAAATATAAACTAGTGCTGAGGCAATATGAGAGGTAGTTGACAACTATAACCTTGTCGCTAACAGTATCAACAAATACCTTAGTAACAAATTCTAAATAATTTATTTACACTAAGGTTCAAAGTCAACGGTTTGACAGTTATATCAAATTATATAAATTAGTTACATTAAGACAGTCCAACTGAAAAACATTGTCCATATGGTTCTAACGTGGACCTTAGATTCTACCAAATGAGAAATTTTTTGGGCTTTACAATGAATAGCCACTATATTGTTGTGTTTGAAGCGCGCCAATAATACTTGATTAGTGTCGGCATTACTTAAGCTAAGCTAAACTTAAATATAGGCGTGATTTGCAGCAGTACAGATGACATTCATTCTGAAGCCAACATTTTTTCAAATGATTTAAACTCTAAATTTTTAATTTGAATCTATCGTGTGTACAATTTAATAATCAACTAATTATAATTATTTAAATAAAACGTTTGGCACTATTTATTCAACTTATAGCTTACAAAATATACTACATAACTTGATTTCGAATCAATCATTGCTCTGTTTTGTATATTCTTTAAAAATATTTTTAAAAAATAGACGAAAAATTAAGAAATTAGAGTTTTATGTGAGGTCAATTATCTTAATTGTGAGAATTGTGACTAATATGTCATTACTCCTTTCAAATAATGAATCAATAACTCGTGTTGTGATGAGCTCAACAACTTATTTCAAAATAAGATTCAACAAATATAACAGCGACAGTATTGAAGGTTTATTCAATGAGGATCTGATACAGTATTAACAATAGAAGGTTATTTGACAATAATGCACAACTTGTGAGTGAGCTTAATTTCTATAAATAGATTGCATAATTGAATCGTTCAATTTCAAAATCTTTGCTTTTATCTGTTGATATTCTAACGAACTATCAAACAAATAGCAGAATATTTTTTTAGGTTATTATTTTTATAGCTTATGGGTAAAAAATACATGAATTTTGATAGTTGTTATGTGAGATAAATCTAGATCAATACTAAACTGCTATTTATCAAGTTGTCGATTGTCTTTATCATAATTGTTTTTAAACAAATCTATCTTAATATTTTGTGTTAATAAACTGAATGAGGCCTCTATTATTTGAGTTTTTCGAAATATTTGATATTTCAGCTAAGCATTTTCAATACTTAAAAGTAAAAAATTGGCTATCCCTAAACTGTTAATCACTTTTTCGAAACAGAATCAAGGATTCTCAGTGCAATCCATAAAATTGTCTGTGAACCAATCCCATTTTTCAGTTACGTTCAAAATATATCAGTCAAGTTTTAGAAGTACTTTTATCGTTCAAAATTGTTTTATAGTTTAAATCAATCCACATAAATGGCAGCAAATCAGATTTTAAGTTCGGATTTCATGCATCACTTGATATTCTGAACTTTAATTTAATCAAAAACTAAGCGGTTATTCATCTAACGGATAAATAATCAAAGAATCATAAGATATATTCATGATTGACGGATCACTTCCGAAAGTTAATTGTCGAAGGCAACTTTTCTAATTGAACTCTCCGAAACTGTTTTTCTTTGTCTATTAACCTGTTTGTTGAAGAGACACCTCTTTCTTTTATGATCTAGTCGGTTGTACGCAAATATAAGTTTCTTCAATCAAAATATCCATTAAAATCGTATTTCATTCAAAAATTTTGAACCAAAATTATTCATTTGAAAAGCTTAAGCATCGAATTATCAAACTCGTTATAATGCTAACTCAGTTGAGAATAGTTACCTTCAACTTTTAATCATTTAAATAAAGATTCTTATATTGTATATAGTTAATTATTCTGTATATCAAAATGTTTGTTGTGGATTAAAAATTATTATGTATCGATGCGACTTGCTTTGGCTTTTACTTTTCAACTTTGAAATATTTGTTATGCTAAGCATAAAACTAGCAAAAGTGCCTCACTTGCATTTATATAGTTATCTTAAAGATAAGGAAAGTTGTAAACATGTTCGTTATAGACAATTGAATATATGTTCTTATAAATTCAATTCTACAAAACAAACACTACAACAATTTGAGTATGAAAGGTGTAAACGATGTAGATGGCTATATGCATTAGTTGTTTGGAAGTATTCGTGTTGAAAAGTTGTTCTGTCGTTATAAGTACGAAAGATTGGGAAGAGCTGAGGACCGAAACTATCTATCAAGACTGTCAGTAAGATGAATTCTAGACTATTCAAATAATTTTATTGTAATCCATTCAGTTACAAATCAAATCACATTCAATATGGCTTGTGAAACGGATAGTAAGGATGAGTAAGTTCACCAAAATCATAATATCGTAGATTTTTATTCAACTTTTCATTTGCATTCATCTCCTCTGCACTCAATCCATAGTCGAATACAGAAAAGTTCTCGATAATTCTCTCTTTTGTCATACTTTTAGGTATGACAACAACTCCTCTTTAAACCTGCTATCGAACCAGTACTTGAGCCGAGACTACTATTTGGGAGGTGAAGAAGGAAAAGCCAGGTGACGACCTAAAAGTGCGATTCTTTCGATTCAAATAAATGAGTTTACGATGATTTTATTGTTTTTTAAATGTAAAAAAATCGCAAAATAGAAGAAATGATGAGCGATGAAGAGGGGAGATGAAGAATGAAGAGTAAGTGACACCTCCAAAATACATTAAAAACACAATAAAATGACCATGAAATCCATATAATTCAATCAAAATAAATACAAAAATCGCAAAAATAGAGGTGGTAAGATCAATGAAGAGGGAGAACTTTAATAGGGGTAAAGAAATAAGTGCAAAATCTTACGAAATTGCAATGAATGATGAAGTAGTAGTTTGTCAATTTGCAAGTACTAGGTGTTCCTAGTCTTTAAATGTTGCCCAAAATAATGTTTAACAACTTCTATGTTACATGAATTACAAAGGATTTTATTATATAACTGACATCTTTGATGTTTACAAGAACTGTATTCAGAGTGATATACATCTTTTCTTGATTTATTTTTTGAAAACTCGGATTCTTTTAGTGATTTTACAACAAGAACAGCGCTTCTTTTCATCCATTTATATATGTGAAATTTTATTAGTGCCCAACAATGCCTTACAGAAAACTTTCCTTATAAATGGAGAAATAAAAAACATTGTAGTGTTTGCAATAAGTCAGTCTCAAGATCAAATTATTGCGAAACATATGAGATTACATAAAATCAAGGACTATCAAATTCAAGATCAGGACCTAATGGGCCTAAGTATCCTTTATCTACACCAGTACTAATCACAAAATTTCCACTCTCAGGACATGAAGAGAAGAAAGAAGAGGGGATAGACAATTAAAACCCGAAACAATTCAATCTCTGAAGGAATTGCTGTCTTTCGAAAGAAATAGAAAAAACGAAAAACAAAAGCATGAAGAGCCCAAAAATAGTTTTGAAGTAAATTTTGATCGAGAACAAGGTCTAAGTGAACTGCCAATGATCTCATCACAGCGAAATTAGGAAACCAATACATAAGTCTTTCGCTATGACAATAAACAAAGCATAACGTCAAACAATGAAAAGATTGGCTTATACTTGCAAAAACCAGTGTTCTTACATGGTCAACTCTATGTCGCCTTCTCAAAAGTTGGCGCTATTAACGATATTATAGTTATGGTTGGATATAGACAGAAACACAAAAAATATCATTTACAAAGAAATTTTTACTGAGTTTAAAATATTTTAAATAATTCTTTCGATTATCTTTTCAATATCAAAACCTTATGAGTGTATGAGTGAGCATTAGAAGACCGACTTATTTATTAGAAGAAACTTTTTATTACAATACGTTACAGCCTTTAACAGTTGTAATGTTGCCTAACTGACACAGACTCATTCCCAATTAACAATATTGATAAACACTACTGATTAACAGTTGTGGTGAATATAAACAATTAAGATCTTCCTTAAGATTTATAACTACAATACAGATTTTCCATCAAAGAACAAAGTACTCTTTAACATTTGTTGCAAAATGATTAAACACTCTTTCTGCAAATCCTTGACAATTAGTATACCAATTAAACACGTTGTATTCTTTATTTAATTCATCTTCGAAATACAACCAATTCACAAGATCTTTCAAAGTGGAATTGCCTTCACCACTTTTCCTTAGTGTTACTGGCTTAAGTCGATTACCTCTACGGTATTTGCCACGTACATATTCAAGCTTTTTACACCGTTGAATTGTTATACCTTCTGTATTTTTCTCAATTGACCAATACCATTGATTTGATTCTAGTACAACAAATGCATGATGCATCACAATACCTTGAATAAGTTGAATAGGATATAATCGATGAGAATAAACCCAAATTTTTTCAACTCTATCCTCTACATTAATTAACTCTGCAAATGTATTTTTTAATTCATCATCTGATATGTGGTAATCTTTCCCTGTTTCTTGATCTGCTTCTGGATCAAAGTAAATTTCATTTTTCCAACAATCACCAAATGAACCTGACGATTCCGATGATGATGATTTGGATGATAAAGATCCCATTGTATTAAATGTACGACAACCTGTTTTTTGAGGCTTTTGTAAATCTTGTTTCAATTCAACTCTGTCGTCCCTTCTATACTTACAATATGAAAAAAGTATGGCTACTCTGTTGCGTATGGAACACAAATATCTGAAGAGTTGCTCATTAAAAGATAAGTGTTGCAAGGTTAAAAGCTTTGGCTTCAACTATGAGGACTCAAAATTTACTAATCATGAGACCACTGTATGGTAGGAATGGTAAGAGGGGAAATTTATTTTTTTAGAGTGACCTTCATGCTTGGAAAGTCCATACTAGAGTTTGACATCAGTATACTGTTACTGTTTAGTATAGTTAGTGATTAACTTTTTCAGCGTACGCCGAATTATGCCGCCGAATTCGGAAAAAATCGTTCGGCGTAAACCATGGTCTACGCCGAAAAAACCGAAAAATACCTATTTTTGAATTATTTAAAGCTTTTAGAACGGTATTTTTGCATTAATAAAGCAATGTCGAAAGTTTTGAGTAAAGCAAAAACAAACTCTAACATCAATTTTAGTTATGAAGCTTTCACACTATTTTTCACATCATTTGTTAAAAACTGTAAAACAATCGCGATTACTTTCTTATGTATTCCTTGCGGTAGTTGTGATGCTGAGAGATCTTTCAGCAAAATGAGAGACTTAAATATTCCTAAAAGAAATCGCATGAATTCTCAGACGTTCAAACAGCAAATGCTATTGTATTTTAATGGAGACATTGAAGAAAGACTTATTCATTATTAATTAATTGATTATTAATGTTTTGCTGTTCAATGATTTGATAATAAAACTCAATTTTATTCATTTAAAGTATTATTAGTTTTTACGCCGAATTTTACCGCCGAATCCGGTTCTCACTATACGCCGAAAAAGTTAATCACTAAGTATAGTTCAGTATGAGAAATCATTAGTAAAGTGCAATGTTTTGTACTTTACTGAAAAATACTGTTTACTGAATTTTACGGAAAAATAAACTTGCACATTATACATACTTTTTGATGCACAACTTTACAAGCACGTGTTTATGCCATTTTTCGCAAACATTAATTTTGTTTTAGTAAATTTATTTATTTATATCGTATACTTAAATTATAAGTTTGATTATGTCTGAAAGTAGCTATGATATTTCTGGTCAACATTTAAATGTCTCAGATCCCATAATGTATTGGAAAGGATATAAAGATACTTTTTCGAGAATCTCAAAATTGGTCATCAAAATTTTTCGGTATCTGCAACTAATCTCTCAAGTGAACGCGATTTCAATTATTCAAATTCAACTTTATGTAAAGATGATTCAAAATTTGACCTAGAAAATGTTGATCAAATGTTTTGTTTGCGTTCTAATTGTGATTTATTAGAAAAAACACTGTATTATATATTCTAATAAAATTTCAGTAATTTCCAGTAAAGTCTGGTAATTAATGTGTTAGGTTAAAACAGTAAAGTACAGTACATCAATTCATATGACCAGTGATGAGCAAAAGTTCAAAAGTCACGTTTTTGCATTATACTTTGGACAAGACTTCTCGAAAATCTTGTAGACTTGATACATGAACCTTAGACCCCAACATTAGACTTCAATTATTTTATATAACTTTTAACAACAATTTAAAAATGCTTTTGTGTTAAAAAAATACACAATTATAACTATTGATTAAAATGATTGGACCACGAGTCGACTCAAAGTCTAGAAGTTTGTAAATCTATGAGCAAAGTATGAACAAAAGTCCAAAATTCTAGTTTATCCATTGGACTTTGAACGGGACGTCTCGGATAACTCACAACTCATTCTAATAATTTTCAAGTTTATGAGTATCAAAATCAGTTTTGAATAATCCTAATGGGATATCACATTCTGAATATAAGGAGATAGAAATTCTCGTATCAGTTCCGGTGAATCATTTTCCTGAAATTATTGTTATGTAAAATCAATATTTTAGAAAAACGTGCTAATTATGATAGAGAGTTCAAAGATAAGCGTCCTGGACAAATTTGATTAATAATGATTCAGTTTCTCACCTAAATACACGACTTTTTCTTAGACTTTTCTTAAGTCCTTTTAATTTTCTAAGCGTTAGAGAGGCTACTCTTCGACTAACGCTTTCAACTATGTATCTCATCCTAAGACAACATTCACAAGGAAGAGAAGGAAGGGAAGAGTAGAAGTCGAAATTTTAACGACATTTTTTATGAAATAAGTATTATACTCTTAAAAATGATACGATATTCATTTCTGCTTAAAGTGGTTTTATAACAATGAGGAACCTCAAAGTGTTAGAACTGTTGAAAAATAGCATCTCGTTCTTAATATATAAAGCTTATATTCTAGACTACTTACACAAACAAAGCTTTCTCAAGTTTATGGATTAATAATAGAGTTTAGAATAGAAGTGATCCTTTTCAACTTATTTTGTTCCAAACAGGTTTCTCTCTTAGTCAGACAACACTTTCATTAATAAATCATAAACTAATAAAAAGGCACACTCTGTCATCATTTCGAAAATTGCTGCTTTAATTTAATCAAATTTATGCAATCTTTTTCTATCAAAACACTGCTTTAATAAAACTAAAAAAATAATAAACAAAATATTTTGAATCTATTTAGGTTGAAAACTATTTTTTCAGATGAGTTCTATAATGTTTTCTCATATTTCCGGCCTCAACAAATCGCATTTCGCATTCAGCCCAATCACATTTGAACGGTTTTTCCCCTCTATGTATCATCAGATGTTGTCTAAGTCTTGAACTTCGAGGGAATTTTTTGCCACATTTAGGCCAATCACAGCAATACTTCTTTTCATTTTTATGAACCACTTTATGACCATTCAGTCCTGAACTAGTTTTGCATCTGAATCGATTTTCAATTTTATTAATTATTATCTGAAGCAATTATTTGATAGTTACCTATATCCACATCCGGGCCAATCACATATATAATTTTTTTCATTAGAATGAAGAGTAGCCAGATGTTTGGTCAAATCAGAACTTCTTTTAGCCCTTTTGTAACAAATATATTGAGATATCAATTATATAATGATGAACATATGAGTTAAATTGGTAATTATGCAGAAATACTGAGAAAATCTAACCCGTATTCACATCCTGGCCAAACACATTTGAATTTTTTTTCCTTGACGTGAACTATTTTATGATTTTGCAATTGAGCTGAAGATATAAATGATTTATCACACTCAGTACACTTATAAGCTTTATCTCCCTTATGTCTTAAAGTATGAGTTTTCAAGTTCTGCAACTGTTTACATCTGTTATGAGATATAGAAATAATTTGATTATTCAGCAGAAAAGTCAACAATTTCAATGAAGTAATCAATACCTGAATTGACACCCAGGCCATTCACAAGCATAAGGTCTGTCTTCGTAATGAATTTTGATGTGTTGATTAATTTGTTGTTTTGTCTTCATTTTGACCTGACATTCAGCAAAGGTACACTTAAATCTTCTTTCTTCGCAATGAACTACTCTTTGATGTGATTTCAGTAATTTTGGAGTTTCATAACACTTATTGCATTGCGAACAGACATAAGGCTTTGCTTTTGTTTCATTATTTGACACTTTGCTTGAATTCAGTTTACTATCACAAATGTTATCAACTTTAATAGTTTCTTGACTTTTACAAAGATTTTTGTTACTTTTTGGTTCTTTAGTTTGATTTACATCTCTTTTCTGTATCTCCGAAGTACTTTTGTCTTTACAGTCGAAAATAGGAGTTAAATCCAACGTCAAATTATTATGATTAATATTCATCGAATTGTCAGTTGATTCGTTATTAGTATTTTGAAAAGTTTCTCTAATTTTAATAATCGTCTCATTATTTGTATTGAATTCGAAACTATTAATTTCTTCGTTAGTGAACAAAATCTCTTTATTCTTATTAAAGATGTTGTATTCATTCTCTAGATCATTAAAATCTTGTCTATTAATTCGACTTATTTCATGGCATTCACAATTATTAATAATGTTTTGTAAATAATATCTGAATTTTTCCAAAATTTCAATAGATTTCTGACATATAAATAATTGTATCAAAAGTTTTTCATTTTGATTAAGTATTTGATCGCAACAACTATTCATTGGTTTCTCCATAAATTTGACTTAAACTTCAAGCTCTTCCAGATTGTTGAACAAATTTTCGAATCGGTTAAATTTTCAATAATTGCTTGAATTCGACCATAATATAAATCCAATTATTAAAATACTCATTACGTGAATCAATGTATAAGTCGGTATAGCTCTTCACAATTTCAATGTATTAAACCAGTTGTACTAAACTCTTAATAATTATCCCGAAACTGTATCAATTTGCATCAAATAACGACTAATTTGTTGAATCAATATTATTTGAGAAGTTGGCCAATTTTGCAACAATTTTGAATATTCTGAGTAATTCAAACAATAATTATTAATTTTGGAGGTTTTACTGTATAATGACTGTATGGGTGTAACTATTATCTGAACGTTTTATATGAGAGAAGCTAAACTTAAAGCCAGTCTTATTTATGAACCGAGTGTTGATTAGAGTATGTTAAACACCGGTATCGATACACGTGTTTTAATTGTTTGATTCGATGTTTTAACCAATTCTTTTGTTTTCTTTGACTCATAGGTCGTCCTTTACAGCTGTTGTTATTATAGTTGAGCTAATTTATGTCAAACTGTCGCTCATTTAATATTGCATTCGAACAATTGAAACAATAATAATATAGAAATGACAATTAACTACAGGACAACTGACTTCTGGTCACGACTTCTGTCTCACGACAAAAAGGATCGACTCATCAAGATTACTGTCTTAATATTAGCCGCTATTCTTTGTAAGTATTTATATATTACTGTTAATTTTCATATATTTTATCAAATCAATAGAGTTATCGAATTATTTTATTTAATGGGCAAAAACAGTGTTTAAGTGATTACATTATTTGCTCAATTTGATGACTTGTGGCAGTTTTGCATATCTTATAACGAGAGAAACTAATATTTTTAAACGTGACAACATTGTTCACAATACTTTTGATTATGTTCTAAAGCAAATAATCATAACTTTGTATGCAATCGCTTTGTATTTTATGACATATTGATGATTGTTCCTATATTTCAATTGAACATTTAAACTGCAAATTATGTTTATGTTTTATTGCAATTGATTAACTGATTTAAAGGTGATGGTCAACATTAATTCAAAATACTGTGACAATAGTTAAATGTTCTTTTGCAACAATCAAATAATTGATTGCTGTGCGTTATCTAGAAAAGGCTTTAGAGTTGACATTAGTTTGAATTAACATTATATCATGTTTAGCTAACTTAATTATTTATTCACTATCAACAATCTTGAAGAAAGAATTTGTTTTCTTTGATTGTAATAATCAAATTGATCCTCACCTGGATTTTAATTTAGAATCTTTAACATTTATTTGAATCTAATTATTCATTGGTTATACCATTTAATATTTAATTGGTTTATAATTGCAAAAATACTAATTGACGTGAATCAATTATCGTTTGATCTTCTTTAAGAATTGAAAAGTGTTGCTAAATATATATGATTTCAAGTTATAAGACGACGAATAACCAAACAAAATGTTTGAAGTGTATAGAAATTTAACTTGCTGTAAATGGTTAAAAACTTTCAATGATGATCATTTATTTCTGGAACATTCATATTTTGTAATTAGTTGAAGACATTTTCAGCTTAAAGTTGTAGAGCTTTGAAAACAATTTCAATTTTAACAAATATTGAATTTTATTTTCGAACAGCATTCTCTTGTCGTCTGTTTTCTGTATTACGATTCGAAAGTGTGATCCATGAGTTCGATCCATACTTCAACTACCGAACCACAAGATTTCTGGCCGAGGAAGGCTTTTATAGTTTTCACAATTGGTTTGATGACAGAGCGTGGTATCCATTGGGCCGTATAATCGGTGGCACAATATATCCCGGACTTATGATAACTTCTGCTACATTCTATCACATTTTGCAATATATAAATATTCCGATTGATATTCGAAATGTCTGTGTGTTTTTGGCACCACTTTTTTCAAGTTTCACTACAATTATCACATATTTGTTAACCAAAGAGTTAAGCGATGACGCATCAGGTCTTGTGGCGGCTGCCATGATATCGATAGTTCCCGGATATATATCCCGATCAGTGGCCGGTTCCTACGATAACGAAGGAATTGCAATATTCTGTATGCTTTTAACGTATTACTTCTGGATCAAATCTGTCAAAAGTGGTTCAGTGTATTGGTCATCATTATGCTCTTTGGCCTATTTTTATATGGTTTCCTCATGGGGTGGATATGTCTTTCTAATCAATTTGATACCTCTTCACGTTTTGGCACTTATGTTCACTGGAAGATTTAGTCATCGCATTTATATCGCTTATTCCACCGTAAGCACTACTTGTTTGCCTTTCACATAATTTGAAAATTCATCTCAATTTAAAATTCTAATGAAGGTTTACTGCTTGGGAACCCTTTTATCAATGCAAATACCGTTTGTTGGTTTCCAACCGGTCATGTCCAGCGAACACATGGCGGCGTTTGGTGTTTTCGGTTTGTGCCAACTCTATGCTTTCAATGAGTACATTAAATCAAAGTTAACAAAAGAGTACTACGACATTTTATTCCGATCTATTGTTCTATTGATTGGGGTGGTCGCATTGAGTGCTGGAATATTTCTATCGGTTATTGGAAGTAAGTTTAACTTGACATTTAATTGAAAAGAAAAACCAAATTCATTTATAAATGATTTCAGAGATATCTCCGTGGACGGGACGCTTCTATTCTCTTCTCGATCCTTCTTATGCCAAAAATAATATTCCAATAATCGCATCAGTATCTGAGCATCAGCCAACTTCGTGGTCATCATTTTATTTTGATTTACAACTACTCGTATTTTTGTTTCCAGTCGGTCTTTACTTCTGTTTCTCTAAGCTAACAGATGCCAATATCTTCATCATCCTTTATGGAGTGACAAGTATTTATTTCGCTGTAAGTTTAGCATTAATATCAATTGAAAGCGATGCTTCTATTCAATTTAACCATCCAATATTTTCCTATTTTAGGGAGTAATGGTTCGTCTTATGTTAGTATTAGCACCAGTTATGTGCATCTTATCAGGAATTGGAATATCAGCGATGCTTACGAGATATTGTAAGCAGCTGGATCCGACATCGACTGCCAGCTTATTATCAGCAGGTAGCTCAGTTTCAACAAATGCTCATCAACACAGCCATTCGCATAATCACCAAACTGTTACAACACAGCCATCAGAGAAGAAGCTGAAGCGTTTCGAAAGCAATTTCGTGATGAAGCACGAGGTCGCCTCGTTCTTCATATTTGTTGCCAGCGGCCTGTTGCTCGCTTACACTTACCATTGCATTTGGGTCACATCTGAAGCTTATTCTTCTCCATCAATTGTATTGTCAGCTCGAAGTCACGACGGATCACGTATTATTTTCGATGATTTCAGAGAAGCTTATTACTGGTTAAGACAAAACACCCCAGAAGACGCTAAAGTGATGTCATGGTATGTCTTGTCGAATTAGAAATTTGAATCAATCGTAAGCTAATGTTAATAACTACTTGATTTAAGGTGGGATTATGGCTATCAGATAACAGCAATGGCTAATCGGACCATTTTGGTGGATAACAATACGTGGAATAATACGCACATATCACGTGTGGGCCAAGCAATGGCTTCGCCTGAAGATAAGGCATACAAAATAATGAGAGAGTTGGATGTCAACTATGTTCTCGTGATTTTTGGTGGTCTAACAGGATATTCATCCGATGATATCAATAAGTTTTTATGGATGGTTAGAATTGGCGGAAGTACTGATCGTGGCAGTCATATTAAAGAGACTGATTATTACACTTCTTCAGGAGAGTTTAGAGTCGATCGGGAAGGATCATCGACTTTATTAAATTGCTTGATGTATAAAATGTCCTATTACAGATTTGGCTCAGTTTATACAGAAGGAGGTAAATCAAATAGCACTTGATTTGACAATAATTTTCACAAAACTTGAATCAATAAATTTTTTGCAATCTCAAAACAGGCAAACCTCCAGGTTATGATCGTGTGAGGGGTGCTGAAATCGGAAACAAAGACTTCGACTTACAGGTGTTGGAAGAGGCGTATACTACAGAGCACTGGTTGGTCAGGATTTATAAAGTGAAAGACTTACCGAATAGAGGCATATAGTGAAGTGCACCATTCACTAGTCTTTATTATAAGATTTTTCATTAATAAACTAATACCTGATAAACAGTGTATAGAATTCTTTTTTCAATTAAGCCCGGGAGAAAATTGTGGCTATTTTTTCTTAACTTAAATAAATTAATAAAATATTTTACACAATCTTTTGTTTTAATGATTTGCGATGAGTTTATTCATGAAAAATGATAAGAAATAGGTTTTTATACAAAAGTTTTGTGACTAATCAAAAACGTATTTAATTGTTTTTACTGCTCATCATTTTCTTCTTCGTCCATATCTTCATCGTTGCTATCACTTTTGTTTTGTTCATCAATCTTTTTAAGCAGTTCCTGGTAGTCTTTAACTTTAATTTTCTTTGGAAGAATATCTTGAAGAAAAGCCATTCGAGGATTAGTGTTGACCACAGATGACAAATCGTTATAATCCAGCATTGATTTGTTTGCACTTTCAGCGAATGCATCTTTAGCTAATTGAGCGATAAATAGTTCCTGTAATTGGTTAGAAAAATACAAATGAGTTAGCAATTTATTAAAGTAAACAAAATTAATCAGAATTACAGCCGAATGTGCAGTCAATGCGACCGCGTCTGGACTTATTGATGACACTTCTGGTGATGATCTCATAATAGTTGAGACTCTACTCAATGGAAGTGTTGCCCAATTCCTCTTTGCTCTCGGCTTTGATTTAGTGGTTGACGTCGTTGTTGTGGTTGCCGTTTGACTCATTTGTTATTTATTTAAGATTTTGCTGTTTTGTTAACTTTAAAATTGATGAAACCTATGCCAAAGCATATCAGATGTTTAGTCAGTTTTGAACTTTTATGTTGTATTTATTCAATACATTTATCTCAGAATTTTGTATATGTAAAAGTTACAAAATTTCGTACAATTTGATAAGCCAATTGTTCAATAGATGACAGCATAATAGAATTGATGTTACTATGTTTGCGTTCATTTTTCCAAATATTTATGTTATTCTAAACTAAATTAATTCATATTAAATTAATAGTGAATTGAATCGGAATGCGAGTCATTTCGTCCAATCGCTTCGCTTTTCGTAAGTCTATTAACATGAGATTCACTTAAATTTGATTCTAATATTACATTAAATTTAGGTTTTATTAAATTTTATTGTCGATTATTTAATTTTTACAATTGTTTTTAATGCTTTAAGTGATCCAAAAGAATGGACTAATTCGATATCAGACAACAGCTGCAGGACAACCGCCACCACAACAAAAAGTATTTAATTGAGATTTGACTCAATAGCAATATATTGAAGAGAATAACACTCTTAAATTGATATAAAATGTTTTAGCTAAACCAATTTTTGTCATATTTGTTATTCAGACAAAGTTCGGTCCACTTAAAGATGAGGACAGAATATTCACTAACTTGTACGGAAGACATGACTGGAAACTGAAGGGCGCGATCGCTAGAGTACGAATCTTTCCTTAATTTTTATTTTAACCTAAAATTTTCACTTATTTATAGATATTACTAAAACTGAGATAATCTTGAGATAATTTAAACTTCATATAACATTCATCTTAGATTTTATCTGAGATTTAAATAAGTATAGTTTACAATGGATTTTTAGATATATTCAAAGTTTGGATATTGGAGTGTTTGCCAAATTATTAATTGTTCACTAAATCATAGGGCGATTGGTACAAAACAAAAGAGATTCTTCTGAAGGGAACCGAATGGATAATAAATGAAATAAAGACATCTGGTCTTCGAGGTCGCGGTGGCGCAGGATTTCCAACAGGTCTGAAATGGAGTTTTATGAATAAACCTCCGGATGGAAGACCGAAGTACTTGGTAGTCAACGCAGACGAAGGAGAACCGGGTACTTGTAAGGATCGGGAAATTATGCGTCACGACCCGCACAAACTGATTGAAGGTTGTCTCGTGGCCGGACGTGCGATGGGAGCGTGTGCCGCCTACATCTATATTAGAGGAGAATTCTATAACGAGGCCTCGAATTTACAAATAGCTATAACAGAGGCCTATGAGGCAGGACTTATCGGTCGAAATGCATGCAATTCTGGCTATGATTTCGACGTATTTGTCCACAGGGGTGCTGGAGCTTATATTTGCGGTGAAGAGACAGCACTCATTGAATCAATTGAAGGAAAACAAGGTAAACCACGATTAAAGCCTCCATTTCCAGCTGATATCGGAGTTTTCGGATGTCCGACAACTGTATCTAATGTTGAAACTGTAGCGGTTGCGCCGAGCATTTGTCGACGCGGCGGCGTTTGGTTTGCGTCATTCGGACGAACCAGAAACAGTGGCACTAAATTGTTTAATATTTCGGGTCACGTCAATAATCCGTGTACTGTTGAGGAAGAAATGTCGATACCATTGAAAGAACTGATAGAAAGACATTGTGGGGGTATTATTGGCGGTTGGGATAATCTCCTTGGTGTTATCCCTGGCGGTTCGTCCACTCCTATACTGCCCAAAAGTGTTTGTGATACAGTACTAATGGATTTCGATGCTTTAGTTGCCGCTCAATCAGGTCTTGGAACTGCTGCCCTTATTGTTATGAATAAACAGACAGACGTTATTAAAGCTATTGCGAGATTAATTGAATTTTATAAGCATGAAAGCTGCGGTCAAGTGAGCATAAAATGATTCTGTTTTTCTGATAATTGATACAATGAGTTTCTTTTTTGTATCCTTCAGTGTACTCCATGTCGTGAAGGCGTCGGTTGGATGAATAAAATAATTTGGCGTTTTGTCGAAGGAAATGCAAAACCTGATGAAATCGATATGCTCTACGAGATGAGTAAACAAATAGAAGGACACACTATCTGTGCTTTAGGAGACGGAGCCGCGTGGCCCGTACAGGTTTAACATAATTTGCTAACTTTTCAACAACTATTTCCTATCTTTTGATTTATTGTTTTAAATAATTTGACAATAGGGTCTAATACGTCACTTCAGACCTGAAATCGAGCAACGTATAAAATCATATAGAGAGAGCAAACAAAGAGAGCAAGTCCTGGAAAAGAAGGCCGCTGGAAATGGTTAATAGACGTTTGTTAAGTAATTTAATTATAATTTTTCTTCTCTCAATCTAGACATTTAGTTTGTAAAAAGCAAAATATAATTTAAGGCAAATAAATGATGCATTAATTGAAAATAGATTGTTCTCAAATGTATAGGAATTCAATTTTTAGACAATTATTTTTCTGTTGTATTCAGTTTGGTCCAACTTATAATATTATCAATTGAGAGAAATGTTTTCTCGTTCATTAACTAAGATTTCAATAAATATCATTGCAATCAGTTACACAGTAATTAAATCTAATTTGATGAAAGTAAAGAACATACCAACCATTCAGAACTTACTTCAGATTATTGTGCTCTTTCACAAAAATTTGTATCGTTAAAAGCATTGAAGTGATTCGAGATAATCGACTACAAACAATGTTTCGATAGTTAATTATTTCTCTAAAATCAAGAGACAAGCTTTGGAAAATCAATTTATTTTATCAAAATAATGATCGCTGACTAGTGAACTTATTCACTGATCATTAGGTATAGTTGTGCGATAGTTCAATTTTCTTTTAAACATATCGAGAGCTCAATTGAAATAAAAGTATTTTTGACGAATTCAGGATTTGTGAGGACTTGATTTAAACGCGAAAATGTCATTAGAAAAGCTGTTGTATGAGAAATTAGATTTGTGATCTGCGACCTACTTTTGACACTATTTGTTGCGACATAATACTGATAAACTTGCTATCATTTATTAAAGATATGCAGTACTTTACGAGTATTTATATAATCACAATCGATTCAACAATTTTTTAAAGTTATACGAGAGCTCTGCTTCACATTTTAGTATTGTTAAGTTTATTTTCGGATATATTAACCTATTTTATTATGAAAGCCAAATATTGATCACATAAGTAATGTCTGGTTGGCTCGTAATCTTTGAGAAGTTATCTATCGATCGTTTACCAACTGTAGTCACGAGTTGTTATATCATTCATATAGTCTTTTGAAACTGCTATAACCTTTAAATATTGAACGAATCGCTATAACGTAAAACATTTTGCATAACTCACGCTTCATTGTGGTGTTTATTTGACTTTTAGTTCGCGAAATCGACAAATTGTTTGATGTAATTGCTTCGAACAAGTTGCTAAGAAATCGCATAAAACTATGCATTCAATGCTAGAAAATCATTAATAATTGATAGCTCTTGCTAAATAACAGACAAATAATTGGATTGAATGCAGAGCTTTATTATTTTGGTTGTCATACACTTTAGTTAGTGATGAAGAAACGCATGAGATTTTGTTTTTTCGATCAAAAAGCTCATAAATAAGAATTGTGCTCAAACTTAGGAGTTGTGCCAGAATTGACTAAGTTGAAACGTTGATTAAACTCGATACTTCCTTATTCTCAATAGGATTAACACTAACTGAGCTAATCTCTCCAAAGGTTTATTCCTTTATTGACTAGTTCAAGTTGAATTATTTTTACTTTTAGCATCTTTCAAAAGATGTTTCGATGTTTTGACTCAATTATATTTTTCATGAGTAAAATAAATTCTTAATTGAACAATTAAGTTAACTGTGAGCATCTTTTTGTTTGGGTTAACTTAAATCTGGTTCATTATAGTGATGTTTTGAAATGTAAATTTAAAATCTAGAATAAATGTAGTAATCGATCAGTTTTGTTGAGTTTAGTGAATTGAACTTTTTAAAGCTGCCCTATTTTAAGAGATAAAAAATTAAAGGGATCGCGTGCACTAAATCCAATTAAAACACCTAAAAAGTTGAGCTATTGTAAGAAATAGTTAGTTTTTATATATTGAACGTTAATATATGAGATTTTTGTGCATTCAATTTCTTAATGCTTAGCTCTGCTCAATAAAGACTGTTTGATGAAAGTAATCCATATGAAATAGTTATCTTTTATTTGATTTGATTAAAGAACAAGTTTGTAAGCTGAGTTGCTTTACTTAGAGTAATACTGAGTCGCATTGAGTTACCATTGTACTCAATAACGTCTCGTCGATCAATATTGAATCGTGAGATAATCAATTTTGGCATAAAAGTTATTTTTCTTTTACAAGTATTGCCAAACTCTTTTAGACCTAAGGCCCTAAAATGGAATCATTGATTGTCGAACATTGTAAGCGCTATCAGTTATCGTTAAGTTTATTATATGTATGACTAACTTCTACGAATCTCAATGTCAGCTCTGTGTTGAGCAATAAAACGATATTTAGATAATTGCAAAATATGCATAACTACACAACTTCTCAGTTCTTATTATATCGAATATGATGTCAAGCGTAACCTTTCAATAGATGGTTATCTATCGAAAAGCAAATTTTTGTGCAAAAACTTACAAATCATTTTTATCAACAAGATTTGAATGAAAATCAAGTGATACAGGACAGCGCTATAGTCCTTAGGAATGTTTTATGTGCTTCAAACTCAATGTTATCGCTTGATATTACATACTTTTGAGTAAGAGGAACCGTTTCTCTCGTGGTGACTGCACTGGTTATATCTAGATATAAGATGTTTGCCAATTATTACGAAAACTTTCTTTTTTATATTCTCGAGCTGTGCCGAAATGCTTTTCAAGGATTATACAATTGTTAACTTAATAAGAAAATGTGATTGATTTATCGCATGATGTTTTAGTTAAAAACCAAGACTGCAACGCCACAAACTATCAGAAAAACGTTCCATATTTCAATTCTTCAAGTACTTTATACTTACGTCTGAAGCTTCCTTTATTCAAACAGACGTTCATTTATTTGCTAACTAAAATTTCATAAGTTTTAATAAAATGTTGCCTCAACGTAATAGCAGAGTATACCAAAATAGTTTTAACTATTCAAACAATACATCATATAATAATAGACTATAGTATGACAACAATTATATTGTTTAGAAGCTTGCGAAACGATTGGATTCTTTCCTAAATCAATTACCTAATCCTTATAAAGAAGTGACACACGATTTCCTCTATTTCGTAAAATAGCGCTCTCAAAGCTACATTTCATAAAAATGAATTTATTGTTAAATTTTGACACAATTCAATCTAACGTTAAGCAGAAAATAATAACTGCAGTGGAGAGACCCAAGTTTCAGGACTATAAAGTTTGTAAAAAGTGATTAACAAATTTATTAGTCATAAACGTTTTTTACGTGATTATTCCTTTAGAAAGCTGAGTGGCCGACTCAGTTCACTTTTAATTGAACTTAGACTTTAACCACAAGTAAGCTATTGCGCAAACAAGAAGCCTGTGTCGAAAATGCGTATCTGTATTATTCCCAAAAATTTTCCCCAACTCAAGGACTTATTAGCAAAAACATTATTACACAAAAGTCTGATGTAAATCAAGGAGACGTTCATTTACAAAGTCCTTACATTTTGTCAAACTATTGGCTGATATTAGAGTCAGTTTTATGCAATTAACAGCTTTAATATGACAGACAAGTTATGCTAAAAACACGTTCAAAACTACATATTTGTAAAGAACTATCCCATGAAAATACTTTCAATAAGTTCTACCTCTGTATTTCATTCGATTCAATTTGAAGTTAAACTTGATTTGTTCGTTTGAGTTAAGTTCAGTCAAAGCAAATGTTAGCGGTTTGGGTCATTTTCAAGTTTAATGAATCTATCAAAATTTAGTTAACCAATAGCATGATCGAGTCACTAATTCGAAATTTTCAGATCAATTTTAGTATCTAATCGTTTCAAACATTTTTTTATCTATTTTGGGAGTTATTCGAACTTTATATTGTGACCAACGGTCAAATCAGTTACACAATTATATACGAAATTAAACGCTTTATTATCTCAAAGACAACACAGAGTGATCACAAGCATAGGACCGACCGTCTCACTGGTGGGGAAACGGATATCGGTCTTTTTGTGCGGTGTGGTTTGTGGGGAAGCGCCATCTGCTGCACACTCTCCCGGGGTTGATGTTTCGACCCGAGGGCGAAACAGATGGAGTTGGGAGGAGTGGACGGTCGTTGGTGTGTCGGATGAATCGTTAGCCAACCGAATGCGATAAGTTTCCGGACCAACGAGTGATACTATTCTGTAGGGTCCCGAGTTCCGCGCTGATGTTTTGACCAGTGTCGGATGGTTATCTGCAATTCGTCGGGTGACCAAATCACCAACATCGAAAGCCGAACGTGGGTGTATCGCATCATGTCGTGTCTTACGGCGTTGTTGTATAGCAGTAGTTCTAGCAATGGCATTGCTTCGTATCTCTGATATGTTGTCAATGGGCGTGTTGTCGCCGCTCAGTGCTAAATGGAGAAGACGGGGCGGGTAACCGGTAGCGTCATGCGGTGTTGCATTATAATTTGCGACCACTCGATTCACGAGTGAGGACCATTTAAGGTTCGGATGGTCGTGGAGCGCTAGACGCAATCGTGTGATTATTGTGCCGTTTGTTCGCTCGCATAGTCCATTAGCGGCCGGGTGATAACTCGATGTGTAGCTGTGCGCTATACCGTGGTTGCTAAGGAATCTGTTGAATTCGCTGCCAATGAAGTTGCGGCCTCGGTCAGTGATGATGCGCTTCGGGCAGCCAAATGATGCGATGATATGATCGAGCATCGATACAACTGTGCGCGATGTGTTGCGTTTTGTAGCTATGGCCCAAACGTATCGCGAATGCAGATCAACAGCCACCTGCAAGTATTTGGCTGAAGTATTGGCGGCGGCAGTTCCCATGACTACTGTGTCTATGGCAATGGTGTCCATGGGTTGCGGAGGCATCGGAATGGGCTGTAGCTGTCCGAGTGTCGGGTGCGAACCGTACTTTACTAATTGACACGTTTCGCACGTTTTCACGTATTCCGTGATTTCTCTGGGCGAGTTCGGCCACCAGTAGCGGAACGTGATGAGCGCAATCGTTTTCTGTATACCCGGATGATCGTGACCATCGTGGTAATGACGCAGAACGTCTTTACGCAGCGTTTCCGGTACGACTATGCGGAAGGTGCCCTTCTTCTGGTGCTGATACACTCCGTCACGTGTAACGATCCCTTTTATATCTGGCGGTGAATCCGACTGATGCTTACGTATGTCTTCGGCAGGGAGGAACAACGAAACGGGTGCTCGAGATAGCGCGTCTGCAGCTGTGTTCTTAGCGCCGGATCGGTGTTTCACATTAAACGAATAAACCGATAATCGCATAGACCAGCGAAATAGTCGTGATCGCGGGTTCTTCAGCGTTAGGAGCCACTGTAGTGCCGAATGGTCGGTCTGTATCTCGAATTGCTTTCCGTGGAGGTATATGTGAAAATGTTCGACTGACTCGACAACTGCTAGACACTCGAGTTCTGTCACCGAATAGTTTTGTTCTGCTGGTGTTGTTCGGCGACTGTAATAAGCGACCACTCTGTCCCCACCAGCATCGTCTTGTTGACTAAGAATCGAACCGATACCAATTTTGCAGGCATCCGTCATCAGTCGTGTTTGACGATTCGGATCGTATATAGCGAGTACTGGTGGAGTGGTGAGTAGTCGTTTAAGCGTTTCGAACGCCTTGTGTTCTTCCGGTGTCCATCGAAACGTGACGTTCTTCTTCATGAGGCGTGTCAGCGGTGACGCTATAACTGTAAAGCATTCGATGAATCGCCTGTAGTAACCGGCGAGGCCTATAAAACGTCGAACGCATTCGACATCTGTGGGAACAGGAAACTCGTTGACTGCCTTGAGTTTCGATGGTGCCGGTTTAACAGTGTTATGACCAATAACGTGTCCGAGATATTCAATCTCTTGAAGACCGAATCGACACTTCGAATAACGGAGTTTGATTTTCGCGGCCATCAGCCGCTCGAATGTCAGGCGAAGAGTCTCTAAATGTTCCTCCGGTGTCTTTGAGTAAATAACGATATCGTCCAGGTATGCCATAACACCGCGGTATAGGAGATCTCCGAGTACGCGTTGAATAATGCGCTGAAAAGTGCTAGGGGCGTTCTTCAGGCCGAATGGCAACACAAGCCATTCATAGTGACCGTCGACTGTAGAGATGGCAGTCTTCTCGACCGATTTCGGGTCCATCTGGACATGCCAGTAGCCCCACGCTATGTCCAGCGTTGTGAAAATGCGCGCGCCGTTTAATCGGTCGATTATGTCATTGATGAGTGGAAGCGGTTGCCGTTCATCAATTGTGATTGCGTTTAGGCGTCTGTAATCGATGCACATACGCGTTGAACCGTCTTTCTTCGAAGTGAGAGTGACAGGGAATGACCAGGGTGACGTTGAGTCGCGCATGAGGCCTTTAGCCTTTAGGCCTGTGATTTGTTTCCGAATCTCGTCGTTCTCGATTGCTGAATGACGGTAAGGCCGTAATGCAATCGGAGGGCTGTCTCTCGTGTGAATGTGGTGCTTTTCGATTGTTATGCATCCGATATCTCTGTCGTCCTTCGCAAAGATGTCGGCGAAATGCTGGACGAGCGGTTTCAGGTACTCATTTGTTTGCGGCGTGACGGCCAGTAATGCGGGAATCTGTGTGCCGGCCACGGAAATGATCCGCTGTCGTGTCTGAATATCTATTGCGAAGAGGTCGCAGGCATCAAGTCCTAGAAGAACATCGAATGTGTCGGTGTCGACGATGTGAACTGTAAGCTGATGCATTTGTTTAGCGATTGTAAGGCCTATGAGGGCTGAACCGAGGCTACGTGTGGGTGTGGCGACTTGTTTGAGGTCAATGGCACGCTCGGTGTTGACCACAAGTCGAAGGCGTGTGGCGAGTCGTTTGGAGATGATGGTAATGATGCTGCCGCTGTCTACGATCGCCTGAACGGATATGCTGTTGACCCACACGTTGATTCTTAAGAGGCCTAGCATCGGTCGCCCAACCAGTTTAAATTACCGGCTAGCGTTGGTATCGGCTGAGTCGACAGTGTTTCTGGTTGTTGTTCGACTGGTGTGGTCACTGGAGCGGCTGACTGCTGTGTCTGCTGTTGATGCGATTGCTGTGGTGGCTGCTGTCGTGGTGGACGTTGTCTTCTGCGCGGACAGTCGCGATTCCAGTGCCAGTTAGTCTCGCCAGCTTCGACACAGTAACGACATGGCGCGGGTGGACGTTTCGACTTCTTTTGACCGTATACATGCTGTTGAGAGCCACTGTCCGTTGTGGTATAGTTTACACTAACGAATTGACGCGTATTTCGATCAGCAGCGGGCCGACTGTATGAGCCTTCGAGTTGTAGCGCTATCGCTAACCACGCGAGTGTCGACTGAGGCTGCGCGCCAATTAGTGTCGGCCGGTAGTGCTGAGGCATACCGTCAGTCAACAACGCAACCATTGCGCTCTCCGCCAGACTCGCTCTGCGAAGAAGACTCATCTTCGAGTCGAAGTACATCTGAACGCTGTCAGCACGTGTTAAGATCCGCTTCTGCGCTTCTATAATTGGGTGCACTACGGGTGTGCCGAAGCGTTGTATCATTAGTTGTTTCGCTTCCGGCCACGTGATAGAGTCAATAACGGGACAAATATCTGTAGCAAACCAATTGATGGCCTCTCCCGTGAGGTATTCCATTAGGAGTATGAGACGTTCTCTCGCCGTTTTCCCGTTTGAGATCAACTCGAATAACGTCAGCCACGACTCTATTCTGACTTTCTGATCGGTTCCCGAAAACGTGGCAATGCGTTTGTGACTCAAGGCGTCCTGTGTTGGAGCGGTGCTTTCCGTACTCATTGATGTCGTTGTTTGTGCCGATATTTGTCTTCCAGAACGGAGTGTGATAAACGCTGAATTGTCGTCAGAGACAGTTGTCATTCAGAATCTGCGTTTATCGATCGGATCCTGGTTGGCTCGCCAAATGATGTGACCAACGGTCAAATCAGTTACACAATTATATACGAAATTAAACGCTTTATTATCTCAAAGACAACACAGAGTGATCACAAGCATAGGACCGACCGTCTCACTGGTGGGGAAACGGATATCGGTCTTTTTGTGCGGTGTGGTTTGTGGGGAAGCGCCATCTGCTGCACAATATAACTTTCCGTTAAAACATTACTCGAGAGAGAAATCAAAACCATTATACTGAGTGTATTAATTATCCTTAAAAGGATTGCAAAATAGTTGTCTAAGGCTATTGCGAAAATACAAAATTAGCACTTTTTGCAATCAAAGTGAATGCCATTTTCAGACACAGTATGTGCTAATAGTATGAACTTGCAATCAAATCTTTCTACAAAATGATTGGAAAATATTTGTGCCCACCAAGCAGTTAAGTCAGAATAAATTTAACCACAGATCAAAAGTTGGCCCCTAAACAGTTCATATTTGAATCTTTAAGTTATGAACTAATGTTGAAAACAACTTTTTCCTGTCACTCATTAACTTTTATCTCATAGAAAATGTGTTAAAAAATACTTTGAATACCATTTTGAACTGCCTGTCTGTGAAACTTGAGTCAAATTGATCCTGACGCGCCTGTGCTGTAAACTTAATCTGACTTATATTCGTGTCAAAACTCTATTTTACGGCAATTGAAAATCTAATATAGGAGCATGAAAAATGTTGCAATCAATTTTTTCTATATATGCATCTTAAATTCAATTTTCAAAGCAATACAGTTCTTTTGATATTACTGGTTCACATACATACGTCAAACAATAGCTCTATGGTTGGTGCCATCTTTTCTTAGCCTTTATTTTATCACATAACCAGAACCTAGAATTTTCGATGCTTAAAATTGGGGAATCCTGTTGGTGATCGGTGCCAAAAATAAGGCAAAATCAGTGCTTAGACTGTAATCTATTAATTTGAAAATTGATTTCTATCTTAAGAAACATTTTAAAATGACTTGAAAAAACTGTCTTTAATTAAGAAAAACAGATTCTTGCCTATTTACTCTTCGATTTCTAGGAGACAAATTCAAGAAATTTGAATTTCAGTTCAAAAAGCTTTTAATTAATTTAATTAAAAACGTTGCTAATTTTCCAAATTTTGAAGATCATTAAATTTGATGTGCATCACAATTATCTGAAAGTTTGTTTTTTAGTGTTAAACTAAAAATTCGGTGATCATCGCAAATTGTCGCTCTGATCATTATCTTTGGTTCTGTTTTTGTTGAAAGTTGAAGTCATATCTCCTCTGCCCTTATATAAGCATCAATTATCTGAATGAAGAAATTCTAGTCATATAAATAAAAGCTATATTTTAACATATTTGTAAACATGAAGTTAAGCATTTGATAATGACCTCCTTTGATTTGGGTCTATGAGAACTACCCATCGATTTGTACTAAATGTTGATTACACAAGTGTTTTCTGTAATTCAGAAATGACGTGAAACTAGACCAAAATTTTTGCTATGTTATCATTTATAGCTACAATTACTATTATTAGAAACCCACAGTTTACAAATATATCATTTCACGTATAGCTCGTCAAACTTTTTATTTTAGTAAACCTTCAAATTTGACGATCTGTTGGGTGATGATTGACTATTTTTATGAATAAAATTTCAAATTGAATTGATTTAATTTGATATACAGTAGACTAATGAGATGTGTTGCACAGAAAAGGCTACACGACTGAAAAGAGTGAGATTCTAATTATAGTAATAGTACTATACTCATACATTGTAAAAACCGAAATTTTCATAAAAAACCTAATGGCTTGTTTCTGTTAGCTGGTACTCCTCTGTATTATTTATGAATCATATAGTCTGATACAACTGATAATTTCATAGTGTTGCTGAGCACTTACGCAATTACCTCAGCCCACATTTACTAAATTCCTGTCTATATTCTTACTGCCTAATCATTTACTTCAATAATGAATATAAGATAGATAGATGTGAACTGAGCGTCCATAAAACAAGAATATTCCTAAGATATACTATAAGTATAATCTGATTAAATCTAATATCATAACTCATAGTCTGTTATTATTGCATGATGAACGCATACATTTTGCTGTTTATTAAATTATCTTATAGAATTTTGTCAACATGTATCTTAAATGCTAACTAACTTTTAAGACTATCTCAAAATAGCGTTCTTATCATTTGTGGAGTTTCTAAGGTTATCACACTTTTGAAAAAATTAGAGCCCTTCATTTCTGACTTATTGCTCAACTTTTGGAGTTTCATTTATCGATTGAGTCTGACTTTGAAATTATCGAAGCAATTTTTTTAGCCACTTAAAGTACAAAATTGGTAGTGGTATTGAGTATACTTTTGATGTGACATCTTATATTTGAACCAAGTAGGTTTAAGAGCTTTAAGTCTAAGGTTAGGTTACGGCTTTGAAAATTCTATTGTGCTTGTATAAAAAGGTATTGTTCCCGATTTTACAAGTTCTCCGCTCACCTTTATTAAAATTGCTTTTAATCAACTATTACTTGAGTAATTACCTAACGTTAAGAAAAATTGAGAGCAAATAGAAACCAACTTTAAATTTGATCCATTAGTCTATTTGATATCTATCCCAGGGTTCATCTATACTATTATGCAAATGATGCGAATAATATTCAATTTAAGTAACTTTATTACCCATATTTAAAATTATGATAATTGCATTTCTTAATACTAAATTCAATATAAACTTTGCCGTTTTCAAATAATAAACTTTTTAAGCTTTCAGACAAATGTAAAATATTTCAAAGCTATACTTTCATCGGTCGTATTGGTCAAACCTTGTTTTTTGTCCTTTTCAGTGGGTTTTCCTCTTTTTATTAAAATTAGTAAACTTTCAGTTGAGTCAATTTTGTTAATCGTGTCATATTCTATTGTAATCATAATAATATTATAGCGTAAAGCGATAGAATAGAACATGATCAAATATGAAACAACAAGAGCCATTCCAAGTTTTATTGTTTTAAGTTCAAATTAATCTCATTTTATCAGTTAAGCACATGTATTAGTCCTAAGGGATACTTTAATACTTTGTGAGATGTCATTTGGACTTGTCTTTAAAAGGAAACATAGTTTTAAAAATGATGTTTCACGCTTTTTGTTCATTTAAATTTTCACTAATAATTCAAGTTTTTTTCTAGTTTATTCTAAAATTTGAAAAATAAAATAATTATTGTGATAATCAGCTATTAAGGGAATCAAAACTGGAATTAGTCATTCTCAAACTTGCCATTTTGAAATTGACCATTACGAAATCTAGCATTTCAAATATCTTTGCTAAATTCAAATTCTAATGAACTTCAGATATGAAATCTCGGACATATGCTTACGTTCACAATGAAATTATTGATCCGACAAATTATTACGATAAAAATGTTAATTTAAGTTAGTACTGCTCTAACCCGATGATTGAAATGTCAGTGCTCTCAAAATTATGTTCAAATGAGTTTTTCTTTAGATGTCATTAAGAAATAATTAGAGGATCGCTCTATTGTAAAATTGGCTGTAATATTGAGCTTGCGGTGTTTTGTTGTAAACAGACTCATGTTTCTTGTTTAGTTTAAGTTAGGTTTTAAATAGTACTAAATTTGATTATCTTCAATGTTCCAATTAGTTGTTTTATATACAACTTAGAATTAAACAAATTTAAAAAGCTTATCAGATCTTGCTCTGGCGCACGTCTATAACTTTAAAAATAATTGCTTCACAAGAATCAAAGTTTATTGAGAAAAACAGAGTAATTTAAGTAAGACTGCGTAGGATTGAATATATTTGAAGCAGTATTTGATTTGCGGGGTTGTGTTTCAATTTTTTCAATTATCCAGGTATTTATGTGAAAAGTAAATTGGCAACAAGCAATCAAATTTAATATTGACTATAATTAGTTGTATAAAGAATACGCAATCATTTCTCAAACGGAGTTAAGTGTGAGTAAAGATAAACAGTATATGTTGTCATTCATTTAACAGAATGGTTAGGTATGAGTTTGAATAGAATTGCCTTCAGTTGAGTCACGAAAGAGCCTTGCAATGAATATTATAACTAATTTATTGCATACTGAACAATGCATTTAAGTGTATTTTACGTAATAATTGTGTTTCGAAACTTCCTGTAAAATGTTTAGGCATCGAAAGGGTAATAATAAAAGCAGTTATCTTTGAATTATTGCTCAATTGCTTCTCTTATACATAGCATTGCCATTAATACCTTTGACCTATATTTATACTCATATTTAACATTTAATATTTCGTAATTCATCGTGTTTTGAAACTTTTCATAACTTCATCATCATATAGTATGCTTTAGTTATATACGTATTAACAAATAAATAAAAAAATACACAGTCGTACCAACAACATGCCATCAATTTAGATAACTCATTTCAAAACATTTCTCTCTCTCTCTCTCTCTCTCCCTCCCTCTCTCTCTCTCTCTCTCTCTCTCTCTCTCTCCCTCTCTCTCTCCCTTTTTCTTTTTCTTTCTTTCTTTCTTTCTCATTATATAGAATAATGTATGAGTTGTATTTGCATAACACCATTACTTCCTCAATTCCAATGGTTTTGAACATTTGCACAGTTGTCCAAAATTGTTGGTAAATAACCAAAACTTTGAATTTTATTTATTATGAAAGAGTTGAGTAAGTATTAAAAGTAGCATAAAATACATAATAGCTCTGAAAGTAGCTATTTTTCAAATTCTATGCTTTCCTAAAACAGTAAAAGTATTCCCAGAACTGTATGGATTTAGGAAATAACTTGACGTACAATTTTCATGTGTTTGAAGGGATACTAAAGCGAATAAGTGCTAGAATGCCAAAATTTGCCTTACTTTAAGATATCTACCATTCGGCAAATAAATAAATACAATTTATTGTGTAATAGTAGAGTATCTAGTGGACCAAAAGTCACTAGACAATTTTAATTGACAATAATTTTTGAATGAGTTGATTGATTTTCAAAATTAATTTTTATTTGAAGTACAATAACGAGAAATAAGTATAGGGTATATGACAATGTGAACTCCTTCTGCGTCTATCACATGACACAATCTTCTTGCAAAATTATCGATGATATAGTGCAATGTTTGTCATTGATCTGTTCGACTTCACATGTGATAGCCGTCTCCGGTTAGCTAATACTTTTGGGATTACTGCTGTAAACTCGGTCCTTGAGACATATTCGAGTTTAAAATCGAGATAGTGAAGTACAGTAGAGTACAGCACAGTAAATCTCGCACATGGGAATTTGTCTGCGTAAACTTGGTGTTACTGTGTAAACCCCACTTACGAAATATTTTTCAAAATATTCACTCACTCAAAAGCTATTGGCTATTAAAACTGCCAAGCGACTTTTGGCTTACCCTGCAGATATTCAATTTCTCAATACCTATTGTATGAAACATTAGAAATATAACATTTCACAATCATATGCTGGTGTATTGTTGTAGACAATGATTCGCTCGTAAAAGACATGTTTGTCAATAATGTGAAGTTTCCTCATGAAAAACTTTCACTTGCAAAATGCCAATCGCAATCTTAGAAAGCATTCATTTTGTGGTTCTAGACAAAAAATCAATCATTTTTTCAATAAACTCAATGATTCATATAAAAAATATGCTTTTACTATACGTTCGAAGTATAGTGTTAATCTGGTTTTCTAACAATCATCAAATATCGAGACTCGAGTCTAGATCGAGACAACTTCTCAAGGCTTGTGGTTCTTCAAAATACTGATATGCTCCGAAGTTAATGACCAGACTTTCCACTTGTAATGTACTTTAACTAAAAATTCCCAACAATAAGGCCATTGAGTTTACATTTCTCAATAATTTATATATATATATATATATATATATATATATATATATGTATGAAATTTGTCAATATGTAAATTTTGAACTATAAAATTGACCAGTAAGATCAATATAAAAATCAAATTTCTCTTGTTGAAAGAACACAAGTGTTTGTTTGCTTAAAACTCTGATAAAAAATTCTATAAGTACGCATTTGCAATATCTCGATCAGCAATTTTTACAAAGCCAACCAGGGATTTGATAGAGTTTAGTCAGGAAGAGACTGCATTAGGCTATATCTGATTTATTTACAAGAAGTGACCTCAATAAAGCTTAATGTTCGATCAGATCGTCCTTACACTGAAGAAGCACTTGTATAGTACCTTTGTTTAATCCAGTGGCTTTATTCTAAACTCAGTAAACATTACTCACTCTAAGATGTGATCATTGAATATTGTCAGGTAAAAATCTTTATAGAACTCATTTGAGAACTTCTTTCAACTTCTTAGATACTATCAAATTTGAACATAGATTACTGACCATTAGAATTTGATTATGAATTTATATAAAACTCAAAAATACTAGAAACTTAGTAGAGCTCTATCGCTAGTTTTATATCATCAGAATTTTAGAATTCATTTAGATATACTTTATTTAAAAGTGTTTCAAATTTCATTTATCAGGGGTTTGTATTAAAATAGACAATTTCTACAACCCTTTATAGGCAGTAAAAGAATATCTATTTTGAATGTTAAAACTTAAATTACAATAAGTTTTACATCGCATAGTAATAGATAATAAGGCATTCTCAAACCTTAAGCAATCAGGAGTAAACCTGAAGGTTCGTACTTTGGTTTTGAGCAAAGTTCGATGCAGTTTTGTCTGTTGGGTCAATTTGAGAAGAACAAATGTGAATTATTTAAGACCCCCCGTATTAAGTTGATAATAGATTTGATTTAGTAATAAAACAAATAAACGCACAAAAAAGTTTGTTTCAACTTTAAGAATAAATAAGTGAAGTCGTATCAATTGAATTTATCTAAAAATTCAATTTTGACCGATATAGCCATGTAAATTGAAACCTGTCTAATATTTGAATTTATTTACATAAATAGTGTGTTATTTAAGTTGAATTAGTTTATCGCAATATTATATTAGTTATGTGTAATAGAGTGCAAAGTCAATAATTGATATTCGCTAAAAGCAAGCCTTAACCCATATAATCAATTTTGATGCCTTTATCTACTTCTTCTAATTCTTTTTTTAGTGCGGACTTTAACCCTATCCAATAAAAAGATAAACATAATATTATTAGTAATACTAGTGTATTTCGCAATTCCTTGTTTTTCACTTTGCTATCTCTTATTGCATCCAATATTAGATAATCACATTACTTGTCTTTAACCGAAAAGTTCAACTTTTTAGATATTTATAAATTTTGGTTTTTACATTTGCGCCACAGAACCATTTCATTAATAATAAAACTAAACTTAATTCATTTATAGTTGCAACTGAACATTTTTTCAATTTTACGTCATCTTTATATTGATTGTTCGATCAACATTTTTGAAAACTTTAGCCTTTCATATTTGTAATCTTTAGATTAATTAATATAATTGCGACGTAAAATAACATTTTGTAAACAATGTTCGCGAAATCAGGTTTTCTATTGGGTTTAGTTTTCCTCACTTAAATATTTGTTTTATATTTTCAATAAGTAGTTGTTTTCACGGTTTAAAATAGAAATGTTTTTCAAATCTGATTATGAAATGAAGCAATATTCTGCCATTTTCCTGACTAAAGAGTTATTACTAAAAATGTGCACAAAATTCTAACACTAGTAAAATAAGATGGAGAGTAAGCTCACAACTAGCTATACGGCGTTCGATTCATATCATTTTGCAGTTTTAGGATATCGAACGCACAAATTCTTAAACCTCTCAGTTCTGGCCATAGAATCGCTAAATGAATTTGAGAAAAGTAAACTCGTTCGACAATTTTGTCAAAAAACAGACAAAGAGGAAAGCCATTGACTGTTAGGCATTTTATTGAAATGGGATTTAAAAGTCGATCAGTTTATAATATAATTAATTGTATAGAGAACAACATACCATTGAAAGTCATCAAAGTGAATCATAAAAAGGTTGAAAGTTTTGATAGAAAGAAAGGGGTTTCACAGATTAGACGTTTATTTGTGCCCTAAAAACTATGCCATTGATTGAAAAATTGATTCTAAAGGGTGTATAGAGAAGCGATTGGTTCCACTCCCAAACAAATGTGATGAGGACAGCAAATAAGTCTTTTGGCTGGATTTGGCAACAGCCTATTATGTGAGGAACACGATCTCAATATTCAATAAATTTAGTATAGTTTGTCGAACTTGCACGCAACCTACCAAACGTTCCCTAATTGCAACTAATTGGTAAGATTTCGAGTCTCCTTAAGCCTAACGTTCATAAAAACGACTAGAAAGCCAAAGTACGGACCATTTAAAGATTCGCATTAGACAAAAGTTACGCAAAGTTAGTACAGAAGTCATAACCTGATTAAGAAAATGAAGACTAGTGTTCGGAAAACAGCAGATAGTGTACTAAACTTTATGTTGAACTAAAGCTCACTTAATGCTCTTTCAATATATATATTACTATTTAATTCTGTTCTGTAATAAAAACGATTGCATTTTGAATTTTGTGAAAATTCTTAGTAATGACTCCTTATTATATGCATTGAGTGTGCGACAGAACTCTATGATTACATTACTTTAAATGCTTTAGATATGCATTTTTAATTGTTTTTACGCAAGAGTTTTGTTGGAAAAATGATTCCTAATATTGAAGTGTTGGCAAATTTGAATGAAAATAACATTCTAGGAAAAATGAACCGAACTTACGTCAATAATTATTAAAATTGATAGTTATTTATAAAAAGAAGACTCGTTTTCTAAATAATCGATTTTTAAGTGGTTTCTGAACAAAAGCATTTTTCTCATTAATCATTTTCTGGGCTAGATTTTAATTTTGCTAAATTTCATTAAGAATATCATTTGCATACATATTATTTGCATAGAGTCTCTCAAATTTGCTTTTAATTTTGATCAAATGCACGGATAATGACAATAAAATCTGGAAGAAAAAATGGAAAATATTGTTTGAAGAGTTATGTTGAATGACTATTTGGCTCGACATTCTAATTTTATCGATTTAACGCAACAAACATATTTGAATCTATGATCTCGTTGGGTCACTCAAGTGTAAGCTTAAGTCATATGAGTTGAAAGTCAGTCTCGTTTCGTTTGATCAAATAAACACTAATTCAATTTGTTTTAGTTTATGTTAAAAAACATTTCTAAATAACAAAAAGTTTGTACCCATGAACGAAAATAATAGTAAACCATAAAATTTGATTGCAAATAATGATTAGATAAAATGGAGTAATTATGAAAATTTTCCTCAAATGGCATTTTAGTTAAGATAGTTTATTACTTCGTGGTTTTTACACCAATTTCTCTTTATTTTTATAAACTGAATAAAGCGTTCAGTTTGTCCTTTCGTTGTATTACGAGTTAATTATTTGCATCATCTCAATGAATTTGACGCGCGACTTCACTGCTGAGCCACAGTATTAGTGACTACAAAATAATACTCTGAAAATGTGATTTCATGCATCATATCATAATTACTTTGTTTACTAATTTTATTAAATCTTTGTATTCTGGTTGTCTTTCCGACAATCGATTGTGGCGCTTTCACAATCTTTCGTCGTTGTAAGTCCAACATGAATAAAGTAACAGCTTTTCAGCTATTGACAAATATCGAGCAATTCTATACCTTATAAAGACCTGTTTCAATAGAAATGGCTTCTAAAACAAACCATATTTTCTATTAAACTACCATATTAAGATCTTATAACATTGAATGAACACAGTTTGATCGAATGATTCGAGCTAATATTTACTCGAACAAAATTTTCATTTCTTTACTTTGATTATTATGTTTGCATATATTAATAAATGAATGAATTGCATTTGAAATGTTTGCACATCAATTTTATTAATATAAAGTTACTTTCAGTTAGATTCATATTTATAATTAAATGGCAATATAGAAAGTGAACTCACTCTAGAATGAAAGTGAATCGTTTTTATTAATTAACTAACACATAGCCTTACATTCTACAAATTGAAAACTATTTTCTGACACCTATTTGTTGAAGAAAACAATTTATAATTTTGTTACGTAAAAGTGATCTATAAAATCGACTTTTTGTTATGGAAAGACTTAAATGATTAGAATAACTTTAAGTGTTGACGAAAGGTTTGTCAGTTTTGGCGTTTTTAAAAACAAAACATCGTATATTTGATCTTATGCAAGTTGTGCAACAAATAGAGCCAAGTCTGTAGAAATGAGTGAATAATTGTTGTGATCAAATTGAGGATAATAGTTTTTCTTCTGCCTGCCATTCAATATGGCTTTTGTGCACAAATGCAATTTCGAAATAGTGGTGATATAAAACTTACTCATAATCCTTCTGCTGGTATTTCATAACTCTCATTCTTTGTAATCAATAATGTTTTATTGCAGAGAAAATTAATCAACACAAATGAAGCCTTCAATGATAGGCTTAACTGGTATTTTGAAAAAACGATAGTTTAAGGAAATACGAGTGCATATATTGTGTCTAAAATAAACAGCAAAAACACTCAGATAATCAAATAATTTGATGTCTCCTGTTTTGTATTTTCAATTTGTCTAAAAACCTGGACTTTCACACCATCGTCTCGTATGTTATTTCCCACTTTAATCAGTCGTTTTAAATCTTTTATCAAACATAAGACTCATTATCTATTCAATAAAATCTTTCACTACGTCAGCAAAATGCAATGGTTTAATTCGAGTTCTTATTCTCGATTTGTCTGAGTATCTAATTAAGAATCGTTTGATTCTGTTTGTAACAACGCGCTATTTATGGTTTATCTTTAACATTGACCTCTATTTTCAGTAATGATAATGCTAATTTTTTACTTGATAGTTAACTGAAAGCACCTGTCTATCAAGTTAATCAACATTGATAATTTGCAAGACTCTTTACAAGACTCTTTACAAGACTCTTTACAAGACTGGTAAACCTGCTAAATATCTGAATTCATTTTTTGCAATTTGTTTCAGACTTTTCAGAACTAACACCTGTATAATAGTGTAGACTTGAGTTGCAAATATTACCTAATCTTATTTATGTGATTGTTCAAAAACTAAGTTAAGTTTCAGAGTTAACACATAAGACTTGAAATCTTGGAGATCTACAATCAAAGCTGCATTTCGAAAGCTTTACTCAATTATAATCCACGTAAAAAGCTTTGATAGGAAAAGAGCAAAAATTCTTCAGAACGTTTGGTTTTATGTCTTATCCGGCTGTTTGAGATTATTTGATAAGAAAATCATTGTTTTTCTTCCAACTGAGAATATCCATTGCGCTGTAAGTTCATTATTGGGTAATATTTGCAATCTGCAGCATTATAATATGTATATTTGAATTTGGTTTTTCGCCAAATTTTATACCTTTATTTCGTAATTCACTTATAATTTGCACTCTCTCAAAGCTAACTTCTATTATGAAATAAGGAAAAACCTTTAGCAAACCCCACAGCTCAAACAAATAGTAATGTAAATATGAAATTAAACGGAATTACATATAAATGAATATAAGAAACTAAATGATGACCAAATCTATGTATGAAGTTACGAAACTCTCATTTGTTCTACCCTTGGACATAGCTAGAACTATAAGATACTACCAGTTACTTATATAATCGATCAAATTTAATTAACATGATGCTCATTGGTTTGAATGATTTTCTGAATTTTGTGCATTTTTCGGAATATTTTCCTATTTTAAAGTACTCACTTAAATGAGTGATAAATTTGATTTTAGAGCCGATTTTTCCGTTATCGATAAGAATTTAATAGCAGTAGATTTGCTTTGATTCACTTCCTTGTGGAATAAGTAGTCTCTAGCTTTAAAATAAGATAAGTATAGATATTTTATGGTGTAAATCTGATTCTGTAGATTTAAGTTTTAACTTGACAAAAAATAATAGTTCAAGTGATTGTAGTCTAGTGCAGCTCAATTGACTTTGACAGCTTTAGCAAAACAGCTTTTCCATACTATAACAGTGATCCAACATATTTTTAGAAGGTTATAAAATGAATAAAAATGCAAATATCTAACACAAACTTATGAATTAAGTAACTTCTGGTGTGTGACATATTGAATATGAAAATTGCTTTGAAGCAACTGGTAAAATAAATGAAGAGTTCCAAATTATTTAGTAATTCAACTAAAGCAGCTTTACTCATATTCATTCAAATATAACTTTGATTTGTTAAGTGGTATAATATAAGGTGTTACATCAGTTATAATTTAAAAGTTGATAAGCTAACAGTTAGTTATCACAGACTACATTGAATCACAAACTGTTATTTTTATGGTTACTATTGAGACTATTTTGCAATCAACGTAAGTATTATGTAATACAAAATAAAGTACCATTATAACTTTTATATAAATTGCTTAATTTATCTGAAAGCTATCACTAAAACATTCTTATCAATTATTTGATTAGAATATTGCAGTCAAATAGTCTGAGGTTGACATTGTTCAATTAATTGTATTTCGCAAGCAACAATTCAACAATAAATTTAAGTGTTAATTAAGTAGCTTCAAAAAAATACAAATTGTCTACTTTAGTATTGGAATATAACAAAAAATGCAAATCTTACTGCTTCTCTCACAATAATGTGATAATATAGCGATTAGTAATCTAAAGTAAGTTAATTATTGATAAACTTAAATATGATAGAAGTCGCTCAGTCAATCACTCTTTTATAATACTAATACTAGTAATTGAATTCTGGAAAATCCAGATAAGTGTCTAAAGAGCTTAAATGAGAATAAAAGCAAAAAAGTTTTACATTTTTAAACCTGTTGAAAAGCGACTATTTCACTATTTAAAGCCTAATCATTAGAAAATAATTAATTAAAAATTAGATTTTTTATTCAATTTAATCAATTTGCACAAATTGCTCAATAGATCATTAATTTATTGATTCTATTACACTACGCATTAGTAATGAAGGGCATAGGCTCAAAATACTCAGAGCCTGAGCCTTAACTGGAATATTAATCTAAATATCATAAAACAAAAATATCTGAAATAATATTTATTATTAATGCTTAAAAATCAAAATATTAATATTTTTAGAAAAGTGTTTGAGTTTTCTAAAAGATTGTGAGCTGTGTTTGAAGTGAAAGTCTTATAATTTGCGAATCATTTATTTATTTTCAAGTATTTTTCTTTATATACACACTTGTTCCTGTAATTAAAGATTTTGAGAGCAAAGCAACTCATGATTTCGCAGTCTAATGTGAGATTTCGTAAGAATTTTTCAGGTTCAACAGCTTGAGCCGATGCTGTTCATTGCGCATCAACTAATGCAATGCTCAGGTATAAGGTTGCATGCAACACCCATTATATCAAAAGCAGCGTTATATTAAACTTATTTTAATATTGATTTCAATCTGCTTTAATGATTTTTTCTGAAGCTAAGTTAAATCCGTCCTTTCTATTCAAAGCATACCCTGATATTGAAAACACTAATAAATGAAGCTTGAAGATTGAAGTTTGAATTTCTAATTTGATTTTAAATTTAAAGAATCAGTTAAGAAACCTTGTTTTGCACTAAAGTACTCAATTATTCTATAACATGAGAATGTTCTCGAAACAAATTGCTTAATTAGCCTTTATCATTCACAACTACTACACAACTCTATACCTGACTGAAATCTACTTAATATTCTGAAAAGCGTTACCTCATATTCTATATTCAACTTAACTCGTCAAAAATATAAAATGTAAAATTAATTGACTTTCCGAATTCTTTACATTTTATATTCAATGTTATCTTGCATACAAATTAAATATTAATTGAAGAGAGTTTTATTACTTTTCTGTCATACTTTAGTTCTTGTAAATATTTTTGTAAAAAAATTTATTTACATTCTGAGTGAAGGACTACTTTCATCTAAGCTGTTAGGTAAACTTAATTCAATCTGATTCTGGTTATAATTACAGGCGATTTCGATTATTTACTTAACAGAAATCCTACTTACTATCCAATGTATTTCAAATAACTTAAAATAAACTGACGGTTCGGTTATTCCTAAATTACGTTTGGCTCATCTCAAATTCCGCATTTACAATATTCTGAGCTAAGCCCTAACCTCAGGGTTATGCCCCTACTGGTCTCTTGAAGCCTCTTTTTTCAGCTGAGGAAGGAAGCAGATGGTAGTGGCAACGCACGAGGAGCTATCTTCCTTCCTTCAAATTTCTAGAGTTGCCTGAAATTTGAAGTTTTTTAAATAGAAGCGGAAGACTGGGGGATAACAGACTCAACTCTTCCTTATTACAATAAACGCTAGTAGAAAAATTAAAGGAGTAGCTAGTCTGCAATAAGCTGAAGAAATATCAAAAGGCTATACAGGTGTATATACTATAAGGCAAAACCTGAGGGCTAAATGATCTCTAAGGTAGCAATTGGAACGTGTCCTTCCTCCTTATGTTTGAAGGAGTGAGGCTTCAAGGTACTGGTAGGCGCATACCCCAACTCCAATCCAATAAATTGTTTTATTAAACAGTTATATTTATAAATTGATAGGTTAAACTTGAAAGAATTGCTACTCTCAAATTACGTGTTGACTCACATCATAATTTTCTTAGACATATTCAAATAAGCTGCTACAAAAAATATTCTGCTTAAGGAGTTTCGAGATAGATCCTTGACAGAAACACAAATTCATTCACTCACTGGTATTTTGTTTGTTTCTATGCTCGCTAGAAATGTTTATAAGACTCTTATTTCAAATTTTCCATTGAGTGAATCGATTCATAAGATAAGAACTTTCTGTGATGAGAGCTCTGAAGAAATTAATTGATCAAATGTAAACATTAGTATACTTTTGAAGACAACATTTACTCTGATTTCTATTTACAAACGATGCTGACTTCAATGGAGTATGTAATCATTTTCTTCATTACATCATTTCATCGCATACTGCTATTTGAAGAAATATCACGCGTACAACATAAATAATGTTTTCGTTCAAAATCATTTATTTCACTCGAAAAAGTCAATTTGTTAGCAATGATTGAAAATGTTGGGAAACATGAATCAAGCAATCAATCGTTTGATTATTGAAACCCTGCAATTTTTTCAAATGTTTACAAAAAGTCAAGTTTTTGCGTGATAATTGTTAGAAGTTATTAATGTTTACCGATAAATGTTATTCAAATGGAAAATCACAGAATCCGTGGTTAAACGCAACAAAACTGAAACTTTTCCAGTTTGTTAGGGATAAAATTAAAATTTATTACTCTCAGTATTATTACGCAAAAGGCGTTAATAATGAATATAACTAGTATGCTACGTATCCTTATAATTTAGATTTGCTTTTATGATACATTTATGATACTTTGATTCTACTAATGTTAGATAAGTCATTCATGCAATAATTAATATCCGGGTTAATAGTAAAGAATTTTTCCTTTTGTTATCTCTGAAAAGATGAAATATGAAATCTAACCCCTATGACTAAGCCTAATTCCTTGATAATAACTAGTTTAATGTATCACAAGTCTAGTATCATAAACCTCTCAAACACATTTTGTTACATTCTGTCACATTCACAGAGATTCCCAATTCATAGTCAATAGCGAATCAAATATTTGCCTGAGATGTAGCCCAAAGCAAAACACTCAATCAATACTCTAACTATATTGTGTCTGTGATCAATTATTTGAGCTTTTATTAATCTGGCTCATTGCGGGACGTACTTCAGCTTATTTCTAATAAACAACTGCTAGCTTTACTTTTTAAGCGTTTAATTAGGATTATTTTCAAGCAAAATTATCGTTATATCTATAGATTTTGACTTTCACTTAAGAGTTACTATAAAAAGAACACAAATTATAGATATTATATCGCTTCAAGTCAATGAAGACTTTGCTTACAAGCGTTCACTTTTTACTTAATTTGAACGATAAGTCAAAAGAAAGTACTGAAAAAAGTATAGAATTCAATAAGAATCTAATAATAATGTAAATATTGATCTAATAAAAAATGAAAAGGTTCTTATTTTTAATTGTTTGTTATGCAATAAAAGTAATCTTTATTACTATATTTGATATTAAGAGGAGAAACGTTGAAATAAATGATTGTACGTATAGCAGTGAAAAGAACTAACGTTAGAATAGTATTGGTCTGACAGTTATAACAACTCGTGCACGTGTCAAAGGATATCGATCGTTCGAGCACTGCCTCTTTCCTCATCGCATCATATAAGCAGGTATTTCGAGATACTCTGTATTTTCCCTCAACGTTAATGCATTTTTTGGCTCTATTACTGCTAATACTGTGCAACGAATCAGTGTATAAAGAATTCCTGAAATAACATTTGCCTAACATTGCACAACGTGTCAGACACTAAAGCCCCATATAGTAAGCGAGCTATATAGAAGAATTGCCAAAATAACAAGTCTTACGCAAACCTCACACACGACTAAGGCGTGGCATAAGAGTATTTCTCAATACCTCTTCCGCTATTCTGTACAGAGTCTACAATTCAAGTCCTTCATTGCAATACTGATTATTGCGCAGCCTCTCTAACGTTTCGCAATATGTCAGGGTTGCCAACGCTCATAGGAGTCCAACTGGACAAAAACTCAAACAGGATCTTTATGAGAAAAAGCTATTTTTCAAATTTAGCTTATCAAATCAATTAAGAAGTTTGCATCAAATTTTTCGTTTAACGCGAAAGAGTCTGACAATTTTTGAGATTGTATTAGAAATTGAGAGATTTAAAACAAGTAATAGTTCGATTAACTTTGCCACAAATTTCTCATTTAGCCATTGAAACATTATTGAACATATTGCTTATTTTAACTTGAGTTAATTAAGTATTAGCTAACTTAAAACACGTTTGAGATACCATTATCTTTATGAACCTATCACCTTAATCAAATCAACTAATTTTATTAAATATCTAAGGGAAGCTTTATTTTGAGACAAATAAAAGTTGAGTTAAAAACATTTGTAACAAAACCGAATATCTGATATAAATTTCAAAGTCTAAACTGTAGATTAGGAATAAATGATTGAGAAGTTGACAGTTGGGTTTGAAGCAGTAAAGCTGGTCACTCCTACAATGTACGCGTATATGTTTTGGGCGTTGAATGAATCTGAAGCGAAGTGCTTGCAATGGATTACACGATTCATTGTTATTAGAAGTAAAGTGAGAGAAAAGAAGCGCTCGCGACCACTATAACAATAGTCACAACTATCAGATGTTATTTCTATTTTATTAAAAGTGTCTAATCGGCTGGTTATCAAATTGATATATTTTTTATTTAAACTGAACACTGCTACTGAATGATTGTCGGCTTTTGTTGAGATAATAACGTGAATTGTTATTTTAACCAAATTTGATGCACCAAATTTGTTATCTTTATTTTTGGTAAGTTCTCATCTCTTATCGTATTTTATAATTATTTGTGATAACTTTTCTCAAGTTCTATATGAACATTGATTTGAGAGTAATAAGTTAAACGTTTTTATTGATAAGTTTTGATACAAAAGCAATTTTTGATTCATTCAGTTGACGTTTGGTTGAGTGAAATGATTCTCTAGATCAAATAAGTCTATTTTAGATGAGTGTTACATAAGTGTTAAGAGGGAATTGATAATAAAATAAAAATTTTGAATTAACAATTTGCATAGTGTAGTGTAGATATAGTTGGAACTATTTAAGTTTTCAACAAAAGTCTTATTGAAAAACATCTTAAAAGATAAAACTAATATAAATGTAAATGCGAATTAAGTAAACATAAATCATGAAAGCTTAATTTATTCTCCAATAATAAAAGTAAATAAAAAGTTGAATACTTTAATAACTATTTTTAGTTGGGACGCCACTTATTTTATCGTTCAAGTCCAAATTGAATTCAATGAATGATTGCTCAATACTATTGCAATACTGACGCACTGTTAATGCTTACTAATTAAAAGTTTTACTCGTTGTAATGAAACCATTGCTTAATTAACTGAAAGTTTATTACATCCTTTCGAAATACTAAATGTTTCCAAATCTGTCGAAAGACTAACAGTTTCTGTTTGTATGGAATAAACGTGTTATTTCTGTCTATTTTAATTAACAATTTATATGTGATTGTAAATGCATTTCTAATAATAGAATTCATATTTTATGGATAACAATAGCTTTGACATCGATTCTTAAAAATTATAAATCCATTGTTTCAATTGTATGTCTGTATTAGACGTTTAGCAAAGCAATGCAGAGCCGAGCGATTGCCACACAATGAGTGCAAAACTCGAAACACGAGTTTAATGACCTGACATGATGTACACGTCAAACAACCATATCGTATGCATTGCTCTTTTGCTTAGACTTTACCATTCCTTCCAACAATTGATTAAGTTTTTTGTTAAATTATTTAATCAGAACTTGGCTCGTAATAAGCCAGTAATATCTAGTTAATTTACTTTAGTTAATAATATGTTCAGTCAAGTCAACCGATCTTTGCAATTACTTAGTTCAGTTCAAATAAGTATCGAGTCAAAGTTTTAGGAAAATATAAAAAATATTTTTCGAGGAAACTCATTCGCAACAATGGCATGAATTCGTAATTAACTATTAAATTGCAAAATATCTCGAAAAGTGAGATTAAATGTTAATCTTGAAAGTTGATCCGAATAATAAATTTGGAGTAGGTATCTAAAGATATTTCTCTCGATAATTAGCGATCCGATTCAGAGCATTACATAAGATTGATTTACCTAATTATTAAATATCTATAGGATATTCTACAGCTTACTTGTTTCAGTTCAGATCAAATATTTCTATCAAATAAACTTAACGTTAGATATACACGGATTCGTTTTTTGTATTGCATTAAATCAAACATGTTCTGTAAGTTCATTCACAAATGTACTGTACAATCGAATATGAGGTCGAGTTCCAGTTTTTTTATTACCTAATAGTCAGGATGTCAAACATTTAACAATTGATTCCTTCGTAAGAATAAGGACTCTCATCTGGGATTCAGCCTTTTTTGTTAAGTTGAATTTCTCGCAACTTTTTTTATTTGCTCAATGGTTTGTTGAATTTCAGTGGCTTTGTCTCGGAAACATTACAACATTTGGAATGGGTTCGAGGCAATACTAATGGTACGCAATTGATCCAAAGCACTGTAACTAATGGCAATGCTATGAATAGTTTTATTTAGTTACCTTTTATTCAATAGAGCCCTTATTCTCAGTGAACAATCAATTTATCATAATTTTTCGGAGAATGGTTTGCTTTAATATATTTGGTTTTCTTTATTTTATAAACTGTTGATAAAAGTTTCGCAATGAGAAAAACTTAGGAAATGACTGTTTAGAACGATCTATCGATAAGAAAAATTGATAGACAGACAGTGAACGAGTAAAGGCCGCTAAACTTTCAGCTGTTAATCTTCATATTAAATACAATTAAATCCTGATCAAAACCTGTTAGCACATTTAACACAACTAGAAATTCAATATTGAAGTTTGATTATATAGTTTGCAATCTTTAAATCTAAAGTCTTTTCATTATGAAGTGTTACAATTTTGATTCAATTAATGTTTCATTTTTTGCATTAGTCCACCACAAAAAATAGTTGTTGTAGTTATAGATTAAAACTAGAAAACCTTTTCGACATGAGTTCATGAAACAAAAATGAAAAACAAGTTTCTCAGACAGTTTTGGTTCACATACTTCTCATGTTATATAAGTTTGAGTTTAATACTCCTTATAAGTAGAAAAGTTTGAGTTATGGCTTGTTCATAATTAGCTGGACTTTTAAATATATGAACTTTTAATCATATTTTCAGATAAAATAAATGACTATAATCTGAATAAGAAGAAAAGACGTCATTAGAGCAACGGATCCAATAGACAAACGTTGAGCACATCACGTATTTTCAGTGATTCAAAATAGAAAGATAGGCTCGAAGTTACAACACACTCCAAGTCCACAATACATGTGTATTTTGTAAGGCGTTTGGAGGATTTCATCACTCGCTCTGTTGCTTCATATGTGCGACTACTTCGAATTAGACTCGTATTAGTTATCAATATAACAATAGTTGCTGTTATATGGAATTCATGTGATTGCACACTAAATGCTGCAAAACTGTTTCATTGCTCTGTCATATAAAACAGTGTTGAAGCAAGAGATCCACCTTTTTTTAATCGGTCTATTTATGCTCTCCTATTGGCTTTCAAAAAAGGAAGTCATTTCATCAAATATTTGACTTACATCGAAACAGAGAAATACTTTTATTCATAATCAATTCGAATCGCAATTATAGTTATGCACTTGTGATCATTCACGAACTGTTGATCAAGTCACGGACTACATTGTTCAATAGTATTGTTGATCTCTTTAATTACAACACTTTGATAAACTGTTCTATTAGTAATCATTTGTGGTCGGTTCAATTACAAACTTGTCAACTGTATTAGAGTGAGACAAAGTCTTAATTGTTTGCAATTTGAATCATCAATCGTTTAATTTATTAATCAATTTGGAAGAAACGGAAGTCGACTAGAATAGAAAGCCAAATGAGTGTCATATCTACATCAGCGGCACGTCTGCCACGTCTTAACCTTCACAATGCGCTAATTAAGCAGCAACAAACCTTCGACAAGTCATTATCTCAATCACCATCAACCCCATCATCTGCGAACAGCAGCTTAAGTCCCAATTTACAGCCACCAACACCTATACTTCCAACCAATCAAAATCCAAGTATTTGTTTACCATCGAGTTTTGGTGAAAAATATGTTTTGGTCGAACAAATCGAAACAAGCAATCTTTATCGATGTATTGACACACAAACAAAAAATGAATTTTGCTGCAAGGTAACTATCATTTATTATTATTATTATTATTATTACTATAACTACTAAATTAGATATTAATTGTAATTATTGTATTGAATAGGTTGTTCCTACAATCAATTATCACGAGTTCTTATCTGGTCATCTCAGAATGGATGGACATTCTGGTATCAATAGAGTTGAAGAAGTTCTGGTCGGAAAATCGCAAACCTTTATACTCTTTTCGCCCTCATTTGGAGATTTGCACTCATATGTCAGAAATAAGAAACGATTACGAGAGAGCGAAGCCATTCACTTATTTCATCAAATTGTTTCGATAGTCTCCGATTGTCATTCAAACGGAATAATCCTAAGAGATCTCAAATTAAGAAAATTTTTGTTTAGTGATAAAGAAAGGTATGTTTTCTGTTGAACCGTTGACCAAATTGAGATACGATTTGCTTATGAAATCTTATTTTCAATTCAGAACTCAACTAAAGTTAGAAACCCTTGAAGACGCTGCAGTTTTGGATGATATCGATGACGACCTATTAAGTGATAAACACGGCTGTCCAGCATATGTCAGTCCAGAAATCCTATCCACAAACAAAGGCTCGTACTCAGCAAAAGCGGCCGACTGTTGGAGTTTAGGAGTTATTCTGTACACAATGCTTGTCGGCAGATATCCGTTTCACGACACAAACCCATCGATACTGTTCTGTAAAATAAGAAGAGGCACTTTTGTCATTCCTGAAACACTTTCATCACATGCAAAATGTCTGATTCGTAGTCTTTTGAGACGGGAGCCAACCGAACGATTATCGGCTGAAGATATTCTTTCTCACCGATGGTTCAAAAACTATCGCTCTTCACTTAATAGCTGCAAATATCATAAAACTCAAATGAATGACCGAATGCCATCATCAACCATAACTTCAAATAACACTTATTGCAAAGTCGCTGATCAAACAGTTCCCGATCTCAATGATAATGATAATGAAGACGCATCTCAAGACTCAATGTCTCCTGATTTGTAATAGAAAGCAATAGCCACTACTTTTATGAAAAAGACATATTTTGGTTTCTTCTCATACGTGTTCATTAAGTATGACTGCGAAAAGCACTGAAGAATACTTTAAATGTATGATTCCCTATAAGTGGATTAGAAATTTAAAGTTAATCTTTAATTTTCACGCACTCTCTCTTTCTCTCTATGAATGTATTTGTTTTTTACTTAAACCTACGATCGATTGTATTTGAATAGAGAAAATTATCTCGACATCTCATTTTTAAAGCAAGTCCTGTATAAATAATCTGACATTACGTTTCACCTAATCAACTCTATCATAGCTTCCAATTGATTCATTATATTCCAAAGTATGGCTGCTATATATGTATATTTTCTTTTGTTTAATATAAGTTATTATATAAATACCAAAGTGATTGTAAACTCACTATTGTTTGATAACTATAAAAAATAATAACCATATTGTATTTCCTTTAAAATAATACAATTAATAAAAGTAAAGGATGAACAAACTTATGCAAAAACATAAACAAATTGTTGTTTTGCTTAATCTACTCATTCAAAAAATTAATAGACAGGAAGTCGGACCTTAGCGCATATACGTCTCAATGCAATTGAATAGCGTTTTTACGCAACTTTCACGTCTGTATAATAGATAAGGGAAACCACTATTTCCTTCTGATTCTGTAATACAAGTTCTAATTGAAATTTATCGATACATAGATTAACTATAACAACTGTTACGCTAACCAATCTATCAATCAAATCCGTATTCATACTAAGAATAACAATTAGATCATAGAATATTCTTTGAAATCGCTGGACACATGAATAGCACGTGTATTATGTCTGAGGACAATGCAGCAGTTCTCGAATGACGTAAAGTGTTCAGTATGTTATCTAAACTGATCGTAACAGTGCTAAAATTCACGGCATTCACTTGACTGATGTTGGGACTAAAGTCCGCTTTGAGTGCATAAACAGAGATATCCTATTAATAGAGTCTTACAATACAGTATATCCTTTTTAATGAAGTCGTTGAGTGCAAACGTTTGTGCAAATCATAAAATTGTTCTCACGCGCTGTCCCTACCAAGTATTCATTTTTCAATTTTTATTAAACTAAATCACTTATTTTTTATAACTTTTTTAACTTTCATACAATTCGTAAAGCAACAATGCAATAAGAATTAATGTAAACTACTTCAATTCAAGTTGTCTGTAGTTAATCACATGGGTAAAACTAGAAATTAACTTCAAATTATTGCAATATTTGCTATTCTGTAGGTTTCGAAACAGTTGAACACAAGTTTACTAAATTGAATTATATAATTATAAAGAAATATTACAACCACTATCAGTAAGGGTTTAATTCCAAAGGAAAGTTTTAGCAAATGGTAATTTTGATAGAAAATGAAATTGTTGTAAACAATTAGTTGTTTGATATTTCTCTCGCTAATGATGATTTGTCAGGGAAATATATAGTCTTTTGTTGAACAGTGCGCTAGACTAATCTAAGCTGTCAAACTTATTTATTAGTGTTGAGAAATAGAATTTTTACCATTTTTCGGTATTTGAATCCAGTTTGATTTGGTTTATTTGGGAGTTATCTCAATAAAGATCAAATAGTATTATGCAACTTCCTAATGAAAGTCACACTCGTAATTGAAGGCTAACTATAATTAATAACTTCAATGACAAATATAAAAATATTCATTCAAATTCTATCTCTATTTACTTTTAAATGCTTGTAATTAAACGTTTGGCTATGTTCTCTACATTGTGGCATTTTTAGATAGCTTTTAGTTTAGTGCTATTAGAGTTTATAGACATAATTATTATAACTAAATATTTGCATTTATTGTATGTTTAATACCTTAAATCGTCAAAAATTGTTGAAATCAAAACTAAACAATAAATGAATGAACACATAAAACTGATAAAACTTGACTTAGTTTGGTTGTTTGACGTTATGTGATCAGATTAGATCGATCTATTTAACTCAATAAATATAACTTTGGATTCATCCAAATTGTCTGTCACTCTTCTGTCAAGTTTATTGCGTAATAAAGTGAAACTTCAATTTTTAAACGTTATGTTAGTATAATTGAAATTCATCTCAACTACTTCTAAACCGATGAAAAAGTGAAAAATACCAAAAAACGATCGTAAATAAAGTTGTGATGAAATTTGAATAAACTCAATATCATTGAGTTTATGATATTTATGATGGTTGAGTGACAAATTCTTATTTTATGCCGATTTAATCTAAAAATAGAAATATCTATTTAATTATTTATTTTGATTGATAGTTGGATGAAAAATCTAAACTAACTTTTATTACGAAACTGTTGGCAAACTTGAAGCAAATATTTTTTATAACTCACTGTTCGATATTACTTAAAAGGAGAAACATTGGTAAACTGATCATTTAAATTTGAAATGTATGCAAATCATGCTTTTAAAAATGCTAATTACATATGAAGCAATTTCCTCAAAATATTTAATCGTATTTTGTTGCTTTTCTTACGAATACTTATATTATAGTCTTTTAAGTGTATGAATGAGACACATCAAAGATTGCATGCATTAAGTATTACTAGTGCTCAAACTAATCGATTACTTCGATGTATAGTAATAGTTTAGCAGAATATAAGTTTAATAATTAAGGTCTGAGTGAAAGGAATTGAAATAGTAAGATATTTGCTATGGCGTAATCCATATTAAGTTGTTAGCTGCAGGTCTATTTAAGTTACGCCTCGTAATAAACATAAAACTATAAATACATAACACTCTATACTTAGAAAACGAGTCAAATTTTCATTAACTCTTTAACAAGAATTTACTAAAGATTTCATTTTTATCTTGAAGAGTAACGCAATGTTTCGCCTTAACTTCAGGGTTATATATATTTCCCAATGTTTGCAAATGCTAAAAGAGTTAAATTATGTCGAGGCTGTTATGCATTTAATTCGTGCAAACTAACACAATAGAATATTGAATAAGTTTGAATAAGTTGTAGTGATTTGATTATTAGACGCAACAATTCTATCTAATACTTATTAAACCATTTTCTATTAATAACACGTATTTGCCTGCATTTATTGCTCAAGCATTCATTAGATCGCTATAAATGGTATTGCACTCCAGTTATTGCACACTTAATGGCATGTGTTGTAATACTCTGAGAATTGATCGAATCAGATCAAATAAGGTTGAACTGCAATTCAATAGTTAATATTAAATTAATCGTTATCTCACTGAGACAACACCTAAATTAAAAATCAATTCAAATGTTAGCAAAAGTATCTGAAAGTTGAGCGGAATTCGGTTAGTGCAACAATTTTGGAAGTAGTTGCAAAACTAGGGCTTTAAACGTCTCAGATTATAAAAGAAAGTTGCGTTATTTCACCCAATTTGTTAAACGCAATACTTTTGATTTGATTGACAGCTAAGAGGTGGCCAATCAGGCCTTATCAGTGTTCGTGTAATAAATCTCATAATATGTTTGATTGCCTTTTCAAATAATAATAAATAGCTTTGACAGATTGTGAATCCATTTTTTTCGTTCGAACTAATAAGAAGCTGATTTAGGCACTACTTCAAGTTATCATAAGTTCTTATTTGATAAGTTTTTAATTGCAATAGCATTACATGAAGTAATAGTGTATAATTGGTATACAAATCGTTTATTGTAAATGGTGTAAAAGTACTTTTGAGAAAATAATAAAAGCCATCTCAGTAGAAACTTATTGTTTAAGAGCAATCTATTATTTAACTAATTATTCACTTTGAAAATAGTGGAAGGTTATCAAAAATTAATTTCAAAAAGAGAATTAAAAACGCATTAGTTTTAATCTAGTTTTAATTATAGTGCCAGTACTATTAACTTTTATGATTTGAACAAAAGTGCCATCCCATGCATTTGGCTTCAATATTTTGAAAATTGTCCTTCTTGTTTTATACCCCTTCCGCATTAAAACACTACGAAAACAGCCTAAGCTGCAAAACAAAAAAAATTAATCTTTTATGCAATTATACTGGTTTTTCAGTATTCCCCGATCACAAACTTCAACTTTGAATCTCAATTATTTGATTTAAGCCCTTTTTCATAGTGTTTGGAATTGACTTGGGCATAAAACACAAGAAAAACACAAGATAAAGGGCTTTCAAAATAAAAATGCACAATTTCTACACTATTTAGATGACATGAGTAGATGTGAGTACTGTTCAAAGTAACGTGATTAAGTTTATCATTTAAAATACTGCAACTAAATCAAATATTGATTTTGAAATCATTTTCAATTAAAACGTTTATTTGACAGATTTGACAATTAATTGCAAAAATCTGAATATCATGAGATACCAAACACTACTGAAGAACGCGATAAAAATAAGTTTTCAACTTATAAGTTACTAAAATTTGCAAAAATGATGACTTTAAATAAGCATTACTTTAATTAAATTAATCATAAGAATTAGAAAGAAAAGCATTGAGATATATTGTTAGTTATAACGATTTATCGGTTTAGGAATTTGTGACAGAGAAACTATTACTGAGAACAAATTTAGAGTTTCACATATAAATATAATGAATATACAGTTTTTATATTAATAAAAGAGAACTCTTTCAACGAGTTTCTACATCAAAATATACTTTACAATTATACAAACTTATAAATAATGTGCTACTTATGAATAGATAAGTCTTTTGGTCAATAGCTTCCGATTATAAAAAATGACTGAAAACCTAAAATCGTCTTAATTGATATAACTATCGCAATTAAGATGCTTTTCCGAGTTCTATCTTCTTTTGTATGGCTCGCACTGAATGATAAATCATTGAATCAATAATTCCGGCCACTGTAATAAATAAATCATATAATTAGAAATCAATTTGATAATCTTTTAGAACTGAATTTTTTCACTAAACACTTAGAAACAATTGATAAAACAGGAAAGACTTGAGGAAGATTTCTAGCGAAATTTGAAGAGTTTCAGTGGTCTATTGTTCTAATAGATTAAAACTAATTTTTCAAATGTATTGTTGTACTTTAATTGAACTCTAGCATGATATATGTCAATTATAACTAAATTGTTAGACCTGTGAAAATGCCCCCGACTATAGCACAAACTGATGTCAAGAAATGCATAAACGATTTTCTAGTTTCGCTGTATTTAACCATCATTGGGGCAAACTCGTAAATGAAGAAAACTCCTGGAAGTCCGTTTTCTGAAATAGAGTCCTGTATTTGCTTCTTATGACGCGTTACTGCGAATTGATTTGTTTGAAGTGTCTGCAAATCATTTTAAAGTTTTATGAAAAGTAGTACAAATAGAGCACTTGTTCAATAACAAACCTGTCCATCAGTTTTAGCATAAAGTGTTGGAACTATTTTAATGTAATATTGGAACATCATTGAACCTATTATTACATCAAACAAATATTAATTAATCATTTAATTTAATTACAAAATTTTTTTATGAATCAAAGCCAATACTGAATTAATTTGAAATATTAAAAAAGAAAACGTTAATTCCTGATCATGCCAAAAAAAGCAGGGCTCAGCCGGGATTTGAACCCGGGACCTCTCGCACCCGAAGCGAGAATCATACCCCTAGACCACTGAGCCTAACGATGAAGAGCGATCATTTATTAGAAAAACCATACGTTCGTTGCAATTGACTCGTGTCGTTAGAGCGCATGACTCACTCTTCAAACACATGTTTATACACTTCTTATGGTTTGAAACAAGTATATTTTCTAATTTAGTTATCTATTATTTGAGTCGATATTTATTTTAATTAACTTTTGACTCGCGATATTATAATCAAAAGTTGAAATAAAGTCAATATTTGTTGTCAGAAGTGAGTTACAATAAAATTCAATCTATTTTGATAAGCTATCAATAATTTATCATTTTTTGCAAATTTGAAATAGAATTGAATCGAAACTAGACAATGCCAGCAGTCGGTAACGTTTACGGTCATCGGTCACAGCCGTCATGTTGGGACAGAGTTAAGTATGGTTTTGCAATGGGTATGTGTGTCGGACTGGCGTCTGGCGGTGTTTTCGGTGGTTTCAATGCTCTCAGGTTTGTATTCAATCATTTAATCATATACTAAATAATTGAATTCAATTTGAAAGTGGCTAAAACTATTTTTAACATAATCAATTAACGATCAATAGGTTGGGTCTACGTGGAAGAGAATTAATTTCATCGATGGCTAAAGTCATGATTCAGGGCGGTGGCACTTTTGGCACTTTTATGGCTATCGGAACTGCTATCAGATGCTAACTGTTTATCGCATTTCTATTTTTAATTAATATTCCAATTATAAAAACATTTTCAACTTTTAGATAAAATAATAGTGACTAGAAAATAGCTAGATACGTTTATACAATTAATTCATTAAATTTGATTAAATATGGTTAAAAGTTCCAGAGCATTTAAATTTGTTTCATTATTTTGAAAATTTTACTCTTTTGTATGATTCAAATAATCGATTGACTCATTCAATTTTTCAATGATTTATCGATTCTGTCTGAAAATTATCTTTTAGATCACTTTTAGATTCTAAGTTCCGAAACAATGAAGTTCAAGTTTTTTAAATAACGAATAGTAAATATGAACCGATGTATATTTTTTCTCTGTACCTGAATTTCAATTAAACTGAGTTGATTTTTCTCAATCTCTAATCATAATGTCAACCATAAGTGAAAAAAGCTTGCTATTGTGTATTCTCAACAATTAATCTCGTTAATTTAAAATTAGGATCAAAAAGTGTTTAAATTCGTAATAAATATTAACCTATAGAGGATTTCTACTGAGTCTAGCTTCACTTTACCTGAAGCCTACTCTGAACAGACTAATTCTATTTAATTGAAAATAACATAAGATTGATACCTTCTTCAGCGATTTGAGTGGATCCATCGAGTGGATTAGTTTTACCAGGAATATTACGACCAAAAGACAAATGACGAATTTTATGAGTTAGGTTGAACTTTGATACAAAAACTCAAGTTTTAGTATATTGGTCGCTAATTCATTTGAAAGACCACTCACCTGCTGTGACTCATGTGGATTTAAATCATGCACTAAATTTAAAAAATAATCAGAATTAATATGCATCATTTACCAATTGAACTGTCGGTAACAATACCGTGAACGTGATGTTTAGTAAACGATTTTCCAGGGGCGATATGAAAGTTGCCACCAACTCTATTGACTTCGACATAACCAAAAATTTGACAGCCTTCTTTGTCAAAATTCTTGATTCTCTCGCTCATTCCTTCTCTTTTACATTGAATTATATCATCTATATTGGACAGACCCCAACCCTTCTCACTGTACGCTAGTCGAACATCTTCGCATGTATTACAACATCTAGACAATATTAAAGTGAACGTCATTCAAAAGTAACTTTCAAAATGAAACCACTACAAAACTGATCCTTACTTTCTTTTGGAACTTTCAGCGCCATAACAACTCTCACATCTGTCTGGATCTAACGTGGTCACTTCTTTTTCTCCGATTTTGTCTAAGAATTCTTTTGACGCTTTTCCGATGGCTATAACACAAACAAGGTTAATATTCGTTAATGTCCATTACAGATGTATTTTATGCAAAACAATATAAGTGTTGAATTGATTATTATCTCAATTCAAGTTTGACTTATAATCAGATCACTTACAGGTCTCTTTCTCTGGTTTTTCAATTGGTTCTCCTTTTAAATTGAGTCTTCGTTTATAGATATTATGCTCAATATTAATGTGTTGCTCACCCGAAACATCGATCGCATCGATTGACAGAACTATTTATTAATGTTTACATAAAACAAACATATTTACAAATATTCATACTAATCATAAGGAGGACTTGAGAAAATAATTTTCAAATACATGGACATGAAATGTGTGGAAATAAGAGGTCCACGTTAATCCTAAGTTTGTCTCCACGCGAAACGTCGACTAATAGCTCTTCTCTGAGTTCATTCGTTATATAATAATTAAATTCTGATATGAATAGTATTACTATTAATAGTCCACTTATTATTGTCACTAAAATTCAGATCAAATAATAAATCAAAATGAGTTATCATATTTTCGCATAAATCAATATTAATTAAATAATTGTTATTTCGCTTAAGCTAATGTCGAGAGTGTCAAAAATCATATCAAATGCAATGGATTGATGGCAAACCTGTCGCTCCGCCGTACGTCTTAATACGAAAGTCTTCTAATGTCTTCGGGTATGCATCGAATGACCGAATCTTGTCGCGAATCGTTTGAAACGATAATGAAATTTGCATATTTTCTTCTTATTTATTCATCTAGATCAAAACTTAAAAAACTTTTTGACTCAATGTTTAGCTTCACGTGTACTATATTTTTGACATTCAATTAATAACGTCTAAAGTTTTGTTATGCAACTCCAACTTTAATTGAAAATTCAATTCTTTCAAGTTCTAATTATTGAATTTAGAACTTTTCTTTAGTTATATCATCAGAAAAAGTTTTATAAATCAATACAGTTTGATATGTCAAACTGTGTTTATATGATCTAATTTGTTCTGAATCATTGTTTCCAAGAGAAAGTTTGAGCTAAACTCTGATCACTGGATAAGACAAAGTCGACAAAGAAAGTCATAATAATTATTACACTTTATATTAATTTTAGCAATTACTTCTTTTTAATAGAGATTCAGACTACTGTTTCGGGTAAAAGTTTTGGCAAATGATCACAATTATTCAAATTTTACCAAAAGTGTCTGATTTGACGAATGTTTTATAGGGTGTTAGGTTTCCATGTAGATCTCATTCAGTACTTATCAAGTTATTTGAAAATTGTTAAAAATGAAGTAAAAGTAGCAGAATGTCGATTTTGGAGGACTAGTGCTACTTCAGTTATAGCAGTTATGAAATATTCTTTAAATTTAAGAACATTTAACATTCGATCGCAAGTATTACTGAGTTTCATGACTAATAAAGAAATTACAAACGTCTTTAATTGAATCGATTATATTTATAGAATTTTAGGTTATGTGAATATCCATGTGTAAAATATAAAATGACTTGTACTCAGACACAATTATCTCACTACTTTAGATATTCAACTATAACCTTAATATGAAACTATTTCCTCTACTCTGCATTTGACTTTCAACTGATAGTTTACTCAGTCAAAGATAATTACTTTCTCACTGAAGCGTTAAGCATAAAATTCATCAAATCCAATATGTTTAGAAATATTACCTTTAAAATATGGTGCAATTATTATTAATGTACTGTTTTTTTTCGTCGGTATTTAAAACATTGTAAGTATTTAAACCGGTAGTTCCCAAGTATAATAGTCAGGATTACAAACTTTATTCGCTTAATAAGAAACCAAATTTTCAACAAAATAAGGCAATATAACAATTAAAATATTTATTGTCACTACAAAAAGTGCTATTCAACGTCAATAATTGAATTATTCTTCAATAATTAATTGGTACAATTAGTATATCAAGTCTTTTTTTATATCTTTCAGTTTGATTAGTGATCCCAAATATTGTTGTAGAAGCCTTTCTGAATAGAATGGCAATATTGGTAAAAATCCTTCCATGAATCCGATGTGTCCGCCTCTTGAAGTGACAACCATTGCCACGTGACTGCTATCTTCTACTTCATCTACAGGTAGTGCTATCACAAAAGAAGCAAAACATTTCAAATTGTCAATTTACACAAAGGCTTGAAAAATATCGATAGCCAAAAACATGAATCGTAGAAAAGATCTTAATTTTTGTGCAGTAACTTTAGAGATTTGCGGTTCCTGAGAGTAGATAATAAAACTATATCCGAATAAGAGTTGCCTAATTATGAAATATTATCAGCATGAAAATCATCTTACAGCAATATAGAAGAGCTTTAGTCATATATTTAAACGTTAGTAAAAATCATTCTCAAAAACTGAATTCAATTGAGTGCATATTCCGACTAATCTCCAAAGAATAAGTTAGCCCTTAGAATAATTTAAAAGTCTTACCAGTGGCTGGTGCGAACATATCATCTGCAGCATTGACGCAAAGAGTTGGCCTTTTAATGCAGCACAACTTTCCCTTATGACTCGATTCCGAATAATATTCTTTAACACTTTTAAAGCCCCACATTTTTATCGTGAATCGTTCATCGAATTCTCTTAAGCATTTGCTTTGCAATACTTCGTCGATATTTACTCTGGACACTGTCTGAAACACATCTCTATGTTCCGCAACAATACTACACAAAGATTTGGTCAAATGTTGGTTAAGTGCGAAGTTGAGTCCCGGCTTTTCCATACTTTCACAACCTTTGGGCAAATTTATAGGATTTGTAGATTTTTAAATCTCATAGTTTGTCAATTGATTTTATATTTTTTCATCAGATCAAATAGAATAACTACCTGAAAGAAAGTCCCAACAAACCGATATAAGCATTGCTGCATCAATCACAGCATCATTTCCAGAACTAATCAGATATCTTCCTAACACAATACCTCCCAATGAAATACCAGTTGCAACAATTTTAGCTTTAGGATTATTAGAGCGCAAGTGTTCAAGAGCTAGCCTTAAATCGTCATAATTTGCCGCGCAATAAAGTCTAGGTGTCAATAGTTTCATGTTTCCACGACCTCTATTATTGAAGACCACAGATCTATAGCCCAACTGATACGCAGCTGGAACTAAACTCTTAACGTATTCTGTTTGACTGTCTCCGGTTAGGCCCGGAAGGAATAGTGCTATTGGTTTCGTTTCATCGTTTAAGTGACAGCTCGAAGAACTGGCAGTTAGCTCCAGTCTTTGTGGTAAAGGCTCGTACCAGTCGAGTGATACCTGTCCACCATCAGGTGTCCAAATATATTCTCTATACAATTGAAAACCAATGATTAAATTGTCAATCTAATCAGTCAAAACTTTAGGTTATTTGGGTTTATTAAGCAAAAAGCTTCCATAAGTTAAGGGTTTAGTTTACTAAGATTTGATTATTTTTGATCCTGTCAGTTATAATACTTGACATTATTTAGATGAGTGCAATACACAAGTATTGATAAGTATATAAACTCAATTTGTCTTATGAACATGATTTATAATGATACAAAGTGCAATATTTCTAAAGTACACAAGCCTTTCCTGTAATAACTATTAAGTAAGTTTGGACTTTGAATTTCTAATAATAAGTTAGAACTTTGCTATTCTCATAGATCGATAAGAGCGTGCGACTTATCAGTTGTGATTGTATTCATTAAATCTCTTAAAGCTTTTGCATAGAAAATCGATCAAGTAATATTAAAATGCGCAACAAATCACAAGAAAAACTTCATTACATTTTAGTCTTCAAAAAGAAGTCAAATGACAACTAATTGATACCTTCTATAATGTAAATCAGGAATTCTTCCTCGGAGAAAATTAGCGATAGCTGTTTGTGCGTGGGTTCCAAAACACCAAATCGTTGGCCAGTACTTCTCGTGAATTTGAGTGCAATTTGCTAACAAAAACCAACGAAATTTTCCATCAGCACAAAAGAATGCAGGTTTCTATTAATAAAAATTATACGATATCCATCACATTAAAGATTACGATCACTTTGTTTACATAATTTAAAATTGATATATTACTTTTCATTTGAATGAGTCATTGAGCAGGTATTTACAAAGAAAGGCTTGATTTTTATTCAAATCACTCATTATTTAGTCAAATCATTTTAGACTCTATTATATTAACTTTTATGATAATTAAATAAATGTTTTTAATTACTATTCCTTATTAATTGAATCGATCAATATTAGTGTTGTTCTAATATTAAATGACCTAATATGAATAATACTTATATATTGGATTCTGCAATAACTTATTCAAAGTTTGGATCGTTTTTGTATAAAACATTAAAATTTATTAACAATAATTAGATTATTAAATAATAAATCATTTTTGTGATAATACATACTCTGACGACTTCTCTCAAGTAGTAAACAATGAATATAAAGGCGAATATGAGTGCGAAAAATGTTCGCGGATTTGACAGATAAAAGCCGACGCAATTATCCATTCCTTTGTTCAGAATTTCAAACAATCCCGTTATGCAATCGGGAGAAGATGGACCTAATAGGATGTGAGCCATCGTTCAATTGGTCTTGACTTCAGTTACAATTTGATTAAGTTTCACACAATTATAAAAAAATGTATGTATAAATTAATAAAATTAGATAAAAACAATAAGAAATCGACTTTCAGTCTAATAAATTAAATAAAAATAAAAACTATCGGTTGAAAGGATGAAATGATTGAATGACTAATTGATTCAATGGTCTCTTAAACGAAATGATTGTCAATTATATTTACATTCAGTTATTTGAAGTCATATCTGAACGCTTTTGGTGACAATCATTTCATTCCTTATCAAATGATTTGTCGGAAAAATGTTTTGTAATTGGCTTCGAAAAAATGCAAAACAGCTTATTCATCATTAAAACATTTTGCCTATTTTACGTTCACATATATAGAGTTGAATGTAAAAAGGCTCCAAACCAAAGTACTGAATAGTAGTAAGAGAGAAATACTAATAAAATAAGCGCACAACTAATTCATAGTGAGAGTGATTGCTATAGAAACCTTCATAAATGAATTATCGAGAATTCTAGGGAACCAAAGTTTATACAAAACTCATTCAATCAATTCTCGCAACTAATAATTGATAAAATATTTGTCTAAAAGAAACAAATACAAAGTTTGCTCTGATTAATGTGTTTGGAAAAAACAGCCGTTACAATCATTGTATCACTTATTCTCAATTTTCAATTTGAATGCTTTCGAAACAGATTTGAATTGAAATCGAAAACTTATTTTTATTAAATTGGTTGCAATTGAGACAGAGTATATGTGTTAATCATGTAATCAATAGCTGAGATGTGCAAAGTTTGCAAATAGTAGGCGTTTCACAAATTACAGCAATGACTCGCTTTTGACTGCCTTTTCCATAATGAAAATAAACTAAACTTGAATTTAAAGGATTGTATGAGAAAACTCAATTCGTTTTAGTGCTAATCAAGTCTTGACTGATATACACGTAAAAGAGACTTTCAATTATGGTCATTTTTACATTTATTTCAATCATTTTTGGTGCAACTCAAGTATTGCGTAATACCTAAAGTCAACACAAATGAAAGTGAAAGTACTTCACTAATACTTCACTTGTTTACTGACGAGATTTCCATCTATTTATTAAGTTTTCAATTATTATAAATAAACACAAGAATAATGTTTACTTTGCGATGTCATAAATGTGAAAATCGATTTAAATTCACTTTTGTGTCACTGAAATGTATTTCAGTCTAAGTTTTAGTTTATTATTAGTTTTAACATTATTTCAAACACTCATTACATCAACAAATGGATTGCTATTAGCGTTAACTGTATTTGTGGTCACTTTTGGTTTCATATCTTTTGTCATAAGAAAACTTATAGAAAACGACACAAAAAGCAGTGATTATTACTCAAATCACTCATTATTACTGATATTGATATTAAATGCTCGAAAAGGAATCGTTGGACTGCTGACGAATTTCAATTTGTCGAATCAACGAAAAAATATTAATTCACTTACAAAAAACCAAAGTTTTCGAACGAATGAATTTTGTGGAAATCGTTTTGATATAAGACATGAATCAAAAACATTCGCAAAACTAATAACTGATAATTACATTGAATTTTGGTATAAAACGATTAGCGAAGCAAACAATGAATTCATAACTGATTGCGAAACAATTTTACAGAAAATTTTGATCAACTTTTTTGAAAAATGCGAACAAAAACTAAATACGGAAAAAGTTTTACAAAAGTCATTGACTTTATTAGAGAAACATTTAATTAACAACAGATTAGAGACTATTTTGCAATCTAAACAACAAATTAACACAAATCTGGTGAACGAAACAGAAAGAGTGGCCCTAATTATTGAACGAGTGCTTCGATTATTAGCTTCAGAAGAGGTCTTATGTGTAATAAGAAATGAAAGTTTACATTCCGATAAATTCCAATATTCAGTTGTGCGATCTGTCCAACAGTTACAATAAACTGAACTCATCTAATGATAATAAAATTGATAACAGATCTGGAGATGAAGATCAAAGTTCAAAATTGAATGAACCAACACTTGAAGAATCTGAAGAAGCAAACACTTTATTGTTTTCTCAAAAAAATTGTTTACAATATAATATGAAATTAATATCTGATCCATCAGTGAATTCGTTACCTAAAATAAATGTTGATTTAGTCGAACAAATAAGTCATTCAGACAGTTATAACAACGTTGACCTCTGTTTAAGTAATGAAGAAACAGGTATTAAAGTATTCAACTTTAATCTATTGATTTCAATTGTTTATCTTAATATTTATTTAATTTAAAGATAACTCAAGAGTAGATTATTTGGGTGATCTGAATGGAAATGAGTCGAACGATGAATTTGTTGTCGAAGCACTTGAAGAAGAAGATATTGATTTGAAATTATTCAAAAATTTAGTGATTCCTAAAACTCAAGAAACGAAAAACACTGTAAATACTTCGTTTTATTCCAATAATATTATGCATTTGGAAAGGAAACTCGACAAATGGAAAGAGAACAAATGTGATTCCACTTTAATCAATTTTTCTTATAGCAGTGGAGAGGCAACTCTAACAAATTCTAGTTTAAGACTAATTCATTTTAGTCATAACTATGGTATTAGTCAACTTCTTGGACCGCGATCTCGAGGCGATGGTTGTGAAGCTAACGATATGATTGGTTTTGACAGTTCGGAATTTCCTGAACAAAGTACAAAAAATAAGATCGAAGTTACTGATCAAAATAAATCAAATCTTTCAAGTCAATAAACTGTGCCGTATTATTTCTGAAAATTAATACGATTTTTTGTCGGAGGGAGTTCGAAATCAAATTTATGTTGCTTTCAGGAAAATTCAGTTAGAATTTTAGTTTGAAACTTTTGGAATATCAGTTTCAGAGTTAGTAACTTGTATCCGTAATTCTAGTAGAGCAATTTATTGCCGAAGCACTTAGAACTTTTCTGTTTTCACGAAGATTGAAAAAATCATTTTACAGCGCATTTTTCATGTTTCTATCATTTATTTTCTTTGCTTTACTACACACCAATTGAACTTTTACTTGAAACCAGGATAGAAAATTCAATAAAAAACTTCACCCTTAAATAGTAATTTTTAACTGCATATTTTTGTCTATCTAACTTATTGACTACTATAAACTTCTCCAAAATCATTTGATCGCTTTGATCATTTCTAACTCTTTCGAATCACGCTTATAAAACTGTTTATACTTTGATTTTAATGTCTCACAAGTTATTTGGTAATAACCGACGAACATTTCGTGAAAAGGTTTGAATTGTATCTGCTTTGGTTCACTTATTTGTGTAACACATTCCCACCAAATATGAAATGAGTTTAGTTTTGAAACCTCAACCTAAATACAAGACCAGTAATATGATATTGAACAATGGATTTATTTATAACGATGAACTTTAAAAGTTTAAATTGACTTTTACAAGCAGTATCAGCGCCTAATTATCCAAGTTCACTGCTACCGAACTTGTAAATATTTCTATCACTTGATAACAATGTACTGTGTCCTGCACCACAATATATATTCTCTAAAATAACTCTATTCATTTCTACGAGTCCAGATGGATTAGAGTTTACTTTAATTTCAAGACTAGGTCGAGCGGATCCATCCAATCTCAACTGAAGATATGCCAATCAAGCTTCAAAGTATTTGAATGAACTGAACTACATGAACTAATTTTCATACTAAGAGTACTATCGCATCATTATTTGTTAGAACGTGTCAATTTTAAAAATTCACAACAAATACCGATAATATGTTTACCACAAAAATATCCATTTAATTCTGTTTTATGGAACATATTACCTTGCCCTCATATTTCTTGGTAACCTACCTATAAACCCAAGAATATTTTTATTAATAGTGAGCGTGATTGCATGACAGTTAATATTCTTGAAATCAATAATTCATTACTTGGCTTTTCTTTAAGAGTGAACTGATTGAGTCTATTTTGATGACCAAAATGCAGACTCCTCAACTCCTCAATCAGGTTGACTAAGAGCAAACACTTTATCACAATTTGTAACAAGTGAAATATTACTTCTACCATCTATATTTAAAATGTGTAAAGGTTATCATTTTCGATAAAGTATTCATTTAATTTCAATTTATTAAGAAATTTTCCATTTTTAATAATTTCCTTCATTTTTTGTAATTGCTGCATAAAAATTACTCAAAATGACAAATAAGAACTTAATTATTATCACATTTATCTAATCTTATCTAATCTTCTCATCTATTGAAAAAGATTTGATGACCAAAAATGTTAAAATTTTAGGAGTTATCTTCAATTTGAATGACTCGGAAGTTGTATCCTAACGAAAAACTTTCGAATAGTTATACAAGTTTTCAAGATTTGGAAACTACATGCATGTTAAGAGCATTTACAAAATTAGAAAATTTTATTTTTGTCCATAAACACGACGTTATTTATCGTAGAAATTTCCAATGTTTACATTTTTTAAATGAACAGAATCTTAGTTACTAAGCCAGACGAAATTGTCCCATTTCTATATACCGCATATACGATACATCTATCGGGTGTTCAGCTTGCAAAAGTACTAAAGTGTGATTGGTAGTTGATTCATTTTAACCAAACTGATATTTGATTATTTTTAATCAAAACTCAAATGCAAAGGAATGTGAGGAATGCGATCAAATGGAGTCTTAAGTCATTAACAAAACAAAACATTTAATAAAACTAATAATTAATTAATAAATGGTTTCATCTTTTGGTTCAATGTTAAGAAAAAAAGAAAACAAAACAATAAGAGATGGAATTCAAGGAAAATATATCAAAAAAGAAAATCCACCGCAAATTCCAAGTAATTGTTTGTTTTTAATTATTACCTAATTTTATTATTTATTATTATTTTTTATTAACAGTAATAAATGTTTGGACTAATAATAATCGCCCACAAAATGGATCTAAAAGTAAAACAACCAACAATTCAGTTATTAATCAAAGCAAGGATTATGTGCCAAACAATGCCACCAAAGCTTTGGGTTTGATTTCAATTTAATTATTGTTTCGTTTCAGAGAAAATCGTTATTAGTTTATTACAAGTTCGAGAAAACTATTAGAGTCAGATGTCAGTCATTAATACTTTATTGTTTGAATTGATTTGATATGAATTGATTGAACTTTTGGTTTACTTAATATTAATCAAATAGAGTTGAAATAGACAGATATAGTAAATGATTTTCTTTCAACTCATAATTCATTTCAAACTAAAACTTCTTATTAATAAAGGAATCGATTGTCAGTCGATTAATGCGCGTGAACCACAACAATCTTTGGCAGCACGCGCGACACAACAGTCGTCGGGACAGCCGGTGGCTCGCACTTTGACCGAGAAATGCTTGCGCGCACAACAAACAGCTCTGATGGGATTCACTCCTAAGAAGTACGCGCCAAAACCAATGCCAACAATGAATGGGGACATGAAGCACAACAATAAGTCGAACACTTCAACTCCTTCTTCTTCTAACTCTTCGTTGATTTCGATAACGAATGCAAATCACTTCCCGAGACCATCGCCTCTCAATTCGAACGCAAGTATCACTCAAAACAATATGGCTCTGGCACTCAGCAAAAGTACGAATCATAACCAGAACATGGTTTTGTGGACGCGATCAACACCAACATTGAGAACGAGTGACAGTCCTATGAATTCACAGCTCGTGCTCAATTCGCGCGACAATCCCACTGTCATTCGATCGCTCGTCAATTTGACTCAGAATCAAATGCCTTTAAATACTTTCATTCAACTCCCGAGAGATAAACAGGTATTGAATGACTTGCACGGATAACGGCATTGTTACTAATGGGTCGGAGACTAAGTTTGATTGACAAATATTTCGAAATTAAATAATACTGATCTAATCTAATATACAGCTTTAGATAATCTATAATTTGATATATCTCAAATTTAAAGTTTACTTTAAGTTTTATAAACTCTGAAAAAATATTTTAAGCAATTTATAAATATTTAGATAAAGGTTTTCAACTTTTAATAACTTTATTAGTAATTAAAACATTTAAATAAGTTTAAATTGTGTTCAATTAAAATTTGTTTCTTTCATAAATAGACTTCCCGTTCGCCTCCATTATCGCCATCAGTAGACTCTCAGACGACGCGCGCGATACAAAGCAATACAAACTCTCCGTCCCTGTTCGGCTCGAATACTTCGATCACGGCGCGTGACCAACAATTGATACCGAAACAGTTTGACGAACACTTAAGCCCTTTTTATGGCGATGAAAACTATCAGATTCAATGCTATCACAAAGAAATCAGAGATCAATACCAGAGAGAAGAGTCACAATCGAAACAACAATTGATCGCGTCTTCCGTCTCCTCTCTTTCCTCCAACAGATCATCAAATCAATCTATACCGCAATCGATCGCTTTACATAACCTCTTATTGAATAACAGATCTCAAGAGTTGTCACAACAGAGACTGTTCGGTGGTTCCGGTAATACAGAAGAGAACTGCTCTAATGCTTCCGAATTGCCACTTCCTCCGGGCTGGACAGTAGATTACACTCTGAGAGGTAGGAAGTATTTTGTGGACCACAACACCAAAACCACTCACTGGTCACATCCTCTCGAAATCGAAGGACTGCCCACCGGTTGGGAACGAATCAACTCTCCAGATCATGGCGTTTATTATGTCAAGTATGTGATCATTCACTTTTGTTTAGCTGTATTGTTGCCTCAGTTGCGATCACGAAACACCTTAATGCATGGCTTAGTTACATGTGAGCGCGTCATCCACATCAATACTTGAATCAATTCAAATGTTCTCAATTCATTTTTAAAAATTTTAAAGCATTACAAACGAATAATAATACAATTGACAACATATGTCAAAATCATTATTTGAAGTGCATTTTTGCTTTCATTTCATTCAGTAGTGGATAAGAAAATTTAATGGTTATAGAGATTAGAAATACTTAAAAAGGAGAAAAATTTTAGTCAATTACCTTTGAAAGCATTTTAAGATTCAATTCTACAAAAGTTTTCTAAAACTAGTTTGATAGTTGTTGAGTTAATGAAAACCTTAAAATTTATTTACAAATTTAGTAACACTTTCGCAATTAATTTGAAATACATTTAAGCAATGTGTTTCTTAAGAAACTCGTTCGATAGTCACTCGATAAATGATGAGTTTAATTAGTTTAAAATAGTACTTTTAATCGAAGCGTAAAAAGTTGTATAAATCCAAACTTATAAATTAAATATCGAGACAACCATTAGTACAAATAAATATTTGATTGCCACCAGTAGTTCACTAGGTTTTAATACAACTTGCAAGAAAAAGTGTTAAGTAATCGAAATTTAGTGTTAATACACAATAATTGATTAGTGCGAACCAATATAATATATGATTGAGTTTTGACCTTTAATCCTGGCAATAGTCACATCACGCGTCAGGTTCAAGTTGAACATCCGTGCACCAGACAATACGCAACACAATCATTGAATCATTTGAATCAGGCGTTTGAGCACAACAACAATTCGACTTCTCACTCCCATCTGCCTCTCCCGCCACAACCACAACAATTTCATCAAAACCACTGTATAGTTCCTGCCAACCCATATCTGACTGAAGAGATTCCGCATTGGCTTTACATCTACTCAAAAGCGCCGCCAGAACTGGATCACAAACTGAAGGTATAATCGAATTGAGTTTTGAAAATGCAATTTAAATACCGATATTTTTGCGTTTAGTGGGAGTTATTTCGTCTGCCAGAATTGGATTGCTTTCAAGCCATGTTAAACCGATTATATCGAACGGATATGGAACAACTCGTCATGTCTTTCGAACTCATTCGAAGTGCTCTTCAGAGAGAAATCGAACAAAGAAGTAAGCAAAATAATAATCAGGCATCTAATGATGAAACCAATGTCTGAGTAGAAAAACGGTTGTTATCAAAGAGTTTTTAGTTTTTGACACTTAGGAATCAATTTTATTTTTAGTGCAAACATTTTTTGTATTTATTCATCATTTTTATGACACTTTTTGCGTCAAAAAATAAAACTCTTTTTTAATGAGCTTTTTCTAAACAGACTTCTCATTAATTAATTGTTTTTTGTATAGTTTTTGAAGAGTAAGAAAATCAAAACTAATATTTTCATTAATTATTAACTTATTTTTTGTGCCTTAAATTAAAAGCCAACAATTGTTTAGACAATTAATAATTCATTTGTAATTATTTTTGACAATAAATTAAAGAATTGTTTGTCTTTCAAACGCTCTTTTCATTAATTTTTAGTCATAAGGAATTGATGAATAATATCGTTAAAGTCTTGTTCTGAACAATAATTCTGAAGCCATAGAGCTCAAAGTTATTACTTTAACTGAGATGATGCGATCACTGGTCTATTGTTGAGTTTATTGAGCACCTAATCTAAAATTCAAACATTTTTATACAATCAGTAAAATAATAAAATTGATCTCAATTGGAATCAACTGGAATATTGCTTTAATGATGAACTTATGAAAACTTTCTTTTGTTAACTGTTCAGCCAATGATTGAATAGAAAAATGATTCACTAACTCATTTATATTTAAAGCTCATAACACCTTCATACAATATTTGATTACGATCTGGTCTTAAGCTCTTCATGTAAGACATCATTTTCATAGCTATTTTAAAGACAGTGATATATTCTCGCTCAACAATCATTCTTTTATTGGATTACTTGAGGACAAAAAAATGAAATTGAGCCATCGTTAAATTGGTCTTGACTTCAGTTACAATTTGATTAAGTTTCACACAATTATAAGCAAAATTATGTATAAATTAATAAAAATTAGATAAAAACAATAAGAAATCGACTTTCAGTCTAATAAATTAAATAAAAATAAAAACTATCGGTTGAAAGGATGAAATGATTGAATGACTAATTGATTCAATGGTCTCTTAAACGAAATGATTGTCAATTATATTTACATTCAGTTATTTGAAGTCATATCTGAACGCTTTTGGTGACAATCATTTCATTCCTTATCAAATGATTTGTCGGAAAAATGTTTTGTAATTGGCTTCGAAAAAATGCAAAACAGCTTATTCATCATTAAAACATTTTGCCTATTTTACGTTCACATATATAGAGTTGAATGTAAAAAGGCTCCAAACCAAAGTATTAAAATAAGTACACAACTAATTCATAGAGTGATTGCTGTGGGAACCTATAACTAAATTATCAGAAATTGTAGCGAAACCAAAGTTTACACAAAACTCATTCATTCAATTATCGCAACCAATATTTGATAAAATATCTGTCTAAATGAAACAAATACAAAGTTTGCTTTGATCAATGTATTTGAAAAAACAGCTGTTGCAGTCGTTGTGTCATTTCTATTCTCAATTTTCAGTTTGAGTGCTTTCGAAATAGATTTGAAATGAAATTAAAAACTTGGTTTTAATAAATTTGTTATAATTGAGACGGAGTACATGTATTAATGAGACAGAGTAGATGACGTTGTGTTAATCATGTAATCAATAGTTGAGATGTTGTGCAAAGTTTGCAAATAGTAGGCGTTTCACAAATTACAGCAATGACTCGCTTTTGACTGCCTTTTCCATAATGACAATAAACTAAACTTGAATTTAAAGGATTGTATGAGAGAACTCAATTCGTTTTAGTGCTAATCAAGTCTTGACTGATATACGCGTAAAAGAGACTTTCAATTATGATCATTTTTTACATTTATTTCAATCATTTTTGGTGCAAATCAAGTATTGCGTAATACCTAAAGTCAAAATAAATGATAGTGAAAGTATTAATACTTCACTTTGTTTATTGACGAGATTTCCATCTATTTATTAAGTTTTCAATTATTATAAATAAACACAATAATAATGTTTACTTTGCGATGTCATAAATGTGAGAATCGATTTAAATTCACTTTTGTGTCACTGAAATGTATTTCAATCGAAGTTTTAGTTTATTATTAGTTTTAACATTATTTCAAACACTCATTACATCAACAAATGGATTGCTATTAGCGTTAACTGTATTTGTGGTCACTTTTGGTTTCATATCTTTTGTCATAAGAAAACTTATAGAAAACGACACAAAAAGCAGTGATTATTACTCAAATCACTCATTATTACTGATATTGATATTAAATGCTCGAAAAGGAATCGTTGGACTGCTGACGAATTTCAATTTGTCGAATCAACGAAAAAATATTAATTCACTTACAAAAAACCAAAGTTTTCGAACGAATGAATTTTGTGGAAATCGTTTTGATATAAGACATGAATCAAAAACATTCGCAAAACTAATAACTGATAATTACATTGAATTTTGGTATAAAACGATTAGCGAAGAAAACAATGAATTCATAACTGATTGCGAAACAATTTTACAGAAAATTTTGATCAACTTTTTTGAAAAATGCGAACAAAAACTAAATACGGAAAAAGTTTTACAAAAGTCATTGACTTTATTAGAGAAACATTTAATTAACAACAGATTAGAGACTATTTTGCAATCGAAACAACAAATTAACACAAATTTGGTGAACGAAACAGAAAGAGTAGCCCTAATTATTGAACGAGTGCTTCGATTATTAGCTCCAGAAGAGGTCTTATGTGTAATAAGAAATGAAAGTTTACATTCCGATAATAAGTTTGTGTCAAAAGGCAGTCATTATTTATCACTTTTTATTATGATTGAAGATATGTTAACCCAATCTGTTTTCATTCCAATAACTAATATAATAACAGATCCGAAATGGATTTATTCCAATATTATTCAGTTGTGCGATCTGTCCAACAGTTACAATAAACTGAACTCATCTAATGATAATAAAATTGATAACAGATCTGAAGATAAAGATCAAAGTTCAAAATTGAATGAACCAACACTTGAAGAATCTGAAGAAGCAAACACTTTATTGTTTTCTCAAAGAAATTGTTTACAATATAATATGAAATTAATATCTGATCTATCAGTGAATTCGTTGCCTGAAATAAATGTTGATTTGGTTGAACAAATAAGTCATTCAGACAGTTATAACAACGTTGACCTCTGTTTAAGTAATGAAGAAACAGGTATTAAAGTATTCAACTTTAATCTATTGATTTCAATTGTTTATCTTAATATTTATTTAATTTACTTAAAGATAACTCAAGAGTTGATTATTTGAGTGATTTGAGTGGAAATGAGTCGAACGATGAATTTGTTGTCGAAGCACTTGAAGAAGAAGATATTGATTTGAAATTATTCACAAATTTAGTGATTCCTAAAACTCAAGAAACGAAAAACGCTGCGAATGCTTCGTATGTACTCTATTGCATAGAGTATGACGCTCTATTTCAAGAAGTTGATGAATCAGTTTCTCCATTCAATTCAAACCCATATCTGGTCAGAAAAACAGTTACTGTTTATCGGAGATTCAGTGAATTTATAACATTACAAAAAGTTTTAGAACAAAATAAGCACATAAAGAAACTATTGAAAGGAATCAAAAAGCCGTCATCTATTCAAATAACTGCTCAAAATTTGTTAATTTTTGCGGGTTCCAGTAATGTAAAGTTAGATTCATCTACTATTGAGTTTAGGAGAATATTTTTACAAACTTTTCTGCAAGAATTATGTAAGAGAGAATTAATCGTTCGCTTGGCAGAATTTCAGCAATTCTTAGCTTATGGAAGAGATGCTCGAATAGCTTTTGTAAATTCTAGGTCGCATAATATTTTGCCGCTTAATATCGATAAAGTTATCTACAAAGGAGTGAAGGGAGCGATTAGCATAATAAAAACCGCATTACCCATTGAGCCACAAGTTGGAAAAATAGATCCATCATCTTGTGATCGGATCTATGAAAATGAAAAGTTGACCGTAAAACAGATTTTGACTAAAGTCGAAAACAATAATACTATGCAATTGGAAAAGAAACTCGACAAATGGAAAGAGAACAAATGCGATTCCACTTTAATCAATTTTTCTTATAGCAGTGGAGAGGCAACTCTAACAAATTCTAGTTTAAGCGATCATTTTAGTCATAACTATGGTATTAGTCAACTTCTTGGACCGCGATCTCGAGGCGATGGTTGTGAAGCTAACGATATGATTGGTTTTGACAGTTCGGAATTTCCTGAACAAAGTACAAAAAATAAGATCGAAGTTACTGATCAAAATAAATCAAGTCTTTCAAGTCAGTTAATAAACTGTGTCGTATTATTTTTGACAAATAATGTAATATATGTTTGGCAATCGTTAAGTACAAAACTAATAGAACTGGTATTTGGAGCTATGATTGAAAAGTTAGTTAGATTAGTTGATTAACTTTAATCATGAAATAATCTGTAAAATTTATAAAATTTTAGATTAATTGGCGAATGGCTGGAAGAAGTGGTAACAAAAGAGCTATTCCTTAAACATATCCATAGATTACATTTAGCTCTTTGGCCTTTAAGTTCAAATGATAACTATTACGACACGTCAGATGCAACTTTAGAGGAGTCTATAAATGCGGTTAACACTTATATAAGATATCGAGTCAGTTTATTAAATCCTTGTCTCTCATATATTATGCAAAAATTTTCCACTAGAAAGTTATTATCCAATATATTACTTAATTTAGATTGTCAAGAAGCCAATAAAGTTTGTTTTTATAGTTTTATAGAAATGATTTTAAGTGAAATTGAATAAAGTTTGATATTTCGGTTTCAAATCGGAAGCCATTCTTTCATTTCTTTTATTGAATAATACTTTTATGACTATTATCAGTTGATCTTGGTCAATATTTTGATTGAGTTCATTAATGATGTTAGAAATGAAAGTATTCAATTCCAAAAGTGAGAGTTATTACAGTCGAACCTATAAGATAAGCATTAGGTCAGCTTTCGAGCTATTTCATTCTGAATTTTCTAAAGGACTTATATTAGATAAAAAAAGAAATAATTCTATAATTGAGTGAGTTCTTCACCAGAATTTGATGTATTATTTCAAGCTTTATCGCAAGAAACTACGAATAAGGACAAATAAATGATGTTAAAAGCTCAATAACAAAGTTTATATAATTGAAACGTTCAGTAATAGACTGTATTTCGCAGAATGTATCTCCTAGAATCTACTTTTGCATGCAACTCACATGAGTTAACACTATCTAAATAAGCGCAAACATGGTACACGAACAAAAACTGATTTAATGTTTCAATTGTATGCTAGTGTCCAAGCTAGTTTTAAAAGCGAGAACTGCTGTTGAACCATAATTTTTAAATTTGGTACACTTTCGATCCGAACTCGCTGAAAGTACTGGATTTTTTACCTGAAAATTTTGCCAAATAAACAATGAATTTATCGATTGGTTGGTCGATAAAAGTTACTACAATTATTGTAGTATTACTACTGAAACAAAAGCATCACCTAATCCTTTACGATAATTGCAAATGTAAATAAAAGCAAAACAATCTTATGGATATTATTTCTCATTTTATTAAGACCGTATAAAATGTTTATTTATTGTTCTAAATGAACGCCAAAAAGAAGGGGTGGAAACTTTGGGTTGTAACTGGGCGAAGCGATTTGAAGTCACCAATACACTCCTCCTGGGTGGTCTCATGATGTGACAAAATATTAAATCTTAATTATGTATAGTTTGGGAATAACAGGATTTTTTGTTACTTTTTTTTATAATGGAGTCTATGGAGAAACCAAAGTTTTCGAAAAATTATTTGAACCCCTCGTCCCCTTGCGAACGGAATGAGACTTATTCTATATTGAAGGGGAAGGCTTGAATTTATTTTTTTTTATTAAAGATCGGGATGGGATTCTAACTCTGACCTATCGACCTGATCAAATAAAGTTGGTCCACGCTTTCTGTATAATTAAAATTGCAGTTATAGTGTTCTTGACCGATAACTGTTAAAAATCCTATAGCAAATGTTAATAAACAATATAACAACATATTAATATTTTGTATATATACTATCCAAAATTACAAAATTTTTTTGTTACAGTTTGTAATTCATTGAACATTTATGCGTAGTTACATTGTTTATTAACATTTACTATAGGATTCTAACAGTGATCGGTCAAGAACACTATAACTGCAATTTTAATTATACAGAAAGCGTGGACCAACTTTATTCGATCAGGTCGATAGGTCAGAGTTAGAATCCCATCCCGATCTTTAATAAAAAAAAATAAATTCAAGCCTTCCCCTTCAATATAGAATAAGTCTCATTCCGTTCGCAAGGGGACGAGGGGTTCAAATAATTTTTCGAAAACTTTGGTTTCTCCATAGACTCCATTATAAAAAAAGTAACAAAAAATCCTGTTACACCCAAACTATACATAATTAAGATTTAATATTTTGTTACATCATGAGACCACCCAGGAGGAGTGTATTGGTGACTTCAAATCGCTTCGCCCAGTTACAACCCAAGTTTCCACCCCTCCTTTCAGATAGACTATTGACAATTGCCTGCCAATTATTTATTTGATGCACGTCATTTTCATTAGGTTGGTGGTAAGATTTACGAAATCTTAGAACTTTTCGGTCAGTTTCGGGATATGGGGTGAAGACTATAAATCAGAGAACCAGTGTTTAAATTAATGTAATATATCAATGGACTCTGCTCCATGTGGCAAATACTTCAACCTATATCAACACCCTTGGGTCATGAGATTTGACCTCGATAAGCACAAAAACAAAAATGACCCAAAATTCCACATTGAGCGATTTTCAAAATTCGACCGTCGTTCGATTCAGCATCGCTTACTGCTTCAATAAGTGGTCAGTTTCGAGAGATGGGGTGAAGGTTATAACTCGAGAACCGCTCAACATACGGCCAAAAGTGAACTATCGTTAGACTCGTCTTTACATCCCAAATTTGCTGAGCTATAACGTGGTCCTATGTAATGACCTTTGACCTCTGTATACGTCTAAAACCAAATTGACTCAAAATTTTCACATTGTGCGATTTGCAGAATTCAACCATCATTCGATTGAGCATGTCTTAATTTGTCTATGAGAGCTACCCTCTATTTGACCTCTGACCTTTTATACAAGCCAAAAATAAATTTAAGTTGAAAGTTTTATGCGTTTTAAGGCTTATCCCTGATTCTTAAAATATGTCTGACCTGCTACTAATCTTAACCTTCCACACACTTCTCTACCCCACTTGACCTAGTCGGTGAACTTCGACCTTCTGTCCTATAGGACCGTTCTGTTTGACTAAATGTAACGAGGACGACCATCTTGTCATTAATATAAAGAGTATATATCAAAAGAAAAATTTCATATCCAGGTACGCACGTTTTAAAATTTTTGCACCCTCGCGCGTATTATGCATATACATATTTATAATTTGTGTATAATGTAAGTATACAGTACGAACTACTGGTCAGATTTTAATGAGTAAGGTGTCAATGGATTCAGTATAGAGAGTGAGGAACAGATGCACAGTTATAAACTCTCAATGACTCTAGGTCAAAAGTTATCTGAGATCAGATGAACGAGCTTAAATGTAATTAAGAGACAGAAACATTTAATTGTAACAAAACTTAACCAAACCCAACCTCACCCAACCTGACCTAACCCAACCTGACCTAATTGAAACTCAAATTATGCTGTGAAACAGAAAAGATGAATAATTTAAAATGAAAAAATTTAGATCACTTTTTACAGCTTAAACATAAGATTAACGAAAATTCGAAGTGGGCGTAACTTCGCGTAATGGGTGTACCCAGGGATGAATTTTCCCCCTGACATCTAATCTTTTTACTGATTCAGAAAATATATACATCGACTGTAAATTCAATGGCCTCTTTTCGGCAGAACATTCGAAAGATTCAGTACAAAAGATAATGCGGATGATATAAGACGAATGATGCAATGTAGATGATACAATATATATGATTATCGACGACCATTGTTTTAGGGCTCTAACTGTATTAATTATGTAACCGGAAAAATCAAGTTCTGGTGGAAATATGAACGCTAAGGAAGCGTTAAGGGGTCAAAGGTCAAAAGTCATAAGACAGGAAAATAAGATATCAGTAAACATGGTATGATGAGGCCAATCCAATTATACTCCAATTGTGTAGTAGAAAAGCAGCAACAATTCTATAGGTCAAAGGTCAAAGTTCAATATCATGGCCAAATGTTGTCTCAATGTGTTAGAGGCACAGGAGATTCTGAAAGCTTAAATTAAAAGCAAAAAGTCAAGATCACACTTTAAAATGCATAAAATGTACAACCTCGACTAGTTTTTAGCTTCTAACAAAGATCAGAGGTCATATAGAGGGTAGGCCCCATAGACTTATTGAAGCAGTAACCGATGCTGAATCGAACGACGGTCGAATTTTGAAAATCGCTCAATGTGGAATTTTGGGTCATTTTTGTTTTTGTGCTTATCGAGGTCAAATGTCATGATCCAAGGGCAGTGATATAGGTTGGAGTATTTGCCACATGAAGCAGAGTCCATTAATATATTACATTAATTTAAACATTGAGTGGTTCTCGAGTTATAGTCTTCACCCCATCTCCCGAGACTGACCAGTCCTCTGTTATTCAATATGATCATCGATGAGTTCTTAAGATCATTAGATCCAAGAACAGGTGCAAAACTAGGCAATCATACGATCAACACACTGCCCTTTACAGATGATCTGGTGCTAATTGCAGAAAATAAGGAAAAACTACAATGCTTCATCAATCAATGTGAAATCTATTCAAAAAGAGGTCTACGATTAAAACTAGAGAAAACGGTACTAATGACAAAAGATGAGAACAGCTGCATACATAATACGCACATAACTGTAGCGGGAACCCAACCACGAACGATAGGTTCCGGCGAGTTCTCCCGATACCTCAGAATACACTTTGATCCCTAGGGTCGAACGCCGCCGAAGAAACAAACTATGGAAGGTCTGTTAGCGAAATTATCCAAAGCAAAACTTGGGCCAAACTAACGGATGTATTTTTTAAGAAATCATCTGACTCCAACTCTACTACACGAACTCGTGCTCGGGCGAATCACAGCTGGACTACTAGATACCTGGGACACCCATATTAGAAGGTTTGCGAAAAACACCTCCACCTTAGTGACTGGGTGGTTAATGGATTTTATACCCTCCATTAATAAAGGTGGATTAGGAGATCCTCTACTACGACAGTTCGTGCCGAGAATCCTACTTAAGCGCCTCGAGAATCCCAAAACGTCAGACAACCCTTATTTAGAAGCTATGTGTAAAACGCCTGAGTTCGAGAAACTTGTCTACAGAATTCGAGACCTCATACGGATAAACGACAGCGGGACTATATGGGATCTAAGTAGAGAAAACGAGAGCGAGAAATATTCCTCGCTAAAACAGAACAAACAACAGACGGGAAAAGCATTAGGCTGTTCGGAGAAGTCCCTATTACTAATCAATGGCTAGCAGGAAAAAACTTATTTAAGGGGAGCGATTTTGTTAGAGCAGTGCAGATGCGAAGCAACGCTCTACTGTGTGGGGCAAACGCAAGACGTCACTAAAGAACGATAAGGGCAGACTTCCTAAAGTGTGGGTTCGGTTGTAGTTTCAATGAAAGTCTGTCACATATACTGAACGGTTGCATAATAACAAGGAATGCAAAAGCACCGTCATGATAGACTTCTCATTGAAATCGTAGACACGCTTTCTAGTAAAGGTCATCTGATAATAAGAGAACCTTGCTTAACAACAGGAAATGGGAAGTCATACTACCCTGATATAGTGTTAATAACTAAGGATATAAGTCACATCTAACAAGGCATACTCACGAAGTGCCGGATCGGTTTTGGGAAATGTATGTATTTTTGAAAAGTATTCGTCGAGACAAGTTCAACGTTATATATCATTGCCGCCCGAGACGAGGTCAAAGGTCAAAAATCGGGGGGCCCAACTTTGGGCAATGGTCTGAACCTAGTCATGTTGGGTATCATTCGATTCAGCATCATGATTAGATTTAAAATATATCAGTGTTTTGGCCTTAACTCAAGTTATCCGCGCACAGTCAAATTTTGAATTTTGCTCAAAGTTGGGCCCCCCGATTTTTGACCTTTGACCTCGTCTCGGGCGGCAATGATATATAACGTTGAACTTGTCTCGACGAATACTTTTCAAAAATACATACATTTCCCAAAACCGATCCGGCACTTCGTGAGTATGCTTTGTAAGTACTCGATGTGGGAGTAGTATACGAATCACATAACCGAGCTCTGCAGACAGTTGAAACGCACAAGAATAGCAAATACTTTGGTATCCGCAAGGATATACTTGAGTTGATTAGACAGTCAGGCGTGATAATAGCTGATGATACACCGTGGTCAACTCATGGTGTCATTTTCGGGTCTAGGGGCGTAATAGCAGTACAGTCATATAACCTGTTATGCGGTGTATTCGGTTTCTCAAAAAGGAAAATCGAACAACTCTGTGACGTATAATATCTGAATCAATCATGATCTATAAGTACAGTCGGTCGAAAAAAGTTATGCATAGATCCCGGATTAATCTCTGATGCGTTTGGATGAGATAACAGGGACGAGACAGAAATTGAAACTATAAGTTTATAGCGTCAAATTATAGCAATACTCAGTAATTAAAAAACATAATATGAGTAATGTTATTCGTAGCTGAAGTCAGTTTATTTGATATTCATAAGTTATAGAATGAAAGTTACTGATAAGATATATCAAACTATTTCAATCAAAATAGTTCAACAGTTAACTGTGATTCAATTTAAATAATTTTAATGATGAGTCGGACCGCTCTCTCGAGCTATCACTTTTTGTAACAGATGTGTCATTGACTCAACTACAAAGATGAGTCAAAGTCTATTTTATCAGAGTTGCAAACTTTTTTCAGTATTCATTTATTGATTAATATCACTAAACGTCATACAGATCTAAATGAGTTGTTGAGCCCTTAGGTTTGTCAACTCTTCTGCATCTTTTTAGTGATGACAAATACATAACTTTTATCTGTCGACGGTACTTCACAAGAAACAAGAAAAGATGGAACGGAATGACGGCGGAGAATAACATCCAGCGCAAAGCTATTAAATAGCATTTGGAGCCAATCTCCTAAAAAGCACACGCTATGTTATGATAGGTCTCGCAGCCTTGATGCTGACCGTGGGATACCGCCAACAGGTGTGGACTTGTTGGTGGTGTAGGCTGCGTGTGATGATTAGTGCTTAGGCATTTAGGGGAACAATATCCCTTATGATATTGAATTGTTAAGCTTTATGCTTAATCTGATAACAAATTGTAACATGAGGAATAAGATTTGAAGGCTTGTGAACTTTATATTCTATTAGCTTTTTTGCATAAAAATTTACAATTAAATAATTATTGAGTCAAAGTTATTGATTAATCTCATTAATAATGATGTTCTCGCAATGAAAATCAAATTCGCATTATTTTTGTGTTATGCGCGCAATGTTCATAAATTAAGGGCTTGAATAAATGTAAGTTTCATCTAGGGAGTGGTGTTAAAGCCTTGCGAAATACAGTATAACATGGGGTAAGAGGTCTACACGAAAAGGTCATTTTGGCATAACGTTATTAATGGCTTATATGATCACATGCGGCTACAATTTATAATTGTATAGGGAAAACAGTATAACTTTGCAATTTTTAAGGTTCCTTTTTGAACACTATAACCAGTAATGTTCATAATCAATTGTATTAATCTCTTTAATATAGTGTTGAATAAGGGGCTCTAAAAATTGCAAAGTTATACTGGTGTCTCTATAACTATTATAAACTTTTGATTTTCTTTTGCAATTATCGTTAAAGAACATTGCCGGAAAGTCTATGAGATTCTGCCTAATTTGGCACTCGGGATCTGATGATATACTTTAATAGAGGTCATCAGCTTGATCAAAATTGCCAATGGGCCCACCTCCGTACAACTTATAGTTTAAGCGTTAGATGGCGTTAAAGTTTTAAAATGGGATAAAATATAGATTTATTCGGTGGATATTAAAGATATCGAAAAATGGTTTTCGTATTTGTAGTCAACGTTAAATTCTACATCGAAACTATATATCATACATTCAAAAATCTTAAAATCGAAAAATTCGACACAAATTCGAATCTCGAAAACTTTTGATTTAAAAATTTTTGATTTGATATTCAGATTCAGCGCAAAAAAATACATATAGATCCGTTTAAAAGTGAATTTATAAAAAATATAATGTTCAGCTTGAATAATATAAAAAACCATCAAACATGTCTTCACATAGTAAAAACGCTACGGTCCACAGGGAGTCAGCCCCAGGGCTCCTGTGGTTCCTCAACATGCTACTGGGATGGCGGAGGGTGGGATCCCACCAAAATATTACATTTTACATCGTGATTAAATATGTCATCATATATTTAAAAATATATGATAGACAGGGTTCGGCAATGTTCTTTTGAATCTTTACGTGATTCATGTTACCTTTATTATTTATTTTTTACACGTGTTTTTCAAATCATTTATTGTATACAAACAATTGATTCAAATTAATAAAGTGTTCGAATATTAATATTGAAATTCTGATAATAATAAATAATGAATAAGGCGCTAAAGTTTGAGGTATTAACTGAATGCCATAAAACAAGAGCTCGTTTGGGAAAACTTGAACTAAAAGCAGTGAGTAATGGACTGTGTTCATCTGGTGCGACTACAATAGAAACGCCAACGTTTATGCCGGTCGGGACTAACGCTACCCTAAAAGGAGTTCTACCAAAACAAATAGAAGAGACTGAATGTCGGCTCATGTTATCGAATACCTATCATTTGGGATGTCGTCCAGGAGTCGATGTGATTGAAAAGTGTGGCGGAATTCATGAGTTCATGAGATGGAGAAACGCTGTTCTCACAGATTCGGGAGGTTTTCAAATGGTTTCCTTAAGTAAATTGACAAAAGTTTCTGAAGACGGTGTTGTCTTCAGGTCTCCATATGCTAAAAATAACAACAATCAAAGCAATCATATCAATCATACCAATAATACCAATGAAGATAACAGTAATGACGACGAACTGTATTTAACGCCCGAAAAGGCAACTGAAATGCAGCACAAGATCGGATCAAATATAATGATGCAATTGGACGATGTGGTCGAGAGTACATGTCCAACACCTGAAAGAGTCGAAGTGGCCACATATCGATCCGTTCGATGGTACGATCGATGTTTGAAAACTCACATTGAAGCTAACAGAAAATCAAAACAAAACTTGTTTCCTATAATTCAGGGCGGACTTAACTCCGAATTGAGACGAATTTGTGTTAAAGAGATCTTCAAAAGAGATCCAATAGGAATAGCAATCGGAGGACTGAGTGGTGGAGAAGAAAAAGATCAATTCATTGAAATGGTTGGAGTGAGCACTGAATCACTTCCAGTTGGAAAACCTCGATATTTAATGGGAGTCGGAATGGCTTTAGATATGTTAATGTGTTGCGCACTCGGTTGTGATTTGTTTGACTGCGTTTACCCCACACGAACCGCACGATTCGGTTATGCTCTTATAGGATATGGAAAACAATTAATACTTAAAAACAAATCATTTGCTCAAGACTTTAGACCAATTTGTGATGAATGCGATTGTAAGACATGTAAAAACTATACGCGATCTTATGTTCATTATCTGATGAGAAACAAAAATACAGTCGGATGTCATTTATTGACTCAGCACAACACCAGATTTCAAATGCGTTTTATGCAAAAAATCAGAAATTCTATCAAAGAGGGAAAGTTCGAGGAATTCATTGCAGAAAATTTGAGATATCATTTCAACACTAAAGACAATTATCCAAAATGGATTTGCGATGCTCTTAATGTTTTGAAATTAGATATTTAAATTTAATATATTTTTAGCTTACTTTTGATAATGACTAAAATACGAAAATTTTGAGATGTTTTTATTTTCAAATAATTCTAGTCTTAATACATATGATGCTTAGATAGAGCAGTCAAATAAAGAGTCAAATTAAGAGTGAAAAAAGAATCTAACTGCGAGCTAGAATAAAATGTTGATTATATATGAGAAACTAAGTTTGAAGGATGATTAACTGCTCTGAGCTACTGTTAATTTCTAAATATTCTAATGTCAGTGATGCACGCGCTCGACGCTCGCGCTAACGCTCGGTCAAAATGAAACACTCTGCGCTCACGTTTTCGAAGCACTCGGGCGCTGAGCGTTTACCGAGCGTCAAGTCAGTAAAGTTGATCAATTGAGAGATTTTTACAACAAAAAATTTACTTGAGCTGTAATTTTGTCTATATGTAAATGTGATTTCATAAATATGATACTGATTGAAAACTATCCAAGCAAATACTTCAGTTTAAAAGCTGATGTCATATAAATGAAATGCTTATGTTGAAGATATGTGAACACTAGTTTGAGACTCATCAAAAAGTCGTCAAATGCCACAGTAAGTATTTGAACCTTTAATATTGATTGTAAATCTCCGGAGGTAAAGGTTTATAAGGAGATGATAGAAAGATCTTTCAAATTTTCTCATACTACAATATATGTATTGGTATATCAGTTTATAAGAATAACAGTTTTCAGTTTTACTCAATGAAATTACTCATTTTTACATTCAGACAAATCACAGGAACAGTTTTCTGTATATAAAATATGATTTTTCTTACATGGACACAAAAGCATACATTTTCCTTTACAGTTGCAGATATTATGACTTTCACGAGACGTTACTTCTTGAGCTTTATGTATACTTTTAGAGATAGAGATCTAATGTCGAGTAAGTCTGCAGTACTTTGTTTATAAGATAAAATCTATTGATATGCTAGCCGATTAACGTTTTAAGGCATATGACAATGTACGCTATAGAAATCATATAAATTAAATGCTACTTTTATAATTTAATTAGGTTAATTTATAAACAAGTTTCTTCTGATTCTATTTCAATTTATTACTCTTGATCTATTGATAGATATATGCTATTTTGATTTGTTGCCAGATCAAATTTGTCTTCAAATTTTTAAGTATTTAAAATTTGTTGACAGAGTCAAAGTTGAAAGAGTTTGTAAAAGGTTCCAAAAATTTTGCTACCAAGCACAGCAATCTATAGATTTTATAATACGCGACAATTGTCACATAATGATGGGCAACGAATGAATCATGCCAACAAACAAGTATAGGAACAAAACAGAAAGAAGGAAGAACAAACAAATTGTATTTCGAAAATGTAATGTGAAAAACCAGCCTTTAGAGTTTATTTGAGTAAAATGAGTCATCTCAAAACCATTAGAGTTAATTTGAAGCATTGTCAAAAATACTCGTTCTGAAAATAAAAAAGGACTAAGTTTTGGCAAACAATTATATGACGCAGTATCAAGATTAAAATCACTGAAAAGTTTCATTATTTTTTTGACAGCTCTACTTCATTCAATTGAAATCAACAATTATAACAAATATGTGCACAACTGTTCGAAGGTACACAAACTTTTAGGATTAACCTGAAAATAAATATAAATTTGATATTTCAATTTAATTAACGATCAAAGTACGCACTTTCCACGCATCAACATTTCTATAACTAATTGGATATAGTTTAATAATAATTATCTATACAATCAAATGCTTAAATGCTCTTTTCTGTGTTTGCAGTCAAAAACTTTGTCTGTCATGACAGAGGAATCGGACTAATTTTAATGTTGCAGATCTGATACATAAAGTTGATTAAGGTGTTTCTCAAAGAACTTTATTTTTTATGAACTTAATGACGGGCTTTTGCTAACTAGTTTGCTAATAATATAAAAATGAACAGCATATTAACAGAATCGCAACTAAAATTGAAATATTAGAAAAGTTTCTACTTTGGCAACACTTTTAGGATTTGAGTGTTCAATGGCTCCATCTGTTATAACAAAGTTAAGTGGTAAACGAGATAAACATTTAAAAGTTGTGAATCAATCAAAATTGATCAAATATTTAATCAAAATTTGAGTTCTACTTAAATTTGGTTCTTTCCAACACACTTCGAAACACTTGTTTTCAACTGTGTAGAAGCTAAACATGTCTAAAAAGCCAGTCAAACGAATCGATCAGTACTTCAGTTGTGTCGATAGTGATAGCAAACGAAAGAAAAATCAAATCAAAACAAATCAGAATAATATTGAACTCGATCACAAATTGTTTAATAAAGTGAGAGAAGATAGAAATTCGTTTTGCGGATCAGTTCAAGACTTCAATTATAATAAGAAACGGATTCGAGTTTTGACTCTACCCCATTGCGAACAAATCAAAGATAAGTCAAATGGTATCATGTATTGGATGTCGAGAGACCAACGAATTCAAGACAATTGGGCGATGGCTTACGCGCAAAGAGCAGCGCTTAAGAATAAATGTCCACTTTATGTGTGCTTTTGCTTAGTACCAAACTTCTTAAACGCGACAATTCGTCACTATATGTTTATGTTGAAGGGTTTGAGAGAAGTTGAAGACGAGTGCAAACAACTGAACATTTCGTTTCACTTACTGTTAGACAAAGCCGTTCACGTCTTACCACAATTCATAGAAACACATCGAATTGGAGCTGTTGTCACTGATTTTAGCCCACTTCGAATACCAAAACAGTGGTCAGAAGAATTGATCAATAAGTTGAAGCCTTTAGAAGTGCCAGTTTGTCAAATCGACGCACATAATATCGTGCCGGTTTGGGTTACTTCTGATAAGTTAGAATACGGCGCGCGAACCATAAGGAAAAAAATTCACGACAAGTTACCAGAATTTTTGACACATTTCCCTCCTGTTATTAAACATCCGTATTCTGTCGAGAATGAGCTCAGCAAAGGAAATAATGTCGACTGGGATGCGATCGACAACTATTTAGAAGTTGATCGAACAGTTAAAGAAGTTGATTGGATTCAAAGCGGAACCAAAGCTGCTTTTAATGTGTTGGACAAGTTTTGTTCGACTAGACTGAAAGGATTTGCAACTGAAAGAAACAATCCAAACAACGACAATTTATCTAACCTTTCGCCATATTTTCATTTCGGACAAATTTCAGTCCAAAGAGCTATACTAGTTGTCAATCAGTTTAAATCTAAATACAAGGCATCAGTTGAAGCTTTTGTTGAAGAGGCAGTTGTTCGGAGAGAACTATCTGATAACTTTTGTTTTTATAATCAAAATTATGATAAAATCAATGGAACTAATGATTGGGCGAAGAAAACTTTGAACGACCACAGAAAAGACAAAAGAGAGTATTTGTATAGCTTGGAACAATTTGAAAAAGCAGAGACTCACGACGACTTGTGGAATGCTGCACAATTACAAATGGTTAGAGACGGCAAAATGCATGGATTTATGCGTATGTATTGGGCAAAGAAAATACTTGAGTGGACCAAATCACCCGAAGAAGCACTCGAGTTTGCTATTTATTTGAACGATAAATACGAATTGGACGGAAGAGATCCAAACGGATATGTGGGCTGTATGTGGTCTATATGTGGTGTTCACGACCAGGGATGGGCAGAAAGGCCAGTCTTCGGGAAAATACGTTTTATGAATTATAATGGATGCAAGCGAAAATTCGATGTGGACGCTTACGTCAACAAATATCATAAATAAGTATGACTTGATAAAAATTTGTTTGCTTTCATTTTTAATTTCTGTACAAAATATATGTTAATTATTATAATTGATTTGATTTAATGTAAAAAACATGAGAACGAGTCGTGAATTGTTTGGTCCCAAATGATTGTGATTTGTGTACAAAGTGTTACATGAATTTGTGTTCAACTTTTAAACTCTTTAAAAGACAACTTTTCAATTAATAGAAAATTAGAATAATAATTATAAAGTCAATTATTATTCAAAATACTGATTTTAAAGTTAATTATTAAAAATAGAATACAATTTGAACAAAGATTTCTTGGAGTTTTAATTATTTGAACAATAAATGAATGCGAGATATTAGCAAACGATATGATTTATGGAAACAAATGCTGGTAATTGTTTGCATACTCTTTGTTTGAGCTTTAATTACGTTGAATCGTATGATTTAGATTATATGTATATAATATACAAATAATTAAGAAATTCAAAATTATCTAGAAATTCATACTTTAGAACCAGGCCTTAAACTTTGGTATTTGGAAGCAATTTGATATCCATTACTATTACTAATTGCATTGGTGTTACCCTGAAAGCTGTCATAGATGGGAACCGATTGATTGGGTTGTGATGAATAACCGTTTGAATAGCTGCTGCCATAGATTTTAAGCTGATTTGTTGAATAGATAGACTGCTGTTGTCTAACAATTGGCACTGATATCGAGGCTCCAGTTGGTACGTTTTCTCCGTTATTGTATTTTTTACTTCTTCGAGTTAATGATGCGCTCGAATGTTCGCTATGTTGCATATTATTATTTATATTATTTTGTTGTTGTATTGAATGCTGCTTTTGAAGCTGCTGCTGCTGTTGTTGGTTAAGTAGTGCGGCATTTTTCATGGCACTCACGCTTTCGTATTCGTAATAATTAGAGTTCGGTCTCTCCTGTCGGTGACTTACTGGAGATGAGACTTGTCTTTGATGCTGACTTCTCATAATCTGTCGCACAGGTTCTTGTGGAACGGCATTCATAGGGGAGCCGTAGACTTGTCGGTACTGATTTACAGCTTGTTGTTGTTGCTGTTGCTGCTGTTGTTGTTGATTGTATTGATGTAAATGTTGCTGTATTTCTCTGTAGTTCATGTAATGACTATATTTACTGTTGTGATCAGCGATTCCAACTCTACTTCCAGGTCTAAAATAATTAATTAAAAAAAGTTAGAACTTTGGCAAAAGTTAGTAAACTTTTCAAGTTTGAAGTCATTTACCTTTCCATGGCTTGTCTATAAATATCATAGGAATTTCCTCGAGAATGTATTACATCAGTTCCAGGAATCTATATATAGAAAAAGTAACGAAAAATAAATATATTATAAAAACTTAAACAATCAGTTCAAAGAACATGACATGCTCACAAAAACAAACTTTTGATGCTTTTTATAAAAACATTTGAAAGAAGATTTTTTTCATTCCAAATTATAAAATAAAATTATTTCATTTGTATTTAACTTTCATTGATTAGAGCGCAAAACAATCCATTTTTTCGAATAAAATTAGAGTTAGTTCCCAGAGAAGCAATCATGCAATGAGTGGTAAGTAAGAAATAAGAGAAAAAACGCATTATTGATATATTTTCTACCTTAACATCGTTGGGACATCTGAGACTGGATGTGCGCCTTTGGAATGCATTGGGATATTTCCGTACAATATTGTCATTATAAATGGGTTCAATCTATTGAAAGTGCATTCAACAATGAAACACAATTATAAAAAACACTACAAACCAAATAGTGAAATAACGAGTGCAGAAATCTAATCGAAGGAGTGCCTTCACCGAAAAGTTTATGCGTCTATTTCATCAAATAGACTAAAAGTTTAGGATTGTAAGAGTTTCAGAAAGTCTGATAAAACAACATCCGATACCTTAGGAAGAACCAAACGCCTCGTTTGAAAATTAGGAGTTAAGGGATACGAGCACATACGGGAATAATAGTTAGGGGAAACATAAGCTTCACTATTGTTGTAATCCAACTGTCAAAGTCAATTAGACTCATTAAATAATGGGTCAACATTTTCATAGTATACTAAAAGCTATCAATTTCAAGATTCAATTTATAGACAATACCTGTTTCCTATCCACTGAATTATGATAAGCAGATTCATAGACCTCTCCATCATTTGGATATAGTCTCTGTCTCTCTGCATGCATTCTCTGATGTTGAGCTCTCAACTGTTGCATTCTCTCATTCCTCGACATTACCGCTTCATTACTTAGCCCTTGATTCTGCATTTGTCCGGATGTCACACCTGTTGGTGTGCTGTGAAGTGGTCCTGGAGTCTTGTTAGCTATCGATGATTTAGATTTCTGTCGAGCGGGTGGTGTTGGTTGTGCTGATTGTGAGACTTGATTAGATTGCTGTTGCAATAGTTGTTGTTTCTGTTGCTGTTCTATTAATCGCTTGTAATGCATTTGAATTCTTTCTTGTTCTAAAATATACATTTGCGCCGCATTTTGTGCACTGTTTTGGTCACTGCTTTGATCGTTATTTGGTTCACCGACTGGTTCTCTATCGTTCACGCTAACATTCTTTGATGGCGAAGAACGTCCTTTTTTCGAGCCAAACTTGAATAATGTTTTGAATAATCCCTTCTTTTTGCCACTATTTTTCTTTTTGAATAAAGCTGTTTCATCATCGGCTGTGATCTGAGAACTAGTAGCTGTAGTTCCGGTGTATTGAGTGCTGGCCATCGACATAGCACCGGAAGGTCTCATAGTATTGCTATGTGTTTGATGACCAACTGAAGAACCGCTTTCACTTCCTTCCTCTGCAACTATTTATAACAAAAATGAAGTTATTTATAACGAAAGAAGAGAAAAATTTATATATATATATATATATATATAAGATGGAAAATTTGAGGCAAAAACTAAAAGTAGTTTGAAATAACAAATACCAGTTTCCATAGTTTCGTGATTTTCGCTATTATTGGGTGCATCGTAAGACCTGTCAACCGCTGCACGAAAGCTTTCATTAGTTTCTCTACTTCTTGAGACTCTCACAGTTGCGTGACGCGGACCAGTAAAAGCTCCCACTTGTTCTAATTGTTCTCTTTGCAAGTCTTGCATCATAGTCTGCAAACTCTCTAAACTACTAGACTTTCGCATCCCTAGCGATGGTCCGATTTCTTTCTTTTGATTTGTTTGAGTAGTGCTATGGTACGGACACGAGCCTGGAGATTGACATTTCCCTAAATCATTTGAAAAAGGGTTCGTCTCATTTTAATCTTATACAAAATTGCATCTCAACTACAGGTGCGGCAAATTAACAAATAATAACTTTAGAGTCATAAATAAAACTCAAATTTAAGAGCAAACAAAACAGAAAAAATAGAAACTGGAAGCACAAACGTTCCGAAAAGCAAATGAAAATGAGTTTGACGAAAAAAATAGCAGATACCAGAAAAGATAAAATAATTGGCAAAATGATGAGGAAGAAAAAGAAGAAGCAAGATAAGAGTGCGTGAGACCCTATATATTTTGCTCAATAAATACCGAATATCATACAGCAACACGCCGGAGAGAACAGCATTTGATTTCTTGGCACTTTTCCCCGAGAACTCTTAAAAGCTTCAATTTTTTCTGCTTAACGAGACAAATAGAAAATGAGGTAAACTTATTATTAATGTTGAAAGCCATTAGCCTTTTAAATATATTGAGTGTTGCCTTAAATTCAAGTTTTAGGATGTTAGACAGAAATATTTAAAGTAAAAGTACTTAGAATGCAATCAATACATACTCTTATCATGAGTAACAATATAGTGAGACTGTGAAAAACCCGTCATAGTTAAAGATTCATCAGAAGCAGATCTCTCAATAATTACTATATTATTAGGAACTGTTAATAAAGATACGAAATATCAATTTTTTAGTACAAAATGTTAATCATAGTTATTTTTCTAGAAAAGTTTTCAAGACAAACACCGAATAAAATTAATTCATTAATTCATTAATCAGATTAATAGTTGAAAAATATGTGAAAATTGAGAACAATCTAAGAGAATATTCATAAAATTCTGACCTGGATCATGAGGAATCATATGTGCCCGACTGTTTTGTGTGGACTCAATTTCAGTCATTGACTGATCTCTAGTGTCTGATTTCTCTCTTAGTTGTTTCTCTTTTTCTTCTTTCGCCTTCTTATTTCTTCTATAGGTATCAGTATTTTTGGCGTCCAACTGGGCGTGTCTTTTTTCAGACATAGATTGCCGACCAAATCCATCCCGTCGGAAGCCGTCAGCGTTCTCTTCACTTAAAGATAGTTGACTATCACGAGGTGCTGACTCTGGATTTACATCAGAGCCGTTGACAACTAGTTTATCATTAGACTCGCCTTCGATAGTGTCCTGTTGAATGATTACATCACTTCTCGGCAAATTTGACTTCTCGTAGATTGTGTTCGAGTCATGATTTTCGCTTAAATAGTACTTTTTCAAAAATGTTGTATTACTTGACGACTGATTGATCACTGGGTTTTGAGAATTTGTTGATAAGTTTTTAGGGTCTCTGTTCACAGAATCACTTTTCGGTCTATAAATAACTGTATTCTCGTTAGATCTATAGCTATCGCACGTTTCATCAAAATTTGTAAACATGTCATTAGCTGGTGAAAGATTTTCTTCATTACACGAATCATTACTCGTTGCACTAAGGAGTGAATCTTCTCTTTGATGGCACGAAGAATTCAACTGATGAGGCACTCGACGCGCTACCGTTAAAGTAATGGCGTTCGGGTTAGCGATCGGACCTTCGCTTTGAATCATAGCTCTTCTCAGAGTTTCCATCGCTTGACTGTTAGTCATACCAAGCAATGGAATGCCATTAATATTAATTAATTGATCGTTTGTCTTAAGTCGTCCGTCTTTTGAAGCGGCGCCGCCGTGAATGACAGACTTGACAAATATTCCTAAATCCGAGTGTTGACCACTAGACGTAGAAGTTTTTCCCTTAACACTGACACCCAAACCTGCAGATCCCGTATCATTGAGTGGTATTTCAAAAGTGAGTACTTCTCGCTCATTCCAAGAAGAACTAGTAGTTTCTCCTGACTTGTCAGGTGGAAGTTGTCTTGGCATCATAGGACTAGGAGACAAATCTAATTCTTGTCGTGAAACTATCAGATCAACAGTTGTACCCAATGGTAGAGTACGCAATATTTTAACAGCTTCGCTTTGAGGCTTTCCAGTCATTTCAATGCCACAAACTTCTAGGAGTCGATCACCAGCTCTCAGTCTTCCATCTTCAACAGCAGCACCTTTTGGTAATATTGTCTTTATATATATCGGACAATTACCTCCCGCAGGATTATCTCGCGTAGTAATACTAAATCCTAAGCCTTCACTGCCTTTCTTCAGCTGAATGTGATATTTTTTGCCAATCTTTCTAGTGTTGGCCACAACTAGTGCTGAACTGGCGGCTGGTTTATGACTACCAGAAGCAGTCAGCTTCTTAGTTGGCGTAACAGTTGCCACTTTTGTGTGCTGAACAGCTCTTTCTTCACCCTCAACCATACCTTCCTCCAGCCTCAACTGCTCGTGTTGTTTCATTACATTAGCTGGTTTTGGTAAGACTGGAGGTGGACATGGTTTCTTAACTGATGTGTTATGTGTTTGATTGTGATTATCGTGTTTTATTAATCTAAGCGTTATTTCATCACTTTGTAATGCATTTCGAAATATTTCTTGTGCTCTTTCGAAATCAACGCTACGAATACTATGACCATTGATTTCAATGATACTATCGCCAACATGTAGTCGTCCGTCCCTATCAATTCTACCCCCGGGTTCGATGCCTTGGATGAGTAATCCATTCCCACATCCAACGTCATCGTTGTCCGGCACTACATGGATGCCAAGAGGACCCGACTCTTTGGCCAAATTGACTATCACAGAATGTTCACTACTTCTTTGTTTAGTATTATCTTCACTGGACATCGATGATAAAGAACTTTCTCTGAATTCATAGTTTATATGTTTTGGTATTGGGATCAAGTTCTTGTTCAATTCATTTGTATCTTTTACAGGACTGTTGTCTCTATTAATTTTGAGCAATTGTCTATCAGCTGCTTCGGCCCAAACATCCAAATTGTTAGCAATCATTGACAGCCTTCCCGATCCTCTCGAAAATCTTGAAAATGTATTATTACTTGTTGTAGAAGAAGGCGTATGTTCAGACTTCTCTTCACTGCCATATCCCTCTTCTTTGATACTTCTCGGTGACAACGAATTAGAGTTAAGCGATTTTTCTTTATCATCATCTGATTGTTCAAAGCTTGCGTCCTAAATAAATAAACAGATTTATGAATAGAAATTGAGCATAAGCTCAGAGTGATTAGCATAACAAAAGCTAGATGGGATTTTGATTAATTTGAACTTGAATCTGAGGCAACAGTTCACTTAGACTTACCAGAGAATGAGTTGAAGAGTTCCTATTATTTTTACTATCAATAGCAACAGCAGTTGACCACCTCTTGGTAGGATCGAGTTCGTTACATACATCAATATCTGGTGACAATCTGTTTAATACCGGTTCACTGCCCCGCCTCACTTGTAGAGGCACGGAAATACATGAATTAATTTGATCTCTAGTTATTTCTACGTCATTATATTGTATTTTGATGTTTGCGATATTATTCCTGTTAATGTCTTCGACATCTATTTCTGACGAGTTATTATTACATAAAGTCTTATTATCATTAATGAACACATCGGGACTTTCAGTGCCATAAGAATCAGATGTAGCACTACTTGTACGGTTAATGTGTAAACCATTCCCTATAACCGAATTCAAGTTATGCGAACTGTCATCGTGCTCTTCAAACGATGCAATTATCTACAGTTGCAATCATAATGTATTAAAAAACATATACAAAATTAGTCGTCGGCTAATGATTAGTTTGAAAAGTAGAAAACGAAATGACTGTGAAGAATGATAATTATTAGTGAACAGTTAGTCTGGGTCCTACCTGTTCCCTATCATCTGCAACATCACTCAGGCGATCGTCAGGGTCTAGAATGGCACCATCTCGGCATGTCTTGAGGTTATGGACGACAACCCATGAGTTGGTCGGCTGTAAAGAATAAGACGATTGGATTATTTGATTATCACAGTTGTTAAAAAGTCTAATATCCATATAAATAATAAATAGGAGTAAATTGAAATAATTGATAAGTTGGGCTCTGTCTAGAGTCGAAAGGTATTGCAGCAATGAAAAAGATATACTTTAATATAGAATGTGTTGTGAATGGAGTTTAAAACATAAGAAGTTATTTAATGCTAGCATCAAGTCGTGCCTAAAAGGCAATTCGTAAAACCAGAAATGCCATTGACTTGAGTGGAATCCGAGTAAAAACCGACTAAAAAAATTGAGCGAATAACACATCCTCAATAACAAAATAGTGTGTATTGTTTCTTAACTATAACATATTTGTTTGAGTTTCGTATTGTTTAGAACATGAAAATTTTGCGGTCAATATCATGGTTTGTGAAAATCATTTATTGAATCAGAAAAATCAATCGATCGCATAATTAGCCATACAATGAGTGGCGATACAATAGTTAAGTTTGCAAAAAAGTCATTTTAATTTAGAGGCTGAGAGACCGGTCGTGATATCAAGTTAAAAAAGAAAAATTGATCAAAAGCAACAAATGGGTCAAAGTATTGTTGAAAAGATAAGAGATTTAAGCCATTTTTGGCTATAGGTAATGAAGTAGTAATAATTAGAGGAATCTAATCAAACGAGTAATTATTAAGTGACGTATTGAATAGGCATAGCAATAGTTTATTATACGTTCGACAAATAGCAAATCCATTTTTAGCGACAACACAATCGTTAACAAGCTAAAGTCTAAGGGCTTTCTTCCACTTCATTTCTATGTTATTATATTTGTGGTCAAACAAATAAATAAGATTTTTGTGAGAAAACAAGACAAAGCAATTGTTATGATAAATGAAAAACTGAACACAATTTATACCTCAATAGTATAAGTACTCCAAGCCTTATAAATATTATATCTTCCGGTTTTTCGTTGAAGTTTTGTTCGCAAACGTTCATTCATTTGAACACAAACACTATGTGCTGATAGTTATATAATTACAATAAGAATAAAGTCTTATTTATTTATTTATTTATTCAATTGAATGCACAAAAGAGTCAAATTGAAAAGAGATGAGCCTTCGTTCAGATAATAAGTAGAATTAAAAATAAGATTTCATTGTTGGCATCATTTCGTAGGTATGACTGGTCTAAAAAGGATATTAAGGAAGTTATATCGAAAGGAGTATTGGAAGCAAATTAATGTTCAGTCCTTGAATCCCAGGCACAGATAAAGCTATAATACCATCACTAATACGCTAATAATAAATGGGACTACAAAACCATTTGTCTTATGGCAGTAGAATACCCACAAAGGCTTTAGAAAATATATGAGATAACGAAAATATTTGAATCGTGTCAACACTAACAGGTATTGTAGTATTCGCACTCAAACAATTTAACTTTAACTTTATTTTACGTAAAATAACAATTAATATAACGTTTACGCAATTGTTTCATCACTGATAGTACGAAATGACAAATAAATTGGAAAGAAATGCCAAATATTCGATATACTAATAGAAATGATTGAACCAAAAATTCAAATAAGAGGTGTTTCTCAGGCTCTCAATGCGCACAACTTATCAAAGAATGACTGAACAAAAAATTTGCCGATAATAAAAATATTTGATACCAGCATTACATACAATAATAAAATAGTTAAACTGAAATCAACATTTGTTCCTATTTGAAAATTTTTATGTTTTATTAATGACCAAATATGCAAAAAATGTACCTTATTTTAGACACAGCCTAATTCTACTCAAACCATCATTAATAGGACCACATTAGAGGTGCACAAACCTAACAACCACTGGAATCAAGTTTGCAAATATTCGATGAGTTAACTAATTATATAAATGAGTCAAACTGAATGTCCCCTGCGTCATGTTTAGTAAAATAAAAGGCGCAAGTCTTTCATAATCAAAACATTGAGACTCAAATAACTAAAATAGTTTTGCACAAAAGCAAATGACAGATAAACAACGTTAAAAATGACATTCAATACATAAACATTTACTTTTATATCATTTGTTTTATTTACTTTGAAGACAAGTTCATTTCGCAATTTTGGAGTCCAAGTCTTGAACAAATCAAGTCCAATTTGAACTATTTTATTAAACATTATCTAAGACTCAGATATTCTACAATTGACCTGAAGTCAAACTAACGACTGATTGACTTGTGAAACATTAAAACCATAATTTTTGTAGTAAAAATCTAGATCAAAAGTATGACGAACAAAATAACAGTTCATCATTTAGTGCAATCGTAATAAAAACATAAATTATTTGTTTAGTGTTTAGCGAATAGTGTTTATTCAATTTATGAGTTATATATCAGTTTGAAATATTATCTCAACTGAATCTAATGCGTGGGAACGAGACACCGACTAATTCATTATTTAGGGGCGTCCAAACTAAATCTAAAAAATTATAAAAAAAAAGTATTTCTTAAAATAGTTTTCTATTTCTAAGTGAAATACTCTAAGTTTTGTTTCAAGATCAATAAATAATAAGCTAATAAAAGTTTCGAGTGAACGATCCAAGTAGGAAAGAGTAAAAGACACAAGTGAAGCACAATGTGGACAATTTTGGGAAAGTATTGTTTTACAGGAAATCAATTAAGTGGCAGTGAATTGCAAGCAATCAATTTGAGTGCTTTTTATTTAATACGTAAAGTTTTAGCAGTACTAATAAATCAGAGCTCACTCCAAACACTTAAATTGCTTTAAATAAACTAAATTATAGTAAAACGTTGTGTCTTATCGTCTTATCTAAAATTAGATGTCCTGAAAATTCCTAACATTTTTCTAGTCACGTACCATTTTTTGCTTATTTTTACATATGTGTAGTGAAAGGAATCGAATAATAATTTGAGGGAAGGGACCAAACAAAGTGTGCTCTCAAAATCAGTTTAAGGGAGAACTTGACGATACTTTCGGTGAGAGAGAGGGCTTCTATACTGCACTATATCAGTAGTATCGTAAGCAATCACAGACGACAGCATAACAATTCCCAACTTAATGCCGATATTTTGCACAACAATAAGATTTTCGACAATAGATCCAAAAAATCTTTAAAGTTTAGAGCTTAAAGTTGCGCACAATTTATAACATTATGTCTATGGTCCATGAGAAAAGAATTTCTAAACTTTTTAGATAACTACCAAAAGCTGTCGACATTGGACTACTTGAAATCTAAAATATTTGCGGCAATAGCAATACAAATACGTGACCGTAAATCGTATTGAAAGCAATTTGCAATTATCAGAAAGTTTCAAATTCAGATCATGTCTGTCTCATATGAGTTATTGGTTTTAAGTTGAAATAATTATAAGAATAATTAAAAATGTGAGAATAGAAACCAATCAGCAATTGATTTATTGGCAAAAAATAACTCCATCAAAATTATAATTCATACAACAAGAGGCATATCATTTTGGCGAATCCATTTATCATAAAAACCTCAAACTATAAGTTGCCATTAGTTTAATGGACAAAAAGCTTCTTAAAACAAGACAAAAGTTGGTTATAATTAGATTCAATTTATGTTCTTTTTTTGCGTTAATTATAAGCTATTCGTAGGTGTTCAACATTTTGAGCTCAATTATCGAACATAATTAATATCTGATGAAAATTTAAATAATTATTAGTTAAGAAGTCATAATGAAAATGGCAACAATTATGTCTTAACCCATTTTGATTGATCGACAATATGAATGGCTTGAAAGAAATAATACTTATATTAATTAACTTTTTATATGCCTTCAGAAGTTGTTTTGTTAAGAGGAACAGATGCGGAAAAGTTTTCTTAATTGCAATCAATTATTATTGTTCTGTTAAAGTAGAGTATATTCAGTAGACTAAACATCTTATATTGAGTTAATGCGAATAGAAATCATTTCAATAGATTTGCAACGATAATAGTAAAGTTGTCTTCAAATCGGAAGAGAGATTAAAGCATAAGTGTTTCGCATCAGATGGAAAGCTGTGTTAATAAAAAACGCTTCCAATAAGTTGTGCAACACAACTTTTATAAAGTTAGGAAACAATGGTTTCCACGTTTTTGTTGCAATAATAATCAGAGATGAACCATTATGTCAGCTCTTTCTAATGTTTATGCATCACTTGCTTTGGCTCATAGCAACTCAAACCAATAACAAACACAACATACTATTTAAGCTTAAATTAATCAAATGATCGCACAATAATTTGTACTATTTTGCTATACCAAATGTAGCTTCACTTTTACTTAACGTTTATTTAATAGCGTTTTACACTTTTAATGCTTTCATTCAAATTCTAAACCGTTTTAAATTACAATTATTTGTTTGAATAATAGCAGAATGAAAATAGGATTTCATTTCATATTTTTGAATACTTTATTTTTGTTAAAATATGGAAAAAAAACTTCGTTTAAACCAAAGTCTGATACATAAAGAGCTAAACAGAGGAAAAATGAGCCAATAAAATAACACAAAACCACATATTATTCTAACATGAATTCGAGTATAATTAAGTTATGAAAATTTGATTTGAGCTGAAAAGGAAAGTTTTGGGGCTAGTATGGGAGCCTTTACAAAAAGCTTCATTGAAATGATCTAAGTTTTTAGGGTAAACCAAGTCAATTTTTAAAGTAGCACTCAGTACGTGTGAAAAAATTAAAAATTCACAATTTCAAATTCCTTAGCCCTGACATAATAAAAAAGAGGAGAGAATTAGTCTCCATTAAAATGCGACTTTTGATTACATAATTACTTTAATGAGTCAATGTTTGTGTTTTACTTTAGAGAAATTAAAGACAATTAAAACATAAACTTGTGGCTTAACGAGCATTGAAAATAACTAAGAAAGGCGTTGTCGCTAAAAGCTGTAGCCTTACCATCGTTTCATGAAATCATGAGTAACACATAATTCATGCTTAAATTACATCACTTTTTTGGTATGAATATGATTGTAGCATCAACAGCACAAAGGATAGCCTAATCTAAACAATGATTTTCATGCTTAAAAAGAAAGACAAAACCGTTCAGTTCCGAGAATTTCAGACAAAGTAAAATATTTTTCACAAAATTTGTTTAACCTTAGACTGACTTTGGTTACGGTCCTGATGCAATCGACTGCAAACTCCAGTCATTATATGAGATTAAACGGAAACTACGACAAAAGAATTTGTACTGACAAATCATTCAAATTCAGTTATATCCGGCTTTTTGACAAAATCTATTTTAGTAACTGGTGTCAAGTTTTCAAATGCCATTATTTATTTAAATTGGATCTAAGTAATTCAGTCGTTATTTTCTTATGCAACAGCGAATAATCATAAATATTTATTCACCATAAAAGATCTCCAGATATTCTGCTCATTAATGTAAACTGAAGCATAATGCAAGTTAAACAAAAAATAGATATTTATCTGATCGATTTCAAGGTATTATTCATACTCTTCTGTTGAAGTAAATGACTGCAAACACTTTAAGCGAAAACAATTAATTTTCAACTGAGTCATGAATTTTTTTAATGAAACATCGGATAACAATTTTTAAAAGTTCGATTAATTCATCCTCGATTATCGATAAGATGAAGCGATTCAAGCTAAAAACGTGCTCAAAAGATAAAATGACAAAGCGATCAAAGTCTGCATTTTTGTTCTATCTGATTAACAGATATTTTCTAACGAATATCATTTGGAGGACAATCGGGAGGGGAATCTTCGCAGTGATGTCATCACTATTTAAAAGATTGTTTTAAAGATAGTAAAACAGTTATTAATTTAGTAGAAAATGATTTTTTCAAATGAAATGTAAAAACAACATGTTTTTCAAGTCATTTTGGAGACTGACAATCAATATTGAACTAAAGTATTTAAGTCCGTTTCAAACGCAAAATATGTTATTTGGCTGAAAAACAAACAAAACTGATGAGAAAACAAAGTTAGCGTTTGACCATTTGGTTAGACATTAATCTGTTTAGAGAAGGTTTCCAATATCTGTGAAATCGGAGACTGAGTGAAAAGTGGGCAGAGGTTAGCAGCAATCAAATGGTATTGAGATAGAGTGCTATCTCGCAAAAGTGCAATTCAAAGGAAAGGCAAGAAAGAAGAGAAAATAAGACTAAAGTTTAAAGTGATTTAAAAGATATATGATGTCTTTATTCAAATTACACTAACTATTCTACACTTGATTTGACATTTCGTGCGCAAATGGCTTTCATTCGAATAAATGAAATTCAATACTATTCATAATAGACATTAAACTCGCAATAAATTAGGAGTTATTATGACAAATAACTGCTATTACTGTTTCAATGCTTTTAGAAGTAGTTACCTATCTATGGATAGGATAGACAACAAATCAAACGGAAGCAATATTTGTTCGCAAAATCAAATGCAAAAAACTTGTTTTCAGTCATAGTCTGACATAAGTAAATATTATAGCAGTCATTTATTTAATTGATTCAATGAGAACCTACTTTGAAAATGTTCATCTTGCAAATGGATTCCAAATAAAATATTCATTTTTTAATTCAGCTAAAGGCACAAAACTCTTACTTCAGATTAATTCATCTCAAAAGCATTTTTAATACAACATTTTTTTAAATAAATAATCAGAGCGTAAGGCAAACGCTTTTATAATAAATCGATTCTTCTTGCGATTGATTTAGAGGTTAAACTAATTTATTGTTAATAATTTTTTGGCCTCAAATGCGTTATTTGGGTCTGTTTTTAGGTGTGCGATAGTATGAAATAGTGGGTCAAAATTTCACAATTATGGTAATTTGACAAGACAGAAAAGTTCAATTTAAATATTTTGAACCAATTTCAAATTATGTAAAAGACCACTTGAAAACAATATTGAAATTAGTGTCTCTCAATCTAAGTGCAGAGTGAAACCAACAAAATTATTTTCACTAAACTCAGTCAATTTGATAATTAGAGAAACATTTAATTCGTTTCATATAAACAATTCTTAATCTTAAGTCAAATATAACTTTGAAGTAATCGAGTAGAGTTCAAACGTTTGTAACGTGAAGAAAAAGAACTGCAATCAAACAAGTAATCAATTATTAGTATCGAAGAAGTCATTAATATAATAGTCCGGAAGTGAAAAGGATTTAACACAATAAAAGGACGTCAATATAACTTATTGATAATGAAGTTATTATGTCTGGAAAATATACCCAATAATAAATAAACAGCACAAATATAAAGTTAGCAGAAAATGATAAGATACGAACAAAGTTGTTTGCACGAGAGTAGTTGCCCTTTTCATTGGCGTTAATAGTTTATAAATTACTCAATCTCAACCATCGATTCGCGAGAACTTCTTAAGACTAACACTAACTCTGCCATTAGTGAGGGAAATGCCTTCTTTTAGCGTATCAAGTAAATTGATAAATGTCAAAATTGATTACTATTTGAAAAAAATGCTCATCATCTTAAAATATATTTTCATAGAACGTTAACACATGAACTTGCATCAGATCACAAGTACTCATATAGTGACAAGTTCTTGGAGAACACTTCATACAGAAAATAATAACAGTATTTGAAGATTAAATCACAATAATTATAAAACTTTTTGAGGGTATTTCAAATAACTTGAAAACCTATACATACGTCAACGTTAAGAACATTATTTAGTGTAAAAACTGAATCTTAAATTCAATCATTTTTGATGTCAAGTTCTATAGTAAATATTGATTAACGTTTCAATTGAGACATGCTCTAAGCTAGTTTCAGTTATATTAGTTATATTAAATGACAGTAATTATCATTAATACTAATTACATTTAATTCAAACATTCTCACGATTATATCAAAGTTTAGCTAATCAGAGAAAGGATTCAATGCTTTTTGCCTACAAGTTGTTTGTTTGTTTTCAATTGCTTAAGATTGCAATAATTCAAAGTAATTAACAATATTGTAATCAAATATTATTAGAAAAATAAATTGTCGACTAAAAAAGTTTATTAACGCAATACTTCTTTGAAGTAATGTTTGTTTAGCGAAAGTGATGCTAATATTGAAAACAAAATAAACAATAATTACGTCAACTCATTATTAAGAAATGAATAATTGAATGGATTGCTAGAAAAACAAGACAACTTGGCTTTAGTTAGCTTCAAACTTGGTTTCAAATTTCCTTAATATGATTCAGTACAAATATAAGTGTAGTTTAGTTCAAAAAAAGACGGTTGGACTTGATTAAAATGAACATTAAATGAGTCTGCGACATCAGATTCGTTAACTGCAATCATACGTACAGTCTTTGCATTAAATAGTGTGTAATCTTATATAGTTAACATAAATTAGACATTAATTCAGTCGTCAAATTATGCAAATTAGTTTAGATAAGTTAAAAATATATCCTTTTCAACCCATTCAGAAATAAGTATTTAATTGTGAAATAATCAGTTTTTTTGCCCGTTTTGATAATCAAAACGTTAGCTAGTACTAAACTTACTTTTACAACTTGTTGCTCAATAATACCTAAGATTTTTAAAAAGTTTATTCATATTTTATCTAAACTAAGAGCGCGTAAAGCCATATATGACTAAATATTAATAATAGAATAGATTGAACTGAAAGTAAACTTACTTTAGAGGTGGCTTTTTTGTATCGATCAATCGCTAAATTGATGACATCTCTCACTTTGATGTTTCCCTCACCCACCGGAACAATACAACGAACTTCACCAAAATTTATAATAACTTTCATTATTCAACACTAAACACAACGAATATTATTATAAACTTTTTCTTCTCTTATTCCTGATTATAAACTTTTTTTGATGATATATTAATAACACTTTTATCGATCACATCATTATTTTCCTAACAAATTATTTATCAAAACAATGACAAAAACTTTTCATTCATTTGTTGTCAAACAAATAGTCGACAAATCATCGATGAATTTCTTGTCAATAAAAGCCATCCCTTCGTTTGATTAATTGACGGATGACTTCAGGTATCAACAGTTTGTATTCCAAAATAATTCTCTGATAAATAAGATTGTTTTAATTTGAATTTTCAAACAATGTTAGAAAATCATGTGAAACATCAACAAAGAGGTTATGGAATCGAGTGATAATCAATTGACTGGCTAATTATTATAATTTATTATTAGTTACGAAGAAAGCATGGATTCAAAATAGCTTTAAATGAACACAAACACTCATTTAGATTAAAATAACAATAATTTTGAAGAGAAGGTTGAATTGACTTTCAATCGTTCAAATCGTGTTGTGATTCGAGAGTTTCACTAAAAAAGTTCAAAATAATTATAAAAATTCTTATTTTTAGAAATCGATCACAACTTTAATAATATTTTATCGAAAACGTGTTATTATTTGAGGAAATGTTCGTTTTTTCTAACTAGAAGTCAACTGAAAAACAGGTAATAATAAGTGAAGACATGTTTCGTGTGTTTCACTCAATGGTTAACACAATTCCTAACGTTTTGCTGAACGCAATCGTCAGTCAATTGGCGGAAACGAGTCTAACATTGAGTTAAACGTAAATGAGAGCCAATACTATGAATGAGTCAATAGCAGTAATACTGGTCTGGAGTGAAGTGGAGAAGAGATTCGAGTTATTTTCGCCATATTTTTGAAACAGAGCTGAGAAAAGAGCTGAACGCAATTCGTTTTGACAAAGCCCTCTATTTTCAAAATAAGGTTTACGGACACTGAAAACAACTTTTTTGATTGGCTTAAAGCGTTTGGTTGAGTCAAACTGCGACTCGACTCACTGCTTAGTGACGTATCCCTTCACTGACAGGTGGTCTCACTCTCCAAAAACGTTTTCTTTTCTAAAACCTGTTCAGGCTTTGGTTGACATCTGTCTTGCAACTAAAAAGTTTCTCAAACTTTTCTAAAACTTTTTAATCCTAGATCAAAACAAAACAGTACTTTTCGATAATCAAGTTATTAATTACAAATGAAAATTGTTTAGTCAGAACAACAGACTCTAAAGTAAAGCTCAGGTTTAACGGACTCAGATCTAAATTTATATAATTTTGTTTAATTACAACTACAGCCAAATCCTTAATACAGAGATGAGTTTGTTTTAAATTAAACTAACTTTTAAACTACTTATCATTTAACTATAGAATTATGAAATTTACCGTTGATGAAAGGCGCGTGTATTCAACACTATCATGAGGTATTGATTTTATAACGATTTCGAGTAATTCAAAGTTAGCACTCTTTTTCACTCAACCGTCGACTGTTCCAAAATGTGGACTTATTTATTATTTTCATCGCTCTTTCTGGCAATTTTTGCAAACAGTAACAAGTACAGAAAAGAAATAGAATCTATTTGCAGAGATTGGAAGGATGGTGGAAATTTTTCTAAATTAGCGACTCTTACGCTAAAACTTTCAAATCACAATATAATTGGGTTTCACTTAACACGCAATTATTGTAAAGATAAGTTTGGTTGGGGAACAAATACAAATGTACCAACAGGATTGACCACTTATTTGGTTGACGAATACCTCTTCTTTTATATCACATTGTCTGATGAGATTTCAAACAAAAGTCCAAAATTTGATATTGTCTTGACGAGAGAAGTGATTCCTAAAGAAAACTGCAAGTTTTTATTGGTCGTTTGGTTGAATCAAATGTCAAGAATAGAGTCACATTCGGAATATCACTATCATATTGAATACCAAATCTCTCGTATAAGTGGTTCAGATAAGACCAAACATTTTCACGCATCTGTTGAGAAAAATGATCAAATTATATTCGAAGACCAATCATTTAAATCTGAAACAAACACAAAGATTACTATTAATATTATCGGTAGAAATTCGAGTTCAGTTTTTCGAAACAGTCATCTCAGTATAAATGGATCCTATATTTTATTTTGCGCTAAAAGTGGTGATTCTAAGTCTTCAAAATACTCGATCGATGGATGTAGACCTAAATTGATTAAAAACAATGATATAATCTGTGAATGTGAGAGAAGGAGTAAAGAATATGCGGTAACACAAATACTGATGACTGCGTCCTGGATTATATTCGCTATCCTATTCTTCTTTCCCTTCCTGTTGGCAGTTTTTCATATAGATAAAAGGAAAAGCTTACCACTTCTTATATTTTCATCTTGTAACTTCAAAACTGCTCGGTTTAGATATAGAATAATATTAAGATTGGGTAAAGCATCGCAAAATTTTCATTTAGAAAACTCCTACATTGATGTTGAATTTTTTAGTCAACAAAAAGAAAGTTTAGGTCAACTTTTAATCTTAGTTATAATCATTTTTAATTTAGACTTGAACTTTATTTTTATTAAATTTAAGTCTTTTTTAGGACCTGCTCTGAGATTTTCTTCAGGTCTATTGAAGAATAAATTTATGTGTGATGTACCGATCTATATGTTTAGATTGACTAAAATTCCCGAAATAAACAAAGTTCATTGCAGTCACTCTGGTCCAAGTAATGCGCGAATTTTCCTGTTCGGAATCTCTGTTGAAAATCTATCTGAACAGACAGAAGTTGACGAAAGTTTTAGCAAACAATATAAGGTTCACAACTATATTGTTAGAGATATCCGAAGACTAGACGCTATTCTAAAAGACAAGGACGAAAACGGAAATCAAGAAATGGAGATTATATCAGAGGATATTCTAGCTGGTTATAGACTTTCATATCATCAAATCGTTTGGTTGTTGTTTGTCATCTTCACAATAATTGCATGTTTTTGCTTTTCATTTCCATCTCCTATATATCGATATGGATTAGATGATACTTTTGTTTCAGTAGTTGTGGCCATTCTTATTGGCGGACCAATTGGTGCATTCATTATTTATTCGGCCAAATATTTAGACAAAAAAGAACTAATGCAAAAACTTTCAATGAGTTCGGATCGAAGGTTGACAAAAATAAAATATGCCAATTATGGTTCAACAGTAATTCTATCGTTCGTAATTTGTTTACTAATAATCTGGTTTGCACAATACCAGCACACAATAGAATCGTTTTATTGGTTTAGCGCAACTTTTTGTTCTTATTCCATATTTGTATCTGTTTGGATATTATTATCTCATCTGAATTGTATGCAAAAGTCTATTCAAGAAGAAGACACATTCTGTGAAAGTGTGTCTAATATTGACAGTTCTCATAGTTCTCACGGTTTTCATTAGTTGCATAACAGTAGATCTAAAATTCTTGAAGCGTTGTTAATTCTGATAAAGAATTTTTAATTCATTAGTATTTCATAATTTTTAAGTATTCACATGAAATAACTTAAAATTGATGTTAGTAATCGTATAGCATTTTAATATTAAAGTCTGATTATTTAATTGTTTGAATGATTTCTGATAATTTTATAAAGATTAAAATTCTGTCGAAAAGGTAATTATCTCAAAGATCGAAGTTACAAAATTCAAAACTACTATATCTCTCTTTTGTACGTCTATTTATCTGGACTTTGGACTTGTCTTAGAAAGAGTGAAACTTTCTCAGATCAAAGAAGATTGTATACATCTAATGAAGCAGATATTAGCGAAAACATAATAAATAAAATGCGGGCTGTAACAAAATGATTAGCCCAAATTTTTCCATTCGACAAGTCAAGATACTAAATAATATAAACTTTCAGTCTACAGTATAATTTACCTCAGTATTCATAAGAGTTTCCCATTAGGCAGCTAGTTTGTCAGTTTCTTTACCTTAGCTTCGCTTATTGATATGCCGAACCACTTTGGCTACGTTCGTCCCAAATTCGCAAACTTTTTACCTTTTAGACCTCCTTTATCTGAGTTATCAGGTTCTAATCTGGAGGATTCAAGTTAGATTGATATGAAAAACGCGGTAAACACTGAAATATGATCAGTACCAACATGAAGAGTTATCGCTCGGCAATATAAACTTCGGCTCTCTTTCAATAGAACGCCTATAGTTTTGACACGTTTATAATGAGCAGCGGCTGACAGCCGGCCCGAGCAAGTGTCATATTGAAATCCAGTCGTTCTCTAAATTGTTGTGATGAGCATCTGACTCTTCTCTGAGAAAGTGCAGAATCTGCCCAAACTTTGTGCAATCAGCAGTCTATCTGTTGCTTTGTCGCCAAATTTAGCTTAAATATTAATGAACGCCTGTCATTCCAATTCGGACATGAGCCACGAACTTTCTGACATTGTTAAACGCTTTCTCAATATTAGAAAAACAATGAATCTGACAAAAGTAAATGTTGTGTTAGAAGATATAGTAGTATGAAACTTTTTACTGGTGGACTCAATCAACAAGTTTTGAACTAATCACTTTGCAAGTATATATATGTCGAAATCGCTCTTTGCTTCGCATTTAAGTTTCATTTCGAATATTAAGAAAATGATTGACGAGAATTTTGATATTGATTATAAAAATACAGATGAAGTTATGTACTGACCACACTAGAAGTGTATTTTGAACTTTTACAGGATTTTTCATTACTTTGGATTTTATTCAGAATCAAATCGCAACAATGAGAATCAAAAAGTAAATTACAGATAAACATACTATGGAAGAATAAAAAGTTGATCTTAATTCTAGAGAAGAAAGATAAACATGAAAGCGAATAAGTTCGTTTGTATTTTTACAATTATATAATATTCTGAGGGTGTTTTCAAAAGTAACATATATAAAATAAAATTAATAAAATAGAACTCAATATTTTACTCTTCACAACCGAATGATTAAACTTGTCAACTTAAATAACAAAATATTACAAGAAAACAAACAGAAATAACTTTTAATTAAAAGATTTTATGGGGATTCATCAAATTCTTTGGATCAAATGCGTATTTTATGCGTCTCATTAATTCAATGGCTTCGCTGTCAAATTGTTTGCGTAGAAGCTGCATCTTTCCTCTTCCGATTCCCTGATATTTATAAATAATTCATATAAAATCAATTTAAATTAATGATCAATTAAAGCTGAATACATACATGTTCTCCAGTACAAGTTCCACCCAATTCCAATGCATACCTATTGAATGTGCAAAAAATACATTATTCAAGCATTATCAAAATATTAGCTAAGATCTAGAAACTTTTTCGTTTATAAAAAGAGATCAGAACTAAACTAAATCATAACATACTCTCCCATTTCATATGCTGTTAACTTTACTTTTTTTAGTTCACTTTCATCATTGAAATTAAATACAATGATAGTATGAAAGTTACCGTCACCGACATGACCAAACATTGGGCCTACAATCAGGAATAGAAGAGAAATCAATTAAATATAACATACAGTGTAATTTCATATTCCAAAAGTTGTGCTATTTTGAACTCTTCGATTGAATTTGGATCATAAAATAATTGAGTGTGAAAATTTCCATCTCCGACATGTCCGACACACGTACCAATTAATCCTGACTTTTTGATCAATTCTTTCGTTTTCAAAATCATTTGAGTCAACTTCGAAATAGGGACACAAACATCAGTGATTAGAGCTTTACACGAGGGTTTAAGCGCTAAACAAGCGTAATATAATTCATGTCTCGCTTTCCATAGCTTTTTCCTATTTTCAAGATCTGTAGACCACTCAAAATTTGAACCCCCATTAGATGTTGCGATTTGTCGGACTAATTCAGCTCTTGCATTGACCTCTTCTAATGTCGAACCATTAAATTCAAGAAATAAAGTAGGACTGTCTGGAAGTTCGACTTTACTATAAGAACGACAGGCTTTGATTGATATATCATCTAGATATTCAACTCTTGCAATAGGAATGCTGCTTTGAAGTGTCTGTATTACAGAATCAATAGCTGCCTGATCGGTTGGGAATGAACAAACTCCCAGTGCAACCTAAATTGCAACAGACAAATACATCAGGGTGATTGCAGAAAGTCAAAAATCACTGATTTCTGCATTTACTGATTCTGGAATAGCGTGTAATTTTAGACATATTTTCGTGATTGTGCCTAAAGTTCCTTCGCTGCCAACAAAAAGTGGTGTCAAGTTATAACCAGCCGAAGACTTCCTAAAAATTTAGAAAAAGGAAATCAAAACTCAGTTTTAAATTAGTAAAATGAATAAATATCTGAAACCTTGCTCTACAAGCTTTTCCACTAGTGTTAATGATTTCTCCGTTCGGTAAAACTACTTCTAGGTTAAGTACGTTCTCTTTCATTGTTCCGTATGCAACCGCATTAGTTCCTACAAAATCTTTTTCTTATACAATATTTTGAAAACTATAGACAAATGATTACCCGAAGCTCCTGTTGCACTCATACCACCAAGTGAGGCACTGGCACCTGGATCTGAAAAAGCATTCGATAATGTTGTTTACTCATATATTTGCGTTTGATGCTAACCTACTGGAAACCAAAGACCGGTATCTCTAAGATAATCATTGAGTGCTCTCCAGGTCACACCTGCTTCTACAGTACAATCGAAATCTTCGGCGTTTACTTCAATTATTTGATTCATTTTAGTTAAATCAATACAAACGCCTCCCTGTAAAACAAAATGTATTTGTTTAAATTGGTATCCTGTTTAGCATTTCAATTGTGTTATAATTTTCAAATTTATTCAGTTTGCTACTTAAATTGCATTAAAGAACAAGCAGTCAAAAATTTGATACTGAATCAGAAAAATTCAAATAGTTAAAAAAACTCATGAGTTTAACTACAAATAACGAGTGAGAAATAAGTAAGCTATTTATTATCTAGAGAATCAGGTATCGTTCATTTCAATAGTAGGCTATCCACAAGCAACTCATCTGTTGTAGGTTTTTAAGTAAATTTACGGGTTTTTTGAGGATAGCTTTGTTTTCTCCTTTTAGAAATGATTGTGATTCAGATTTTTCTTCGCTGGATGTAGTTTTAGTGATTCTACTCTTTCATTAATGGTTTATGATCAACTTTAGCTTTGTTCGAATCCTTTTCATTTACTTTATTCTTTACAATATCATTTGCCTAAGATTTTACATTAACCTCTGGTTTATATGCGAAAATTTTCCCATTCTTAGCCGTCTTTTGATTATTTTGATTCTTCATATCGGACCAAATTCTTCGCCTTTTCACTATTGCTGTCTTTAGTGACTAAGTTTTCATCTTTTTAATTAGTCGACAATATTTTTATTACTACCAGTCACAGCCACTATATTAGGTTTGGCTTTATTCGACTTTGATTTATTGCTTTCTTCGATTGAATTGTAATTTGATTTGAAAGAGTGGTACAATTCTATTTGTTCTTGATAGAAAAGTTAAACTGCTGCAGTAATTATAATAACTATGCCAAAAGAAATAGAACTTTAACATAATTGAGATTATTTTCTTTGAGTCACGATAATAAAATAAGTCGAAGCTCAAAGTATAATAGAAATGATTGCATTTGCATACTCAATCGTATTTTCTATCGTTGAGCACGACCGATGGTTCGAGCTGTTATTTTTGAACAGACTGAAAATAAAATCTAATGATCGCTATTTAATTCGCATAAACAATGACAGGTGATTAAGAGCGCGCTAACGAACTAAATATCTTACTTGAAAAAATAATTGATATTAATTTGATTTTGGCAAAGTGTTCATCCAAGAAAGGATGGTTTTGACTCAGTTTTTATCTTATATTGTGCTTGTGGTAGTTTGGTACTCTGTTCTAGTTCTTTCATTAGCCATCTATTTTTGTAGTGGTAAAGAACATGACGATTGGGACAAAGTTTATGATAAATGCAAAGAGAAAAGTGCAAAATATCAATATATCATTCGATTCATATTTAGTATGTCTCGAAAGAATTATCACATTAATAAGACAACAATGACAGTCGATGTATTGAAAGATAAGCAAATTTTAATGACACGTTTCACTGTCACACCAAAACAGTTTAAAGAATTTGTTCCAAAACCTAATGCTATGAACCAGAGAATGGTCAGATTTTTTCTATTCAGAAGAGAACCCCTCTTAGGCATCATAGATATGGTCATTAATCATAACGGTTCGGGCACTTTGTTTGTTAACAATATTGAGATTCAAGAGATCAGAGAAAGTAAAGCGAGCATAGCATATGTCGGGCAAGATATCAGTCAATTGCCGAGAGATAAAGCATACATGAAACAATGCTTTCCGAGCGGTCAACAAGCGCGAACTATTGAGCCCTTTCTCAAACAGTCCGAACTACTCAATGGTCTTGAATTCTTGGTTTTTATATTCGCGTCATTTAATATAATTCCATTGATATGCTTATTATGGATCTAGGACAATTTGTCTAATGACAATTCGACTAATGGACAATTCGTCCAAAGGATAATTTGTCCAAAAGACGATTCGTCTAATAGGACGATACGTCCAAAGACCAATTGGTTCGATGGGCTCTATATAAAATGATTATTTAAGAATTCAAATTTCTTTAGACATAAAAGAAAAACTTTTAAAGTCAAATTTTTAGAAAATTAAAATATTACTGAATAATTAAAAAAAGTAATAAAATTTGACTGAATAAAAACAATCATAAGTCAATGTATTAATTTTTGAAAACAAAATACTAGACTACAAGTGAACGTTATGAGCATAAGCACGTAGAACAGTAGTGTAGGTATTTTCAGATTGTTTTCAGGTATTAATTACTATGGGCCTGGGTATCCACCTACGCAGACAAATTTTCAGTCAAAATAACTTATTGGACAATTTTTCCGTTGGACTTATTGTCTATTAGATGAATTATCTATTGGACGAAATATCTATTGGACAAATTACTCTATTAGACGAATTGTCTTTAGACTAATTGTCATTGGACGAACTGTCCGACAACGCTTATTATTAATACCTTGTAATCAGGAAGACAGAAAGTATTGTGAAGACTACAGGGATGGATTACTTTCAAGTGGATTCTCAGGACTTGCCTCCAGTACTATCTCTGCAATTATTTTCATAATTTTAGTCCTGATGTATCGTTACTCTATTAAAAAAGCGTACGCAAAAGCTTCAGGTCAAGGAATTTATGCCCAAATTAGAATCATTTACTCAGTGGTGGTAATTCTTGTTGGAATGATTTGTGGATATATTACAGCATTTCTTGCTTCGGCTAATAATAAGTTTCCATCAAAAAATGAGTCTCAATATTATGGACACGAGATTTATTGGGCGTTTGAGGTCGGGATCGGATTTAATGTATTCCTGACGATATGGTTGTCAGCACTTTCCATTATCGCTCATTTGACTGGATTCCTCAGCTCGACTCCTGATGAGGAACTAGTCAGAAAGAGTGACTCGAAAGAAATGGGTTCAGCAACTATGAGATCTTCGAGCCAAGAAAGTGCTGGCGAAAATCATTTTAATCAATTCAATTTGAATAATGTCAAGTCTTTTTCACAATACGAAGGAACGCAACGGCACTCCAAAGTAAAAGCTTCTAATGTATCATCAGATTCGCAAGTGTCAAACAACGTAAAGAAAGGTTCATCAGTCGAGTCGACGGGTCAGCACTACTTTCAACAACTTATGGTTGAAGGTCAGAGAAGAGTCAAATCGGTTTCGCAATATCAAGGCATTCAATAATAATTTGCAAATAATTGCCACTTTAATTTCATTAAAACTATATAAAACTATAAAACAGCATAACTTATCACACGCTTTCATCATTTATTACTACTTTTCGTACATTACCGTTCGAATATCATTTGATTCGATTATTAAATAAAAGTTTGTATTACTCACTAAAAGAGCATTAACTCCTCCTTCGAGTCCAGTTCCAGTTCCGTACGGAATGATCGGAACATTGAGTTCATAACAAACTTTGGAGACTTGACTGACTTCTAGAGTAGATGATGGCCAAACGACATAATCAGAAGGTACTGGACTGTGCTCATATTAAGAATAGGTTTTGAAAGTAGTTAGATAATAAAACAAATAGAAGTAAATAAAAGTGTTCAATTGTGTTTACTCATAATATCCTTCATCTTTTCCGTGTTGTTCACGAACTGCTAAAGAAGTAGAAACATTATTTTTGCCTACTATTGATTGCAATGTTGACACCAAATTGTTTCCCTTTATTAACAAATATTTTGCAATTAATATATAACTTAGTGCTAGAAATTATTTTAAAAACTTCCGAATTGAATCATTTCTTACAGAAGACGTTAGTTTTCTTATCGAGTATGTTTTATTGTAATTAATGTAAGCATTCATTAAATTCTTTCTGATAGCAAACATCGTGTTAATTTTTGTCAGATTAATTAAATTCATTATAATATTATTAGAGAGAAGATAATTAAGCAAGAATTAGATCGTTTCTATGATTATTATCTGATTTGAGTCCACATTTAATGTAAACAAACTCTTTCAATAAGCTAATTAAAAAATTGGATTCAACAATCAAAATTTGAAGCAGTATATTCAATTGTCGATTATTTCATTATGAGTTCTTCATTAATATCACTGAAGACAAGATTAAAATGATCAATAATTTAAAGTATAATTTGAAAGTCAACTAAAATGAGTAACAGCAATAAATTAAAATGAAAATGGTTTTAAACGTAATTTTTGTTCGTGTTCTCGAGAGGATTGCACGTGTGAATCACATGAGATAATAAAGATCAAGTATTTTTCGGACATAATAAATTAACTGAAAATCAAATTGTACGAAAAGATGAGTCAAATGGCAGACAATACAAGCGATCAAATCAAGCAATTCAAAGACTTTATTCTCAATTACAACAAGCTATCGGAACAGTGTTTCAACGATTGCGTCCATGACTTCACTACAAGAAATGTCTCGACAAAAGAGGAAAGTTGTGCAAATAATTGTTTCGATAAGTTCTTGAAAATGAATCAGAGAATAAGTCAGAGATTCCAAGAATTACAACTGATTGCTAATGAAAAACAACAACAAACTTAGTAATAATGTTCATTACATTATTAATATCATTACAAACTGTAAATTACGGCTCTAATGATGATACTAATTGTAATTCTGATTATTTCATGATTTTATCATAAATTTAGAATTTTTACATTAGACACTTATTAATACTTGAATTGTTAGAGAATCGTATCTACTTGTGACCAATAAGAATTAGAGATAATGCAACCGATTTCACTTTTCATTAAATAAAGCTTAAAATTCGATGATTGTAAAGAAAATTTATTTAAAGTCGACCAAATATCTAATTAAATTAATTGATACAAAATAAGTTTGACTTGATTGCAATTTCAATTCTTATCATAAAATTAAGTTAAAATATTACAATTTTAAATATCTAATTTTAAAATATTGAGAGCATCGCAAATCCATTTTGGATAATTGTCTTTAGAGTTGAAATGATATCTCAAATTTTCTGCAATGAATTCCTCGAACTTTCCCTCTTTGATAGAATTTCTGATTTTTTGCATAAAACGCATTTGAAATCTGGTGTTGTGCTGAGTCAGTAAGTGACATCCGACTGTATTTTTGTTTCTCATCAGATAATGAACATAAGATCGCGTATAGTTTTTACATGTCTTACAGTCGCATTCATCACAAATTGGTCTAAAGTCTTGAGCAAATGATTTGTTTTTAAGCGATAATTGTTTTCCATATCCTACAAGAGCAGAACCGAATCGCGCAGTTCTTGTGGGGAAAACGCAGTCAAACAAATCACAACCGAGTGCGCAACACATTAACATATCTAAAGCCATTCCGACTCCCATTAGATATCGAGGTTTTCCAACTGGAAGTGATTCAGTACTCACTCCAACCATTTCAATGAATTTATCTTTTTCTTCTCCACCACTCAGTCCTCCGATTGCTATTCCTACTGAATCTCTTTTGACGATCTCTTTCGCACAAATTCGTCTCAATTCGGAGTTAAGTCCGCCCTGAATTATAGGAAACAAGTTTTGTTTTGATTGTCTATTGGCTTCGATGTGAGTTTTCAAACATCGATCGTACCATCGAACAGATCGATATGTGGCCGTTTCGACTCTTTCAGGTGTTGGACATGTACTCTCGACCACATCGTCCAATTGCATCATTATATTTGATCCGATCTTGTGCTGCATTTCAGTTGCCTTTTCGGGCGTTAAATACAGTTCGTCGTCATTACTGTTATCTTCATTGGTATTATTGGTAAGATTGCTTTGATTGCTATTACTTTTAGCGTATGGAGACCTGAAGACAACGCCGTCTTCAGAAACTATTGTCAATTTACTTAAGGAAACCATTTGAAAACCTCCCGAATCTGTGAGAACAGCGTTTCTCCATCTCATGAACTCATGAATTCCGCCACACTTTTCAATCACATCGACTCCTGGACGACATCCCAAATGATAGGTATTCGATAACATGAGCCGACATTCAGTCTCTTCTATTTGTTTTGGTAGAACTCCTTTTAGGGTAGCGTTAGTCCCGACCGGCATAAACGTTGGCGTTTCTATTGTGGTCGCACCAGATGAACACAGTCCATTACTCACTGCTTTTAGTTCAAGTTTTCCCAAACGAGCTCTTGTTTTATGGCATTCAGTTAATACCTCAAACTTTAGCGCCTTATTCATTATTTATTATTATCAGAATTTCAATATTAATATTCGAACACTTTATTAATTTGAATCAATTGTTTGTATACAATAAATGATTTGAAAAACACGTGTAAGCAAATAAATACTAAAAGTGACATCAATTACGTAAAGATTTAGAAGTTTTATAAAGTTATGAAACTCGAACTCTAACACAAAGTTAAACGAACACTTGAAATTCTTTGATTAGATATTTTCAAATTTCAATTATTGGAAATTTTGTTCAGAATCCAATCGTAATAATGAGAAACGCGAGTGAACACAGAGGGATATCCTTTGGAAGCGCATGGATTTGAGGTCCATGAAGCGACTCCGACTTGAACCCATTGACCATCATTTGCCATACACTGTAGTGGTCCGCCTGAGTCTCCAGTACAGACACCTCTCTCTTCTTTTAAATTTCCGGAACAAACATGACCGTCAGATATCGGCCATTCAATACCTGGCCATGCTTTTAGGCACGACTTATTATCTACAATCGGTTGTGAAATTTTTTGAAGATTATTTGATAGCTTTTCGTCTAATTAGATAAACAAAGCCATTATTTCAGTACTTATTCTTATTTGCTTCAGAAAAATCCAAAACTAATTATTCATTAAAAATAATTTTTCAATGATGAAAACATACTATCTTTGCTTTTGCCCCATCCGGTGGCCACACAAGTACGTCCGGCCGGCAGATTAGTCGATTTTAGTGCCAAACAAATTGGCTTCAAATGACTATCTTTATCATTAAAATCAACTTTTTTTGCTAATTTCAATAGAGTTATGTCATTAATTTGATTAGAACTTGAATAGTTTTCATGAATGAAAATCTAAAAAATAAATATGAAAACGTTTGTTTAAGTTTGTTGTTTGAGTGAAAGTATGAGCATAACTGACTCGACTTATATCGAACTGTCGTTCAGTTTTTTCGACTTGATTGAGATTATGTTTTCCGACTTTTACGACCCAATTGCTAGGACTAGAACTGCGACGAAAACAATGCGCTGCAGTCAAAACCCACTGGTCTGATATGAGAGAAGCGCCACAAATATGAGAAGAAAGATATTTCACTTGAAGCGATGTCTGCCACGGAAACTCCAAGGGCTTTGTTGACTGACCACCAATTATTTTCGGTGATTCATCTAATCGTCTGATATTACATTGAGGTAAACCTTGGCCTTTAAAGAGAAAGCTTAAGGCTTAACGAGTTGCTGCCTCACACAATTGAGCCTAATTATAACACTCGTGGTAACAAAATATAATAGTCAATTGAGTTTGCTAATTGCAAAAACTCCTTGCACAATGTTTTTGTTTGAAAAACAGCTTTAGGTTTGTTTCAACTTCAATCTGATTCTACTCAGAAATGACTGTCAAATAAAAACTACTATTAAGGAAAACATATACAAAAAATAACTAAATGTACAAAAGAAAATGAAACCTATAAATGAAAACTATTGAGGAAAAAGAAGAATCAAAAGTGTGATATTTAAAAACTGACGTGAATAATAGGAAAAGCAAAAATGAAAATATGAAAATGAAAGCAGACTAATTTGTAGGTTTGTATTTTAATACCCTTATAATATCCATTGGACGCTTTAACAAGTAATAAACTTGCAAAAAAGTAAGCGATCATTAAAATATTACTCAGCATCCTGTTTTTTCGGGCAATTACTTTAACTAAGTTCTTGGTTACAATTGAGTATCCTCTTTATATAGGTTTACGATATTTGTTTGCATATAAACACATACAACTTAAAAACACTCAGTTTTAATTGCTATTATTGTGCGGGTTATCATATTTTCCAAAAGAATCCCTCATTAAAACTGTATTTTATTTTGTTGTTTCAATTCATTTAATAATTGAATTTTAAGTTGATGTGCCCATTTTATTTTTAGCAATCGGTAATAAGCTTGAATTATTCATATAATTAGTATGAGTACTTTCTATCATGAGTTAGTGCAAAATATCTATGAATCACTAACATGTAATGCAAGCGCTAACTCAACACATAGCGAACAGTTTTAGTTAGATTTTTTTCCGAACTAGATAAAGGTTTGTTAACGAGCTCTTAACTTTCAGTAATATAAAGTATTGTTGCGTAAGAACTAATGGTGAAATTTTTAACCTTATGTACGATTGCAAAGATAAAGTTAACTTTTCGATAACATTGAATGCAAATTCAACAGTTTATTTAAATATGGTAGAGTTTTCTTTTATAAATTCAAATAATAACTTAGTTTTTAGTTATATGTCATTCGGTTGAATACTTTCCAGAACCAGAACCTGAAATCAAATCTAAAATTCAAATTTTGATGTATGCGATTCATTCGCTATTGCAATCAACTAAATGTCAAATAAACTTATAAAGAAGAGCGAGATATTTGTCAAATTATTTTAATTAATTCCGTACTATAAAAAAGTGTAATTGGAGGGAGTATGGCAATTATGACATTATATTTACACAGTATATTGACACGTTACAGATACAATGAAAATGTATTTTTTATTATCAATATTGACTTTTTCAAACGAAAGATTCGATGTGCGCACTGATTGAGTGACTCAAATTGTGGATTTTGTCAAGTCCCCTCAAGGCCTCTAAGACTTGCATGGGTTCGACCTTTACTGCAAAATTTAGTTTTTTAATTGTTTGCAAATAAATGAAATGCGATGTTTGTTGTCTGTATTTCATTTGAAACTGTTAAGAAATTTCTGAAAGCTTAGCCCAAGCTTGAAGGTCCTTGGAAAAAACAGCACAAACAATGTAAAAGAAAGCGTAAGTTTAATATAGTTATCGATAATAGCCTAAACCAATCGTTCAATGGTAACAATTATTGCTATTATTGCAAAAGAAATGAGAACTTTATAACAGTTAGCCTCATGTGATAATATAATATCTGTGATTGAAACATGGAAATGTTAAAAGAGATGAGAAGCAGCAGCAAAAGTAGTGTTGAGCGCAGGAATGGTATGACGTATTAGTTATACAACAATATAAAACAAGTGTTGTACTGTTGTTCAGTCATCCCTGCGCTAAGACTCCGCCATTTGATGCAGTGATGCATTTCAATTAATAATTCAGTGGCTTTTTGTTTGTTTTTATGAGTCTATAAAACATTGAGAAAATACTGATTGCATGTCACGTAAAAAATGTCAGTAGAAGAGAAGTGTTAGGGAACTATTGGAACTATTGGTGTACTATTGCTATAAGAGTGTATTTGGTATTAGTTTAAAGTTGAAACATCAGGAATAGGATATTGTCAATCGAGGCAAACGACCCGAAACATTAACTTTAAATAAGTATTGCTTCAATCCATACTCATTCATTCATAATATATGGTTATTTGCTACTGAGACATTCGTTCATCTCAGTAGTTCTATTTCATCTTGCTTGTTCTTATTTTGTTCAATCTAATTTAAAGGTAAGTCTAAGTTTCTCTAATTGTTTACTTTATAAAAGTTTTTATAAAAAACTGAAATTGCAATTTTTATCTTATAATTTGTTTTTAATCATAACTAGTTCAACTCTTTATATAGGAGTTTATTTTTAAAAGTTCAAGTATTTTTTCCCATCAAAAGCAAATATTATTTAGACTGCAACTCATTGTTATTTTTCAATTAATCACCTCAATCAGAGTGTATTTGAGTGGTGAAAGTGCAATCTACTGTCACTTAAAGTACTAAACCAGGCAAAATCTATTTCTCAGATTATGCCAATGTTTAATGATTAGGACTTTGAACTAAGGTTATATTGAGAAAATACTGTACTTTGTACCATTCAATTATCAAAGGTTAGTACGAGTTATCAATGCGATTCAATTTGTTAAAAATATCGATACCTTAGCTAAAACATGAGTCAATTAAACTTAAACATTAAATGAAAAAATATTATTTAATTGTGAATAATGTGCTGACTAGAGTCTAGCCTTAATTGACATGGATGTCATTTTTCAAAACCTAACTCGGTCATATTCTGTATTGAAGGTTATGCAATGTTATTACGAAGTATCGCTCTCTATAACCTTTTATCTAACTTTAGGTTTTCTGACCCTTAAATATTTTTGCAGCGATTTGAAGTTGTCTGAAGAATTATAATTTGTCATTAGAAGTCTTAACTGAACGTGTATAAACTCAATTATCAGTCGAAATGCTTCAATTAGGGTGAAGCACATTTTTTCATATGGTTGCTTTAGGTGCGATAAATGGTTTACAAAACCAAATATTTATTTAATACTTTCAAAATAAATTTACTGAAATTGTAAATATCCGTTTGAAAAACTGATATATCTATTTGCTTTACGACCAGTCAAAATATGTTTGAATCACGATTTCTAAGTATTAGGTGTCATAAATATATTTCAGACAAATTCAATTTTAAATTTCAATTCAGAATCTACCAAACATGAAATTCAACTTTGAAAGATGATATTATCGACAAAGAGGATCTTGTCATCATAACTTAACTAACTTATTGAAAATGAGAAAATTTCAAGTTTGATACTCTACGGGTTGGGTGTGATGTAGCAGTTAAAGTCGGTTAAAACTGAAAATCTCAAGTTAGACTTAATTTCATTTTCAACTTATTAGTCAAACCATCTACGCAAAAAAATAATAGGGCTCAATTAAAAAAAACATTCAGAAAACTGATGAGAGTTTTTCTTGGAAGCAAGATTTGATAGATGAATATTAATTAGCGTAGAATGCGAATAGGTATTTACTTCTCATCAATCAAAACTACGCCTATATAATTATTATTGTTTGACTTGAAGCATTGCCAATTTTATGGATAGTGTTATAATGATTATCGCAGTATTGCAGTTCAAAATTTATTAGATTAATCTTAATTTTCGACAATTCTTCAGTTGTTTGAAAGCTAGATTCTCGATTCCGTTAATCTAGAATTGGAAACGAAATAGAGAAAATACATTGATGATATCTGAATCGATTTTATGATAAACAACTGTTTATTCTAGTGGTAAGATAAATATAGCCTTGAATTAGGGTTGCCTTAATTGTTTGCTAACTGATTTGCGTAGGATTATTTTCCAATACATCAATTATTGTGCAAACTTAGACATTGATACTTCAATAAAGTTCCTTATATTACTAGCGTTTAACCTAAACCTTTAGGCTATCCTTGATTGAGGCTAGAAATTATGCAATTTTCCATAAATTTACGTTTGGTCCTTGTTGTTTATTACACATTTAAGTCCTTGTTCACGTGTACCCTTAATAAAAGTTTTCATATTCTGGAAACTAACAAACACGGGATTTTGGTGTTTTCACTCTTTTATAAGTCATAAACTGGGAATAATATAAAAGAGACTAAATTAACTATTTTACTATAACCTTCAACAATGACAATAACTAATGCATATATTGAATAAATTTAGTTTGAATGCACTGAAGTATCTGAATGCAGTTAAGTGTAATTTGGGATTATTCTGACTTTACGTAAGGTTTTTCCTCTATATACTTATGCTCACTTTGCAGATTTCTAAATCGAAATAAGCAGATCTTATTAAAAATAAACGGTTTTTTTATTACGATTTGAATAGTTAAGCACTAAAATGTGGCGAACTTGTCCTCAAAATGAAGAGCCTAGAAATTGAACCAGAACCAAACACTGTTCATGGTTTGATAACTATAATAATAAATTTTCACATTAACAATCGATTCTACTATCAATCTATTTAATTGCTTGTTTTAATTGACTAGTTTTTGTATATGATTATCATAATTTCTAAGAGAGGAGACGACGTTTTACTTGGAATAAAAGTTAAAAAGAATAATCTTAAGAAGAAGATAATCTGTGCGGTGAGAAGTGAATTAGTGCCAAATTTGAGTTAATGTGAATTTTGCGTAATAAAATAATTGGATGTACTCATTGTAATTAGGGATTAGAGTAAGCTTAGTCTGAACTGAACTGAAGTTGATCGAACTGTTTAACTAGTGATACGCAACAATCTTTAGTTAGTTTTAGTGGTATGAGATATTGAAGAAGTTAGGAACAAGTGATGTATAAACTAGAAATTATTCAAATGAATGACTTAAAGTTAGATAAGGTTGCAATAGAAATGGAAATTGAGCGTTGTGGCATGTCAAATAAGTCGATACAACCTTATTATGTCTACTTTTTGTAGAAATGAGTACATTTTGTAATTATATAATCGAATCTTTTCTCATTATTACAATTGTGTAACGTTTGACATATCTGATAATTTCTAACACCGATTAGTTTTCCTCATACTAGTCATGAGAGATTGATCGAAAATATTAATAACTTATACAAACGAATTAACAGGTAGTGGCAGATAATGGCAGAAGCAAGGAGTGCAGTAAGCGAGCCATTAGTATGCAAAGTAATGGATCGTCAAACAGCAAACTGGGATGTGATCGCAAAAGCATGGCTTAAAGGAGGCATTAGGAAATACTATCGGACAAGGTATTCATTCATTACAAGTTGTAACGTTTCAATTAGATTACAGTCTATTTAATCGCATTTGATCGCAGTCCTATTTCAATGGTTCTGTTATGTTTTGTGCCAAACTTTATCTTTCAAATAATAAATGAAATAAACAGCTTAAGCAATGCTAATTTGCGCAATCGTTTAATTATGAAATTTGTGTCGTTTTCGCCTATATTTCTTATTTGGTAATAAATTATTTAAGAAATATAAGTTTAATGCTTTCAAACGGATTTGTGTATAGTTAAGACGAGGAAATTTCGCATTACATTTATGATCTTATGAAACTGAACCCTTTTTGGATTGAAAGTCAAACGCGAACCTATTTTTCAAACATATTTGTAGATCAAAACATTGATTGAACTTTGATTTGTGAAAGTAATATACTATTAGGTGCAATTGTATTACTTCATATAACGAGGAAAACTTTTTAAATAAATAATAAAAATGTTAGAAATGTTGGTCTTATGCTTAGAGAAGAATTGTACATTCAAAGTTAAGTCGAAACATGTTAAAGTAGTAGTGAAATAACTAGATATTCATATAGTAGTACATAAAGATTAGTTGGAAGGCAATCACACAAATGTTGACAAATATTCAGGAAAACTACCATCAATTTGTGATCTAAATACTAGAAGTTGTTTAGTTTCTCATTTTTATATTTTTCCTCAAACTAATCTTTTAAAGAATGAGTTCGATCACTTCCTGATAACAGTTGACGAAGAAAAAAAAGCATTTTTCTCAAGAATAACTCATTTGGAATAATCAATATTTAGTGTGAGAAAAGCAGTTACTCAGAGCAGTAATGCAGTCATAATTATAGAACGTTAGCCTACAATTATTCAGTGCTATTGTTAGACACGATCACCTGAACGTACCGTTTTAGATAATTTGGTTTACTAGTACTGTAGCAAGTCATTTATTTATATTTTTCAATGCACGTAAAATGTCTTATCAATTAGAGACATGACATTTCTCTTATTAAACGGAAAACCCAAAAATTGAGCTTCAAATTTGATTTACTTTTCCTCTATATCATAATTTGTTTTGAACAATTAAACAAAATGAAACTTATTTATTATAGATAATAAAATGACGCCTCTATTATTCTTACTGACCTTTAAAAACCCATTTTACCAGACACAATTTCAGTTCTTTCCAATTGAATTGTTCAATTCTTTTTGAAACACTTGGGGGATATTTCGCTAAAGATTAATAGTTAAAAGTACAAAAACTTTAGACCAAAAGTTCTATTTAATTGACTTGACATTAGGGTTGAAGGACCTTTAATTAGTTGTACAAAACTATTTAGTTATATCCACACCTTTACTTATCAATACTTATTTACTCATCAATTAAAAGAAATTCAATTCGTAACGGGATGTGGCCGACATCGATTTCAAATTTATGTGCGATATGCTCGATATTCTTCGTAATAATGGTAACCGAACCAACATTTTGCAAATTTTTGACTAATAGACTTTGGAGATTTAGCGATCAGTTACACATACCACAAAGTATTTAATATATTTCATAATTTTAGTCTTTTATTACTATAGAACTTGCCATAACTCCATACTTCTAGTCATGAAAAACTTTTTTAGTTAAGATATAAACTACAGTTTTGTTAAAAAAATAATCTCATTTTTAATCATAGATCTGATGCATATGTTTCATTTCATTTTAGTTAAGGCCTTGTACTTTTCGGGTTTAATAAGTTTGACAAAATTTGGGGTTTTTCGGGTTAAACCCGATTTTAAAATGTTGCCTTCGGAGGGTTTAATCAGGTTTAATCGGGTTAAACCCTATCTAAAAATTTTCCTTTTGAAGGTTTTAACCAGGTAACCAGGTTTAGTCGGGTTAAACCCGAAAAGTATAGGGCCTAATTTTAGTGAAAGATACTGACAATCAAAGGCTTATTTGCAGTTAATAGAGTATTCAAATTTCTTAAACGTTTTTGCAATTACAAAATATATTCCTAGTGTTCAGTTCTCTGGAACCTTTCAAGTGGTTCTAATCTACGAAGAGCTTTCATTTTTCAAACACTGAGTTCTAAACTTTGAACGTAAGGAAGATGAACAAACCAAATCCTAAATTTAGCTATTTCGTTTAGTTAATTTATTTTACCTGAAAGATGCACAAATTTCAAACAAATTCAACTTAACAATGGTTAGAATAAATTTTAATCAGAGAAATAGTCTGGAAAAATTGCTTGAATCTTAGATTGAGCTGATCCTCTAAAATTGAATTGACTAGAAATTTATCGCAAGTTCACTTTGAGTTTTAGCCGATCTAAACTTTCACTGAGACAATAAAATTAAAAATTGATAAATTTGCTAAAATAGGTTTACCGACTGTATTAAAAGCTGTTATAATATCATGTATAATTGGATTTACGTTTGTTTTCATAATTATGCTACTGAGACAATACTTTATAAGAATATTACTATCATACCGGGGTTGGATGAACCACGTCTCATCTAAGCATAAATCCAAGAAAGTAATGATTTGGGCTATCATATTGAGATTGGTCAGTGGATATCAACCATCGCTTTATAGCTTTCAGAGGTCGTTACCTCGAATGCCTGTCCCCCCTTTAAGGGACACTATTCATAAATTGTTTGAATCACTTAAACCTGTTTGCACTGAAGAAGAATTGGTTCTTTTGAAGAAACAATCGAAAGTGAGTCTAATCTCGCGTCATTTCATCTGTTTGAACACGATTTTGAGCTCTAAATATTCTAATGATAGGTGTTTAAATCGACGTTAGGACCAAAATTGCAGAAATTACTTGTTTTAAAGTCATGGCTCACACAAAATTATGTGACGGACTGGTGGTCTGTTTGATTAACAATTTGATTGTGTTTTAAACAAATGTTCATTAACGCTATTTACTTTAGGGAAAAATATGTTTACCTAAGAAGTCGAGTCCCTTTGCCTATAAACTGTAATTACTATGTATTGGATCAAAGTTATTGGAGAGCAACTCATAGACCTGCGGCTAGAGTCGCATCTGTTGTAACGAATATATTGAAATTCAAGAGACTAATTGATAGGGAAGAACTTCCGCCTTTACTTTTGAGAAATACAATTCCCATTTGTATGGCTCAATACGAAAGATTATTTTCTACAACCAGGTACTTCATAAACGTTCAGCTCAATTTACCATGTATTCGAGCAATTATTTCAAATTTTCAATAACTTCTATCCCTAAGAATCCCTGGTGAGGAAATGGATGATCTCATTCATTACGACACCAAATGTTCTAAACATATAGTGGTTGTTTGTAAGGGAGTTTACTATCGCATCGATGTCTACGACGCAAAGAACCAACAAATATCTGCGCGAAATTTGGAGGAGAAAGTTGAATGGGTTATAGCAGACGCTAATAAGCGTTCGGAAGGATTGAGCGACGAAGAAAAGTCAATCGCAGCGCTCACTACACTTGAGAGAAACGAGTGGGCAGTCATTAGGAAAGAACACTTTATGACTGGTGTCAATGATAGAGCTCGAGATTTAGTGGAAAGATCTATATTTAACGTATGGATTGTGGACGAGTCGCCTCAAACTCTAACAGAACGTGGAAAGTGGGTTCTTCACGGAGATGGAAAGTCTATTTGGTTCGATAAATGTTTCAATATTTTAGTCTTTGCTGATGGAAAATGTGGCCTTAATTGTGAGCACAGGTTAGCAATCTTTTGTTATCATTTAGTGGCACGTGTTTAGCACAATTTGCACTCAAGTTTATTCTAATTCCTTATAACAATAAGAGGTTATTATTAATCGCTCGATTAATCTTTTCTGTTCTTAAATTACTGGTTATGGGTATTTAGAATCACGCTTTATAACAATTCTTAACTGAATATTCAAAGTTTTTCAACGAAATCTAGTTTTAAATTGACTTAAATTCGAGCGTTATTTCTAACAACCAAACGTCTGCAACTAGATTTAGACTCGAATTCAAGTTGATTACATTGTATGTTTTAAATTATGAGAAAATGATGTTTTTGTTTTTGCAACAGTTTGGCTGACGCTCCAGCGTATGCCCATATGTGGGAATATGCACTTTGTCGTGATGTACTCGAAAAGACTTTCGATGATGACGGGTATACATTTCAAACAGTCCACTCAATCTCAATGTTTTTGACTAAAACTTATAAAATTTGATTTGACAGCACTTGTATGCCTCCAAATCAGACCTTCAAACAGGCAGCTATAAAACCTCCAACTAAAATTGATTGGGAAATGAACAGTGAACTTTCAAACAAAATACGAAATGCGGTCAGTTTTGCGCAGAAAAATAATGATGATCTCGACCTGGTCGTGTTCGATCACAAAAACTGGGGTAAAGGAGAAATAAAAAAATGCAAAATTTCTCCAGATGGCTTCATTCAATTGGCACTACAAATGGCTTACTATAAGGACACTGGTAAATTCGTTCAGACGTATGAGGCGTCAATGACTCGACTTTACCTGAATGGCAGAACCGAAACTGTGCGATCGTGTACACAAGAATCGTGTAACTTTGTGTTGTCTATGTTAGACAGCAACGCAACCAAAGAGGAAAAAATAAAGTTACTAAACATCGCGGCACAAAAGCACACCGATCTGTATAAAGATGCCATGAACGGCAAAGGCATAGATCGACACCTTTTTGCTCTCTATGTTGCGTGTAAAGGATTAGGATATGTAAGTCTTACAAAGTGTATAATTGATTTTGATTGACAAATATCAGTAAACTTTATTATCCTATAAAGGAAAGTGAATTTTTACACAATGTGTTGACACGTCAGTGGACTTTGAGCACTAGTCAAACACCACATACTCAACAAACTCAAGTACCAGATCCTAATTATCCGAGTTTTAACGACAAGTTATGTCCTGGAGGAGGTTTCGGACCAGTTTCTGATAGCGGTTATGGTATATCTTATATGTTTCCTAATAATCATCGTATCTTTTTCCATATCTCATCAAAGAAGTCGTGTCCCAACACGGACTCATCGCGTCTAAAGGAATATATCGATGAAAGTTTGGAAGAAATCAGGGCTTTGTTCGATCTTTGAGTCGATTGTGATTTCAATAATTATATAAGCGGCTTATGATTAGCATTTGACGCCCCAATTCAAAAATTGTTGCTTATATTTTCAACTTTTACGTAATGACCATATTTTTCGATTCATAAATTATTTTAAGCTTTTCACAAAATACTATTATATAAGATTGTATAAAATGCTTTTTGATCTAACAAAGTTCCTAATGAGTTTAAGTGCTTCACTTTCTGTCAGTAATAGTAACACGTCTTAAGAGATAATATACTTAAAATGATTTAAATCTGGACAGAGATTGCGAAATTGCGTATTCTTGTGTAAGACTGATTGAAAGCACCGAAAGTAGTTGCTATGCTATCCTATGGAACGCATTTTTCATTTTTTCTTAATAAAGCTCATAATTTAATTAAAAGCAAATTTAAAGTGAATGCTTTCGTATTTTGAAATTTTGCCAAAATTCCAACTTTTAACGTTGACAGTGAGAAAATACGAAAATGAATCATCAAATGGTTATATCCTAACACTGGTATTGTGCTTTCCTAAATACAAAATAACTTTAGTTGCGTAATTGCACTGGTTTCATACGCCAAACTGACTCAATCATTTGTATGATCACTTCGAATGGATTTGGCTAAAGATGCCTTAGCTGCCTTATCTCTCAAAGTATTCAGGTGATTTTTGGTAAATTATCATATGAGATGTGTCACTATTGTTGACTAAAAATGAACACTTTAACTTATTGGGAATCCTGCCAGGTTAAAAACTTTTCATACCATCCTATATATGATATAAAAAATTAATACATACGAAACATTGAAAATATGTATCTAACTGAAAATATAAATATTTTAAATTTTATAAAACATTAAATTATTCAAAATCTATAGAGAATGTGATCTGTTGTCCTAGCACGTTGTATGATTTACAACCTTAACGTTTAGATTTGAACCAAATTTTTAATTAACAAGAAAATCAGATATCAGTCAAATGCTATTAGCCAATAAGCTTTGAATTTCAAATTTTGTAACTTTTGTAATCTTGTATTTAATACTCGTTGATCCGCTATATTCAAATTTATGTAAATCAGCTTACGTTAGAACTTAAGACGCACTGAAACAAAAATACTTATGCATTAAAAGTAGATTTGAAATGCATTTGAAATGCATTTGAAATGCTTATTTTCAACAAGTTGTTTCTGAAATAGCATTAAAAACTATTGTATTGTTTGACTGTTTTTCTAAGAAAATAAGAACACATTTTGTTAAAATTACTTTATTTAACATTAAATCAATTTTGGAATTATACACGAATGAAGAAGGATTAGAGAGAGATTCAACAGTTTCTATAGAGTGTAGTTTAAACAATGATTGGCCACTACTCACACATACAGCTATAATGAAAAAAGGTTTAATCATTTATATCGATTCCAATTGTTCGGACTACACACATGTAACATTGTGAAAAAGTTATTCGAGTTCAAATTTGTATTATCGTAAAAGTAAGTTATAGTCTATTTTATGAGATCTAATTCTTTTTTGGTGGCAAGTCGATGACTAATCAAACTTTGCAACGTAGTCACTACGAGTATTGTTCTCACTTTCAGTCTTACTCAAAATACCTTAAATGTTAAAATGTCTTTAGTTTGATTGACTCCTTTGTTCCTTTCAGTCAAATTAGGCCTTAGTCGCATCGATTAAGCCTGCCCAAGGGCTTAACTCAACTTGTAAAGTGTTAGTGATCGCGATTTGAAAGAACGAGAGACAATCAAACTTGAAGTAACTTATTTCAATAATAGACTAATAGATAGGATAGAATCGAATCATTTTTCCACAATTTATACAATAGATTAATTGTCTAACACATTGTGACGCCAGTATTATCGGAAAACTTGTTGAAAAAGTTATATTAAAACGTTGTGAGGATAAATCAATTAAATGAAGTCACTATAAAGCGTATACTACAGAACGAGTCATAGAAAGATATAAACTTAGGATAAATAGAAAATCGGTTTATTACATATATCGATGAACTGCAGCTTATAAATAATTGCTAACAGTAACTATATATTACCGAAACTTTTTAATAAACACGTTTACAGTTATGTTCAGTGCTCTTTGAGAGGTGCAGAGCGAATTAAATTCAATTTTACGGTTATATGACTACAGCCAACGTTTTATCCCAATTATTCTTAATTCTATTCATATTTAAGTTGACTATTGCCAGTCTAGTGCTTAAACCACTTAATTGGTCGAAAGTTTGAGCACTATTCTCACTTATAACATGTTAACAGTACTTTTACAGTTCGATTCTATTTGACTGGTCTTTAGCGATACGTCAACTTAAAATATTATTAGAGTTAGGTTAGATTCAGTTGTACTCATCGCTATGGTATTTCGATTGAAACAAGTTTTACTTATATTAAGTAAATCATCTCAATTAAGTCAATACTGTTAACAATTAGAATAATGCCAGTTCCATTTCTTAAGTATTACTATTTGAATTGAAATAAACCAATGGCTACTCTTGAAAGTTAACTAATCAAATCCAAATATACATCTAATCCCAATTTAATTAACAGTATACTAAGCTTGGCTCAACTTCAGTTGTATCCCTTATTCACTTACGGAATCAGCCCATATTTTTAGTTCAGTTATGGTTATTTTCAATTTTTTAGACTGTTTTGAAGCACAATGAGTTGTTTTATAGAATTGTGGTAACCACAAGTGCTGAACCAAACCCAAGAAGAGCTAATCATAAAAACAATAAGGGCTACAACTGAAAAACCGAAAGTTTATTTCAATTAAATAGAGTACTATTGATTGAATAAAAGAGCTGTTTTCCAGAAATGATCTTCGCTTTTCTATGCATTACAAGTTTGCAGTAAAAATGACTCAAATTTAAAATAGAATTTGAAAAAGTGATTAAACTTTCATCTAAAATTTGAAATTCTGCAAACTCTTAATGAGAGGCAATACTTACAGACAGATCAACAAAAAGTTGTGAGAATGTATGAATGGAAATGCATAACACTTGTGAGCAATGAAAACACATTAACGTCTTATGCTTTCAAAGTATTTTCAGGTAATCAATCAAAGGTTGATCATAAGTAAAACAGAGAAAGAGAGAGAGAAAGAGAAATAATCCAAGAGAGAGATTAGGCAAATGCCGAGTAGAGAAGTGCACAATAAATGTATTATTGTGCGACAAATGGTATCATTTCGGAAATATGCAGTTTCGAAGCAGTATTCAGTACTTATCACAAGCCTTGATCTAAGATATAGTCAACTTGAATGACTACTTGCATAAGTTTAGCTATAATTTAAACAATAAACAGTTTGAAAACAATATTTTCGAGCATTTGTCGCAATTGTTTTGCACTAATTTCTTGTTAAAAGATTAACAAAACAGTTTTTGTTTTCTTCAAATAAAAGGCACACAAACTGATCATAAAGACGTTCTTTCCTTTAGGCACCACTTCGTTAAAGTCCAACAGATTCAATTTAATAACTAATTCGCTACAATGTTATCACAATTAGCACTTATTGTCATTATTCTGATTTTAAAAATCAATGAATCCTTAAATTATTAATGAAGAGATCACCGAAAATTTTCAATTGTTGTAAGAAATCTACGGACAGTTCCACTTTAAAAGTCTAACATAATTAATGACTAAATTAATGCCAATCAAGTGGTGAAATATCACTGAATTTAGTTTCACTGTTCTTTTCAATAAATGACTAGTTTTGGAGAATTCCTCAATCACTCGATGATGAACAGAAAGATAGTTGTGGTTAAGTTAATTTTCTCTCTCTTTCACATCTTTCAAATCGAAATCAAATATTGTAATCGATGGGCAATTGGAATGTAAGGGTTTTGTAGAACTAAAGCTTATGAGTAGCTTTGAGAACATTTGGATGAGTACCAGGTGTTAGCGGTGGAGTCAATGGAGACCCACTCGGAAAGCCATAGCCATCGGTGTCACCCCCAGAAAGATTCGCCAACGCATAAATTTGAACGCCGTTAATCACTTTTGTAATGTAGGTTTGTCCAGAGACAGTATGCTTTGGTCCTAATTGTTGCTGAGAATTGGGGGCCATTGCCTGCACTTTATGCGGATATTGATGCTTCACAAATGGTTGTCCTTGAAGTGTAGCGCTATTTGGTGTCGACGACTGATAAGATTCGTGGTTATGACCACTTTGGCCATCATTATCTGCCGGGTTTACGCATGAATTTTTATTTTGTGCACCAGAACCATTACTCCTAGTACGATTGCCATTACTGTTGCCCAACTTTTTGTGACTAGTATTAAAACTAGAATTATTACGTCTTTCTTTAGTGATAGGTGAAGTATTAGTTGCGTTTGCATTGTTGTGCGATTTTAATGATGGGTAATCGAATCTATTAATAGCTGCCGACTTGTTTGGACAGTGAACATTTGGCACCTGTTGCGGCCATACAATCTCAACCATCTGTGGTGACAATGCATTGGCCGGCATTAAACCGTTACTATCTGTACATAACTCAATATTATCTGCTTTCAACTGAACGTTTTGAACACAAGCCATTTGTGTGGAATTCGGAAGTGGCATATTCGATGAAATGGCATAAACTGGAGAATGAATTAAACTCAATGGAGATATTGTCGGATTAGTCGCACCTGTCATGCCATGACCGCAATCTGTGTTCGCCAGTGGATTAGCAGCAGTGGCTACCTGTATCGGCAATGATGAAGGAATCTGTACTGATGGCTGAGACAATGGAGGAGAAGTTGCACTCGACAGTTGAATGAATGGATTCATGTTCATATTTGGCGTCATGTTATTCTGTCAGTACATCAGATCATCATTAATAACAAAGTACTCATGAATTAACACTATATCAATTTGATTTACGCCTTAATAAAATTGTAGAACAAATCTAAAATGGCTTTCTTATAGACATGAAACAATGAGAAAACAATTTAAGCACTGTTAATACCTGTGATGTGAGTGGTAATCGTATAGCACCGCATCCGTACGGATAGCTTGAAGGCGTAGACGATTGGAATTGTGTGGGCAATGATGGCAATGATGGTAGAGGTGTTTGAGGAGTTGCCAAATATTGATATGTATACGGATAAGCGGCGGAAGGGGATGCTCCGTTCGCAACTAATTGTGGACTAACCCCAACTTGATATAAAGGAATTCCTTCAGCAGAATAGAGACCAAAGTCCGGATAGAAAGAATTTGATGCATTCATCGAAAATGGATTGTACATTAGAGCTCCGTTTGGCAGCATTCGAGGATTCACTTCTAACAAATCATATCATTTATTTGTCTCAAATTTGTCAATAATCAATTGTATGAAATTCTGGTTTCACAACAAGTTAAATAGTTTTCTAAATAAAGAAAACATACCGTTTGCGAAGTGCTGTTGTTTTTTGATGGCAACCGATACGTTCAATTTCCTATTCTTGATGACCAAATTTTCACTTTCTTTGATCACTCTCTTGGCATCTTCTTCTGATTCATACGTAACGAATCCATAGCTATTGAACGAGATATCGATCAGAGGAAAGGCTTTAACACAAGAAATCAGAGAATAATTATAAAAAGTGAATGTCTAACCCTCGCGGCACTCCTGCTCTGTCAGTGATTATTTTGACAGAATGAACGTTTCCATATTGAGCAAATAGTTGTTTGACCTCAGCCTCAGACGCCTTCACAACAATTCAAAATAATTACATTTACTCGACAAATTATAATTTATGCCTTAATCTATTGGTTTATTCATAATAAGACTTACATCACTTGGAATTCCGCCAACAAATACCCGATTGGGAACTGATAGGACAGAAGACAAACGAATCGATGGTTCAATCAATTATTACAAATAAATACAATAATTAAGTCAACGAAACGTTTATTGAAATACCTGGTGTTCCAAATTTGGGTGCATTTAATGAATTCTTATTAATTGATTTCAACTCATTATTACTACGATTTGAGTCATTCATTGGCGATGAAGAGTTCGACGAAGAAGAAGACATTTCGTTGCATTGATTTTCGGCCTTACATTGAAAATAAATCAATATTTTAATTGATTTTACAATCGATTTAATAATTTATTGATTTTTATAAACAGAACAAATGAATGAACACATGTTTTCACTTGTTTTTGTCAATTGATTCAAATTCAATTTGAATACACTTACCATTTATTGTGTTTATTGAAAAATAGTTTTCAAAAATAAATGTCTTCGACAATAAATTATAGAATGAAATACAATGAGACCAATACTTAATTATAAATATTTGAAAACTGAAAAAATATGATCGCAATAGCATTAAAAGAGCGCAAAAATGCCATTATTTTAGAGCAAGAATTGATAAAACACTAAAATTGTATTAAAACTATTTCCAAAGCGCATGAGTGCTTATCAGTTCAGGACCGCTATTATTCAATTTTCTATTTATAGTTCTCTAATGACTATCGCTTACTTTCCAATTACTCTCTAATTGTATTTTTATTGGTTCATCAGTACTATCGATCTTTCAAATTAACTTTTTCCAACTTTATATATGTGTCGATTTTTAATAATAACACCACTTGTTAATACCACTAAGAAACAAAGTATCACAAAATACACTAAAACCTTTCTTACTTGGGATTGCAGTTAAGTAGTTTTTTAGCAACAATAAAAAATAAGCCATCATTTTCTATAGACTTGTTAAGTCTGTTTTTAAAAATCACTTAACTGCAAGCCCAAGTTAGACAGGTTTTAGTGTAGTAACTTTTGTTAACTTTGTTTAATGGCAAGCAGCCTCTCTCTCTCTCTCTCTCTCTCTCTCTCTCTCGCTCGCTCTTTAAATAAATTGTTTCGAATTATGATATAAAATCAAATATTTTAAATTTATTATTAGAAAACTGCGTTTAAGCCAAATTGTTGGCGGAGACATTCTTTTGTGAAACATAATAAAACTTATAAATATAATAACTAATTTCTAAGCCACTCAACTTTGAATACAAAGCTGTAAAAGTATTAAAAATAACTTAGCTAAAGTTACAATTTATAAGCTTAATGTGTCGTTATTTTACAGTTAAGAAATAGTTTAGTCATAGTTTAGATTAACTTCCGCTTCAAACTCAATTCAAAAATACGATAAAAAGTCAACTGAAATTGACGATACTATTGACTTTTTGTTCATTTTATGAGTATTGAATATATAAATTTGGATTTGAGAAGAAATGGTGCAAATGTTAAGCTGAATTAATTGAATAAAGTGCATTAATTAATAGGGTTACTATAAAATTGATTCGCTGTTCAAACCAATACTCTCAATATATTGTTGGGTGAAATTCTGGCAAAAGCTAACCCATGATCAGTATCTGTTCTAAAAATTGATATCAGAATGAGGACATAAAGTATTGCTAACTTTCACTTGACTATCTATGAATAATATGTTGTTCTTGAAAACTGGAAAATACTGATGAGAGACCTTGGATTCAATGCAACTATTTAAACAAACAATTTTCAGTTATAATTTTACCCAAATGACTGAACAATCAAATTTCCAAATTCTTACGATAATGATTGAAAAGTTTAATTGATAGACCAATTAGATATTTTGAGGTATTTGAACATTTTATTACACGATCAAAGTGTTTCTAAAGTTAGTGTAATAATAACGAGATTTGGCTGCAATGACGTAATATTTGTGTAATGATTCGTTCTAAAGATCAGGTGATGTTCAGTTGCGTTTCAAATGAATGTAAATATTGCCAAAACGTATATAAAGATTAGAGTAAAATAATAAAAGTGACAGAAACTGTGTGATAAGTCACTTCAGATATATTAATATAAGTTAACATTTATTTAATCATTTTCATTTTTACTCATCTCTTCTGTACAGTCAATAGTTATGAATATTGTTAGTAAATATTTGCAAGTTTTGAGAGTTTTCACAGTTTATTATAATTGAATTTAAAATAATATAAATTTGTAATAATGCGTTCGATTAAATACTTGCCATTGGCCTCTTCTTCCAGTTCAATCAAATATTTTCGAAATCTAATCAACTACTCCCTTCAAAAATTCAATACGATTGACATCAAAGTTACTATTGATAAACAAAAGAGTAATAAATCAGAAGAAAATTGTGAAAATAAGGAGTCAGTCGTTAAATTGGATGTTGAGGGTCGAGATAATAAACAATTGGCTCAATCAACAAATAACAACACCATCACTGATTATGACAAACAGTCGATTCAAAATGAAAATCAATTATTCGAAAGTGCCATCAGTGAATGGATCGAATCTCCAAACAATCATAATAACGATAAGTTGGTTAACGAAAACAACAATACTTTGACCAAAGATAAGAAGAGTTCGATCTCAGTACCATTACTGACGAGATCTGCTCTCGAAATGCGTACGAAACAATTAATTAATTCATTGACAACATTTCAGTCACCGATGAGCACGATATTACGTCTTCAAGAATTCAATAAGCATCTAGTGACTTATCCCGAATCCATGACTATCGCTGTGAACGAGAACGCAATTCAAAGAGTTTTGAGATTAAGGGAATGGTCGAATAACAAAGCAATTTACTCGCATTCGATGCAAGCTTTATCACTTCTCGGATATTGTGATCCACCCAAAGGAGACGGTATTAGGATTCTTAGTATTGACGGCGGAGGTAATCAAATAATTATTTATATTCTTTTTTTGACTCAATTTACAAGTCATTTAGGACTTGTAAATACTGTTTCAAGTAATTGAAACATGAGTCCTCTAAAAGTTTTGTTTAAATCTATTTTTCTGTTTTGGTATTCAATTGTTTCGAACTCTTTTGAGGCCAAAGTAATCAGACATTTGGTAAAACAATATCTTTAAATATTGAAAAGTGAAAAGCATATGACTTTAGAACAATACACCTTTTCCTAGCAATTCGTAAACATAACTGATATTTAATTAATTGAGAGTTTAGTAAAAGAAGAAATTGTTAATTTTTCAGGTACTCGTGGAATACTAGTCATTGAGATTTTGCGTCAAATCGAAAAATTAAGTGGGAAACCGATTCACCAATTATTTGATTTGATATGTGGAGTGAGTACGGGCGCAATATTAGGGATGCTTTTGGGAGCACTTCAGACACCAATTAACGAATGCGAAAAATATTACCGTGAATTTAGTTCACATTTATTCAAAAGTGACTTTTTTCGAGGGGCCGGACGACTGATTTGGTCGCACGCATACTATGACACAACTGTTTGGGAAAAAATTCTTAAAGAAATTTACAGCGAAACTGATATGATCGAAACGTCACAAAACAGAGAAGGTCCGCGCGTTTTAGCCATATCTGCAGTCATGAACAAGCCTTCGATTCAGGCATTTCTGTTTCGTAATTATGAGCTTCCACTTTCGACACGATCTTTGAGTCAATACGAAGGTAGTTCTAAATACAAGATATGGCAAGCAGTTCGTGCCTCGGCTGCAGCTCCCGGTTTTTTTGAAGAGTTAACTCTAGATAATTATGTTCATCAAGACGGAGGCATTTTTATTAATAATCCGACAGCTATTGCTATACATGAAGCAAAGATGTTATGGCCTAATGAACAGATACAGTGTGTCTTGTCATTAGGAAGTGGTCGATACACACCACCAAAGAGTATTAAACCAGATGATAGCCCCGCTTTGCCAACCAGTCTGAAAACCAAAATCATTAGACTTATTGATAGCGCAACTGACACTGAAATGGTTCATAGATTAATGCAGGACTTGTTGCCAGTCAGAACTTATTACAGATTGAATCCTAACTTAACAGAAGTTCCAACCATTGATGAGAACAGACCAGAAAAGTTGGAACAAATGAAGCTCGATGCACAAATGTATTTGAGGAAAAATGAATATAAAGTTAATCAGGCAATTAAGCAAATTATGATAAAACGAAAATTATTGCATAAATGTGATGATTGGTTACGTCTTCAATATAGACTTAGAATTTAATTGTTTATCGACTCATTGTTGTTGCGATCTATGACACTCTTATTTGTTCTTTAGACATTTCTCCAGCATATTATCATTTATTCTTATATCAACTGAATGCATAACTACCTTCGCAAGTCAACACTATCATTCTTTTTTCTATTTGATCTAAACTTAGCTTAAACTAAATGTTATGGATTTTATTTTGATGCAAAAATGAACTTTTTCTAGTCACTTGGTTCTTAAATTCATACAGTAAGAAACGAATGCCATTGTTTCAGATAAGACTCAGATCCTTTCTTCGATTTTTTGATGTTTTTATACTAGTTTTTGAATTGAAAATTAAAAATTGTAAAGAATACAAACTTAAGTCAATATTATAAATGTTTAATGACAACAATTGTTTATCAACCATTGGTTCAATTCAATAGTTTGATACATAGCCTTAATTTTATTAATAATTACAACTTGTAAATAAAAGTTAAATAATGTGAATCAAATTTAAATGAAGACAAATATTACTTTAGTCGACCATTTTCTTAACCCTTTTGTTAAATTTTGAAACTTTTGGAATGACTTAATATTGGATTAATTATTCGAAGTAGTTGACTGAATAAATTTGTATAAATAATCAGCCATTGAGGTGCCCTATTTTCGCATCTATAGCCAACAGTATCAATTTAAAATTGACATCTACAGGCATTGCCTCGTGTATTGCCCGCCACTTCATGTACACGTATTTTTACACTTTACTAACGTGTAGATACGCGTTTATTATATTACAATAGTGTGGCCAGGTCTCGTTCATTTATACTTCCCAGGATTGTGTAATTCCGGAAAAACGCTAAGAACTAATTTTCAGCTAACTTACGTATTATGGTATAACACTGGAAATTGCAGGAGGCTTGGCTACTCTGAATTACCAATATTTCAATAATACACATTTTAGATACACCCCACCTTCTAAAATTTTATGTACAATCTGAGCTTCATATGTTGCCCGTATAATTAAAATTTTCAGATTAAGCATTTTTCTCAAATCTGCGGGCTGTAGTCGGGAAAATAGGGCACTAACTTTTTTGTTTCGATAACTGTTTATGAAAAAAAGTCAAGAATTTGGTGAATGAAATTAAAAATACATGACAAGAATTTATCTACAATTGAATTATATCAATAAGCGATCGATTGACTGACACCATTAATCGATTTAGAAGTCATGACTCCGTCCTCGTGAACAGTGATTGTTTCCTGTCCGTTCTCAAAGACTCTAAAATCAAAAAATACAAGTTATAAATATACTAGTTCTCATTCAATTTATGTTAGCTTAGATTTAATGAAAATTTGTAAATTTGCTACAACTTCTAATTCAATAAAAATATAAATTTACTGTTGTTTAATAAATTATTGGCGTTTATAGAAGTGAATATAAATAACTTACTTTCTAGTCTCTACTTTCTTTCCATTTACATATTTGGTGGAAGTTGTCGTTCTTTTGACATTAGGTCTGTTGGCGAGATCATTGAAATTATCAGAAGTACTGAAGGTTGTGAATGATGTAAAGCCATTAGACATGAATGGGTCAGGCATTGGAAAGTCATCAAACCCGCCGAAAGAAAATGGACTAAAGCCAAATGGCCTGTTTTGGCGATTAAGTGAACTGTTTCGTTGGTTACGGTTAGAGGAACTGCGACCAAATATGTCAGCGAAAGGGTCGCCGCCGAAAAAATCTCGGAAAACGTCTTCGGGATCACGAAATGAGAAGAATGCGCCGAAAGGATTTGGTCCAAAACTATTTTCATACATATCGTGGTTACTTCTTGAGCCGCCTTTGAGTAGACCTTCTTTTCCGTACTTATCATATATTCGTCTTTTTTTTTCTAATCGTGTTCGGATATAATTAGTTTTATTTGTTCAGCCAATAAATTGATTAGTATATCTCTCAAAATATAAAAAAATACAAACCATCAGAAAGCACTTCATAAGCTTCAGAGATCTCTTTGAAACGATGTTCTGCTTCATCCTTACGATCGGGGTTTTTATCTGGATGCCATTTGAGGGCCAATTTTCTATATCTAGTTTTGTATGACACGTTTTAAAATTAATTTATAAAGAAAAAGAACTGTTAGAGAATATGATCAATACTTACGCTTTTTTGATATCAATGTTGGTCGCATTTGGCGCAACTTCCAACACCATGTAATAATCAACCATTTTTGGTGATTTGTTGATAAATTGTCAATTAATATTATTTAATATCACAGCCCAGAGTTTTGTAAAATAATTGAAACGAACAAAATCAATTTTATAAATAAGATTTTGAGACAGTTCTCGAAAAATGCGTAATATTAAAGTAGAATTATTAATTTGTGAAAGTATTGAAGTGCACAGACGCAGTCATATATAAATATACGTTTCAATCAATAACAATCGATGTTCGCCACGAGACCGACAATATACTCTGTAAGAGAAACATCAGGTAAAACATTACTGGATTACAATTGAGAAAAAAAATTAGACGACTCAATGAGACACATGCAATACAGTAATATTCGTAGATTTATATCACGTAAAAAGTCGTGAAACACTTTACTTAGTACAACACTTTCATTACATGAGCGATTGAAATGTTGAAATACACGTACAAATTACCTAACCCACACTTCAAGATTCACAGTACAGGTGTTCGTTAACTTATTCGACTTTTGAGCGTATTTTTACGTTAGACTGAGGTGTTAACCTATTATATTTCAATTGACAAACTCTATAGCCTATGAGAAGTGAAAAGCACTCAACTCCGACTCATGAGAGAATGAACTTTGCATCCGTTTAATACATACGATCACCAGTTTGTAAGTCTAGTGAAGGGTTAAGAATGAGCGCATCAGTACTTATATTAGGAATCAAAGTGTAACATCAGATTGTAATCAAGTTTTGTAGCATCAGTGATTAGAATGAAGTAAAAAGAAAAGCATATAAGAATGTATTTTCAATACTTGTTCGCCTCCACTTTTTGTATGAATCATAGCAAATATCTAAGAGAATCCATCGAAAGGTCACACTTTTAGCAATCAAATAAAAAGAAAATACGAATAATTATTGCGCTAAATATCTGGGATTCTGGGCTATTTCCGTTAATAACAAACTATTTTAATCGATTAAAATTTAAGGTTAACTCAATCTATTGGCCGTACATATGGTTAATGTGGCACTGGGAACGTTAGACTTAAACATTTACGATAAGTTTGATAAACGTTAACAAATAAATGAAAAGTATTGAAACAAGGCTTGTGCAATAAATTATAATATAATGTAAATATTGCAACTAAACTTGTCACACCAATTTCATAACTTAGATACTACCAAAACTAAATGAATGGCCACCTCCAAACAGCTATGGATTATTCTTTCAAATATTTATGCGTTAAACAACTATTTTTGTGGATTTGCTCAAAATTGATCAACAAATGAACCACTTATAAGATGTATAATTGAAACAAGCAATTCTAAGATAACGACTGTGAACTGGCAAAAAGAAATAATCAGTAATTAAGATAAGGATTAGACTGATTGCAAAAGTGAATATAAAGTTGAGTCACATAAAACGATAGAATGAATAATATTATTGAAAGTTAGATAAATGAGTCGGCAATAAAAGATCACTTTTTCTACTATGTGACTGTTTTGTTTATCTATCAAGTTTGTGACAACGTTGTAGATTAGGGCATTGCATTCCTAAGTAGAATAATTTATGTGCTAAGCCACTATTAAATGCAACAATAGTCACAATCGTCTCGTTTATAATATCTGCCTAAAATTTTTTTTATCCAAATGAGAACACACATCGACTTCGAACCCAACAAGTACTGTCAAAGCTTTTAATTGTTTTGGAAGTTATCGCGACAAATGATTGCATTGATAATTGCGCTATTCAAATAAAACTTGAGAACATAAACTACGAAAAAGATATTTAAAATGTGGTTCCAACTAGTAATGGCATTATTAACAGAAAACTGCTATCGACTGTCGCAAACTATTGGACACCAAATTACTGGAAAAACGATTGCAATCAATAAGTAAACAAACGGTTTATAGTTTGCCTTCAATTTGTCCGCGTTCTTAGTTCGAACAATTGAACAAATTTGGAGAACTCAAAAATGGCGATAATTTGCGACAAAAGGTTACGAAATTTCATTTAAATAATAAGATTTATTATTTAAGGAAACATTTAGCCTTGAGTTAACATATTAATAACATATTCTAACCATTTAGTGAAATGTCTGGCAACATTGTGACAAAAATACCGTTTATTTTACTAAGAGTTAATTGCAAATCACTTCAATTACTTGCCAACTAAAGCAGAACAAGTTAAAACTAATCATATTTTAATAAGAGGTTAATATTCAAAACGCATTTAAGAACTAAGAGAGAACTCAAGTCCAGAATAGACGGCAAGTAAAAATGTTTAAAAACATGTGTTAACCAATGCATTCAAAGTGTTTAGTATTTATTTGCATTTGCAATCAGTACAGGCACTAAAACGTTAACAAAACATCAATACTTACCAATAAACGACTTAAACTGTAGCTAAGATGAAACGTTTAAACTCAATAATAAGGCATTACTTACAATAACTTAATTAAAGTAAGCTATAATGAAAAGGAGCTGTGAATGTGTAGCGATTATTGGTCGTCAGCCATAACAACAATGCACTAAAAAGCAAATAATAATAAGATAGAAGCGGACCTTAACTGCAAGTGAACTGCACTTCACTATCTTTTGCTGTGTCTATGATTTGTTGGGAAAATCTATCCGCAGTCGCAGTGAGTTCTCTGGATTTTTGTTGGAGCGCTTCAATAACACACTATAATATGTAATACTCTTTCTATTTGAATGCTCTCAATGCTATCCCTCCTTCCCCTCCGACTTGTTCCTCAACTTTAAAAAAACGCTTTAGCAGATGTTTCAGCTTTTATTTACTTCTTCTCTATCCATAGGGATTTAATACAATAACAGTGTTAGTCTTTGAGAAGACTTCAAACTAAAAGTTCAAAAGCAGGTAAAAATTCAAAGTCAGGTTATACTGAATTACTAAACGTCATGTGGAGCCTATAGAAACAAATTGAACTGCTATTATACGGCAATTTTCACTAGAATTGAATAATGTGTACAAGTTTAATCTGTTTATTAAGTGATTTGCAAAGTAGTAACTTTTGCGAAAGTAAACGTTTGTCTATTGTTTGTTATTTTAAATTAACTGTTTAGAGCCTTCAACGAGAAACAAGTAGAGCGAGAATCAATAGATCCTAACTTTGTGTAAAAGCGTGTTAAGGCTATAATTATAGATTATGGATTAAGTTTTCTGTCATAATTTTTCTTTTAATTTTGTTGAAAATATTAATTTTAAAACTAAAGTTTGTTATCTTTAAGATGTTGCAATTACGAAAACTAATTTGCAAAATCATTAATCAGCCAAACCAGAAAAACATTTCTAATACACAACGAAAACTCATATAGTTCTCAGTGATTTCTTAGTAAATTTGAAGTAAAACCACAACCATTTGTCGTTTAAATTGACGAAATTAACTGGAAAAGCCTAGTTTAAAGCTTTAAATTGTGAGCTAATTATTTACTAGTAGAGAACAAAAATAGATTAAATGGCACAAAAATAACTGAAAGCTTATGTATGATATGATTTTAGTGAACGGATTAATATGAGCAGCAATTTGTTTTGGTTTGTTTGACATATTTGCTATTAATTGTAATATGAACTATAATAATATATCTCTTATCCTGTTATGCTTTGTGATGACCTGAATTTTCTAGTTATAATTTGAATTTGACACATAATTGTGTTTGTAAATTACTACCGACTTTTGCAATTATTTACTTAAAAAAGGACTCATTCGAATTAATAATGGAATAGATTAAAAGCTGAGTAATTTCCTCAAATTCTGATTGAAAGATGAGAGACAAATGTAAAAACCATAACACAAGTTCTGATTAGACAAAACAGAAACTGCATTTCTGTGCCAAAAACAGCTTCTTTTTTGCAACTTAATAAAGTTTCGGTCATTTCGAAAAATCTAACCCAAATACTTTTTTCATGACTATTATTTAATTGTTGAAAAAATGAATAATGAATCATATAATGATCCATCTATTGTAATACATATCCTCTGTCTCCGAACTTAAAAATCAAAGTGAATGAACCCAAGATTAAATTCATATAATCATATCATTAGATGAGACCATCCAATAGAAAAAGACAAAAACAAATTAGTACTATTATTTCATTTTCAAAATCAACTCAATTCAATTGAGTCAATCTTTTGAAGCCTTGATTCAAAGGCCTGGTCATTGTCGTCCACTAGTGTTGAATACGACTGAAAATTATTCTAATTGTTCACAACTTATATTCAAATCATTCATAGCTTTTTAGCTCAAACAGTCCCGTATTTCGGTCAACACTATATTATAAAACACATTTAAATTGATGAGATTGAAAATTGATTCATATGAGTTTGAATCGTTCATTAAGACCAAAACATCTAAAAATATTGAATTTTATTATCGAGAATGAATAAGCATTAAAATTGGTTATAAAGCTGAATTGAGCATTTGTTTATTTACTGAATCATTAACTTGTTTCCGCGTAAGATTATTAATTTTAACTTGACAAGTAAAAATTACATAAAACATAAAGCATTATTGTTCAATGATTTGCAACAATTTCGATTATATTTATTAAATTTTGATCCAATTTACACAAGTTTGAAAATATACAAAAACAATGAAAATGCTAGAATAAGAATTTCCTGAACGATTAGGATAATATATTGAAAGTTATTTTTACTGTTTATCAAACAGGTATAATATATGGTTGGTAACGGATAAGCAGAATAAATGATAATTTATTCTACGTTCACTTTTCAGAAAGAAGTGGTGGGTGAACAGCAAGGATAGTAACTTTCATACTGCTAAACGAACTGGTGTAAAACCGGAATCTCTTCTTATAACTGAACAATTCTAGCCTATCATTACTCATTTTATCAACTATTTTTACATTGGAAGGCTGATGCGCTCAATAGCATAACTTTTTTTTCTATCAGAAAAGAGCAATTTAGATACCGTACCCTTTGCTTACAGTCTAGATCGGTTGAATATATAAAGAAATAATCTAATCAATTAACACGTATTCGAGCAAATAAACAATTCGTTTAACTAAATGATTGAGTCTGGCTGATACTTCGTTTAATTTTTGGTTCGAAGTAACAGAAAACGTTTGAGAAGCTTATCGTAAACTTATACATGTATTAATGCTTCTATTAATGAAGAGGGCATTGACCTGAAAAGAGTTTATAGAGAAAAAGATACCTGTATTGCAATTACATGCCGTATGAATTGTCGACTGCACCCATCACTTCAAAGAATCAGAGTTAACTTGAATCAACCTATAGGTATTCGAACCTTACAAACCACTTTCAATCGAGATGTCAATCATTTTCATTACATTTTTTAAACACTAGTTTAATGAACTTCACGTAATGTGGTCTAAGAGAGAGCTAACAAACTCGAATGTGATTCGCTTTAATTGTATTTTATGCGTTCAAAAACTAAATGTTTAAAGACTTGAGGCACTTCAAAGATTAGCGATTCATAAGAGGATTAAATGATATATAAAGATTACGAGATTTTTGTGATGGTCACAACTAGCTTTAAATGTTTCAGTCGTGTCAACAAAATGCGTGCTAAACAAAATTGAAAACAATTCAATGCTTTTACGCAAATGTTTGTATCTTTTATGAAAATGCGAGATGTCAAATTGAACGTTTATTAAAACAATACGTTTTCGTAGACATCAAATTAGAAACACAACTCTACAGCAAACCCAAGTGTCTTATAAGTGAATCTATTTATCTCATTCAAATAGACTTTGCCTAACTTTTATGAGACTATTCAAGCTAGCATTTCAGTTCAATTTCACATTTAATTAACTCTTGATTAAATTTATCAAAGCATTAAATTCTAGTTGAAAAACACTTAACCATCTATTGAGTTGATTGCAGATATTTTTGTAATTTATTTATTGTTACCTAACTTTCATGATCTATCAATAATAGGAATCGACATTGAATTCACTTGAACAGATACAAGCAAGAATGACAATTTTTTCAAAAAACCACTTGGTTACATTTTGGGAATCTAATACAAAAAATTTCAAATTTGATCCAATTTTTATTTTCCAAATATACAATTCTAATAGAATTTCTATAAGTACTCACTACACACATCCATAAAACAGGGTTTCAGAAAAATTTCATATGAATTTGATTCATAATCCTATTAGAGATAAGATCCATGAGGGCCTCACAATTTAGAAAATAAATTATGATTTAAATCTAAATCTTTATAAATAGACGAAATTGAATTTGATAGAGTAAGCAAATAGATAAGGTTTGTTTCAAGTTCAAAGTTATTTTTGAAATGCTTCTTTAAACTTTATGATATCAACAAATCATAAGTATGTCTCAGTAGTTCATTAAACATTTTCAGTCAAGTGTTTCAAATGTAAAGTTTATTTCGAAGTTCAGTATTTTTATAAAGTAAATGAAAAACTATGCCTAAAATGAGTATCAATGATAAGAAAAAGCAAATAATAGACATTAAAAAGAAAAAGAATAGTCAAAATAACATAAACTGGAGACTAAAAAAAAAGATGAAATGACAACGAATAAAAAATAGGTGTAACATGTTTTTGGATGTACTCTTCAGTACAGTATTTATGTTGTCAGTGAACAAAGTGGAATGGGTTTTCATGTCAATTCAATGTTAAGTCAATGTCATATCAGATAAATATAGGGTTTAGCGAATAAGCTTTCAATTCAAATAACAATTCCTTTAGGGCTAGTTAGAGAAGAGTTAAATTCCACTGTCATTCTGACTGATCTGACTTTTAGCTGTTCAGTTCATAAACCCTTTATTAATTTGATGGAAAATCAAGCATTAAATAATTGCCATCTTGCTTGATAGAAAGTCAAAAGCATTTAGTAAATGTTTGTTGTTTAAAATACGATCAATCATTCTAATGAATGAGATTTTTAGGGTGCCGAATATATTCTTCTATATTCTTCTATATTCTTCTACATTGTTGTTCTATTCTTGCGAGAAACGAATCGCATGCGATTAGGTGATTCATACTTCATTAAAATTATACCGTATAAGGTTTATGAACTCAACCAGAAAATTCAATAATTACCATCTGGTCAACAGATTTATGCTTGTATTTTCATTCATAACTTATGGTTTGATTAACAGACTGTAGTAATAGCAATCTGCGGCCATAAAATTCTTAGCAATTTGACTCCTTCTCAAACCTTCGAGCCATTGTTTATTCTTTGGCGCCAGAATTGATCGAAAAGCAGGGATTCAGAACTATTCTTAGTAAGAATAAATTAAAATTTGGGAATAGATTCTTATATAAATAGAATTCAAATATGCTAGTTCGTCAAACATTATGAGTAGCTCATGATTGAGTATTTTTAGATCGTCTAAAACCTGTTTTATAAATTGAAATTTTTTCACATCGCTTCAATCAAACTTTAACAATACTGTTAAAGAATAAAAAACATCATTTCATACTTTTCTAATCGAGGCTCTTAATCACGACTAAAAAACATCGAAATTTCGTACTCGAAACCTAAATAAATCCAAGTAGAGGTTACATGCTAGGACTCAATATCTATCATGTGAACATTGCTAATTCGAATAATTGATAGCACTTCGATCGGTGCAATCAAATCTGTAGACATCAATAGTATGATATACAGCAATCTGCAAATCCATCAACCCTACACCAAAACATATCTGTAGATAATGTAAAGAGTTTTGCGTCTGATCGTAAGACTAAAACTTCAACATTAATAAGATTGTATTATGAAGATATGAGAAGTGATTGCTCTAATAGTTTAAACTCTGCTGCTGTTCAGTGAACAAAAGGAATGAACACATGAATGAGTACCTAGTCAAAAAGGTGTGCGGCGATTGTGTGGAAGATTTTCGAGCGGAATTGAGTGAAACAGGAGTGAGGATGTTTTCGGATGAGAAGGCTAGTGATCTCTAAAATTGCGCCTACACTCAAATTTTGTGTTATGGTGTGGCTCAGTACAAGTAACTCAAAAGTGAAAGCTTTTTAAACTTGATGTCGTGATCTCTCTGAAACAAGTTATTAACCCCTTCCTTACAAAATATTTACACGATGTTTCACTCATCTTTTCAGAGCAGTCAATTGCATTCATCAAAATAACTTAAGAATTGAAAAACAATTTAATTGTAAACAAAACTAATACAATAGTGTCGATTCTATCTTTTAGTAATGTGAACACGAATATTTCGAAAATATTAGAATGATTGCCTCCAAAAACTCAATTCTTAGCGCATTTGCACCAAATGTCATAAGATTGACAACAAATTGTATAGAAACAACTTTTCTAGACTATTCTCTAAAACGTAAGGCGCCATCGAACTTAAATAATACAATCATTACGATAAAAGAGACTATTCATAATCTGTCATTCAGTTTCGATGTTTGCATTAGTTAGATCAATACTTAACTCGTTCTCTTAGCTCTTCAGGTGAAAAACAGAGGTCAAAAATTGAGTTCAATATTAATATTAGCCGTATTTGCATAGAGAATTCATCTTTCAATCTACACACCAAACAATGTCTTTGATAACGATACAAACTTGATCTTTGACTGAAGCAACTTAATCATTGTTGCTAAAATTAAATAAAAGAAAATACATCTACAATAATCATGTATTCAATCATTTATTCAATTCGTTTAACCATTCAATTATTTATTCAATCAAATGCTTAATTGTTTTGAAACTGCAAAACTACTGCGAACTTACATTATTGAATAAACATTTAGAAAAATACAATTATTTACAATATTATTCAATAGTTGCAATGTGTGTCATCAATTTATTAAGTTTAACAAATATAGAAACTCATACGAAAGTTAAGATAATATCGGGACAGGATTTTTCAGACAACTATGTTCTCACAAAGAATTTAGATACTAACAGATTCAAATTTGAAGTTGCAAAGTTACAAACCTTTGAAGAGGAGTTCAATTTATTTAGATATCAAACATGAACATCAAATTGTAATCAATTTTAAGCTATTAGCGAATATCTAAATGTTTGATATGCTAAAAATCTGAAAAGTTGGAAATTTGTGCAATGAATTTAAATAGGAAAAATATAGTTCACTGGGTATTTCATACGGTTTCATTTGCACAAATACTGCCATTATTCCGATGATACACTTTGATAAAATATTGCTCAATAGAATGTCAATTTTCGACCATTTTCTTCAAAATATTGACATATTACACAACTTATTTAAATTGTAATTCTTTGTCAAGAGTATATGCGTAAATTGATTCTTCATGAAGAATATTTGAAATATCTGAAATTTTTACAGATCTGTTTAGCAAGGTCTGCAAAGTTTTTGTAGTTTAAAAACGATTAAGCATTTAGTTGAATACGTAATTATTCCAAAATTCTTTATATTATTTCGGCAATAATGATCAAGTTGCTCCAGTCAAAGATCAAGTTTGTATTACTAACAAATAAGACATTGTTTGTATAGATTGAAAGGTGAATTCTCTATGCAAATACAGCTAATATTAATGTCGAACTCAATTTTTTACTCTTGTTCTTCACTTCAAGTGCTAAGAGGACAAGTTAAGTATTCGATTAACTAATACAAACATAGAAGCTGAATGTCAAATTTTGAATAATCTTTTTGATCGTAATCACTGGGTTGTTTATTAAATTTGATTTTACCTCATGTTTTAGAGGATAGTTTATAAAAGTTGTTTCCATACAATTTGTTGCCAATCTTATGACATTTTCGGTGCAAATACACTAAGAATTTGGAAGGAATGATCCTAATATTTTCAAAATATTTGCGTTCACATTAATAAAAGATAGAATCAAACAAACTTTGATCAATTCGAATCGGATCGACACTATTTTATTAGTTTTATTTAGAATTACAATCAAATTATATTTCAGGTTTTAGCTTATCGGTATAAGTTTCAATATATAATTTCGATTGAAACGATTAATAATTTATTCAAAACAGTATTAAAGAGTGCATCGTACAAAAAATGTTTTATAAACAAAGGAAAAACATCATTAGGAAGAATACTTGTAGATGATTAAAAAAACGATTTAGCGGGTCAAGAGCCAGCTTGAGATTTACAGATTTCGAACTATACTCCACTCAAATACAAACTAATGAATGAAAAAGTAATAACTTCAGTCAAATCTAATAAAATCTTACAAGTTTTCTGTATGAAAACTAATTCTATTGTTTTTATAGGACGAACTTATTATTCTAGAGCTATTCAATGCGTTATTTGGTTCATTTAATGTCTAACTTGTCAGACCGAAACAAACTTCAACATTAAAACATGAAATGTTCATAACAGAAGTGAGTCTTGTCTCGTAATTATTTGTGTCATCAATTTAACCGCAATTATTTGAATGAAAAAATGCGGAATCCAAGAGTTAGAGATGAGTATTATTTAATATGATAGTATAATTTATTAAGCATACTCAATTGTAGAGTCGGGTCATTGACTGCTTCATTACACAAACTGTCCTAATCTTCAAACAGGATTCTGTACGACCAAAAGTGTAACTAATAATTATTGTGTTCCTCATTTACCTGATTAATAGTCACTCGTCAATACTTTTGACGCAAACAGATTTCATTTTATGGTTTATAAGCAGTAAAATATTAAATTAATTTATTTTTAGAACCCATAATAAATGCTCATTTGTTCGAATAAGATTTCAGTTACTCAGTTAATTCGCAGGCAATAACTATTGTATTACACAATTTATGTGAGTGTATCATAAAACCAAATTAGATGCCAACAAAAATTATTTTCCTTAACTAAAAATCATTTCAGTGAACAATGGATAAGAAGCAAAGAAAAAATTAATAATTTGTTTAGATGATAATTGAAATTTCTTTCAAATACATACAGGTATATAATGATTAAGAAATGGGTCAGCAATAAGTATAAGACTTAAATAGCTATTACTATATAAGTTTAATTAATACTGCGAGTCGAGCCTTGACATTAAGGAAAGTTAGCAGAAACTAATTTTTCTCCAAGTTTTTAAATAGCACGCTTTATCGGATCACTTATCCAAAATTTTCAGTTTCACCATAATAACAAACTCTATTTAATTGTATTTCAAGCTTAAGATATTTTGCTAGAATAGAATAATGAAACCACTTCCTTCAGACTTCATAAAAGTTTTGGTCAACAAATCTGTGATAGAACTTTAGTAAAGTTGACATGTCCCTGAGCACAGTGCGATCCTTCTTATTTACCTCCGGATTCATCAAAAAGCTAGCCGCTAATCAATACGGCTGTGCGAAAATCATCCAAATCCCTACTTTTAAATACATTATCAAATTTTTTGTTAATTCAACAAATCATAATTTAAATTAAATAGTTATACGATTTGATTCAATGATTATTTTTTAATATTAATATTTAAAAAGTTCAATATTGGTTATGAACTAATTTGAGATGGATAAAGCAAAATTTGGGTTTTTAGGAGTCAGTTTTATCAGTAGAGACATATTTCGCTTTTGAAACGTTTGAACATTTAGTTGAGGGGTTTATGGGAAAAACACTTTTTTGCCACTTGTCAATTTGCATAGTGGTCGACTTTTGAATGAGTGGTCCCACTCTTTTAACTTAACCAAACAAAGGGGTAGAGTAATCACCGAGTGATTAACCCTAAAGGTCTGTAACACTATTACTGTTTTGACCATTTTTCAGTGGTTAACCAATGCTTGTCTAAACATTTAAAAACAACTCTATGTTAGACGTTTGGAACGATCGAATCAATTAAAACGCATCCAAACAATTTGGTTAATAATTTCTAAAGTATAAAAACCTTAGATGTTTTGAACCTTGTCAAGTATTGATCAATGTTTACAATTGTAGCTCAATCATTCGAATCGGAATGGACTGCATAACTAGAGCTCATCAAATAGATTCTGACAAATCACAAAAGTGTATCAATTATTATTTTTGCACGATTCAGGTTATCAGAAAAGATAGTTTGTATTTCATTTGATTATTAGATACTTAGAAACAAAGCGTATAATCAAATGAAACTAAATGAAAAAGTGAACGGTTTTGATAACAGAATAATGTTTGATTTAGATTATCGCACAACAAGTTAAGTGTTGTATACCTTCCGAGTAATTTATTTAACATTAACAGCAACTAAAATTATCGTTTTGCTCTTTCTAGAATTATATTTAGCTTAAGAGAGCATTTTTATTAAAATTCAGTCATGTTCTGAGTTGGGAAGTGTCAAAATAAACGACGCTTTAACTACTTTCTACTTGACTTCTGCACAAGTTCTACAGTAGTTCGTACTTATCTCAACTGCAAAATTGCTCATTTTCTCATATATTTTTAGAAATCAGTCTCAATAACAAAAATTTGATCCATTTTGAAGAGACATAAATGACAATTAAATTAAATTAATTGTAAAAGAATCTGAAAGGTATTAGAGTGTAACTAATTTAAAAATACTGAACCAAACAGTCTGCCTACTCGTTGATAGGCTTCCTAATAAGGGTGTGATTACTTTATATATATATATACACATATATATAATGTATGCGAATTTAAGTTATATGATGCAAACGTCACTCCAATAACTCTTTTTGGTTTAAAACATTATCTCAATCACACCCTTCTGGCAATGGCCGTGTTTAATACTCAATAAGTTTTATTATTGTTATTCGTATAACTATTTGAAAATCATCTCGTCTATTGTTCATTTTTGACAATAAGATTATAATTAATGTTTTCTTTGAATTTTTTTTCTTAACAAAATTATTATAAAGTTTGCGCTATTGTACTAACAGTAGTCAAGTTCGGGTTCAATAAGTCATAATAGGTCTAATAAGAATTTGAACTTACATTTGAAGTCTTCTAACTTTATTTTATACAACAACTGAAAATGTTTGCCCAAACCAAAACCAAATTGAAAATCAAAGTCTATTAAACATAACTGTTAGTTCATTTCCCAAAATATTGAGTACGATTCCATTCAAAACATTGAATTTAACAGAAAATAAATTCGTTTCATTCAACTTTATCGACTCAACCAATCAATAAATTAGATTTTATTCAAGAACTAATTGAGGATTTGCAATAAGTTTGATAAAAAATTAGTTAGAATTTGGTTGACGACAATCGACGCAAAAGAGAGTAACGCAACGCGGATTTACGTAATGCATTCACAGTTACTATTCGTTGAACGTAAGTGCACTTATCACTATCTCGTGAACTAGAAATACAAAATCAAAATCCAGTTAATGCTAAGACCTCTTTACTAGTCGTACCCCATTATTATTCACTTATAGACTTAGACTATTAATGAATAAAAGAAGAGTTTGACCTCTATTTTGAAGTCTAGTTAATCTTCGAATGAGAAATAGGAACCTTATTTTAAACTTGAACTCAACCTATTCATCTGTTTGAATCAAACAACAAATCTTCTTATAATAAAATCATAAATCGATTGACACCTCTTATGATATACTGCATAATAATAAATATTAGATATCAGCTAAACTTTATTCGACCAAAAGATTTTTTTGTTACAATTTTTGTTTTGTTTAGGTTGATAAATGTTAATAAGGAGGAAATATGAAGGATAAAAACTTAACTATATTTAGATAAAATGAGTAGTGAACCAGAAAAGACTTATCTTCATATTTTAAATATCCATATTATGATCTAAAGAACTCATGTCTGCAGCACTTTTCTGCCTCGATTCATACCATGATTTAGCGATAGTACGCTTCATCTCGTCGTCGCCCTCGTCATACATCTGCTTCTACTCATACAAATCAAAGACATTACGTTAAGACACTATTTTCTAACTTAAATAATATACTGAAACAACTTAAATCAAGATTGTTAGCAATACTTACCATCAGTTTCATGAGTCCAGCCGATGGGTCTGAGCTCAAATCATCTTTGTCTTCTTCCAATGCTTTCTTATACGAATTTTCAACTTCATTAATAGAAGTCCAGTGTTTTGATGACTCTTTCTTCAAGTTAATAATCAGTTTTCCAGATTTGGTCAGTTTGTAATGACTCTTCTCTTTATTGATATCTGCATGGAGTTTACTTATACTGAATTTATATTTTCCAAAAATAATACTAAAGCTTCTTTTATTCAAAAATTTCAACTCAATCATAGATTCGTTGAGTGAATAGTTTTTGTCAATTTCAATATAAATTTTGACGAAATCATCGTTTTGATCCCACATATAATTCGTGACAGTGACTGAACCCAACAGTTGTTGTCCTGCTTGTTGAGATGTCTTTTGATCACTGTTTGTTTGTTCTTTCGCTTCGTTCAATTGTTTGAGTAAATTATTTTTCCTTTGGGAAAGTCTTTCAATTTCTGTTGAAAACAATTTCTTCACATTATCTCGTTTTGCAGTCGTTACGAGTGAACACAATTCAGACAAATCCAACTCTATCTGAAATTGGGAAAAATGAAACAATTAATACTTTTCGATGAGGTTCTTTAAAGTTAATTTTTAATTACATTTTCGATCTCTTTATTGATTGACATGTTATTGTTAGATGTATTTTGACTCAAACTTTTGAATGATTCGCTTAAGTACTGATCTAATGAAAAGTTGCAATCTAACCAAATTTATTCAATCTTATATTTGCTGGTAGAAATTTCCAGAAATTTCTTCAACAAATTATGTCAAATAAAAGTTTAGGTGAGTTGATACTTAAATCAAACAACTTGAGTATCTCCTAAAATTCAATCCAATTGGGATCTCAACTTTCGATTAAATAATTTATTCAATTTTCGAACGACAGTTTAGAAATTATTAATTGTAATGAAACAATGTGTAAACATTAATTCATATGTAACTCATGGCAACCATTCAAACATCGTAATAAAACGTGGTTTGGATTTCATGTGAATATTGAGTATTGAGTACTTATAAGAGCGCATCCAAACAGTGAGTACACGAACTAAAAGCAATTTTAGATTATTTTCAATGCATTCAATAGTAAAATGATAACAAAGTCTATGCGCTTCTAGTCCAGATGGCAATACTTTTTTGTTCACAACTTTTCACGCATTGATTGCATTTTTCTCCGAAACATGTTTTCAATTTAAAAGTTCAAATCAATTATCAGTAGAATTAGAGGTGAATTAAAGTTAAAAATGGAATGTTTTGGAGATATTTCGAAATATAATAACCAAATGGACAACTCACTCAGTACAACAATATCTCGTTTTGATAGAATTGACTCAGATTCAATAATAATAAGCGAAAGCATTAACTTATGCGCAAAATATGAGACAACCAGTGGCCTCAACCCAATCGAGAGCTGGTCTTTCCCTCAATTGAGTCAACTGGCATTTCCTGCTATTGTCGACAAGACTTCTAGTGATGAAAATGATTATTTAATTGCTTTGCAAGAAACTAATTTATTAACTAAATGGTCGTTTGGGATTAATAAGGGAAGAGTTGAGAAGAATTTGTTCAAAACTAAAATAATTGGTTTAATTAGCTTCAACGATTCTGACCGTATCGAACCTATTATTGTCTTTGAGAATGGATTTTGTCAATCACTCACAAATGCCATCAAAACTAAACGAGAAGACAATAAGCAGAGAGTTATCCGAACGAATGAAGTCATTCAATTCTGTGACGCTTTCGTTAACAATGAATTTGCTGATAATTTAGACGTATATTTAATTACTAAAAAAGCTTCGAACGAACTCAAAACTGATTCTAGTATTGAATCAGTTTATAAATTGATAATCAACAGAGAAACTGATAATATCTTGAAAATTGAAAGTCAATCTGTTGTCAACAGTTTGAAGCATTGGTCACTTTGTCGTCATTTCTCATCACTTCTTGCTATAAGTGAATCAAACAACGAATTAATTGTTTATTCACTTAACGGCAAAACTGAAACAAAATTACACAAATTACAACCAACTTCAATCAAATCAGTTATCAGTTTTGGGACAACAAGTAATGGAAGTATTTGTTTGATCGGCGAAACAAATGAAGGCAATTATTTGTTAGAATTGTGGGAAACAAAATATGGCACAAAATTAGGGCAAATATGTTTGCCATACGAGCCAATTGTGAACGACTGCAAAGTGATTGATCAGATCGTTTATATCACCTGCTTTAAAGGAATTATTTCGATCCCTATTAGGATTCAAAGCGTTAGTTTGTCCCAAATCGTTGGAAAAATTAAAACAAATCTAGACTCAAATCTTAACCAATTGAAAGAAGTTTGTGTTGACTTTGAATCAGCTGATGAGCAGTCATTTGATGATATTTATGAACGTTTCTCAAAAGTTCTTATGCAAATAAACGGTAACATTTCTGAAGACACATTATTAAGTTTATTAAATGTGTGTTCGTTAAAGTTAATTAACTCAGACAGTGAAGCATTGAGAAATATGTTCAATAAATTAGTTTCTCTGCCATTCAATGATGTCTTCATGATATCGAAATTAAAAGCATCGAAAATAAAGTTCGATCAAATTTTATTGAGTTTACAATTATTATCAGAACTGTTGCCTTCAAACAATTGTGCGATAATTGATTGGATGTCTATTTTAATCGACACTTATATGAATAACTTTATAATGAATCCAAACGAAAACACAATTAAACTTATCAAACATTTAAATGACAAAATTGAACATTTCAGCCAATTTTATGAACAATTGGGAGAAATTAAGAATTTATTTTACATAATTATAGCCAATAATAATAAAAACATGGTCAATAGCTCTTATTTGCCTAAACCTAAGAGAGGCCAATACTGTATTGAACTTTTAAGAATTTGAAGTTAAATCAAATCCTTGTTTGAATTTTCAAATGTAAAGTTTTGATGCCAAGTTTGTATCTGATTTTCAAATAAAGATATCGTCAACTTATTTATTGTTTATTAATTTATGAATAGATTCAGTTATAGAGCAATCGAACTGACCGATATATAAGAATTTTATTGTTGATTCTGTTGGAGAAGATTTTTGCACTTTTAGCTATGATTAATTCTTTAAAATCTGAACTCAATATTAATTTGTTATGGCATAAATCTCACTCGTTGGATAATTAGTGGCTAGATTGTACAAATGTTTAATGGACTGACTACAAGTCGGTACAGTTTTATATGAGAAAAGCATCCAAAAAGAATTATGCCCATAGGCACTATCCAGACCTTCCTCTATTTTATCTAGTGCTCGACCAGAACTTATAAAAGTATCTCTGTGCTATGTCCAACTATCTATTAAAGAAAATTTTAAAAACAAGTCTTTACATCGAATGCTAATAAAGTTGACTTGATGGTTAGCAGCCAGCAATTATGTAGAACCATATAAAGGTTATGGTATTCAAGACATTCTCGTGAAAAAAACCTTGATCTGCTGTCACTTTAGATGGTTTGCGAGCCTCAACAGTTACCGCAGAGATATTTTTAAACTTAAATCTAAGAATCAAACAGATGATGTTTCGAATAGTCGTCTACATATTCCTGATAATTTATTCTAAAAAGAATATTCTGTATTTATTGCTTATAATTGCATGAAATGATATTCATAATAGCTTTGATAGTATATCAATTCTTTAACTTTCAAGAATATTTCAAATTGTGGAGATAACTCGGAATATGATTTTCTAGGTGATAAGTTTCAAATAGAATGACTACAGAGGCGAATGTTTTCATTTATTTTGATATCAAGTATCGAACAATAAAGAATAGAAAGTTAAACAAACTAAATTTGAAGTATATTTAATGTAAAAGAACAATCATTTAAGCATTAATAGTAAGTACGCAAAAGAATATTGTGACTCGTGAGCAATGCCTGTTTTTACGCATCACTTATTGCATGAAATCCTGGTCAACATTCAATCATTCTTCAAGTACTATTTAATTGATCCATTGCTTTGATTTTAGAATACATAGTACAAGATTGAGCGTAGAATATGATTTTGGAAACTTCACACTACGTTTAAATAATTAAAAATGTACTTCAACTTCAAGTTTAAACAAGTCTAACTATGCAATGCAACTATTATTTGATTTAAATGTGAGTGTGATTTGCCAACAATATAATGCATCGCTACTTCACACCAGTGGTCAAAAGTTAAGCATTATCTCAATCAAATTTGAGTGCTAGAGAACTGAGGCGACACAAGTTTGACTGCGCGTTCAAAACACTAATTCAAATCGAGTATTTAATTAACGTTCGAGAGTACTTTTAGAATGTGTTCAATCCATATTAAATTAGATTCATTAGTTATTACTTAATTGAATGCATTGAAACGCGTCATTTTATTTAATAGTCACATTATTTAATGTTTTTTATTAAGACTTGAACAAATGCCAAAATATTGTGCTTTTCATTTCTGTCAATTAACAATTCACAACAACTACAATAAAAGTTACGATCAAATTCAATATTTAGTTAGCAATAAATTTGGTATCGATTTGAAAAATTCTAAGAAATTAGATGTAAATGAAAATTTGATTAACCACTCAACACTTGAAGAATATGTTAATAAAAGTAAAACTTCAGTCAATTATAAAACAAGTGAACACTTTCAACAAATAGACTATTGTTTTGATAAACAATTTGAGTTGGCGTCAAAGTCTAAGTTCGAGGGAAACTCTCAAAACACAAAACCTTTTATGGAATCAAAAATTTGTCATCAGTTTATTGATAACAAGCCACAATAAACAAACTTTTGTTCCAGAGCTACAAGTAGTAGACCAACAAAAAGAAAAATATCAAAATTGATGCCAAAAATGAATGATTCGTTTGACTGAACCAGTAAAAAGAGTTGTTTTAATTTTAGTCAAAACTTATCAAACGACACAAAATCCATGTCAAAAGTAAACCAATCATTGGATGAGTGTTTCATACAATTGAATGCCTGGAGAAAGTGTTTTTCATAAACAAATTGACGACAGTTACAGAATTGGTATTCGGTCTCAAGCTCACCAAAATATAAATATATTTAAAAAGATAAGAATAATTTGAATAAGTGGCAAAAGAGCTCTCAGTTTGTCAAAAAAGTGAATCACAAAAAACTTGCAACAATTTATTGACTGAAAAGAGCTCATAATTCCTCAGTTCTTTGTCACAAACAAGGTCTCAAAATATAGAAACAAGACGAAAGATAATGACTATTCAATAAATAGTAATACTTTGACTCCTAAAAATGTTAAAAATGAATTTAATTTTTTCAACTTATACTCCGCAACAGTTCGCAAACAATTAATGCGCAAAACTCATTCCAATTCTTATCAAAAGATATATTATTACTAAATATAAATGTATTTAAAATATACGATTGCTTTTGGAAATTATAAGATTTTTGTTAATAGTTAATTATAAAACTTATTAAATATTATTTAACTATTAAAATGAACAAAATTTTGATAAATTCTTGATTACTGATAAGTGTTTGCGAACCAATTATTTTGTTGAGACATTTGATGCGGAAATTGTTGATAATTGTTTACATAGTAGTGATTGTACGGAGAATTCGGTGTATTCGGAGGAACGCGAATATTTATGGGACTATTTCTGGTATATCTTTGGCCATAATTTCTATTATTTGATTCATTATTGGCATTATGACGACGCCTTCCTTTTGCCCTTTCTTTCTGTTTCTGTAATCTCTCGGTTTCGTCGTCTGAAAAGTCTATGACATCTTCTGGCGGCTCGTTGTTGTGCTTCCACGAGGCGTCCGACCCTTTAATTCGCCGCAATTGTTCAGCAAAAACATATCCGGTGATTGGCTTTTGATAATTTGCCGCGAAATATACAGGCGTTTCGGCGGTTATATTGCGCTCAGCGATTTGTTGATTACTATTAAATCGAACGGCATATCGCGGCTCAACCACTGGTCCGAACACATCAAACACTGAACCCAAAGGAGAACCATCTTTGAGAAATAGAACGGAATCCAAGTCTAAGGCAGGCATTGATCGAAATGATTGGACGACTACTAACTGATCAACTATTGCAAAGACTCTCCCAATTTGTGTTAACTCTTCGACATTGACTTTAATACTCAAGTTCTCGATCGGTGGCAATTCATCGATACTTAATTCACCTTTCGTTTTAACACAATTACGTCCTTTATTTTTATCATTACTTTTACTATTATTTTGTTTATCTGTTTGCATAAAGTCATCATCATTCGAGTCATCTTCTGATGATAGAGACCACGAAGAACTAGATGACGAAGAGATATCGATCTCAGCATCAGATCTGACACAACGACTGGTCGAAAAGTTTTGAGAATTATATGAAAAATGATTTAAATGTTTTATGTCAAAAGCATTGCAAACTTTGTCAATGAGTTGGTTTAACGCCAATTGAACGCAGCTATTGATGTCTTCTTCCGTTGTCTTCTGATTTGTCATACATTTGTGTTCACATATTTCAGATTCATTTTGGTCACTCGAATCACTCTCGTATTCGAGACTTAGAAGTGTCAGTGCGTTAGAATTCATTAGTCAATCAATTGATTAGTTAATTAAAAGTAGGAGAAAACAATGTTTTTGTTGAATGTGCGAACTTTAAATCATTTTGTTAAAGTTGCATTTCTCAATATTCATACATTTATTACGTCCCTCTATTTTTATTTCATAGCTGTTATTCAGCATCAAGTGTTATAACTTTTGCTGATCAACTTATTTGCTTATAAATTCTAATCATAAGCTGAAGATGTTATCAAAATTTTAAAACTATGCTTAAAACAGCATTGATGTTGAAGATATCAGTTGTTTGAATGAATTGTAAATCTTAAACTGCTAATGATTGATTTTTTTCTGATATCTGAGAAGAGATGATTTGCTTTGAAACGAGCATTTGAATTAAACTCACAGGATCCATGGATCACAGGAAATTGTACAGGATCTTCTTGTATTGTACAGGATCTTCTTGTATTATACAGGATCCATGAATGCAAATGAAATTAAAACAAAACATTTGATATTTAATTAGAATAGCAAAATTGAAATAATTATTTGCTTTGTTTAGATTGTTTGTTCCGATAGTGCATCACTTATAAAGAACAAACTTTTAAAAATTTGTTTAATATTTGTTTATAACGAAAAACTCCTGATTAGAGTTTGTAAATTATTTTATGCTGCCTTCGAATTTTAAACTAAGCAAAAATATTCATGTTTTAGTAAACTTAATAATAAATATTGATCATTTAAATGGTGCAATTAATTACTGATAGACATCAACTAAAGAGTAATAAATTCTAAAGAAAATATATAAGGATACCCTGTCATATATTTTGTACAGGATTCAAACGAATAGGTGGTAAGTCTAATTTGAATGAGTGTGCCTTTAAACATGTTCTCATCCTATAATCAAATGGGCTAAACAATCATCTAAACGTTATCTAAATTCAAATGTTACATGTGTTGTTAATCTAAATGAAAGGCTAAGATCAGAACAGATCAAAGCACAACACTTTCATTTCGTAGGCTTCGCTCCATCAAAAACTTTTGCAAATTATTTTTCAATAATTTTGACACAAAATAGTCGAAAAAGAACTCGTACCTGATATGCTATTAGTAAGCTGTGAAAGACTAGAGCTTTACATATAGAGCCATATTCTGAGTTGTGTCTTAAGCTCGATCTCGAATCAAGTTAGAGCTGGTGCTATTAACATTTGTACTTCAAGCCCAACTTGAGTCAAGATTGAGCTTACACAACTTAGAATATGGCTCATAGGCATTCAAAATAATTTCCTAATTCTAATTCTTCCACATATTTTCAATCAGATAAATGTTTATGACTAATAGGCAAAAGTTGTTCTAAACTTGAGTTCACAACTTTTATGATTGGAGTTTAAACTGTTTTCGAGCAAAAATTTTATCTGTGGTCAAATTTATTGTGACTTAACTGCGCATTTGGGTGTTAACTCACTTTTAGTTTAATAATGTTGTCTGTAAAATGTCAATTTATCAGATCATCTGATAGTACACGGCTTCTTATAGTAACATAATTTTGTTGGCATTCCACTGAGGTGTGATCTACAACTAGAACTTGTCTCACTGTAACTAAGTCATAGGGCAATTTCTGTATTAATAAAAACTTTAGAAAATGACCATTTGTAATATACACGTGTAGTTCAATATTATAACTGATTTGATTTTACACTTCTGTAAGCTTTCTAGAAATCAGAAATAACACGTGTAAAACAGTATAAATAGTCCTGTAAACTGAAAGATGTATCTCAGTCCGATAATTGCGTTGGCTACTCACAATGATGAGAGCCTTAGAATTATATGCAATTATTGCCACCGAAGAAGCATGCGTTTTTTTCCTTCAGCAGCATCTTTTGTCTCATGAGGGTAATCTTCTGGTTTGCACCAAATGTGGCTCAACCACAGCTCAAGTTATTCTCCGTAAGAATCTTCGCGATGGAACATTTTGAGAATATACAACATTGCATTGCACTAGGAGAGGTTGCCAGACATTTCAGTCCATCAGGAAGACCAACGCACTTTTCACCTACACCGATTTAAATGGCTGCTGCCATAGCAATCTTTCGCTAGGCCAAATCTTGGAACTTTGTTATTATTGGGTCATGGAGATTCCACTGGTGACCGTCGAAGCGCTAACTGGTCGATGTAATCAGGCAGTTTGCGACTGGTTTAATCTTTGTCGCGATGTATGCGTCCAAATTTTTGAATGCCGTCAACCTTTTGGTGGATCCGGTCATCGTATTGAAATCGACGGATCTCTTCTTAGGGGCAAACGTAAGGCCAATCGCGAACGTTTATTGCGAGGAAATTTAAGAGCTGATAAAGAGTTACCAGCTGACGATCCAGAAGCTGAAGACATCAATAGCAACCGTAACTATGGAAGGCAAATATCTGGTCCTTGGGTTTTCGGCCTATGTTTAAGACAACTCGTCTGCGGACAAGAAGTCCTCGAGCGCCGGTATTTTGTGGTCGAGAAGCGGGATAAGGATGCGCTTCTGCCAATTATCCAATCCGAAGTCGCTCACAATAATCTTATCATCTCTGACAAATGGAGTGCTTACAGGACTATTAACCAGCATAGTTATCAACACCAAACGGTTAATCATCAACATTTCTTTGTGGATCCGAGTACTGGTGCTAATACTCAAACCATCGAGTCGCTTTGGTCTCATCTTAAAATGAAGATACTTCAGAAAATGCACGGCACTACCCCTGAAATATTGCCGAGACACCTGAAGGAGATCTGGTGGCGCTCAATCAATTCAAAACAGGATCTATTTATATCTCTTACGTGATATTCAATCTGTGTTTTTTTAATTTTTTAAAACTTTTTAATTGTTTTATATTAGTTTTTAATATTAGTTTTTTAAATAAAATATTTTATTTATAGAAGTGTGTAGATCACACCTCAGTTGAATGCCATTTTGTTATGCTGTTCCTGGTCGAGTTTCTAAACTATAACGCATTGCTAGGAGCTAAAAGTATTTATTCAAAGTTCCCAATATTTTTCTGAAATCTTTCATTAGAAAGTATGAGAAAAAATTCAGATGAAAACGAATGAAGAATATAGTATATGATACGGAATAAAATTTAGCTGTGCTTTCCCTATGCCTTTACAACTTGTCACAAATAATAATATAAAAGTTTACGAAATGTTAACAGTTTTAAAGATTTTCACGTAAAAATCTGTAGAATTGACAAACATTCTTCAACATTGATCAAATGCTTAATTGAGGTCTCGATTTGAAGGCCGTTACCTAAAGAATCTGATAAGTTTTAAACGTGACTTTTAAGTGTAAAAGGAAACTTTAAAAATAGAATATGATCTGTAATTGTGACGTCGTCGTATCAAATATGTAAATGTTAAAGCTCTATAGAACACTGTTAAAAATTCAAGTTTCGTAACTTTGATGAAAGAATGAAGAACTAACAGAAAAAGTCTTAAAAATTGGTATCCGCCTAACAATTTTAAGGTTTAGATAATGTTTCTAAAAACATGAGCTCAAAGTTGTTATTCATTAGAAGTTACTGAATAAAAATGAACAAAAAACTGAGTTCTATTGAGAAGGCAATTGTCAACGAGTAATACATATGCAAATTGTTACAGTGAAGCATTGTGTAAACACATGATGCTAGTAAATATTCACATAATTATCGTTCTAATCAGTCATTGAGTACTGAAACATTAATAGTTAGTTGGAGTATAGGTGCAATTTTTCGGTTTAAGTTAACATGAATTTAGAATTACCTATAATTGAAATAATTTGCTGTTGCAATTTTATCAGATATTAATAAATTATAAAAATCATTAGAAATCATCTTGATTTTGTCTTTTGTAGTGCAAAAATAGGTATTTTATCAACTAATTAAATATTTCTAATCGGAAACTCTATTTCGAATGTGAGAGGAAGTTATAAATCACTGTTTTCATATTTTGTAGTCTTGTCTATTGTTTAAGTGACAGATGAGGCCTTTCGAAAGACAGTTTTAAAGAGTGAACACTATAAATAAGTGTTACAGTTCTGTACAACCAGTCACTTACTCTACAAATATGTACATATCTATTGTTTGTTGACAGTTCTTTCCTCAATAGTACAGCAGATTCAATGTGAAAGCCTGAGGTATTGCAACACTTTAATCGATCACTTTGACCACTAGTCGAACAAAAAAAATGAAGACTAAGTAATAAGAACTTGTTAGCTGGTAGTGACACTTGAGCTAGGATTATAATAAGTTTAAGACTAATTCAATGTACTATATGCTCCTTATATGTATTGAAAAGAGCAGTAATAATCTAATTTTTAAGGAGATAAGAAAGTAATTTGAGAATGGGTTTCATTTACTAACAGGCTAAAGATATCATTATTTTGAGAGAATCTGTACTTTTGATAAAATTTTCATTTGAAAACAACTTTATTTAAAAATTATGATAATCAAGTTCATACTTCAAGTACGTAAAACTCGTTTTCTGGTTTATAGTTACGCTGTTCTAAAAACTGATTCTAACTTTGGATCATTTGAGACGCAAATAAAGGAGTTGGATTATTTTGCATACCAAATAAAACCTACCCGAAGATGTCTTCGTTACCCGATTATGCTACTGACATGAACGTTGTATTAAGTGATGATGCGAAATGGCTGAACGGCAGTTCTCCAGACTATAGCATTGTCAATAGGCTATACTCGGAGTCTAAAACTGTGAATCATGAGGCTGGATCATTGGGTCATATCGTCACTAATTTAGTAAAGAATTGGGAGAAAGAGGCATCACATAAGATCGATGCCAACGATTGGCGGACTGTCGATATTCAAAATTATAAGTTTGCGACCAATGGGGGCAAATGGTTGACCACAGATGATATGGTCAAACTTGGGACATATAATGCGCTTATTGGTGATTCGGAATACTTCATGTCAAGTCGCCTTAGTTTGAAAGAATCGCATGAGATAATACACAATTGTTTCACAGAAGGCTTCGCGTGGGAGTGCTTAGAGGTATTGGCACCGCCGCCTAAAGTCGCGTTCAAATGGAGACATTGGGGCAAAATGACGGGTACACTCAAGTGCCCAATGAGGAAGGAACAAAAACTAGTGGTCGAACCCAGTAACGAGTTAATTGAAATCTTTGGTGTCACTATCGCTGAGGTGAACGATAAACTTCAAATCACCCAATTGGAAACTTTCTTCAATCCAAACGATTTGTTTGAGCAATTAGTTAAGAATAAAACATCGCCGAAAAGTTGCTGTCCTGTCTTCTGAACAAAGAGATCAATCGTGTCAAATATTAAGGTAATAAGGATGCATTTTATACATTAAGTAACTGCTTCTATATGTAAATAATTTATAAATTTAAGTATAAAATCAAACAATGTTATTGTATATCATGTTGATTTTTATTTTCATTATGATTTTGAATTTTATTAAATTTAAATAAAAATACTGAAACGAAATAATGAAGTTTTAAAATAATGAAAGCTATAATTCAATTGTCTGCTTCTTCTGATACGTCGATTTCTTCCATATCTACATTTCCTTCATCGTCTTCAGTCAATTTTTCAAAACCCAATTCTTCTTCTTGTGATTCTTCGTCATCGTTCATGATTTGGTCGTTTTGAGTCTCTGGAACTTCGTTTGTTTGTTCATTAGATTTTGAATCAGCGAACTGTTCAAATATTTCTGGTTTATCTCTTTTCCACTCTTCTATCTTTTTCTGGTAAAACTGATAAACAAATTGAACCATATTTGGCATTTCTTGTATTACAAAAGTCTCTTCCTTTGATGGAATATCAGTTACTTCACGGTTAGTTACATAATTTTCGTGTGGAATGAGATGCAACTGAAGTGGTCTTTCCGTTAATATTTTAAATGTTGACGAAAGTTCAAAACAATTTTGAAACAGAGAAACGCGAGAAAATATATAGAGTCCAAGACGTGCTCTGGACATGGCCACCACCAGACGACGCACATCCCGAAAGTGACCAACAGTCTTGGTTCGAACAAGTGATAGAAGAATATAATCATTTTGCTGTCCTTGATATTTGTCAACAGTTGATATCTGAAACAAATTTGTTAAATATTGAGTTATTTTGTAATTGCCCATTAATTAGCAATATGTCAATAGAAACCTTGGATGGAAAGCCAATGAATGGGTTTGATGCGCATCTTTGTTTAACGACATCGCGAATCAGATGCTTTTGCCCGTTATAAGTAGTCAAAATTGTTATCTTTTCTGCTGGGTATCCGAGTAGCCGCATGTACATAAACGTTCCGACAACAAATTCAGCTTCGGCCAAATTCTATTTACAATTTGAATAATTGGAGATTTAATAAACAGAATATTCATCGATTTATTATTACTTACTTGATAAAAATAAGGCACAGGTTCTGATTCTCCGATACCATTGAAATCTTCTACATTGATCAGTTGATAATCGAAGCAAAAGCCTAAATGATCGAATTAAAATCAAATGCTTTGACTTATAATGATAGAAAGTATGACAAATATAATACCAGCATTTGCGTATTTATATTCGGCTTGAGATAAGACGTGCGGCAAATCTCCCAGATTTTTATATCTCCAATTGTAAAGCAAACAAATAGAAGGTCGAGATCTTCCCTGAGAGTCCAGATCGATAGTCGGAACGCCTAATCGAACAAATCTAGTAAAAAGAGACTGTTCCATATTACTGAACTTTTGAAATGTCATATTCTTGATAACAGGGGGGCAATTGATGGTGATCTCCAATCATTATCCATCGTTTCAATCTGTTGTGTCCATGTTCTGGATTTTGTAGTAAAAGCGGAATAAATGTTTCAATTTCTAGTATTTGTGCCGATTCTTCCATAAGAATGTTGTCGTATTGAAAACCAACATTTACTAATTCTTTTCTTTTGAGTGCCGCGTGGGTACAAGTCATGGCAATAATTTTTGCTTCGCGGACCAATAAATAATTGCTTCTGTCTAAACCGCTTCTCAACATTTCGAATGCTTTGAATTCGTCGAGTTGTGTGAAAATTTTCTTAATATATCGATAACAACCTCTGGCTATTTCCAAGTCTTCCTCGAATGATTGTCCCTTAAAGATAGGTTGAGGAGCGTTCTCGAAAAATTTCGTGAATGGGAATAAATTTTTGACGCTTTCGACATTTCTCGAATTACTTAATTTGTTGAGATATTCTTCCCATCGCGAAAGAATGTGATATAAATAGAAATAGCCGGCAGTCTCACAAGTATAGGCAACGTCTGATTTGATACCGAGACTCGTCGCCAAAAATCCCACTTTATCGAGTAAATCTAGTCTTTTTGCTAAAACATAATTAACTCTTCCGTAACGACTAAAATCTTTTTCTGTTTCCAGAGCTTCTTCTCCGTGACCCAAACGCAACAAATGCCTCTCGTCGATATCTAAAGCCATGATTTTCTCGAACAGTGCATTCAAGGCTTGATTAGAGTGAGTAACGATAAGTGTTCTTTGATCAGGAAAGTTATGATAAATGTTGGAAATGATCTGAACGGCCACATCAGTTTTTCCTGTTCCAGGAGGCCCGACAACTATAGTGAGTCCGGGCTGTATACCTGACTTAATGGCTTCTATTTGTGTAGGAGTAAAGCGCACGCTATTCTTCTTTGGCATTTCCATAGGATATGGACCTCTGTTTGGCAGTACATAAGGACTCACAACAATGGCCTTCTCGTCTTCTTTTTCTTCCTTGAATGTGATTTTGAAGGGCGGCACAATTTTACTGGTTTCCTTAACACTGGTTTCTATTTTATAACCAGGGAATGATTCTTTAACGTGACTAAAATCAATAAAGGTATCACAAAAGTCAATTGTTGATAACTTTGAAGGCATATTAGAATAATGAGCGGCTGCTGGATCACCAAATCCTAGGATGACGTCATGTAACCACTCGGGAACCACGCATTCGGTATTCATTAAGTCTCTTATGGTTTCTAGTACAGCCTTAAAATTGTTTTCCTTTGGTTTACGTCTGACAAGTATATTGAAAGTGTCGTAAATGTCTTCGTCTTCATCTGTCGTCTTATCCATATCTATCTTGTATTGATTACAGTCGAGCCAAACCCGAAAAGTTCTGTTATCTGTATCGTAATGTGGTTTATCGAGAACTGTTTCGTCGATGATCTTTCCCTGTGGGTCAAGCATTCCCTCCACTTCACAGCCTCTCACATAAGTCAGTCCTACTTGTGGTATAAATGGCTCTTTATATTTGTAATGAGTTCCAGGTGGAACAGTCGGTCGAACACAAACTAGAAAACAGACATCATGTTTTCGCAATGATTCCCATTCGTTCTTCACTTCTCTCTTAACATTAAGATTTACAACAATATCTGCTCTCACTCTTGATGGCTGTTTTTCGCCGATTTTGGGTTTTCTCACTTCGACGATAGTAAAGTTTTGGATACCGATGGCCATTCGCGCCCAGCCACCAAACATAACGCCTCCGTCTTCTGTCCGCCAGGGCTTCATATGAGAGACTGCGTCTTCAATATCTTGTCTGATTTCGTATGTCGACTCTAAACGAAACAGATGAAAATTTCGCAGCAAATAGTCGTGTAACGTGAGAAATTGTAGATTCAGTTTTGGGAGTGCTAGACATCCGTCGCCTGAAAAATATTCCGATGAAACTAAGTTTTCGTCCCAAATGATAGTTTCTGAAGGATATAAAGGCATTTCATTTAACGCCTGCAACTGTGATGAAGTTCTTCCATGTTTGCTAACAATCAATTCCGTAATCAGATTTCTGTCATAAGTTTGAAGAGCTTGTTCATCGCCTAAATTCAAGAGTGACCCGAGCTTGGCTAATTCTGAATCATTCAACTGTTCAAAATGTTTGATCAGGCTATTTCTTGTATCAATCACCGAAACATTACTTATGAATACTTGTCTCAAATCAGGAAAATTTTTGAAGACTATTTTTTGCATTTCAATTATGTTGTCGTAATGTTTCTTCATCATTTGCTGATCAGTTAGTGGTTCGCCAGTGATGTCATCGATTTCAAAGTTAGCGTAAAATTTAAGCATTTCCAAGAGTTGACCAAAAAGCTTGCCCTCATTTGGTCTTTTGATAAGATTCGACATCTTCGAGATTATAACTACATGCATGTCTTCCAAAAGCGCATTAAAGAATCTTCTGGTGGGCAGAAGTGCCTCCAAGTCAATCATAAACTCTAAGAATCGCTCGCAATAACGGACTATATCAAACAAATTTTTTGGAAGTTTGGGCGCCTCTTCAACCGAAGGAATAAGTGATAGATATTCGAAAAATTTTTTGATTAATAGATACAAAAACTTTCTCTCAAACAAGACTTTTTCCATCGAATCGTTGTCTAATTGTTTGTCTTTCTTTTGAATTGCATTCCAGTATTTCTTTAGTTTTGGCGACTTATTGAATTCTAATTGCAATCTATTAACAGAAAGATTCGACCAAATCGGAAGTGAAACATATTTTTGTATTTGTTCTCTGATCAGATCAACTTCAACGCCATTAAAACAATGGATGATAAACACTAATAAAGCGATCCTTTCTTTAGGATTCAATTCATTATTACTATTATTGTTGTTATTAACCAGCAATCGTGTTACTTGTGACAAAAAATGGCCAAAAAACTGAGGTCTTTCTTGAAAAGTTTGCCAAACATTGACTCTTTCGCGGTATTTTTCGTTAACCATAACCACAATTGACATCAAGTGTTCGAAATTGTCATTTAATTGTGGTGTGAAGTTAGGCCACAAATAGTTTTCCAAATATTGACTCAGTTCCAAAATCATAATTCGTCTGACATTAAATTGATTTGCAATTATTTCTTTATAATAAATCTCTTTAATTATATCGCTATTGAACGCCAACCATTGGCCGCGAGTATTCGGTGACCAATACTTGCTTGCTATCTGTGTTATCTCTTCATTATTTAGTTCTGAATTTGTAGGCATTAATTGAGGCATTTTTCAATTATTCAATTATTAATAACTTGTAATCAATTTTAAACTTGATTTGAACACTTTCAAAATATGTTTTGTTTCTATAAATGTTCTATTAATAACGTCTTATAATTGATAAGTATTCACTTTGTCACCACTGGTATAGAATAATGTTTTTAGATTTATAAGCTTTTACAAGCTGAAAAAATTTCTCATAAATCTTATTAATTAATTAATAAGATAATTAACTTAGTAGCAATTAACTAAAAGAATAGAATAAAATAATGGTATAAGAGTTTGTAGAAGTTACTCAAAAGACACACACTCTTTTATGATGCCGTAGTTTTTATATGCTCTATTTCGTAAATAAAACGTGATTACAGCTCTTAAACTAAAAGTTTTAGAATCCAACTCAGGTTTTGAATATTGGTTTGAATTTTGAAGATTAAAAGTTAGTGGCAAACACAAGTTTACTGCAATTCCTGAAAATAGTTTAAATTTGAACTAAAACTAAACGCGAGTGTATTGAGGACTGACATAATATAAATTTTAGTTAGTTTCATTAGATTTAGAGCATGGTATTCCCGAGAAATGAGCTTCTTGAGTCTCGAAAAATTTTGGTCTTGAGACTCGACAATTCTCGGATTCCATATAATATAAGGGAAAATTTTGATCACTAATTATTAGAGACCTGAAAATTCAGAACATAAAAGTTTTGTTTTCGATTAGGTATTCAGGATGTAAAAGTGATACTCTCGGGGCATAATTCAAGGTATAAAAATTTGACTTACCTACAACTGGCCAACAAAAGCATTAAATTGGCCTATATTGCAATGTTTTCAATAGTGTAATTGTCTTTTATCTGATAAAAAAGTTTAAACTTATCAAAAGATCGCTCAACTTCTACTAGTGGCGCATAGAGAACCTTAAGTCGATGTTCAAGTTCTTGATTTTTAGTAGACTTTTTAGAAATATGTGGGTTTAATTAAACTTTCATCCAACTCTTGAAGTGGTTCTCCAATTATGAAATTGGCAGCGCTCTGATTAAGTCCTATCGATAGTGAAACTTTTGGGGTATTCAAATTACATGTGTTATAAAAATTTAAGAATATAATCTGAAATGTTCTCAAAGTATATGTTTCAGGCTATAAACTATGATTTTTAGAGGTTTTTGGGCGTTTAGGCAAAATATGCGATTTTAGGTATTTTCAGGAGCATAAAAGTAGCTATTTTAAATCAATTTTTAGTTATATAATTAAATTATTGTAATTTGCCGATATTCATGACTGTTTACAAGAGGTGATTATTACTGGATTTTCCTCCCTCTAGTGATAACCGTTCAATAATTAAAACCTTTTAATTTAGTTTCAAATTTATCTAACAAATCTATTTTGATTAAAAATTAGTCCTTTTACGTATTAGTTTTTCGATGAAACATTTTAAAGCATTTATAAACTATTAAACTTAATACTATTCATTAAATATGTATTTCCTAATTTAGTTATACAATATTTTTTCGGTTAACATTTAAACGTAAAAACTTTTGAGAGCTAAGGGTTAATTGTTGAGATTAAAATAATAGAAATATTATTCGAGACTCGAACGAGTCTCGAGGTACTCCTCGATCGAGACTCGAGAAATCATACCATACTCTAATCAGATTAGATTATCTCATAAACCATAGTCAATATCTGTCAAACTAAACTTTATTTGATCATAAAATCTATAGATGAGAGCCATAAAATATTGGTATATTAATGTGGATCGTATACCAGAGTGAATAGAGGCCTTATTTTGTTTATCTTTCAGTTTGAAAAACTTTTGAAGTTTTAGTGGAAAATTTGTTAGATAGTCTGAATCGTAACTTTTGTGTCAATGCATACATTAAATAAACTTGAACCACTTTGATAAATGTTTATAACTTGAGAACCATAACTTTCTATTTTTACAGCTTCTTATTTAGAATATAATTTTGTAAATAAAACATCAATTTTTTAAAATTATACTCAATAATTGAACAATTATTGACTCAGACAAACAGTTTGCAAATAAATTAGATTAAACCCATTGACCTAACTATGAACCTTATTTGTGGGTATTTTCCATGGATTTATGTCATAACTTGTGATAACTAGACTTTACTAGACTTAACACATTCTTACAACAACTGTTTATTTAACTAACTAGTTTCAAAGTGAGAGTATTTATAGCAAAAATAAATGACATTAGCTCAATTTAGGTTTTCTAAGAATTACATGTTTCCAATGAAAATGTTTCACCAGTTTCTTATCTAATTTCAAATCAATTTTTCAATAAAATCAATTCAATAACAAGAATGACGTTTGAGTTGAAATCAAATTAAACCAAAGTTAGAGTTAGCATTCTTTAGAACCGAAGTCACGTAAGCTACCGTTAAAAAGATTAGACGTTATTTATGAGTAGTTAGAAAGAATTGCATCATTTGGCGTGTGATCTGAGGAAGACTTTTGAGTTAACCTTGAGCTCAGTTTAACGTGATTTTACGATTTATTAAATTTGAAATCCTAATCAAATATCAATTCATTTGGATGAAAATCGTTTCAATTTTTAATATTTATGTTAAACGAACAAAAGTCGAATTCGAATATTGCTAATCAATTGAGTGAAGATAACAATAAAAGCCAATCGATGTCTTCGCCTTCAGCTGATCCGGTTGTCTATTATGACGAGACTTCTAGTGGAAAATTTATGCGAAAGGCAAAGGATAATCCATTCTTTCCAATCGGTATTAAATCTCTTTTTGTGTCTTTGGTTGTCTTCTATTAATTATAATTTAAATAAGGTTTAGTTACGAATAGACAGTTAAGTGCGTTTCATTCCGACCTAGTTTTGTGAAATTCGGTTTCTTTACGTAATTCATCACAAGTTTTGCCGAAGACAGTTCAGTAAATCGATTGAATTTTGCACTAATATTTTCGTTTTGATTCCATTTTAAGCAAATATAGATTTGCTCTAATTTGTAACCTCTAAACAGGTAGAATGGAAAGTATTTTGTCAACTTTATATTTGGATGTAAATGAGTTTCAGTTTTAAACATACTTAAACTTAATCTACTGAGTAATTAGAATAAACCATAGAATAACTTATACGGTGCTTATATGATTGAATGTGATGTTGAAAAACTTGTGATGAAAAGCGAAATAAAGGAAAATTAGATTTTTGTAAATATAAAGCTATAAGTGAATAACTAATTGATATTTAAATTTTGAATCTGAAAGCGATGTCTGGTTTTACGCTGGCAGTGCTATACGGAGCCTATCGTTTCAAGTATCGTGGAGACATGCCTGTTTCGCTATATTTAATCCACTTAAGAGTTGGTGCTCAAGGAGTGGCCGTTGGATCACTTACATTAGGAATGGTTTATATGCTAGGAAGGCGATTATACAATAGATATCATAATATACCAAATGATATAAACGATCAGAGTAGATATGAATAGTTATATTATGTCAATATTTATTTAATGATTACTAAATAATTTAAAGTATCTTATTTCGGTTTCATATCTATTATTCATCAGCTAACTATTAATAAATGTTCAATTATTTTAGAATTAAATACTTAAAATTTCACTCAATTAATGTTGTTTTTAAATCGAATGCCAGCGTAGTTTCCGAAATGTAAAACATTTCTTTGATAATTGTTTGAGCTATTTTTATAGATTAAGTCTTGTTATTTTCATTGAAAGTGTTACAAAAACACATATAATTGAGAACAATAAACAAGTTTATTTTATTGAAATATTGAGCCGAAAGTTGACTAAACACTGAAACTGAACTGAAACCAAAATTTTGACTATAAAGTCAGAAATTTGGATTATTTTTGAAATTTGATTTCACATTTGACTGAACCATAAGAAATAGATTATTACTAATAATATTTAATTACTAGTAATCTATAAATTATTTGATCTGGTTAATGATTATTGAGAATAATTGCCAACTGTTGTTTGAATTGATAGTTTGCAGTACTGGATAATATTAATATCTATTTCATTCTGAATTCCGGATTTGATAATGATTTATCCTTTGCTTTGCGGAGGTGTTGAAATTTACTTGTAATCTACTGAACAAATGCTAGATGATTAATCTTTATGCAAAAATTTTTTGATAAATTTTGCACAAAATAACTTTGCACAATCGATCATTGACTATGTGCCGTTTCGCCAAATGCCGTTTCCATGAGTTTAAAGACAGGCGAACCTGTCTATAAGTTATTTTGTATCGACAAATATCAATAGTGTATCTCGTGAAATCAAATTTTGACCCTATAGCAATGGTAACTTAATTTGTGAGAAAGAGCCACTCAATATTTTCGAAGCACTCAAAAATATTAAAATCTACCTGGTTATTTTTGATTTTATGCAGAAGTGGATTAACTTACAACAATGTAAATAATAAAATGTCCTAATTTAAGGTATTTAAATTATGTGGTATTTTGTTGAAATATTGTATTCTGTCCCGCTTAGCATGTTCCTGGTTACGGCATTTCTCTGCAGCTTAAAAAATGTGCTGCAACTTATAAAATAAGCTGAAAGAGCTGCTAACATTCACTTATTATTAATCGAATCATACTATATATTGCTAAAACTTCATCACAAAGCAATAAATCTTAAGTTTTTGTTTGATTTTAATATTTTTTGGCTAAGTTATTTGCATAAAATAATTGTCACAATTAGGTTTACTTATACCTATTATAGAAAACATTTTATAGATAGGCGCACCTGTATGTAATTCGGCGAAATGGCAAATTACCCGATCATTAATGTCGAGCTAATCAAATGATGATAAAAGCTTTATAACATAGCACTAGTTGAGTCATAATATCTTGACTAAAATAATTGAATAATCAATAATAATCCATCAATTTTTATAATAAAATTATGCCCGTTCATTAATTTTAGTTAATACAATGACACTTTTTCTGCCTTTTAATTTTCATTTTTTACTTATCTAATACTTGGCTTATGTTCAATTGATATCTGTCTTTTTCTCACTATTTCTTTAGTATTATCTAAAAACGATCCACACAACGTACAAATTTATTAATATTTCAACATTTATTCAGTTATTAGGCAAAATTAAATCTACTTAATAGCAATTCATTTAATACATTCTGATTTAACTTTTGGTGAGAGAATCGATTTTATGTACTTCTTCATCAGTTAACTTGAAGTTAAATAGATCAATATTTTCGATAATGTATTTTTTGGTGACTGACTTTGGAATAACTATCACATTTCTCTGCACTTGATATCTAAGGGCAACTTGAGCAGCAGTTACATTATGATTTTGTGCGATCGCAACCAATGTGGCGTCTTTCAAGAGATTGTCAACGCCACTGGCTCCAAGTGGACTGTAAGCGGTTAGAGTTATGTTCTTCTTTTGCAAGTAGTCGAGTAACCTTTTTTGGTTATGATATGGATTGCATTGAACCTGGTTTGTGACTGGTTTTACAGTCGAATTCTTCAATATGCGATCGATTTGTGACTCATCGAAATTGGAAACACCAATAGATTTAGTTAGACCACTCTTATGGACATCTTCCATTCCATGCCAAGTCTCAACTATGTCGACAGTAGATGCTGGCCAGTGAATCAAATATAAGTCGAGATATTCGAGACCCAAATTAGCCAGTGACTCTTTGATACCGACTGGAACTCTAGCTCTTTGGTGGTAATCTCCTTCTAGCTTACTAACAATATACAAATCTTCGCGTTTGATCTTTCCTTCCTTAATTAGATCCTTAATGGCTCTTCCGATATCTTTCTCAGTTCCGTAGTCTAATGAGGTATCGATATGTCTGTAACCAGCATCGATAGCATCGCGAACTGCTTGATATGTCTCTTGTCCAGTCTTGAAAGTTCCCAAGCCCACCAATGGTATGTGTGATCCATCATTTTGAGTAATACGCGGAGCTTTTTCAGCGCAATTAACCAAAAAGACTGAGATAAATAATACTGAAAGTTTCAACATTTTATTATTACTTATGTTTCTTATGATTAGAGTAATGTTAAAATTAGAGCTAAAGAGGTCGTCAAAAATAGTTAAAATGCTCCCCTTTTATACTTTGAAACTACTTTAATCAGTTTTACTTCAATCTACTTTATTGTACTGGTAACTATTGATAGTATGTGACTAATTATCTGCATTTATGCCAGGTTTTTAGATTCTCTTACATAGAATTGCAAGTTGCAATAAATTTCTACATTTATCGACAAGTATTGGGAAATACTACTTCGAATAATGTTGTGGTCATTAGCGAGTGCAAATATTTATAAAATAAAATCAATAAAGTAGTTGGTATAGGAGATAGCAATTTAGTTTATGTCAAGAAGAACTTTCATATATTTTAGAATATATTCAATCGATTTTCAAGTCAGGAATGTTGTCAATAATGAGTGAGTGGACGGGGGTTCTACTACACTTTAAGTGTTCTAGATTAGATCAAGTATTCAATTAATAAATTGTCAGGATTTAACGTTATACAACTTATGAGATATGAATGTTTTCTCTAATTTTTCTTCTATAATTGAATCCATCGGCAAAAGTTGAACGTTAAAAATTAACTTAAAAAGTATCATTCTTATTTTGTTGAAAATTACTTCAACCAAAGTATAATAGGCAGATATTTTTAGAAAAGTGTGGAGCAGGGCCAACAACCGCAACCAGTTTAAACTTTAGATCGAATTTTCAATGTAATTTGACCGAGAGATTAAGAGTCTTATTTTGTTGGTGGTTTTTTTTTTATAAAAAAAATTATTTTTATCCGCTTTTCGAATTGTCGAATACGAATAGAAAGTTTCTTTAACGTGGGCACTCGTTTTTCTCAATATTCTGTAACTCGAATCCCAAATCGAAATTTAATATCAATCTATTATGAAACACAATTTTGAAGTTATTATTGAAAGAAACTAAAAAAAGTGATCCGCATCCTTGTAATGCTGTAGTAAACTGAATATTTGATTGTGATTTGCTTAATCAAGTTTGGAATTTCAATTTAACTTCTACCTAACTTGCGATTGTTGGGCCCACTACACATTTTTCTAAAATAATCCACTTATATACTTATACTTGTATCATACCTTTGGTTAAGTCAATTTTCAACAAATAATAATAATAATAATAATCTTTTAAAGTAAATTTTTACACTTCTACTTTTCTCCATAGAGCTCATTGTAAAAAAATTACTAAACAATTGACACTTAAAATATTAATGATCAAATTTTTAAATAACTTTGGGTATTTTTTATTGCATGAAGAAGATTTGAAGCCTAACAGAATGACTGGTCCATACACTCATTACTAATGAGCTCCTAATTTAGAGATTGGTAAAGCTTTTATGTTAAGGTAGAATTTTCGAATTCATTAATTCAATAATCGATCCTCAAGTGTGCAAAAGTAAGTGTTTGTTCGTGTCAATATTTTTTTAAGACAACATCATAACACTCAACTTCAATACTAATAATTATTAATTTTGTGGGTAGTAATACAAGCGATTCTCACTTGTTTACACTTGAATCGAGGCTTCAAATTCAATTTTGGCATTAATCACATTTTGAAATAAGATCGTGGAATCACTTGACTTGCAGTTTGGTGAAGGTTCAAAACTAATTCATTCAAAGAAGGATTCCATTATAACATTGGCCCTTCCCCTCAAAGATGGATAAAATAATTTTTTTAAAACATGGGGAATAAACCAATTGAACTCATTTATAATGCAAAAAATTGAATTTTATCATATCTATTGTTGTTTTTGTGCAATTTTTTTAAAAACATTAACAAAATAGATGTGAAAAATCGAATTTTAGCTGAATACAAATGAAAAAGAATATGATTTTTTGCAAATGAAAAAATTTTAACTAATGAAAAGATTAATAAGGAAGCTTGAAAAAATATTTATGAAAAGTAGTTTCAAACTCAGCATATTTCGTTGCAAAGTTGACACTCTTGACTGATGAACCTTAGATAAATTTAATGTTTTATTTGAGAACCTGACTAAAGTTTATTCAAGCAGTATGTAATAAATATGATTTCAAAACTCAATAAAAATTCTATAGTTATCATAAAATGATGAGGTTTAAATTTTTTAACATTGATTATTTTAAACATATTCAAAATAATTTGAAAATGAATAAAAATTGAATTTTTGGTTTTTGTATTTTTTCAACATGTTACCCCAAAAGGGCTAGCTTTTCCTTTTAGCCAAAGCTTCTTTAGATAAAGTTGTTTCTTAGGAAAAGTTCTCAAGCTAGCCCTTTCAGGGTAACATGTATAAATAAATTTTTGAAATTTTATTATCTTTATAATTTTATTAATAATGAAAAATTTATGATGATATTTTTTCCTCATAAACTTGTATTCAAACTTTAAGTTTTAGTGAAAAAATTTTCAAAATATCTCTAAAGGTTTTCTTACAATAAAAATTTGAAAATTCAAACTTCTGGAATTTTTTGCAACGCTCAGACGCGTCCAATCTCAAGGTGATAAGCACAAACATATATTCTTTTTAGTGTTCTTTTTGAATAAAAAATTTCAAAGAAATCGGTGTCTCAGGGGAATTTCCTATGGGGCCACCGAATCCTCCTTTTGTTTTCTATTTAGTTGGCCCACTTCTCAGTTTGAAAATAAATATTGAAACTGATTTCATAATTGTTGCGATAGGATGCTTTATTTCAATCAAATTTTATAGATTTATTTCAGAATTTGGTATGAATAATACTCAGACCGTTATACAGAAGTCAATAGTCTTTGTTTCTAATGTCAAATGTAAAGCTACGAATTCTAGCTTCCTAATTGTTCACTGTTTGGCCCCTATATTAACGAAATTACCACTATATCATTAGTCAAAATTGTCATTATTTTTACATTACATCCTTTTGATATGACAAAGCAGAATGTATATGGATCTATAGAATAATCAGACATTTTTATATTTTGCCTAATTGATAAACTGTAGTATTTATAAATAGGTTAACTAAAATTATGTTTATTTGTACTTATTTTAATTTTTAGCTCCAATTTCCAAATAAAGCCTTCAATATTGAACTCAAAATATATAACTACAGAATCGCATCTTCTGTAATCATTCACATTAAGATCATTGAACATAAAGATTAAATTGATTGCTATAAACGAATCATTAGCGTAGCGTTTGAGCCACCTATAATTGGATGAAGAGAATTGCTTTTGTTTGTATGCTTATGTTATGATGGCTCGTTTGATAACTTCTCCAGAATGACAACTATACAAGTCTAAGTGAATATTTTTAAACACAATCTGTCGACAACCATTTGTAGTAATTCTTGCTTGATAAGATTTTGATGCCCAACTCTAAAGTAAATGACCTTAAAATTGATTATAGAATCACACTAATACTATAGATTGTACTGTTTGTTCCAAAAATTGTGTGCTCATCAAGCCAAAAAGATAAAAATGACAAACCATAAAGATAAACTTCAGAACTTGACTACTCGTTTAGATTTAAGTATATTCAATCAATCAATAATTAATTAACAAATTTTTAATCATAGATTTTCAGCCTAACTAATCAAAAAGACATGAACAAGATTATGACTTAAAAAGTCCATATTTTTATGTTTTACTTTTTCCTATGAAAAATTTATGAATAGATCTAATTAATCGTAATTATTCTATGGTTTACTGATTGTCTTTGTTATCAATGTTAGATAAGTTGAGATTTTTTTCTATAAACAAGTAATGAATAGGTTATGATGAGTGCATCGTCCCTCGTATTTTACTAGAGCACACTAAGGATTAATCTGGTATCAATGCATTATGGAATCAACTGTACTATATGTGACCTGAATTATATGTTGTTCTTTTAAGAAGTTACTTTGCAAATAAGCAATTAAATAAAGAATAAGTGAATACTATGCTGTATTGGGAAAACTACTATAAGGTTTGTCATTATTGTCAATGTTAATTAGGTTATTGCTTAACAATTAAGTTTTTATTTGAAAATTCTTATTGAAACATTCTGTGATTCAAACCTCAAATAAAAGACAGTTTAAACAATCGATTGCCCTAAAAATTTCTAGAAGTTAAGCATGCTTATTCCTGTGTGCATTCATTTAATTATTGAAACACAAGAACTTCTAAAGTAAATATTAGATGCATTTGGATTAAAAAATCTGAAAATAAAATTTCAATAAAATAAAATGAAGTGAATATTTGCTTTTGATGTGTGAGAAAACTTATGCCATTCTTCAATGCTAAATCTAATTTGAATGTATTTAACAGAAATCAATTTTTCAATTCTATTGAATAAAATCTACATACTAACGCCTTTATAAAGAACCGAGACGAGTTTTACAAGTCTTTTTTAATAACAAGTAGACGTATTTGAAAAATGAAATTTTGATGCAATATCAAGCACTTATCTGCTATTAAAGTTGATTTAATACTAACAGCTCTTTCCGTTCGGCAACTTTACCAACGTTTGTCTTTACATATCTGTAAAATCTTTGGCACTTTTGAAGTCTAATGAAATTTTTATATTACATGGAAAAATATGTTTTTGGAAGGTTTAAAAGTATTTTGAAGTCAATTTTTCGTCTCGAATAGTAATTCTTCAAGGTATCTAGACAAAAAACTACTTAATAAGTTATTTGAAACTATCAATTCAGATATCCATTAGTCAAATTCGTGCTGAGCTGAGAAAAAATGTTTTTCCAGACTTACCAAAGACTTTCCGTACACATAAAGGCAAAGGTTGGTATGGTTCGCGAAAAGGTAGTGGTATCACCCTGAAATCAACTTTATTCTGATAATAGATTAATACTTAAAACTGTATCAAAATATCACGTTTCAGATATAAGCTACTTCTTATAAAAAACTTTTAAAGTTTGCTCAATTCTTAAATGTAGATGTTGTTCATAGAAGAAAAACCAAATATTTTAAATAAGTTTGAAACTTTTTAGTCTTTATTTTTCAGAGATTTTCACTTTATTCATGTTTTTATTGATTTCTTTTGACTTTCTATCACGACAAAAAATATTCAAAAGCTTTAAACTATTTATAGCATGAAATCTCTTAGATTCATAACTTCTGAAACTCGACAAAAAGATTGAAATAACTTTAGTCAAAAGAAATCCGATATAGGAATAAATTCGAGTGCAATTTTGTTATCTTTAAAAACATTTTGTTTTAAGAGTTCTTAAAATGTAATAAATCTGAACGAATTCAGATTATGAATAGAGTAAGTGCGAGTAAATTCCAACATAATTCAAACATTGGTACCCGAAATTATAAATTACTTTCAAATTCATAATTCTAGGAATATTAGTTCAAACTTTTAAGATAAACGCAATATCTCTGCTTATTTAGATATAATAGTATTGACTCTTATTCAATGTAAAAAATAAGCTCTAATTTTGACTGCTTACGAGTAGCTCGACCAATGTTTTATGCGAATCATTTAGGCCTTCAATTCCTACACAAGTATTGTTTCTCTTGAAAAGATTTCACAACTAATACTGTCATTACTTTATTGATAAGTTTGTTAATACTAAAAATATAAGCCAATTTTAAGCAACGAACTGCAATAGTATTAGTACTTAGGATTTACTGGACTACACTTTAACAAAATATGATTTAGCGATCTAGCAACTGATAAATCTGTTGTTAGTTCAATTAGATTTCAAATAATCAGCTTCTTGTTAAGGATCAAAAAACCAAAAATCAATCTGATTTTGACTTTTGCCAAAAATAAAACGTCTTCTACTGTAATACCTTACAGTAGCAATACTTTTCATAAAAGTATAGGTTTGCACTGAATAGTCAGTTCTGATGATACCTTAATTTTAGTAGTACTTTTCACATTTCGAATGTTCATAAAACTAATTAGTAACTGAACCCACTCTTAAGATCACCAAAATCAAAAGTCAATCGTTTTCTATTCAATTGAAAACATGTCTTTGTTTTAATAATGCTATAAATGAATGTTTCAAAAACAATATAGGTTAAGAACAAATTTCGTGTAAATATATTTAACTGTTATTATATTTGATTGAGCGTCAATTGAAGTCGTCGTTTAAGTTGTTTCATTCATAATATCGTTAAAACAAATACATGTTTTCTATTGAATAGAAACGATTGATTTTGTTTTTAAGTGACTTTAAGTGTGACTTATAAGCGGTTTGGGTTACTAATTGGTTTTTCACATTCAAAATGTCACATTAAAAGAGCAACAAAATCAGAACTGGCTACTCAGTGCAACCCCACACTCTTATGAGAAGTTTTGCACTTTAAAACTAACTTCAAATGGAAAATATTCAAATGTGCAAAATAATAAGAAAAAAATTCTTTAAATTTTTTTATTTCTGTGCTCAAATCATTTTGTCTTATAAGAGATCGACTCAAATGTAGGAGAGTTAGTGATGGAGCGTTTGATTCAATAAAGCATGAAAATAAGACTTAAATTTCGATTTAAAACATATAAATGACTAACAGAAGAAGAGGAAAGAAGAACGAGCAAAGCTTTGCATTACAGTTGCTTTACAGTTGAATTTGTTTGAGTGCAGCTGAGAATTGATATGAGTTTGGTCTAACCGATTCAAACATCATAAACCTTTAATTCATTAACTCATTAAATTCCTAATTTGATGTAAAAATTTGAAACAGAAAAATGAAAGCAAACAATATTGAACCTTTAGCTTTCATTAGCAATAACTTGATGCGATTAAAGCTATTTGAATTTTCCGGCCCATAATTTCAGGGAACGTTCGAGTACATGAGATAAATAAATAACAAGAGCTTAAATTTTCTGTATTGTGTCACGCCAAATAAAGCTGTATGAAAGTAATCAACAATTACTCAGGCTATAGCTCTGGTACTTTGATATTTACATACTCTTAAATTTCGATGTCATTTTTATCGATTGCTGGAGCAATTTTATTCAATTCTACTGTTCAACTTTCAAACAAACTTGATATTCTTGACTCGGATTCTGATAATTGTATAAATTCTCGGTAAACTTGCCAAACTGAACTTTTGCCTTTTGAAATTTTGAGTGTTAGCGATTCCGGTGAATACTCGCAAATTTAGTATCAATTTGTCAATGAGAAAGAATGACGAATAAAGCTATTCATAGCCATTTCAATAATAATAATAATTGATTTAAGTTACATAAAAACAAAATGATTCGTGAGTTTTAGTTTACAATAAAGATAATTTGACTTATTTTGGACGAAGTCGATTTCCAAACTAATTTACGGTAAGTCATCTCAGCTTGAGTTCAATTTCAATTAACTAAAGAGTATGTGAACAATATCTCTAATGTAAACTGTTTCTGACAGTAAATGCTTTAAGCAGAGAAGAATTATCCCATATATGTCAGTTAATATCTCTCCAATATTTTCGCTCAAATGCGTTCAATACAAGTGATATTTCAAGAGATTTACATTTATTTGAATACAATAAAAGAAAGATTGAGATCTAAATGCTATTCGAAGTAGAGTTTAAAATGATTGATAGGATAATATGAATAACCAGAGTATAACTTGTTGGTTCAATGCTGAAAAATTGCCCAGTAATATTAGTTAATTTTGTTCATTTTCGCCAATGATCTGTTAACCTATTTATTTTTAAACTTAAATTGAATACCTGATCAACATTTTTCATACTCGAGAATAAATGAAATTGTAGTCAAGTATGAGCTAATTCTTTATAATAAAGATCATTAATTGAAGGTTATTGTGGCTGAAACTGAGTAATAAGTTGAAACTTGATATGCATTGCAACCAAAATATGCTTATAAAATTTCTTAGTTACCACTTAAGCGCCTACAACTCTTGCATCTTTCAAAGATCACACAATAGCGATTCATCTAATAAACACAAAAAAATTTGTTGTTTTAAAAATATTTAATACTGAATATTAATTTTCTAACTTCTTCAATACTGTCTGGTATTGGAATCTTGAGAACCTTGAAGTATGCCCTTTATTAACCTTAGTAGACAAGCTCGTACATCAAATTGACAAATTTTTTCTTAAGAAAATCCTTTTCTTATTTGCACTCATAAACTATTGTTCGCAAGCTATTTCAAATTATCTATAGTTTATCGCGCATACGATACTTAGGCCGAAATGGCTATCGAAAATTTTTCCCGAAGGTCTATTTTTCGAGTTTGGATCATAGGTAAAATAAGTCTCGTAATATTACGGAAGTGATCGCATTGATCACTATTAGGTTTGCCCACAAACTTTTCTTATGAGGCAAAGCTTATCAACAAATAGTTTTAGGTGTAGGTAAACACTTATGACTTGCATTGCGCTTTTCTAGTCTTATCTTCAAATTCGTATTCTTTAATGGATTCACCCAAAACTTGTTAGAATTAGAATATTTTCAAATTTTTGAAAAACAGATTTGAAGTCGAGCTTTTAAGTCGTTAAAAAACACGAGAGAAAACACTTAAGAGATAGTTTGAGGTAAACTTGTTTTTATATCAAAAGATTTCTGCTGCACAATCTCCAGCTTTCTCTATATTTTTGTACAAAATTTTTTATCAATTTGATTATTCCTTTTAGGGTTTCCTGAAAGTAACTTAAGTAATAATTCACAGTTTTCTCTGGCAATTAGTTTATCAAGGTTGGAATTATCCTTAATTAAATTAGCTGCAAGTATAATCAAATTGAAAAATTATATTCTACTCAATCAAGAGTAAGCGATTAAATTCTAATTAGAGCGAGTCAGTTACTATAACTCACATTTTATTACTCACAGTTATTATAGAAACTCAGATTTCCAACAGATTAAGTGTCTCGATAGAATAAGTCCATCTAAATATGATTTGTCAAAGATTAACCGATTCGACATCCGATTCTAATTAAACTACTTATTTTATGATGTTCACACCTATAGTTTTGAATTAATCATAATGCGACAAGGATAAGTAAATAAAGGCCGAAGGACAAACGATCGATTCCGCAATTCGTATTAAGCTTCCAATGAGGAAAGCCTACAGAAATCAAATATAGGCTGACAACTTTTACCTTTTCAGCTTATTCTGAGTTTTCTTCTTCGTATACAGTACTCTAAATATCAAATTCGTTCATATAAAGCTACTGCCACGTAATTCATATAAATTTTGCCCAAGTTAATTTTAAAGTTCAAAGTTTTCCTTTCGATTTCAATTGTTGATTGGTTTATATTTGCGAAGGTGTCGCTCAAAATAAGTTCTGTTATGAAAGTTTAGTCACTTGAAAGCTTCGGTCATTAATTTCAATATTGAGAATAGTTGGACGCTTCGCGCGAGGTTTGACACATTCACGAATGAAGCGCAAGATGTTTATCATATCGACTTTTGCAAGTCATCCACTCCTATACTTAACAATAATTAATTACCTGATGTATTAAAACTGAATGTAAAATTGACTCATTGCCGTTTGGTTAGGATTACCAGCTACTGCATTGATTTCAGAATCATTCGTTAATTAGTGTTATTTCGTATGCCGAACGTCAAATTGAAATTTGAATTGAAAGCTATCAAATAATTTGGCTTAGACCAAATTGAAATTAAGCAAAAGGAAACATTATCATGAAAAGCAAAACCGAAAATAAGTGAAATCTAGTCTGGACGAAATTTTAAAAATTGAACTTCAACAACAATTGAATATCAACTTTCGTTATATAATTTGACGTAAACAAATTTAGTGTCGAAAAAGCTATACTAATAATTGAAAATAAAAGCATGAATGAAAATAAAGCAGAACTAAAAATAAAAGCGTAATCAAAAATAAACAGCAAAAAATCAAAAGTTCAAATCTATTGTAAGGTAAGAAAAGCAAATGAGCATAATTATAAAAATCAAATCCAAATTAAGTCAAATTAAACAGAATAATGAACAGCGAAACTGAAACTTTTAGCAGAAAACAAAATCCAAATGAAACGAAATAAAAATCTTAAAAGCAAATTAGCAAGACTCATTAACTGATACATCAAGTGTTGTCTTTCTATCACAGTATAGTTCCTGATGATATGCTTCACTTGCTTTTTCCACTCTGTCTTTCAGTCTTGACGAAAGTTAGGCTCAGTCTAAACATCAAATTATGGATAAGCACTCGTCTGTTGGCATTTTTCTTTTCTCGAATGAAAATTGTCCGAACTTAATATGATTTTATAGATTTTTTGATTTTGTCTTCAAAAATAATGTACAAATACAATGAGCTAATGCTATTACGGAAGAGAAACAATTTCATGAAAATCGAGTGAACAAAATGAATGAATAATATTTTATAATTTTGATTTATGAAAATCATTATGAAATTTAGTCAAAACTTTATAGTTTAATTATAAAACGGCACGTTCTTGTGCTATCAGTCATTGCTTTTATCTGAACAGATTGTCTCTCAACTTATATATCAATACATAGTTTATATATCTCGAGATTAATGGCCATTAATTTATGAATTAATACAATTTAGTGATCATATAACTGTTATGAAACCGAGAGGCCAAAACTAATCTGAATAACATTGATCTCATATTCCAACAATATGAATGCTATTATATTTTCTATTGCCTCATATCTAACTCAAACAACTGACTATATAACACATGAAAACCATAGGTTTCAAATCCTCAAGTAAACATTAGTCTAACATTGAAAGTCAACCTGATCGGTTTAATCATAGTTTCTTATGGCGTATGACTTACGGTAGAAGTTTTGTTTCTAATTATATGCTATTTTACTCGTATAAAAAATGAGTTTCATGGACTTTAATTATTTTAGTAAAAGTTAGATATTTAAAACAGCATCACGTCACGGACTATATCTAAATCTTTGTTGAGACAGCCGTAAACTTCTTAGTAAGTGATGTCTAGTGTTTGATGTGAAATCTAGCATTTAAGCAAAGTTTCCTTGTTTGTCCACAAAACTTGAACCATTTATATTTTATTCGTTTATTAAGAAGACGAAATTAATATTTTTCCTTCTGAATGCTTGTTTGAATGAGTCAGATCGTGATGATGTTATACACCACTAGTTGAAGTACACTTCCTACACTTCTTTATGAGCAAAATTGAGAATGGAGAGGAAAATAGGCAAAAATAATTGGATTAGAAAAGCCTATCAAAAAGCATACATTATATTATAGCATAGAATGATATGCTCGCAATGACAATACAATAGCACTTCAATAAAGTCTAACGAATTCCCAAGTCGCGAAACAAGCGGGAGGAAACATATACTCTGTATCTCATTCATGATTAACCCCATCATAGAATATTACGTTTTTTTTCTGGAATATTACGTTTTTTCTCCCAATCCCAAGCCTTAAATCTATTGTTTGCTCATAAAAAATTAAGAAACAGATACGTAATATAGTTATAGAGTTTCCGCCAGGGTCTGAAAAACTATTTCCTGGTATCCAGTATTTTAATTGATCAATTGTGATCCCGATGCGTCTCTCATTTTCAATACGTCATGCCTTACCCGCACCTCCGCTTCTACACAAACCAACACCACATCACATATAGAGAGGATCACATTCGCGTCCGCTCTCTATTAGTCGTGCACTCCTTTAAAAGATACTTGCATTCTGTCATAAGTTTCCATAACTAGTTTACTCTTACTCTGCGTTCATATATAGCGTCAGTCGTATTTCCGATTTTATCATCGAATACACCGTTTGATGAAAGTTTAGTTTTTCAGAACTTGTTGCTTTGCGCAGTTCTTATTATATATAAATCATCGTTTTATTGTCATTTCTTTAATATCCTCAGACAATCAGAATAAGTGTTTAGCTCAAACCAGAGCTGAAATTGCAACAAATACTAGTTTGGTTTGAGTTGTTGTGGAAAATTTGAATTGAATCAATAATATTATCGATTGAGTGGCAGTTGAGAAGTTTAAAAACAGTAAGTACTGTGTCTAAAGCATGAGATTAAGTTACAGCCTTAAATGCCATTTCACCGCAATGTTTCCTTCGTTTTAACTTTATATTCGTTTTAAGTGCATGTTTAGAAATACTTAGTCTAAGAAAAACTATAAACTCAGTATAAATTTTGAGTATTTTTAAGTTAGAAAACTTACGGAATTATGTTAATGATAGGAAGATAATTCAAATTTTTTCGACAACTAAATATTTTATAAAGTTATAGAAGAAATAAAAAGTAATTATCCAAACTGTTCAAGTGAAGCGCAAGTGAAAAGAGGAAACTTGTTCCTGTTTTAATAGTTTCAGTAAACAAATCTCTACCTAATATTTCGCTACTGAGTTCACTGATTAGAAAACAAAGTATTTAATCACAATCTTTTCCCATTGAAATATGAATTATAAAATTGTGAAATTAAAGTTCATAAGGTACTTGAGTCTGAAGTTTTTGGTATGCTCTACCTTCACGTGAATTAAGTTTAACTTAGAGGCTGCAGAACTTAGATTTATCTAATGTTTTTGTGTTAGAAGCACGCAATTATTCAACATGAAGGCAAAAGCAAACGCTTATAATTAGTTCTGAACTTTGAACAAATATAGATAGTTTTAAATAAAGAAAGTATCTTGGGCCTAATTTTATTTTCCATGTGTAGTAATGGCTTTTAGAATGTATTTTAACTTCAAATGTTAGTAAATTGTTTGATAAAGTGCTCTTCACTAACAATTTCTAAGGAGAACGACCGCGTAACATTTAAAACCAATCTAAACTTGAAGTAACCTCATCTTAAAATCGACATTTCATTTGATTTGGCTCTTTCTAGAAGTGTTGATCAATATTTATCAGTTGATAATTGAGTTGGCTATCTCACTTCATTTAGAGTTTGCATTGGTGTAAATACATTCTATTTATATACGATAGATTTAAATCAAGTTTCAATCACAAAATTAAATCTTTAGGTATTTCATATACTACTAGGAATTCTTTTGTGGAGGAGTGAAATTATTCGCATATAAATGTTAGGAAACGAAATATGATTTCTCTGTTTACTTCGAACTCATAAACTCGATATTGATTCGATTGAGATAACCATGACTTTGTCATACTACAAACCTTAAAATAGTTTTTGTAAACTTTTCTATGTATTCGCTTCGTGACAAAAATTGTGCAACACCGAAGAAACGTTAGGTTTAATGAATAATTTTTTTGAGTATAAAATAGGTTTGATATTTGGGTTTTCAATAATCAATTGCAGTGAGTTTCCTTAGTGCGTGACTGAACCGTGTTGTGCTATATCCTGCTAAGGATAATATTCTATATCGAACCATCACAAAAATACTTTTTGCTTTTTCACAACATCTTACGGTGACTGTCAGTTATATCATTACAACTTTTTTCTACTGCCAATATGTACCCCTCTCATAATTATTATCATTTTTACAATAGTTGGTAGCTTTTTCAATGTTACACCAAACGCATTAAAATAATGTAATGCAGTTGTAGTTCAGACTCGATTAGTTTTTTCATCATTATTACTTCGAGAGCAAAATATTTGCCCTCAGAAAGTACAATAAAAATAGAAAAATAATCCCAGCGGGAGTAAAAATAACCACATTTCAATCGTTTGAATAATTGAATTATTCTAATTAATTATTTTATATTTTGTTCAGATGAAATTCTTTTTTTGAATGATCCGAATATTTTAAGTGAATCATAAAAGTGGTGATATCTCTCCTAAAATGAGGTGCACTTGTTCTAAAGTGGATTTTTCTTCATTTAGTCGAGTGTACCTGCATTAGAAAAATTTGATATTAAATTCTAGTTATATAATGCGTAGACGATCGACAACATATTAAGGCTCGCGGGAAAATTTCCACCTTATTACACAACCTAAAAAAGTATCACTTTGGTAATTTGATGCCATTATCATGAAATGATGCGTAACATGCATCAGCTCTTCACCCATTTAATCAATTGACTTATGTGTAATATTTTGCTAACTATAAAACTAATGGCTAATATAACACACAGCTAACATGTTTGTTTCAAATTATTAAATTTCGTTTGAAATATCAGCTTCTTTGTCTAATCATAATCTGAGTACGTCGAGCAATAATTCAAAAACTTTCAATACATCAGGAGAAAATTGATCTTATGATCTATTCAGATATGGCTTTGAGATACTTTTAAAAGTTTTGAGGTTTAACGGAACAGTCGGACATAGCTCGCGGACCACAATCTTCCTCTATGCAGGAAAATGTAGAAAGCAAATGAAAAAATATCAGAACTTTTCCAATTGTTCCTCGGGTCATAAATGTAATATTGAAAAAAAATGAAGACGGATACTAAGTTGAAGGCTCTTTTGCTCACTAAGGATTATAAACAAACAATTCTTGTAAAGAATCTAATGAAGGCCTAAGGAGATTTTGACAAATCGCTTTTCTCAAAAAGATTTCGTAGATATCAAACTTTTATAGTTAATAAATTGATTTTCTTAAATGATTTATCAAGATTGTTAAAAATTCACAAAATCATTGAAGTCAGTTAGAAATTGAGTGATTGAAATTAGCATAAATTTCTATCAATTCATTTAATGGAATCGGAACTAATATTTCAATTTATTCTTATATCCTGAATGTTTCGCTAGAACGGACTTGACTGACAAATTTTAGATTCGATTTTACATAATGTTTCGTCACTTATTCAGGTGTAAAACACAAATTATAGAAAATGATCATAAATCATCTGATGAAGCTGTTCAAGCGATTATATAAAACATTACTTTGACGTTTCAAATATTGATTCATATTGAAAATGAAATCAATTTTCAATAACTGTCAGATTATTGGAGACAATATAAAATAGTTTTATGGAGCAATTAATAACACTCAGTCAAGCACTTGTAGCAGGTCTATTGTAACTAACAAATCATAAAAGTCATTTTAATAGTCTGTCAACAAATCAACAAACATTAAGCTTAGAACAATCTTAATCGAAATGTAGGCTCTAATGATTTTGTGCTCAAATCTAGAAAATCTAATTATATGTTGGTCTGAATGCTCTGGTTCTTTTTCTATCCACCAACATCTTTAAATCGATGCTCACTGAAAGTGGATCTGTTTTTAAAGTAGAGCGCTTTGTGTCTTGAAGTACTTGAATCTTACCTAAATTGGATTGGCAAACAAAATGAAATATTGTATTGGGTTTAGGTTTAATGTCTGTTGTAATGCCTGCATCCGTGTGTTTGGCTACCTTCACGCAACAAGTTATAACTGATACTAGAACAAATAAATTATCTCCTCTTTTTATCTTACACTTAATCAAGTTTTCTGTTCGAGTTAAACCAAAAGTTTGTTTATATCAAGTCCTGAGTAGCTCCGATTTCACTCTATTCTAGGTATCATTTAACTAGTGTTGTTATCCTAAATTTATCTTTTGCCAAGCTTAAACATGATCGAGCTTTCGGTTAATTATTCTGCATTCATTTTGTTGTATAGTCAATGATCCCAAAATTTATAGTAATTGTTCCTTTAGCCCAATTACTTCTTTTCATCACTTCAATAATGTTGAAAAATAAACCACTCAGTAAAGGAACGAGTTATATTCAAATATTTAATTATCTAGACTTGAGTCATGATTCTTAATAGAAAATTCATTCAAGTCAAGTGCTTTATAGAACACAGGTATTTGGCATTGTATAAGGGGAACCCGAAAAGAAACCGGCGATTTAATAGAAATATAATGTTAATAAATCGCTGGTTTCTTTTCGGGGTCCCTTTATATTCAAATTGTAAAAACTTCAGCCTTTTTCCCTGATATATTGTCTATTTGGCCAAAATTTTTATAAGTTAAATAATATCGAAGCAACTAAATGTTTTAGATAAAGGATAACGGATTTCAATGACAAGAAACTGATTTAAAACTTTTGGTCAAGTTTGAAGCAGACTGAATCATTTTAATCACTTAATCACAGCTCTTCTACACATTACATATTGTTTATGCTCACAAATATGAAAAGTATGATTCTTAGGAAATTGATATCTATTTGACTACATTTTGCTATTTTATTCATAACATTGGTACATACAATCAAAGTATAGAGTAATGTCAATTAATAATGAAGACAATGTTAGTTTATCAGAGCAAACAAGTCTGAGTGTATTAGATAGAAAACAATCTAATTTATTATATATTTTCTAGCCAATTGTAATAGTATCAGTTGAGTCTTTCCTATGCACCACACTTTTCAACTTCAAGTGAATCAACTCGGTGATGAACACAATGGCAAGATTTATGAACTAGAGTAGATCTTTATAACCATAAATAAGATTAACGCCTTGAAAGCTTTGTGTTGCCTTTCGTTGATTAAAGAACAACGAACTCATTTCATTACACATGTTTGCATACAAACTTATATTGAAAATATTTTAATCATTGAACCCAATAAATATTTAGTTGTGGCTATAAATATATTTTGGATAAGTACATTTCAGACTAACGTTTTTCTAAGCTGATTAGAGAAGAAATTTTCTATTACCGAAGATTATAATGAGATATAGAATGTGTTCGCATAAGTTAAAGATATTGAAGCGCTAGCACTGAACTGACAGTCAACAATAATTTCACTTATATAGATTAAAATTTCTGAAAACTTTTCTTTATTTCGATTCCAGTGAACTCCTTTTCAAAATAAATGAAGATTCTTCACAAAAGTATTATATTTCTATATAAAAGTTTATTTCGGCTATTTGTTGAGCATTAACACACTCTAGTGAAGACTTGTTAATCTTTCTATTGAATAACTGTTCATACAGTCAATATGTGAAGTAACGACTCTCCTAGACATTGGCTACTAAATAATTTACAGATAGGTTCACTGATTCACTGTTGCATTGAGGGCAAAAGCATCCATAAGATCTGATAAGATTTATGAGAATAAAGAATTAGAGTTGATATAATTTTTTGAGACAGTATTTTGTCGGATAATATTTAATACTTATTTTCATATAAAAACGGATATCAGCCTCGTTGTCATATAAAACATAAGATGACTTAATTAGTTATCATTCATAACACTTACTAAAAGGCAAAAGTTGATAAGAATGAAAAATAATAGTTTTTTTCGCATATACTTTCATCAATCAATTAGAGGTCTTCCTTAGTGAAAAGATGAGAAATAATGAAGCATACCTTAAGTCAAAGCATAATTACGTAATAAACACAAAAATGCAGTAGAGTAGCTGTTGTTTTATATTTCTTACTCTTAAAATTACCTTATACTTGCTCATCAGGATTTACAAGATTCTCATTCTTTATATGATTACTTAGATACCTATTTTTGATTAGTTTTACTATTGTTTATCTGACATTTGCATCGATTCGTTCACTATAAAAGTTTTATTGAATTTTGAAGATTCTATCTTTAAACCGACCCACAAGTTGTTTGTCTTTATACTTAATTCAACCTAGGAGGTTAAAAAGTTCAGAGATTTCTCTTTGGGAATTCGTTTGTACCACATACGATTGTTTCTCACAAAGCGGCTCGAGAGCCAAATCTGGCCCACTATATCAAAACTTCTGGTACTCTGATATCTCACAAAAATCTATAACATCGGTGAACCAGTATCTGAAGCAAAATTTTGTGGATAGCATTGTGAAAATGATTATAAAACTGTACCATTAAACTTTTGTAAAAGAAAATGTTAACCTTATGGGTTTAAACTAACCTACCCGCGAGTTCGAAACTTATGAGAGACATTGATATATATGAACTCTAAGGAGATTCCTGGAAACCCATTAGAATCACATGAAATCCGATTTGAAGTTTTACTTTAATTTTCATAATCCTTGTCGTAAAATTTGTGCACTACAGATAAGTGACTTGAATAAAACTAGAACGTTTGAAAAATTGTCAACAAGTTGAACCTATTTGAATAGAAATGATGAATAGTATTTTGCTTCTCAACATTTACACTTTAATTATAAGTTTGCGAGTTATTAACCAACATTTTAGAAGTGATCAAAAATTTGCATTACATAATGAAGGTCTTTCACGGTAATTAACCCTGCTTTTGAAATTTTTTAATTAAATTCTATGAGGTCGTTCAATGAGTTACTTGTTAGCAAAGCTCGAGTCAGCAGAGTAATGACCCAAAGTTGTTTCAACAATGATTGATCAGTTTTAGTACGACGCTTATTAAATTATTAGCTAAAATGTGAACATTTCGTTCTTTTATGCCTAATAAGGTTTTCATTCGTTAAAATATTAGACAATCTAGAAAAAGACATTTTTAGTTCTTCAGCTGATATTATGAGAATGTTTCCAGATATATGGGTTAACTAATATCCCAGTAGGATATTAGTTAAGTAGTTCATTTTTCACTCTAAGTTTAGTAACTTTTATTTTTTAAATTTAATTAAGGGAATCAACTCTAAAATTGATTTTGTTACGAAATTTGAAATTTGATCTTTAAGATATGTCTGTAATTTAGATATGAAAATATTATAATGAAAGCTCTAGATAGAATTATTGACAAACAAGAACCTGCCTCACATTTCTTTCAGTTATATGCCTCTTTATATGTTGGTTGAAGAATGAGACAAACTTATGCAAATTAACTGGATATTCCAATCATTTTTGTGAATTAGCAGTTAATTAGTTTTCACTGTTAAAACAGGTTCATGTTTGTCAATTTGGAGTAAGGGAGCTGGTCATAGAACTTATGTTAAGCAGCTAAATATCATGAAAATTAAAGCACTTCAATGTGATATAATTACTACTGAAAGATGAATTTGTGATAAAAACTTATTTACTTGAACAGAATCTACATGTCATGTTAATGTAGTCGGAGCTTTAAAAGTTAAGATAGAATAATGGTATGCAAATTCTAGCATCAACTTTCCAATTCGAAGTTTGGATTAAATTTGAAATTCAGTCATCAAATAAATTCAACCCTAAACCTGACTTAAAAGTAGCTTACAAAATAGAATGCCTTTTTATGTTAACAAATAAACCTCTCTTTAGCCCAACTAACTATTCAGATAATACAAACAATACTTTTTAATTGAATAAAAATTGAAAACCAATATACCAGTTTAACGGCATTCAGTTCTTGAATAAGTCAGCAGAACAGACAAACTAAAAATTATTAGATTAAGAACAACGCTTGTGCATCAGATCAGATCTGAAACACAAGAAAAACTATTAATCCAAATATGATTAAGTCTTCTCGTTTTTAAAACAATAACACAGAACTAAAGCATTTATTGAAATTTTAATTTAGTTAATTGTTATTTCAACTTAGTCACACTTGAAAAGGCTCAAATTCGTAGTTTTTCTAATGTAAGTAATTGTTATTATTTGACAGCAGTTATGACAGGAAATAGAAATAGATATGAAGATTGAGTAAATATGAATTCTCAGTAAATTTACATTAGCTTTGATGATCTAAGTATTATTGCTTAACTTTGAAAGCACAAGCTTGCAATTCTTACTATAGATTCTAAATGAGAGCGCTTCACAGACATCAAGTATTTTTTATTTATTCGACAAAGTAATCATATAAAGTTGATTACAATTTTTGTTATTGATCTGGAAAAATTGACACTTCAACCGTTCAATGATAAAACTCAATCAAATCAGTTATTTAATAGGCGTTTATTTCCCGCAAGAATTTCTTTAGTCAAGAAAATTAAATTAAAGCAGATATGAAGAGGTTGAAAAAATCACAGTTTCCAATCTTTTGTTATTTTTTTTTAATAAGTATTCTTTCATACTCTCAAATTAAATTAACTCTTTCGGAATAAATTGAAAAATATCAATTAAAGTACTACAATCACTTCACAGTGTGCGTTAAATTAACGGGTTGATTCACGTTGTTAAAAATATCCTTTAAAGTCGATTTATGAGAATTTGACAACAAGTCTAAGAAATAAAAATCTCTGTAGAGAGTAATCAGTAGTGCCTGCGCAAATTGAGTTCGAGTCGAGTGGGAGTAGATTTGAATTTGACTTGAAAATATCGGGTCGAGTTGGTTCGAACCTCAATTTGGTTTGATCTTGACTCGAATTAACTGAAATTGGCAGATATAAATTTCAGAATGTTTTAGAAAGTTCAAGAAAACTCTGGGATTTATTGTGAAAATACAAAATATAACCACCCTATATATTTCTAGAATTTTTTAGAAAATTTTGAAAAGCTCGAGAACATTTTTCTAACTCAATATAAATTGAAACCTATTGAAATATATTCGAGTAATACCCAGACTCGATTTGTGCCGAGCACTAGTAATCAGTATTTTTGAAATTTATGTTTTACTCTAATTATTTTGAAAAGGCAAATAAGTATTAAAATGATTGTAATTTTCCTTTCGTTTTCGTTACTACACTTTTTCGAGTTGCTATAGTTAGTATAGTTAGCGTAAAAAAGGTTAGAATGAGTAGCAAACATATAAGACGTTCATTTTGTCATTCTATATAAAATGCCAACTTATTTCTATAGCAGAAACACTTTTATCAGAACATGAAGCCAGAAAGCGCAATAGATTTGCAAATTTACATTTCAAAAATATTTGTCAATTCGATTGATTAATTTGAATTGTTTTGAATTGTTTTGAATTGTTTTGCCTGTTTATATAAGTTGCAAATGTGAAAATGAGCACATCTTTAGCAAGTAATAAAACGTGAACAATAAGACTTTTCTATCGTGTTATACCAATGAATAGCTATTAGAAAAGTGCTAAATTCAACTCATAGTCAATTCGGTAAGATTTATAATCTTCTATTATCACGACTTGAATCTATGAAAAACTTGTTGGTGATAAAAATAACTTATAATTTATATTGAAATTCGATATCAATATGAGTCACTCAATGTCTTCTATTTTAGGCGTAATTTTGTTTTGAATAATAAAAATTTTTACAGTTTTTAAACTACGTTTAATTCAGTAAAAAACTTAAAGGCAAAATAATGTTGATTTTGGGTATTTGCCTAATTTCATTCACATTCCTATTATTCAAAGTAAAAAATGCGGGCTCAATGGGAGGGCATCCTCTCGTAATATCTTGGAGATAATATCGCGCGACATTATATAAAAATAAAAAATCAGAGTTTACGAAAGTTTATGAACTTCTAAATCGTATTAAAAATCCTGGCACAACTCAAATATTAGATAATGAATCAACAGATAATAAGTTCTCGGGATTAATACTATAGGTCTTTTTAGGGTGTATAGAGTCCTTATAATACTATAAAACTTGCAAATTTTGCACAACTCTGATTACGCCTCAAATCTTTGGGACTTTTGTTCTGTTACAGAATTTTTGTAACGAAGACTAGTCTTCTCTGGGCTTCTTCTCTGGGGACTTTACAAAGGTGTCATACTGTACTACTGTTTTACCTTAGAACTTACTTATAGCTCACAATATCGGTGCTCTACCTATAGTACTAGCGGAGAGATTTTTATCCTGCGATGAACCTTTCGTCTGCCTACGTTCATTCTTTGTACGTTCATTCTTTGCATCCAGTAGGGGCTCAGATGTTTGAAGTGCACGCAGTATACTAACGAGTATATTTTTCACTATATATATCCCCATTATTTTGTTCTAGCAAAACATTTACAGTTTACAATACATTTTACAAGTGTTGATTATGAGCAGCTGTTTAAAAGAAATGATTCAAACTTTTGTGTAAGCAATTCTATCGCGCGATATTTTCGCTGTGACAACATCATGTCACAGAATTCAGTGGGAGAGACACTTGTATCGATATTGAACCTTAACATGAGCTACAAGTTATTTTCATTATAAATGAGTTTTTCCCTCAGATTCAAATTGTAATAATAGGAGATTTAGGAAATTTAAAGTCTTGTCAAACTTACTATAAATTCGATTTAACACTCTCTTGATAGCTATTGTACCTTATGCTCAATATATATCCTGAAATACCATTAGACTCATTAGTTGCTGAGCGAATGTCACATTTTTATTTGCAAACAACTCAGGAAATTAAAGTCAAACACAACTGATTCCTACCAGAAATTAAGTGACTGCGTTTCTTATTCCAATCAGGTTATCAGACTTTCAGACTTCAGGCTTTCAGACTCTTAGTCAGAAATCATTTTGAATTACTCTTAGCTACATATCTATATTTCAAACTAATATCTATTCAATTTGATGAGATATCAAAATACTAGTACTAATGATTACTTATGCGGAAAATATCCAAATTTATAACTCGAATTCAAAATATTCGATTCGTTGAAAACTCTCAGGATATTAATCAAACAAATCTTTTATACAAAGTATACCAAAACTATCATAAATTATTCTGTTCCATATTTGACACAAAGAATTCAATGAGAAGTCTTTAATTATTTTTATGTGTAGTAAAGTTAAAAATAGTAAGTCATAAATAAGAAATAAATGGATATTTTAGTTTGTAGTTTAGCGCTAAAGAACTTTTATATTAATGGAAAAGAGGTCTGATTTCTCATTTACTTAACCTCTATTATTGAGTCGTTCAGTGCTAGCGTTTAATATGTAACCTATAAGTCACTATTATTTGCGTTGACGTACAATCCCGTCTCCGCCTCTTTCACTCCGAGTCAGCTACAACTCTAAAACTGAATATAAAATATATTCTCAATTCTTTTTCTCCGAAATAACACTGATAGAAGAGAATATTTCTGGCTATTAAGTGTGGGCGAATGTCACGAGTTCTTAGTAAACGATTGCAACATTAGAGTGAAACTGAAAAGAAAAAACTTTAATATTAATTTGGCGACTAATAGTAGGACTAATATATAATCATCTAATTGATGGCCATTAAATTAACTCAGGAAATGAAACTTTATCTCATAGCCAGTAGACAACCGTAATCTTTGCCAAATTGAACAAATGGAAATGAATATCAGCCCTTCTATCATGTATTCTGTTTGCTAGACATGCATATTCCTTTGTGATTGTTCAACACGATTGTTCAGCACCATTCTGAAGCACAATTGTTCACCACATTGCCATTCTCTCACATAATCCCAACGGTTAATAAAACAAAATACCAAAAAAGCTTGTGTGTGTCCACACCATCTAATCTTATTTAATGTCACTTTTATTTAACTGTTTATTTTTCAATTAATTAATTGTTCCCTATATATGACAATCAAAGCTATTCTGCAATAATTAAAAGTTTAGTTACGTCTGTTATTATGTGCTCTATTGGTTATTGAGTTATACGAACTTGTTATTATGCAATTACAATTTACGTGACTTTACGGCAATAATAGACACAACTATAACACTAAATATTGATCAAAAACAAGTTATAGTAAAATTTACTATATTCCGTCTCTCATTAATATATGAATGAATTCAGTCTTTCTATTGTATAAGTTTGATGTTTCCAAAATTCATTAGTATTCGGCTTTTCTTTTTACTCACTATTAAGCGTCTAATCAAACGATATATTTCTTAGATATTAGGAAAACAAATTTCGAAGCACTGCTCCAACAGTATTATGATTTGTGTCTTATTTTATTACCCCAATAAGTTATTATTCTAGAAAAACCTTAATTTATGCAAAGATTTTCCTTTCAAAAGCCTGCAGAATCAAATGAGGTATAAATTTTAAAGATCGTCTCAGTGTAGCTCATATTGAATTTCCTCACATTGTTGTAAATGACGCTCAGATTTCTTAGTTTAAGTTGCAGTAAGAAAGCGTTATTTCAACTTTAAAACTGTAGTAAGATAATATGTTAGCAAAGAAAAAACAGCCAACAGACTAATGCATTGATGACAACTTTATAGCAGTCTATCTCTATATTTGCAAAATCGATTCAACGAAGAATATATTGCAATTGTAAAATGTGAGAGTATGTGACTCAGATGGAATTTATGTTTAGCTGAAAGAATGTAATTTCTTACATCTAATATAAATTAAATAGAGCAAACGTACTCTTTTATAGTAATAAATAGAGCAAACTTTATTACTGTAAAAGACTAACTTTGTAGTCTATCAATTCAGTCATTCAGTACTCTTCTTCACTTCTCAGTTCTATCAGTTGAGGTCACACTAATAAAACCAAAATTTTCGTCGTGTAACAATTGTTGTCAAGTTTTAAAAGTAGAAATATTTTCTAATTATTTGAGTCGTTTGATTGAACAACACCAATAAATGTGTTAGACAAACTTTTGAGTCTGATTGAGTCATAAACAAATATAAACTTTGAAAACAATTTATTTCTTAGAAAAATTAAATTTGAGGTCAGAATTCAAAATTTCATATCTTCAAATTTTCTTCAAAGTATAAAAGGTTTAAATGAAAGGATATTCTATATTAAAGATTTGAATTGGTTTGAACCCAATAGCTCTTTATATTTGTCTAAGAATTGTTGACGCATGCATTAAAGTGACAAACATCGAAATAATTTTCAGACTTGCCTATCACGGCAAAAACCAACATTTATAAAGAAATGCGAAAAGGAATTATCTTTATGATGAGGTTAATGGTAAACACTGTTTTGTCAATTATGAGATCCCATTGATCGATCAGAATCGAGCACTTCACTCCAATTCTTTGAGAATTCAGTAAACAGGTTTTGCGAAATAAAATACTGTTCGGTACATAAATTGAATGAGTCAAAGAATACGAGAACAAGTCAAAGAATATGAGAAAAAATCAGAGAATACGGAAAAAATGAGAGAATGTAAGAGAAAAGAGAGATAAAGAAAAATGACTCGGCCAAGTTAAACTTGATTGAATTACTAATTCTAAAGTGAAGATTCTTGATTTCTCACGATTCGCCTTAACTCAAATAAATTATTTTCGATTCATCCTAAATGAGTTTGTTTTTTTTATATTGTGTAAATCTTTTATAAGATTTAGGCTATTAAGTAAGTAAAAACCTAAGTTTTATTGAATTTGACTGGAATTACAGGTTTAATGTTAAGAGTCAAAAAGACTGAGAGAAGCAAATTCTATACATTGAGTTAGTTTTACTTATTTATTTATTTACTTTCGGGTCAAGCGTTGGTGGTACGGCTCTATTCAAAATATAACATGAGCCAGAATCCCTATCAATAATTAATGAGTTAATAACATGAATTAAAGGCAAGAATAGATAAATCGAATTTTCAATTTTTATTGTTGATTATCCACAGCAATATCAGTATCTATTGCTATGAGATCACTTAGGAGACTAAGAAAAGATTATATTATGATCAATAAGCGCAGAACAGTTTTTCCAATCGTATTATTTGCAGTTGGTTATCATTAGAATAAGAAACTAATCTCAATTACGTGAGTGAGTAATTTGTATAAAAATGAACGGAAACATTTTTCTGTTTGAGTGGTTCGCTAAAATTTCATTGCTTACAGCTGCTGACAAAATAATTAGTTTACAAGTCATATACTCGTTAAAAGCTGTGAAAGTGAAATATTTTTCACACAGAAGCATCATGTGTTAAAGTACGTCTTTAGGATACAGTAATGATTGACTTTTTAAGGCGTCAGACGCATTCAAAACTCATCACTCGTGTTAAAGCTAATTATCCATTAGTTTTTTCTTCGAATATTTAATTGAGTATAATATAGATCCAGAAGAAATAAAAAAGCTATAAAAACCTAGTTCTCAATATACATCATATACTGATGTTTGATAATTGATAAGATTAAGTCTAACTAAAATGAATGATTAGCTGATTTTCAAGTTGAACTGTAAGTGATCCCAATATAAATACTGTTGAATTGAGTGGATTTTATTTACTTAAGTTCGATAATTAGAATTGTTATTTGACAAATATAGAAGTTGAACAAGTAATAATACTATAATTGAAGTGCGCGATTATGATGTACAAATCAATCATCAAATAGTAGATTCACTTTACTAGTACCTTAAGTTCTTTTCAAGATATAATCACTGAGAATTATTGTTTTGTATAACCAATAAACCAATGACTTTATTGGATAAATAAACGAGCTTTCATTCAACATTTACAATGGAGAGCGTGCATTATAGTAAATGAATTTAGTTAACCCACCCTTTCATCTAGACATAATATCAATTAGTGTTTCGCTGTACAAGTACTAAATCATAATCAATCTTTTCAATTATTAACTAGACATAAATAACTCCAACATATTGTTCGTTTTCAACTACACTTATTTGTCTACTTTAAGTGAACGTCTCACACTGAATCAAATTTCTATTGATCATTTTTTCTGATTCATTGTTTTGAGAATGAGATTGGGTAACAGTGGAAACCTAAAACTTAGTTTGTTTTGTAATTTAAGTTGCAATTGCTCATAACTATATCATTTCTTATAATGTCTATATCTTCTGCGCAATAACTATTTAAAAGACTATATGACCGATTCTTTTCATTAAAACAAGACTATTAACGAACAAAGATATTAATGTGAAAAACGTCAGCTCTCGTTCTTTAGACAACTCTTAAACTTCTTTTGCACATCTTATGAAACTTAAACAGACTTTTCTTATCTCATTATTGTTGTATTTTTTGAATAACAAACCAAATCATTACTGAAAAATATGAGTTTTAAGCTAAAAATAAGTTCTCAAACTCTACACTTAATTGATTTCACTTTCAAATTAAAACATAGATGTAAGTGAAGAACGTTTTGGTGAGCTCTACTTTGATAAGAGTTTTAATGTAATAAGTTACTGAAGAGCTTATTGGCATAATTTTATTCAGTAAACTTTCAAAATTGATTTACTTGCTCCTTATTTGTTCTGTAGACAGACAGACAGAGAGGCAGGCAGGCAGGCAGGTAGATAAAGAGTAATAAAAATATTGTTACTAACTCTTCTATATTTTTAATATCAGTTTTTACTATAAAACTATAGTTTTTATCATTCAATTTAGTCTTATATTAGGCTAGCTTTTATGAAGTTTTGTCTTTAGATAGCCCTAACGGTTTGGCAAAAGTTAAATTTGCATAACAATCTTTTTCTCTTGCAGAGTGTTGTATTGAAAAACACTCGTCAACTTATCACACTTAGAAGCTGTTGGTTTGTCATTACAATATTTAGCACTTTTTAATTATCTGGTGAGTCGTCCAATTTTGCTGATTTATCCAAAGATTAAATAAACTTTGTATCAGCCTGTTTAATAAGCAGTCAACTCTCAGTCAAATTATTTTTTTTTAATTAATTGTCTAATTTGATCATTTTTGCGTCGAATGTTCATCCACTAAACTAAAGAGGATGACAATATAAGATTGGTTCTGGCCTTACAGATGTCGATAGAATTAATGTATCTAAATGCGTCAAGTCAATGCATTTTTATGACTCAAATTTAATTTGATTTGATCAAAATGATATTTAGTTTCATAATTTTGACACAAACACATAATCTGTCGTTTAAGTATTTCAAATTGAAGCATTCAAAAGCTGATTGTAACAACCGTTTAGGATTTTGAAGACAGTTTTTAACAATAATATTCAATTTGAAAGACTAAGGAAAAAATTTTCAGATTGATTCATTTTTTCGAACATAAATGATAGATTTTGATCTTTTAACTGTGGCACTCCACCTAAAATCATATTCTGGGAGAAATGAATATCATAGATATCTTGACTATATAGATATGAGATGTTTTGTCGACTTCATTTACGTGACTGCTATATTTTTAAAAATTTTTTTTATTAAAATGTCCAATTTTTTTGATTTATTAGTAATAATTTTAGGATTGTTTGCTTTTTAGATCATAAAATTTTTAGCGATAAAGTTTGTTAGATATGTTTGATGGTATTCTTTTAATAAAATTTAGAATCTTCAAAATTCTAAAACACTTATTGATGTTAACAGCGATGACAGATCAGATTCATAAGCGTAATTATACATTATTTGCAGCTTATCTACCCAATATAAGAAGTGTGAAACAAGTGTCAAACTACCAGTGTCTGGGGTCCACGAAGCCGCAGGATCCCTTTTTAGCTGAGAATTATATAGCTTGACTTAGTAGTGGTAACTTATTGTTAGCTTAATAGAGCTGTTGAGCATGCTTTCATAAATACAATTTCTTAGAAGCAATTCAGTAATGATGTTTTTTATGACAAATCTATATTCTTACTGCCTTCATATTTAGATAATAGCATTTGAAATATTAAAATGCAACCTTTTCGCATGTACGAATGTTTATTACACGATTCAGCAGTTTATTATTTTCATCGTATATCGACTAAATATTTCATAACAAAAAGTTTTTCCCAAGTATTCTAATGAATATGTTTTGAAGAGATAGTACAAAAAGTATAGATAATAAATTGAGTTTTTGCAGACTGCAGCCCACATACAGTATCAGTTATAAGTTGTAGGCAATTAAAGTTTGTCAAACACTATTTTCAATGTAAAAAGGTTAGTTTTATGACACTCGACATGATTTATCAATTAAAGTACTAATCGCTTTTAATTAGATTTAGCAGTCATACTCTTAGATAACTTTAGACTTATCTCAAATTAAAGTATGTCAGTCGTTGCTAATAATGCTGTCGTAATTATTATTTCTACTTAGGAATAATATGGACGTGTCTTCGGCTACCACTTCTAAATGCCAACTAAATATTCGGAACAACGCCATGATTTTAAGATTGATTTTGCTGCTACTCATTGGGATCACAATCGATTCTGTGAACGCATCACCGCTTAATCAATTAAGTAACGCTCTTATGGCACCAATAGATCAATCGAATCGCCATTCACAGAGATTCCAATATAAAAACCATAAAGTTCCAACTATTAGTGATAACAACTTTGATGGAAATTATTCGCCAACTAATAGTTTTAACGGAGACGACGATTCGGACACCAGCGACTTCAGTGAATTGAGCGGCTCTTTTGACACGACTGATTCGAAAAGTTTTTCCTCCAGACGACCAGAACATCCGTATAAAATGGTTAAAAAGGCGTTAAGTTTATTCGCTCACTGGAAGCCATCACTTTATACTTCCTCCGAAGACAACTCGATTTCATCAGATGTTGTGAGCGCTGTCGCACGCGGACACTCGAGACCTGTTGGTGGGCCGTTAAGATGGGGTCGGCGATGAAAAGAAGGATTTACATAACTGGCTCTAAAGTTAGCTTACATTTAAATGAAAGATCATCTGTTATTTAGTGGCATTTTAATGAAGTCTGTTTTTTTACTTTAATTAATTGAGTATTTTGTATCTGAGCCTATATGTGGGTCTACTCTCACTCAATTAATGCTCGGCTTTAACTTATTTGTTCTCTACTATGTTTTACAGAATAATTTATATTCTATTGTTTCATTGCTTTATATATTGTTTAATTGTATATTTGTTTTTCTTAGCAATTATATAGTCATATGTAGAATAAAACTATTAGTTAATTATAAATATGTCTGCATAAGTAGTGTTAACTTGTTGTTATTGTATGTTATCATATAATTAAATTTTTCTAAAAACTTTCCAAAACTTCATAATGAAAATTGATTTTTCTATTTGATTCGTCACCTAACGACAACACTTGTTTTTTCGCTATTCCCCTTTCAGTTCACTTCTATATTGATCATTCATAAAATAAGATAAACCACAGGATATCACTCCTTCTTAGCATTTCGAAACATCATCTAATTGTTGATAAGTTTTCCAAATTTAGTTTCTTATTTCAAAGTATTAAACATAAGATAACTTTTTTCATTGACAGAGTTATGTCATTCATACAAAAGTTTTTCATTCGGGAAATTCAATTATTTTTAGACTTATTTATTTTTCGCATTTTAGCTATCAAATATTTCTGCCCTTAATTCTGTCTGTTTCATACTACAGTTACAAGAATAAAACATTTGCCTCACTCAACGTGTATGTATTATATTTTCAATTCTATGCTATCCTACAAGTCAATTATATAGAAATAAATATCATAAAGCACTTATCAAATTCAATTTGATTAACTCGAAAATAAAAAATTTCAATTCAATTTTTGTTGAGAGTGTTTTAAACTTTGCATTATAGATTTGATCAGAGTTTACGCACTGCATTTTCCGAATGATCACAACGAGAACTGCTTAAGTAGTCAACTTATAGATCGATTTGAATTTATAGAACTTTACTTTCATTTCTCCACTTTTCGAGTAAAGTAAAGAGAAAAAATAGAAAATTTCTTATTTTCAAACAAGCATTCAAGTCAAAAGTAGAAACAATATTTGAGACAGAATTACTTATTTAGAAAGCTAAAGTGATTAGGCAATTATGAGAACCTTATTTAAACAGTAAATAGTTGAAGTCAGCTAATTAGGGATTTGATCGCTGTCTCGTATGCAGTCTTCTTGTTGGTTAGCTCACCAGTAATGTCTTATTGATTAGCCTTTACGTAATCACCCGTATGATCTATGACCTCATCTGAGTAAATACACTTCAAATTTGGTTTGAGTGGGGGACCGTAATGTACACTTAATTCTAATATATCAGCTAATGTTTTCAGTATAGTTTCTCGTTTAAATCTAGTATTAGTTTTTTCGCAAAAGTCATTGCCTTTGTTTAACCGCCGGTAACTTTTAGACGTCAAGAGTTATCAGAACCAGACCTATATGTAAATTCGTGTGAAAGTTAAGTGTCAGATGTATTTTTCTTGTACTGACAAAAATATGGCAGAAACACGAATAGAAAGACTGGTGCGAAAAGTGGCTGATGAGGAACGGCGAGCTTCAAAATATGCTCATTGCCCAATATGACAGCTGATGATCGATAATGAGGATGACTGTGACTAATTACTGAACAATTAAATTTGTTTGCAATTCTTGTTTAGAAATAGTTTTGAAAAATCACTTTTGCGACAAACTATATTGGGAAAAACTCAAAGCTATTTCATATGAGTTCATCAGTTGCATATCCAGAAATTCTTGAAGCTTTTTTACCTTCAAAAGTTATAAGTTGAGTCAGATATTTATAAAATAATTAATATAAGCCGAATGCAAATGACTCAACAATTCAAACCTATAATAGTCTGAATGAAGAATCCAAGTCTGGCATTTAACTTGAGCTCTAAGCCCATGCATGTCTTCTCCCACTATCTTACATTTGCTTTAAGTTTTCATTTTTGTGATTTTCAATTTTCATGAAGAAATGTAACAGTTAATACAGTTGGTTAAATTGCTCAAAAGACTCGACAAGTAATATCGCGTAATCGAAATGTTTGAAAAGTTCAACTCATGCTAACTTATGGATCAAAAAGTAATCTTTTATCAAATGTTCGGTTCAATAACTATTCGGATCATTTACAACCATAGAAAGTAGTTTCTTTATATGAACTTTCATTTAAGATTTATAAATAGCAAACAGAGTCAGCAAAAAAGAGAATTCCAAGTATTTTCCATCACATCAATGCGATGTTGATGTCTGTGCAAAGAGGAATAAATGGTCATTCATTCAGAAAGCAACTCACATAGTTTTTACCAGTTAATTAACTTTTGTTTTGCTTAGACAATCTCTATATTTTAATAATTGATAGCATGGTCAAATTTTCAAGAGACTATTAACTTGGTTTGATTGCTTGCTTGATAAGTTTGCAAATAAATACAATTTCAGTGCCTCTATAGGTGAACAATATTCACAAAGGAAGCTGATACCTTCCAACTGATCAAAAACAGATCAATAATTGAAATCCGCTTCCATTTAAATGAGACAAATTTTGAATGTTTGAATGAAAAGTTTTTCAAAGAGTTTCCTAACTTTCATGGTTTGACTAACGAATCATTTTGAATGAACCACTTGTAGGAGCTGTTTATTCGTATGCAAATAGGTCTAAATGCAATCTCAAAAATAAATTGGAACTCAACCATACATCAAAATAATTTACAAAAAGCTTGAGTTTTAATATCTGGCTCTTATTCAATTCTTAATCAAATTTGATAGCGCCCACAAATACTGATTGACATGGAATAGCTTCTGAATTAATACAGCTTATCTAAAACTAAATTCAAGGATTGTTTATATCATTTTCTTATCCAAATCTCAGGTTTCTTACTAAGTATTCAATCTTAACATGTGTTATTTGAGAGAAAGCAATTCATTTTTAATATTGAGTCAGTCCTTAAAATTAGAATAATTACTAGTATTTTGCTGTTAACCAATCTATTGTTAGAGAGTGTGTGACAGAAATGACTCTCATTAACAAATCGTTTAAAGCCAGTCAAAGGCACAAATTCTCTAATATTACGTAATCTCTACAAAAGTGAACAACAATTTTTGTCACAATTAATGTAAGTCATAATTAGTTTGAATAATAGTATTTCGGTAATAAATAGTTTGTAATAGAATCGATTGATAGAAACAATAAAATGAGTAACAATAAGCGGTCAGTCAATGGTTTTGGTCGAAGTGTTGTCATCGAATTATCGCATTTAAGTGACGCTCAATTGTCACAAATCGGCAAAACCTTATCGAATCTCATACTGTTGTCCAACCAATTGATTGGAAGCCAAAGAATCACTTACTTTAAACTCGAATTGATTGGTTCGGTGCCTAATGTTGTCATTCCTTTGCTTTACATCAAATCGAATATATTTTTGAACGAATATTTCGATAAATTGAATAAATTGACACAATTCAGAAGTTATGACAACAATTTGACTCATATTTCCAAAAATATTGAATTGACGTTAAGACGAGTGCTTTCGCGACTCAATCACGAAAAACCTGAAGACATCAATTCGATTGAAATCACTTATATTAGTGGCAGACATGAAAAGGAAGTGATTGAAGATATTTGTCAAGTCTTGACGAAATTGGATTTCAATCAAATCACTTCTCATTCAAGTATTTCAATGGTTTGTCAAATATCTATAAACTTTTCATCAATTTTTTTATTGATTTGTTATTTTATAAAATTATTTATTTGATCCAAATCATTAAATAACCAAAAATGTGTTATTTTTGATTTCAAAGTTAATATGAAAATGATTTTCAACAATACTTTAGAGTTTTTCAAATTTAATCAAGTTTTTATTCTACTCTATATCGACTCAAGATTAATATAGTCTGCCTTTCGAGCGATCCTTCACTAACAAGACCCCAATTAAATGATAGGCCAATCATTTGTGGTCCTTCGAGTTCATCGGCTTTTGTAGAGTTTAAAATTCCAGAAGAATTTGAAGCACTTATTGAAACGAAAACAATTCTTGACAGCGAACTAGCGATTGAAGGCTACTTCAAAGTTTGGTTTCACGACTCAAACTTTGAATCAGAAAAGATACACATAAGTACAGGAAATACGGACAACAGTAATAATGGGTTTATTATTAAATGTGATATAAGAGAAGCCATACTTGATGTCAATCTAATTCCAGTCATCAAAACAGTCAAATTCGACTTATGCCGCACCGCAACCATTCCTCCGTCAATACTGATCAATAATAATAAAGACTCAGTATATGATGAATGTTATGAACTGAAAATTATTGGTTTAGTCGATCGCGAAGGTTTGTGTGATTCTGTAGTCTTTGGCATACCTTATGTCTTAAGCCCAACGCGTTGTCACAACTTGTCATTTGAGGAATTAGAGCAAAACACAAACCAATTTCATGCCTTAATTGAAGTGATGAATGAGAAAAAAGTCATTTTGATATTAGAACATTTCCAACAGTCGTCTCCAAACAGTTATTTTGCATTATTTTCATCGCCTGACAAAAAGACATTAATAATGAAATCAGTGGCCACTAAAGAGTTACTGTTGCCGTATTCTAATGATTCAGTGGACAAACTCATGTCAAACAATCCGAAGCAACAAATCATTGACTCGGTTCGTAAACAATTGGATGAGTTGCCACTTACTTCTTACTATAATCCTCTATTTGTTAACAACAATTTATACGAGTATTTATCACCTGATGGTAGTCATGATAACTCAAATAATAAATTATAGTTTATTAATTCGTATAAGTCTTAAATGTGTTTTAACTTTTAGTCCATTTTTTATCATTTGAAGTATAAGTCAAGTTATAAATTAATTTCTAAAATAATTCAACCTATTTCTGTACTTTTAGGTCTTTATTAAGAATAAGCTTGTAATAAACTATACTTAATTTCTTCTAAACATTTGAATAAATAGCTTAAACTTTTGTATTGATAGTTATTCAATTATGTTGAAATCATAAATCATGAAACCATATGAAAATGCCAATCACATGAGTTTTTCGTAGTTCTTAAACTTTGAAGCACCAGCAAATAAGGTTTAAACTTAAGGTTTCCTAAGTTGTATCACATTTAAAAAAACATTAACTTTTTGTGTGGAAACTTCAAGTTATTTAAGGTTTTTTTGCAAATGCCAAATGCTGGTACTTCGAGTGGGAAATGAGTCCATGAAATGAATTAGCGAAAAATTCTTAACAATATAACCTTAAACTATATTCAATTTGTGATATTCAGGTCCAACACTTTGCGCTATAACCAAACTGACATTGACTTGACTAAAAATAGAAATAGTTATTTGTGAAAGAATCTGATCACTCATTATCTCCCTAATTGAAAGTGCCAGAAAGTTGTCTATTTCTTCTTCAAGTTTAGATTCTGTTCAAACTGAGTCACCAATTCTTATTGTATCGATAGTTATAGTGACATATTTGCAACTGCGAGCGTTATAGTTGCTTTAACTAAAACTTTTTGATAATTTCTTGTTTTAGTAATATTTTCTAATGATAATTTTATTCTGTTAGTGGTATTTCAAAGAAGCAATAGTGAAACACTTGTTCTCATTTCTTAGCCTTTATTTTACGACGTTATTTGTGTTAGATTCAGGTAAAAACATGGCTTCAATTGGTTTTGAAATTATGGGAACAATTTGTTTGTTGTCAACTAAACTAAACTAATGTCAACAAAATAGTATTAATTACTTTACTTAAATTTAATTGTTATTAGGATTAAATGCAACTATCATTGATTCAAACAATGACTTAATATATGATATATTTGGATGGCACCAAATTATCGAAAATATTGAAAATAAGCCAAAGAGTTTTGAACAACTATTAGTATATTAAATCAAAAGGATATCAATTATAATTACAGTCGATTTATTCATTTTGATGTCAAATATTCTGATCTGCTAACAATGGGAGACATAATACAGAGCGATATAGAAAGAGCGCCATCGCCTGCAAGACTCGAATACACATCTGAAAAACATTCTCGACTTACACTCGAGTCCTTAAGTGTTTTGAGACGAAGACGTGAATTATGTGATGTAGTATTGATTGTCGCCAATAGAAAAATATTAGCTCATCGAGTCATACTCTCGGCCTGTAGTCCTTACTTCTTAGGTATCTATTTGTTGATCGAACTCATATTTCTGTCGAAACTTTCAAATCAATGACAGAAATAAAGTTAGACTAAGTTTTCATATGATTAATTGAAATAATCGTTTAATTAAATGATAGCTATGTTTACGGGAGAGTTGGCTGAAAGCCGTCAGACAGAAGTTATGATCCGTGATATCGACGAGCACGCAATGGAACTGTTGGTGGAATTCGCTTATACTTCACATATAATAGTAGAAGAGGGAAACGTTCAGGTCTTACTTCCAGCTGCATGTCTGCTACAAATGACTGAAATCCAAGACGTTTGCTGTGAGTTCCTTAAGAAACAGTTAGATCCGAGTAATTGCTTAGGCATACGAGCCTTCGCTGACACTCATTCTTGTCAAGAACTGTTACATTTTGCTGACAAGTATACTCAAGATCGCTTCCAAGAAGTGATCGAAAATGAAGAGTTCCTTCTTTTACCTGTTAATCAACTGATAGACATAATATCCAGCGATGAGTTGAATGTTAGAAGTGAAGAACAAGTTTATAGTGCTTTAATGCTTTGGGTTAAGTACAATGTTCCTGAGAGGAGACAACATTTGGCTCATGTCTTACAGCACGTGAGACTCTCACAATTGAGTGCAAAGTTTTTAGTGGGAACTGTCGGGTCAGACATTTTGATCAAAAGTGATGAGGCATGTCGTGACTTAGTTGATGAGGCAAAAAATTATTTGCTTTTGCCACAAGAACGACCACTTATGGTCGGACCTAGGTTTAGGGCTCGAAAGCCTGTCAGACGTGGCGAAGTCTTGTTTGCAGTCGGCGGTTGGTGTAGTGGCGACGCTATCGCTAGTGTCGAACGATATGACCCACAATCGAATGAGTGGCGAATGGTTGCTCCCATGAGCAAAAGAAGATGTGGTGTCGGATGTGCTGTTCTCAATGATCTGTTGTATGCAGTTGGAGGACATGACGGACAGTCTTACTTAAATAGCATTGAGAGGTCAGTCAAATTCTTTGCATCTATTTCTAAAGATGGTCAGTCTTAATTTTGCACTTTAATTTGTAATAAGTATTATTGATAATAGTTTCAGCTTTACTTAATTTTAACTTATTCTCATACTTAAACTCACTGTTTTATAGTTTGATTATTAGTGTTGACGAAGTTCAATAACTTAATTGTATATCCTCCGCTTTCAAACAAGTTAATCGATGGCTCATAAAAAAATTTGAAATAAATAGTTTGTTAAAATAATGATTATTACAGATACGATCCTCACACAAATCAATGGTGCGGTGATGTTGCGCCAACTAGTTCTTGTAGAACATCAGTAGGAGTCGCCGTTTTAGATGGATTTCTATATGGTTTGTAAAAGTAATATAATATTTTTACTCATATTCTTGATAAATTTTTTCTATCGACTCCAAACAGCTGTTGGTGGTCAGGATGGAGTTTCGTGTTTGAATTTTGTCGAGAGATATGATCCTCAGACCAATCGCTGGAACAAAGTGGCCGGAATGAGCACAAAAAGATTGGGTGTTGCCGTCGCTGTCCTCGGAGGATATCTCTATGCGATCGGTGGCTCTGATGGTACTTCACCTCTCAATACAGTCGAGCGTTATGACCCGCGAACCAACAGATGGTGTCCAGTGGCGCCTATGGGCACACGAAGAAAACATTTGGGATGTGCTGTTTATAATAATATGATTTATGCAGTTGGGGGTAGAGATGATACGACAGAACTGAGTTCTGCCGAACGATATAATCCTCAGGCGAATCAATGGCAACCCATCGTCGCGATGACCTCTCGCAGATCTGGAGTCGGATTAGCAGTTGTTAATGGACTTTTATATGCAGTTGGAGGTAATTCTTGTTTATTATTTTATTAATTTTTTGCTTGGAATATCCTGTAAATAACTTGTTTTCGCTAAGGTTTCGACGGTTCAACTTATTTGAAGACAATAGAAGTTTATGACCCAGAAAAAAATCAGTGGTGTTTATGCGGTTCCATGAATTATCGACGATTAGGTGGTGGTGTCGGTGTTGTACGAATACCACATCTCGAAACTTATTATAGATGATGACAATCATCAAATGATTTGATTATTGTTAGAATTTCTTTCCACTCTCTATTCATTTTCACAGAACCTATTTGGGCATTACATTAAGTGGAATATTTGTTTCAATAACAAGTCTAATCATTTTTATAATTGACAATTTTTTTTAAGTTTTAAAAAATCTTGACATTTTGTATATTGTATATAATTTATTTATTACTACAATAAATGTGTTCTCTTATTGAGTTTACCGTAAAATGTCAATCTGTAAAGCAAGTCAATTTTGAATTTAGTGATCAATTTCATATAATTTATAAATTTTCAATCTCAAAGGATCTTAAATCAATTATTTTCAATTAAAAGCAGTTTAATAATTGACGCCAACTTCTTTTAGATTTGGTAACTGGATAATTTATTAGCAGTTCATCGTTTATTAGGGTTTTGTAATAGTGATATAAGATATGCTTGTGTTGTTTCGCAGAGTTGCATTTACTCGAATTTATAAACAAGGGTGAGCCTACCTTCAATTTTTTCGTATCGAAAAATATAAATCGTGTATCTTCGTCCATTAAAATCTCGATTCTATAGCAGCAGCGTAACCAAACATGAGACAAATGGGGCTTCAATCATCATTTTCGAAGCGTGTGAACATTCAAGATTTAACAGAATAAATCTTGTAGTTTGCTTAATTTTTAAGTTTATAGAGTCGTAAATTAACTTAAAGATATTGTAAACAATAAAAAGGGTCTAATTTAAGTTAGAAATCTATAGTATTTGATGGAAATATTGAATCTTAGCCCCACTAAGCTTGATTTGATGGTTACAGCACTGCTGTATAGTGCAGCAAATGTACTGTAACTCACTGACCATGAGCTAAGAGCCCTATCGACACTTACTTAAAATGGTATGGACTCTCTATTGGACACTTTTCACACTTATAATGTTTTAGCATTATATCGCAAATGATCAAAATTTTAGCTGTCATTCATATAAAAACATTTTTAGGTACAGATGTATGTCAATTCGGCAAAATGATATTCGGCCAAATGCAACTCAGAAAAATGCTAATTCGAGGGAATGGCATTGGGCCAAATTGAATTGTGCCAAAGTCAATTAGGAGAAATGGTAAATAAGCAAGAAACGTTTGATTGCACTTTTTTGACAAATCATTGGCGTATCTGAAAATCTATGCATATTAGACGTGAGTAATCATTAAACACTATGTTTTATGCAGTAATCGAGCACTTATTGAAAACAACTCAAACATTACTCACTCTGAGTGTTTTGTAACTTTTTCAATAGGAGTTTAATCAAATAATAGAAACAATGTATGAAATATTAGATACAGAATCAAGTAATGAAAGTTTAAACAGAATCGTTCAGAATGTTATGGTTCCTTATTTTGGAAGATTGGCGCAAGATTTACAAATTGGAAGTATTATAAAAATAAATGGAAAGGCTAATCGATATGCTAAACGATTTGCATTCAACTTAATGATTGATCAGACGTCTTGCGACGACATCGCGCTTCACTTCAACCCTCGTTTTGCTGATGGCTTTGTAGTGAGAAATAGTCGAATAAATAAGAACTGGTGCAACGAAGAACGAGAACCATATTATTTGCCATTCGAACGAAACTCAGACTTCAAACTTATGATTAGAGTTACCGAACAAGTATATGAAATAATAATAAATGGGGTTCATTTTGTTGATTTTGTACATCGATTGCCTTTTTCTAAAGTGAATAGTATAGCGATCGATGGAGACGTAAAGATCACAAGTATTCAATGTGATAATAATAACAACATAAGTAGTGCTGCTTCTCTATTATCTCTTTTGTCTATTGCACAAAAACCTGCCCTTCAAATCGATCCTATCTTCGATCCTCTCGTACCCTTCAATCATCCGATTCCTAATGGTCTGAGGGTTGGGATGGTTTTTGGAATCGTGGGTCGACCGCTCGTTAATGCTCGAAAATTTGACATAAACTTAATCCATAAAAACAATTTCAATCCAAATGTAGACATTGCTCTTCATGTGAGTGTGAGGTTTGGTAAACACATTAGTGATTCAACAGTTGTTCGCAATTCTCGGTTTGGTGGCGAGTGGGCAGAGGAAGAAAAATATTGTTGCGAATTTCCTTTCATTCCCGAAAAAATATTTGACATGAGAATCGTTGTGGAAAATAATAGATTTATAATAATAGTGAATGGCAAAAGTTTTGCTGAATTTTATAATCGTTTTTACCCCTTATCAGATACCAATCAAATTGAAATTTGTGGCGATCTCATCTTACTATCTGTTAGATTCTGATATTGTTCTTCAGATTATAGATCTTAACTAATTTTTTCTTATAAACTTATGAAATTTCAGTTTTCTTTATTAGTTTGACTGTAGTTAACATTTTTGTATTGGAATGCATACGAAAAATTCTTAGTCATTATTTTTGAATATGATTTGCATTAATTTAACATAAATAAATTCATTATTGCTAATTATAAGCCCTAACGAGTATCTTATAAAAATAGTATTCCGTCATTAAAAAATGGAAAACTTGTTAAACAAAACCTTAAAATGACTAGTATTAGAACTAATTATCTTCTAAGGCGCGTGGTTTTACAGCAACAGCAGATGCTATGTTGACAAAAGTGTCCATTATCTCTGAAGGCAGATGCTCAAACATCCACCAAGCCATGTTGGTAAAAGATCCGCAACATTTGTATCTAACTTCTGGCGAGACAGCAGTGATGGCATCGAAGGCGGCATCAATTACTTCATCAGTATTATGACGAGCGGCTCTTACTACTAATGAAACTCTTTCTTTAAAAGAGTAAAAATAGTTTCCTCCATAATCTGATTTTACTTCTTTTTCAGTTTCTTCCCATATTTTATCCATACATGATACTATATTCTCTTCATCAGCCATTGGAGTCCTGAAAATACAAATTCTATGAATTTTGAATTATTTCTGTGTTCGCTCGGACCTAAAGTTTCCAAGCATCTTACTTAAAGGTATCGAAACTAGAATTAGCTTAAAATTAGCCATTGTCAGTCATCGATTAGCTATCGAGTGTTTGAACCGTTACTTCTTAATCAATTATTTTGTGATCAATTTTTCAGATCAAAGTTAATTGAAAAGTTTAGTAAAATCTTGACTAGAATTCAAGCATTACTTTAGAAAAAATATTGAAAAATATACTCTATTTTCCCAACTATAGCCTGGGCTATATGAGAAAAAAGTGAAAATTTTGATAATTTTAATACTGAAGACCATACGTGAAATTAAAAACAAATTTTTTAAAAATTATAAATGTAAAAAATTTAATGAAAACCATCAAATTGTTCGTCCAACTAAATGTCACAAAATACATGTATATGAAACGCGGGCTATACAGCAATTTTTTCAATAAGTGAAAATTTTGACATTTTTAACACTGCAGACAATACACGGGGTGCGGGCAATAGTCGGTAAAATAGGGTACTTAAATTGTTAATCTTTACGTAATTATTAATTACCTGAGTTAAAGTTAAAATTGATTCTATAGATTTGTAATAGTTTTATCTAATTATTTTCTAATTATTTGAAGTAATATGAGTTGAAGTGACATTTGTTTGGAAGTTCAAGATCAAACTGTTCCCAAAAATAATTAGTTCCTTTATATTGAGGATATGAAAGAGATCCATTGGGTTTATTTTAGTGTAAGTCTTCAATTTCTTAAATCTGATGCTGAACTACAATCTGATAATGCCACCCACTCTAAACTTAATAGAACAGTAAGTCTAAGATTACTTATTTATAAAGCGTTCATTTGATTAAATTGGGCAAAAGGATATTCGGAAGATTCCGAAACGTGAAGAGAGATACTATTGAAAACTATTACGAAGTAAACGTGATCTGACTCTAATGCAATCCAATTGAGCTATAATTTGATAGACATGAAATCATAAATTTCGATCAGATGCAGTTCTTTGTCTTTATTCCTTAATCTTGCTTAACTTGAAAAACTTTATTGGGTTTATCTATGAAAAAATTGGTCAAAGTACGATACCTATAAGCCTCTGGTTCTATAGTTATCACTTTGACATCCCACTTGTTCATTTCTCTTCGAAGTGCATCAGAGAGCGAGACGACTGCATGTTTGCTCATACTATAAAACGGAAGTCCAGAAGATGTGAACCTTCCGGCAATACTTGCGATGTTTACAACTCGACCATTGCTCATACGGATCAGCGGTAAAAAGTGCCTTGTGACTCGAGTCAAACCAATCACATTGACATCGAGTACTTTTTTAAGATTGTTCAAACTTCCCCATTCAGTTTCGCCAACTGTAAACAGACCCGCATTATTAACTATTGCCCACAACTGGTCCCCACCATATTTTAAATATTTTTCTATAGAAATTCGTGCTCGTTTCACGTCGTCATCATTTGTCACATCCATCGGTATGACCTGCAAATTTGCTTTCTTTAAGGCTTGAGCACCAGCTCCATCAGGATCCAAACAAGCGGCAAAAACTTTGATTCCATGAGAATTTAATTTGATGGCCAATTGATGCCCAAACCCGGTGTCGCATCCTTTTCACAGAAGAGACAAATGCCATATTTTTATTTGTGAAAAAAGTTTATTATATTCTTTTGAATACCAGTTATTAGGACTGCTTTTCCCGAAGTGTTAACCATCTGTTTTTTCATTTGTCTTCTAACAAACTTTGTGATCTGCCATGAAGTCCATAAGTAGAGTGTAAATGCGCCAAAAAATGTCAAAATAGAACTAATACTAAATAATTTGGTGAACAGTAATAAAAATATTAATATTAATAAATATTGTAATACAAATGAATCGAGTGAAAGCATTATTCGTTGCATAAAACTTCAAATAACATGAAATAATGACTTAATTAGAAAGTCTATGCTAAATTTCAACTTTTGCAGACTTATCCACCATTAGATTAGGTTATATACAATACAACATTTGACTTTTATCAGAAATATTAAAGTATACTTATATTTATCAGAAATGAAGTCACTATAAGGCACAAAAGTCCAATCTTGATAAATAGTAACCAAATGCAAGATAATAATCACAAGTATTGCTAGTGCGTCTCGAGTCTAATCGAAGTCTTAGCTGGAAAAACAACTTCTATTTCATTTCTGGAACCTATTAAATAACTCGTGGTCGATAAGTTAAGTATTTAATAGTTGTGTATTAATTAATTACTTTTTGATGAATTAAGTTGAAAAGTTTCTCTACTTTCGTATTGATTTGTTTGTATTGGCTCCATTTTAGATATGGGTTTTGATGGAGTATTGATCGTTTGTATCAATCCTTATTAGAAATCAATAGAATTGAAGATGAATTAGATTTAAATTTGAGGAATATGATTAAATGAGAATGAGAATGCATCGCAAACCACTTTTCATATACATTGAACATTGAATGAGCTGAAAACAAAAGTCAATAAATCACAACTATACTGAAATAAACAGATATGACAACTATTGCAAGAACTTGAGAAATTTTATAACTTTATTAACTTGATAGTATGAAAAACAAAACAATATTAAATAATTTAGAGTCATATTATAGTTTAGCAAAGAGTCTACAATTATTACAGCTTTCGGGTCTTATATCTTGAGCAAACTTATAAACTGATGATAATACAAAGTTATATATTTAGACCCGAATCTATTCCAAACATCAAAATTTGATAGCCTTATCTCCAATCATAGGTTTGACGGAAAATTAATTTATTTTTCTCATGTTTACCATTTGTTTTGGTATAAAACTCATGTTTGTCTCAGTCCTTACTCATAAAACTTTTACAAACCGTGTTTCTATTTTCGGAAAAGCTAGTTTTTTATATGATCCACAATGAGCTTAAGTTTTAAAGCAGTTTTGTTCGTCAATTGTGTATCAATGCTTGTGTCTTCGAAATATGTAAGTAAAACTTTGAGTTCCAGAATTTCAACATAACAATCAATTCTTCAAAGGTTGCTATCGATACATTCGACAATGATGAAGAAACAACTATAACTCACTTGAGTGAAATCACAAAGGAAAGCACACAAATAGATTCAACTACTGAATCAAATAGCTTTGTATGTCCGGTAACAACTGGTGACGATCTAAGTACTGATTCCAGTCAAAATGATGGAAGTGATTTGTATCCTAATCAAGAAGACTGTCATTCTTATTATCAGTGTTCCAATGGCAGAGCAATCAAAAAAAGATGTCCGAGTAATCTAGTATTCAATAATAAGCTTAAAGTTTGTGATTTCATTGAAAACACAGATACTAAAGATTGTAAGCTATAAAATAAACTGAGCTGTCTTTAATTTGTCTGATCTTTCCACTTTATATATATGTAGCACTTAGAAAATAATAAAATACTATCAATCATCACCAATAACAATAATTATGATTGGTTCATTGCAAGCCTAACAAATCAAACTTTTAGTATTTCACTTTAGATTAACATTCTTAATTAAATTTAGCTAAATATTATATTACTTTATATTACTTCAAATAAGTTCTTGAGGAATATTGAAGCCTTCAGAGTTGACTAAATGAACTTAAGGTTTGTTTGAGCTAAACTTAATGAAGAGAAAAAAATAGATAACATGAGTTCATAAATTTACTGAATGTGGAAGTACATGAGTTGATTTATTGTACAAGTACATTATTATATTGTATCTATCAAATGATCACATATTCTAAAAGCAAACTCAGATTTAATTCAATAGCTCAATGAATTTTGCAATAAACTTGTCTCAAACTTAATCTTAAAAAAAGCAGAAAATCATTTCAATGGGATAGCATGAAGAACTTGGGATCCAAATGACTAAAGTACTTACATATATTGAATAAAAACTAATTCTGTCTTTTGTATGAAATGCCATATATACCATTGTAAATGTCATTCATATTCTGGTTAACTTTAGGTTATATTGATTGTGGTAGGCTTCTTAAACTAGACTGGCATTTATAAAGTAGTATTGTAGAAGGTTATTTAAAACAGTATATAGGATATTCCGTGCTAAAGCTTCAATTCTTTCACTCATTTTATCAACCATTACAATCAACCATTAATAAATAATTTATCATTTTCATTAAACTATTTTCATAGTTTGACTCGTTACTTAAAAATTGTTTTATTGCATTCAAAATAATTGTAAAATTAACTTAGATCCAATTCTTTAATCACTTTCGGCAACATATTTCAAACTCTTTATTTAGGTAGCTAAAACTCCTAAAACTTGTTAACTTTGTATCGAAAGTAACTAAAAATAAACCACTACAGAATAGTAAAGATTATTAACTTTAAACAATTCAAAACTGACTGAATCGAATGCTGAACAAATAGTGATTCAATGTATGTATGTTGACAAAAGCTTCTCAATCAAGTTTGTCATTACAATTATTTGAGTTTAAAAGCTCTTATTTTTGTATCTATTCAAACTTTTATTTCCAACAATACATTTCTCGTTGTAAAGTTTCCTTCAAAGATTCTCAATTCAACTAAACTGAAAATCTTTTTCAAATCCTTCATATATTGAATACATTCACAATATTGTATACACACAAAGATTTTCAGAATATTGCTCAAAGCACACATTTTTGTTATTTTGTATTTTTTGCTTTTTTAATCTTTCATTCCGTTATTTAACTAAAAATAATGAGCGACTCCACGAAAAATTGTATTCAATTAAATTATCAGTTTATCAAAGTTCTGAATGATTATTATGAATTATTATGATCGTTAATTATCTGGGACTAATGATTCAAATTTACATTACTATGAATATCAGTGTGAGAGAACAATAATTTAGAGAAACTAAAGTACGTATCATAAAAATTCACTTTTAACTTTGTAAGTTCTCTTCCAAATATCGCAAAGACATACAGTTGAATGGAATCGATAGAATATAGTTAAAGGCATCGTTACATGAGTGATGATAGTCCAGGCCCAGAATCTGTTCAAATATTTCAATTAAAATAACATAAATTTTTGATACAATGGCTCGAGGGAATTGGCATAGTTTTAAATGATCATAAATAAAGAACTAAATACTAAATGAGTCTGAATAAAACACTATAGACTACACACTTATTTACTTAGTATAGCATTTGAACCTTAACACATATTTAGCTTAAAAAGTTATTTACAGACTATAAGCGCAGTTAATAGCAGAATAAAGATATTTAGGATAAGTTTTACTAAAATCTTTTTCATGTATGAGTTCCGATTCTTCAAAGAGTGATTCCTATTACATCCGAATATTAGTTATAGAGTTATTTACCCATAAAAGTGCATTTGCACCGGGTTAGAGTCAGCTCTTCTTGTCTCCAGTGTGTTAATGGCCCACATCGCAAAATTGCACACCAAAAGAAAAGTCACCATTTCTCGACCCGGTTTACGACGCATCTGAAAGTAAGTATATAGGCATCTTTAGTTTATCTTTTATCATGTTTCGGCTTTTTTGATAATTATCAGTATTTCACTTATTTTGGTTTCAATTTTTCAATTAGTAATTCAGTCGATTGATTGAATTATTCTTGTTTATAGAGAATGTACACAATTAGCTAGAAGCTATTCTTCCGTAAGATACCCTTAATAAATGAATGCTCAAAATAATGTTTTGCATAAATTAAAGATGTTACGCAAAGACCATACAATGTTAAGAAAACATCTTAATAAATTTTGAACCGATCTAATCTCAACTGCATTGTACAATTGAAGAAAAATTTTGTAGATCTATCTTAGCTAATAGGGCTTATATAGCCAATAGAATCATTTCTAATTTTCATATTTAACTATTTTTTATTCATAGGTATTCACCTCTTTCTTTATGTCAACTTTCAAAGCGTGAGATAAAATAACAAAATTTTGAGATACCTAAAGCGGAATTTAAAACTAATATTGAATTATTTATAGATAGAGCATTAAAATTGAATCCAAACTTCTTAAATGAGTCAAATACGTTTGTATTCTAACTTTAAGATGTAAAGATCTCCCTTCGATGTTTATTATTCTGAATTTTCTTCATAAAAAGGTGATAACGCTGGTTATGACTAAAGAATTTGACAAAATAGCCTTTGCTATCTTTCGAATGATGTCGCATTCATTCTTTAGAAATTTCATACTAAGTCTAAGGTGAAGACTATTAAGATAAGTCTTCAAAATCTTTCTTCCATCGAACGCCTTTGACGAAAATAATTTTTTAATCGAAAATTAATTTATAATAAAAGAATAAATGAAGTTGCCAAACAAGCAGTGCACCCATTCGAAAAGCTTTTCAAATTATTGAAATCAATTTAAAGTAATTTTGGAGAATTAATTCTATAGAATGCAAGTGAAGCAAGACTCAATGTTTCGTTATTTGTACAAAAGTGTTCAAATATTAGAGAACTTCTAATAAATTGCAACTTGAACTGATGCAATCATTGCAGTTGTAGCAATAAACAGACACTATTGAGTAAAAAATGTTTGTGAGCATCATTTTGATCGACGAAGCAATTACATATTACATAAGAGTCGGTGTAAAAATCAAAAGTCACAATAACATTGTCAAAACATTGAAACTCCAGTTGGCTGCTCTTATATAAAGCAGCCCAATTTCAAATGAACCATTAGTCTAAACGTTAGTTAAACTCTTGGTTTTATCTATGTCAATGGCTATGAAAATGGAAAAATCCGTAGTACAAGTAAAACAATTTTTTTATCAGACTGTTCGATAATCTATAATATTTGAAACACAACTCAAAGTTCAAATAGGCTATTTCATGAATAAGATGAAACTTTACATATAGTAAACATATCCAATTTCTACTTCCTTACTCTTTAAAGTATAACAACGTTTTGTATTGTTATTACTATTGAGAGTGAAATAAATAGGATGCTTAGCTTTCAAAATGCAGTGGTCTTCTTTTGCTGACAATATATTTTTATCAGTCAAAATATAATAAAATAACAATATTTACTCAAATTATAACGCTTTTCTTTATAAACAAGAGAATCTTTAAGGAAGATTGTTTTATTATTATTATTATTATTATTATTATTATTATTATTATTACTGCTATTAAGAATATAATTGCACTCTTTCAACATTTTTGCTCATAAAAACAAAGCTTATGAGCAACCATAGAAAATATCTTATGTTATTGTTCAGATATAGACGAGTGCCACCAATAATGGGTCAGAGATAGAGTAACTCTTTAATAACTGTCGTACAAACAAATCGATTCTAATGAAACGATCAGGTCAAAGTATAGAGTAAAATCTTGACTCAAACAACTAGAATTTTCCTTTATTCTTATAAGGAGAATCTGTCGTTTTGTAGTTTTCTGGACTAGTCGTTAAATAGATTGTAAGTTTAATTAGCTTATAAGTTCAGTAAAGTTTTACCTCTCTTATTGATTTTCAGGATTAGACTATATGACTGCACGCAACCCATTTGCTAACAGTGTCTAGAGATACTGTTTTATAGTCCATGCGAGTCTTCTTTTAATGGCTTATTTTATTGATGCAAAACTCAGATTAAATCTTATAACTGACCCCAAGATATTTCAAATGCGAAAATCCATTCTCTAGCATATATCATAGATATCAAATTATGTTCTAACCTAACCTAAACTAACTCAATCGTTTCTGAAGTTTTATAGAAATGCAGTTTTGATTGAATCGCGATTCTGAAGCGTTTTTCATTTAAATTAAAAAATCAAAATAAATATAAGAACCTGATCGTTAGTGGATGCATAGCGTCTGGATGCATCCAATATGAATATAGTCTGAAGTGTTGCTTGTATCAGACATGCGAGTGCGTTGATTAAGACCAAACGAGTATTTTGTTGCAGGTTAAAAAATTGTGCCCCAATTATTGAGAACATAGTAAATATATAGAGACCGATTTGAGCCACAATCAATAGTATGTTATCCAGTTCCACATTTCGATGTCTATTATAACGTAATTCTCGGACCTATTCGTGCGGAGATCGTAAAACTAATAAATAAATTTGAATAATTAATACTAATAAGTGAAGTGCCAGACCTGAAATAATGCTATGAGACAAGCGATTGCATTAATACAATATATAAATAGCTCAATAATATGTGCCTGAAGTACAGCTAAATGACGGTATTGTGGCTTTTTGATGAAGACAAAGAACAATATCAATGAAATGATGCAAATGACTAACAAAAATATTCCAGTAAATAGGCCTTTGTGTGCTTTGGCGCAGTCCACCTAAAATCACTCAAATCGGGTTAGTTTTCCATTAATTGATATGTTTGAAGTGTTTTTACAAAACGTTCAAGTGTCTCTATTAAGACTAAATTTCTCACCTGATACTGATGTTTATGATGATGATTATGGACTATAGTTGTGCTACTCGTCGAAGATCTGTGTTGCGCTTTATTATGATTGGAATTGGATATTTTCCTATGATCAAAAGCAACAAATTTATTCATATAATATATATGACGTTTGTTCTTATTGTTTTATTATGATTGTCATTTCATAATACATGCCTTTGATTAACTCCTTTCCACATAATATAGAGAATAGCAGCGCATATAAGGCTATATTCAATAGTACACGGAAATAGAAATTGTGAGGCATCGCGAACCAACTCTCCAATTATATTAGACCGACGACACTCTCCATGTGTTGTATGGATTGAATGGTCTGCTAGACTTCGCTTAATAATCTGATGGTTTGTCTGTTGACCTGAAGGATACGAGGGTCCTATCGATTCGAGATAATCTTCTGATATTTCCTCAACGACATCGTCGACATGATCCCATGCAATCGAAAAGTCCGGCATTAGTTCAGTTGTATTTGGATTGACTATAATCATGATCTGATGTTTTGTTTCTTGAATGAGGACATGGAGCCAAACGCATATATTGGTTGCGATCATATGCATTAAACCGAATCGAGCTGTAGTAACACAAACAATTATTGAGCTTTTCTCAATGCTCTTTTGTTTGTCGTCGCATTAGACTTATTTGAAAAAAACGTTTCATCCTTCAGATATTAGGGTATCGGATGAATTATAAATCAAACTTGTATTTACATAAGAAACCAAATTAGACTCAGGACTTCTCTTCTCATAGATAATCAATAAGATAACTGACAAAATGTGTTTGAACTAGCGTTCAACAAATAAATCAGAAAAAGTGAATCCTTCATTAATTAAAGAGTAGGTCTCAATGTCAAAGATTCATAAGAATGGCGCTGAAATTAATTCACTTCTTCTATTTGCGCTTTTATTTGATTGAGCATAATTATTTTAACAATATTCAGAAGGATTTCAGATTAAAACTACTTTTCTCTAACTTTTAAATTAGAAATAGTTTTCATGATTGATACACGTGGAACATTTGATGAATCAGTATCAAACTTCAACTCATTTCAGTTTAAGTGTTTTTCAATGCAAGAATAGATTATAATTTTGTTACTCCATAGTTATGATAACTATTGTTTTTGTTAAATGATGCTCAACAAAATGTTATTTATGAAATTAGTTCAACAATCAATTTACACAACAGATAATTAATAGCATAAAAAGAGCAACATGAAAGCGATCAAATTAGTGACAAGAAGCATTTAGTCTTACCGATAAGTTTATGTTTACCAATAATAACTCGTGAGTTCATAAAAATGAAGTACAATTGAATGAAAGTGAAAGCGACGTGAGACCCAGGTGTGAAACCATAAAGAAAATTATAACAGTGCTCCTTAGATTCGAGCTCAAAGAATTGAGCGAATTCTAGGCCTGAATATATCATAGAACCGATACCAAAGGCAACTGCTCCCAATCGCAAATAAAACGAACCGCATTGTAATTGTTGTCCTTCACTCAGGAATTCATCAGTAGATGAGTCGTTCGATCCTTTACTGTGTTTTATATTCTCTGAGTCTGTATCCAAACTCAATTGTTTGTTGGGAATAAATGATTGAAGAAATCGCTGGAAATTCCCGCGTGGCTTCTTGTGGCGATGCAGCAGAAATAGATACACAAATATGAGAAACAAAATCGATCCCATATATAAGTACACATAAAATCCTTCATACCATCCAATTGGTATTCGATGTGATATTACTTCAGCCATTGGAAAACAAATACCTGAGTGTATGACATCAAAACTAAGTCATATTTAAGTATTTGCTTAACTAAATTCTTACAAACCTATTACTACGAGTACTTTGCAGTACAGAGCACTCAAAACAGCAACCATTCCGTCGACATCATCCGAAAGCTTCCTTGATGTTCGCAACACTTTATGCGATTCTTCTTCATGTTTAGTTCTTTTATGACTACTGCTCTCACCGATGACTATGCGATTGAGTTCAAAATAATTTGGTGGCGAACTCGTGCTTTCAAGAGGAGACGATAAACGATTGAAACTTTTGCTTCTCTCTTTCGCTATATTTTTGATGCTAAGATTTAGTGGACTAATATTTCCTGAACCACTAATTTTTGTGATATTATTAACTTCTTTGTGATGTAAATATTGTGGGTCATTGTTGGAACTCATTTTAACCGATCATATGTTCAGAGGCGAAGTAATGGAAGATATTTTAGTAGAAGATGTTGTTACCAAATCGATCACATGAAATATGTTCTCTCAACAAAGTTTCTGTAGTGAAAGATAGGACGGCGTGAATACTTAAGTAAATATTAGAACTGAAGAGGGGAATAAGAGACCAAAAAAGCCTCAAGAGTCAGACCAATGTTCAGAGTTATTATCGATCTATATTAGCACTAATGATTTGGTGCAAAGTCTCTAACACAGTATTCAAACTATTTCTGCCAACTATTATTTGACGATAAATTGAATTTTGAAATTTTTTTCCCGTTTCACTCCAGAAAACTTTTCCAAATGAAGTAATTTTTCATCGATTGATTGTAATCTATGACATACGGAATATTTGAACAGCTGTTGAAACGACGAACGATTTATTGGCAATAAGGAGTAAATATGAGCACACAATGCACTTATGTAAAGATCAAATTTGATCCGTTTCTTCAAAGCTAATTCGTGTTAGTCTGCAGTAATACTGTTCAGTTAACACATTCATGTCATACAAGAGTCCACTTGAATATTGAAATACTATTACCAAACTTGAATAAACCTTATGTCGTCTTTTATATCAATAAATGGCTAAGAGAATCAGATTTTCTGCCGCAAATGCCGAGCTCAGCTATAATTGTCGAGGTCTTTAGCCCTTAACGAACTGAATAAATTGTAGATACTTATATTAGTTGACCTAAAATGTATTTACGCATTAACAACCACTTGAAACAAAGATATCTGTTATTTACTAATCTTATGTGCCTTTAGTATTGACTCTAACCTTGACAAGTGGCTATTGATAATCGGCCAAAATCAATACAATCGTTTAAGGCGACACAATGATGATAGCGATTTGAGCATACCACTTCGCACTAATCGTATGTCATATGTTTGAGACACTTAATTAACCAGTAATTGCTCGGTACTCAACTATTTGCGGTGGGCTCTTTGATCTATGTTTCTATCAGATCAGATTATTATTTGTTTCATTCAAATTGAGACATTCGAGTCTCTTTCTATTGAAGGTAATAAACACTGATAATCATTTGAATAGCCAATGTTTCTAAGTAATAATTCTGAGAATGTACTCGATATTTTAGATTCAGGGCCATTCATGTGATTGTCTTTTGAACAGAAGTATTCTTTTATATAAATAAACTGTGATCCGGGTATAAGTTTGTAAAAATCTTATAAATCATTGTTTTCTTAAATTGCTATCTAATGCTGTTGACATCTGAAGCTTAAGGTCCAAAACAAACTAAAAGCCGTGAAAATATGATGTCGATTATATCTTTGAGACTATTTACAATTTACAATTATTGAGCTAATCAATTTTGGTGGAGTTCTACCAAAACGCATGTAAACTAAGTTTATCAATACTTGTACATTTAAAAGTTCAATAACAATAGTGATCTAATAATAGGTCTAATTACGCTAATGACTAACAATGACTTAATTGAAAGACTTGTTTAGTAAAAACTAAGCTGTTTAACAATTAGACAAATGTTGCGATATAATTAAAACAATAACAATAAAATGAAAACTAGTTACGAAAATAGTCTTCTTCATCGATTTTTCAACAAATCAAAGCACTGAATAAGCTTTTGATGCCTGAATCAGTTGAAAGCAAAGGTCATTCTGATGAAACAGTTGATAAATGCGTTAATGATTATGATATGACTCCAGGTATTTTCAAACTTGAAATATGGATGGAATAGATGAAACTTAGATATATATATATATATAGAAAGCAATACAAACGAAATAATTTTTCCGAGTTTCAAATTGAAAACAAAAAACTATCTAATTTATTGAACACGTGTTTCTAAACTGGAAGTTTCTTGCTCAAACCAGTCAACCACAAAGGTAAACAAAGGATAATTTGAAAGCCATGGTTCAGATTATCAAGCAGTCTATTAATAAATAAATAAATAGAGCCAAGTCTTCACATTATTTAGAGCAGTGGTCTTCAACTTTAAACTTTCAACAATCTAAAATCATTATAATCTCTTTGATAAATCACACTGAGTGAAGATCGTAGCAGTTTTAACCGAAGTTTGTACAGTCTATTATGTTCTATAGCCTATATTTAGCTGACTTTCTCATTGATTAATCAGTTCTGACAATAAATTAGAATACTTTTGAGTAGATGAAGTTAACACCAATTGAACAAATTCACTCCTAAGTTAATAATAGAGATAAATCTTTATTAAGTTTGACCTAAATATCATTTGGCTTAGCATTAATCTGAATCCGAAAACATCGAACAAATTGAAGAAAAGTTTATCGATTACTCAGCTAATGTTGTTTTTTAGGAACTTCTAAGCATTTATTAGAGAATACAATAAATCAAACTGAAATAAGAATGCTACTTAATTTGATTTTTGCTGTGAGAATCAGTAAAAGTGAAAATCATTTCTCTCTTATTAGAGTAAACACATAAGAATGTGTCTCTTGTTTTTACTTTTATTTTTTCTATTAGATTTACAATTTTCAGACTACAACAAATCATTTTCCTTCGACTTTAAACTTTTAAGATTTTGATCTCTTAGGAGTTTTATTCACTAGTGTTTCATATGATTAACTTAGTATAACTAAAGTGAGTTTTGTTGTTGAGGGCTGTGAAAGAAAAACTGTTGGTGAAAAGGAACAGTGAAAATCTTATGACATATCTAATCAAATTAGTCGAGTGTACTCATTGCTTAATAAGAATTTATAATCAAATCACTTATTTACTTCTCAGCAACAATGACTCAACGTTTAACGTCTTACTTTTATTGTTAAACTTAGCTCCATTTATATCTTATTTATGATTTTTCAAGTTATTTGTTTTGTTTGATCATCCTTTGTATTTCAGTTATTCGTTACGATAATTCAATTATTCAAAAGTAAATATTTTGAATTGTGAGTAAAGTTAGATCAAATAAGTTCATTTTTAAAATTTTAGTTAGCTTATTCACGACTTCTTTCCTACTCTACTTTACTTTAAACGATTTGCATTAGTATAAAATAGTTAGCATTGTTTAGAAATAGATTTGCATCGGTTGTAAACAGTAAACCAACACTTCCTTAATGTGTGACTAGAGGGCAAAAATCGATTAACAACAGTAATTTGAACTTATCAAGATTCTTTTCTAGACTGATAAGACTTTGTGCACATTTCGATTCACTTATTTTTCTAATCCATTAAAAGCACATAAAAATAAACACTCGAAAAACCAATTATTAACTGCTTTAGTGCACTTTGTATCATTAATTAATGAAGACTATCCTTAATTAACAAACATACAAATTTCGGTTTGTATGCTATAAATAGCACGAAAATTATAAATTGATGTATCAGGTATTCCATGCATTCTTGAAATTGCTTTTGATTTCATAATGAAGGCTAATATTTTCAATCAAATATTGGGTAAAAAATACTAGATTTGAGAAAACAATGTTTTCCAGAAGCTGCGACAACAAAACTAATTTAAAGCTTTAAGTTTAAGGAACGTACAGTTAAACAACCTTATTCATAAACACTACTTAAGCAATGACTCGAAAAGTGATAATTTTCATATTGACAAAACTGACTTCAACTCAAGTGATAACTTTGGGGTTGAATTTTCTATGAAAATCCATAAGTGGTAACTTGAAGTTACACCCGAAGTTATTAAAGTTAGTTCTCAGTCAAGTCATACTAGAGTTAGAGCTCAAGTGTTATTTGTGAATAAGGCTGAAAGACTAACATTTTCAAGCGTTTTACTGACCATTAATAAAAAATCACTCTACGCCTCAGTTAGGTCAAATAAAAGTTTATTACTTCACTATTAATATTTGAAAATGGTAACTTAAGAAAACTTCAAGTTAACCTATGTTTATTAATAGCATCACATTACTAATAAACATAATTTTAGTCATAAACAAAAATTATGATCATTTTTATGTCGGACTTCGTAGTAATTTTACTTTGAGACAAAATTAATCTTTCTCAGTGTTGAACTGATGAGAATTAAAAAATTACAGTTCTATCTTAAATATATAGTTAAGTCCTTTTAAAAAAGAACAAAAATAAGCCTTAATTTCTTATGGATTTTTATGTCTTTGAAAATGGGCTTAACCAAATATTTAAGATAGACAAGTTTAACTATATTAAAAAACCTCATTACGAAACTTGTGTGTCTTATCTATTACTTATGAAGTTCTGAAATATGAGTGTTTTACTTAAAAAGCTAGTTTCTTATCCCTTAGAAAGTTTCAAAATCTTCATCTGTACATAAGAGTAGATTAATTTTTGCACATAGAATATGTTTTTTGGTTCTCATCTTTGAAAAACTGAATTTTTTCAATAACACAAATGAGAGTACATATGCGATTCAAATTTGAAATAATAATGCACTTTCATAAATGAACACTGGCTCGTTATTTTATTCATTTGGCATCTCTATCTTCTTATTGTGAAGTTGTAAAGAGCCAAAACAATTAATCATCTTTTTCTGATAGTCTGGTAAAAATTTCAAATTTACCGAAAGCATAATTTACGTAACTCAACATCTGTAACTCGATGGCACGATATACATATAGAATGTCAAATTTTTAATCTGCATAAATTAGAATAATTTGATTCTATCATCGAAATGTGAAACCTCATTTTAAAATTGAGAATAATATTCATAAAGTGAATATTTTTGGATTTATAATAAATCCAATCATAGTAAATGAACTATAGAAAAATAGCTTCACTGAGAACTATAATCAAATTCAGTTGATATCATTACTGAACAAATGCTTGATTTCAACATTATTCGAACTGAAATTTCAATTCAGAGCATGAGCAGGGTTTATTTGATGAAATAACTTATATTGAAACAAATTCTTCACATTCTAGAAAAAAGATCAAGAAAAGTTTAAAATTGGCCAACTTTCATCCAAATTCAGACGGTTGAAAAATTGAATTATTTATAATCCATAAATTAGCTCGAAAAATTCTGTTACAATAATAACAAAATTTGAAAAAATGAAAAAATTCAAAAGATTCGAAACAATCAGAAGTTGCCTGAAAGTGAATTTTCAACTAATAAAATTCAACCGAAAGTCTGAGTTGTTTCATTAAATTGTTCCTTTTTTCTTTGGCTTAGAATTTCAGTTGAATGAAATTGAGTTTTTGGGCACTTAAACCAATATTTTGGAGTAAATTTTTTAAGCATCCATAAACCCAAACGAACAGTTCAGTCAATTCTTTTCTAGGTTTTTACAAAATAACTGAATTTTAGAAGTTCTGTTCAACTGTCAGTTATTCTCAATTATTTTAGGGTAATTTTTAAATATTTACTTTAACATGATTTTGTTTTCTAACTTGGATTTCATTAGCTTTTAGTAGAGTCCAACAAAAGTATGTTTTGTTTTTTTATGACTTCGAGTTTGACCATCAGTTTGGTCTCGATTGTTATTTTTCAGGTTTAGGCTTTCATACCAAACAAATTGAACGACAAATCTGAAAGATACGTATTTTTATGTATTGTTTTGTTATTTATTGCTATATAAGATGCTATTCACGTTTCTTTTATATAAGTTGGAGTTCAACAAAAATACTATAAGCATTTACTTCCACAAATTCTTACTGCTTATGGTTCGAAAAACAAATTGTAGGAAAAAGTGTCACAACTTGCCGAAAAATAGCTGATGTGAAAAAATTGCTAAATTTCTTCCATATTAACTGAGCAAGATGTAAATTTATAAATTTGTCTAAGACAATTTGTTCTAAACAAGTTATGAGTTTATTACAACCTAGTTTATTTTTCTATAATAAATTGGCTAAAATATTCGTAAAAATAAATGCACATTTTTAAGTAGCTATTTATCATTGTTAAAATTTAAATATTTTGTCAGTCTTGAAATTAAGCTATTTTCTAAGTTTTTTTCTATGAATTTATGAGGCTTTAGGGAAAATGTTAATATCTAAAGACTAAAAAGTATTGATTTTACTCAATATGTTAAAAAAGTAAAATAAAATTTTTACGTATAACTTCTAGAAATATAACTTCAACAGCTATAAAAATAATGAAATTGTCACTAACATTATACCGAAATTTATTACATTGATCGAACTTTTCTATGATTTAAAAATTACAATTTTAAAAATATATTATGATTAGGATCATTACTTTACGAATATGCTACTTTATTACAGCTTAATTTATCTGATTGTCAGGCATTATATCTTCGCTTTGAAACTATACTGTCACGTCTGTAAAAATCCATTTTCAGATAAATGCATTTTAAGTTTTGCCTTTCATTTAGAAAATATGTATGAATTCTTTCAAGTTTCCGCTATATTATTCATTCATACTCGGAATGTGGACTTAATATATTGAAACAGATTTATAAATATTTTTCCTAAGGAAAAGATTTGAAGTGTCTTAAAATAAGATACGATCTTTGCACTAAAATTAGAAGAATATTTCAGTGCTGAGCAGTCATATCTTTCATTTTAAGAGTTTTTATGAGAGAAATCATAATTTTTTTGAAGGAAATTAACGAGGTTGTTTGCTTTCCAAAAAATGTAAATGTGCATTCTCCATGAGTTTTAAGCAAATTTTTATAAAACTAAAATTAGTTCTATGCAAGAGAGATTTAAATAGTAAAGGACTAAACAAAATTTTCTCAAGTCTTTACTTCTGGTGCCCAACAAATCATTGAATTAATATCATTTTATATCCTTTTCTTCTCTTCTGATATAATATTTTATTTTTGGATACTTTTGGATCAGGAAATTTCGTTTCTGTTATTACGATCGCCATTTTTGAAGGATGTATCATAATGTCTTATATTTGCATTAATGAAATCTGAACTCGAACTCAAACGATATTCAAGCTCAAAAAAATTTCGTGTCAAATATATTTGAAAAACTTTGGAAAATGAAACTAACTTGTAGTTGAATAGTTTTGTACAAATTTTTACTTTGTATGCATTTTTTCGATTCCCATTTTCTATCAGTCTTTTAATCGTTTTTAATGGGAAATATTACTTATTTAATGATTTTTCAATAAGGCTATGCATATTGTTAACTTTTTCAACACAATCGTGACCCGGGGTTAAAAATTTCATAATTTCTTGAATTTGTGAATGATTTTTGATGAAATTAGTCATTGCGTAAGTCATTATTGAATTTTTTATTTTATGAAACTTAATAGTTTTATCGGAGTCTTGACTCATATATTTTATTAAAATTTCATTAAGATTTTGAGATTTTCAATTATTCAATTTTCTGAACAATCATTCACATGAATTCAAAATGCGTTCATTTATTTGTTTATTATTATTAAGACTAAATCTAATGGGTAATAGAATTGATCGAACACTTATATTAACAGATGGGTCACATCCTAGTATAAAAATTAAAAGCTTCTTATTAACAGAGTTAAAGATTATTCGTTATCTTTTAAAATTTGAAAATAATTTTTGCCTAAGAATTTGTGTAAATCAAAGTTTAAAAGATTTTAATTTTTTAAAGTGATTTGTGAAAAAAATTCGTAAGAAATTTCTTTAAACCTTTATTTAGCCAGAATTTGAGTATTTCTAGGCTCTAATGAAATCAGAAATTCTTTATCATTAGTGCCTAAATTAAATGAACTGTTCAATTGAATAAGAAAACTATAATTTTTGTATGTTTTATTGGAGTTGAAGACTCAGTTCTTCATTCAGTTCCAGATACGACACTATAGTACTAAAAGATGCTAGATTTTGAGATACAACGAAATTTCACTGAATATTGCGTGCTGCTGGTTTTAAATAATGAGATTATTTTTAATATGCATGTTCAGGACCTCATATGGTATAATCATAGAGCAATAACTCATTTTGTGAGAAAATTCATATACGACACTATAGTTCCAAATCGATCATATTAAGTATTAATCTAAATGAATATTTAAATTACTGGACAATTTAATTATTGAAACAAAATATCGGCTGACTACATACTCTATTAAGTAACTAATTGATTGTTGTAAACTGTCTGTTAAAGTGTTGCTACAACTTAGTTTGACATATACTTTCATTCCTAATTAGTTGTTTCTCAGATCACATTTAAGACGACTTATTAGCAAATGAGCCATATAATGATTCAAATGAAGGATCACAACCATTTTACATACTGCTCCGTTAAGCCGAGTCATAATTAGAATTGAAACGCTGAGATGAACCCAAATTTAAGAAGAAATCGGCTAATCATTTAAGTCAAATGGAAGCATTGCATTTGAATGCAAATCTTCATTATTAGCATTTCGATTTGAGAAACGAGATATCGTACTTTGATAAATTATACTCATGTCATACGATATCTCTTACATAATAAGCAGAATATTCAACATTTTTTCTCCAATCATTTGATTGAACCGAAAAACTGTAACACTGGACAACTTTTCCTCTTATAAAAAATTGACCTAAACTTGATTTTGATCAATTAATTTAGTTGAAATTAATTTATCTTGATAAAAAGCTTTTTCAATTTTGAAGTAACTAAAAGAGTTTTAATTGATATATGATTAATAGATTTGGTAAGTTTGGTGCATAGATAGTATCCAAAAAAGGAAAATATTTTCCTTATTGAGTTCTCGAATTTCGATTTTTCCATCATCATACCAAATAAAAACAAAATTTGCAGTACTTTCCAAGTCTTAATAATAATTTAGAGTAAGATTTGAAGCTTGAAGCAAATCACAAATATTTATTGGATCTAATAGTTTTAAGTGAACAAAAATGAGAATCAATACTTGAAAAGCTGTAATCTTACGTCTACATATTAAGAAGAAAAGAGAACATTTTAGAGGTTCGATCTATTCTTGTCATGTCTGAACAGTTTTATTTGCTTTATTGGTTAATAACTTATTTCCTCCTTTATCGAAGATGATTGTTCTGCACTTCATTAACTGATAGAAAAGATAACATAAGAACATTTCACTATTGAGATTACTTGATGTGGCTCTAAGACTCACAATGTCAGCTAACCCAATATTATTTGCTTTTTGATTAACTTCAAGGGTATTCTAAGCTTTACATCTTAACCACTTTTAGTTGTTATGGAAACTCTTTAAATTTCAATTCAATGTGTTTTATGTAAGTGGGTTTGAAGCGGAAATTACATTTTCCACTCTTATTAAGATCTATACTTTTGAGTCAATTGCTCTACGCTTTCTTTCAGCAAATTTGTCATTTCACACAAATTAATCATTAAATATTTGATTTAATAGAATATAGTATTGTTTAACATCCAAACTAATCACTTATTACTACAAATAGACAATGCGCTCGTGTTATTCTATTGTGAATAACATAATCTGTTTGTTTTACTGACAACTGTTTGGTTCTCATTTTTTTCATTAATCATAACTATTGTATTTTGAGGTTTCCTCCCATTTGTTTACTCTTTTACTGTCGATTCGTTAGGAATGTATCCGGAATTAATATATAAAACTACTTAGGAGTTACTTCAAATAAATAATTTTTGGATTCATTTATAAATTGAAAGTTGAATGAACATTCGCTTAAATGAAAGTGACAGTAAAAATGTATTAATGCTAATATATGTCAAGTAAAAGTAATAACAAATGATTCGGTAAAAATATAAAACTTTTCTCATATTGAAGATTATTTGTAAATAATTATCTCATTTGAAAATCTAACTAAAGGATATTAATAAATGATGACTTGAGGGAAAGCTGTGAGTTAGACAAGTAATTCAAATTTTGAAAAATTCTCACTTTCATCTGTAATATTAGTATTGCCACACCACAAATTTCTCTATTAACCATAATAAATGATCGAAACTTACAAATATATCACAAATTAATAACATCAGACTTAAGTTGGAGTTTGACAAAATTTCAATCTCTTTATATTTGATCTTGAAACCTTACTTTTGATATAATCTAATCTTTCAATGGTTATTTAACACTGTTGTTAAATCAATGTTTCTATTTTTCAGTAAATTTCACAATAGCTCTGCAAAGCTTAGAAACACTGCACAAAAACTATTCACAAAGACCTCATTTTATATGAAAAAATCTATGCAACCTATTTTTGTTCCACCTTTAGGGTATGCACTCGTTCTTTACTTTCGCAGCTCAGACCTTTCAAACAAAAAGATATTGATTTCAGATATTTATCATTTTTTCATGCCAAGATCTCTGATTAAGATTGCAACTTTCGACATTTGTCATCTCAAATTCTAGCAAATATTCGAAATGATACCATAATCCTGAAGATTTTAGCATCAGAATTGTTTCCGAAATTTACCAGAAATATGTTCAGAAAGTTGTTCATAGCATTAAATTGAAAATAAACAGATTTAACAATCAGACTTAGTTTGTAGATGCAACAAAATAGTTGCACTCCTTTATCTCCGATTTTCCAAGATATCGGTAAAAGTGATATCAATATAAGACAATAGTTGACTAAAAACAGGATTTAACACTATTGGATTATATGTCGAAAGATGCACTTATTTCCAGTTCAATACAAACAAATATAAAAGAGAGATATATTATTAGAAATAATTGAATTTAGCTTTAGTTGAACACCACTTGTTGGATACTAGAATGTGATTGAAAGGAAAGGTTTGAGCTTGAAAAAGTTGGGATATATATAAATATGTTATCATAAGTTATATTGGTTGCGTGAATACTTCTTTGTGAGTTAGGATAGACTTGATTATGATATACTGCACTGAACAATTCCATAATGAAGTAACAAAAAATTTTCTTATGGCACATATAGCTCAACTAATCCAATTTATGCCATCTTATTAGGTTCTTTGCATCATACGCTCATTCAAGCAGAAAATTCAATGTGATTGTGTGCCATAAAATATGCTTAAATAGAGAATTATATTATGATTTTTCTATGAACCTATTTGTGCTTCTGTTGACAATTTTTCTATGCTTTCGGCTTATATGAAACCATCAAATATAAATTGAGTGTTTTTATGAGCTACTATGACAAAAATATAGAATTATCCTTTCTTTCTCAACCTAGTACTCTTCATCCTCAAAACAAGTACTAAAACAACTAGTAATTCCTAAGAAATCAGGATCTCGGCTAAACTTTTGTTATTAAGATAAAAGCTTCACATTAGCGGCCATTGAAGAATCGAATAAATAGTTTCAAAAGAGTGACAACAAACCGTGTTCTACTAAATAAAACGGCAAGATATAAAGTTAAATAAACTTTAACTTTGCCAAATATCAACTTTGATCACTGATTTTGAGTTTGCGAGTAAATCTATCATAATCAAATTTATTAATATAAATATATAATTAACTTGAAATGATAAAAGTGGTGATAGTTTGTTCCAATTTTAAAGAACATTTAATCAAATAAATGCCTCTAATTTTAGTCTAATTCTAAATTAACTCATGAAATATTAGTGAAGATCTTTACTGTGAGATAAGCACTGGTATTAGAGTAATGATGAGCATAAGCCAACTCGGAGCGAGTTTCAGCTTAAGCTTGAACTTGAGCTTCCTTTAGATGATGAGCTCCAGCTTAAACTTGAGCTTTGGGATTATACCCTTCAAGTTTAACCCATAGAGGATAAATTTTTAGATATTTTTTCACAAAGTTTTAACTTCTAGTGCCGGTTTTATAGTTAATGTTACTCGACTTGATCCACTAAAAATCAAGCAGTACTTCTTTCCCAATTTTATCTTTCAAAGTGACTTCATAATAAAATTGCAACAATTATGATTATGTTTATGAGCTGATTTTTATGTTCTCGGTTAAGTCAAAGGCTCAATAATGCCTAAGCATATCTGAAGGCATGTCAGCTTTACCTGAGCTTAGCAGAACTCAAGCTTAGCGGAGCTCAAGCTTAGCTTATACTCTCCATTAGTATTAAAGCATTAACAGTAATACCTAAATAATATGAAGAAATGCCTCAAGCATGCAATCATTTTCCATTTAATACTTGACCATGTCATCCTAAAAGTTACTCTTCCAATTGATTTTTTTCATCATAGGTTGATCATCTTGTGAATAATTACAACTTGATTGCTTTCAAAATCCATGTTTTGCATTAGAGAATGTTATGATCATGTCTTGTGATATGTCATCCAACGTGTTGGGTAATAGTTCTTAATTTAGAGCTCATCTCTAGATGCATGCAAATGATTCAAACTTATTTTTATATAAATGGTCGTAAAACCAATAGTTTCCTGTTCTCAAGGAACAAATTCAAAGTTTTATAATAATTATTATTTCCTCTCATTGTTTTAATTACTTCTTTTGAAGATTGAGCTTTCTATGCTTTACTCAATTAGTTTTTATTCAAGTTACAATATCTTTGAATACAGCCCTTTGTTTGTGAAATTGATTTTTCCTCAACTGATTTCACAACCATTTTCATAAAAATATTCCGTGAGATAAGACTAAAATGAAAAGAAAAGAAAAAAGAGGAGAGAATTTGTGTTTAGCTTATAATAATTAAGCAAGTTATTAAATCTGTTGCTAAATTACTCAGTTTTGTTGCATATGCATGTATTTGATAATTGAATGAGATGTTTTATCTAATAAGTATTATTATTATTAAATCATGTCTACCATTTCTGGTCCTATTGTTACGTTGATTACTTGTTACGATTATGGAGGAAAACTCGCATCTGTTGTATAATTTTTAGTGTGTCATGTCTAATGTCGAGAACTAAGTGACCGCGTCTTCCGCGACTCATAACTTTATGCTCGACAAATTGAGTACAAACGCTACTTTCTCAAACTCATCATTTATTTAATTTATGAATAAGAAGACAGTCAGTGCATAATGACTGGAAAGACTTGGAGTAATTCCACTAATTATTTAGTCGGATGATAAAAGCTTTTAAGCTGAGAATTGTACTCTAACGACAATTTCTGCTGCAATTAACAAATAAACTATGAAATTGTCTATATTTGTAGCATCTAATGACTCATTAACTCATATTTGTTTTACATTGGATTTAACTAAGTTTTAAATGTATTTGATGTTAGTTTTTAGAGCTCGACAATTAGTGATATGTTTGCAGAAGTGATTAAATGTCACTATAAAAGAAGCAAACCGTATGGTATCTTATTTTTTACTATAAATCACATCACATCACATACAATACAAATGTATAAGTTTTATCTGACCTCAAACCAGAAAACTGTGACAAACGCTAATAATAGTCTGAAGAAAGTTACTGAATCACAAATATGTGATCAATATGAAAATGATAGTGTTATGTAATTGTCGTGCCAATGAGAATGTCTGCTTTTTGCATTTCTGCTAAAACAACCTATTATAATAAAAACACGTTTCTATTTACTAAACATCTACCAGAGTCCTGCAAATATTTAAAGATTACATCAAAATTGATCGAACAAAACATTTTAATGAGACAATTTTTACTCATAAATAAACAATGTATTGCACAGGACTATAACATGAAAAACCTTTTTATCAATACAGAAATCAAATCAGAATGAAGTTCTGCATAAATTAGGTTCAGTATTGAACATGCTTTAATATGGTAAATAGGTAATTTACGTTCGTTCTCGGCTCTGACAAATAATTCAGAGCTATAGAAATCTATTCGAGTCAATATGCTATCTATTGTTTCAATATTAAGTATTAAGGTTGTCTAATTGGCTGTCAATGCACTTTGCTCAATGTTTTTACCAAAATGAGTCTCCTTTTTGGCCAGATCTCTTAAAAGATTTTTTATTAAAACAAATCCTTTTAAAACATTTAAATATATCTGCATTCTGAACGGTTACATTTGCATTTCAAAGACTTCTTATTCAAAGTTTATACAAACTATAACTCAATTGGGATATAACTCAACTCAATTTCAAATCTATTACTATTTTCAACCATGAATTTTCTGCGTCAACTTGTTTTCATAAATTTTTTATTATATAGTAACTAGAGCTGTGACTTTTTATCTTGAAAATTCAATCAAAAAATCGAAGCGAAAGCAGTAAAATTCGGGAAATTTTTTCAATATACATTTTGAAGTTTAACTAGCTTTTTATAATTCAAAAATTTCCCCCAATTAATTTGGTTGCTCAAAACTCACACTTTTTAATGATGCGTCCAAATTTTTGAGACTAATTCTACAGTCATGAAATTTTGCACAGCAAACTTCGTGACAAATATTTTCAAATCTTAAATCAGTGAATGAATGCTTTCAACTCAAAAAAGGTTGCACTTTCATTGCTCTCAAAGACGAGATGAGACCCGAAAATCCGAAGTTCTCAGAAAATTCGAATATTAAAGAGAAGCGTGAATTCTCGGAACTTGAATATCAGTTCATTTTCGTTGTTAGTTTTTGACTGACGCTTATGTTTTAATTTCCGATAGTTTTGGCCTATAGAAAAGGGATTTGCTGTAAAATCACAACTCTGATTGTAATATATGATAATCTGATAATGCATTTGTATTTAATGTTAATGCATCTGAAGAATGCGTTCGAAACTTATAAATCTATTTATTTGAAGAAATGCTTTTCTTTCATTTCTTCAATCCTTAATTTGAAGATTGTTTTATTCAAATATTAGATTGAAAGTCATATATGAATTATTTGTTTTTTTTAAACAAGTATTGCTTAATTTTACGACCACAAAAGTTGACATTAAAGACATCGAAGAAGGAAAAAGAATATCTAATGTTTGAAAACGATTTTTTCCATTGTTTTATATAAGCCATGATTTAATAAGAGCGCAAACGCAATAATTTAATAATAAGCCGGCGCTAACTTTTATTTAGCGATCAGCCTCTCTTGCCATACAATTGCACAAGTCTTTCAAAGATGTTAGAAATTGAAACATGTCGTTGTCGTTCGTAGTTATGCTACCAAAATATATTTCTATCTCTTGGTCATTCTCATCTCATTAATATGAATCTAAATTTGGCCGCTCTTCTTACTTTGTCTTTTATAGTTGGCTCCTTTGCCAATGAGGACACACAACTGGTAATGTCTATTAATATATTTTCTTATTCACTTAATCCAAAGTTTGAACATATTTCAAAAATGAGATTTTATTTTACATCTTTTTAATAATCTTGTCGGTTGGCTATCATTGTTAGCAATTAGATTAATTGAAAATTTTATAACCACTTCTTATATTCTACATGATTTTATGTGTTCATCATTGTTAACACATTGCCCTAAAAGTTTGGCTAATACTCTCTTTACAGCCTTTCATTTTGTGTCGTATTAGTTGTCTTGCGATCATTACTATTTTCATTTATTGCTTTTTTGCCATTCATTTTATTACCAAAATCCTCAAATATACTAAACATCAAAATGTTATGCACCTTATTCTCATTTTTCTGCTCGAAATGTATCGCTTCAACCAGTTGTCACAACAATTCTCTAAAATATTATTGTTTTGTTTATACATAATCTCAATTTGAACCTTCACTTTGAAAGTTTGTTATTTCCATTATTTTCATAATCATTTGATGTAGTGGTTGACCAAGATTCTCTATGAAATCTTATAAGAATCTAGTGAAAATCGATTCAGACTAGTGGTTGGTTGTACACGAATATGAACTTTTTTTAATGAAAAACTTGACTATTAAGGCAAAAAAGCCGAATTCTAATAATCTTACTTGATAAATGAATGTTAGTGGCATGGATACATGAATCAGATATCCTATAGTAACAATTAATTTTTCTCCTTATACTAGTTATCCGTTTTATTTTTTCTTATATAGTCATCCGTTCGGTCATTAATTTTGATTGTAATGAACAATTTATGCAACAGAAGTTTATATATTCAAACTGATTTATTGTAGCATCAAGGTTTCAGTATATGGCGGCAATAACTTTTATTATTTATCTATTCTAATAAGTCAAATAACTATTCCGACTGTGTTATCAAAATTATTAATCAAACAAAACATTTAACCTTTCTGATTATTCTTTTGTACGTTTTGCGTAAAAGTTGATGTGTTAAGACTTACTGTTGAGCATTTGGCATAACTTTCAAGTATTTCATATAAATAAGGTTGAAATGAAAGAGTTTTGAAAGATTTTTAGGTTTAAAGATAAACAGCTGAGTTTTGTTATCCCAAAATGCGATATCAGCTATTTTATCAACTTTTTATACCACTCTGTACTTTGTTTACTGCCGTAATTTTTCACTTTAACATTTTTATTCATAACAACAGATAGTATTTCCGAATGAACTGATGGATAATTAATTTTCAGTTATTTCTGGCTCAACTTACATAACACTGACGTAACGTAACAAAGCGTTTAATATTTAATTGTGAATTTTTAGTCTAAACTACCCAATGTTGCTATGTTTCAGTTTAAATTATAGCCTCAAATATTTATTTCGTATTACTAAAATTATTAAATGAATTCTATACGTCACTCAACCCATATATCGTGAACCTAAGTGCTAATCACATTTCATTCAATATTAATAAGCTTTTTTTCATTTTCTAAACTCATTCAGTTACTAAAAGTCAATTTCCGACACATGTCTTCCATGTTAGGTTTCATTTGGGTGTATGTGCCTTAAGAAAGACTAGTTTGTTCTTAAATTTGATAACATTTAGAGGATAATAGATTCTAATGTAAACAATTTGAGGCCAAAGAAAACATACCCTCAAAAGAAGTACATGAAAAAAGATTGTTTATAATTTTCCTTAATGTTGTATCCTATCTGTATTCCAACTTGTTTTTTAAATGTCTTTTCAAATCCATTTGAATGGAAACTGTATTTTTTGTAGAAAGTCATCAAAGTTATTATAGGATAAGTATAGCCTTTAGATCGAGCAAAAACAGATAGAAAAGAATCTTATTTAGAGAGTAGGGCATTTCTCTCATTCATAAGACAACATCAAAAGAGCCGAAAAAATAATAAGAATATTGAGACTTACTTCGATTCCTACTTTAAAACTGATCTACAAATTTGTGACCTTTTAAGCTAATGAAAACTAGAATATTCTATGAGTAAAACATTAAGAAAAGAGATTAATCTCTCAATACTAAAACGGTTTCTATGTATGAGACTCATGATTAGAAGTGATATTTAGAAAATCTTTATACGAATTTGATTTCACAATTTTTCTGAAAGGATAGGCGGCGGAATTTGTCAGCATTTGTGAGACAGTTAGGCATGTAGCTGGAGCTCAATAAAGGCTGGTCAAACAGTTACGCCTAAAGACTAAAAACATCTCCGGTATTGAATTTTGATTAGAAAAAAGAGACCATTACTTCTATATAAACCATTGCTTCACTCGTAAATAATAAACTTCAAATAAAATAATGTGTCGCATCTATTTGTGCATCTTTCAAATAATTCAGCTTTTATCATTTAGATTTATTCTCACATTATTTTATGATTTATCACTTATTCTGCTGTTTCTAAGTTTTAAATGGAAAAGTGAATCAATTTTTTGGCTTTTTGCGAGAAATATTTTAGTACCAAATATTTGGGAATAAGTTATACAACACCTATAAACACAGACCACTGTTAGGGAGTTATTTAGAATTTAAAATATCCTTCAATTCTTATCAAAACTACGAGTTCAAATATACTGCTCCAGATTTATTTGACTTTTTTATCAAATCTATTTCTGCACTTCAAATGAAAAGCTAAACACAAACTATGCAACAAAGAAACGATCTTATATCACAATACTTGATTTTTTTCAGTTTCTTATTTCACGAAATCATTTCTTTTCTCAAAATAACTTTTGAGTCGAGCTTTTAGTATAAGGTTTATGACTTCTTCACTTTAGATGCATAACAATTGGAGTACAATTTTAGCGTAATTATAGAAAATACAAAATAAGCAAAACTGATGATCATACTTCAACCTTATTATTTCTATAAGGTCAAATCAAATTTTAGTAAGATTTTTCCAGAATTTGTCTCCTACATCGACATACAGTTTTTAAATTAAAAATAAAACTAAATTTGAGTTACTTCAAGTTTATTTGAAGTATTTACTGTTTTCTGTAAGCCTCTGAGAAATTTAGATAACTAAAGAGCCTATAAAAATACCAATTTTATTGAAATACTGAGTGATCGATGGAGTTATAGATTTGTTTACTACCAAAGTTGCTGTCAAAAGTTTTATCGTCAAAAATATTAGAGTTTATAATCAAGTAAATAAGATATCATCAGATAAGAGCCTCTAATCCCATAGATGTAATGAGTAATGAATTTTATCTTTGAGATATTCAACAATACTTAAGTGCTTTTGATGTATTCATTTTTCAAAAGCGTACAGAGAGCAATGAATGCTTGATTTTTAAAGTATTTGTTAATTAATTGATACTGAAAATAGCTGAACAATATAAAAATATGAAAGTGAGTGATTGCGCGCTACACTTTGTGAGATCCGAAAACTGTAGACAAAAATTTGTCAAATGTGTAGGAGTATATGTGTAGAAGTTGAAAAGTTTTTAATGGCTTGCTATTATTATTTTCTATAAATGTTCAAGTAATAATAACACGAATTAGTTCAAGAATAGAAAATGCTTGATAAATTTTCATTTAATAATTTATTAGGGAATCATCACGAATACAAACTGAAAATATGTTCTTAAGAGATGAACAATTGAAGTTTGTGTTACCAGACAGAAAAAACTTGCAACTTTGTTTAATACTTAATCATTCATAAGCGTATGATTACAGTAATAGAATTGATGTAAGATGGAAGTAATACTTAAGAGCTAATTTGAGTCGCTCAACAAATTGCTAATCGTTAAAATCATCTTTAATAGGTTAGTTGACTTTATTTGCATCCAGCAACAGCTGAAAGAGTCTATGTTTGTTAACGATTAAGAACTAAAAATAGGATTCACTTTCTGATTTATACAATATGGTTAGTCGTGAATTAAGTAGGCACTAATTCTAGTCATTTCTCTTCTCAATCTTACTAATGATAGATCGGGTCTCATTCCTATCTCTTAGCAATGAAGTTCAGTTTCAGTTGTGCCTCTATAAACCAGCCAATTTGATTCTTATTATGCATTGAACAGTGCGACCATCTCTTGTCCATTAAACATATTGACCAATTAAAGAAGAGATTATTCTTATACTATAAGATAATTCTGAATTAAGTCTAATTTGTTGCTTTTTATGGCTAAGTATTGGTTGAGATGGTTAATTTTCAACATGAACTTGATTTATAAACTTTCAGGTTCAAGCACATAGAATCCAATCGAAATGTTGTATAAACAAGTTGTTACACTTAACTGCCCCTATGTCACAAAACAGTTTCTGTCTATTCTAAAAATACCAAAGTTTGAACATATGATTTGATAATCGAAATGCACTATATTTTGTTAACATTGAATAGCAAACTAATCCCCTAGAGATCATTGCTCTCCTTATTATTAGATTAGATGTGTTTCAATAATTCAAGGTATCAAACATGTACTCTCATATACTGGTATTATTTACTCAAATCTCGTTTTATGGTCAACAACTTTCTAATTTTGTGTCACATACTTCTGCTGTTTGACCAATATTTTGAGGTATCTTGGCTTTTGTTGATCATTAAGTACTGCTTTTCATTACGAATGAGCGACTTTTCTTCCTTCAGTTCACATCTAACTCAACAATCTATATTAATGAATAAAAGTATTAACCATCAAATTGTATTAAATTTATAATATTTTAATTATCCCATATAATCAATTCTTAATTTTTCGTTTAATGCATTCCATGATAAGCTGACATGAAATAAGAATTAAATTTCAAACTTAAAACTTTCTATCTTGAGATCTGGTAATACAATCTATTGATGATTTAGTTTGTTTTAAAGTCGAGCAGAATTTAAGAAAATAGAGAAATCCAATTAAGACGAAGCGAATGAGAAGTTAGAATTTTGGCTGTTTTTTCTTCTCATATTACACAAAACTTTGTGCGCCTTCTAAACCACTTAATGTAATCTTTTAGCTCAAAATAGCCAATACTTGAAATAAATCTCTCAATCTTAACAATCAATTCGAAGCGTAATATATTTCGCACTTATTAAATGAGCTGACTAGATCTGAAGTCCCTAAGAAATTGATTGAACAGATTATTTCTAAGTTTGCTGCTCATAGAACAAAATGGTTTCGAAGACCCTCAAGTCACTCAACGCTTTAAGTGTTCAAATTTATGATTTATAAGTAGAAACTCGAGAAACTCTCCCACTGTTATGACTATTATTTCTGTTTATTGCTATTTTAATTAAATTTGTATGATTTGTTCAGATATTAAATGAAAGTAATATACAGTATAAATAATTAATAATCAGTACAAATATTGGTTATTCTAAATTTGCTCAATAAGTAGACTAAATTGAAATAGACGAGGCCGTACGAATATTTTTATTTCATCTTTTTATTGTTTTTCTATAGAGAACAATTACAAGTGAAAATAGATATTCTCAGTTATCAAAGAAAAATATTATAGAAGTTCTTCCTCAAATTGTATGTTTGTTTAGATAAAGAACTTTCATAACTCATACAATACTAGTTTGATTAAATATACCATCACTAAATTGACCATAGCTATTTCAGTTCCTATGCACTACCATCGAATTAATTTGATAAATAGTCCGAAGTGTTCTTTAGAAATTATTGCCTTGCTCCTGGTTCTGTCGGTCAAATCACAATGGATTAATTGTTAGCTTGTATTTTGCTCAAAAATAATGCTGTCAGCGTTTAGTAGATTCGAAGTGTAATGCACTCAATATTATCTCCTTATGAGATCGGCTAATAAGTAGATTGGTTTAAATCAATCAAAGCTATCAATTATTTGACAGAGTTCGAGACTTGTATCGTAGAATATACGATAAGATTCTCTATTAAATTGTAAAATGAGGTAGTTCATTTTATTTGAATAAAGGACTGTAGCTAACGATAATAATAATCGAGTGCAAACATACATTCATTTTTGGAGGCATTTATCATAACAAGTGATAAGTGTATATAATGTATTTAGTTTTAAAATTCATTATTTTCCGCGAATGTTAGATTTAAGAGACGAGCGTTTGTATATATAGTACTCTATTGTTGTGCTTCTAATACTAGAGTAAGTTCTCAGAAACTAATCTTTTCATAGCTGATATGAGGTTGAAATTTCATTAATAATAAGTTATCATATCTCGCTCCAATATTATAATTGATAAATTTTTATTTGATTTTAGTTACCATCATCTAATACTACAACGATGTCACCTGAAAAAGTCGAGCAAATTAAAAGGCTTCGTGAAGCGGAACAGATCTGTCTCTCAAGACTTAACCAAACAGAGATGATAATAGAAGGTAAAGGAAAACATTTTAATAATAAGCTTTTCTGTTTGTCATAATTGATTTGTTGTTGACTATGTGTTAATATTGACACTATTTTAAACGTTAGTATCTATTATAGTTAATTCAATATTTTTCTATTTAGATCTATTGAGTCATAGGTTATTATTCAATTTTCAAATTATATTCATTCTAGTCTTTCAGTAATAAATTCACTTAATATCGCTGTTATCATGCAGATTAAACTCAATAATTAAATTCATAATAATAGTAATAATGTAGTATTTAGGCTCAATCGATTGAGTGTATAAAATGCGATCTCGCTTTTAAACGCTTTTGAAGCTTGTTTTGAGCAAAAATGGCTAATTTGGCCAAAACTTTCAATCAATTTAGAGATGGCAATGAAATAACTGAGAACCTTTTCAATCCATATTGCGTTATATTTGAATTACATAAGTTCGAATCTCTAAGTTATCAAGAATTTTCTGTTATCAAAAGCTAAGATTAGAGACAAAATCACTTTCGAAATGGACATAATGGAGATTCTTGTGAAGTAAGAATTAGTTTATAGAGCGCACTTCAGTCAAAGCAAATATCAATCTTATAAATCTATGTGATCGTTTTGTCACCATCAAAATACTGCTCAAATTGTTTTTGATCAGTAATCAACTGATATTTATCTCTTTGTGACACTTTGTGTAATACTAGTTATATTGGTTACTATCTATCACATGAAGCTAAGTCGATTTTTAAACATCAGGGATTCACATGAGTCTCTATCAGGCGTTCTCTATGAAACAAACTGTAAGGTATTTCAAAACTTTTTACTTTAGCCGCTTTGATAAAAAATATGAATAATAATGTCAACGATTGAGAGTTTGATTTTGAACTTTTTATCACTAAGAATGATCGATAAACAACAAGAGTAATGTTTAGTTATAGTTAGATGACCTGTATTGTTAGTAAATGCTTAATCTCCACAAATAATTTTCTTAAGCAGAATTGTTCATAAGAGATAAAACGAATGAAAGCGAGTATTAAGATATATAAAGTTAGCCTTTAAGTAAATGCAGATATAGAGTTGTTAATATGGTTTTGCTGTCTTATTTAACTACAAGTAAAGCAGTTTTTTTAACGAATGCTCAATATTTGACGCAAAATATGCCTCTCGAATGGCATAAAAAATTTGATAACAGTATTACTCATAGCACTTAAGTTACTCGACTATTCGGTCCCTTACCTAACTTTGATTATAAGTTCAATTAACAGTTAGAAATAACTACCGAAACTAGGTTCTTATGCATTTCATTAATCATTTAATGGATGAAAAAAGAAGCTACATCTCAAAAATACAAACTCTCGTTGAAGTTTTTTCGAATTGACTCGAGGTAAATGCTCTCTATCTTTAAAGGCTTAACCAGTAAACATTAATGAGTATTTGATTTTGAGAAGTTATGTTCGTACTGTTCAGTCCTTTCTGTTTTGCGTTATTCGAAAGGCATTTTTGACGTTAAGCGCTTTATTTACAAAATAGTATAAAAGCAATCATATAAACGATTGTGAAAAGAACGACATTCATTAACGATGTTTAACCAATTTAAGATGAGATGCATTTGAAGCTGATTCGTTTTCATAAGCTCTAAGTTGATTTAATCTTTGTGACAACTTCATAATGAACATTAACAGAGACTTTATTCAATTTAGAGTTAGTTTTATAAATAAGTATTTCGATTTAAGTTGTTTTGCCAATTCAAATCTAATTACCACTAACTTTTCAGTTAGTAAATAAACTTAACTAAACTCGTAGAAAACATCTAATTCTGTTTAGTTTTATTTTTCATGATTTACTCATTTCAAATGCAATTAATTAAGTTTTGTACATACGTTTACTTTCTGAAAATTTCTAATGGAATCAAAACAGACTCGCTCTACAATAGGATTGACAACTATTTCAAGTTCAGTACTTGTCAGTACATCACATCTATTTGAATCAATTTAGATCTCAGTTGCATTATTACAACAGTTGACATTAACTTTCAATACAAAGTTTGCTATCAATTTTTATGATTTACTTGAGTAACTGAACAAACTTTTTCTACTATTCAATCAACAAATTTACTACACTTTTTCAAACACAGACATTTCTATAGGCTAATAGCAAAAAGTTCATAAAAATGATTCCAACTTTTTCAGTATTCTATGCGTTTTCCGTGGGACTGGCATCACTTTAGTATATTTGAGATGAGTTTGAATACTCTATTATAGGTAAATAGTTATTTTGGAGTGCGATTCCCTAAATGATGTGCATTACTATTAGAGTGGTTGCACTGAAGTGCCATTAGAGGAGCATTTATTAAGTAACTATAACAAACGCGTGGATTCTAGTTTGTTGCTAACATTGTATTCTTGTGAAAACAATACTTCTCCGCAATTTACGTTACACTCCATTTGATCAGACAATCAAAATTTGAGAATCTATTTACGCATTCTTTCTTTGAGATTATAACCTCTAAAGTACTGACTGATTACGACTAAAAAGCAATGCAAATTCAGTCTCAAGTATAAGAAAAATAACTTAATGTCACTTTTGAATTTATTAATTCAATGGTTTTGGTTTGAAATTGTTATTTTAGATTCTTTCCAAAAGTTACTGATTGAAAAATTCTAAGTCAAAAATATGTTGCATTGTATCAAAACGATCTTTTGGGTCATTTAAACATCTTAAGGGACTCCTTTCTGTAAGAGTTAAGACAATATAGAGAGATATTCTTCTTTCAATGAAAAAATTTAAGTATTTTTCTTTAAGTATTTTTCTTCTGTCATGTAATTTGATTGATGTGTAGAATTGTTTGGCATAAAATCTGAATCTATCGTAAGTTACTCTTCGTAACGCTCATGATCACTTCAAATCTCTTGTGATTCCCCTCAGATAAGTGTTTTTGTCGAATTTGTATTAAGTTTTATCTTTTCATATTGATTTGATGAGAGCTGTTTTTGTGATAACCTTACGATCTAATAGAAAATTGTGCCATTTCTGCACAGTATCTTAGTATGGATGTAATTGTGCCTGATTTAAGATGTGAAACACGATTTGATTCGGAAGATGATAGCGATAGCAAAATGAAGCTCATTAGATAATAGGATATCTATAAATACACGGCTCTAACGTTTTATGTTTCCAAGTTGATTAGTTTTTGTCATATAGTTTAGTTTAGCCTTTTTTCAATTATAATATCATATTAAATATGTATGACATCAATCAATATTGTCTTCTCAGCAAAATATATTTTAGTCCACACAATAAACACGTAAGATAACTCGTTTTCTAACTTATCCTTGTACTCCTTTACAGATTTAAATTTCTGTTTCTCATATAACGCTTCAAACAAAGTCTTATATAAGACTTTGTTTCGGTAATGGTAATGATCAATTGATTCATCAGACAATTTTCTCCTCTATCACTATCTAATGCCCTATTAATCTTTGGAATAATTTGCCCTAAATATCATTTTCCATCTATGGCCTTGAATTTAGATAGCTTTAAATATCAATTTAATACTTACTGCTCAACATTAATGTATGTGTTTCGTAATTCTCTATTTCTATTATAGATATCATAATGAGTTTTGTTGGATCAAACTAAACTATAGCTTCAAATTTATGCCTTTCCTAAAAAAGAAAAAATTCAATTTACAATCGGAAGGTTTAACTTGAATCAATCTGAAAAATCAAATTTATTAGTTGGAACTTTTGAAACATTTATAAGTGAAGCGAGGAATCAATCAAATATAATAGCTTGAAATAAAAGATATCAAATCAATTATTTTTATAACAAAATAGCGATCATCAGTTATTATTAAACCGCCAAAATTGATGGTCGATTCGGGCTTATAGCGACACACATAAACTGGTATTAACCGTAGTTATAGTGAAGTTTTTCATTTGAATTTCTTCTCACATATTGGTTTGATTAGTTCACAAATCACTTGTTTATGGCTGTATTGGTAGCAGAGATGCTCTATTTCTGTAATAAGACTAAACTCTAATAGCATGTATTTCAATCAGAAATTCCACTGAGAAACTACAGATAGTCTGCTAAATAACAATTTAGATCAAACAGTTTTACTGATCAAATAAATATAAAAATTGCAATTATTTCCCAGATAATTAATTAGATAGTGATCATATTGTTTGCAGCAAAATTTAAGCAGAATTCTGCCTAATCTTAAAATTAGATGCACTCAAATACAAGCCAAAAATAGCTCTAATTTTGAAAAAATGATTGCAAATAAAGTTGACTTTTATGAAAAACATTCTATCATTAGCTTGCTTTCAATTGAAATCATTAGAACAGAAACTAATTGAAGTGATACCGAGAAATATTTTCACGCAAATAATAATTTCTTCTGAGAATATTTTTCTTCTTATATCAGGTTCTTTGAAAAAGTGAGTATCAGATGAAATTCTAATTAATTTGATTTGATAAGATTTGACCCCGAAACTGATATTCTATTCACATATTGATGCATTTAATTAAGGCGATGTACAAAAATAAGTATCAGGATGTAGACAAATATTCTCAAATTTCTCCATAATGTTAAAAGTGTCCCAATTAAACACTTCTGGCTGAAGACTGAGATTTCTCACACATCAACAGCCCAACTATTCAATTCTCAGTATATCTATCAATAGAACAAACGTAAAACTATTTGATTTTATGAAGAAGAATGTAACTTTTCTGGATGATAAATGATACAATGGTGAGCAACATATTGCTGCTCATATTTATTCTATCATTAAACCGATCATTTGAAAGATTAATCGTTTAGCTTGAACGTTAATTTTTTAGACACTAATAACTGCGAGATGAAAAAAGACTCCTCGATTAATAACGATTCTATTAAAAATTAGGTTTCTTGTTCCATATCATGTTTGTTTTGTGTTTCTCTCTTGTTAGTAGAAATAATTTAGAACATACTTCTCTTCAAAGTAATAATTAAGATGAGAACTATGCGCTCAAGTTAACTGGTTTGATATTTACATTAAATATTCATTAATCGCATACTAATGCCAATCAATTTTGTAGAAATGTTTAAAGTGGTTCATAAATTTACTCTTAAAAGTGGATAATTTCAATAAATTAACTTGATTCGTGAACAAGTCGTTTTTAGATTTGGATACTCAAACAAGTGAATGTTTGAACTTAAGATGAAATCGTTGCACCACAAAATTCTGAGATTTGAAATAGCTTTTTCAATATAGACTATTTCAATTGAAAGGCAAATTGATAGCTCATGAACATGAAAGCCAGAAGCTTCATATTCAAATTTAGCTTTTTATAAATCATCTTAACTGTAGGTTATTTTTTCAGCTAATGTATGTCCAGCCATATGGGACGGAGCACTTTGTTGGCCGAGCACACGGCCCAATACTACTGCTAAACAACAGTGTCCTAGCTATGTAGTCGGATTCGATCACAGTGGTACGTTTACAATCGTATTCATATAGGGAATTATAAAAATAGATTCACTTATGTATTGATGACAAGTTAGAAAATATTTTCGAAAATTCAAAGCACTTTGGTAGGAGACAGACAGACATTAAAATAAAAATAAAAAGGGATAGAAGTTGTTAAAGTTATTTGTGTATTTGAACGTGAATAGGGGTGGCATATAAGGAATGTACAGTAAATGGGACATGGTTCTTCAATCATCAGACTAACAGCGTTTGGACAAACTATACATTATGTACACCAAAGAATGTGACTGAATCCAATCTTAGAATTATTGTATGGAATAATAAATGTTTTATTAAGCAATCAAACTCATAAAAGTTAACTTTATTAGGCACATATTGGCAACTTCCGAATGATATCAAAAATTGGTTATTCAATATCTTTCGGGACACTTTTGATTGCATTTTTTGTACTAACTTTTGTAAAGTGAGTATTCAAATTACAAGAAAAGTGATTAAAAAAATTTCCAAATTAATATATCAGAGTGAATTGCAGGAGATTGCGCTGTCCAAGAAATAATTTACATTTACAGGTTAGCATATCAATTGCAAACAACAGTAATAACCGGTTATATTCATTTAACTTGCTTTTTGAATTTTATTTTAATTATATTCTTTGACTCGTGTTTTATCTATATTAAAAAGTTCGCACATGTTTCAATGAGAAAATAAGAGTTTATTGCTGTGACAAGTGTAAACTCTTCATTTGAACAAGACTAGAGAGTAACTGTGAATGAGTTTTTCTCTATTTGATTCATTAAGCGACAACCGATTATTACTCTATCATTGATAAATGAATAATTAACATAATTATAAATATTTACGTTAATCTAATTATTGTTTCAGTTATTCGCATCGTTTATGATACGCTCTTTCATGTTTCTCATTAAACATATTTTTGTCTCGGCCTCGGCATCAGGAGACTCATTGTCACGCATATCACAGACAGACCAACATTCCTCACTTTCATTTGCCAATTATGACGAACAATTCTCTGTTGGATCATTTGCTAATGAAAACCCGGTAAAAGCTGTCAAATGCAATCTAATTATTTTGTTCATTAGACTGGTTGTTATCTAGTTAACATGAATAGTTAGACTAAATAGTTATTTCAATATTATATTAAGACTCATTTCCTTTGATCACCTGCTGACTATATCTCTTCCTTTCGATCTCAAAGTCTCAGCTATTAGTAAAAAAATTTATTAGTTCTTCACAGTGTATGTCAGAACTGAGTTGAAGCCTAACTCTTTAATGGATAATAAACTTTATTTTCTAAATTTAAGAGCGGTTTCCTAAAGAGCTCAAGAACTGAAGCTATAGAAATAAACTTTTGCAATAAGATGAAAGAAGTAAACTTATTTTGAATAAGGGAAACTTCAATAAGTCTTATAAAACTTTTAGTATTCAAAGAATAATGAATGAAATTCAGTCAATTGTTAAAAACGCTTTGATCTTAATAAAGATAAAAGGAAGCCCTCAAATGAAGTTTTGAGAACCTATTGTAAATCCTTTTCATATCCGACGCATCACAAATTTTAGGCCTATAATTAGGGACTATTAAGTACTAATTAGTTGAAGAGGATCCTAAGCCGTGATTCTATTTATAAAAATTGGATTTCTCTTTACTTTTAATCTTGGAAGTAATTATTGAGATTGATTTTGATGTTCTCTTACAGACACTTTCGTGTAAAATATTTACAACTGTTTGGCAATACTCCTTGTTTGCCAATTATAATTGGATATTAATGGAAGGCTTATATTTGCATAATTTAATATTTTTTCAAATATTCAATGACAACTCAAGTATAATGAAATACATAATACTCGGATGGGGTAATAGATGGTTTAAATTTCTTATAATTTTATGCTTTTATCACGTTTTTACTGATTAGAGTTTGAGTGAGGACAAAAATGCGTTGCTTTTAACGCCATAAAATATTTATCTCTCTTCTACATTTAGGCTTGCCAATACTATTTATAGTTCCATGGGCTGTATCCAGAGCTTTATTTGAAGACACTTTGTAAGTTAAGCTCAGATTTTAAATGACAATCTTTTAAAAATACTATATTTCACATTCTTTTTATAATTCAACAACTTTTTAAAATATTCATAGAGTCACTTTGAATTTTGATCAATCGTCAAATAAATGATAACATGAGAATAAATTCAGTGAACAATTTAATTCGAGCAGAATAGAAAGACATTATAAATTTTTGAATATTTTAATAAAAAATAGCAAAGCATAATACAGAAGTTAGTTGCGTAAGTCCCATAAGTAGTCTACTATATGATAAATAAATACTTAGATTCACATGATTTCAAATCAGATTTACTGTAAGTGACATCAAGATAATAGTACGACATTTCGAAGACCCCTCGAGAGACTAAATATTCAAAATTTGTTCCTCGAGTTCTTCTGCCTCTCTTGATTCATGACATGTGGATCAAGAATGTGATCATAAAAAATGCACAAAACTGTATAATAATCATAAGTTTTGCTTGACAGGTGTTGGACAACAAACAAAAATCTTTGGATTTTTTGGATCATAAGATTGCCGATCACTGGAACAATAGTTGTAAGTATAAATCAAATTTCGAAATCTAAGCAATCAAAATAACTATTTTCTTATAATTTAAGCTGAACTTCGCATTCTTCATGAACATAACAAGAGTTTTATTTTTGAAAATGTTTTCCACATCAGTCATCAATTATGCGCGGCATTATAGATACAGAACTTGGTTCAAATCGACACTAGTTTTAGTGCCATTATTTGGTGTTCATTATATGTTTCTACTAGTATTCAGCTCATTGTCAACTTATGACATCCTTGAAATTATTTGGTTATATATCGACCTCCTGTTTTCATCTTTTCAGGTAATATTCTTTATTGTCTTGCTAATATCCTGTTATAAGCAGAAAAAATCTGTAAAGCAGTATGACAAAACAAATAGTTTTTAGTGATACCGCAAACCAATTTATGACCATTTCTATTAAAATAATTTGATTGGTACAATAAATGACAGTAAATAAGACAAATATCTAATAGGGATGTGTTGTGGCGCTATTGTATTGCTTCTGTAACGGAGAAGTGCAACAAGAAGTGCGTAAGCTGTGGCAGGCTTGGAGGTCGAATCATAGCAATGCTTCACTTCATTCTCATCACTCCAATCATTCCACAACACATCAATCATACTTAACACAGTCATTGACTTATCTGAGTCGTGGTCGAAATTCATTTTTATCTACCGGAGACAATAACGTGATTACACGAAAGGAGGTGTTGAATAACCAACACTCGCGATCTCCATCTCCGTCGAGGAATCAATTTGAAGCTAAAGATGCTCTAATCTCGAAAATGAATGGCCAAAAGATACCATTAGAACCAAATAATTTATCATCATTTGATTTTAATCCAGATAAACAAAGTAACATGAATATTAATACTTCGAGACAAGTCAAATCAAGTGATGAATCTATGATGTGATCATCAATTATGAGTTTTATGTTTTCTCATGTATTTTTATTCGGAATTCTTAAGTATTTTGTTAAGTGTTGAACTAATTTATGACGTATTTATTTATTTAATGTGAACATTTTTATTAACAGAGTTATCATCATAAAGTGAGCTTAAAGTTTATTAATAGTTACTAATATATCAAATTGATGTTTCTTATACTTATCAGTCTCGTTAAGTACCGTCAATTCTGTTTGAAATGGTTTTTCATTTTAACTTCTGTATTTGTATTAATATAATAAATTCTAATTATGATTTCACTCAAATTCATACTAAATCTGAATTTGTTTTTGCTTCGATTTGAGTCGTGTCAAAAATGTTCATCAGACTATTTTTAGAATTGAACTTTTTCAATCTAAAATCTGAAACGTCTGTATGAGAACTATGTAAGAGTAAATTAGGATTGAGTACAACTATTAAGTGAGAAATAATAAACATTTCACAGGAAAAATGAGAAATACCAAAGTATGATAAATAAGGTGATTATATTGATCAATACGTTTATTTGTAACATGAGATAAAAGGTAATATTGATTGTTAATGCAAAGCTCTGAGCTTCATACGAATCTGAGTAAAGTAAAAAAAGTATTTGATCCATGTATCTCATGCGTGTCATACATAATTATATGATTGAGATTGAGTTAGATTCATATGCTCAGTAAATTCTATAGAATTGTTTACAATAAAAGATTTAACATAAGACGATTTACTTAAGAAGATTTGTTTATTCTTTAATCTTAAATCACATTTGGCATTAATTCAAACTATAACTGAAAGCTAAGTTTGCTTCTTCTGTTCATTTGTCAGTTGAACAGTATTCAAATCTTTTATATTGATTTGAGTCATCTTTTTGAAAAATAATTATATGGCATTATTTACATTAAGCTTCAATGCAATGAATAATTGAAGCAAATATCTAATTAGATTCACTACTAACTCAATAGCACTAAAGGAATTGCAACTGCAAAAACTCTACTTATTAGATAGATTACATTAAGTTTGTTCCCAATATTTCATAAAATAGAAGAAAGTGTCATCAAATTGCTCAAAAGATTCTATCATTTTGTTTGATGTGATGTAAGCATTGGATTCCCTAGACGATAGTCAATAATATTAACATATCAATCGTTCATGAGATACAAATGCAAGAATTGCCACCAACGTCCCACATTCACAGCTATTCATAGATTTTTATTAATATTGAAATATCGATATTTATCTTCCACTACGACTCATAAGAAAGGAATCTTTAATTTAAGAACTGTTGCAAAATAATAATATTGTTGTACGCTATTCTCTGTCTATATGTTTGGTGTGCACTGTATTCATAGTATATGTGAAGGATTCTTACGGCGTTCCATCAGTTTTGAGTGGCATTAAGTACTCGCTCACAAAACAGTCAGTCATTGCCAGAGCGGGCATTTCATTCTGTCCATCACTAGAAGATTCACAGATTCATACAGTACTAGTATGAATGCTGTGATCGAATTTAAATGAATTGTTGCCAATATGAACAGCAATCAATTCAATAACACATACAGTAGTTTTTGAATGATTGAGCTTTGGCTCAATTATTGGTAATAATCTAAAGGTCATTAATTTTGAATTACTTTGAGTCATTAGACTGAGTAAGAGTGAAACAAATAATTAACTATTAAGAACATTCTTAAGCACTTAGGAATAAGAGCATAGGCGTCAAACTGAACTCCAATCACTTGAACGGCATCTGTAGTGAGAAGTTTTCATAATTCATAAGAGTAAACATACGTTTAAAAAGAGTGTAAGAATGTGTCTGTGATCAGACAATTGTGAGCTTCATATCAATTATTAGATAAGAACTGAAACTAAAAGTCAATCGAATGTTTACAAAACGTTATCTATTTTTAACTAATTTAGTGTTTTTTCAACTATTGATCAAAAGTTTTTCTAAACCCATTGACACGAATGATATCAATAATAATGTGATTAACGAGCAATGGATTGATGACAATAATTGGTTGAGTCGATTAGTAATCAATATATTAGGTTATGGTTTAATACTATTTCCTGCGGCTCTAATCGTATTTCTAGTCAAAAATGATTTATGCCTTAGATCTGGTATTTATTTCTCGTTTTTTTACTTTTTATTCTATTCTTTTGATCACTCTTTTTGTGTCGTTTCAAATTTAATTCTTTTTATTCTCACTTTTTTTATAGTTCGCGAAAATATTTTTATTAAATTATTTGTTTTTGGAACAAATGAATCAATTGTCGAGTTGAACGAAAGTGAACAAAAACTGCTGCCATTAAGTGTGAATGAGACAAAAGAGTCGATAAGTTCTCGAACAAGAAATGCCTATTTATTGGCCTATTGTTTCCTTGGTTTACAAATATCTTATTTAAGTTGGGGTTTACTACAAGAGAAGATAATGACCACTCAGTATGAAATTGAGAGCACCTTTTTTGGTACCCATAGACATTTTGCGATTGCAGAAAATTTGGTCACCATTTCAAGTCTGAACAAAAAATTAAATGGTATCCATTTTTTCTTCTATAGCCTCCAATTTATTAATTTATTTATCAATTAAGAGCAAAATTTATACTATATTACTATTAAACTGCTTTTTGAGTATTTTTTTATTTGCATCAGATCTAAGATAACGTCAAAAGTTAGTTCATGTATAGTTATAAGAATTGGGACTTTCATTACAGGTTTTCAGGATATGACATATTTATACATGTTATCAGTTTTGTTGTTGTAATTATGACTTTTGCTTTTGTAAAGTCACTACATTATGATATTATGGTATCTCAGTCTAACTTGTATTTCCTGTGCTTTCCTTCCAAACCAACCACTAAATGCTAAATAATTATTTTTTATCCAATAAGGCTCTGTCAAAGTTTTCCCTCGACAACTTGGCCTCAATTTCTGTTAATCTGTCACGAAATTTATAGCTCAATGCAAAAGAAAATATTAAAATTATGTCTTGTACTGATTTCGGTCGATTTTCAGATTATGAATCAATTAAAAAAGAGAAAATGTTTGCTCAACGCCGAAATTTTTTGTTAATTTTGAGTAACAGTTTGATTTTGTTGATATTTAATTGAAATTTTTGTTTCTTCTTGAAGGTGACATTCCTGACGAACATAAAGTCATACAAAATGCAAATTTGGAAGAATTGAACACCGAATCGAAGCAAACCTATCATATCAGATTCAGAAATTCTCAATTTTTAGTTTTAGTCAATAGAATACTTGCATTTCTGATAGCATTTTCTACAGTTATTTTCAAAAATAGGAATACAATTAAAAATATGCAATTAACTCAAAATAAAAGTCAGCCTCCATTATACCAATACATATATTGTTCGCTATCGAACATATTGAGTAGTTGGTGTCAATATGAAGCTCTCAAATTTGTCAGTTTCCCGACACAGGTCTGAATTGAGTTTATATAACACTCTACAAAAGTCCTAATCAGTTTTCAAAATTTCTTTATAATTAGGTTCTATCGAAGGCATGCAAATTATTACCAGTTATGGTAATGTCGCAATTAATTGGAGGTAAAAAGTATCGGACAATTGAATATCTGTTTGCAATATCGATCTCACTGGGGATGACTCTGTTTTTATGGAGTGACCACGACGTGAACTCACATAGCTCAAATACATCGACACCAAAACATCACTACAGCGGTGGAATAATAATATTGATACTATATTTAACATTTGACTCATTTACGTCGAACTGGCAAGGAATACTTTTTGACAAATACAAGATGTCAACACTTCACATGATGGCTGCCGTCAACTTCTATTCCATTTTGTTGACCTCCACTTCGCTCACTCAACAGGGAGACCTAACGCCAGCCTTTCAACTTGTCTTCTATAATAGAAGCCTGTTCACTGATTGCATTTTATTGTCTTTGTTTTCGGCTGCTGGTCAGCTCTTTGTTTTCTATACAATTTCCACTTTCGGTGCTCTTGTTTTCGTAACAATCATGACATTAAGGCAAGCGATTGCTATATTATTGTCATGTCTAGTATACGATCATTCGATGGCATCGATGGGTTTTATCGGAATTGTGATAGTTTTCTGTACTCTTTTCACTCAAATTTATTGGAAATCAAAGAGTAAGGGCAAACGATAATCTCGAATTGATTTTTAAATTCAACTTTTATATTAATGATTCTTAAAGATTATGTAAAATTTACTGATGCTTAAAAGTATTGAACACAAACTTTACTCCAGAATCGTTTATACACTAATGTATTTTCTCCATTTACCAAACACTCAACATTCACTCCATTACGAAATTGTTTTTAGTTTTTTTAACTAAAGTTTATTCCAGTTATATACTCTTAGAGATTGTTTTATCGAATTTAAAGTTAAGACAAATAAAAATTTGTTGACTCATTCAATTATTGAAAATTTTATTTTGAAATTTAATAATAGACTATCCTTATACTGATATTACTCAAAATGAGAAGAGTGTATGAGACTTGTTTCTGAAGGGTTAGAGAGTTTTATAGCATTTTAAGTTATTTTTGATACGGAAAGTTTCATATTAGTATGCAGCTCAACTCAATAGTAACACTAATAAAACATGATTTTTCAATAAAAGTCTTTACTAAAACGTTCATCAAAATAAAACTGATTATTCACCAATGAGTCAAATATGTTTATGAAACAGTTTTTTTTAACTAAACCATGCCTTCAATATGTTAGTGAATCAATCAAATAAATAGCTTAAGCCACATTTTCGATACCTTTTGTGAAATTGGTCTTTAAACAATTATTCAAATGTGAGCTAAGTTATTTGATTAATTTTACTAACATTGAAAATATGATTTGATTGCAAAAACACTAAAAACAAAGACTGTTTCACAACCTTATTATTTGATTTATTGATGAATAATCAGTTTAATTTGATTGATATATAAATAAAGACTTGAAAATTTGTTTTATCAGCACTACTATTGAGTCGAGCTGCAATGCTAATATTAAACTTTCTATTCTCATTAATTCTCTGTACAATCACGCAAACGACCTCAAGTATCATAAAACTGCCAGTTTGAAAAAATTAACCGATAATGTCAACAAGTGATGGACAAAATAGCTTTAAAAGTGCAAAATGCTAAGTTTTAAAGAATTGAAATTGTGCACATAACATGTTCTTATATACTTTTGCACAGGAAAAGGGCACATGGGATGACACTGAAGTTTACATTTAGGTGGCGAAATAACTAAGCCTATGGGAAAAATGAAAACTTTTTATATGTTGGCTCAAGTTGTATCAATTTGATTCATTTTTGCTCAATTAGGTCAAATTGAAAGTTCTGACAAAAATATCAAATGATGAAAAGTTGATTGAATTTTGGTATACTCTTCATTCTTTAATTGTATTAATGAAGAAAAAAAAGAAAAAGGATGCAACAAAAAGAAACTTAGATTATGGTTACGAATGCATATGAGAAGGCTATTCGACTTTTGTTCGAAATACTCTGTTCGGCCATATGGCTTATTGTTGAAACCACTTTAAAGATACACTTTGCTTAACAATTAATTTGCTCGTATTTTTAATTTACCGATAAATAAGTGTTTGATAAGTGAGATATAAATACTGAAACTTTAACTCTTAAGCCATAAATTGAATTTGAAAAATATGAAACACCTGTTTATTTATAGGGCAACAAAAGTAAATTCGTATTACGTAATATTGAGTAAGAGTTACCAAAAGTTGGCTCAATAAATGTTCAAATATTTGATTGCTTATTGAATTTGCTGTAAAAGAAATAATTCTGGAGATTATTCAAGTGTTTGCATTGCTATTCTTATGATGTTCTAAATCCGTACCACAATAACCATATGTCCTGCATTTTGAACAAGTTTATGGGTTTTATTTCAGTGCAAAGGTTTAGTCAAATTTTATACGCAAATTTATATGCAAATATAAAAATGCTCGAATAATTTAATTATCAATGCAATTATTGAGCAATTCTTTTCTTAAAATAGATTTCAAACGAAAACGCCTTAATATGATTCAGATCCATTATCATTCATTTATTTTCTATGTCGAACTCCCCTTCGGGAGACTGGCCCGAATCCTAATTACAGGATTTTTTGCTGAGGCAGTCGGATGGAGCAAATGTATAGGGCTGCAGATAGAAATCAATTAAACAAATTAAAAAATTAACGGTAATTAATTACAATAGCTTCGAGAAAATTATTTGTTAGATCTGAACTAAGCTGCTTTGATGGCTTTTTTCAATAGTGCTAATGTTTGACTTAGTGTTCAATCGGATGTATACCAACAGTACTTAACTGACACTTTCAAATAATCGAAATAACATTACGATCAATTGAACAAGTCTTCTAAAATTGAAACTTCAATTCAGGCTAAAATAGGCGCAAATACATCAGGTGATAACGCTACTTTGAGATATAAAAATGTAAAATCTATCCGAAGAATTTGTAAAGATTGTGTACCATCTTTTAATGCGCAAACTACTGGATAAAGCTTTAGATGACATCCATTGGATAATATTAGAGTAATAGTAAAGTGCAAAAGAGTAATAAAGTTATATCCTTTCCGCGAACTAAGACATCACTTTAAGGATAATAATAATAATAATAATAATAATAATAATCAAGTGGTAGTATATAAAAGTGGTGCAACCGTTTTACGATCTCTCAAATTGGTCGGACCTTTGCACGCTTAAATTCAAACTCCGTCGACAACTCTTATCAGTCCTGTCTATATTCAATCAGTAATAGTTCTCTTAATATTAGTTGAAGTCCGGAAAAGCTAACTTCTAGTTTAGATACTTGACTAACTAATCGTTTGAGGTAAGTATATTTTATTATTTATATCAATATATTTTAACAGAAAATATTAATTAATTGATTATTAGAAAATTAAAAAATATATGCAATATTTTTAATTTCTTAGATTTATAATTGATAATATAATTGTAAAAATGAAATGACATGGCTTTTAAACTTGAATTTATTCTTAATTTTATTTTACAACTGTTGCCTTCGATCAATTCTAATTATGGGTCTAATTTTTTGATTAATAGTACAGTAATTTAATAACGTTTCAGAGTAAAATTAGGTAGAAGAAATCTAGCTTTAGTGCCGTATCTTGGCCCTCATTGTTACGAATAACGCTCATGTTTAAGTTAAATTTGGTCACGTTTTAAATTGAACTTAACTAATAAAGTATTGTTTCAGAGCGTGATTCACAAAAATACATACACTAAAGCCAGAAATCTTTTAAACTCAGTCAAATCTCAAATATTCTGAACATGTATTCGATATACGTGTATATATTACTGATTGAAGTTCAATATTTGAATGCTTTGCTGGAAAAACAAGATAAGTTTTCTTAACTGATTTTCAATCGAATAAGAAAATTCAAACTTTACTTGTGTTTCCAAGATGGACTTGAATAAAAAAACAAGTTTGATTTAGTTGAGAAAAGGTCATTAAAACTGAGTGAAATCAATGATTAAATTAGACAAATATAGCACTGCTTTTAATATAATATTAATATGTGTTAACTGCACTCTTAATCATCAAACACTCATTAAATTAATGCGTAGTGTAAAATAATGCGTTTTTATTAAATTTAGCTAATTTTTACGGCTCAAGTGCCAATAAATTAATGATTTACAGAGCAATTAAGTTGCAAAAATTAGTTAAACTAAACAAAAAAGCTAATTTTTAATTAAAGTCTCTCTAAATATTAGGCTTTAAAGAGAGACTTTTTAACTGGTTTAACAGATGTAAGACTGCCTTTTTACTCACTTAAGCACTTATCTAGTTTTTGCAGCAAACCATTCAGTTTTAAACGAAAAATCTTCAGTCTTTCAAATCCATATTTCCATTAAATATGGAGAATAGAATGCAATGTAATTTTATAGGTATTAAATCTGCTTTGTTATCAGACTCTTATTATCTCAATGAACGCATTATTAAGCTTTACTACTATTGAGAAACCTTCATTCAAATCTCATTCATGTATGAATGGTGAAACTTTTACAAGTTTAATGGACCAAAATCAATAAGGCATTGATTGAACTTTTTTGAGAGTACTTTCGAAGTTCAGTTCATAACTCAACTTTTAGGTTCATTCAGGGAATCGTTATAAAACAATATGAAGAATAACAGAAAAACAATAAAACTTAGAAACTGTTAATAGAATAGTATTGGAAATATGAAATCTTAAAAAAAAAGTTCTCTGATCTGAGAGCTATTAATTTTTGAGAATTTATGTGAATATCAATATTTTTTGAATTAAAAATCATTGTGAGACAAAAAATTACTTTAATATCTTTACGAAATTGGTTTATCTTGAACTTATTCTCCATTTATACTATAAAACTTGTATCCAGTTGTTAATGTGAGATTTCTGCAGATGGTTTCAGTTGATGAGTGCTATAATAAGCCATTGAATCGGAGGAATATATTTATAAGCTTTCGTTATTCGCTTATGCAGTATCTTGTTTATGGTATACCTTTATTTTATCAAGTATTTCGTTTGAAGGCTACAACAAAATTCTACAAAGTTCATTACATAGTTATCTCATGTCGTTTACAAAAATGGGATTTTCTTCAAATAACCTTAAAAATTTGTTTCTTTCATATTACACTTCATGTGTTCAGTTATGACAAAAATTGCTTTTTTTATGGTAAGAAATCAAATTAAATGGTGTTTGAGGCAAAAACCCCATAAATAAGAAAACTTTCAAAAATCACTTTCTGTGTCCTGTTTGTGATTAGTGGAGAGGAGAATTGAATTTTTTCATTTGACCTATCAAGATACGAAAGAAATGAAATACCAATAAATAGAATTAAAATTAGTTAAAATTAGCATCATAATGCTTTTCTATTACTCATAAGTGATAAACAAAGTAATAAAATAGAGGTAATAACACGTTTGCTTTGAGGATAACAAATCTTATAGTCAATATGTTTTGAGTGCTGTTAAGAACTGATTCTAATTTGTTGATAAGACTCAACAATATTAAACAGTAAGTATACTAATGAAGCTTACTATTTAATTATGCTATTAGTATAACCTAATAGGAACTGAAGAGTAATGTTCTGATAAAAAACGCCTAATTTTAAGCTCATTTAGGTTTTCTATACCGAAGGTTAATTTGAAAAGTTTGCTTTCGTAAACTTATAAATATAACTTTAAAGCATTCACTTAGTTTATCTTTTTCATTATCTATTAGTCTTGTAAACAAAGTAAAGAAAAACAATTTGTAGTAGGTCCAATTCTTTAACTCTGGCTATAAATATCGAATTTGTAATTTATTTCAAATTTTGGCTTAAAATTCAATGGGCTATGGGTTTAAGTGGTGGAATGTTAGGGAGGATGATAACTAAAATCCCAGTCAATAAAAACAAAAATTGGAAAGTTATCAAAAAATTCAAACTATAATAAAAACATCTTGAATTGAGTTTTAAAGCTTTTCATTGAATCCTTGTTTTCACATAAAAATCATTCTTGGAGCTCATAATACAAGTAAAAACTCAGTCGAGGTATCTAAGCATTGAAAAAAAACTTTGAAATATCGATTTCAAGACAGTTTTGGAATTTTCCAATTTGCTAACAGTATTTTCTCCTTAAGAAAATATTATTGAATAAACGATATAAAAAAATATTGTTTCACTCTAAAGGCATACGAATAAGTTTGAACATGAAAGTAAAGTTCATTTCGGTTACATTTTAGGAACAATTTTAAAACCTGAAAATGAAATTAATAAGTTTTGGACTATTAGTGTTGCTTATTTTGACACTTGTTTCCAACATATTTTGCGAGCAAACCTTTTATCCGAATGGCCGCTACGGACGAAGATCTGATCCAATGGTTGCACTTGAAGGAAATACCGAAAGTCAAGGTAAAAGTTTAATTAATATTTGCAATTTATTGACCATAAAACTAATATTGATTTATTACTGACTAACCGAACTGCTCGTACAGATAAAGATCATTCGACCAAAATATATTATGGATTTACTATAATTAGCGAAGGATTTCGCTGCAACTATACCGGATTCTTGAATTACTTCCGATGCGCTCAAACGTATTAATGTTCTTATTTTAGTACTTTTCTTATCTTTTATGACTTTACTTCAAAATAAATATGACTTTAATTAATTTATTACTTTAATCATCTCTTTCAACTTTTCGCTTCAAAACAATTTTGTTTTCAAACTTTTCTGATAATTATCTTTCAAAATAAGTTTTTTTGAAATTCTTGAATTAATTTCAAATATGGATTTGTTTCAGGCCGACTGACACTTCTGATGAAAATAAATGAGAGATCCATTCATGTTAAGGCATTCGCAAATGAATAGATTTGCATTAATCGCAAATTTGATCACAAATATTATGTCGCATTTCCGCCTAATTTAATTATTGTTCTCTTCTATCTTTCTTTGAGACAGAATCAGTACAATGAAAAAAGCTTTTATGTTAGATCTGTTTTGACGAAAATTAGAATGAATTTACTTTAGTTGAAAGTTAGTCTATTTTGTTTATTATTCAAATTTATACTGACTTAATGTGATCGAAAAACAAATATATATTGTTTTAGTATTGCACTTGAGAGCACAACTGCATCTGCAATAATAGTTATCTATAAACACATGTATTTTTACTTAGACTAATCACTTATGATAAATAGTTGATTGTTATCGTAGAAATATAGCTCTGCTAATATTTAGTGTTATAAACATTTTTCTCTCATACAAAACATTAAATCTAATACCAATCAAATAAACTTTCATAAAAATATGTTTTGTCCAATTTCTTCTTAAGCCAAATATTGAATTTCTCTTAAGTTTTATTACGACATAACTACTGAACTTCTGTAGAGAAGAATGTATTTTCTCCATTGACATGAGTTTTTCTTGTTTATACTCTTAATTTTGCCAAATTATATTCAACTTTTCTTACAAGAGATACTGAAAACTCACTGCACTCTAGTTCAACAGTTTCAAGCTCAACATCAACAAATCGATTTAAATAATCTATATGAGCCCAATAGCTTTCTTTCAACAATATGAAAAACTTGAAGTTCTTAATCGAGCAAAACTATAGAACATATGGTGAACAGGACACTCAAATTAAGACGTGACAAATTGGCAACACATTAACTGTATAAAACAATCAAATCAATAATTCCATTGAAAGTGATCGGACTTAGCTATCGATCGAGATTTATTAATTGAAAATAACAATCACCAACCAATGAGCACAAAAGCACTGAATAATTCGACAGCTTTATTACCTTTTAGTTAGTTCTGATTGAGCAAGTATTGTAAGATGATGAGAGACTCATATATTTTATAAACAAAGTCTAGTATGCGATCCATAAATAAATGTTGAAAGCATCATTTCGAATCGTATTTATTTGAAAATATTTCTTCTTCTAGTATTATCTAAGGAAAGTTATCAATAGCCTTCAATTCTAATATCATCTTCTTATCCATTGTCTTTTAATCAATTTGTTCTTTTATTTTCATCGATGTGGACTCGGATGGATTTCAGACAAATATAAAGTATTTGCATTTCGTGGACTCATCTTCATTCGTTCAATAGATCTGCTGAGTAAACATCGGATCTGGAATGAAAATAACATCAAATTTGATTCCATTTTTAAGGAATTCAAACATTTTAAGATTGATTTTAGATATTCTTATATAAAAGACTTAGAAGCTTACACTAATGTAAAACTTTTTTGTCATATTTTCACTGCGATCACACCCATCAACAAAAAGAGATGAAGAAAATAAGAAATCAAGAGTTTATATCAAATGCTTTATGTCTTTCTGGAGTCTTTTGAAACGCATATTTCTTATCAACTAATATTAAGAATAATAGGCAAGAGGAGGACTGTATGCATTGCCTATTTGCATGCTTATTTGCTTAAAAACTGCATATTTGACTATTGCATGCATATTTTAGACATTTTTTGGATTTATGTGCATATAATGCCTTTTATGAGAAATATTCTCACTATTTCTATCTGAGATCATAGCTAAAGAAAAATTGAAGCAAAAACTAGACAAAAATAGTAGCTTCAATACATCAGAAAAAAATGAACAGTTTAATCAATTATAATTATTCATTGTGTGTCATAATAGATTACACAATTGAAGAGCTTGCGAACTTCAAATATGTTCCAAACACTGAGTGCAATCTTAAGAGAAGTTTCTCAAAATATAAATCTATTTTATCTGAAAAGCATCCAAATTTCACTATTGAATACCTTAAATCTGTATCCATTTTAAATGTTAATAACTAAAGTATTATCAACTAATTTAGTCATTGGTTAAATCTATGAAAGAAGTTAAATAGAATTCGTATATATTCGTGTATATCTTGCCTTTTTATTGTGCATTTTTGTACACCTATTTCTCACTTTAAAATACTTGTCATGTATATTATCCTCTGCTTGACAATAGATAAACTTTAATTGAAATTAGAACAATTTTAGAAAGGATTACAAACCAATAAGAGTTTGTTAGCTGTGTTTAAATGACTTTTGAGATGAGCTTAAATAAAGAAATTGAGCAAACGATTTACCTCTTTGTTGGCAAAACAAAACATAATTGAAACGACACATCCCTGTAGACCGTCAAGCGTTAAAGAAAGATAGTGATAGAGTTGTGAAAGCCAACAAGTCCTTTAAAAAGAGTATACAATCATAGTTATAACTGACTATATTTAAGTGTTTTCCAATTCTCTAACAGAATATAGTAATAGCTGTAATAGTGTTTACTCACTCAATGTTAGGTCTGTAGACAATAAAAAGATAGTGTAAACCATAAAGTGGAAGCAGAAGAAGTGCTGCACGGAATAACACAATCATATTTTGACGATTAACTATCGTATGAGTTGTAGCAGTAGAATAGTTTTGAGCCGACGAGGCTTTGATGCAAAGCACGCGTAACATTGATATAAGAAATATGAAGTTCACCTTAGAAGCATTTTATGGAATTAATTCATCTTAAAAGGTATTTTATGGGATTAAAGCACCAAATATAAGAGTTATGACAAAAGCTATGGATAATAATAATAATAATAACGATCGATCAATAGTAGAGTGCAGTAAAGTATCATGACACTCTATTATAAAATTGTAGTAGTTATCAGTTAAAAATAACTTATAATGAATCTATAACATAACTTGTTATGTCGGATAATTAAATAAATCAAATCTGCCAACAAATAGTAAGCTAAAAGTGAGATAGCTATAATTAGAAGCGAAGTATTCATTTCTTGCAGCTATCGATTTTTCGCTTCAAATACATTGAAAAACTCAATAAACGGTAGACTAAACTAGGATCATTAGCTATCTTTCAAATGTATTTATTATTCAAGGCATTAAACCTATTTTGATGGTAAAAAATGGTTACCAATTATTCTTCAAGAGATATTAAACCTATACTATTAATCACATACTTGACTTATAAATCAAACTAATTCGAAATGAGCTCGAAGTGAATAATTGATAAAAGTAAAAATTTATATTAATTCTCATAAGTGATTGGAATCTCTCGCTGAATCTTTTTCTATCAGTTGTAGGAGTTAAGCTTTTGTCTGCTGAAGGAGATGCTAAGCACAGACTACAAGGAGCTTAATAAAGGATTTCAGTTTCCTCTCTCTGTACAGCTAACTTGTCAGCTGTCAATCGAGTCATCTACAAATTTGATGAGTTTTCCAACAAATCTATTCAACATTGTAGGCAATATTTATCACTAGTATTTGTTACCATAAAAGGAACTTTGATTTGCTCTTTTCTTTAATTCATGAACAATTCTATTAGAATTAGTTAAAGTCATACCACAAGAATAGCTAAATTTGGTGCATTAATAATCCATTCCATCCAAGGCTGTTCGGATGGCAATAACCAGCATTTGTCATCGGATGAAGAACTTGTATCTTGAAGCACTTCATCACTATGGTTATCGGCAAGTAGTGTGACTTCACTCACACTATTATTAATAAAGTTCTGATTTGCTTTCAGAGATAACGCAATCAAATTATTAGTGCTTACAAGAGATCGGGTTATAACGTATAGCAATGTTGTGATGAAAGGCAAAGAATAGGCCAATACTATCAGAGGGACTATTGGTGGCTGAGTGAACGCTTGTTTGATGAGTTGATGCATAAAAAGTGCTTCATTGAACATAAAGAAATATGTTGTCGAACGAAGATATCTCAACAACAATGATAAACATAAACAATAAATCGATGTGAATGAAGTGTTCGATTGATTGGGTGATTCAGTATCCGTGAGAAGATGCCATTTGAGAAGAGATGCTGAGATTGCGTGTAGTAATAGTGATGCGAAAAGATGCTTATGAAGTCGTATGCGAGACACTGATGACAATTGCCTTCAATTATGTCAATAATGCATAAGTTATGCTCTGATTAAGATATAATAACATGTTATTCTGTTAATGCAGAACTGTTTTTATTGATATTATTTTTGTTATACTTCGTGATGGTTTCAATTAGGATTAGCAGGAAATGAAAACTACTTTTGTCCATAGAGACCATAGCAATACTTTTATTTTAGACAATAATTCAGTTGATTGGCTCACCCAAATTTAACGCAACATTTTTTATGCAAAGATTAATGACTTGGAAAGCAATTTAATCTACAAAATCTAATCGACTCGTTCTTTCCTTCCTTCAGTTAATACAATACTAGCTCTTAGGTCATTGCTATCAAATTTAAGTCTCTCAAAGTCTTAATCTCCAGATTTGATTAAGGGTTAGATCTTTAATACCTGAATGATTTTTTGATTAATCATAAGTCGAAGGGTTGTGATGATAACATGATTCCTATTCCCTTGTTATTAGTTATCGAGGGAGTTATTCGCTATGAAATAGTTGGCGTGCTTTCGATCCATGAAAAAGTGATAAAAAACTTGTTCGCCAAATAACTTTCTCCATTAGCAAATACAAATGTACTAAATAATGGTCAGACATTCAAACGCAGATATAGTTTGAAAGCCATTCCAAATCAATTTGATTATAAACTAGTGTTTTGACTGTCAGTTAAGAGATAATTAATGAACGAAAGTATTGATATAAAAACAATGCTTACATTAACAAAATAACCGATTATATTAATACATAATTTACTTGTAATGATTGAATATGACAAGAGCAGGTATTAACAGAAGAATGGATGTCATATTGGTCACAATAGAATATCTGATCCGATTGATAAAGATCTAATGAATGAGAGAATCTCAGATAAGAATTATATCGATCTGAAATAAATGAAAGATAGTATGATAGCGAAACCCATAGTTCTAAAAGCTTATCAGATTCTAACATCATCTCGAGCACAGTTGGAATAATTGGTCCACTCTCTACCATTAATTGAAAACCATTCACCACTTGAGTTACATTGTTTTGTGGCGTAACCTGAAACATTTTTTTTGTTCAGTAATTTGACCGCAAATTAATAAAATTAATTTATTTTAAGCATATTAGCAGAGGTGAGCAAATGTAATAATATTATGAACGTGAATGGGGTAATCTGATCATAAATTGGAACATCGGCCTAACCTTACTCAGACTAAATTGGAAAACAATGTTTGAATTATCAAAAATAATGTCACTGACAGCAAGTTTGGTTTTAATGGATGATTAATGTTTTAATACTATAATTGAAGAAAAAAATTTAAATCTTCACCAAACATTGATTTTTTAGGCTTGTCAAACATTAGCTAAATTTCAACATTAGATTATATATTTTTAAAATGAAAGCAATACTCATCTTTGCTAATTAGTTAAATTTGACCAAAATTTGAATGAATCAATTTTTGACTATTAATACCTCTGCACGGAGGAACTGATTGATGCCAATAAATATGTTTAGGACATGAAAGTTCTTCAAGTGAATCTGGCTTTCCGTCACTAAAGCACGACCAGCCGTCCCACGTTCGCGGGCACCAATTGTCGTTTTTACCTTTATAGTATTGTAATGACTCGAGACAGCAGTGATTAGCGTCATTACAACATTGTTTCCATTTCATAATTAATGAGTTTGAAATAAATGTTAGCGATATTACTGTTGTATCGTTTGAGAAGTATGTGGTGTTTATGGATCCGAGTTGTCCTAATGGAATGTAACTAAATAAAAGTTTAATAATTTATCATAAGTCAACATTTGGCATAAAATTCTATAAAAATCACAGCAAAGTCACTCTTTGTCCAAAATAACAGAACAGTTCAGGCAATCATCATTACAATATATAGTCTGTTGAACAGACACATAACAGAAGATCATTTCCATTCAGAAAATTTCTCATATGTTGCTAGAATTTCGATTTTAGAAATTCATATACTCTCAAGAATGAAAAATGAAAAACTTTTGGCAAAACTTCTGTTCGTTTGCGAGTTTTTTCATCCAAATATCATTCTAGTACAGATCAATTTATAGTTTTCTGCTAAAAACTTTTAAACAGCATTTTAATTTTAAGATACATTATGGTCAACTTTGACATAAATATGCCTTATTCATTGACAAACTAGATCGTAGTAAATGTTAAAAGTACCCAGCATTAATGGCGTGATACAACTCAGCACGAGGCACTATATTATCACAAGCATTCATCATAATTTTAGCACTTACTTTTTAAAAATTTCATTCGTAATGCTTGATTCTAACTCATTAAGATTTTTCAAACTTAAATAATGAAGATAATTTTTCGAATCTTCATGAATTAGAATCAAGTGTTACGAATGAAATTTTTACAAAAATAAGTACTGAAATTGCGAAAAAAATCTATGATAATCTGATGTCTCATGTTGTGCTTTATCGTGACACTAATGGTCGATACTGTTAACATTTATTATGATTCAATTTAATTTGTCAATAAATAAGGTATATTTGTGTCAAAATTGGCCACAATATGTCTTAAAATTGAAATTTTACGAAAGATTTTCGGTCGGAAACTATATATTGGTTGCTGTTTATTACATTCTAATAAAATTGTGATTCGCTCTAATATATTATCCTCATTTTGATTAATAAATTTGGATGAAATCAAGTGTAAAATAAAGATTAGCGATAAACAAGATTAATTATTAGGGGTATAAACATGTTACTATATCATAGTGATTGTAATTTCGTTCACTGAATAAGCCAATTATTATTATTATTATTAAAGCAAAGTATTCTAGCAAAATGCTTGTGAAAAATAGCGCGAGTAAAACGAACTAAAGAATATGCGTGACAGGTTCTATTAAAGATCTAACACTTGGTCCATCGTAACGTTTAATATAGTGTTCGCCTAATAAAGCTATCAATTTGTTGTGGTGGTGCAACTTCACAATATTATTTTGTTTATAATTTTGTCATGCATCTTCATTAAACTAACGATCATTTTAGAATCATTTGCTTAAATTGATTGATATATTAATATGAGATGTCCATAATAAAACAATATAAATCGATTTGCTAGAATCATTTCCATTAAATAGATGATTAAATGATAGGTTAAGCTAGTGATTAATAGGATCATTACTAGAAAACTGAAGTTCAATTAATGCCTAGCAATTTGATAGAATAACAGATTTTAAACTTTATTTGCAAAACTTGTATGTTGTGAAAAGTGCACTCTAGAACTTAATAATCTTAGGCAACAACCAGAAGTGGTGCTTTGTCAATGGGATGCTTTCCATAATATTGAAGGTTAGCAAACTTATAGAATATTCAATATAGTAATAAAAGCAAATTAGAAGTCAAATTTAGTAACAAATTAATATACATCACAAGCAGGTTGACATTACCTAACCTAATATAACGGTCTTTTGGTAGTTGCTATCGAAAAATAGTTAGATTTTCAATAAGAATCTTACAGTAAGAAAACTCATTAATTTTTGACAAAAAATCATTAGAAGTAGAGGAGGAATGTGAGAGAATCTGTAAGAGTAAATGTGATCATTAAAGCTGGTACTATAGGAGCAACTCATTAGTTGGACAAGAAAAGAACACATAAATAACTACCGGAAGATAAGATGGAAGAGAATAATTGGGCATCTCTGTAGTTTAAAGTATAATTTATTTTTGTACCTATCACTTCAAAATCATCTGTTCTTTTTAAGAATTGAATTATATTAAAAAGAATTTTTCAGCACAGAGCTCGACTCTGAGTTTCATTTAAATATAATCAATAGATGAATGCTATCTTAACAAAAAAAGTCTTAGTAATAAAATAAGCCGTCGTCTGAAAAAATGCATTAAAACTTTTAAGTCTATTGAAGTTACATCTAAAAGCATACTATTCTTAGAACTAAGAAAACTTCACCATACATTCAATTCGAATTTTCAAATATTATGGCATTTGCCAGGTCTGGTTAATTACAACTTCGATATTATGCTTTCAATTTATTCTTGAACTTGAAAACTTGAAAACTTAAAACCATTTATTTGGATGAAAAGCAAATGTCTGATTCCTCTAATGAAGTGATGAACTGTCTACATATCCTTTCGTACAGTTCTATACAGTTCTATAGTTGAATTACTAGTAGTCAATCCGAATGATGTATTTCACATATTAATTATGACACTTTATGATAAGATCACTTTTTCTTATTAAGGCTTCTAACTCTACTAAATATTGCAATTTTGACATGTTTTCACAGAAAATATATTCCAAAATGAATTATAGTAAGTTTTATACACTAAATAACTCTAATATATGGCACATATTTGTGCATAACATCCAATTAATTCAAATCTATTCAAACATTTGGTTGTCTCGACTCATTCGCGTCCAAATTAAAGGCTGTCAACCCTTTGGGTATGATTGGTGCCTAAGCAGACAATTTTTGTCAAATATTTAATTGACTCATGGATTGAATGGGGAGAAAAACCACTGTTTTTGTTGAAAAAAGATAAATGCTTTTGAAACATGAATCATCTTTTGTTTACAATATTATCTTTAATAATGCTAAGCAAAAGATGCAAAAGATGCACAGCCAATAGTGGGTTCGAAATACACTTTGAAAACAAGATATTTATTGTGATTCTAAATTGATCCAGACTGCAAATACTATTAGAAAGTTATAAAAAATCACTGCTCGTCAAGATGCCACAATAGATCCCCAAAAAACTTAGATAAGTTTGAGATGAATTCAAATTTATTTGAAGGCAACGATTGATCTGAATGAAAATGAAAATCAGTAGTTTAACTAAGTTCAAGTTTTTTCTACCAAATTAACAATAAGAAATATCTATCTTACTAGTTTTTATTTAAACAAATTGATTGATACATTCGCTGAAAAATATTGATTTTGACAGTAAACTTGTTTGAGACATAATTAAATTGAAGCTTATTTAGAAAAGATTGCAATTACACAGCTACGAATGACTCCCTATAAGAAGCGAACATTTATAGTTTCACTTCAGTAATTAAAAGAAGGAATCACTTTAATTTTTAATCAACATAAGTAAGAGTTGTTAATGTCAATTTCTTCTTTCTGCCTTACTTTTTAAACTTCTCATTTAGTTTATGAAAATGTGTTTTTAGCTCTAATCACATTATATTGTATCGATTCTAACTTTCAATTCTCATGTTGTAGAAGTGAACGAGCAGCCAGTGTTTAAATAGTAATACGACTACATTTTCTCACTTTAGTGCAAATTAAATTCTCAATCAATTGATTAATAATTTAAAGCCAAGTTGAGAATAGTTTCATACCTTATAACTCGATTTGAAACCTTAAACTAATAGAGACACAATCCTAACCAGAATACAGACTTACAATTTATATATTATTTATGTGTGAATGAGCAATGAAGCAATTATTTTCATAAAACGTTACTTCAAACAATCCCATAATTCTTAAGAACTAATCAGTTGAAAATGGTCTATTTAAATCATAGAAAAGATGAATGACTGAAAATAAGTTGAAAAAATGTTGAACATGTCTCGATATAGTAGTTTTAAAAATAAGTGAACAAATTAAATATACTTAAGAAAGTTTGATGTTTATTTTTTCAAGTGCTCACTTTCTCTAAATAGGAATAACAGGAAAATGTGTGCTTATTTCTAGCCTAGCTTCAAACAACCTCATCTAATATTTATTTAACAAAAAATATCAAATTTGAGTCGATTCCTTCGTTTTCAACAACCATTTCAAATAGAAATAGATGTTCAGTATTAGTATAAGAATCTGTATCAAATAAAAAACTAAAAATGATTCTGCTTTTTAATTAATAAACTAAGATATCTTTTTATGTGTTCATTTTATTTTAGACGTCCAATCAATAAACAAAAGTAACTGATTCCAAAACTTAAAAATATAAGTTTTGATTGAAGCACTTGATCGTATAAAAATAGGTTTAAGTTATCCTTCATAATCTAACGAATTAAAGTACAGACAACCTCAAAAGACCTCGCATTAATCTCGCAGTAAGAAAGATAAACAAGAGATAATTCTCATATCTGCAAAAAATATAGTTTTTTAACACACATCGATGCAAACATATATACGACTACTGCTTCTCAATGATATTCCGACTTTAGAATAAAATACACTGAAGTTACATCTAAACGTTATCTAAATTCACAGTTGAGTGGTATAAGTGATAGACTAAAGTTAGAATAAACTTAAGGATGAGGTCTGTATCTTCGTAAAGATAAAAGATTTTTGCAAACTACTTTTGGTATAAAATAGTCGAATATGAACTCATATCTGATATGATGTTAGTAAGCAATCGAATTTCATGCTCTTCAATTCAACTGTTATACTGGCTCGTATCAGTCAGAATATTTTTTAATCATATTGAAAGCTATATCGATTAAGATCAAAGTGAAGATATCAAGGTTATCTAAACTATTAGTAAAATTGGATCATCACCTTATTATAGAGGAGTAATATGAAAGTGATTGACTCAATTTGAGTTAGCTCGTGTTTTTAAGCTACTGACACGCGATAAATATAAGTTAGTTAGAGCAGTCATCAAATTTGTTTAAAGCAAATGAAAGTATAATCTTTGTAATTGAAAACAAATATATGCTTACTAGGTCTAACTATATTATATACTATGCTAAATATATACTGTATATACTATGCTTTACATTGTCGAACTGCTTCTTTTGTATACACTCAGCACTAAAAGTGTCAAATTCTTTATTTCCAAAGTTTATTTATTGTTTAAGACAAAAGTTCTTGACTCATAACATAAAATCCTTATCATCAACTTGTATGAATGATACGAACCATTAGATTTGAAAATGATATTCGAATGTTGTTTTGGACAATTAAAAATTGTATATTATGTGTAACTTGAATTCGAGCCAAATAATGAGATTTTCATGAAATCGTATATTTTTACGTAGCTTAAATTAGGTAAATAATGCAATTATTGATCGGATCACATTAGATCGATATTCGGGCTCTAAAATCCAATCTGGATGAGTTGAGCTGTTTATAAACTTATAAATATCGCTGCACGATAGAAGTTTAGTATTAGTTATCAATCAGAAATCTTCATCCATAAATCAGTAGTGATCCATTTGCAATCATTTTGAGTGTCTTTTATGACTTATTATTTAAGTTTAAAGACTTTGAAATTTCCTAAGGGATAAGGAGCTAACTTTTTAAGGCTAGGCTTTTAAGCAAAACACTCATAATTTCAGAACTTTTTAAAGCACACTAAGTTTGAAGCGAACATTTATTCTGCTTTAAAGCATTATTCCTATAAAGTCTTATATCAAAGCGATCGCAATATGACTAAAATTATGTTTATTAGTGAGCACAGATTACACGTGAAGTTTTCTTAGATCCAGTCTCATCTCCAGTGCTTTATTTCACTCAATTCAAGCATAGAGTGATTTTTACTAAATGTCAGCAAAACCCTTGGGAAAATGCAGTCTTTAACTGTACAATGATAGGATTTTATTTTGAGACACCATATTTAACCCTTCATAAAATCTAGACGTTGTAAAAGTAGTCAAAGTTTATTTCTCAATTAATAGTCATCTTTTCATTCTTGCACTTTGATCCTATTTCTATTAATATATACAAGCCACTCATTTAAATATTTTGTTCTGATTCTTAGTTAAACTTCGGCAAACGCGGAAGGGTACGTTCCCGACGCTTTAGTAAAATAAATCACGCAGTGTTTAATTCTTCTCAACAATACGAGTTGATCGAGAATAAACCTGATATGAAAGGATGTTATATCGAAAATTGGACTTTATCGGGACTCACATGTTGAATTCGGCCTTATCTCTAAAAGATATCTGTAATGTATCAAGCTGAAACAGATTACAGTATTGAAGATGTCTAGTTCACTTTGAAATCAAACTTCGATCTATCAAGTCGAATAAAGTGAAATTTTTGAGATGATATCCTATAACGCCAAGTATGCTCTCAGTCGACTTGTATTGCTGAATCGAGAGTAATGATACATCATTTATTTCCTTTTGAAGTCGGAAACGTGCCCGTACACGTTTGCCAATTTTCAACCAATGTTTTATCATTATTGTAATAAATCAAAATAATTGTTTTTATAGAAATAATGGCTAAATTTTAAAAAATGGTTATGAACTCACAAATGAATTTAGACTACTTTTCTCAAAAGGTCTTTATTCTCATGAAATATTGTGTATGGTGTTTCAAAATAAAATCCTACCACTGTACCTGACTTTCTATGTTTAAACTTTTGTTTGCACAGTTATTCTATAACTTTCTAAATTGACGTCAATATATAAGATTTTCTAAGAGTTCAGACTTTCTGTAATTTCATTCTTTCAATTATTCGAAGTTACAGCACTTTTGTCTTGTTTAATGCCAAACAAACGTTCAGAAAATAAACTACAGACAAAGTTCTAAGATTTAAGATAATGTTGAGCTGGTTGTTAGGTATAAATTCATAAATATTTGTGTTAAACTAGCAATAGTATTCTGATTGGTTAAAGTACACAGACTCATGCAATCGCATCAATCTGAATCAGGTTTCCGGTAGATTCAGTTTGCAAACTAAATTTCTTTTGACAATTGATTGACTGAATCCAAGAAATTTATCAAATTTAAACATATTCTATATTGGCTTCAAGTAGATATTCCCTAATCAATTTTAAGCCTAAATTTAAGACTGAAATATCGAATGCATTTTGAAAGTTTGCATATCTTAAGCTATTCTATTCCTATCCTTTCAAAAATAAGTTAAAGTATTTTAAAATTTAAATAAGTTATCACTTAATTCCATGCATAGTATAATTTTGGCTCAAACTTTCAAACAGAGAGTGGTGTTAGAATAACAACCTAAAGGAGGGTTATATTAAATTTTTAATACCAGAAATTTAAGTGAGTCATGTCGCAACTCTAAAACTTTAAAGGATTATAAAAATCCTTCAAATATAAAAGTTGCAAAAACTGACTGATAGATAAAAGAGAGTCATCTCAAGCTTTCTTCAAGTATGAAAGAGATAAGAAGACTAAAATGAGTTCAATCTTTCTCCCGCTGATTGCTGTCAAAAGGTTTATTAAATCAAATTACTTACCTTAATTTGGCGTTTGGTTTGAAAGCGGTTTCAGGTAAATAGTTATAACAACGCGCACATGTGTCCAACACAAATATATCGTAAGGCAGTTGAAATCCCAATTCAGTTCTACAATAGGGTACATTTGGTGATTCGGCCTAAAATCAAAGATTCAAAACTTATATAAAGACCATTTCATTAAATATTATGCTTTTCACTCACAGACAAATATTTCATATCAAACAAAATCAAAATAATTATAACAAAAGTCTTAGTAATCTTGACTGCCATTTAATTATTCACAAATTACAAGAACACTGAGCACAAACTGTAAAAGTAAGGAATAATGTTTTGGAGAGTATTAGTTTAGTTTAAACTATGCGATCAAAATTTGACGTTCAAGTACATTAAAAGAGTCGATCACTGGTTGTTGGCTAAGTTATCCATGAGTTTAGTTTGGGCTTTGCCTCTTATAAGCTAAAAGTAAAGTCAGAATATTCGGAGAGTTTGCGCATCCAATAAATTTAAAAGTTGAGCTATGAGAGAATTGGTTCAATACATTTTCATATTGTATCTTATATTTTGTAAACGATTGAGTCAAATATAATAATTGTTGGTTATTCTTTCATTTAATTCCAGAATACGAGTTCTTCTTCCAATCTAGTGCTAAATAACATATAAACGAAGGAACAGAAAAACTTTGATAATATTGAATGAGAATTGGCGCTAAAGTGATGGCCTCTTTAAGTAAAAATGTCTATTCACTAAATCTATTTACTGAATATCCATTCATTGGTAGATTGAATTATCTATTCATTCGACATAATCTTTATAACATTGTGGAGCATCTTTGTTAAGATTACATTACTTTGTTAGCAATACAAAAGATATATATAATAGTACTAACACCAGCAAGGACGTTGTATCTGCTAATGAGCTAGCTGTTGGATCATTTTTTACTTTTATATCTTTCAACCACTTTTGTAATAGTATAACATCCCAAAAGATACTTAATTCTGAAAAATTCTGAACAATTCTGAAGAACCAATGAAAAATAACTCTAAAGTTTTAATATAGAACAACATTATTCAAAATATTCGAATGCCTATCGAAAGGACAAAAGATAAGTCTTGTAATATTGCTTATACCGTATTCTGAGGCTTCAATTTAGATTTGGAAACAATTTTCAGTTGTAGCAAGAATTCAATACCTAAGCAAATAATGTGGTATCTGGAAAATTGGATTAAACTTCTGAATGCATGACCCCAACGTTTGCAGCAATACTAAGCCTTCCAAAATTGGTGTACAGCTTCATTCTAACTGTTTAGAAGCTAAACTTTTCTTCTTATACAAGTCTCTTTGTAAGGTTTCTGTAATTTACTTTTTTATAGAGTCAAATTGTAATATAAGACAATTTTCACAATCTTCAAAATATGATTTGTAGAATTTAAGTTTTCACTTATAGTCAGGTAAGTGATTACTTTTTTGAGAATACTAATTTTAAAAATATCTCCAAAAAATTATTCAAACGAATATTTGATTTGAATAAGTCATATGTATTATACTCAAATCAATGAAAAGTATAATAAATTGAGGAAAAATAGAAGGGGAATAATGAAGATAGTTGAACAAGGCCAAAACATACATGATTTGTTAGTCTTGTACGTACTGTCATTTGATTTAGTATTTGATTTAGTGCCTCAAGTAGAATGAAAGATAAAGTATCATAACCTTTACCTTTATCAACGATTCACATGAATTATGATCCACATTCAATTCTAGGATTTCAATACGTTCGACTTTGGTTCACAAACTTGTAAAAAGTATCTCAAACCGAAGTAAATATAATCATACTAGGGATTCAACTAATCCTGGATTTTCTTACTTCATAACTTTTTCGTGTCTTCACTTCAATTTGTAAACAGATTTTCGATCATTCGCAGCTTAGACCACGATCTATAATGATTCGGTCTAAAAAGTGTGGTATTTAGACTTGTTAAGTTTTATGATTTGCGTCTTATTTTATAAGATGATCAGTTTGTGTAGTGACTCTAGTGTATGGCACAAACAAACTCGAAACTTAATCGAAGCATCGAGCTTTGAGTTTTCGAGTTTTATTAATTAGTGTGTGTTTTCATTATACAATATTTAATTTAGGAATATATCAAATTTAAGTATTTAAACAAATGCATTAAAAGTACACACACACACACACACACACACACACACACACCTTTACAGTATTGCCAAAAGCAATACATTAAAGCATCTTGTACTGTAGCATATGTTTATATAGTTTTGATACTTATTCTAAATTTGATGTTCACTTTTTACGCAAAAACATTTCCAAATTTGAATTCAAATTGAACAATAATTATAGTTAATTTGACTCGGAAACACTTAAGTAAAGTATACGATATTAAAAAATGTAAACATCGTGGCAAAATAATTACTCGTACTTTGGTAATATAACAGCTTGTAGTAGACATTTAAATAATGTTCACCAAATCACCGACTCCTCCACATGAAAACACCGTAAAGTTGAGCAAATCTTAGTTAATATAAAGCAAAAAGAATGTAGTATTAAAAGAAAGAGAAAATTGATGGACTTGTTACGGAATATATTGAAATTTTTGTGTTATTTTTTAAGCTAGAAAAAACTCGAAAGTCGATCAAAATTTTCAATCGAAACTGTCAATTTCCATGAACTACCTCACTCATACTTTTGAATAGCTTATATAAAACATAAATTGTTAAAAATAAACTCAGATATTAATAATAAGTATTGCTACAAACTAATCAGAGAAGTATTGATAAGCTTGTGCAACCAACTAAGTAAGAATATCGATTATCGAAACTTGAGTTTACGGACAGGAAAACCTTACGCCGTAACATTAGAAGATTAGCATTGATCTCCTACAGTAGTAACAACCATTCTGTTCGAGTTAGTTTTAATCGAAATTTAGTCAAATAATTGAGGGCCAGTCAAACTTGAAAAATAAAATCTTGTCTTACTTTAGAGAATGTTTATTTGAAACAATTTAATTCCAGATAAGAAGAGATAACTGAAGATATTTTCGAAAATCTAGTTTCAAAATCAATATTTACTCAAAGTGCAAAATTGAAATCTTTGTAAAGTATCTTTGTATTTATTGGTAATTTGTATTTATCTACTCTTCTGATCTGATCCGACAGTTATTATACCTGAACATAAAATGATTAGCACATGAACAATCAGTTTGATTCTATAAAAAAAACCCATGAAAATAGTGAAAAAGAAGATTGAAAAGATTGTAATCAAGTTTCGTAAACGTTGTGATGAATAGATGTTGAGAAAAGTGACAAAGGTTAACATGTCAACAGTTACATAGCTGTCTGTGACGCACAATAAGTATTTGCGCTTCAAATCAATATTTTTACCTTTTATTAGTTTCTCAAGAGATTAAACTTATTTATTCTCTCGTTTCTTTTATAGACTCGAAAGATAATTGTTTTTCTTCTTTCAAAGACTAATTACAAATTTTAATAATCAAATCATTGAAAATGTTCAATCTTTATGATAGAAAAACTTCAAATGTTTATGTTTCCATTCTTAATGATTGATGAAATTGTGAAATCGTCTTATTTACATTAGAAATAAATTAATTAAATCGTTTTTATGCTTTCACAATAGTTTATTGATTTCAATCAAAGTTCTATTTTGAGAGAGTTCATCATAAACGATATGATATCAGTGTCTTCATCAATCTGCACAACAAAATCAAACAATAAATATCCATTCAAACTAGAAAATCAAATATTAAAAAACAATTCTGACCACTTTAGCCAATGATTTTCCTCCTCCATGACCTGCCATGGAATCGATTCGAATCATAAGCGGAGTATTTGCAAGTTTATTTCCTAAACTGAACTGCAACTGTGACGCGAATTTGAATGAATGCGAGGGCACAACACGATCGTCGTGATCAGCTTTACATTAAATATAAATATTTCATTGAATAACAAAATAAGTATTAGGTTTTTATTCATCGTTTTTACTGACCAGTTGTGATAAGCATTGCTGGATATTGGCTCGCATTAGATGGAACGTTATTCAAAGGCGAATATCTGTGGAATATATCAGTATATACCTAACAGTTTCTATTCAATCATTATTTCATATCTAATAAATACTTTAAGATATTTTTGAAGTCAATTTCTTCATCTGGATTTCCATACTCTGGAATCCACGAGTAGCCCACTGTGAATTTATGGAATCTCAACATATCCATTACACTGAGCATTAAAAATAATTTAGACTAAAGTGTATTGTTTGATCTAATCTTTATTACCCGACTTGTGCAATCGAACAGCCATAAAGATCTGGTCTTTGATTGCTTGTGGCACCAACAAGAAGACCACCATTAGAGCCTCCTTTTATTGTGAGTCTACATTTGAATAGATATGATAATAAATGTTATTGTAATGCAACTTGACGGAAATCTTGTATAACAGTATAATTTGAACTCAAATTCTATCTAACATATAACTATAACTCTATAGCCATCATTTTATCAAATTATATACGCTTTCGATAATAACCTAATTTTTTATTTTTAGCCTTATTTTACGATCTTTACATTGATTTTCTGGTTAATGATTTTCACAACCAAAAGCTTACGATCAAACTCTAGTTTTGAATAAAAAAAACAGAAGACTAATGATTGTTAACCAAACCATTCATATTTATAAATGTGAATATTATGAAAACCTATAGAATGTTGTATTCAAAAAATATAATCACATCCTCGCAGAATATACTAATGAACTAACGTTTGTGAGCTTTGGTGAATAAATGAATCCATAATCCGGACTTAATAAGCCTCAACTCATATAATTCTCTACTTATTAACAACGGAAAATAACTGCCTAATAATCAGTACTCACTTGTTGCGATTGGTATAATTATTTTTGATTAGATATTGAGCGGCAGCATGAAAGTCATCGAAAACATTTTGTTTGTTTAATAGCATTCCTGCTTTATGCCAATTTTGACCATATTCCCTAAATATTAAAAATAAACCATCATACTTTGATGCCTATCTAAAAGAGTGAACTATTTTTCATTCAAGTGTTTTGAAGCGCACAATTATCTAACAAAGAACATAGTAATGATATAACAAACCCGCCGCCTCTCAAATTGGCCAATGCGTACACACCATTTAGATCATTAATGAAATACGCATTTAATGAATCAAAGAACGGCGTAACACTAATACCGAAACCTCCGTATGCATACAATAAAGTCGGATTATTGCCGTTTAGTGTTATATTCTAGAGGAAAGATTTCTCTAATTAGTTCGGTCTCAACTTTCAAAATAACTAATCTGTTGATTATTATAATTACTTTGTGGTGAACCAAAAACATGGGTACAGACACAGTTTGATTTGGACCACTTTTGTAAAAAATTTGTTTTGTCACAAATTGTTCTGAATCGATGCCTAATAGTTGGGACTTCTTGTAAACCTTGATTGCATTCGTATTATTCTTAAAATCGTATGAATATATAATCGATGGAACTAAGAAAGATGTGACGCTATAAAACATAATACTATCGTCTCGACCACCTGACAATCCTCTAAGTGTGCCGATTGGTATCTCAATATCTTTTAGATGTTGGCCATCACTAAGTCTTCGTAATTCTAAAACCGATTTGACATCGCGAAGAAATAATGCGACTAAACTAGTTTTGTTAATGGCAACTACAGATTGGAGAATATCTCCTGGCTTCTCTTTTATTATATCCACCCATTTTTCCTTTAAAAATAAATTAACAAATCAATAATAGCTAATAGAAATGATAAATCAGTTTCTCTCGTAAACTTCAAGACTAACTTCTTTTGGATTTCTGATATCGATTGAAACTAATCTAAAATTAGGCGCATTTTTCTCAGTGAGTATATATGTATTTGGACCATCATTAGTGACATATAAATAGGTCGCTTCTGCTTTGTCTATCACTGGTATCACTTTCAACGAAGAATTGATAGGATTTTCGTCTAACTCACAATAGTACCAAAGATTCTTTGTACTACCAATCATAGGGAATATATGTAAATACTTTCCATCATAACTAACTTCTGGTTGGATTCTATTATACGAAAAGATCAAAGTTAAACATTCTAACAGTTACGAAAATTATTTGAAATCATTACATCGCAAGCGGATATTGCGGAAATTTAGCTATCATGATATCCTTGCTTTGACTTGTGTTAAGGCGATGATAAAATACTTTTGAATTGTTTGGTGATCCACTATCAGAGCTGTCGGCTTTACCTTGATATTCATCATAATACTAAAGGAAATGTTTGTATCAAAACTTGAATCTTTCTAAAAGTTACTAAAAGTTACTATAGTTTAACAAACCGCATAGAAAAATCCTAAGCTGTCTTTACTCCAAGTCGGCGCAACAAACTTTATTTTAGTCAGTGTCTCATTTAAATCAATTCCCGTCTCAACATTTTTTATCTTAAACTTCATCCAATCTCCGCCGCCTTCATTGAAGGTATAAACACACCATTTGTTATCAGGTGAAAATATATAATCAGACAAAAAAGTAGTGCCATCACTGCTCAACTTGTTTGGATCGATGAACACTTTGGGATTGGGATCATCCAATTCTTTGGAAGTATAGATAACGGCTTGATTTTGTAAACCACTATTCTTTGAAAAGTAATAATTTGAGCCTCTCTTTACCGGAAGACCAAATTTCTGATAGTTAGTTAAATCTGTCAGTCTGTTAAATTGGATTTGAGAGAATTAATGTTTGATTATCAGGACTTAGTCTGATTACCCTTTTCTTATTTTGGTCCTATAAGGATTGGAATCAATATATTTTCTCGTGACTAGATTCTGTTCTTTTATGAATTGTTTTCTTTCTTCAGTATCGGGTTTTTCTAACCAACGATAAGGATCTGCGACCTATCATTCAAAATAATTAGTTAATAACATAATATTTTGTCCTCAGCACATGTCATTCAAATGGAAAGTAAAGTTCAGTCTTATATTGAAGCACTGCTATTATTCCATCATAAGCTCATTATAGCTAAAATAATTAAGTTTTTTCAGAGTTAATGAGAAGTTTTTTGTGATTTAAAGCCGATTAGATTTTATATGCTTCTGAAAGATTAAAATATTTATTCAACATGAATGAGTTTTTCGCAACATTAACACCACAACATTATATGATTGCAAATGACTAACAGTTTAATGGGTTCTGGCTTTTTCAGAGTGAGATCTTCAGAGTAAGTATCTTTTCAAATAAGTGCATATTTTCTCATATGCATAAGAGTACTACTGCTTAAACCTATTTAATCTTGAATCAAGTTCTGCTTTCTTTACATAATTTAACGCGTCACTAATATTCTGAATAAGTTAATTCTGAGTAAGAATACTATGAGCTTTTGTTATATGTTGTTATTAACTTTCTATTCAACCAACAAAATATACAAGATTAGATGTAGAATACTCTACATTCACATGATTTGAACCAACTAACTACTCGGCTGGTTGATAAACTAGGAAAATAATCTGAATAGCTCACGAATTACATAGCTAATGATATTAATGAATATTAATGACTTCCTGAATAAATGTCTCATTCTTACTCTCTGTCTCTCAACAACTATTTATGAGCTCATCCCAATCAGAGATAGGCTATTGATTTTGAAATTTTCAGTCTAGACTTTAATTTTATAGTGGATTATGTGAGATAAGATCACGTGAAATACTTTAAATTACATTATGGAATAATCTAAGAGAACTGTAACAAACTATTATTAGAGTATCTTAGAATTCAAAGTTCATTCAATAAATAAAGAATATTTTAAACCTTAGAATATTACAAACAGATGTACATTTTCTCAATTTATTTGGCCATAACGAGCACGTGAACAAGAGTTTAATAAGATATTAGGATCAAAGTTTAAAAAATAGTTCTTAAATGCATGAATTAGAGTCGACTGTTAGTAACATTCTGCACTTGAACGCATAACTGTTGCTTAGGAATTGCAACTAAATTCCCAACCATTAAGTTTGCATAATTGCAAAGATAATACTTAAAAGATTCTTACTTCAATACCGAAATGGATTTCTTTGACAGAAGCATCTCGTTTGACATCCGGATATTGGAAAGAGTGCACAAACGCTGGTATAAAAAAAATTAAACTCAACAGTTGATACATATTCAAGCAAGTTAGACGATCAAATTTAAAGTTTACAAACTGCGCTAAGTTATCCGTTGAAAGCACGAAATATTATGACATTGAAGATTAGTGATCAACCTTTATATTGTTTTTCTATGTGTCGTCATCAGTATTTAATCTTTTGATAGCACTAAATATCTGCCTTAAAGTTCACATGAATTAATAGAATATTGCGAAATTTAAAGAATGCTATCACCAAATATTTGCCAATTCTATTACAGTGAAACTCGCCTAACTTGAACATGTAGTTAGGCGAGTAAGAATCAATCAAAATTGAATCATACTTTTCTACCATATTCTTATATTTCTTTAACCACTTGAGCGCATTCGAAAGTTAGATAACTTTTACTGTATAGTGTAAATCGTTTTTAATACCAAAGCATAGGATCCGGTGATGTTTAAAAGTATTTTATCAAAAGTTTACTTATTCAGACCACAATCAGGTATTGAGTCACGGGTTTTGTCTGATCCAACTCTAATAGAAATGAACTCCAAATATTTCTGATTACAACACTAAGGGGATAATAATACATTTTATCTTATTAAGCTATACAGTATGAAACAGTTATCATTCGTTGATTACACAAAATCAAAGTACTTCTTAATATGTGTATGATCTCTAAATAAAAGAAAGTTTAAGCGAAATTATGTTAAATAGTTATCATTTTTACCGTTTAATACGAGATTTAGTTGTTGCATTAGCACACAGTCACACAGTAAATTGTTTTTAAGTCTATTGGTACTTTAAAAATTCAAAATTATATTTAGTAAATACGAGATCCACCATTACTCCAAAATTGATTTAAGATTTGCATTAAAAACTATTATTCAAATTTATAGAAGATGTGAGTTTCAAAGATTTGTTTTTCGTTTGGGAGGGAGATCGAGATTGAATGAATGCTTTCAATTCCAGGAGATATTCATGATATGATCAAATAGTAAACTGTCAAATTCGAGTAAACAAGTTCAAAAATAATAATGCAAATTTCAACCACGTTTCTTGACAAGTTCTATTGTCAAAACGGAATATTGGAATTTCAATCTTTTGTATATTATTTGAAATAGAAAATAATTGAGACTTTATTATTAGCTTTTTTTGTATAGAAGCTATTCGATAGAAAAATCCTAACAAAAGACCTCAAATATTTGCTCATGTATTTGATAAAAATGAAACAATCACTTGAAATCAGGAATAATTCAAATCAGTTGCAGGATGTTCTTATTTTCAGCTAAACATGAAACAAGTGAAATATTGATTAACCTGCCGTTGTTTCATAGATAATTTGCAATGTTTTAATACCTTCTAACCTAACAGGATATCCCAATAGAATCGCTGTTGAGTAGAGCTAGTCAATGAAATCAAATCAGAAGATACCAAAAATTGATAAAACAAAACATAAAAGACTCAACAGCATAAAATGCGATACATTTATGACAATCACTTAAATGTCAAGGAAGATAACCCATCAGTCCGGGAGTCAAATGAGATTTCAGAAAACACTCTTATAAGACTAGGATTGACTCGAATTCGTTGAATTAAAAGTTATCAAATCATTTTTGCAACAATCAAAACTTTATTGATAGCCACGTAAGTGGAATGTGACCAAATCAGAGTTTTTTAAGAACAAGACCAGTCACTTGATTGCCTACTTTGCCACCGAAACTAATTTTCGGAGTTTCGATTTCATGTAACAAAATAAAAAATTCATCTAAACTTAAGTGTTTAAACAACTGGTCTTTTGTGAAATTACAAGACATTAATATGAAAATACCATTGTTTGAGATAAGTCTTAAAATTGAGTTTTTATATTTATTTCTAACACTATTAATGTCAACATCAGGCATAAGACATATGGCATCATAGGTCCCCTTATCTATAATACAGTTAAATTTTCTATTATAGGGACACGAATTGGTCTCAAAACTATCGCAAAGAATATCAGTGACTTCGAAGTGGATCAAAGCTTCTTCAGTGTTCAGTTCCTTTTTGGCGATTTCTTTACACAATTGGATTGAATTGGAAGAGTAATCGACACCAAACAGTTGCTTATATTTTCTTTTTGCTAATTCAATTAGAAGTAATCCATTACCACATCCAACGTCGACAATAGCATCACTTTCTTTGTCCATATTTTTCTCAATCCATTCAATTATTTTCATTGAATTTCTTGATCCGAACCAAACATCGCCAAAATCTCCGAAATCGTTGTAATTGTCTAATTCTGTTTCATAACATTTATCCCAATACTCTTTTGTTCCAATGACTGAACTGTTAGTGACGTCTTCGTGTTCGTTATCACTCATTTTAATAGTAAATTAATTGCAAACTAAATAGAAATAAGTTTTAATTCTTTTTTCACGTGTAGTTAAACATAAGTAACGTCTAATATTTGAATTGATGTGGGAAATAGAAAGTTGGTAAAAAGCTGTGACATTATGGTTAAAACAATGACCTCATGTCTCTGTCTCATTTTAGTTTATTACAATTGAAACATTCAGTCCAAATGAGACACTTTAAACCAATCAAAAGTAGCTTGAGTTTTCCATTAATTAATGTTTATTTGAAAAAATTGCATTTCAATTAAGTATAAATAAAATGATAAATAATTGACGATAATTTAGTCCTCTCTATTGAAATGAATATATGACTCTAAGCGATGGTTCATATATAAAATAGTCATAAATCGATATGGTTGTTTAAATTCTATTTTAAAATAAACAAAGTTTTTTCTCTGCCATAGTTCACATTTTATTTATTTTCATTATGATTAAAATTTGATTGATTAATAGCTGTACTTACTATGCAATCGTTCTGTTAATCTGAATGCATTGATAAGGTTTGAAAACTTTCGCTTTTCATTGAAAGTGAATCTCATCTCTGCTATTAATAAATGACTCAATTCTTATCTAAACCTTGAAATTAGACTTAAGTATTGGAATCACGTCTTATTTATTTGATTGAGTCGAATATTACACATTATTAAATAATTTGATTGAAAAAATTGGCTAAAAACATAAGTAAGTATTGAATGAATTGTAAATTTTGATGATTTGGTCATACTTTTCATATGACTAACAAAACATGAAAACTTGTGTTTATTTCAATTTTTTGTCTTATTTCAATTGAAGTTATGGAAAGCGAAGGTAAGAAGCGTTTGGCACAAAACATCGATCATATAATCATAGATTCAGGAAATTTGCTGACACTCGAAGCGCTCAAAAGGAAAGCGTCAATACTTCCGACAGAAGAGGTCACAAATCACTCCAATTATGTTTTTGCAAATTATTAATTGAGCTTCAATTTTAATTTTATAACTGATTAACAGATCATTGAAGGAATTGCTTTAATGATAAATCAATGGCAACAAAATGGAAACTTAAAAGTCGACAATAATATCGCTTTATTAAGTAATTCAAACAACTCTTCGAATAATAATTCAGTCAATAATGAGAGACAAAGTATTAGAATAACTGTCAAAATATTCACATTTGACTGCAATCATTGCGATTCGGTCACAAATGCAGTCGATGTCGTTTTGCAACAGTTGAACATAAAAAGTATTGATTCACTGATTCTCTCACTTCCTGCCAGTTCCAGTAAATTAACTTTGGATCAAATCAAGCCTTTCTGGCAGTGCGCCGAAACTATTGCCGCGAATGGAAAAGTCAGTCAATTAGGGATCAGTGATATGGACACAAACCAATTGATGCAATTGTACGAATGGGCCCAATCATCAAAGCCGACCACTAATCACATCAATTTGGAGGCCTGTTGTGTCATTCCTCCTGAAATGAGTGCTTATGCCAAACAACATAACATTCAATTGCTGACACACAACGACCCAAAAGGTAACACATTCTCCACACATAACATGACTTAACATTTTTGTTTGATTTAAGACTTCATACCCGAAGAGAGGTTACATACGATTTTGTCAGATATTGTTACCGATTCTAGTGCATGGAAACGAAATTGGATCGCAAGATATTCTGTAATTGTTGCCGGAAAAGGAATTATACAAAATAAAGGATACATTCTTTCAACCAAGAAAAATTAAAATTCAAAACGAATAGATTTTACGGAAGCATTCTTATACTCTCAAAATTATTTAGCGTCAAGTCGCTAGTCATGAATCAACTTTAATATTATTTCATTTTATTAAGTTTTAAATGATTTCAAAAGAACTTTATTATTGAAATCTTTAAATAACTGAACCAATAATTATTGTGTGATTTTAGTTAAGATGTTGTAAGTATTGAATAACAATTTAATAGAATCTAATAAATTGATTGATTACCTAATGTTATAAAAGCTCGTAAGACTTTGCATCGCGTGATGATTTATCAGTTCCTAAAAACTCTTCAAGTCTTCTCGCGTCCTCATCTCCACTGTCATAGTTGTCAAGGTTTTGTTTCTTCTTTTTTGACTTCTTTTTAGTCTTACTCTTGTGTTTATTTTGTGACTTGTTGTGTGATTTGGTAGAAACAGATCCGGACTCGCTCCCTATTTCTGAGTTGTCAGCACTCGTTGTTGTGGCTGTTGTTAGCGAGGAAGAACTTGGAGCTGAAATGGAAGTATTGCGACTATTGGCTGATTTATAAATATTCTCAAGTGCCGATAAATCATCACTATTTAGTGTATTTATTGGAAATGAGACATTCGACACTATCGGTTTAGGCGTTAATGTCTTTTCCAATTCATTTTCGCTCTCATTGTTCTCGTTATTCACTATAACTGGGACTTCACTACTGTTCAGATAAGGTGTTATAGTTTCGAAGTCGTTTGAGCTGATAGTCACTTGGTCTTCAGGATCTAATTCTTCCTGATACTTAGCTACCATTGGATTATTGACTCCAGTATCAGTATCACTGAAACCAATTAGATTAAAATTAACAAATTTTCAAATGAAATCAAGTTGAATTGATTGTAATACCTATCACTTCCATGATTAGCATATTTACCATCGTCTACGCCATTGAGCTCCTCGACTGGTTCTTCCAGAAACATCTTAAACGATGACTTCTCGTCTTCAGGAACAAATTCATCTACACTTTTAACAGGAGTTGTATTACTTTTGTTTGCAGATGAGCTGTTTTGAGTGATAACTGATTGTACATTATTTAAGTTACTATTAGAAGAATTTCTGCTGTTCACAGAAAATTTGGCCGGAAGTGGATTATTAGCACCAATTATAATACTCGGCGAAGGTTTTATTATCTCATTATTACTAATGGCAGCATTCATTTGGTGTTTTTGTGCTAAGTTTGCGGGCATTGACATACTTCTGGGCGGCGCAGAAACACTTCCATTCGTTTCTCCATTCGGTGTCTTAGACAACTGGTCAGCTATTTGTCTGCGTCTGTTTGTTATCAAATCCAAGAACTGATCATAGTTTTGGTCATCAGACTCTTGGATAGTGTCCAATTCATGGCAAGTTGTTTGAATTTCGAAGAAATTAGTTTCTAACTGTCGCAGTAATGTTTCGCGTTGCAAATGAAGAAACGGCAGATTAAAAAATTTGTGTAAAAACTTAAGTCCAAACCCGTTACGCATTGATGCCTCAGAATAACGTATTTGTCCCGCGTCTTCACTTCTGTCCAGACTTTCGATAAAAGTTCTCACTTGATCTTCAGTGATAACTCTATGGTGACCCATATCTCTGTGATTCGCCAGTACCAAGATTGGAATGTGTTGCGGAACTTTCACAATTTCCCTCTGAACGTAATCAAAAGTCCACTGCTTGGTCATGTCCAGCATTATTATCACACCATTCGTTCCCTTATAGACATCAACAAACTCTGCGTCTAATGCCGGCTGCTCTTCCTCTGGAATTACAACTGACTTATTGTCTAACTTAAGTCCTTCAATCTTTTTCTTCTTCTTTCCCTTATCGACCACATCCCAGATCTCAACTTTAACGATATCATCAGTTGCCTTATAATTCCATTGAATACTCGCCACCTTTTATCAAATGATTATTTGAAAATAATAACAATTACTTCAACTGATTTTTGGTTTAATTTGAAATTCATTAGAAAGTGTTTATTCACTAATGAAATAGAGTGTAAGACTTATTAGATTTACTTGTATTTCATCACTCGCAACGTATTCTTCTACGAATTTTTGTCCCTGTAATCGAAGGAATAAACACGACTTGCCGACTTTTCGATCGCCTTTTATGATGATTTTCACTATTTATTCAAAAATAAAATAATTTGAATTATTATAAATAAATCTAAACAAATAAGCAATAATTAACTGTTATATTGAACTCCTTTCGCAAACTTTCGTTGCAATAACTGATCCATTGGTGAGACTCCATGTGGCGAACGATTCGAGACTTCAACCGATGGCTTCGGTTGACCTTCATTTTGATTAGACACTAATCTCTTTAACGCCGAAAACATTTTAATCTAAATAATAGTTTTTGATTATCTCTGACTTAAACTGAGCTCAATTTATGTCACATTTACTGACAAATTTGTTTGAATTACTATTCAATTTATTTGATTTTATTTATGATAAAAACTCAATTCAACAAAAGTATAATTAAATGATAGAATAGATTAAATGTTATTATTATTTATTCTTCATTATTGGACTAAATGTCATTAAAATGTGATTTAGATATATAAACAGCTGTTTATCGAATCCATAGCAAAACATAACACGTAAACAACAGTATCTGTCATACATTTCTAATATAAACCAATCATAGCTCACAACTATCAATATGCGCTCTTTTCAAAATCTTTTTCATTACACTCTCATTTCTATTTACAAATGTTTTCTTATTGAGGTTTCAATTGTTTTCCCAATCACTTTAATGTTTAATATTTGATTTGAACCAAATATTTTTTTTTCATAACCGATACAATCACAACTAGATATAAACAAAAATGCTGTGAATTTTGATGATTCAATGCATTTTATACTGAATTGAATACTTTTAAAGTTTAGGTTTTAATCGCTCAAATTATGCTGACATATGTGTATTTATCTCAAATTATAGGTTTACTTTTGATAATTCATAAATATGTATATTTGCGACATTGCCATAACTCGACTAATTATTTGGGCAAATCTAACCTATATGTGTCTTCACAATAAAAGCTTAGTCAAAGTCCCCTTCATAACTGTTTTGCTTTAATAATTTTGATAAAACTTATGGCTAAAGAGTTAAGAATGAGAGTCGAATTTTGAGCTTTTTATCTATAAGACCCATCATTAACAAAGAACAATAAGAGTAACGTTTAGTTAATGGAATTAATGGTCACACCACTTGTATTTGGATGATATGTCTAATTTGAAAAATAATCTTATTCAAACACTACTTTTATCAAATTTGTAATAAAAATTGATATTATTATATCTAACAATTATTGATCAAAGAATGCAGTCAATCGAGTCGTTTAGAAATCAATTTCTCATTTGACTTAATTACAAAGCATTACTAAACTTCTGTTCTTCAGATTCGATACAAAAATAATCTTTAAATAACACTAATAAATGCATATGAATATGTAGAGGAGTATTAAGCGTGGAGGTGTATCAAATCGTTAAGAGTTAGAAAATTGAAATGATTGAGCCAGTTTTGGCTAACTGCCTGCACACGATAAGACACTAAATGTTATTAAAGCACATCAAAATGAAGTGTTACTTCAACTTTAAAAGCATTTGATTGAAGCACTGAAACTTTTCTGTGCGCACAGCTTCCGTTCAATTGCGATAACTTGAATGTCAAGTCTTTTTACGTGGATGATTAAAAATTGAAGCAACAGAAAGTGATACATAAAGTAGTAACAGACCTAACTATGATTGTAGACTAAACATTATTCAAGTGGTCAAAGATTGCAATATATTTTGCAAATAGAAATTATTTCATTTTAACGCTTCGGAAAATAATCAATATTCTTGAATCTCCTAGGATTATCTCAGTTTATGCTATTTTACAATATTTGTTAATAATAATTACTCAAAAATGCACTTTCTGTTGATAACCATCTTAATAAAGAATTCATAGAACTATGAAATATCTTTGAAAAATAAAATCTTTTAGAAATTGAGGTGGGAGCTGAAAAAAATACAGACTGATTGAAAGAACATCAAACACTATTTTCCCATGAGATGAACCGGAAAACATCATAAACTAATTCGAAGTTCGTATTACTGAATACCCAGACATATAAATAGAAGTTACAAAATCAGAATCAATGGTAAGTATTAGTGTATAGAGAGTCCATATTAATGCTGTTTAGCATTAAGTGTATTTAACCAAAAACACTTGCAGTACATTTAGCGATGAAAGCGCGCATCCCATCAAATACTATCTATACTATACTGCATTATACTATCAGCTCATTCCTATTATTGACTGACATAATGCAAATTCATTGGTAGTGAAAAAGAGGACATTCATGTGGAAAATGATGGCACTGTCAACGTCATCTTCTCACATATTATAAAAGAGATGCCCCGCAGTAAACGAGGGGCTCAATAGCGCCTTTATATCTGTTTTCTGCTACTTTTGAAATGCGTGTGAAATTGTAAGTTTTCATACCATATAAAGCTATAGCTCAATACTATCTATACGAATGAATGCAAGGAAGGCGTGCGTTTAACTCACTATATATGCGTTGCTGTATATATGCTTTTCTGTATATATGCGATCACAACAATAGCAGACTAGGAATTAACCGCAACTGCCACAAATAATACGAAGAACAGGTCATCCGTACGGACTTATTTCACACTCTCTTTGCAACACAATAAACACGTGTTTGCATTTTAGTTAAAACTGGATGAGAGAGAGAGAGAGAGAGAGAGAGAGAGAGAGAGAACGCTAATTCAGACAATTTTAATTCAGTTGCGACGATAGCTCGAATTATCCGTCATAGACTTCTCTCATATGCTTGTTGTGAATCTCACGCATTAGCTAACTAGATATGCGACCAAATTTGATCCTATTGTTAGTCTAATATTTATTTCTCTTCGGGGCCATTCGTGCACGCGTTCAGCACTAAAATTGTTGTTATCAATACTGTCAGTCATTCAAAAGTGCATTTAAATTAGGATAAAACTTGAACATCACTTTCAACTAATTTTTTACCAAATTACGAACTATTTTCCAATATTTTCTATGATTACAATCATATACAATCATTTGCAGAACATCAGTCTACCATAACAGAATGTCTATATTGCAAGTGACTGTAGTGATTGAGTATAATTGTTTTAGTTTGTTATATTTTTTCTACTCTATTCAAGTGCATTCATAGCCTGAACAATTCGAGAAAGTGAGTTTTGAATAGAAAATATTGATATATTTTTGAAGCTATTTATTTGGATAATTTCATTTGAAATTACTGGTGCATTGAAGCTGTCCTATCTTCAAATATCCATTCAAAACTTATGGTATATCTTTAAGAATCAATGTTATTACCAATAGAGTGAAAATCATTTGAATTCCACTACCATTAGGAAACAATTTGTTGAAAACTAATAATAATGTTTAAATTGTTTCTCAGCTAATATTTGATACTAGAAGTAAAGCATTAGAAGGCGTATTGCGCGTCAACATTTTTTTTATCATAAACTTAAGTATTTCATTGATAAGAATAATGAAATAAATAGAAACAAAAAATAAATGAGAAGTTAGAATAAAGAAGAGATACGTAAAAGAAAAAAGCTAAACAGATAAGAAAAAGGTAATAAATAATGGGTAATAGTGAAAGGAAGAGTAGTGTTATCAGATGGTAGATGGATAGTCAGATATAATTGTGAAGTTGGGTAATATTATTGACTTGCTCTGCATTCCTTTGGTTGTTGAGAAAAGCCAAACCCATTTATCGATTTCTCCACCAACAAACATATAACCGATTGGATGTAGAGCTAGCGCTGGTTCCCTCCTAATGGCATATCACCAAAATAGACAACCTATACATTCATCCCCGAAATGGTACTTCGCCTTAACGCTCATCTATTCTCAGCTACAAGTGAAAAATTTTAGGCCATACTATAAGTAGTTAATTGATTAGAGAGTTTTTTATGGGGTTTAATCATTTATTAGTTGCACCAAAAAGTCGATACCAATTGTATTCATTATTATTAGATATATATTTGTCGTGGTTCTCATTTTGTGAACGCATTTTTCTACTACTATAACCAACTTTTGGTGAGTAAATCCACTATTAAATCATTTGCATTTCTTTGCTAATTTCTCTCTTCCTTTGTGTCTGTTTTTGAATAATTGATTGGTTAACCTATCCTTAATTTGTGCTCACATATAATCCTTTCATTTTGTCATTAATTATTGAGAAAAAGTTGAGCTGAACAAATTATAGATATAAATAAGTGATAGGTTAACAGAAAAAAGTTCAATGTGCAACAAAACTGATCCATTTAAAAACGAATACTTAACAGAAATTGTCATCATTGAATTCAATTAAAACATCTGCTATTGGATAGAATAGCATTAAATAAAGTATTAAAAAGAAATTCAACTCGAACTGGTCACTACTCTGGCGAAGCAAAATAAGCGAAAGGCGCCCGTCGGGCAGCCGAACAATACTATTATATTCGACATACCAGAACCAAGACATTGTAGAAAAGGTGATATTGACTCAATGGATGAAATTTGCTCACCAGCAAACAATAGTAAGTACACAAAATCTATTTTACACTAATAATCATGTGTCCCTTAAAATAAGTGCACTTTTAGTGAGGTTACTAAGAGCGGACTAAGAGCTTACTTTTGGTGGCATGTGTCCAACTATTATGTTATGTTTTAAAACGAATTCAGCACCTAAACTGATAATCGCACGAGACTTGAAAAGTGTGTGCTTCTTCTATATTGTAAAACTATTAACAATATATATAAGAATACAAAACACTCCGAAGTGCATAACAATAAGCATAGCGAGTGACCACTTCACACCTTTTAACAAGTATACTGTGGGACACTCGAAACCTCTTTTTATCGTTGGGGCGCACTTTTGATCCTTTCTTTTATTGATGGTAGATCTCGAACACTACAATTTGGGAGACACTTGAAAGCAAAAGTTTCCCACAACTACTTGATAATTGTGGGAAATTTGATAAAAATATAACCAACTGTATATAACATAACTTTTATATCATTTATTTAATCAATGTTTTGCGACCCATTTCGCATTTAGTTTATAAGATTATTGCTTGTGGTGTAGTATTAATTCTAACATATAATTTACTTATTAGTCTTTTCTCAAATGTTTTTAAACTTTTTAAGACTAATGTGCCAAATTCATTTAATTCCTAAATTAATCGTTGAAATTACTTTCAAATCATTTCAGATTATTGAGTTATCTGACTAGTTTAGAACAATTCTATTGTGCAGCTGATATGAATTGTAAAATTGTGAAAGAATTGATCATGCTAATTTAAATAAACTAAGCTTGATTTTCCCATATACCAAATTAGATTCAAATAAGAAAGTGAACGGCACTCACAAGAAAAACGTAGCAAACAATATGATTTCTTGTTCGGCGGACACAGAGATGTGTTGTGGATGTCAGCGTCCAATATCCGATCGCTACATAATGCGAGTGATGGAACATTCATGGCATGAGAGTTGCCTTCAGTGTACTGTTTGTCGAATATTACTAACACAAACATGTTATATACGTGACAGAAAGCTTTACTGCAAATCTGATTACGACAAGTAAGTCTGATTTCTATTGGTAAAACATTCTTGGATTTCTTAGTCATTTACATTTTATGCTTGGGAAAGGCTCGAGAGAGTTTGTATATGAGTTGTACATAAGTCGTACATAAGTTGTACATAAGCTAACTTCTAGTAATGCTCAATACTATAGTAATGCTCAATACTATAGCAGTGCTATAGTTTGCTAACTATACGTAACTCTAAAATAGCGCAAAGCAGTAACTTTCAGTGTTGAAAGAGAATCAAGCATGTAATTGAACGTTTCCAAGCGGATACTAACATGTTTAGTCCATGGGGTGACTATGGAAAAGAAAAGGCATCCAAACCATGCATTAGTTACAAAACTTACTCAACTGATCAAGCGTTAAGCATACACTGCAAGTGTATGTGTACAATATAGAGGTTCACCTGCAAGTTAGCAGTCAGTCATAGTCACAGGTGGTCCAACTCATTCATGCTTTCAATTTATGCCCAAACTCTTCCGAAATATGGTTTAAACTTGAACAGTTCTTTCATCATTCCGTATCAGCTATTTTTGATTTGGATTCTCTGCTATATATTAAATATACACTATTCGTATTGTTTAGATCTAAGATTATCTTTTTCTAACGTTTCTTTGAGAATGCCTTTGATTAACTTTAGGCTGTCTAGCATTGACCTGCACACTATAAACGTCTATCTTTATAAAGCGCAAACATTTTTCATTTCTAAAGCTTGCCATTTGCTTCATAATTAAGGTTAGAAATAAAAGTCAACTGTAATTTGATTTGGATGAGAATCTAGGAAACCAAAGTATGAGACTTGTATCTAACAACTTTTCAAGTCTGTATCCGCATTTGATCGACAAGTTCAAATATTAAACTCTATTAGTTCATTCCTTTATAAGTTTAACAACTGGAACTTAGAAAATCACAGGCATTTTATTCATTTATATTCTAACAAACAATTCTTCAGACTAATTGGATGACGAATGAAAACCTGAATTCCAACTACTTATAATATCTCAGATATTCATTTCCTATATCACAAGAAAGGTTTTGATTTATTCAATGTCTGATTTGTAGACAATTTGAATTAAAAGCTCAATATAGTGAATAATTTAATGGGAGAAAAAGCTGAAAATATTTTGACACAGAAATAGTAAAGATTAGAAAATCCGAAAGGAATAGCTAATGATATTAGATGAGCTGAAAAAACAGTAATTTTTTAACCATAGAAACAGATAAAATGTGTCCATATTATTACGGCAGTAACGCAATAGAGATATTAGAGTCAGTCATAATTTAATGCGAGTCTCTCGTTAATCCTGAGCTAACACTTGACTTAAATATAGTTTATAGTGGATAACACACCTGCTTCAATAGTAGCCTTGTATGCAATTTAATCTCTCAATTCATATTCAGTATTTAACTAAAGTATACGTAACAAAAATATAATTGTATGCGATTGGCAACATTTTTTTGGTAGGGAGAAACTACTCTATTTGCCTTATAATAATCCGTGACATTGTTTTTAATATTTGCCCCTTATTTTCTATTTGCATTATAATAGAAAAATCCAGAGTTTCATCTGTAGACTCTGACGGATAGCCAATCCATCCATACATTTCTCCTCAAACTCTATTTGTGTGTTAAGTGAAGGCTGTGAAACACGTGTGACAAACGTTTGCACGTGCGAGACAACATTTTAGGGGATCGCATATGAGCGTAAAAAAGGTTTTAGTTTCGCTTCAACTCAACTATACGCTAATTCGAGGCATACCTTACAGACATCCCAAGTGATAAAATTGCAGCAAATCATTAAAAAATGGTAGACGTTATGCAGGGTTTTATCAGATAGGGATATAAATGATTCGAATGGTGAACCGCATTAGTAGCTATAAGTTTTTTGCCTCTCCATAATTGGAATGAGGCATTCGTTAATATGATAAGAATCTACTGCTTGTTTGATTACGGATCGTTTCTCAAATATAGATATCACACAGTCATTAACTAACGCTTTATAGCCAATCTATCATTTCCTATCTATGATAACATGTAACTCATATAACTAATCGTTTTATCAAACTTTATGTAGCTTTATGACTTACTCTTCCCGATTTTATCCAATTTAATCCCAATCAATGATATGAACTTAAGAATTGATTCTAACTATGATCGATACTCAATCAATTTCAAAATTGAACTGAGTTTTTATTGAAAATCTTAAAGAGTAAGTTGTAGAACTATAAGGTTAGACTATTCAAATAGATTCTATTGAACGAATTAAAAATGGTTTGAAACTAAGTTTAGTTTATCTTAAACTCTTTGACAAACACTATGATCATTTGAACTAAACGACAGTTTAATTTAAACTAGAGATTCAATATTGAGAAAATTTTTTCTATAATCATTATTATCCAACAATAAGTTGAAAGCATGAGCTGATTGCTTGATTGGTTTTGAAAAGTAGTTGATAGTATGATAAAGTTGTGTTTTGTGAAATCACATTGCAATTGGTATAGAGTCCTAAGATCTAAGAAATCTCGATGCAAACCACCAAAACACTGGTAAAGCTAATTTGCAAGTTATTCAAACGAAAATTAGAGTTAATAAAGTTTGAAAAATATATTTGATTGCAACTGATTTATCAAATACTTGAGTTGCAATTATTAGTTGGAATAGTAGAAAAATAGTAGAAATAATATGGGATAACTATGATTTAACAAAAATAAAGCAAAATGTAAACACAAAGTAACTTATAAGAAGAGTGAGAGACACTCCGAACCAATTCATTCGTACTTTAGTTATAAGTGGTGTCGAAGAGTATTTTTCTATTGCACATAAGCTATAAGTGCAGTAAACTATGGAGTTATAGGTTTTTTATACTTTAACTCTCAACACGTCAACGCTTTGTTTGTTCAAACGTTTTTCAAGAACAAAACAGAGAGTCCTTTCAAACATCCAATAGCTTTTCAAGTGTCCAGATTAAGTCATCCTTTACTTGTTGTTGTTGTTGAAGAAAACATTGAGACACACCGAAAACTGTTCAAAAGGAATATATGCGCTTTCAAGTGGTCCTCATTCAAAATGACTCTATGATAGAAAGCGTACGGCTTAGATCTTTGCATTCCTTCTTCTATTCTAGACTCTGGTTATGTCCGTTCATTGCCAAAGGGCTATATAAGCAACAAATTGTATGCCAATCGCAAATTGTATATCTTATGAAAAAGTTTCCTTTTTCTGGTCCACTCTTAATATATGAAAATTGTCAGTATTTTCGATAGTATACTATTTCTCCCACGCATTTGTAAGGCTTAAGAGCACATGCGTTTTGCCTTTTCTGTTTGCTTATGAGCACAAATGTCAATATATGATACGAGCCATTTTTGGGCACCAAAGATAAACAAATTCGCACTTAAAGTCGAGCTAAAACTCATCTAAACGTATATTACATGTATGCGTCACCCAATCGTTACATTAGAGCACAAATATTATGCATATTTGAGCTAATTCCCTATCTAATTATGCACAAAATCCATCATTTCTAACCACATTCGTACAATACTTATTCTAAACTTGTTTTCTCAAATAGTTCACTTCAAACGTTATGTTCACCAGAAAAGTCACTTTCCAGCAATGCTCAAACTAAATCTGTTTTCAGAGGTTTTCAGTTGGTTTACCATTAAGTAACAGAATATGAGTAAAGAGTTGATTGACTCATACTAAGAGCCATAGTTGAGAAAACGTAAGAATGTTTTTATAAGTTTTGAGACAGCCTATAGATTTTTATTGATTAGTAGAAGTAACGATGTGATTAATCATATGTTTATCTTTGTTTCATATGACAAAGACAGGGTATGTCTCATAACTTATAAGATGAATCTTACACTTTCATAACTATGATAGCAACCTATACTCATCCTCAATAAGTCTCATTTTTCCTAAACATATTATATTTATGTTATTTTCTTTTCGGTTAATCAGGTTATCTTCATTTTTGATTGGTCTAAACTTTGAATCTGATTCTTTTCGAATTGAATGCAGTATGAGATATATGAAATATCGCTTTCGTAATTGTTTTTCAAAACTATCATTCCTTAATTTGAATACAATGCGTAGAAAAACATTGCTTCATGTTGACCACTTTCATCGTACTTTCTTTGACCATTCGTTGAGATTGACTTCGGCACAGTTACCACAAAATGACGACCAATTTAGCGAGAAACATGAGCTAATTTTACAATAAGAACATTTGAAATTGTCTGAAGAAACGAATAAATGTTCGTGAAAGTGATGTGGAAGATGTTATAAAAGGAGTGAGCAGGTCACAAATGATTAGCAGTAGTTTTATCGAATTTCCTAAACTATGCTTTTAATCTGTGAATACTAAAGATTTATCGAGTCAAACAAAATCAATCTGAACGATAACGGATGAGTGATTGTTAAGCACGCGAGACTCTAGTCTCTAACTCACTATTGCTTATCAACAATAATTGATTGGTTGAACGAAAGTATTTCTCAGCCTAACTTCTTCGTTAACTTACCCAAATTATCAACTTTTTGATTGACTTCTGATCGATATTATACAATAAGAGAAATTTTCTTCTATTTATTGTTTCAATCAGATTTTTGTGTTATATTTTTGTTGAGCCCTAAGTGCGCTAAAGTTCAATTATAACTATTGATGTCTTACTTACGGATTGGACTTTTATTGATTTTATGATTTAAACTGGAAAATGCTTGTAATCATTTAGATATGCAGAGATTATTATCCCGAATAATTTTAATTGATTGACTATACGTTATAGTAAATGTTTAGCTAATCTGAGAGAAGTTATATCGATATAATAGACTAGTTTTCAAACAGAAAATAATCAAATTCAAATGAGATGCAAATCGTAGAAATAGAGATTATGGCAAATATCGTAAAGTAAGTGAAATGGCGACAAATGCTCGACACAGTATTATTGGGTTATAATCAGAAATTATATGACTCGTAGATATTATAAAACACAATATGAGCTTATCCTAAGGGCGACACATGGATTTGGCAAACATCCTGTGTCTTAGTGAGAGTAGCGCTTATGTCAAATACTAGTTCAGTAGAGCTGATGGCAACAAGACATAGGCTCAAATGATACAGTAAAGAGGAAACTCATCCATCAGTTCACGCCCTCAGGATATTACAGGTCTCTTTTGGGCGATTAGTGGGATTTGAACGCAAGCGCTTATATCTAATATAAAAGTGAATTCAAGTGAATTGGTGTCAGCCATGCAGAAATACAGCTCAACTAACTTCTTCTTAGGCACGTGTCAACTACTCTCTGGTAGAGATTTCAGTCCCAAAGGATGGTATTATTGAAAAAATGTTGGCCAATGTTTTATTTAAAGGAGAGCTCTATTTAGTTTGAGTAAATAATCAACATTTTAAAAGAGTAGAGCTGTGCTCAAATCTGGCTCAAACAAACCCTTCCTACTAGAGATGAGGCAAATCGCAATTGATTTGAGCTGACATCAACTTGCTGTTTGTTATAACTGTAATTTATAAACTAGAAATTCTTCCCTTAATTGATTCCTAGTTATAGCATTACAAAATTGCTTTGTATTTTTGTTTTAAATTCCTTTCCTATATCACTGTTTCGTAGATTTATAGCTAGACTGAAACAGAAGAGATTTAGTGCTATTTGCAAATTACGGAAAGTTCTAATGATTAGTTAGTATTTTGGAAAAGCTATTGAAAAAATGTGAATAAAGAAGACTATTTTTCTTCAAGTCGTATTGGAATGGTATTGTTAGTATGAATACAAGTTATCCTATAAATATTAGACTGAACTTTACTGTATTGTTGAGCCACATAAAACTTAGTGCATCATTCATGAAAGCTCGTTAATTGAAATTGATAACCTGACTCGGGTCTAAACAGTCTTTCATTTCAATAGGGATCAACTGGAGCTATAGAAGCGCTAACCATTGCTATAACTTTTGTACAGTACGTGTTGATGCATGACTTGAGCCCCTTTTTACAACCTCCAGGCGAGCAGAAAAGGCAATATCTGCTTGTTGGCAATTCGCGTGTATGCCTCGATATTGGATTTTCTCGAGCACAATATATATGCCCGCCTGCTGGCAGAGCCTGCATAGAGACAGAGCATCACAAGAATTCCAACAATTCCTCTTTTGCTTTTCCCTTTTGTGATCCACTATTCGCTTTGTTCAGACTCTTCTCCTCAAAATTGTATATATACGCAAAGTAGAGGCAGTGTTTGGCACTCAAAATGCTGCTGCATATATATTATAAGCTGGTATAGTAGTATAGTATCATCAAATATACAAATATAAGCGTCACATTTTCTAAATACGTGCATCGAGTTTATCCCCCATTCCCTACCAGTTCTAGTATTGTGTTTGATGTTTAATCCGAGTCAGGATTTCAATACAATTTCATGCAAAGCATATCAATAGCATAAGTTCATCGCCGATTCGCAATCTATAGCAAACCTTTTTTATTATAAATAACGTTTAACTTAGCATTAAATGCATAATGCAAAATGTGGCTCACGAACAGTTTACAAACGAAAAGTCCAATTGTATTGAATTTAAGTTGAAATTTTGTCAACATTTTTACTTCTATACAAAATTCATTTGAGATGCACATCAGTCAAAAATTATTTCTTTAGATATCAATTGATATTTTATCGCTAATCAACTCTGCTTTATTAGTGTCCTCAAAATACTCATGTATTTATAAGGAAAATTTATTTTTTCAAATTGAAAATCCTATGAATTCTGATGGAATCGAGTAGTAAGCAATTGTTGGATGACTTCAAGCTATTTTAGTAAATATTTCAGAACTACTTTTATTGTTTATCGATTGAGGCCAACTTCAATAAAACTTGAAAATATTTTTAATTTTAAAAATTAAGAATTTGTTTATAATATTAAAATCGATTGAATCAGAATCAACAATTCTTGTGTTTTATCACTGAATTAGTGACTATAAATTTGGAAAGTTGAGTAACATTACTTTAAATACTACTATTTTGAGTAGAGTAATAATAACTAATTGATAGAATAATTAAGATAGAAGGTCTTTCACATTTTATGACAAACTGTTTTGATTGTTGTAACTTAAACTCGTATTGAGTTATTGCATGCAATCAATTGCGCACTTTCATTACCTAAGCTTAAAAAGCATTAGTGAACCTGATTTGTGGTAATTGTTCGGTAAGATAGTGCTAAATTGGGACCACACTCTCCAACGATTACAAATTGCAAAACATAAGGCGATTGCAAACAGTTCATTGCAAATCATCCGGGAGTATTGTGCGCTTTTGCAATATTGTTCATTTTGAATGCAGCCCTGAATTTCTCTTGTCTTATATTACAGAAAGCAGTCCATTGAATTCTGTGCGAAATTTTAAGCTATCATTAGAAACCTAGCAATCAGTGAGTGAAATCATCTATAGTTCGTTGATTAAAATTTGTTGTCTCATGTATGAGGCCTATTTAAGTTGTTATGTTGTAGATACTTTTCCATCAGATGTATGTTTCATATCGACCCAAAATTGACAAATTACTTAAGTTTCTCGAATTTTTTCCTCTAATAATTTTTTATAGAATAAAAATTATTTTTCAATTTATTGCGATTCGTTCAATTGCAAGTATCTAGTATTTCATTCGATCGCTCAACAAATTGAATATATTCTATGATTACATTATTATTTTGATATCTTTACAAAATATCAAATAACTTACTTCCCATACGGTTATCATTTTTAGTCATTACGTGAGCTAAAACTTTCTCTAATTCAGTTCTGAAAAACGAACTTATCGTTTAATTTTTATTTATTAAAAATATCCAATTAAACTGTAAAATATTTTTTAATAACTAAATTAATAAGAAGTATATAATTCATTTGAGCTAATTAACTGAAAAATCGAATTAATTGTATTAAACTGTTTCCAATTTGACATAACAGATAAAATTATTTAGAAAATTACAGCTCTATGACTATCGAATAGGTCTAGAATTTTGATCTAATTTGAAAAGCTATCTGAAGATCTGCCAATAAAATATTGAATATAATGAAATTTTGATTGCAGATTATACGCTGCGAAGTGTACCGGATGTCTTCAGCCGATTGCACCGACAGAACTGGTAATGAGAGCACTTGATCATGTCTATCATATCGCTTGTTTTCTTTGTGTTGGCTGTGGTCGACAGTTACAAAAAGGTGATCAGTTTGTTATAAGAGCAGGTCGACTATTCTGTAGACCAGACTTTGAAAAAGAAATGGCACTTCTTCAGCTCTCTAATGGAAGAAGTGAAAATAGTGCACTAAATGCTAATAATGGACAAAGTGTGCCATCAGTTAATGGCAACCCTCAGAGACAAGATGGGAGAAGAGGTCCTAAAAGGCCTCGAACTATATTGACAACTGCACAGAGACGTGCTTTTAAAGCATCGTTTGAAATTAGCCAAAAACCATGTCGTAAGGTATTCACATAATTGATAATTACTTGTCATTCAGACCATTTTAATCATATTGTCTGCTTGCTTTTCTAATCTAAACATTTCAACACAAATATTTTGATGAAATAAGTGAACAAAATCTTGTTTTCAATTAAAGGTACGAGAAACGCTTGCGAAAGAAACGGGACTCAGTGTTCGCATAGTTCAAGTTTGGTTTCAAAATCAAAGGGCAAAAGTTAGTATTGATTCTCGTTATGCAGAATTCAATCAGATTGTCATTAAGATTCTCATGAATGATCTGTCATTTAGCTAAAAAAAATTCAACGAAAGCAGCAACAGATACAACAATCTCAAGCTGGAAGTGAATCGGGAGGAATTCAAAGTCAATCAAGTGATAAATCAAAAGGTGATAATACACCCTATTCTTTACATAATCACATTGACGGCAATTTAACAGACTCTTCAACTGATTCGCCACAATTCTCACTGCCACCACTTCATTACATGAGCCATAGTCCTGATGGTAAGATTAGATAAGATTAGATTAGATTTTAAAGAAATCTATTCAATTATATAAATAACTATTTGAATGAATTGCTTAAAATTGAATATAAAAATTATTGATAGGATCATATTACTCACCTCACGATGACGGCTATGCCAAGAGTGAACTGGCGATGGACAGTGAGACCAGCTTGGGCGGACTTGAGGATGTTTTAATAAATCAAAGCGGAGGTACTTCTGCCGGAGAGACAACTCCTAATTCGATACATCATTCAGATGTCGGTCACAACTCTTTATTCAGTACGACATCGATGACACCGATTGATAAATTATATTCGATGCAGTCCTCGTATTTTAGTTCTGGTGAATGTGAATGTTTAGGAGCACCTAATTAGTTCTTCAATTATTTTAAGACATTTATATTGATTCTCTCTCTCTCTCTCTCTCTCTCTCTCTCTCTCTTCTCCTATATTTGTAAACTATATGTAAATTACAGAAAAATGATTATAGAATCAAAGCATAAGTTGAAAAAGTTTGTCTGACTTTGGCATAAAAAAATTCAAGTATAATATAAAATGTTGTTGGGATAAAAAGACACAAATACATTATTTGCATCTATCCTCTAACAAATTGATTAATCCATGAATTAATTATTTTTTCTCGTTTTTTGCCAACATGTCATTCGTTATTTTACTCGAATGTCTCCAAATAAAAACAAAATCTATATAAGCTTCAAATAATATTTTTTTGCCATCATATTCAGAGCAATGACAAACATTTATTGATTGCTAAGCTTTTGCGCTGAAGAGTTTGTATGAATATCCGCTTGCAATAGAAGACTGGTATCTATACTGTAAGACAATCTATCTCTTTAATGTCAAAAAGGGTGAGCGTATCTGCATCTGCTTTATGCAATCACTTATAATTTATTGCTGATGAAAAGCGATTGTCATCAACAAATTTTCTCATGTAAATTATTTATTCAAAACATTTTCTTCAAAATTTTTCAATTTTTTCTCTCAATATCTGATTTTATGTAAAAAAATTGTTATTTTCATTTTATACAATATAGTTATGTTGCACGATATTTCAACAAAGACTAATATTTCAGTTTAACTTTTTTCTATTATCTAAATCCGAATTAATGAACTGAGTAAACACTTTTCTATTTAATTTGGGGTCATTTTGGCTGTCCTGAGTTGTGTAATCTTGTCAACAAAATATGAATCAAATGTTAAGTTTGCACTGAAGTATGGCTAGAAAGACAAATTTAAGGGGGCATATAAAGATAAAAGTAAGTATAGGAATATTTACTGAACTGTTGAATAAGGATTCAAATAAGACCATGTAATTCTAAGCAATCATCAACTAATTGATGCATTGCTTAACATGGGGTGCTGTCTCTGCATATATTGAGACCAATTGATCGAAATGATTACCGTTTCTCTGTATTAACAGTCTTATCTAAGCACTACCAAAGATGGTAAATATAGCTTTCAGACCACAAACATATTGAAATGTGCGCGTAATTTATGCTAAAAGTGGGCGCAAAATCGAAATGTAAGGCTATTAGAATAGAAGAGAAGGATTTGGAAGTATCGTGGAATACAATGAACTTTAATATAGTGACATAAACTTGCAGCCTAGTTTAGGATTGCTCTTGAACTGACTTTATAGTTAAACATAAGAGCAATGAAAATAGTAAATGTAAATTTACTTCTATTTTTATTGCATGTAATACTAGTACTAACGTTTTATCCACAATTCACACCTGCTTTCTTCCGACTCTTTTTCTATTGATGATAAGCACTTTGGTAATAATTACTATAACAATCAGTCTGAATTAATTGTCTCTTTGGCTCTAACATTTCTCTATTAAATGCAGTTTTACTCTTTTGAAAATAATCTCTGCTAAGGTTCAGACATTGGATTGGTAAATAGTGTTTCATTCAATTATTAGGCTTGAGTGATAGTTCGCATTTTGGTACTCAGTTAATTAGACTAAGATGAGTTATTTTAGAAATATATTTGTCATAGAGCATAAAATCAATTTGTTTCGAACTGAGCGAACCAGAATCAAAGAATAGTTGATGAAAACAATTTCAGTATCCATCGAACCGCGACTATGGAAGCCATAGACATATACATAAATAAATTTGAAGTCACAAAGTCGAGGTTTTGTATGAAAGGACAAACATAACTCGCGATTTTGATATTAGGGAAGAGATGCGATGTGTTGTGTGCATGTGTTGCATCGTTATCGTTCTCATGTTCCTTTAGTTGCTCTCTTTTTGCTTTGGCTCTGTGTTTCTCTCTCTCTCTCTCTCTCTCTCTCTCCGACAGAATCACAGCTTGTAATATCCCTATTGGTTCTCAGGTAGACTTTCGAAGCAGTTTTAACGTTAGGGCAACAGCTTTCTCTGTTTAGAAATAAATGAACTGAAACAGTAAGCATAATGTCTAATTCAGTTTTAGGGTCAAATTCAGACTAGTCTTCCATACAGTTCGCTACCAGCACTTAATTCGCTTTTTAGGATTTAGATAATTTTGCCAAAAGTTTCACTTAAACTGATTGTGTTTATAAGTTTGAAGCTAATTGCAGAGATTTGGACTGATTTGAAGAATGTTCTTAACTTTTGTTTGTCAACCACAAAAAATCTGCAATAAAAACATGATCTATATATGAGTTAACAAATAATGGCATTATTCGAACCAACGACTTACAGCCAGATATCAATAATCAACAAGAGATAATAGCAAAGGTTAATCTCGAATCTCGTACATGTCTTTCCTCAGATAAGAGCACACTCGTACATAGTTGGCCATAAATCGAGTATTGTATGATCAAAGTCAGTAATTGTCTGGTATCTAAAACGGTACGCTTTAGTGGCTTTTCTGTTTCATCAGTTTCTGAGCATTAGGTCTGTAGCATGACATAAAAGAGATGATTATGTCTTTTGATCGAAAATCATTGGAGCGACAGCAGGGCGTTAAGACTTGCTTAGAGTAGAGTATAGTTCATAGTATGCTTGAGTTTAGTATTATATACATGGATTTCGCCCTTTTTAGGTACTACTCCTTCCTATCATTATGTATAAGTAACACATTTTTCCAATGGCTAATAAATTACCCCCGAATCATATCTATATATAAAACCTGCTATCTTTCTATCCCACTTTTCCCATACTATCCACGAAAGTCTACTCCTAAAGCCTAGCTTTTTCCAGCAGCAAAACACACACATAATATGTGATATCACTATTTACATTCTTCTTGATGGTTGTGTAACATTTGAACAGAGCATCTCTTTGTTTGCTGTTCTGAACACTTCAGACTCTGACGAAAATAGAAAGAAGAGAAATCAATTCCTCTTTGCATTCTAACTTATTATTATATAGTATAAATCATTTTGCCAATTCTTTTGAATAAAAATCTACCTGCAATCATATCTGATTTTTCTTTCAATTCATCCCAATAGTAAAGACAAATGTTTAAACTGAAAATCAGTGTCATTTCATAATTGTTTGCTTTATTTCATATTAAATAACCCAAATTCAAACTTCGCAATCACTGTACGCACAGTAACAATGCATAAGAATTGAATTATTTTCAATAGAAACTGGACTTTTCATCATAACTAACTCGATTCGCATCGTTGAAAAGAACTAATTTCTCCGATATTTTATAATCAGAGATGGCCTCTGAGTTAATTTCAAGTATTCGTCTTGGAAGTTCAACTCAAAGTTGCTTAAATTTACGGGCTCTAAGTTTAATGGTTAACACATTGAACTGATCATTATTACAAGTGTAAATTCTTGTTAATTACTATACCCATAAATATTCTGTAATTCAAGAAGATGGGCTTTACTGTCTTTCGCCTATGTATTGTTGCAAATCACGTTCATATTTTCGTTAAGTTTAGGTTAGCAAATAATTCTGATTGTGGCAAGATTAGCTCTAACTTAAAATTATAAATTATTAATTGTAAAATGTGGTTCTCCTCAATACATGGGCGAAAGTACAGTGAAGCATATAGAACTTGATTTGAGTCAAATATTCATTGCAGAGTAAGTCATGGTGATTTAAGAGAGCTTTATAACTTATAAATTATAAGACTTTGAAAATTTGAGTCAGTGTCTGGAATAAGGGCCTAGACACTTTGCTCTTAAATCTAGTTAATACTTGGTTCATCAGATCAAATCAAGTTCTAATATGTTCAAAAATTGGATGCACATCGTAATTGAAATTCTTGCACAATTAACTTTTAAAATAATTAGTTTCCATTATCATACTATAACCAAACTAATGTACGAACATGAGAATAAAATATTCACTCGATTTAAGAAGAAAGTGCGAGATCCTTATGTCAGGGACCATCACAATTGTGTTTTGCTATCCGGAATTTACCCTTTAAGACAGCCAAAGGCAACCAGTCTTGTGTTGCAGGTTTGTTTAATTATATTTGGAAATATGATCATAAAAAATGATTAGAAAGTATTTACAATCAAGGTTTATAGTGTTGTTGTGTATGCCATTTGGATTCAAATTAAGTTGATATAAAATGAAAGTATATGAACGCATACTTAAGCCTATTTATGGCCTATAAGTGAAAGTGATTTTCAACAATAGTATAAAAGTAAAGGAATTAAATAACTATAAAGTTGAAGGTATTTTATGGGAATACTGCACACTATTTCGAAAATCAATTGTTTGGTCTGATTGTGCCGATCAATGCGGGTCGCAAATGATTTTTAATTGAAAATTAATGGGCGCAAAACTGAATATCAGTTATCAATTAAATTAAGAGCTATTTGAAAGGTTTGGATTTAGACTCAGAATCTGAAATGTAGTCAAAGTAACGAATTCTGTATTCCAGAATCTAAAGTAGAGTTGGATGAGTACGAATCACTAAACTATATTTGATCAGGTCGTGACACCTAAAGTCGATCGATACAACTAAATTAGTTCCTATAGAATATAATAAGAATACTATAGGATCCTTTAGAAACTTGTTGCTTTAAATCTATTAGTTTTATCAATCTGTTCATTTCAGAAATGTTTGTTTGAAAACTGTCAAACAATAAGTTATTAAAAATCGCTAAATGACCCACTGATTGGTTGAACTCAAACTATCAAAACGTTAACACAAACAGAACGATGAACTTTGGGTTCAATCTAACATATCAGAACGTTCATACAAATATTGTTTTACTTATCAGTTCATTTTTCGTGATAAGATATTAGAGAATATAAATTGAAACAAAGCAATTCTAGTCATATAAGGGTATTGAGATTTTATATTGTGAACTGAAAGTAATAACTTATTAGTAGACACTTATTACTAATAAGAATTTGATTTAACAGTAACTAATCTACAATTAGCAGAGTAGTATAAGATTTTTTGAAGTTGCTTCAATTAGTAGTCAAGTCATTTCAATAACACTGAATGGTTTTGAGTAGAAACATTATGAGCCTTATTCTGAGTTCTGTTTTAAGCTCGATCTCGACGAAAGTTGCACTTGAAAATACAAATTTCGATAGCACTAAGTCTAATTTTCGTCTAGATCGAGCTTAAACAGAACTCAGAATATGGCTCTAGATATATTGAATGGTATTCATTTCAATGTATTATTTGCTTAACTATTTCAGTAATATAAAAACATTCATTGATAAAGCTTTCTAATATCTAACTTATTGAACTCATTTTATATCAATCATTAGTGGTTGTCATGATATACAGAGGCCTCGGAAAGTAACGCAATCAATAAGAAAAGTCGGACCATAAGATTAAAGGATTAAAAACATGAGATATAGAATGAGTGTAAACTTTCAAGTGGAACACTTGAGCGTCACAACAAAAATTGATGCTTAAAAATGCAGGCATAACTACTTATTTTTATTTAAACATTGTAATACCATGGAAGACTCACTGTTTGAATGTTTGCTTTCGATTTGATCTTCTACTTTATTCTTCAATTTCAAAAGTCCCTTTTTGTTGTCACCTCAAATTTGTAGTGTTCATCATTTTTTGTATATTACATCACTTTTGTATGTCTTTCAGTAGAAGATGACTACATATAATATGCAAGCTTCACATATTTATCTCAATAACCAAATCGATTAAACAAAAATTTCAAATTTCAAATTTTCAACAATCAAATAAATCGACAATAGTGTGCTAGGTAGTCGACTATCCAATCAATTTCTCAACAGTAAAACACAACTAATGAAACTAACCCAATGTTTTATAACTTGAATCAGAGATGGTTAAAAATATACACATTTGCAAAAACTCTCAAGCTTAAATTTGTTCTTATTTATTAACACATTCTGAATCATTATTTTAGAAAAAGTCATTGTAAATTTAATTATTGAAACAATTAAATAATTTACAGGCTTTACAGTTTTGTGTACAAAAGAATTGGAGAATTAAAAATTTAAGATTTTCCTCATTATTGATAAATATAAAAAATTGCTGAAAATTAAAAGTCGATTGCTAATAGAAAGAAATAATAGAACTAGAATATAGTGATTTTACTAAAATAAATTACATAAATATTAAATACTCCAAAATCAAACTATTTCTTCAATTTATGTTGTTCTTTATTATCAAAATATTCATTCCTCTTAATACTTGTCCTCATCTGCATAACAAACTCCAATTTACGCAAAATTTCATTGGTAACTTTGGTGACCGCTTCAAAAGTCCAACTTTTGTACTCGACTCCATTATGATATACAACTTTAAACGTGGATTTACCCGAACCTACAATAAACACTTATTAATGATTGAAAGTATACGGGAAAGAGCTCGAATAACTTACTCGACTTATTTGACAATAGTTCACAAGAAACAACATCTTCAATATTAACTGTCGCTGCCTTTTGTTGCCACGTAAAGAAACTCTTAGCAGCATTCGCTTTCGAATGAAGTGGAGTTATTTCAATTTTCACTCCAGATATGCCCATCACTACTTCTGAACTTCTGCCTAATTTGTTCAGAGATGTGACATAATATGACTGATATAGAGGCGCTTCCAATATGTCCAAAATAGACTTGTCATCGGTTTGCGTCTCAGTGTTTTCAGCTAAAAACCAGATGAAAACTTTAACAACCTATCATATGAGTTAGTTTCTAAAATTACCTGATTCTTGATCAGCGACCAGAACATATTCCAATGAATTATAATCTAGTAGAGTCTTCTTTAAATCTAATGACTTTCCGGGCTCGCTACGCTTTTCCAGTTTATAACGAATTCCTACAATCAGCAAATTATTCAATGCTATGAAACATTCATGTCATAAGAATGTCAACTAAACTAATAAATAATACCTTTTACAAGTGAAGGTCTTCTCTTTTTCATGGTAAGCTCTAAGACTTCTTGTAAAGTGATTTGAAGACTATTGACTTGAATTTTAGAGAAAGCTTCGCCAATATATCTATATTTAATGATTAAAAAAATTTGTTTTATGAGTTGAATATAAGGAAATGTTAGTTTCAAAGTCAAGTCAACTCAAGGACTTGAAAAAAACGACATAAAAATTAAGAACTTTTTATTCCTAACGCTTGATTGGAGGCACAAAATCAACTTTGATATAACTTATTCATAACTAATTATCAAAACATTAAATTAATGTAATTATTCATAAATCTTAGTTTTGACGCTTTGAGAATTCATTAGCTACTAAACTTAATTTAATTGGAAAATTTCAAAAACAGGTCTAAAATTTGTTAAACTCAATGACAAATCAGTAATTAATCTAATAAAATAATTCGAATCGAAGATATGTCTCACATGGTGACCAGCAAACTGTGTTTTTCCCACTCCTCCTTTTCTACCAGAGCCAGAACGGGGAATCCGAATTTGGCCACAAGTTCTTTAGTATTAAGACTAGGAAAATCTGGATCCACTTCTCCATTCTCTTCAGCAATTCGCAATGAGTAATGAGAAACACTGGGCTTAAGTCGTGGTTCTTTTCCTTCATTAGTGTATTGCCAACAAATCAGACCAATTAAATCGTAAACTCGAGCATTACATAGCGTCACAACTTCCATAGGATGTTGTCGTTCTTCTGTTGGTAACATTGCCAGGTAGATGACGATTCTTTTAGTGGGCGCACCCTCACTCACGCGACCGTCAAATCTTGCGTATTCGTTAAACGGATTGTTTGGAATCACTGGACAATTCTCTAACTGTAAACTCAGCGCAGACCTTATAGGCTTTCCATCAGTCGTTTGTTTCTTAATATTTGGTATAATTTCTTTTTTAGGAAATAATTCTTGTAGTTCTGGCTCTATTTTTGGACAATACGAAAATCAAATGAAATGTTGTGTTGGCATAAGAATTTAGAAAAGTCAAAATCACCTGTTAGAATCACTTGTGGATTGTTCCTCCACGCAATAATTTTAACTTTGGCCTGACTTTTTCTTTCCTTCTTTAGTCTTTCAAGCCTTTGGGCAGTATTTGAACGTCTTCTGACACCAATTAGCTCCATGTCAGACATAATATCATAAGATTGTGCGGCTTCTAATAATTCAGATTTGGTCTCAACTTCTAAACCTGATTGGAGCAATTATAAGTTAATATATTATAAAGTCTTGAATTAAAAAATAAAGGAAAAGCAATTATACTTTTAAGGAACTGTGAATCAGGATCTTCTATATAATTATTTTGCATGGATTCGTTCAACATAACCATTTCACACATGCCCGTGTCGTCGCAAGTAATAAATGAATGTCTTATGTGCGACAAAATAAATTTTCGGTCGTCGTAAAAAGCCATCGCTTAATAACTGAGTTGAGAAGACTTTCAGCAAAATTGACACTAAGAAACCATAGAAAATATTAAAGTTTAAAGTTTAATTAGCTTAAGAAAAAGTTTGCTACCTTTATAGAGTAAAAAATAATCGAATAATAATAATTGACGATAAGTTATGCGTTGGCCGTCATCAACAAATTGCGTTCGTTCGCATGCAAATTAAGTTCATAACAATTTGATTGACAGATGCAATTAGGCTTCTTTTCATTAATTCACTCTTTGATCGAGTGTGTCATTCGCCTCATTCGCCTTTTACTTGAAGCCACAATTTTCTTCTTCTCAAACTTATAATAATATAGACTGAATGCCAAAAAGTTTTTTGATGAAATTAATGTCTCTCAACAAAAAATTTTGCCAACTTTTTGCCTGAAAGAAAATGATTGATTTAAGTAAAACTTTGTATAACATCTATCATAAACATAAATTAGAGAAACTAAAGTAATTATTATACAATAACTTCCGATCAAAAGCACTGTATATTTCCGTTGGTTTAGATCAAAACTAATTTATTGCTTAAGTGTGCGGCACATATAAAGCTAATTATATAAAAATAGGAAAAAGATGAGTCGCAGGCAGAGAGAAAAGAGAGAAAAAATGACTATTTAACGCAAAACGTCAGACTTTCCTACTTTCTGTACCCAACAATATCATCTAACCATCACTTCGAGTACAGCTTTGATAACTTTTACACAGCTTTTCCATTAATGTCACTCAAATAACATTAACAATAACAACCCATAGTAGATATAAAAATTAGAATTAATGATTTTGGGGGTGAGTCGCTCTCTAACTCTCTCGCTCTTTCCAACTCTCGCTCTCTCTTCCTCTCTCTCTCTCTCTCCACTATGTTTTGACTCTTTATTCGCTTTGATATTGTATTGCATTTTTGTCATATCTGCAACTGAATCATGAATTTCTCTATACAATACTGTCGTACGGGGTACGACATACAAATTCATGAAAATTTCATGATATATGATTATGTCAATGATAATGTCTGATTGTAAACATGATAATAAATTCTTGAATTAAAGGATCACAAATTTTGTCACTTGTTCGCAAAACAATATTCAGATTGATTTCGATGATTCTAATGTTTATTCAAATGTTAATTATTGATCCAAACCAACAATAGCCAGGCATCAAATTTAATCACTTTTCATTATCTAAATAAAACTATGGAAGAGTTGGCGCACATTTTCAAACTTCAATACTCAATATTGTTTTCAATATTCTTATTATTCCGAATTATTGTCAACTATTCATATAAGTAATTATAAACATTTTGAATCGATACTGAACGTCAATTCAAACAACTTGAGACTTACCAAAATAATTAAATTACCTAATTATCTACAATATTAAGCTTGCAATCATTCGATTGTGTTGGTATGTGAGTCGCTCTTTGTTTGCTTTATGAATATTGTATTTTGATTTTTATTATCAAAATTTGTGTCATTACTTGCAAACTCTGGCCTAACCTTAAGATTTATGACTATCCAACACTTTATAGTTTGTGTAATAAATTTGATTAACCAAAATTAAACTTGATTAGAGTAAAATAGAGCCGATAGACACATTTATCAATTGCAAAATCAACGAACTTGTGTTCAAAGTATATATTTGATCAGTTTGTCAAAGTTATGATTGAATACATGAAAACTCTACAAAGATTGCCAAAGTTTTACAATAGATGGGGTCACTTAGCATGTACGCCAACTAAATTCAATATTTTCTATTATTATGCTAAACATTCTCAAGAGTTATGCATTTTGAATGAGCCAGTATTAGCTTATAATACATACCAATTCGACTATTTTCTAATATTTCAACCATTTAAATGCCATATAAACTAACTAACTTTTAATTAATTAATACATTAGTTGATAAGTTAATCGCTTCTGATAAGAGCTTAATTGAGATTTAGTTATAATGAGAGTAGAAGTTTAGGTTTAAGGAGAGAAACTATAGGAAACAAAGCTTAGAATTTAGTTAAGAAATATTAGTTTAAAAAATGACTCACTACAGCTATTCATTTACTTCTAACTACTGCTATATTTGTCGACAGGCCATGCTCTCTAATAATTATCCTTAACTTTCTTTTCATAGCATATCTCTGTTTATAAATAGTCTAAATAATAAAATGATTCTCGCAGTGATACCACTGAAATCAGTTTTAATGTTTGTTCCACCTGAACCCCTTCTATGAATTTAATGACTATTTTTTCATTTCAATTTTTCATCAAACTTCTCTCTACACCTCATAACTCCACAACTTATTAATTGTAGCCTTTCAGCTGAATCTCTGCCAAAACTATGCAAACGCTTCTGAAAAAGTTTTAAATTTAAATTTCAAATTAGAATGTTTTGAGTCTGAATGAAAAATAAAAAACTCTCAATTAATCCAAGTAATGATAAATGATATTTTTCAAAATAAATAGCAATTTGAATGAACTCATTTCTCAGTGAATGACTATTTTTAAATAGAAATCAACACTAAATTGACGATCAATTTATTCGTCTATATTTAACATATAATTCATTATAGAAGTGAAGATAATTGAGAAACAAAATTGTTTCGTTCAATCAATATTAAGTAGTTTTGAAGAATAACTATAACTAACTCTAGTTTTGTTTCAAATTTATAATCAATGAAACTCAGCTAGAGATACATTAGAATAAAATATGATTACTAACAACCTTCGAATATTATAGATTGTGATAAACATGTTTCTGATCGTATCTCAATTTTAGGTCAGCCTAAATGTGTCTCAGCACTGCCTTAACAAATGTTACAACATTTTCATAGCTCTGCTGCAGAAGTATTGAAGCAAAAAAGTTAATCAATTTACTAAAATCAAAAGTCAAATAATGAAAAAGTGCAAAAACTAAAATGATTCACAACTGAGAAGTTCAATGTTGTGTAGCAAGGCGTTAATTCGGAATAGACTGGCTGAACATCTGAAATTTCGAAATTCTATTGAATTATTACAAAGGATGAGTTGTTTTGCAGTTCAGTTTTATCTAAATTTGAGGAAAGTTTACAAGAGTAAGATCTAAAAGAAGCGATATAATTAATAGAGAATATAATACTAGCGCAACATTTGAAGCATCAGTGCATTTAATTAGCAAAAATTCAAAATGAGAAAATTATAGCTATTACCAAACATTATTATAGCAACAATTTGCACAAATTTTCGATTTTCATAGAAATAAATAAATTTTTATATGCAAACATTATGTGAAAATAATGCAAATATATTTCGGTTAACAAAAACATAAGGCATGAAAGTGTCTCTCTCTCTCTCTCTCTCTCACATGGAATGCATGTAGAAATGACTCGAATTGGCAGAAGTCTTAGTTAGTGATCTATACAGTTGAATGATTGAAAAAGAAGGCAATGTATTTGATATGGAGGATCATATATTCATATATTTAACATAAGACATTGTACTTAAGCCGAAACAGATATTAATGAAAAAGAAAGGCATAAAGAAAATGAAGCGAGAAAAGAAAGGCTTGTTTAATAAAACATTGTTCTCCTCAATAAGACGAAAAGCGGTGAACAAATAAATAATAAGAAAATGCCTTCGTTTAGATGCTTTTCCTATTTTTGGTGATCTGCTCCTCCTTAAGCAAGATTTTAATTAATTTCTGGCTATGCATAAAATCCATTTGAATAGAGAGCGCTTTCGGGAGAATGAAGAACAATAAGATCTAATCTGATTTTCCCTCAAGTTTGTGTGCAATGAGACCGAATTGAAAAATAAGAGCCGACTTTTGTTGAGAGATTGAATAAGTAAAATACTAATAGTGGCACAAGTTCTAACACTTAACGTATGGATTCTTATGACACACACGATATTTCTCTCAACAACTGTTTTCATCACCTAACAAATAGGCCCTCCTTTAGGTAGGACTACAAAATATAAAACATCACATCATTAATTTTACGGGATATTTCTTTTTAACAAATAAATTCTTTTATGTCAGTTGTAGTGATATAGTAGTCAAAAGAATATAATGATTGCTCTCTCGTTCTCTCTCTCTCACTCTCTAACTGCTGTCACAATTCTCCCAAACACTCAATTGTTGACATCTTGTTTTACTTCTTAGTTTGTAAGAACTGAATTGTCAGCTCATATTGAGAAGTACTCTGTTGTTGAGAATAAGGTCTGAGTTTTTGTTATTATTGTATAATATATGAGGAGTAGCAAACACAGAAACTAATTATTATGAATGAAAAATTAAACTCAATTGTAAAAGCCCCGATTCGATGTTATAATAAATTTGATTCGCGAACTCAATGCCCTTAATTTACCACAAATGACATATTATAACTTTCTTTTATCATTTGTTATACATAAACATCTTAGTTCACTCTCAATAGGTTTGCAGGGATTAAGGCCTCACTTATCCGTTTATTGATAAATGATTTGTCATTTCATGACACGAATATTAAAAATTAGCTCATCACCAAAACTGTGTAAGAGGTGCAAAAATGGAATCTCTCAAAATTAATTAAATTATATGACAGTATAATAATATAAATAACCTTCTTTTAATACACCAATTGTCTGCTTAAACGCTCTAACTTTTTAAATAAATCAAAATTTGTCCAAAGTTAAATGCTCCATCCATTTGATCGCAATATATCTTTTCTAATAATCATTTACCGGCTTTCCAACCATTTCATACCTATATTAACCATAAATACTCACTATTTAACTGCATTCTTCAAAAATTATATACCTTTCAAGTAAATTGAGATAAAATCACAACTTTTTATGACTAAATAATAAATTATTATTTCGATTGGATGGAGATTTGAACAACTTGCAAATAAAATCTAAACTATTTCGAGTCCCAGCTAATTATGAGGTTCTTCGAGCTATTAAAAAACGATAAAATCACGAGAAATTAAATTAACAGAATTGAATTATGTGTTTTTATTGGGCAAAAATACTGGTATAATAACTCTATCAAAGTAATAAAAGTTTCAAATTTATATCCTCTCTATTGGTTTCTTATTGACTCAATGACAACCGAATGAAAATATTTCTAAAACTTCACATATATTTGACCACTTATTCCAACTTAATTCAAGGTTTGGGCAAATTTTCATACATCACGAAAATTGGATAATTTTTCCATAAACTTTCATATGTTATCAAAATAGACGCTCTTCTCTAACACACACACACACACACACACACAGACTGTTTGAAACTTTTACTGATGTTTTCGTTTTCGTCATATGCCAAAAATTTACAATTATAATAGAGGTCAAACTTATGGTCAACTTTAGGCCAAAGTATCAAAACAAAAACTAGTTTTGGTCATGAAGATACTAGTTTTATGCTATTATTTTCCAAGAAAACATTGTAATGAACAAGATTTTCGTGAAGTGTAGTCTACTCTTAATTGTTCGGTTTGCAACTTAACACAAATAAGAGTCTATTTCTGATCAAACAATAGCGCACTTCACTTCAAAAATCGTGATTTACTTTTTTCTAACCTGTCTCTCAGTTTTTTCATAACTATAACTCAAACCTAATCGATTGGTTAAAATGACACAAATGAGACATCCACTTGTTTTATTTCACTGTAAATTACTGTTTGCAACTATTTTGTCATTTTATTGCTTTTTCTCAATTACAAAGCAATTCGTTTGACCAAACAAGTCACTTCATTATAAATCATTTGCATTTTACACAAACGCACAAATCATCCAAACAACACAACACTACAACGAGATTATTATAATTATAATTTTGAAGGCAATCATTAGGAACTAAGACGCGCTCAACACTAAGGTTTACACTAATTCTCACTTACTATTATTTAATTATCATAATTAACTCAATTTAAATTGCATTACTAACATCTTATTTATTATTTTGTTGTCACAAATATCCAAATTATTATTCAAACTATCAATTAAATAATTTCATAAGAATCAAAATTATAATTTCAATATTCAATTTATAGATAGTGCCCACTCTTACTAAAACATATCCTTTTGTAGATTATTTTAGTGATAATGAGTACAATGAGTCTTAACTATCATAAATGGGCCTCAATTACTTTTAATTGTTTTACTAGTGTTTCATCATAATTTAGTTGCCATTCAGAATACATTATAATTCAATTCATTATTGTATAGTTTGCCATCAATTTATGAATTGTCATTAATTTGGCTCCATTTAAATGGCTTTTTATTAGTATGCGTGTAGTTATTTGCTAAGGAAATAGATTAAAATCTGACTTACTTTTTATCAGTTGTTTTCAACATTTTGCTCATCAATGAATGACTCTTCGTCGGAGACATAAAGCTTTATATGATGTTTTTGATTGTAAACTGTCTTTGATTACTATTGATCTAGTTTACATTAGCTAACAATCAATTAATGTAAATAATACTTATATTTCTACACAATAATAGTAATGAAAACATGTGTTAAACTCGTGTCACTTCTATTATGAGGTGTTGAATATTATATCGGAGTTTGAGAAAAAATAAGATAAATAATGTCTAACCGGCACATAGACTGTATAGAGAGAGCAGAGACAACACTTTACGAGTAGACTTGAGACGCTTTCTTACGAAACATAAACAAACGACTGCCATATTATGACATCATAGGAGAGTCTGCGCCACAAACCAATTGTCTTCAATAGACTTTTTGGCAGTTCTAGCAATCAATCACACCCTCAGGACTCCACCCAATGGTCAGGACTTGTACTAAAGGAATATATACTGATTGACAACAGTATTGAATGCAAAACGAGTGACTCACACATTAAGCTCTGATTCGCCAAAAGGGGTGGTCTTTCACTCATAGACGTCATAACATATACCCAACAAACGAACGAAACATTTTCAGGGATCGCAATGAAATAATAGGCGCAGAAAATAATACATTAAGTCTATGCTATTCGCTGTCTATATGTTTGGTGTGCACTGTATTGATAGTATATGTGAGGGATTCTCATGGCGTTCCGTCAGTTTTGAGTGGCATTAAACACTCGCCCACCGAACAGTCAGTCATTGCCAGAGCGGGCATTCTGTCCATCACTAGAAGAGTGAGAGATTCATACAGTACTAGTACTACAATACATACTAATAGTATAGTGTGTGCTCTTAACCATTCGATATCACTATGACTTGTGTTTCATATGAAAGACTGTGAATGAGATAAAGACACTGATTTGTGACAATTATTATATCGACGTCTATATTATTATTTGATAATCAAAACAAGTATTCAATTGTTTGATAGACAGAAAAGATTGAATTTGAATATCGAATAATAATAATAATAATAAGTAAATAAATAAGTATAAAGTGTTTTCAATAGATGTGATCTCTTCTCTTCTCATCTCTTCTGATTTGGATTTTGATTATTTCAATTGATATAAATATTATCAATTAATATATCACTGAATTATCACATGCTTTTGCAAGTGTCCAATTTGTCGAATGTGTTCAGATCAGTGTTATTATGAACAACTGTCACCGATTGGAACAAGATTTTGGGCACCATTTCATCAAAACAACTGAGTTTGTCAGCTATTAATTGTTGAAAATATAAATAATATTCAATTGCATCGAAATATAACAAGACTTTGAAAGACAAGATTTAATAATTGAGTAAATAAATTAAATAAACGCTTAAATAACTCGAAGTGACGTAAAATTAATATTAATATTTATGAAATAGATATTAATTATCATTTGATTTGTTGTATTATTTGTTGAAAAAACAACTGAAATATCTGGAAGAATAAGAAGAAATAGTAATAATAAATAATTAAAATAATAATTGGAAAGTGAAGCAAAAGAGAATTGTTGATAATATAGTTAGAAAAGACGGGGTTTTTGTTGTTTTATGGTGTTGACAACAAATCCCTGACAATTGATTAGTTAAAAGAGAAAGTTGTGATCATATGTTTGATTATATGATATGGACGATAATCAACACAATCATTCACTATCAATAATGCATGCGGTCTCTCAACAAATGTCGGGTCATGTAGTGCCACAACCGCCTCACGGATACGGGCTGTCCGCTGGTCACGACCCGACCGGTACCACCAATTCCGATGGAGAAACACGAAAACATGACATCTCAGAGATATTACAGCAAATCATGAATATTACTGACCAAAGTCTCGATGAGGCTCAGGCCAGGTCTGTATTGACAACAAATAACAGGTTTTTATTCCAATTTTATTTAATTTGAATTTTTTTCAAGGCAATTTTTAAGTAAATGAATAATTTTGAGGAAAGATAATTAAGCGAATCAAAGTGTTGAAGTGGATCTAAGTTGAAAGTAGTTTCTAATAATGATAAGAGAAATAGTGAATGAGAGAAACGTGTTTATAATTACAATAATTATTTAATAATTTTAATATCAGATAATAATGTTAGGAAGAAGAATGAAAATATTTAAACATTAGTATTTTTTTATTACTTGATAATTATTGTGCAGTTAATTAATTGACTATTAATGCTAAACGGATGCTCTATTATCTGATTCGAGAAACAGATAATCATAATTAAGACATTTGATGAATATATGAGCGAAATGTTAGACCAATATATCCCACAAAATAACTTATATCTGATTTTCATATTAATTTCAACTTAAATTAGATTAAATTCAAATGATAGCAAAGTAGATATAGAGATCAGATAAGAGCTAAGTAAAGATAACTAGAAATGAGTGATTGACTGATCAAAAGTTGATAAACAGAAATGTTATTATACTCGTTGGAGAGAATCAGTGAACAAAATTAGTTAAAAACATAATAAAATAGGGGTGAAAGTAATGAAAAAGTTTGTGAGAGAATATAGCTAGAAGTGATTACTGATGATTGTTTTTCTATTTGTTGAATTGCGGACTGTTAGGAAACATACTTTGAATTGTCATCGCATGAAGCCAGCACTATTCAGCGTTTTATGTGAAATCAAGGAAAAGACAGGTAAACAATTGAAACCATTTCATTTTTACTACACTTTTCAATGCTATCAATATTCGATTTATGCAATATTCAACTTAAAACCTACTAAACCTAAGCCAAAACTTGAGCAATCCTTAAGGCGATAACTGAAAAATTGATTTGATGTATACGTTTTTCATGATTCTTATTGTTCATATAATTTATTTGTGTTATTTTTGGTGAACCATTGAGGAGAGTAACCATGCGATGAATGTGATGTTGAGTTGAATGCCAGCCATTTCGTGGCGCTCCCTCTCCGCCACTGTCTTTCTTTCTCTGTTCTGACTTTACAGCTGTTTCTTTTGGTGATTTGCCGCAATTTACAGCGATTTTAATCCTGACTAAATTGCGAACTCTAAGGAAAAAATCTTAGGTTTCGCCCAATTTTTTTCCTGTTAAATAGAGATCAGAGTCGAGTTGATTTCCCTAATCCTTTTTATTTATTCAGGAAGTTTTAGTATTAGGTTTTGCTCTTTTACATAAGTTCACATAACTTTGTGGTAAACAAATTCATGTCAATCAGTAAAATAACGCAAATAATGTTCAAAAATGAAAATATTTCAATCGCAACAGTTTGTCATAAGTATTTTATTGGATATGATATTATAATAAGCTTATACAATAGGAAAAACTAGAGATCATTAATATATTTATGTCACTCTTGACACAAACTGCCCTCATATCTGTTTAGCAGTTGCTCTCCTTCTCACCACAAGTCAAGTTTAGCCCCAAAACTTAAATATGACTGATTTGGTCGGAAGTGAAGATGTGCTCAAAGATGTGCACATTTCAGACAGTCTTCCTTATTGTGCATTGAAAGTTGCCCTCTGTCTCAGTTGACATGAGGTAATGGCATTGGGATCCCATCATAGGATTGATGAATTAGGTCTGAGGAGAGAACGAACACATACATAACACTCCGGTCTGACGCTTGACTGGACTCTGGCTATTGAATTATAAATATAAATGTCTAAAAGTTATTCGTATTTTTTACTATTGTGTCATGTGTTACTTCATTAGATGGCTTTTGTAGCATTGCTTATAAAGCATTATATCAAAGCGCAATAGAAAGGACTGATTGAAATTCATCTTTAAAAAAGTCGGTCTGCTTTTTGCTGTAAAATGGATGCATTTTGGTAGACATACTTTTATATTATGCACAATATTGAAGCCCCTTTTGCTCTGTTGGGTGCGGTCCCACTTCGAAGCCAAGCCAAGGACTAAGCGATCCAAGGCTTGACTCCTCACAAACTCCAGTGCACGGGATATGCGAAGAAGTTGTGAACACAAAAGTTGTTTACTGGGGGCTAAACTTTTGACGGAGAGTTTTACCTTTGGGGTAAAGAGAATATGCTTTTATGTGAAAGAAAATGAGAATCTCTCTCACTCTACTCGTACTGTATATAAGTAAAGTTGCGCTCAAGGAAGAGAGAGTCAGAGAAGAGCGAGGGAAAGAGAGGTCATTTGAATGAGGGAGACCAGAATGGGATGCACTTTGGATACAAAATAGTTGTGATGACAAGAAAATATTTGAAACACTACTTTTAAATTACATGCTTTAAATTTTAAAAATTTTACTTATATAAAGACAAATCAAAGGAGAAATTCTGATTAGATTTGCAAACGTGTTGACAAACCTTATCATTGAAACTCATATTCTACTGATAGGGAAATTTATATTTTTTACTACACCTATAGTTCAAATAAGTTATCAATAACTTGTGTAAAAAGTTAAGGAACAGAACTACTGATTGCGATGTATTTGGAAGGGAGAAAACGTGAAGTGAGGCCAGTTTTTCATAAATATTTTATAAGCTTTTCTTTTAAATGATATCAAAATTTTAATTGAATGCAAACATAAAAGTGCGGAAACTTTTATGAATAATAAATTTTTCAACTGTTGATTTGATTCATTTGTCATATATACATATAAGTTGATAGTATATATAAAATAGTGTGAATTACTATTATATTTAGGGTTTATCAGGAGTAGAGAAAAGCTCGACAATGAGTGATATTATTTATGAGCTTTATATATAGTTTGTCAAATGATGCCTTATTAGATTGAAGCAGTAAAAAAGCACTGCGAGCCAGTATTTAATATATAATATTCATTCCACACGGGCTCGTGTTGGCTGTCAGAAAAAGCATGGCTCCATTGCCTTTCATGAAAAACAGCGCCAAATTATTATAACAAATGATACTTTCGCCAGAATATATAATACTACACAAATATAAGGTATCCCTTGAAAAACTGCGGTCTTGTTATATCTCATGCCTCACTCATATATTATAAAAACACGTTCAATTCACCAGTTCAATCCTCGCTGGTTTGGGTCCGAATTTTTTATGTGTCCGTTAATCATCTCCTTAACTCTGTCTACATATAGTGTAGTTTAGCCAGAGTTTCGATTTAAAGTGGCGAATATAATATATGTCGCTTTTTTGTTATGTTACTAAAAGTGCGAGTTAGTATGAGTTAATTTATTGGAGGGCTGAAACTGTATACTCGATGCATATTTGATTTCACTTTGACTCGATATATTGGCGTATATTGTATAGCCATATATGTCATTATTATTATATATTTGGTTAGGTTTGAATTAATAATTTGAGACTTAAATAAATAGTATATAATTGGTGGACGTTTTACTCTAAAAGCTTACATATTCTTATACCTATAGGTGTATTGGCTATTAGTGATCATTTATAATAAGAGCTAAAGTAAATGTCATTTCAGGTAACATTAGCGCAATTGAGGTTGTTATTAGAATCTGAATGGTTTCTCATTTTCTCTCTATCTTGTAATAAAATGTTAGCCGCACCACTCGCAATAACATACAGTCATTTATCGCTTTACAGCCAAACATTTTCTGTTAAGTCCGCGCACTCCACAACATTAAAGACCAAATCATTACTTCATTATTACACTGCAATTTAGTTTTGTAATAAATTTGTCGACAATATAACAGTTAGTCTGTTGCGTAATTGCAGTTAGTCTATAACTAATTGAGATTATTTGGTGTTTTATGTATTTTTTATTTGAATTTTTCGTTTAAGAATTGGCATAAATTGAAATAAGGAACAGGTATTGGAAAGCATTTCGGGCTAATTCTAATTAAAACCGTTAAAACTAGGGCTAACTTATAAATCATATCATATATGATAGGCTTGTTTTTTAAGCTAATCAAAATTTTTATTACCTCTTAAATGTTATAATTAATTGTTTATATTTACTGCAATGTCTGTCTTGTAATTTTTTACTTTTAATATTTTTTCTTTATTACGGGTTGTTATATAAAACAATTATTAATAATGTATATAATTATTTGGCCAAAAGCTAACTGTAATTGCCTGAAGAATTGATATTTATTTTCATACGCATTAAGTTATGTTTTAAAGTAGGATTTGATGGTTGAGTGTGATTTATTTGATTTGATAAGTTAACTGCAAAATCTGGTCTCTTGAATGTGCACCTGCAATATGACTCCGACTCGAATCGAATGAACGCTCAATTTAACAAAGATTTTAAAAAGCCATAAATTGAGGCTTTCTGTCTGATGTGTGATGTGAAATATATATTTCTATATTGGATTGGGATGACATATAGTTGTGACAGAAGGGAGGTAGAGGTTACTAATATTCGTGTTGGCCCTGTCCAAAGTGATTGTATTTAAAAGGCTGCGATGACATGACATATAACAACGTGTTGAGCATAGGAGAACATTGTAAAAGTTGAACAGCAGATCTAGTGTATAGATCTTGACAGCAATTTAAAGAGTAGCGTGAAGTCAATGTATTTTGTCACACCATACGTATTATTTATCAGAGAGTAAAAAGAGAGAGTGAGTGAAGAGAGAACTAAGAGAGCCCACCCTCTCATAAGCTTATTTATATATAGCTAACCGTTGCGGCCGTCCATCTCCAATCTTCATCCATATTGTCTATGGCAGTCAGCTGTCAGGACTTCTTAGAGACCAACTGAGACTGTGGTTTAACAGTTCACCATAACTTATGGTCTTTAACGTCTTGTACACACTGCCGCTTATAATGGATGAGATTTTCACAGGTATTGCCCAGACTTAACATTTGGTGCTAATAGTTTTTCACAATACTTTATTATTATTCTAATTTGTTTTCAACGTTTGGTTTCATATACACTCAAGTATTCTATTCATAATCCAGTATTTAATACTTTAGTACTTGAATGTAAGTAATGCTTAAGGAAAAACATATTTCTTACATGTTTAGTATTCATAATATGCATTCTAGGCATTCAAACATGAATATCATTTACAAGTTAATCGTTTTATCAAGTTTAACCTTAAATCAGTTATGAAATATCATTGTTTCATTGAAATAAATTTTAATGTCATTGCTCAATGTCTAGGCCTAGCATTCGTTGCCAGAATTTGCCAGAATTTGCCTCATCTTTCAACTAATTGTTGACTTGCATAAAACGTTTAGCAGAAATATAGTGTTTAGCATCTAATCGCAATCCATTTATTTTGGGCATTTAAACCACTTTAGCCAAGTTTTATGTTTGTAATAAAAAATTTAAAGATTCTGAATTAATTAATTAGAAGTTAGTTTGAAGGTACTTAAAATTGAATGATGAACTAAGATCTGGATCAGAATGTTTTTTATCACACATACTATTTGGCCCATAACTAGTTCCTAAGTTAAGCTCATTCGAGTGCATTGAATTTCTTGATAAACTCTATTTGAGTTTGATTAGGAATGTGCGAACAAAATGATAACACACTGCATAATCGCTACAACTTTTCGATTCGCAATTTAATCAGAATAATAATAATCATAATCATAACAATGCATAACAAGTTTGGCAATAAGATTGTTGCGAGTTTCAGTTATTTCGTAACTAAATGAACAAAAGTAAATGAAAAATATGAGTAATTGAGCTATTTTTCTATGAGAACTCGATTGCATATAAGTTGTTATCAGTTACTTAAGTAGAAATATAAGAAAAATAGGCTTCAGTGTAGAAGTTAGTGAAAAACTTATATAAGAGGCTCTAGTGTTTTATTGAAGAGCTTATATTATTTTATTGGGGCTTCTTTAAGGAAAGTGTGAACTGTTTTTGTGCGGAGATTGAAAAAGAAAACCACTTGAAATGGAATCACTGCTACATATTTGTTGGGATTAGTTGGCCTTTAGGTTTGCCTTTTCATATCATATTCTGTTCATACATCAACAATAATAAGTTTCATTGATAAGCTCCAAATGTTGCGGTAGATAACAATATATTTATTAATAGAGAAGACAATCAAATCCAAATCCGACCCTTTTGATGATTTACTAGTCCTACTAATTCGTCAGATTGATAGCAATAGGAATTTGATTTCTTATCTGCACCTATGAGTGAAGGATTCTTTCGAGTGCCTCAATATTACCACAATCTACTCTTATACGCGTATTACTTATTACACTGAATCGTTTTTTATTTACTAATGTTTTTCAGTCTTATCAATGGAAAGCCAATACTTTTGCAATCGTTGGAATATTTTTTGCTTTCGTCGTTAAGCCTTATGTATGAAATAATCTTCAGATCATTCATATAAGAGAAAAACATATCTATTTTGTGTTTAAGTTATTTATCGAGTAGTTGGCTAGAAAAAGTTAGAAAATCTTAACAAATATTCAATAGGAATGAAAGAAATAGGATGGGATTTATATATATTGGTTTTGATCTATTTTAATACGATTTGTAATAAGGCATATATAAGCTTATAAGTGAAATCCCAGGTGCGGTATTTTTAAAGCTAAGCCAATCTCTCAAAAACCGTTTTTCACTCAATAAATGTAAACAGTCGTCAACGAGAACACACAGAAAAATCAAGTGCAAACATTTCAAATCCCATTCGTATACATTTGCGAATATTTGCCCCTAATTCGCCTTCAAATAAAGTTGAACTGAACTGCAATTTTAAGATATTCTTTCTCCTAATACTCTCACTTTATATTATCTGTATTTGTGTGCAAATCTGTCTGATTCTCGAAAGTGCAGTTCCGCGTATAATATATTAGGCCATAGTTTGTAATATATTAGGCCATAGCCTGGATTTGTTGCGCAAATGGTTTTGGTGTGATTTAATTTTTACTTTGAACAAAAATATGACGAATTGCTCAATTGGTTTAAGCGATAGTCTCTTTATAGTAATTTTGATGACATATAAATTTGCGCAGTTATACTACTTTATCGTTGATTATTATTTTTGTAGAGAGTGTTAGGTATTGAAATGCAGAGCTTTTTCTTAAAATGGCATTAAAAGAAAAATTGTTCGCTAAACCAAATTACGTGACGGCCTTTTTCTTGTTGCAGACACGCTATTGAAAATGAATACTAAAATTGCTGTCTTTATACCTAACACTTGAAATGAAAAATAATTCTTCAAATGATTTCTATTTCACAATTTCTTAAACCTTGTCATTGAATATTATTAGAAAATTTGTGTTTATGAGTTTTTCTTTCCAATTTATTGCCTTTTATGTTAGTTTTAATGATTCATAACTGCGCTCAAGTCAGTTGTGTGCACATCGTTTTCATTGTTTTTGAAGATTTTGCTTTTCAGTTAAATTTATTTTTGTCTCTCAGACAAGAGTCTTGAGTGTGAGCACAGAAATACATCTCTTACTCTCTTGTTTATAGGATGAAAATAACCAAAGATTCTTTAGTTTGGCGCGAAGGCTGGCCTTCACTCAGACATATTTCGTATTTTGTAACTTAGCATTAAGAAAATACGAGATGTAGTCTCTCTCACTCTCTTGCTCTCTCCTGCTCTCTCTGCCGCTCTCTCCATTTTGAACGTAACACTACTTAATCTTTATGCTATCCCTTAAGAATAATCACTTAAATTATTGTAAACCACATGAGAACTCTCAAACAGACTTGACTCAAATTTGATATACCCGATGAGAAGAGTGTTTTATGTGCATAGCTTTGGCAGTGTAAAGTTGTAATAGAGTTGGGTTAGGACCAGAAAAATAAGATGCATGAATCGACCAAATTCTATCAGTGATCTGGTTCTGGCTTTCTTCATCAAACTTAGATCCCACACCACGAATTGCTATATATTTTTGTTCTTCACAGCCCATCGTTTTGCCAGAGTTTCTGTTTCCGTCTACCCCTCTATTAGACCCCAAAAATTGTTGGTAACCATTACTTGTCGTTGAGTATCGGCTCAAATGTTAAGTCTTAAGTCTCTTCTATCAGAAAAGATGAAAAGTTCGGAAAGTATTTTTCCAGAGTGTTTCTGGAGCTGTTTACTTCTTATCAGACTGTCACATCTTTTTTAATGATTGAGTTGCACTCGTTTTTTGCTTTACGGCTAAGATATTGAAATTTTATATTCGGCAGAGTTTTATATCTAATATATTTGGCAGAGTTTTACATCTAATCAGTTGATGTTAATGATAATGCAAAACATTTCATTAAATATTATCAATATATTTACTTAATAATCATCTAAACACTACTTCTCCACTGCTATCAATACATTTTCCAAATCATTTTCACCAACACTTCAGAGCAGTACTAGCTTTAGGTCATGACCTTAGAGTTTACTTATAAGTCTGAAATGATGTTAATCTCATAGCGATGCATGTCTGCCATTGGGTTGCATCATATCGCCTAACATAGACTTTTGGAGGACCACTCTATCTCTCTTTCCTATCTATCATTTTCTCTTTAAGTTAACTCAACTCACTTGGCTTTGCTTCTCATGGTTTGGTTACAGCTGGTTGTCGTTGTTGTGTGTGTGTGTGTGTGTGTGAGTACACACACACACACACACACACACTAATGCCCACAGGTCTCCACCTCAGGAGAGTTTATTTACTTCTGATTAATATCAAAATTGAGTTTAATGAAGTGAGACTCGTGTCAATTCTGGACTCCAATTCAGATAGAAATCGCCCGAATTGTGATTTGAAAGCTATGATAATTATTATTCTTAAATTTCAATTATACGCTCATTTTCTCCAAACGGCTGTCTTTATAATTATCGGTCGGAGTTTTGTGTTCTTTATTCAAATCACAATAAGACAAAACTTGTTCGTATTTTAGTTCTTGTTCACATTTCAATCGACATTACCTCTGGTTATAAATGATTTAGAAGGCAATTTAAATTATAATTAACAGTTCTTATGAATAAAGAAACATATTTTAAACTCAGTATAAGGAACAAAAATTGATATTCTAGTAGTCAACAGACTGATTGAAAAGTCATGATTGAAAGTCCAAAACATAATCCAGTGCTCAATCTTTACCTTAATCTGAAACTCGTTTGCTTTCAATTGCAATTCTCATGTTAATTCATTATTCAAAATTGTCAGTATTTATGATTATTTTATTCGTTGTGAGATTTTATCTCTAAATAATCCATAAATTGATTAACTCTACTAAACCGTTGGGTCAATTCTGTTTTAATTTTCAAATTTATTCAAATAATGTTATTTATTAATCTTCTATTCATACAATTCATACAATAATAGGCCATTAGGAGCTCGCACAGCAGTCGGACTATTGAATTTAAGTTATTTCTGCAGAACGTTCACTTTTACCTAATTTGTTGAAAGGCTTGCCCTCAGCTACAGGACAACTGATGAGGGGTCAAACCCCTCAAACCCCTACACCACTGTTTGACCTATGCAAATATGCAAATTGTTTTTCACTTGAAATATATTTAGTTGAGCTTATTTTTAGTTTTTATATCTGCTTTTTATTGCGACATTGAACTGATCCTTGTTTTTGAAAACTTGCAAATAATTGAATGGTGTTGAGGAAAAGTAAATTTGAAAAATATTTTTACGAGTTTATTGCTATTCTCAACATTTGACTAAATATCAATTAGCATTAGTGTGAAGTTAAAATAGTATTTAATGTAGAAATTGTTGCTTAGAATAGATTTTGGTGCAAACGTTTATAAATATAACGTTGACTTGCGATTGAACGTATACGTAATAAATATTAGCTCATAGAGAGTGAGACTCCGATACAAACTAACTCAGAATTGGCTTCATTTATCTGTTTGGTTCATTGAGACTATTGCAAAACTAAAAATGACACTGCAATAAATCACCAGTAACTGACTTGAGCGTGAGTTTGCTATTCCTCTCTTCCAGTCATTCCTGGACCAGATTTTTTTGCCAAAATACAGCAAATGGGTTACAACCCGTGCATCGGTTCTACTACTCCTATCTCTCGATTGTCTGCTATGGAATGACTTTTACGATTTAGCTAATTAGACAAAGCTGTCAGGCCTGGAATCACTTGTGATTAACGTTTATGACATTAATGTGTGGGCGTTAGGGGTGGGCATCAGAAACACATTTTGCACTCTAAAAAACTCAATCATTTGTTCGAGCAATGGTTTAATCTTTTCTTAGTACGACTGGATTCGTAAGATGTGAAATAGTTGTAAGACTGAAGCCTAAAATGGTTATAAGACTAAAGCCTGAAATGGTTATAAGCCTGAAAAGAGATGTTTGCTCTGTATGTATAAGTTAGTAGTATTTGTGTATAAACCATATTAGCCCTTATTGTAATCCGAAACTTCCCTTCCAAAAGGCGAATGTAATAAATGTTGCGTTTGGTATTGAAGTATTTGAGTGCATGCCTTTAGTAGAGTCTCATGTTGCCTGTACTGAACCCCATCGTTGACCTCTCAAGTCCAGCGACGAGCTATGCTTTACGAGCTTCAGCTCCATATAGGGGGTACGAATACGCTCTCAAGTCTTGTCTCCTAAAAGGAAACTATTGGAAGGCCTGTGCGTAGAGAACGAGATTTGACTAAGTCTTGAATTTTTGGTTAAGCTGAGAGAGAGAGAGAGCACAAAATGTGCACCTTTTAAGACTTTGCAACAATTCTAGTCAATGGCATAGCTGGCAATTTTGCTTCTGTTCTAATGGCATTCAAAATATGCTCTCATTTTACTTAGTTTTCTAGTAAAGGAATGATAAATAAATTTCATTTAATTTTCACATAAGTCTCAATGTTTTGCTAAATGTGTTTCTGCTATTGCCAGACTTGACGAGAGAGTCACACAAATGTCTCGTATTGTATTTAAGCCTAAAAGTTATTCATTATCGTTGAAATATAGATGATGTATGTATGATGTATTAGGTCTCGCACTACACATCAGATAAGATCAACTTTTGGAACGAATTGGGCTTTAAAACTATGGCATGAGGTTATCTGCCTTTTCTTAGCCAATTCATGATCATTTTGATGCCTCATCTCAAACAGACACTCATTGAGATACTCATTCAGTCACTCATTGAGCCACTCATTGAAACACTCGCACACACATACACTTTATTGCTGATCAAATTTACGATCTTATTGTTGTTTGTGGTCTTGTCCTCCAATTATTACGCGAGTACTTAACAGTCAAATGTGATAATAGTCGGCATTTAAAAATAAAATAATGCATTTTTTATTTGTTCTGCTAATACTTCAAAAGATAGTGCATCTCAAGTCCCTGTTTGTTATTCCTGTAACACATTTTTAATTTATGCTAAATGTCAGTCTTTAAAACTTAAGACAATTTGAGATAGAAGTGAAACAATAAAAATAAAATGTCATCAGCGCTAACTTTGTCACAAAAGCCACATTCCAGTTAATGAATCGCTATTTCGTAACCAATTAATATTAAACGAACTCAATCGCAATTAGTTATTCTAACAGTTAGGAATTTGACGAAGACAAAGTTATTATTCAGGTTTTAGTATTTATTTTTCTAGTAAACCAATCGAAGATAAACGTTGGTTTGAAACGAATTTAATTATTTCTTTTTAAAATAGTAGCACAATCTTAAGGATTTTTTCATCCTGTTTGATATTTTTTTTATGCCTCTTATCTTAATTTATTTACTCTTATCATAAAAACCGGCTATAATTTAAACTTTTTTCTTCAATCAATGCCTCAATTCTGTTATATTTAAATTAAAGATAAAACTATTCACCGATAAAAGACTTAAAAACTAATTTCTTCCCCTCACCCAAAATAAAAGACTTTTGAATTATTAGCTCGTTATCAGTTGAATGTGATTGCGCTAAATGTTGTTATGAATAGTATTCAGATTTGAAGTGCTTAGTTCTGTTGAAAAATGTGTGCCTGACATAGATGTGAAACTTATAGCGCATATATTAGCAATACATCCATCACGACAGCCGCTGCCATTCCATTACATTTCATACCAGTATTTCTTCTACTTGTTTAAAAGCAATCTTTTCATTCTTCGAGATCTACTGCAAATGTATAGCTCTCTGATCTGTTATGTTTTTATATATTCACAATTCACGGTCTGTTGTGATCGATTTATGTTATGCCTACCGAATGATTGCAGCTATTTTTCGTACAATATCTTCTCCAACTATAATACATATCCATATCTTACTTGCGTTAATTTACACTTGACTGAGTGCTACCACTAAGAAGTGTACCACTAAGAAGTTGACTGGTATCTGACTGCCATCCCCTCTCTCTTTAAATCATATTCTAGCAAAAGCCACTTTGAACCATATTGTTTTTTATGGTATTTGAACAAACTATCACGTTCTCTATACGCTATTATTTTGTTCAACAGACAAATACTATAGAAAGTAAAACGAGAAAAACTGTTTTTTTCTGCTCAAAATTTCTTATTAGAACAGTTTGCAAAGTATGGAAGCGAATAATGTTTTAAGGCTTTTTGTCAAATAGTGGAGATTGTTTTAGATGGATTTGATTGTTTTAGATAGATTCAATTGTTTCAAACACATTTGATTGTTTGCAACACCAAAAGGCAGAGAACGAACATATTTATGTTGCATAACATAACTTATATATGTATGAAAAAACGATTGTAGTCTTACTACTTCTACAACTATTTATGGATTGACTAAATCTCAAACCTGATCTCTGATCTTCATATATTGTTGAGCACAGGTGTGCTGCATATAAACGATTGCATGCGATTCTCTCATCTCCTCCCATCATTTGGTGAGTTCTTTTTTATACCTCTATATTGTGGTCATGCCAGACAAATGCCTTCTAACATTATATTATAGTTTTAAACATTGAAAGATCTGCTCAAGTTTTCTCTAATTTTTTTCTCAACTTTTCTCAATGTTGTTCTCGAGTTTTCTCGATCTTGTTCTTAGCTTTTCTCAGTCTTGTTCTCAATGTTGTCCACTTGTTTACTTACATCATATTTGAAATGATGCCGCACTGACTGTCTTATTGAACAGTTTTGGAAGAATAATCAAGAAAAAGATATGATGAAGCAAAACTAAAAAGCAGTCTGAAGTAAAGAGCGCACACTTCGCCAGTTCTCTAGATTGTCGTTATATTTTAGGTTTAAACCTTATCTGTTGGTAACATTCTTCATATCCTTGTTTTGAGATTTTTAATTGGATAGTTAGACCACTGCAACGAAACTGAAAGTTGTCAGTCAAGTGAACCTGCCAGTCAAGACATTGCATTAAATCATTGTGAGCCTACATTTGCGCCAATAGCACTGCCATTTACACGTGAGCTCCAAATGAGCCACTTTTCACGTGCTTTTTCTTAATCATTACGAATTCCGATCTGATTACTTCTCAGACCATTCAATCGAGTTATTATTTGTGCCTATGTTTGCCAGTCAGAGATTCTGCTATTATTTCAACTCAAAAGTTCAAATACTATTCACTGCCATTGAATCAGAAATTTTTCTCTTATTTATTATGTTTATTGAACTTCACATTAAAAGTAAATCATATACAAAATGGTTTTAATACAACTTTAATGGCATAGAAAGACTGCACTGACTTATATTTAATAATGCATATTTGATTTTACCTTTTCATTGAAGTCAATGCTCTCCTCCCACATAAGTTTTATGTTTATAAACGTTATATATTAACTCGAGAGACCATATGTTTTCAATTGTTGGCTCTATTTTCCTTTCGATTCCTTCCTTCAAGTCTTTATAGCTTAATGAACGAATCGCAAAGAAATTCAATCTCTTGACCAAAAAAAGTTTCGATATTTTTCTATGCGGTTGAATGTTCTGCTACTACTACTACTACTACTACTACTACTACTACTTCTTCTTCCACTTCTTCTTTTACTACTTTTCTGTTGAATTGCCTCTAATACTCACATTCCCTTCTATTAGATTCTAAAATAAGAAACTCTTGAAACAGTCTAGAGTTTGAATTTACATTAACTTACTTTAAAAACTAAGCTTAACTCCAGTTGAGTCTATATTTTTTCCAACAACTATTACATTAGTTATATTTAGTCAGACTTTGATTGCATTCATTCTTATTTGATTTGTTTAATATAAATGAAGCGATTGTTTAGCTTTAAAACAATGTGTTTTCGTATTGAAATGAGATTCAGAAAAGGAATGTTTAAGAAATCACATCACTTGAGTTTAATGCTAATCATTTACAACTAATAACACTTGAAGGTTGTATAAGTGGTATGAAATGTTATATAATAATGCAGTCATGTTTCTTAACAGCTTTATATTCTTTCTACCAGTATTTTTGTCGAATAAATTAAATTCTAAATTCTTCTCTCTATCTCACACATCTTTTATGTATAGCTTCATCTTTAACTTAATGTCAGTTACGCTTACCTATAGTCACATTTTCGTGAAACACTAACTACAAACTACTTTTGGTTATATACACTCACGTTTGCAGTACGCATATGAACCCATACGAACTCACGCAAACTGTGATTAGTTGCTATTAAATTGTATTCTCTCTGTATTCTAGATTTTTGCAATTAATTTATTGTCTTAGTTAACATACAGTTTTAAGTTTATTTCACTGTAAATTATATGTACTCATAATATTTAAACTACTTATTGACTGGAATGCAATTAAATTTTGTAATCTTGTTCAACAGCACTGACTTGATTCTGGAAACTTAAATGCATTGTAAAAACATTTCTTCAGGCTATATAAGATGAGATGAGTGCTAGAAGTTTAGAGTTTCCACCAGAGTAGTAGATCTGCTGGTACTTAAGTCAAACCATTTGGCATAGGGTTGTCTTATGGTCTCCTCTATTTTCAGTTAGTAACTAATGCTTCTTCTTCTCTATACACTTCACTTCTTTACTTATTGTCCATTCATTCTCTTATACACTTAGCCCTCTACTGATTGTCCATTGAAAATATGCCATCCTTTTCATACTTATCTCTCAACTTGTATAAAATAAGTATTTGTCTCGATCTGACTGCTGATAGCGTTTTAACAATGTTTACAACAGAACTGCTTTCAAACCTTACTCGCAAACGAATTTGATTGGAATTTGTATTCTCTCCAATTAAACCACTTTGAGCACAACGTAAACAGTTTTGTTGTAACTCAGTACCCAAATCAAATTTAAGGCATTCATATTTTACATGTTTGACTTAATACCTAATAAAGAGTCACATTCTTTGACCAATCCTTAGTCGTTAGTATATGTTATCTAATGAATATCTAAATAAAATAAGTTTTTAATTGTTGGTAAGAATGTAATGGTATTATATTGATTATTAGGTGTTTTGGCCACATATAGATTAGATGTATGCAAGTCTGAAGTACTGCAAAAATATGATTCAAATTAGAGTAGAGAAACTCGTAACCGGTCCTAATGAATAATGTATTTTCTCCTCTCTTTGGCTATCCATCCCTTTTGATGGTATAAACATTTAGAAGAGGGCATACCTTATAGCTAAGAAAAATATCGTAATGTGATCTTCTTTTTGCTTCATGGTGTGCATGACTCGATTGTATGCATCTAATTCTGCCTCCAGTGACTTATTCGAGTTTAGTCTCTAGTCTCGTAGTGCCGGCCACTCACCGATGCAAATGGTTGCCAATAGTATGCCATTGGTATGGCATTACTCACAACAATAAGAATACATAGCGAGAGGTACCACAGGTTGCTTTCATACTATCAAAAACTTTAGGTTTGCCATTCGAAAACTGCAGGGATTCTCGCCTTCTTCTCTGTTTCTATCTCTCTATAGACCAAGCAGACTATAGCTCTCTGAGATGTTATGCATATATCTGTTTAGTCGGACCGCAACTCATATCTCTGGTCATGGTTTTGGCGTTGAAAATTTGTGTCCTTGAATTTCACAGCACGAACTGACTGTCAAGATTTTATATAATGCCTCGTAATTGCCTTTAAGAATTTCTATTAGCAATAATAGATAATCTCTGATAATCGTATATAAGAATATTAACTTCGACTCATACGCTTATGGCTGAAAACTTTCTACTAATTTATTCTTATGATTCTCCTTTGCCTTCCATTCTTTATTACCGGTTGCTTAGTATCTGTTCCCATAGTTGAGTCACTCAAGTCAGTCAAACTTATTCAGCCAAATGTTTGCCTTTTGAGTGAAAAGATCATTTCTATCCGCTCACCAATACTTCCCCCGCTCCCAGTCACAGATAGAAAGAAAGAGAGATACACAACAGTCAACTCAAAGTCAGACCTGCATTACCTTTTGGTGTCCATTCACCAGAAGATAATCGTTTGACCCGCAAATGCGACGCTCAATGTAAATGTAGCACAATTTAGAAACGTGTCGACTATTGTCGGCAACTCGTCTCCTCTCTCTTCTCTAAAGCCTATCCTCTACTGCATACTATCCTCTACTTAGCCTATCCTCTACTCCACACTATCCTAACTCTACTGCCGACAAACCAAATTTGCATAGAGTAGAGAAAACTATTTTTTATGCATTACTTATACTGGCATAGAGCACTGATGTATATGAGCATTAAGTTAGGGAAATGTGTATTTGGCACCAATATGATTATGTGAGCAGCTGTTATCAATAATAGTTATTGGGATGCTGTGGTCCTCAATCGACTGAGGGGGTATCTATTGCTTAGGCTGTGCTCTTATAGCCCAATGTTATACTGGACTATTTGAAAGTGACTAAAGTGCCCCCCTTTTCAATATTGTGAGCGCGCTGCACATCATTCCCTTCCATTACACCAGCAGTGACTTTGTGACGGTTTACAAGGGCGTACGTTCTCCAGGCTTTGTGTTCTGTCCCTTCCCATAATGTCGTTGTCGTGAACCAACACTAACCCGAACAATAGCATTTTCAAGAGTCAACATAGAATGGAGACTAACATTCTCCTATTCCTTTCTGCCGTTGGGTATCGGCACAAACTTTTCAAGAAAATACATCAGAGACTTACCAGTCACTGAACAGAGTGAGAGAAAAATGAGCAAAATAGAGCTGAAGAGTGGCTCAGTTGTTTGTATTAAAGCAAAATCTCACACCAGTTGACCCTAAATGATGATAATAATAGTATTTTGAAATAGTCATTTCTACCTTTTAAACTAAATCAATGGCTTTTTGTGACATCTCGCGTTTGGACCAATTACTGATCTGAATCACATTTGACTGGACAGATGATGTCTCTAAACCTAAAGTGTAATTTGTTTTGAATGCCTGAACCAGAGAGCTCTGGTTTTTGCTTATGGAGTATGAATAGTAGGGCCGCGACTATCATATTTGACAGGGAGCGCGAGCACCGCTTCTTTCACAATAACATAGTGGTAAACATTTGCTTCAATCTTAGCTGTCAGTCAATCTTATTTTTTCTCTCTTGAAAAATTAGACTAACTTTTTGCCTACTAATAGATTGTTGAAAAGGTAGTAAGATTATGGAGCAATAAGTTGGTGAAAAGGTGCTAAAAGTTACTAAAACGTTCAGATCAATATATTTTCCAAATGAATCGTTTAAAACAATTAAGTTGAAGTTTTAATAATATGATACGTTTATATAATTATAATAAATAATATGAAAAAGAGAGAGTCATGTCAACTTTCTTATCTTTTTTTCAACTCTAAGCTATGATTTATGTTCTAATTATGCAAAATAATGTGTGGAATAAATGGATTTTTATCCACAGTTGAAATTTCTTTTTCAACACATTTTCATTTATTCATCTTTCTTATTGTTTTTACATTAATTGTTTTTCAATTTGTGCGATATTTTCGTCACATTTTGACTGATAGTGTATCGAAAAAGTATATTTTGCTCATAAATAAAAATGATATACCATTGAATGATAACTGAAAAGAAGGTATAATTTAGTTTAATAACTCGTAACAATTACAGTTAAACTATAAAAGTTAGCAAAAAACTAAAGAAATATATAAAATGTTAGAGATTGAAATGTCGGGACTAACAGTTATGCTTGTTTGCCTATTATAAATGTGTTGTTATGTTTGTTGTCAATGTGTGACTGGTTTGAAAGATGCAGTACTAGTAGTTACTTGTCTAGTGTTAGTTCTATAAGAATGAGTAGTTTATATACAATTATATATCTTACACGTTATATTTATATTAAACTATATTATCAATTTAGTTCTATCTTTTTGATCACTTGCATCTTTTGACGACTTCCATCTGATTCCTGTTTCTCAACTTTTCTACTCTAAACACAATTAGTAATCAAATGAATGAGTAGTTGATTATAATTTTAGAGTTGTTTTTATAATATTTGAATTTGAATATAATATATATGTAGAATATGTTAATAATGATTATAAGGTAATAATAATAATAATAATTTGGGATAAGTAACTCGTGATTTGGGATAAGGTTTTATGGCTGTGGAGCACACCTGGAATAGGTTTAAGAAGAAGTAGTTTTAAGTTAAGCTAACAAATATAGCTTGTATTAGAGTTGCCTCCAGCATATGACTGTTGAATTTTGATTGACAGGTTCGCCTCTCTTTCCCCGCATATATATGCTGTGAACGCATCATGCTCTTTTCTATTTTATCTTCTATTTTATTCTGCCCTTAGCCAATTTCTACTGATTTTTCATTTGCTCTTCATTATTATTTGCTACCGCTTTTCAAAGGACAGAAGAATTTCTTAAGATTGCAACTGGTCTTCGAGAGGTCTTCCAGAGGTCTTTCATAGGTCTTTCATAGGTCTTTCATAGGTCTCGCAGAGGTCTGGAATAGGATTGGGTCAGAAAGATGTATAGAAAAACATTTGTTGTGACACTAACTTGTGCCACATACATAAATATGAAATAATGTTTTTCTCCTCGTATTTAGATGTTGTAATTTTTAACCCTTAGTAATTAATCACTGTTTTGATGCGGTGGTGACTTGAAGGGTGTGTTAGGCCCTCATCAAATTCTATTTTAGTTGCTTTTTGCTGCTATAGTGCTCTTCAGTTCACTTCAGTTCTGTCACAAAATACTATTATCACATTAACAATAAATGACAAAATCTTATTCATTTTTCTCTCCTTAACTATGTCTTAATAAGCCCAAACTATAACTCTTTAACTTGTTTTAAACTGATCTGATTTGCGACTTAAGTGACAATTTTTGCAAATCTACGAACAAACAAATGAAACGAAAAGATGAGAATCAATAGTTTTGGTTGAAATGTATTTATAGGTATTTGATGATGTGTGACAAACATATATTAATCAGATAGAAGAGAGTGTTAACATGAAAATAAATGTGTTCACATTGAATTGTTCGTATTACGAGTTATACTTGTATTTTATTATCTCAATATTTATTATCATTATAACTCTTCTCCAAAATATGATTAGATTACAGTTAAGCCACTGCTCTAATCATTTATAATTTTTTTCTTTAACCGCATTTCCAGTTAATCCAGTTTTTACTTTACTTTATAACTCATACCATATAAAATACTGATAACTCATATCTTTTATGAAGCAGATCAAACCAAAGTGAATATTAACTTGAAACCTGAAACAAGCTGCATCATAAAAACACTTTATTCAATTCTACTTCTCTCCTATTTGTTTCACTCTAAATCATTCCAGTATTAAGACTATTGGCACACATAACAAATCCCTTCATCGCCGAAGATGTTTATGTTTTAGCTAATTTCTTATCGCTTCCAATCTATATATGCAATAGTTTTAAAGTGCAAGTATTCTTATCTCATTTGCACCGATAAACTGTTTGCTCTATTCAAACAAATGTCTTTTAACGCGACCTATCGGGCGATTTCTACTCTACCAATACTACTAATACTACCACTTATACTATATTTCTATCTAAATAAGTTCTAAACAATTCAATTTGATTAAGTGTATCCACTTTTGACTCGTCTCACAATATTTATATAATTCTAGCTTTTAGGTCAATACTAGAATTTCATAAAATGGAAACACTCTGATTTTTCATAAAGCCTTAATAAATCAATTTTTTCTATTCTTTAAGAGTCTGCTCTTAATGTAAATCCAGGTATTATTTGCACACTTTTATTGTTTTATTACTTTCTACTGTTTCGTGCAATCAACAAACAGTGCCTCAAATGCCTTTCACTCAATCAAATTCTCTATTTTCATCCCAAATATATACTCAATATATAGCTTATTTTAGTTTTAATTTCGATTTTTCTCCTCTTTTTTCTTATTAAACTGCATTTCATCTTCTCCACCACTCGCACTATAAATATTACATTTAGTTTTAGTTTTAGATCAAAGCTGACTTTTCACATTCTCTCTCTCTCTCTCTCTCTCTCTCTCTCTCTCTCTCTCTCTCTCTAAAGATTTTTCGATCAAATTTGATGAAAATTTCACTTTAAATTGAACATAAACTGCAAAAATATGTACTTATCAATCTCAGAAAGCAATGATCTTATGTTGAATTTTCAAATATTGCAAATTGCAAGCACTCAAACGGGATGTAAGACATCTAAACTATTCAATAGTATTTCAATGTAAAGAGTGTTTTAATACTGAAATAATTATAATATATGTTGCGTTCAAATTGTTGGCATTAGCTTCGCATTCATAGCTATATCGGTTGAACTTAGCGTTGAATCCCAAGTATGAATAACTTATAAAAACAATTTTACGTCTAATCCGTTGTATTGTATTGTAAGTTAAAACTGAAGGCAAAGTTGAAGCGAGACAATAGGGGATGCAGACCATGCAGACCACGCAGACTACACTATATTTTTGATAAAGAAATTCACATTGCGCTCATATCGAGCGGTCTCACCGCTGTGCTCATAGTTTTGTGATGATGTTTGTGCTGCAGTTATATTGTGTTAGTATAGGATTAGAAATGATATTAGAAAACGTGCGCTAATAATTTAGAATCAGTCATCATACGGATGAAACAAATGGAGGCACTCATTAGCATCGGCCAACTATAGCTTAACAACAAATACATTTTACTTATAACTAATAACCCCATAACTTTCTAATTCCACTCTATTTTAGCTCTGGATTATACCTTCTGTTATATTTGTTCATCAGTTAGATCTTCAGTTTGCAGCTTGAGCTTGTTTTGTGTACAAGTTTTAGATCTCGAGCTCAAAGCTTGAGCTCGTTTTGAAGAGGTTTTAGATCTCGAACTCAATGCTTAAGCTTGTTTTGTATAGAAGTTTTTGTTGAATTTGTTGGTTCAATAATTTATCACTTTATGATTAAATATGAGTTGGTATTCATTGGATTTGTACCTTTTGGAAAATTTCTTTTCTCTCATTTTTATTATAGCTTTGAGTCAGTTCTTTACTACTGCCTCAAAATTTAAGGATTGTTTGAGCAGTCGATTGACTTTTATTAAAGTTTATCATAAAATTGAAATACTTATTCGTTTTGCTACTCATTTTTATTCGTCTTATCTCTTTAATACACATCAATAGTGCCTGGAGGTGAGCATTATTTCAGTGCCACCTGCAGTGCTTTTACTCTATGCCTCTTTTTTATGCTTTTTTCCCTTCCAATAAAGCCTTGCATTCACTTCTTATCATCTTTCACTACTATTACATTCTTTACTTTGGTTTGCCTTCTCTCTCAATACTCTTACAAAATCTAAATTTTTTCACAAATATTTCAAGTGTTTTTCGGTCAAAAGTGGTTTTTTATATTATTATTCAGACAAAAGTAAGACTTATTGTAAGTTATTCTTCAAAAGGATAGAACTCATAAATACGTTGAATGACGTGAAATTTAGAGTTTTGAAAATTGAGCGCAAAAAACCTCATATAAAACCAATCTCTGTGTCTCTCCGCCAAGTCAACTAAGTTTGAAAGTTAATGTTCTCTCAAATCTATTTTAGTCAAGTTTAGGGTTAGAAAGAAGAAGAGATTCCAGATATTGACGAGAAACTGTATTTTCAACTGTATTTTGTGAAGCAGCCAACAAATACATAAATACAGTACGCCTTTGGCTCTAGCACTAGATTTTGTTCAGCTGAGTGGGCTCAGCACTCACTCTCTCTGTCTCTCTCTCTCTCTCTCTCTCTCTCTTTCTCTCTCTCTTTCTCTCTCTCTTTCTCTCTCTCTCTCTCTTCTCTCTCTCTCTCTCTCTCCCTCCCTCTCTCTCTTTCCTTCTCCTTCTTTCTAAGTTGTTGCATTTGATTTCAAATTAAAGCTTTTCATCTATCAAACCATTCGACTAATGCTGTTATCACTGAATTAGAATATTATTTTTTGCTCTGTTTGAAAGCTTTGAAAAAATAATTTTAGTTTTAGTGATTTGATCCATCAAAGCATTATAAGAGTGGATGACTGGCATTAATATTAAAGACAAGACTATTAAAAGACTATCGATTTGAATGAAATACATTAGAATTATATTCGTATTAATGATATAAATGAGTGTAGTGCTAGATAACGACAATTTAGTTACAAAAGCATAAAAAGCATGTAATAGAATAAACAGTACTTAAAAATGAAATTGACATTAGGACTGGCTTTTTATAATACTTATTTTAGTTGATTCTGATTTGAATTTTCATACCATTAAGTCAATAGAAAACTAAATGTTCTGCAACCATCTCCTCATTGATGATATTTTTTGTGGGTGAGTCGTCCAAAGTAATGTACATAAAACCACTTTTATTCTGCCTCTTTTCTTCTTCATATGTATCGATTTGATGTGTATATATAACTTATATATATTTCTATACTATGTCTCTCCCTTTCGATTGCCTTAAGGGAATTTAAGTATAAGTATATCAGTCTATAAGTATATATGTCTATAAGTGTATATGTCTATAAGTATATATGTGTATAGCTATTTCTCTCTATAACTATACCAGTCTTTAAGTATATGAGTCTATGAGAATATGGCAAAATTGCCCATAAAAATAACATCAGAGGGAGTCGAAAGATCAACAAAGACTTATTCGCATCACTCTCACAGCTTAGCAAATACTGCATCAGAACATTTTCAGCTTCCATTGCCTTGTATTACTTCAAAAATTTATTTCAAATTGAGTGTGACGTGTATGGCATCACTTTTGATATTTCGTATACCAATCAATATATCACCGGTTATATCATCAAAACCGATAGAGAGACACACTTTTAGAGACACTTTTAGAGACCAATAGAGATAGAGAGCAAAAAATTGTCTTAAAATAACCATAAATCTGTCATCAGGTGGTTTTGGTCTTCAGCTTAATTTCGAGAACAGATCAATTGAGCTGATGTTCAGTCTTTCGTAGAGCTAATTATTTTTTCAGATTTGTTTGTAATCCAGTTCCATATCTTCTCATTTAATGGTCTTCTTCTTGTGACTCATTTTGGTTGCCTAAAAGGTCATTACTTAAGTTTAGGCCTGATGTCCAGCATTGCGAACATTGATTTTAGTTGAGAGCTATGGGGGATATAAGAGAGTTGGGGAGAGAGCTATGGACGAGAGCTATGGAGATATAAGAGAGTTGGGGACGAGTCCTATGAGGACTAGCACTAGCATCAAATCCATGAGAGTGATGGAAGCATCCATTGGTTCATCACCTAATCCCGTGTGAAATACATGTATGGCTTTGATATTGGAGGTGACACTCTCTTAATTCTGGTTGTTTGATTCGAAAGATTATCAGCGCCTATAGTTTAACGACTTTTTCTTTTTAGTTGTCTTACGTGCTCTTATGTTTCTATGTTTTAACCTTATCTCATGCCTGCAGACTCTTACACATGCATTTAGTCGCAAACATAACCTAATATTGGCTCTCATTTTTGAGATGCAGCACATCTCACTGTAATAGTTAACACGAATAGCTTTCACTGTTCTCTAGAGATTTGCATCTTTTTCTATGTTATTTGACATGTTTTCTATTCTTCTAACTTCATATGTACTTCTCTATGCATATGAACGGGTTTTTAGGTAGTCTTTAAAGGTATAACTCACTTAATATGGGTTCATGAATACGATAGAGTTGTGAATACAGCTCAGAATACAATTGTGAGTACAGTTCTGTTACAGCTCTGAATAGCGCACAGTTGTGCCTAATCTAAGATTCATGTAATATCACTTTTTTCCGTTTGTTTGTTTTTATGCTCTACTCTATTGCCAACTTTCACTACTAGTCCCTTAGCTTTTTACCAATTTTGTGCTCCTTTGCAACCTAGGGATAAGCCAAATAAATCTCTTTATCCCAAAACGAGAAAAACGCATTCCATTCGTGCCTATTCTTTACTTCACGTTTTGTTCCCCCAATACTTCTCTTACTTTACTTTCCCCTCATTTCTCTCTTTCCTTTGACTTGAAATCTGCAAAAACAAAGTTGTGTTATAGCAACACATTTCTTCTTTGGTTAGTTTTAGTACTTTTTTCTTCTTCTTTTCCTATATCTGATCGTATAGTTTAAGTTATCTAAACCGATGATGAAGATGGAAGGGCTGGAGAGGGACGAAAATGTTTTTGTCTGAAGACATGAAATGTTAGACTTTTAAAACTAACCACCAATTCTACTCGAAATGTCTTCATCGATAGCCTTCTCTCCACATATAATGACTTTTCCCTAAAATATCATTTTCTTAACCGATTCTTCAATAATATTGATGGCATGTTTGCTGACCGAATCTATAAAGTAGACCAGTTTTACCTTTAGAAAGGTTGTTAATATTCGGTAAATTTGTTTTTATAGTAGAAGTTGAGGTTGAAGTTGAAGTTGAAGTTGAAGTAGATTTCGCTGTTTTCAGTCTCGTTATGCTCCAGTGGCTCAGACAACGAGCCCTAATATAAATTGAATCTCTCATAAAAAAAAAACATACTCCCCTTATTTCCAATGAATATCTACTTTATATCTTTGTTATACAATTCAAACAATTAATCAAAGCCATTAATTTTTGTCTATTGGCTAATTTGGATTTCGTGTCTTTCATCAAATTGTGATATACAGTAATTTATATATTGGCTCATTTGTGGTATCGACCAATTCTTGTCAATCTATTGGAATATAAACTATTTGATGGTCATAAAAAAGAACAACATATATCTATATACAATGAAAGTGCGCCAAATCTCAACTAATGACAATAAGAACCAGAGAAAAAACTACCATAACTTGAGTTTTGCATTCTCGTAATGAGACTGGCATTGAAGAGACCAAATCTTACGTATTTATATCTCCCATGAGTACTAATAAGAGAGAATAGTAGCCGAAGTTAGGCGTAATGGATATATGTTATGGTAGGTTCTGCTGGGGCTGATTCTGTTGGAGTTGGTTCTGTTAGGGCAGATTCTGTTAGGGCTAGTTCTGTTACGACTAGTACTGTTACAGCTAGTTCTGTTGCGACTTCTTCTGTTACGACTTCTGCTTCTGTTCTGTTATGTTTCACAATTTCCTAATTCACGGCCGGAAAATGTAATGCTGGTCAGTCAATATCCTTTCCAATAGGCAATGCGCTCATATCCATAGAGGCTCTTTATATAATGAAACAACATGACTCCCACGATGCCTAGCATTTCTTTTTCATATGAACTTATACCCAATGCCTATACTACTAGTGGTATCTCTTCCCTTATCCCTTCTCTGATACTCGACCTTTCTTTTACTTGTTTTTTGTGGTCCAAAGCGTTGCAGTTTTCCATTGGTGTTGAGATACACGATTTTTTCTTTCTTTTATGCATTGGATTGCATTTAAGCCTCGCTTCTGGTTGTTGATGATGTAACCCCTAAAATGCTCGTTGTTGTGCCAGTTGATTGATGATGATTTAATCCTGGTTTATATGGCCAAAGGGTGGTTGTGCTGGACTGACCATTTAGATGTAATACATCATACCTTACTTTCGCTGAATCTTGCTTTGCCACCAGTGCCGAGCTCTCTAAATGCATTACACCCTTAGTGTAGGACATACTAGACGTTATAACACTATCACTACTGTGTATATGTTGTTCTTATCGCTTTTTATACTCTCCTTAAGGATATGCTATCTTTTTCAACACAAAGTAATAGTAATAATAATATATGTGGCTTAAGATGTACTTCAGATACAAAAGCGTTTGATTGCATATTTTGAAAAAATTAATTTAGACTTTCATAGCCATTTATGAAAATTGAATAGTACTCATGATTTTTGTTTATTTTTCCAATTTAGGTAAGAAAATCAAATTTAGACAATATGTGAATTAAATGCGGGAGTCTTTAAGAAAGATACACGTTATATAAGAAGCAACCATAAAGACAGCACGTAATCGGGTAAAACTCAAACTGTTTAAGCTGACAGTTCACGTTCGACAACATTGTTTTGACAATTAAATGAAGTCTAAAAAATAAATAGAACAATAAACTAGTCTTTTATAGCTTTAAATATTATTGCTATTTAAAGACTCTGCTATTTTATGGCCAGTAATATAAATGAATATATTAGCGATTTATTAAATAGTCAGACACTTAGTTCTGTTTTTATGGAATCTTAATTCTGGTTTTATGGAATCTTAATTTTGTTTTTATAGAATCTTAATTCTGTTTTTATACAATCTCTGATAAGCTCTTGTCTTGTTTTCTGGTTTTGGTCAATGAATAGTGTTTGGAACCATAAAATTTTTACGAGAATATAAAATCACCATGTAATACATGGCCTGTAATTTTCTTACTTATCGCTATCTTTTCAATAGCTCTTTTACACTCACTCATCATTTATTGTCCCTAACATTCCTCTCCAACAAATCATTTGCTAAACTTTTATATTCCACTAGTGTTTACCCCAATCTTATACCACTTTTATTTGCTTTCTTTTTCTCTTCTATGAATACTTTCTTAATTTGAATGTCTCTCCTCTTCAAAGAGTCACTTCTGATGAAGTGTTGTACTAAAAAATTTTAGGAATAAATTTATTCAGCTTTTTTCATCGCAAATGTTCACTTTTATTAGGAAAGTTTTCTTTAAAATTTGATTATTCATTGAATTAATAAAATGTTTGGGTGTAGTGAGTGAAGAAAGAGTGGATCTGGCAATTTGTGTAGAGTGTTTTCATGTGTTAGTTGTGCTTTTTGTAGAGCATTTTCATATATAAGTTATGCCTTTTGTAGAGCATTTTCATATATAAGTTGTGCCTTTTCTAGAGTGTTTTCATATCTAAGTTGCGCCAAATTGTTTTGCATAGTGTGCTTGTAAGGTTTGCTTTTTAATATGTTAATGCATCACAATTGAAAGCAGGCAAATCGTATACTAATAACGCCAAGCAAGCCATTCATTTTATATTACAATTTCAAAAATTGGTGCATTACTTAACGGCACTTAGACTTTCATACAATTTAATACAGCCTAAGCTACTACTATTTGCTACTGTTTGCAGTTTGGCATCTCGACATCACTTTACTTTACTGATTGAATTTTGAGTGTGCCATTACTTATATAAAGCACTGCATTCACATAACAATACTACACCAAACTGTATCAAATCTACAAAATGCAAAACCATTTCATCCCAATTTTCAACACTGAACTTACTAAATCTATTGCTACTCATTTGCAAGTGGTGCGACTCTTTCTTCTGTTCTACTTTTACCATAAACCTATTCTGTTGTTTTAGGCCACTTCACCAATACATAAGATTTTAGTAGAAAAATGTCGCATTTGCGTCAATTTTTGAAGTAAAGTCAATTTGCTTTGACCAAATCAAGTTGACATTGGTGTAGATTGGTGTGTAATGTTTGTGTTGTGCTTATGTTGTGCCTGTTGTCGAGAATTTGGTTGACAATACGCTCGTACATAAGCATAACAAATAACCATGTAATGCTTTCTGCCTTTAGCTTTTATTTATGTTTTAGTAATTTTATGCAGAAAACATGCATTTTGACAGCGACTACTAAAAAGGGTGTTCAAAATTAGGCGTTTCATTCTCGCCTCAATTGGTTCTGAACTTATAAATTGTTTTTAGTTAAGATCTGACTATTTATTTGAAAGTGTGTATTACATATTAATTTAGATTTTCAACTCTTAATAACTGACTTTTAATATAACAGTAATTAAAATATACTCATAAATCAATTTGAATTTGAATTTTTAGCTAAACAAATGATTAGAAATGTGGCACAAGTTTGAAATGATAACTTAATTAAATTGGTTGTTAATATAATTTATAAGGTTAGTCACTTGAAGGCTTGCTTATATGCATTTATTTTTAAACTCCTAGTCCTACGTTTGGTCTTTTGCCAGTTTAGCCTTCTTTATACACTTATTTTGTACTTATTTTACATTTATTAACTTTTGCTTCTCTTATATTCATTTATTGCCACAATGATTGCCGATCAGTTGATTTACCTCAACAGATCAAATACGATTGGGATCGGGCTCGTACTAAGTTTGCGAGTCTTTGAGCACTTTTATGCTCAACTCTTAGCAACTCGATAGAGATTTTATTGGCTTTCTTTGATTCGTTAGTAAAATAGAGAGAAATAGAGAGTACACACACTCAGTCACACATACAGTGGAATGATTTTGATTTAGATTTATGAGCCATTACTGGTGGTCCCTTCAATGTGATCTTCTATCGATCGCTGCAGTTTCTGCATCATAATAATAACCAATGTAACTGTATATATATATATATATATAAAGAAACAATATATCAACCTTTACCCCTACTTTGCCAACTAATTTCACGAATTTGATTCATCCTTTTTTTACTACCACTATTAATGTGACTCACTTTGAACTTAGCAATAATAATAATTGTAAGGATAGGAGTTATTATTTGACAAGTTATGACCCATAATAGTAAATTTTACAGCAGCTACATATATGACAATAACTTGCCTCCAATTGCCATACTATCCCGCTCATTCTCTTGATTATAACTCTATTCTTATTACTTTGTGATAGAATAGAAATATTAGCAAACCTGCCACTAGTATATTGTTATATCATTTTATTATATCGCATGCATTGCACACAACACCAAACAAGTTCGCAACACAAGAGAACTTCACAAATGAACTAAAGAGACTGGTCCTGGTGAGTCTGTGAGTCTGTGCATCTTATCTCTTATATAACACTTTACTATTTTTATTGTCCCCTTGAGAAAGCCATCTGTCAAAAATGCTCAACCTTTTTGATGATCCTATGAAAATCCATTTCATACGCGCAATACAGGCCCAATCCATTGCCTATCGCTTTACACTTTTCCAGTTTATCCGACACAAAACTTGCCTCAAGAGAGTACAGACGCTATCATATCATGTATTATGTGTCATATATAACCATAAGAATATCTCTTCAGTTTTCTCAGTCTATCTTTCTCTCTCTCTCTCTCTCTCTCTCTCTCTCTCTCTCTCTCTCTCTCTCTGTCCCCCTATAGTTATAGTAATTTTAGTGCTTTGTACCACAATTTCGCTGCTTTGATAATTGCAATCGTTATGGCTATACTTTACTATACTTTACTCTAGCTCTCCAAAAGACACCAAATAAGTATTAAAAAATAGAATAGTATTTATCTCATCCTACCATCGAAAAATGACGATCTTGTTAGATATTTTTTTTGTTATACACACACCATGTCTGACGACGCGAAAGATTGGATGAAGAGAGAGTTTTTGGTGAGAGAGAGAGAGTGAGAGAGTGAGTGCGAGTGAGCTACAGGAGAGAGACTGATAGATAGGGAAAATAACATTTTCCGCTTCAATGAATTTCAGTGAGTTTTTATGTGAAAATGACCGCTCAAAAAGATTTTGTGCCAATGAAATGGGGAGCAAAAAATTGGAGTTACTCACTGAGTGAGTGTTGGCTATAACTGTGTTAAGAATTTTTTGATTCGGTTACGTTCGGTTCATACTATGGTTCACCGCTATAATAGTTTGCACATCAAATTTTAAACACCAAACTAGATATTTACCAGTTTAAAGTTTAAATTTAAGGGGTGTGGGAATGGAGTTTAAATTGCGACAAACGCTGCATTTCACAAAAACCATATAAACTTATATTGATATATATATATATTACAGTACATATATATACACTTCATATATATTTTGATATAGTTTTTAATACAAAATTGACGACAAAAACTCAAAAAACACCAACTAAATTGACTGTTGCTTTTATGACCCTTATTTTTCACTCATGCAACTCGATATCTGCATTGTATTGATAAGAGATTTTCCTGGAGATTGCATTTGAATTTTTCTAATTTTATTGTGGGTTTATATCTGCATTAGTTTGCGTTATGTAACTCACACTGCATTGTGTGGCTCGCAGTAGGGGTCAGTCATCTGGTGGTAGGCAAACATCGGCTACAACCCCTGTTCGCTCTTAAATTTCCAAAAAAGATACTGTTCTGAAAGTCGAAAACGATAGAGAATTGAATTATATGTATAACCTTTTCTCTTGTTCTCATATAATCTGTTATAGGGCTAGTATTGAGGGGTGACATCATTCTATATGTATCTTTGACAGCATTTCATAGGAATGTGAAGCTAACACTAGAGTATTCACTCTCACTCTCGCTCTCTCTCTCACTCTATCTATCAGAGACTGTGATAGTTGTGAAAAATTCATTACATTCGCTTTGATATTGACGCCATTCGTCGTAACTTTTGTTATTAAAACGAGAGAGTCTCTAATATTTTGTAATATGCCTAGCGTTTTTCGTTAGGTTGAAATGTAACAAGCTTGAAGTTTAGCAAGCTTGTATTGCAGCTAGCTTGTATTGTAGCTAGCTTATATTGTAGCTAGCTTGAAACATAGTTAGTTTGAAATGTAGTTCGGGTGTTTGGGCCCTACAAAATGTGGAAAAGGCTACACTTGGGATGTGTGTAATATTATATATTATTTTGGAAGAACTGGTTGTGTTGTGCCATTTTGATGATATGTCATCCAACATGCGAAGGGGAATAACATCTGCTGCTTGAACATTATATTTTTCTTCTTCTTTTTTATATATTTGTGAGCCTTAACAGTAGTAACAGTGACTCTCAACTTATAATAATAATGATGGCATCTGTATGTTAGATATGTTCAGATCACAAATGTTTCAATATTGTTAGCTCACTCAACAGTCAACTGGCATTTTTGTAATTAAAAGTCAAAAAGTTTTGCTCATCGCAACTCATATCATATAATAAATTCATGAAATTGTTACGAGCTCTGAAAAATTTGTTCGCTTGAATTTTTAACATTTTTATTCTTTATCATTATTGCGATTTCATATCTCTATGATCTCAACAAATTATTCAGATTATTATTAAAATCATTAGAATGTATAGTTTGAGATAATAATTTGAAACTAGATTTTATATTAGGCTTAACTCAGCTATTTTTGCAGAGCTTTTTAAAAATTAAATTCTGTAACTTATCAAGAATAATAGTTTGGATAATAATAATAAAAAATAGAAAAATAGACTCCAAACTTTTCAAACAAAATGCTTAATTTCAGGATAAAGTAGTGAGAATGTTTCAGGGCGTTGAATAGCTTATAGTTGGATCAGTTAGAACTAATGCAGATATTTCATGTTGATTTGGCTCGAGTGATGCACCTTTACTTATGCATTTAATCCAAAGGTAGTGATTTTTTTGGGTGCGTTTTCGGCGCTCTTACACCACATCTACGTATAGTCGCAAACACTACTCTCTCTATATCTATATATATGATATTTTAATGTCGGCTGATTTGATCAGAATCAAAATTAGAAGAATAGGGTTCGCCCAATTACTTAGTATTCAGGTTGTGCTGTTTAGCGCTGCCCTGCAGTGATCGACTTTTCAAATGGGAGACGCCATGTGTTGAATTGCCAATGAACAGGTCCACAGATAAACCACTGCTTCTAATCTATAACTAAGATAGATATGTGTTATTCTAAAATGTGCAAATAAATGACAGATATATAGCTTTTTTATTATTATATTACTTAGAGATATAGCATTGAACTGCTATTCTCTATCTTGCCGTCTGTGCGATGGCTTTCGCTTCAATGGCTGAATGGCTGAATGGCTGAGTGCCTCAATGCCTGAGTGCCTCAATGCCTGAATCCCTCAATCTCTGAATCTCTCAATGCCTGAATCTCTGAAAAAATTCAACTCATTAGTTATTGTTTTCAATTATATAGAGAATAGTGTTCACAGAACTAAGCGGTAGGAAGTGATCCTGTTATCTGTTAGACAGTTTTGAGATTTTTTCGAGCGCCTATTATTCCTCAGCTCCGGCCTAACTATACACTCGATTCTGAGTTGAAGTTTGCATGGATTGCACTTTTCACTCAATTCTTATATATGTAATGGTATTCATTTTGGATTTTTATACATGTTGTGGTGTATAGCGATAGAATTTATGCCTCCTCTTGCTTTTCAAATGGATCATCTCTTTTGTCACTGTCCAAGTTGTAAAGCATTTGCAGTGAAGATATAAACTATTTCTACTGGACATATAAAACGTGATTTATTTTCTTTTAGACTCTTCTGTTGTAAGAGAAATTCTTTTAAAAACTGTTGTCCATTTGTGCCACTTTCTTATATTGGTTTTAGGAGTTGTATGCATGAAAAAACTTATAAATTGATACATTCATATAATCGTTTAGTCGACGTGACATTTATGTGACGTATTTGTCTGTTGCCTAATTTCGAATATAATCTACTATCGAATATATATATTTTGCCAACAAATTCATTATTCATTCAATTAGATGGATTCGTGTTATTTTCAAATCCATTCATTTGATTAATTAGAATTGGAGTTAAGTATTTGTTGATGCAGACACCAAAAGCAAAATGGTTGTGAAAATAACTGCAATTCAAACATTGCATTGCATTCATTGAATTGCGAACATCAAATATTTCAATATTACTGAATATGAAATAAAAATAAAATATATATATTTATATAACATTTCTGCTAAACTATTATAATAAATTAGTGGCAGTAACAAAATAGTATAGTATGGCTTTGAATAGATTGTATATCGTCATAGATGTGATATTAAATGGTACGTGTGAATGACACACCTCACTGCTAACATTATAAGGGGGAGGATATGATATAATGATGTGATACTTATGTGCCGATTCTATATATTTTACTATTATGTCCCCAAGTTTATACTGTTATTGTTATAGTTTAATCATTTACTACTAACTTATGCAGGCCTAAGCGCAGCCAAAGCCTAAGCCATAGCCTAAGCCATAGCCTAAGCCTAGACCAAAGCCTATCTGGAGAAGCAACCTGAAATAGTCTGCAGCAACTGTTTTAAAGTGCGTTTTGAGCAAAAATTGTCAAGTGTGAACTTGAATGGCATTAGTTATATATTTGTATAATAATGATTGCATATATTAATGCCTGCACTGTATTTGAGCCCAAACAAGGTATCGACGCCCACCAATAACTAGTTTTTATATATTTATATTCTATTCTCTGTTGGCACGCAAGTCGGACATTAAGTCAAAATGTTGTGAAGGGGCAAAACCATACAATACAATAACTCGAACTTTTCCATAACTTATTGCCACAATTCTATTCTCACTGTATAATCAAATTCATGAAATAGTTTTGGATCTGAACTCTAACAAAACGCTAGTAGTTTTGTGGATATGATTTTTTTTGTTCTGGTATCAAAAGAGATAAGGAGTTTAAGCAGAAAAAAAAGTTTTATCACTTTAATGTTTGTCTTTGTTAATTTGGATTGCTTTTAGCTCTAATATCAATAGCTTTAGTTAGTATAAAATGTTAGAGAGAGTAGTAGAGAGAAAATGAGATCAATTTTATATCGATCAAAACTATGCGTTCCCTAAATGTTAGGCAAAAGTTTTGCTATACTATGGCAAGAATTAACAATTAACGCATAAAATGAAAGTCTTCGAAACAATGGCAACACTTTTGTGTAGTTTTTCAATATCAGTGAAAACAGGCAAAACAAGCCTTAAACTAAATCAATACTAACACCAGCTCTTTCTATGCACTGTTTATGTAATCTAACATTACTGCACTGCATCACTTCTCATTCTGTTTTGTGCTCTTCCAGTTATATCTCGTGCTCTTCTCTTCTATCTCGTGCTCTTCTCCTCAATCTCGTGCTCTTCTCTTAGTTTAATTTTGTTTTAAATCAATTCATTAAAGCTAAAGTTTCGATTTCCAAATTTCAAAATGTAATTTAATGCCAGCATTTGGCCAGTTTTACAATTGGATCCAATATATATTCACTGCATTAGCTTTGCTTTCCTTTGGTTTTTTGTCCATTTTGTTCTTTAGGGAAATGTTTAAATCCATCCTCCCTTTCTGTGTGGGTCTCTCTCTCTCTCTCTCTCTCTCTCTCTCTCTCTCTCTCTCTCTCTCTCTCTGCATGAATAAAAGAACTCGCCTGTAATCGATACTATATATTGGAATGCAATTGGATTAGATTCAAACATTTGACTGGTTCACTTTGAAAGTACTCTCTTTTACAAATGAATTGTAGAGAAAGAGTCAGAATAACCAAAAGAGAACCTAAAGTTGAACTGCTGTGAAAAGTTGGAAAACCAATTCAAGAGTCAGTAACTTTTACTCAAATTACTTTTTTCTTCTTATCGTCGTCTACTCAATCTCATAGTTTGTAGTTTACAAACTCTCTCACTTCTCTCCTTTCTCTCTCTCTCTCTCTCTCTCTCACTCTCTCTCTCTCACTCTCTCTCACTCTCTCTCACTCTCTCTCTCACTCGCTCACTCTCTCACTCTCTCACTCTCTCACTCGCTCACTTCTCTCTCACTCCTATCTGACTCCTCTGTTCTCTATATTCTCAGTTCTCTCAGTAGTATTCGCCGCAAGTTTTCAAGTCTATTGAGTTTTGATATACCGTATTCTTGATTGCATAGAATGTTTGGCAGAGTTAGTTATTTATCTACGATGCCATCAAGTTATAAGGTATCTCTATTGGCATAGGTTTGATCTGAGATGCTTTTACTTATAAATCTAAAGTAGTATTGCATTTAGAAAAGAGAGATTGCCTCAAGTCATCTCCACCATATAAGGTCTTTATCTACTTCATGACAATGCTTTCTTCCAGACCAGACTTGTGACTGCCTTTCAAATGGTAATTGCCATCTTCTCTTAGGCTTACTTTACTTTATAACCCATAGCTCTTCTCTTCACCATCACCTCCAACACTTTCTACTCAAATATAAATGTGATTTCAAATCGATTTAAGCCAAACTGATAGACGATTTGAGAAATTGTGCTAATTTTGATTTTTGGTATTGAGTTGAAACCTAATTGTGAGTTATGAGAAATATGTGTACGAATGACGACCAACAGGTATCATTAGCAATGATATATGAATGTCATATGCTGTCTCTCTCGCTCTCTCTTTCTCTCTTTGTCCCTTAAGCCCCTTTTCCAATAGAAGTATCACTTTCTTGATGTCACATTTTTTTGGGGTAATGCATGTGTGGGAGTCTCAGAGATGGATGGAATTGTCGTGTATGTCATGGCATTGGCTCGTGTGCCTCTGCTCTCTCGTGCTTGAAATTCAGTCTTCTCAACAGGACTGGTGATGAAGGGTTTAATGAGCCAGAAGTAAAGATTTGGTAGTTTGCCATTGGTTTCGGGGAACAGCAGTTCAGTTACTCTATTATAGCTTTTCGGATAATAACTTAAATGATGATCACGAGAACGATCACGAGAATCATCTCATTCTCAGATAAATACATAAGTTTGTTATGTCATCTTCTTCTGTATAGCGCGACCTCTTCCGGATATTCTTAAGGCCAGTCTTGAAGTTGTAAAATATGACAATTGAATGGCTAATAGGAAAACAATTAGAAAAAGATTGATATTAGAGATGTTATCAGTTTTTTCGTGTATTTATATTAAGTTAAATAGAGTTTTGACAGTTTTTGGCGAGAAATTTCTTCCACAAAAATGATTGCATTACTATCAATGTGTTACACAATTTATCACAAGCAAACCTCTTGAGAAGATACTCCTGTCATCCATTGACACAATACTCGTCCATCTTTGAAGTTGATGTTAAGGATATGTGGGTTTTAGGTTAATGTTACATCAGTATAATAGTAGTACTATTCCAGATGTGTCTATGTATGCATTGCTTAACGAGTGCGACATTTGCAACACTCACAACACTCGCGACATTCGCAACACTCGCGACATTCGCAACATTTATGTGGCTACTGCTCCGCAACAACCGGTCATTACTAAAAACGCATATTTTTCACTTTGTTTAACCAGAATTCATACGAAAATTGATTGGAAAATATGAAACTGTTTCTAAACTTTGTTCTTATGCATTATTTTTCATTGTTAACTATCCGTAAACGTATAGATCGAAATGAAGTTTTTTCATGGTTTCACTAAAACTTAGTCTTTCAATCGAATCAATGCTTGTTTTCTCAACCAAATTGGTTCTTGAATCTCATTCTTGTTCTTCTCCTTCTTCTCCTTCTCGTTCTTCTCCTTCTTGTTCTTCTATTTCTCTTTTATCCTGACGTGTGTTCCATTGCATGCTTTAGCAAAATCTGTCTGTCTTTTGCTTTTTGATTTATGGCCGAACGCAATCCAACCATCGTGTGTAGAGAACGGCCAGAATCTATTGGTCTTGTTTTTCTTAGTCTCCTTTTTGCGAGGGAGGAATGTTAGGCTTGTTATCACTTTCTCTTCTATTGCCTTTGAGAAGTCGAGTCTCTCTCTGCTCTGCTCTCTCTCCCATCTTCTCTCTCTCTCTCCCCATGTTTTCCTTATACTGCTCGTGTGCTTCACTTTGTGGTTCATTTATTTATTACATAGCCCTCCGTTCATCTCGTTTTCTGTTTGTCTGATTGATTGATTAATAAATTCGCTCCTTTAAAGTGTGAGACAAAATTGTGCAGACAGTCACCCATTAGAAGATTATTCTTATTTACGTCCGCTTTTCCTCAGTTTTTAGCTCTATTTACCACAAATAATCAAAGACGTTGATTAACTTAATTTTCACTTATTTTAAATCTACCCAAACATCATTTCGATTGATTGCACTTTATGTCACTCAACATTTGATATTTTTATTATTCGGATCATTCACTCGATAACCCTTTGCATTGTTGCTATTATTGTTATTGTTGTTATTATTCTTATTATTGTTTACCTTTTTGTCTGGGAGCTCGAAAATTATTTAGCGATTATTTTGAGCGATAAAAAAAGTACGAAAAGTCTTAAAATGATTAAGATATTCGTCAATTATTTTCATATTTGTCTGGAAAGAAGTATTATTAAAAAGAAATTTGTTGAAAGAAATATAATTGATTTATTAAACCATTTTTTAAGTCAATATCTGCTCAGCTCTAGTCTCGTATCTTCTATATATTTGAAGGTTATAATCGGTTATAAAAGTTTAATCAACATGTTATTATTATATATTTTATGGATGTGTTGTCCAATTTTTTCTTCTCTTCTTTTGCATCTTAACTGCATTGAGTGATCAATAAGCCATTAGTGAAGGGGAGAGAGCGAGAGAGAGAGAGAGAGAGAGAGAGAGAGAGAGAGAGAGAGCAGAAACTTAGCTAGCTGAACTATCGCTAGCTATATCCCTACTAAAATTTGATACACTCCTTTATAAAGGGAATTAAAGCATAAAAGCATGAATGTAAGAATGTTTTTTCATTGCTTGTAACAAATGCTAAATTGCTATTCGTTTTTGTAGTTGACATTTAGTTATAGCTGACATTTTGTTCACATTTTCTTATGCATCAAAGCACATAATCAGCTCTTTCTTCCGACAAAAATATGTCAGATGTCATTATGTGTGCAATTTTAAGTTATGAATATATTTTTTTCAAACCCATATCATCATTAAGTATATTTAAATTAGTTAATATGCCTTATCATAATTTAAGGTTATATGTCTTGATTTATTCATAACTTGAAATTCTCTTCTAAACTCTGTTCTTAGATAACCCATTGAAGAAAATCAATTCAAATTCTAAGAATAATCACTTGAAGTTAGTGAACATATATTCTGAACGTATATCCAGAATATATATTCTGAACATATATTGAGAATATGTATTCTGTAAATTATTATTGAATTATCAGGCAATTATCGATTTAGTAATGAAATGTTTTCAGATAACTATTAACACATGGAAATAAGTATAGTATAAATAGGTTCGTAAAACTTGTTAAGTGCCAATACATTTAGATGATAGTAACTATTGTCGTTAATACCCTAACGGTTTACTTTTATTGTAATTGTTTTATTACGACTTTTTCCATTCAAACTACATATCAGTACTGACTTTGTCTCTCTGTCTGTCTGTCTCTTTATCTGTTGTCTTGTTTTTATTTCACTACAAATGAAGTGACAATTGTTAAAATTGAAGTAATTGTATCATTCCTTTGATTAATTACAACTTGCCAATCCTCGACGAATGGGTGTGCCTCTAAAGTGACACTGACCTGAAAATGTTAGTCATTTCTTGATTTAGTTCTTCTTCCTGTTGGTTCTATCGCTTGTGTGTCACGAGTCAGCAGCTGTTCCTCTTTTTAGGTATCTTATCAGGACTGAAGAGCCAAATAAATAGAGAGAATAAGAGAGGCTCGTACAAGAGATCATATCAATAACTGAATCCATTTTCATCTTTAACAACAGTTATACTCATTGATTGCTCTGTGAGACTATCGTCAGGTTTGGTGAAGAGGTAGTAATGGATGAGAAGTGAGACAAAGTTAGAAAGAAATGAAATGATTATCTATTGGGTTAATTTGGTTAAAGTTAAGTCGTCTTAACTCGCCTTAATCTTGTTTATTTTGCAATTGACTCTTTTCCACTTTATTTGCACTTAAAAACTGATTTAAGATAATCCTAAAAACTATCATCCCTTCATAAACAACTTATTGACATTTTTTATTCTAAATAATTTAGTGGCAATCGATTTCTTATTAAGACTGTCTCACTGTCTCGCTCTCTCATTCTCTCTCCCCGATGAATGGGTTTCCAGCTCAGCTTAAATTCTAACTTACTATTCATCAAATATGATAGTCGTTTGAATATAAAGAATATGTCTATTATATAAGATTGATCATATTCAATAAACTATTTACTCTTATAATGATTTTGAACAAAAAGTTTGATTATATCATGAGTTGATTGGTCGTTCTGCTACTCAATTGAAACCTATTTTCACTGAGACATTACATTTAACACATCTTCAAATCCTTATTAGCATACAGTCAACTATTCTATTGCCAAATAAAAGAAAACCGGCCTTACATTTCAACCAAATCATTGTAGACATGCCACAAAAAGACAGCATCACCAATGTGATGTCGAGTTCGCATTGGCGTTATGTTCATTCATACGTTAAACTAAAAGCCTTTCTCCCTTTACATTAACATATTTGCATAGAGTAGAGCCAATATAGCAGTCGAAACCTAAATGTTGCCTTTTATAATGGAGCTACAATTCCTATTCTCTACGATTTACGCTAATGTTATTCAGGCGTGTATAGTATGTAATGTTATGGTATAAGTATGTTGGATAAAATGCACATTCAATGCATGTGTCTCTATATATGTATGTATATATGTGTATATATATATGTGTGTGTATATATGTGTGTGTATATATATGTATATACATAGACTTATATAAACTTATATGCAGTAGTACGCATATATACATATATATCTGTCCTTTTGCTTAGTTTTGTTTGAATGCATTTTTCTATTCATTCAAATAATTTCCATATTCAATGTGGTTGTTGGTTGTGTCGGTTTTTCTACTCTATCTCATGTGCTCAGAAGCAGTTGTCTGAATTTTTTGCTGTTGATGTGTGTCTTTTGTGGAAGTAATATTACGTGGATAATTAGCGATTCAGAAGCCGTATAAGCTATGTAGCGATGGGGGCATTTATGAGTCGGATATGCTAAAATTGGCATTTGCTTATTTGCGATGCGGAAATGGCTGTCCTTATGGTTGAACTTACATTTATATTATATACCATTCAGACTATATGACATCGAGCTCTACTCCACCCACTGTTCAAATGAATAATTTTATTTACAAATCAAATTTTTATGACACTAATTATTTAAACAAATAGACCCCTATTTTGTCTTAAGTTATTTATATTTATTTGAAATAATTTTTTTATATTTATTTAAACGATTTTTTGTATTTATTTAAATGATTTTTTATATTTATTTTAGGTAAGCAAAAGTGGTTTAATGTTTAAGTATTCGAAGATATTATCCTCAATGGTACTGAAGAGTTAGAGAGTGAGTGGCGATAAGTTTTCTCAAAACTCTGGTATTTGTACTGAATTATAAATCACAAACACATTTGACGTTGAAAGCAGTGGCGTATCCTATTATTGTCCATTTGTTATATTAGATTAATTTATTTGAGTTACAAATTACGAGAGGATGACATGAAATATAAAAGTTTTAGTAAACGAAGAAAATAAACTTTTTTCATCACGCGATACCAAACTTTGTTTAAGAAAAAATCATTTAAACTAATAGAAAGTTAAGCGCCACTCAATCTGATTATCGTTTTAGCAAAGAAAAAATCCAATAGTTTCATAGCAATTGTTGTCCTAGTGGTGAGGGTACATAAGGTGAATGTTGGCAATGTAATAATGATAAGATAGTATTGGATAGGGTAGCATGCATTGGAAACCTAATTTGTCGCATTTAGTCAGTTTGCTTCTCTACTTCTAGTATTGGTCTGAGAGAGAGTTTCAAAGAGACTGAGAGAGTGCCTGAGAGAGAGCTTAAGAGAGAGAGAGAGAGAGAGAGCTTGAGAGAGTCTGTTGCCATAGTGAGACTGCTATTCAGGCCTAATTGTGATAGACCTAAATTCCATCGCGTGTTTCTTGTATCTGTTTTCATGCTCTTCTATTATATCTGGTTTTATATTAGATGCCAGTGAGAAATAGGGAGAAAAGGGTTTCGCTTAATCTCCTAGTTATGGACGACTTGCAATAATATCTCACTCACATCAATGCCCATTCATAGATGCCTTAATCTGAACTTCATTTCGTCTCATTTGATGTTTATGTTTGAGCTGAAAGCCCTCTCTGATGATTATAATAATCTAAAGACTTAACTGAATAGAGGCTTAATTAGATAGTTTTGTAGGGTCTGAATATGGATTAGTTATCGGTATAATGAAATTTTTTAAAATAACAATTATGCATCAAATCCTTAATGCAATGCATTACAGACTAAATAATAAGCCAACCCATGCACACTTTACATCCTACAGATTTCCATTTATTTTAATTGATTCTCCTTTTAGCTAAGCTAACGTTTAAATATTAAATTTCATCTATAAGTCTGTTTTTCACTCGTTTCTGATAAGATCCTGCAAATTGAATAACGTTTTTGGGAAAACGTTTCCAAAACTCAAACAGAACTAAGAGTTAAGTAATGAAACAGGTCTGAAACGGTGATAGCATTTGATTGGGTAGTGTATTACTCAGTGATATTATTGGGTTGTTTTTCATTAATCTAGTTTATTGATTTGTGATGGGCTCATATGATCATTACATAAGAAAAACTCTTTAGAGAGAGTGATAAAGACAATAATACTTTATTTTTTTGTCGGTTTTATTATCCGAAGCGATTGCATAACTGGTGTGCCCCCTATTGATATGATGGCGATGAGGCTTTTGGTATTGATATCCAACTCGATCCTTATTTCCACAACAACCACATGCAATGCATGAAAGCTCATCATCATTTTCTAGTGTTATGCTTTTCCGCTACGGTTATATCAAAATATTAAGGCTTACTCTCCAACTGCGGTCATGTCTTAGAACTCAATGTCTGTGTGTTTTGGTCCTAAACCCATTAAAAAAGATTTTTCAGTCCATCCCATTGTTGGGTAAGGGATTGTCATTGGCCTCCAACTGAGCCGTTTCTGTTAAGCTTTAGTCTAACTGAGATTCAGTATTTTGGTTGTGTGTTAGCCTGAAAACAGTAATTGCAAAAGTTACTTACTTGATTCAATCAGTTACAACTCTAGCAGAGTATTCACAACTCTAGCATTGAATCCACTACTCTAGCTAGCGCATTCACTACTCCAGCTAGCATATTCGCTACTCTAGCTAGCACAGTATTTGCAATCCTAGCACAGTATTCTCAGTCTTCACAAGCCTAACTCGCTATTCACTACTCCAACGCTGTATTCACTACTACTTCTCGCCATTCTATAGTCAAATGGGATGCGATGCCATGCATGACATACATTGGACCAAAGCTGAGCAAAGCTTAATGACACTTCTGTGCTGGTGGAACTCAAGCTAGATTTGCAGTATTTGCAGTAGTTGCTAATTATTTTCTTTCGCTAATGACCAGAGTTTGCAGTAGAGAACCAATACCTTAGAGTGCAAGTACTCTGTTTTGTTTCTCTTTTCTATTCCTTCTTAATGATTGGAATCCCTTTAAGCGACAACTTTTTGGCAGCGCTTTATTTTGGATCCAGTCATCAATAGTTAATCTTTACCTGAATCTGCTAATGAAATTGCAAGATTTGGTCATTCATTGATTTGCAGAGCATTGTTTGTGTGCTTTAGGCCTATTATCGCACTGAATGTTTAAGGCCTTTTCTATCCTTACCATACATTTATATTATATTGTCCAGATTCGACTGAGTAAAGGCTTCTGTACGAATGCCTTATAAAAAGTTTATCAAAATCAAAGTGCATCCAATTGCACACAACATGCATATTGCATACAATAAGCAAACATTCTCTAACAATGTTTTGCATGGTTTGAAAGTTTTAACTACTTTTCAAATGTAACATCAATATAAAGCTAATTAGTATTTACTCTAAACATATTTCTGGCTCTACTGCTCTCTGACTGACTCGCATACAAATGGTCGCACTGACTATGTCTCAATAATTTGTATTATAAGCACAATTGATGTCATATTTAATCTACATTTGAAATACTTATGTCTTATGCCAGTGGAAACTTAAAGGTAAACCAAGCATAATATCTGATTGGAGACTGTGAGTGAAATCCAGTGCATAAAAGTTGGCAAAAGATTTAGTCAGAATATTGATATTGGAAAGCATTTTGTCAGAATATTCATATCCATATTCAATTTACAGTCATGTTTTATTCGCTTCTGTTTGTTTACCATATTGTTATCACACAAATATTTATGGCCTTAAAAAACCCCTTAATTATTTATTTATTTTGGTTTTTTATTTTTTCGTTGAAATTTTTCAATGTTTGAGTAAATTTATTGCCAGGATTTTGTTTTGCGAACTGTTGCCATTGCATTAAGCATAGGATTGTAGATATGCATAAGGGAAGAGAGAGAGAGAGCGAGTGAGACGCTACTCTGCTGTAACTCTCGTATTAGTTTCCTGTTCATTTCAGTGTACAGAAACAGTATTGCATCAATCGATGCGTTATGTTGAATACGCCAACTGTAATAAAATTACATTTTGATAACATAGCGAATTGAGCCGATTTTGAAACTTTAAACAATTATTAGATGGAAAATGTGGACAACTTATGACAAAGCTTTGTGCGATGCCATCATTTGTTTTGTAGTGAATTTTATCAAATGTTTCAAATAAGCATTGATTGTACAATTAGCTAATCTTATAGAGAATAATATATAAAGCGATGTTATGGGCGATACAGGATGTGAATAGTTATATGTATGATTAGCAGAGAGTATATATCCATTTGGTTCGGATCACTGCTCTGTGTATTCCTAACCCTAGCATTTTAATAAGAATTATATTAATGCACACTATTATTATAGATGCCTTTTGTGCATTTCATGATAACTTTGTCAACGGTCTGATCATTTATATCAAAGCCCGTCTTTTGCACGTCTTTCTTGGATGGTATCGCGTTAGATGTTATCATACATTGTAAAGCGTTTCACTTTTCGTCACATTCGCTACTCATGCATAAGATGGCCATTATTATTATTATTATTATTAGTATTAGTATTAGTATTATTAGTATTTGCAAAAGGGAAACGCATCACATTCGCTAATGACAGACTAACATAAGAGAAGTGACAACACTAGTGAACAATAAAACCAATAGATGCACGCAATGGCAAACAGCATAGCAAGGCAATCAGAAAGCAGACCAGATCAGAGACCCTATTATATTAGAGTTAAAATGCTAGAAGTAAACGAACGCTACTTTTCAAATGAATGTCTATTTCTAGAGATGCGACTGGAAAGTGTAATAACTAGTATTGTCTTTAAGGTGGTAATTATTATTGTTGAGAAGAGAGACCAAATAGAAATAAGAGTTTGACCAAACCTATAGACCTAATAATAGATGAGTAACTTTAGTCGTTGTGGTATATAATTTGCATTATACTTCCATATATTTTTATTAGATCTTACAACTTGCTAAGTACTTATGTTTTTAAACTTGCACTCATTCTCTCTATCTTTCTCAGTCTTTATCGTGTCGTCTCTCTATCCACTCTCTCAATCCTCTCTCAACGTTGTCTCAATTCTCTCTATGCTCTCTCTCTCTCTCTCTCTCTCTCTCTCTCTCTCTCTTTCTCTCTCTCCCTGCTGTCTGTAAGTCGTCACTTATAAAAAAGACTGCCTCTACAGTATAGCTAATAATAAATTCATAATTCTCGCAAAAATATCTTCTATCGTTCGCAGCTTTTTCTCTATAAATTTTTTCATCTAACTTTTGCATATTATAATGATTGAGAAAATTTTCTTGGCTGCAGAATTGCATTATATTATATATAAGTTTTATATACGGCTAGTGTCTAGAAATAATAATATGTGCTATGCTGGTAGTGTGCGTTGACTCTCTCTCTCTCTCTCTCTCGCTCTCTCCTATTCCATCTTTTTAAGCGATCAATATTAATTGTGCGTAATATAAGTAGACATATACTGCATACATAAATGTGACTCAATAGCAGCCAAATGAAAGCAAGAGGAGAACAGAAGCACCAGATAGTCATAGACCATAGATTGCGAGAGATTGGAGAGAGAGAGAGAGAGAGATCCATAGGAATAGTATAGAGGATAGTATAGCTTATTAGATGACTTCCATTCCTGTGATAGGCGATAGGGGGTCGTACTTGGACTTCCTTCCATTTCTATATTAAGCAATAGGGGTTGTATTCTAACTTCGCTAAATCATTAAGTGGATAGCTCTTAAAACTAATCTTTAGTTGCAATTAATATTATTTTCGTGGCAAACAAGTCTCGAGATAGCATTGAAAGTGAATATATTTAGTGAATAGTAAAAAAATAGTTGGAGAACATAACGATTGGAATCGAAGTTTGATATTCACGCATATGGTGTTGGAGGAGATGAGATTAAGATTCGTCCTTCACCTCATGAAAGACAGCTGCGCTTCACTCACTCTCTGGTTCGTTCTCGCACTCAATTTCATTTCTACTTAGTTTTATCCCTCAATACTGCATAGATAGCAATAGGGCTGAAATTCATAGAGAAAATACTGCACAGATAGCAATAGGGATGGAATTCATAGAGAAAATACTGCTTAGATTGCAATAGGGATGAAATTCATACAGAACTCAATGCCATACACACTATTGGCAGTTGAATGAATTTGAAATACTAGCGTATAATCTGCCACTCTTTCAAGTTGGCCTTTATGTGATATCTGTTGCCCCGTTTTTTGTAACCTTTTTCAAATCGGGTTTTGGTTTGCAGTCTGGTGAGAGTGAAGTTGCGGATGCCTTGTGTGGATGCGTTTTCAATTTGATATATACAGTATACTTCTTGTGCACTTGCATTGATGCTTATCAGATAAACCAAAAGCTTATATTCTAGTATCAGGTTTCGGCGTATTTTCTATTTTCATATAAAATTGCTGTGCATTTGCCTTATTTAAAATTCTATCTTTAAACTCACTTCAATAATAAAGTGCTGCACAATATGTTTCTACAATTTTTTTCCTTATCTATTCGCTATACATTATAAACCACTCAAATAACTTATGCCTGATTTTAATTTGAAATTCACTTTCAAACGAATTGTATTTTTCAAAATGTTTAATAATTAATTGATTTGAATTTAAAGAACTTATTCGAGTTGGAAATTAATGATTTCTATTAAAATTGATGGCTTCAGAACTTAAAGGCGACAAAAAGGAGAGAGAGAATGACAGATAATTGTAATAGTAATGGACAAGAGAGTAGTTTTATTTATTGTATATTGTTGATTATACGAACTACTTCTTCTTAAAAAATATATTAATTTTGCTCTACCGACAGAAAAGATTTAAATCTTTTCTCCTTCCGTCTGCTCATCATAAGAATGAATTGAAATTCAAATATATTTGTCGTTGTCAGAGGAAGAGAGCCCTCTTTCTCATACAGTTCCGCTTAAGATATATAGACAGAAAAGTGGTCTTGGCATCAACACTACATTATTGCCAACACTTCGCTCTAGAAACTACTCATTTCGAGTCACTTCTTTGTCCGGCCCTCTGCTTCGCACCATTACCCTCTACCCCCTCTCTATTTTTTTATTTCCCAGTTTGTAATTCTTACACCAATGCCTTCTCAATGCATTCGTTTCTATCAATTTGCAGGAAAGCTAAGCAAAAAGAGCATCGAATTGAGAGCTCTCTGTGACTCTCTCTCTCTCCGTCTCTCTCTCTCTCTCTCTGACTCTCTTTCTGTCTGTCTCTCTCTCTCTCTCTGACTCTCTTTCTGTCTCTCTCTCTCTCTGACTCTCTTTCTGTCTCTCTCTCTCTCTCTCTCTCACACATATTCAGACAATACAAAAAGAGATGCACATTTTTCGTATACGATTCTTCGCACTCTTTTATATTATGATCCAATACGCCAAATGTCTTATTGCTGTTGCTCTGATTCCAAAAAATTTTCACTTAAAAGCGATTACTGGTATGATTAAAGAGCGTATGAAATTGACGTGAATATGCGGTGCAAGTATTGCATGATTACTTCAATATATTCATCTCTGACTATGAGTGATAACTTCTTTTCAAATGGTATTAGAATCAAACTATGGAACCATTTCTGCGCTGGTATTTCCATTCATTAATTTTATTGTGCGCCAGATCAGCACTGAACATAGTCAAGTCTCTCTCATGTCTGACTGGGTCTCTCTCTCCCTCTCTCTCCGATTCTCTCCCTCTCTCTCCCCGACTCCCTCTCCAACTCTCTCCTATTCTGTCATTCATTCTTTCGTTTATCATACATATCCATCTTTCACAAAATAATTTTGATGCGACCGGAATGACCCCCATGACCGCCCCCTTGTTGCCATGTTGTCATAACCGCTAAGACAAATGAATCTCACTTTCACTCGAATGTTGCGTTTTTTATGTTGTCGGCGATTGGCATAAAATTTGCGTGCAATGCAATCAAATAGATTATGTTGTTTAGCGTTTTAGTCCCTCTTTTCCTCTTTCATTCGCCAGATTTGACAAACTCTAAACATATGGCAAAATTAGGCCCAAAGTTTGCCCTGAAACCTAAACTAATAAGTTTATTGATTGGAATATTAGTTAGAAATGTGATCATTGGTGAAAAGGAGTGAGAGAATAGTTCTTATTTTTATGAAGATTACTGTATTCTTTGGTGTTATATTTAGGAATAAGAGTGGAAACAGTTTTTCGAAAAGTATCGTTTGGTGTAATATTTTTTCTTCAACTCTCACTTTTGATGCCTTGTTTATTTATTTTTCTTAAGAGACTTAACTTTTCTGCATATCACCCATCAATGAGTTTGGTTAGACATACAAGTCCTTCATCAGTGATTTATGCACATCTTTCACACTATAACAGACACACACTTGGAGAGAGAAAAAAATTTGTTATTCATCTCTTATTTTTAATGAAAATATTTATTTTAGCATTTTTCAAATTCATAATATCTCTCAAATTCATAATATCAATGATTCAAATTGTGACCCATAGCAACACTACACACATTCACAACTATTTCATATGGATTTAGTCAATGCCAGAATATATGATATTATTATTCATACAGTGAAGTCTGATTACGGGGGACTCAACTGCTAAACATATATTCAATTTGCATTTTCTTGCTTATCCATTATGTATAACCTAATGCTATAATACTATGAGATTGAATGCCACATTCAGGTGGATTTGTTCTGTTCAAGCCAATTCGAGAAACTCATCAATAAATTTCATTTCAACTTTATTGGATCTCTTCCTCTCACTTGTGTCATATTTGATCAAACGAATCACTTTGATTGTAACCGTGTGTGTGGAGAGAGAGAGAGAGAGAGAGAGAGAGAGAGAGACCGAGAGACAGCTTCCAAACCTAGGCTTCTTTTTTTCTTCAGCCATATATCTATTTATAGATAACATTTTCAGCCTTAACTTAGTTGAAAGATAGAAAAAAGTTAGAGACAGTTTTTCCACATTTGTGCCATAAGTAGAGGCAAAAAATAGAAGTATAGCTATGGGTAGTGAAAAGAAACGAATGAATCAGTGAATGAAACCCAAAGTCAAAAACTGGCAAAATCATAAAAATGGCAATTTCGTTTCCCCTTTCAGTTGTTGTGGTGCTCATCCCTTATCCGCACCAAAAGATTTTTCTGCTTCAGTCTAACTCTGGTTTCTCTCTAGTGCTCTCTCACTCTGACTCTCTTACTCTCTCGTTCACTTTCCCTCCCTCTCTCTCCCACTCTCTCTCTCTCTCTCTCTCTCTTCATCTCATACATTATTAATGTGCATTAGCACGAGCTCTGGCTATAGTTGTTGTTGTGCTGATGTTGTTATTGCTATGAATTTCTCAAGCCATTGTACACTTAGATCCTGTTACTAAAAGGGCTGCTATTGTAACTCAGACTTAAGGATATATTAAAGCAAATCATGTGTACGACATTTATATACGATTCGTATTCATTTGCCAATGGATTGCATTTTGCGCAATAGATCTTTAGGGTGAGCACTCAGTCTCTGGTTTGTTGTTCTTCTGCAGTTGATATTATGATTATTATTATTATAATTCTCCCCTTTCTGTCCCTGTTTCGCCATTTCTACAATAATTGATTGATTTCCGATTCGGTTATAATAAAACGTTAATATAGAGAGACTGAAGTAATTTGGTTGCCACCAGGCAGTCATTAAATAGAGGCAACGAGCAATATAACACCATTGTGTCATTTAGTTACCACCAGGTTCAAACATTTTATGTTACACTTATTACTACATTATTGTCTTCTCAGCAAATAAGGAAATCTATTCCTAAACAAGGCTTATCTCAATTTATAGATAATAACAGTAAAAGCAATAATCACTTTTGAGTTCTAATTCGTTTTTGGGTATTTTGGGTAGTTTTGGGTATTTGTGCAACGCATTTCTTGAGACCAACAAAAATGTCATTTTTTAAAATAATTATTTGGTGCTTAAACTTATTGATGTATCAAATTATACTCTGAATTTTTTATGCATTCAAATATGAATTATTAGACATAATTCTGCGATCAATCATTCAATTGAGTAAAATCTAAAACTGCAAAAAACGTTTGACAAATATTTTAGCAAATTATAGAAGCGTTTGATGTTTAACCGAACACTAAGTTCGATATTAACCGAAAACTAAGTTCTATACCAGACAGTTTGGCAAACAAGACAAGAGAATTGTAGTAAAAAGTTTGGTTCTTATTTACTTTTCTATATTCGGAATTTAGTTATCAATAATCTCTTACAAAAGGTTAGGACTTAGAAATCCGATATACTTTGGCCGCAAATGTAATCCGTCTTATAATACAGTTTTTTCAAGTCATATCATTTGAAACTAGGCACGTAAGATAACTTACTCGATGATCATCTCCAATGCATCAGACATGAGACAGTGTTGTTGTGTTTGGTCAAATCCAACAATAATCTGACAAGTCTGACAATACTGGTGTCAAGAGACAAATGAAGGGAAATGTCAGTTTGATGTACACTATATGATAGGAAGACGTATATAATACTTGACTTATTCTGTATATAATCTGTCTATTATATAACGATAACTGCTAACTGTGTATGTGTTTCATGTTTTTTCCAACTTCTCACGCAATTTCTTTTTTAGCGTTTCTTAAATTGTTGGTCTCCATTGCAATTGTATTGGTTTATAAGTTATATTTTATTTTTTTAAATCTTTTCCCACTTCAGACTTGACAAAAGCGTTTTGAGTGGTTTGGCTAATGGTTTACGTATGGACTAGTTTTAGTTGATATTTGAGTTATTTCGCGAAAGAGTCGTTGTATCGATAGGATATGAAACGTTATCTAAAAGTTATCTAAACGTTATCTATATGTTAGAAAAGCATCGATGATGATCTTGATGTTTATATGTGTTGGTGTTCTTATTGCATAATGTCGTGTCGTTTCTAGTAATATATCCCTAAAACCTTTTAGTGTTTCTTAATGGTAGGTTTTGTTTGGCGTAAATCAATTTTTTATGATTCTTCTTCTTCTTTCATACTATTAATGATTGTTTGCCAAATGATAGTAAAACAGTTTAAATAAAACGTTTGTGGTATGAGAAGAACGACTAAAACCAACGTTAGGCTTATGAAGAAATATGAAGAGTATATGATAATTAAGTGAAGCAAAAGGTCTTTATTTTTAGAAAATGAGAGCTATTTTTGTTGTTGGGCAAAGTTAGTAAGTGTATTATATTTGAAAAATAAATATCGAGCTTAGATATAATAATATAAAGTGCAAACTATAGCACATTGTTAGCCAAACTTCCTTAATGAGTTGTGGTCCCTAAACAACGTTACGATTCACCATTTTATTTACATCCAGCGCATAATTACTAATTCCAAAGTAATTAATCGTACCATAGCGTAATTTACATATTGCACTTGAAGTGTTTGGGGAATTTGGTCTTCTCTTCTATAAGCTTAGTCAAACTTGTGCTAGTGAGAAATGATGGTTGATTTATGTTTTTCTGGCAAACGCTTAAATAAGTTAAATAAGGTTGCTGTGAAAACTTAGCAAGCTTCAACTTACCAGGCTCATACTCACTAGGCTCATACTCACCAAGCTCATACTTACCACGCTTATGCTTACCAAGCTCCCACTTACTCCCTTTATTCAACTAATTTCATAATTTTCTTAATAACGAATTTGCATATCACTATTGAGTCTGATTCTGTTCTGCTCGCACTTTCAAAAGGCTAAGACTCGTGCTTAATACTGAAGCAGACAATCTATTACTAAAACAGAGCTATGGTTAAGGCTGCAAAATAATAAATAAGTTGTTGATGAGTTACTTTACGGTTTGTTGAAGTTTATTACTGGAGCTTATTTTTACGAGTAATGTCATCGATAACAGTATTACCATTTGGCGATAGTGGTAGCAACGGTTTTGATCATATTTGTATGTGGAGGTCGACACTCATAGAAAAATAGTGTAAAAGAGAAAAAAAGAAATAAATATAATATAACCGGTAATTCACATTAGATACTATGGTCACATTCCTATCACGTATTTCCCATTGTGTCTATTGCCGACCATTAAACTGTAGTCATGCTGACCAAAATATTAGTCAGTTAGATAGTCAGCTAGAATAACACCGCTCTCTGCATTACTGACAATACTTTGCTCTGACAATACTATTCGCTTTAACTAATGCATCATTTTTGTAGTCTATCTCTCCGATGTCTGTCATATCAACACGAGATTTGCATATGATTCATGATTCTAATTCAGCCATCTCTTTGTCTGACGAGCACTTCTCATATTGTTTTGACCCAAAACTATCTCAAAACTATCTCTTCTCTAACGAGTCAAATATTAAAATTTATATTAAGCCTAATTCAAAACTCCATTTAATTAAGAGATTAAAACTGAATGTTTTTATTTGAAAGTCAAATATGACAGTTATTTCTACAAATGTCAACACCAGTTCAGGCCAAAGGTTCGCAAACTTGCAAATGGTTTTCTCATAAATATTTGTCTGAATCAGAACTGATTTTGTAAATATGTTTATTGACCAAATATTGATTTGATTAGAGAGACATTATTGAAAGTAATAAAGTTAGAAGAATAAGTATTAAAATTAGTGATGGACGAAACAGTAGGCAGATAGAGTGGTATTGAAAGTAGTGGAGTGTGTGTTACGTAAAGGGCTGGTATTAGAGAATATACACATTAAGAGTGCGAGTAATAGGAAGAGGAATATTGGCACAAAACTAATTATCCGGCACACTATATGGTGGCTTACTTATAGAAATAGCAATAAGAGTTAATTTAGGCAAAAGGCGTTGGGTTCGTAGTTAGCAGCGGCATATGTGTGTCTTTCTATTTGGCTCGTATTTGCATTATTGAAAAATATGAATAATGACTCAAATACCCGACGACTGCCCACTCCTTTATTATATCTATTCCTCTAACGTATGTGTTTGTGTTGCAAATTATAATTAAATTTGATTCGCCTCTACTCGCGCTAATTGGCTAAAGATATGTTTTAGTTCTCGTATGTTTTAGTCCTGATTTCAAAATTAACATAAACTCTAAGTTTAGTTGATTTTTTGTTTTTAACTCAATCAATAATTATATGATTGATTTGTTGGATGCAAACAATTATTTGAAAGCTTTTCTTATGAATCAATAGTTGGTAAAATAGAGTTAAACTGTTTTTGATAAGTCAAAATTGATTCCTACCATCAGTTGTTTGCAAAGATTGATAGTAAATAATAAAAATATGTACTATGTTTGTAAAGTTATCAAATGTTGTTATAACTAAATGATTAAATAGGAATATATCAAGTTTAGTATAAATAAAAAATAGTTTAGAATATATAGAATGAGTAGAATAACACAGAATAAGTAGAATAACACGAAATAAGTAGAATAATCTATAATATATTTATTCTTAAATACTTTAACCCCACTCGTGTTGATACGAGGTTGCTCGCTTGTCTTCAGACATATCATACATATGACACATAGTCTGATATAATATATGCCTTATTGCTGGTTTTTTGTCCTCACTCAAGCTGACGTCTAAGTGTTTAGAGCTGTCAAGTATTTATTAATTTATTAGAATCAGTGGGTTTTCTATATCCAGGCGCGCATTAGATTCACCCCTTTTTAAGAATCAGATAGGAATGGATAGGAATGGATAGGAATGGATGGAAACGGATAGAAATGGATAGCAATGGATAGCAGCAATTTATCGTCAGTTAAGATATTGATTAATGACTTGGCTAAGTCGGGATCCCCTTATGCCCATTGTTCAGGATTTCATTATTATAAAATGAATACGTCTTCCTATAATATTGTTGCTCACTCTCTAATACTTTTATATTCCTCTATATAAAGATGTAATTATTTTGCTGCCTAATAATTTTATTGAAAATGCTTGAAAAAAGCTTCAATAGACAAATAACTAAATATTTCTTTCTTTCCTTTATTTCCATTGTAGGTAAGAAAACAATTGCATTGAACTATTGTCATATTATTGGTTGGCTCAACAATACCCAATATGAACATTACGCTCAATTTGCTGACAATCCAAATATTGGCTTATTTTTTAATACACACACAGATATATAAAGAATAAGTAGACTCTATTCAATCCAAAGTGCATTTGATTCGCGCCTAATTTTGTGTCTAAAATGGCCTCAACTGAAGTTTGGCCACCAAATGCAATCATATATGAGAGAGTTATAAGAAATAGGTTTGCAAAAGATTCAAAAATTGTTTGATAGCTTGATGTGCTTATGTCAAATGTTGTCATGAAAAATGGAATTTAGACGATTCATGTGTCCTTTTATGATAAGAGGCCACAATGTGAGCGAAGGCGTTTTCGTCGAGTTTCATACAGTTTCATACAGTTTCATACAATTTCATACAATTTCATACAATTTTAAACTGGAGGGGATATTATTTCATAGAATAGGGGACTTCAAATATTGCTGTTTTTCATATGTCCTCTCGTATAATACTATTGCAAACACAACCAATCGATTGGAAAGTCTATTTCGATTTATAAAATATAAGTCAAATCAGTAGTTCTAGTCTTGCCTTTCTCTCTACTACACATCCAGACGTTATATGTGTTGTGTGTTATATGTTATAGATTGCATTTTTAACAATACATTCATGCCTTTTGTATCTTTTGTTAGTTTGAATCTAATTTTTCTGATATTACTACACCTGTCTCTGTGTGTGAGTATTTGTGACTATTTGTGACTATTTCTGTTATTTTCTAAAAGGAAGGCAACTTTATCTCAGCTTCAAATTGATGGCACAAATGCTATTCAAATATGTTTAACTTATATGTTAGTCCGACTACTATTGTTCATTCATAGATACTGTCAAACTTATAAACTTATGAATTTTTTGCTAACTTTTTCTGCCAATACTATTCCAAGTGAACTATCAGTTACTTATTGTTAGAGATTTGTTAGAATTTTGTTAAAGTTGTTTCATAAAAGTTTTTCAGGAGTTAGTTTGAGATATGACTTCATAGTAGGATATGATTGACTGGCAAAGTAAATACCCAATAAACGGTATATTATGAGGTGTTAAGGGGGCAGAGAGAGGGCATTAACATTTCTGATTTGTGTGATTCTTATCAGAAAGAGATGCTCTGTTAATATAAGATGGCTTTACCGCCACAGCATGTTGTAAAAAGATTAATCCTTTTCAATAAGTGCAACGTAAAGTGTCAACAAGATAAATTAGCATTAGACAGAGTCACAGTCATACACTCTATCGCACTCACACACACTCACACACACACACACACACTCGCTCACACACTCACACCCGCCAAACTTTCTCTTTGCAACAAGTGACACATCAACTAAATCTATTTCTATGCATTCATTCACTCCTAGTTATCTCTATGTGATTGACGTGAAAAATCTTAGAAATCATTTGGAGCCAAGTTTTAGCTTTTATTACCAGTTTAATTAAATATAAATGTTTTCTTTAAATGGCATTTTTCTATCTTAAGCACATTCAAAGCATATCAAAAAGAGAGAGAGAGAGAGAGTTTGAGAAAGATATGTTTTGTTAGTAAATTTTTAATGATATTTAAACCAATTTCACAATTTTCTAAATTCTTCAATTCTTGAGTTGTATCGTAAGCCCTAAAATGGTTTTCCACGTATTGACTCATCGCACACGTAACATAGCTTTAGGAAAACATGCGGAAATCTGGCCAAAGTAATTATTTTAAGCTATTTCACCTCACAATCCATTCAATAAGAGGTGTATATATGTGTGTGTTTTGTATGTGTTCAAATGTTTACATTTCAGTTGGGGAGTGAGTTAGGTTTGAGAGGAGTGAGAGAGAGAGAGAGAGAGAGAGAGAGAGAGAGAGAGAGAGATTCAAAAGTAGTATCTTTAGTATAGCATAGAATGCATTTTCCTTACTTGACTTTCATTAACTGAAAATATGCAATTTTTATTTTAGTGTTTGAATAGTATGAACGCTAGTATTCCATCTCATCCAATCGTTTTTCCTGGAATTTACACTTAAATCATATAAATAACACATAAATATCCTAAGAGTTTGTAAACTAATGGTTTCCTATTTAGTCAAACTTTGAACACATGCATTTGTTTGAACAGATTATAAGATAGTTATAGATCTATAGAACTAATTACAAACTACATTACATCAAATTAGGTTAAATATGAATCTATTTTTCGTCGTCTGTTAGCTGAGCAAAACTTTGATTTGAATTTGAATTCTATTCAGAAGTAAGAGTTAGTCTAAAGCAAGTGTTGACGCTATAGCCATAGCTGGCAAGTATGAAAAGCATTCATTGCCTTTGATTTGCATAGGAATGAGAAGTTAATGAAGTGTATGATGGAATCTTTGCAAACAACGCAAAGCAAGTTTTCAGTTTGTTATACCTCTCTCTCTCTCTCGCTCTCTCTCCCTCTCTGATTCTCTCTCTCATTCAGAGAGAGGTGTTAGCCATCTCTGAAAAATTTAGAATGCTGAAATTTAGAATCCTTTCTATTTTGATCATATACCAAAACTCAGAGTTCTGTGAAATCTAAATTACGAATATTGAGCCTACATATTGAGCCTACATTTTACGCCTTTCTTGCTCTACTCCTCTCGCAATCCATTCTGAAAACCTATGTATCAAACATTTTTGCCATTCGCGCTCATTTCCTATTATTTCTCTTTTGTTTCTGCCGCATCACTAAACAAAAGTTTGAATAAATTAAGAATTTTAGAATTTTTTGGGGCGAAGGGATTACATCTCGAGTTATATTAATGCGATGCCATTCTGGCAAAGCCTATTGTTTATTAGAATGAGATTCTTCTCCCTCTTCTTTATTTCTTTCTTTATCGAAGTTAAGATGTCTTTTAAAAGAAATTAATTCAGTGCCGCAATGAATGAAACGCACGATTTAACTCAAATGTTGGCATTTTTTTAAAACTAAGATAAATGAATGTAATTTGATTGCAGCTCTACTATAGCATCTCATTACTAATGTCTGCCCCAACTAAATCCTGAATATCTTCTACTTGCAACTTAAGACCAGACAACAAAAACACTTCTCTTTTATTTCCACATTTTTTGCCATCCTTTTCTATAGTCTTTATCAAATGCAATCCTCAAATTTCCTCTCTTTTCTTTTAATTCACAGATAGTCTTCCAATCTATTGCTAGAGTTTGATTGCATTTTCGTTTCTCTCTATCCACTCTGCTCTCTCTCCTTTCTCTCCTTTCTCTCCTTTCTCTCTCCATCCTCTCTCTCCATTCTCCAGCATTCTCCCTATCTGTATGTGTGTTGTGTTTGTCTACGAATGTTTCATAAGTAAAAGGATACTTGAGTCTCAATGGGCCCTTGCCTACTTCTTTTCCATCAGACAATTACTTTCTTAGAGTGGTTGAGTCTAATGAAACTTTTCTCATTGCATCGCTGGCGCGCTTTGATGGTAAGAAGGAAAATAAGGTCTTTGGAGCAAACTTTCTTTAAGCTAGATTCTCTGTTATGTTTTCTTTTCTACTTTCTCTATTCTCCTAAAATGTTCTATTTTCTCATCTGACGAACAACACAAGATCTCAACTCTAGCTCTGATCTCAACTCTGCCTCTGATCTTAACTTGTTTAGCTTCAATACTAATATATAACACTAGTAATACTGTATAAGACCAACACCTTTACCACATTTGGCTCTAAAATTGAATTTAGGATTTGTAGAGTTAGGTTGTGTGTAACCAGAAATGTAGGCATACATACGTTCATATAGACTCACATACACTGATATACACTCACCAAATGTAAAGCCACTCACGTTCTTCTGCTAATGTATTGAAAAATGCAGGACTAGATAGTTCGCCAAAATGTAGAAGAAGTCTATATATCTTCATTGAAAAAAGCCAGACTTTTCATGTTAGTGTTAAGGTATGGTCCGTCCAAACGTTCATTCAGTTGGTATGATTTTCTGCATTTTCTTTTTTGAAAGGATTTTCAAAATCCAAAGGATCGCAAGTATTGCTTTAGTATGTATGCACTTAAGAGCGTCAGTGATTCCTTCTTTTCTCTCTTTTTCAAGCATTGCTGCCCTTTTGGGTCTTTCTCTCTTCTTTCTTTCTCTCTTCTCTCTCTCTCTCTCTCTCTCTCTCTCTCTCTCTCTCTCTATTCTTTCTCTCTTTCTATTTTCATTGAAACGCGAAGAGCTTTGACTCGGAGAATATTTATGGGCTGATGGATGAATCTCAAAATGAAAAAGTGACCGAATAACTCAAATGCATGTGCTTTGAATAAGAAGAAGCTGGAGATGCTGAGGTTGGGCTCACTATGTTCTCTGTCGCTCACTTACAGTACTATCACTTTATATAAACCTTTATTTAAATGAATTGTTGTTTTCATTGAAAATGAGTTTACAATTAGCTTCTATTTGTTTACAACTATTGTGCTGAGTCTTATTTAGTATCTAAAAGCTGTTGGACGTAAGAAACGACACATTATTAGAATAAATAAGTTGAAAACATTTCAGTTGCACTGTATTTGGCTGATGGTATGCCATAGCATTGACCTGTTGTATATCTGCATTACATTGATTGCATTTGACATTAAAAGAAGGTGTTCTCTGCGTCGTACACAATAAATATCAATAGATTGCCAAAGCATTGCATTCATATATATCAATAGAGATGAACCAAAACTAAGGCCTCGCAAAATGATGATAGAGAGCTATAGAACTAATACACATATCATGTGAAGTCCATAACATAGAAGGTCCATATACTTCTGCCCATCATTGTGTCTTTGCATGTCTGTCCATTTTTGAGTTAGCGTTTGTGCCTAATGATCCGAACAGTCAGCCTAAGTTCTGACAGAAAAACTTTCCTACTATCATAAGTTAGCAGCTCTTCTATCCTTCTCTATACTTATCGATTACTTTCTTCCAACTCTAACTTTGTCATAAATTGCCGATTCTGACCTCCTCTTCACTTCTGACCGTTCTGAACATGTAATTCTTGGATTTTATTTTCAATTCTACTAAATATTATTGATTTTGTAGTTTTCATAAGTAATGGTTTGATGAATTTAGTCTAAATTGAATTTTGAAATATTCATATTTTAATTAGTAAACTGAGATTTTATAGAAATATTCGCTCAAATTGTTGAATACAATAAACGTTTTGAAAAGTTCACATTTGCATAATAATCAATATAAGTTATCTCTCATATCAGTTTTAGTAACAAAGCTATTTAAACGGTAACTGATATCAAATCAGAAAATATACGATTAGATAATGACAAAAATCAAATTCAAACTTCTATTTAAGTAATGCTCAACAAATAATTTAAAGGGCCATATATTTTATGTTGGGTTAAATTCATTGCTCTCAATCTATTATTTGATATATATATTAAACATCTGAAAGCACATATATTTGATTCTTGTGATTGATCCTAAGAACACGTTCTGATTTGGTTAAAAAATCTAAACCAATCAAATAGTGAGATATTAGGAATTTTATTGAACCAGAATTTCGAATCGATATCACATTAGACGAGAATTGAATTTGGCCGAAAGAGTTACATTCAGACAATACTGTGAGATATGTGTATATAGTTTTTGATCATTGAATAGTTAGTAGTGCTGTCGCAGTACAGGACACTCAACCATCACTTATTATGTGCAACAATAACATTGATTCCATTGTTTCTGGTCGACGTCTCCTGTCTTTTCATCGGATGCACATGTATTTTACCGCCTGAATGAGTACTGCATCCGCATCTCTTGCATACTCCCATTACTCTCTCTCTCTCTCTCTCTCTCTCCCTCGCTCTCTCGCTCTCTCGCTCTCTCGCTCTCTCGCTCTTCTCTCTTTCTATCCTTACACTTGCCTTGATTTCAGTATGACTGTTGTCGTGGTGGACTACATTGAATGGTCCTGTCTTTCTACGTTAAACTTAGTAGAATTGGGACCAAGCAGAGGGACAGCACAAATATATGACTTAAAGTTTTTTGTTGTTCTCGTTTTCTCGTTGTTTTGCTTTCCTTTAGTGACTTGCTTTTTCGTCGTTAATGAGGTAAACACAATGAATGACTACCGTCAGAAAGCAGTGTTAGCAAACTATAATAGCATTTTGTTTGTGCTCCAATGGTCAGCGTTTGTGCACTAGTTGTTGGCTGTTTTTCTCTTTCTTCATCTTACCATTTCTTATTAGGGATGTTATAGAATGCTTCCTCTTTTGTTTCTGAATCTCTATTTTTTGCTCATTGTTAAAAGCGTTTCATTTTTTATATCTCATTATTATTATTAAGATTATGAGAGCTAAGTTATCGAGCTATTAGTGCTCTCATAATTTACAGCACCCGCATTAATACCACACACGACTCTTTTTTATGAATAAAATTACATCTAATGTCGCCTTTTAATTCATAAGCTTAATGCATTTAAATACTTTTTCTTTAGCTTCTTAAACTATATCGCCTCAAAGCCAACATCCGCACAATGATCTATACTGTAATTTGTTCGATCCATACATATATACATTTGATTTTTTTTATTTTGATTTTTTTTTATTTTTTCTTTACCTCATTGTTCAACTAATACACAGCAAAAGTTAGCAGTAATTACACTTCTTGGTGTAAACATATATATATATACAGTATATGTGCATTTGATGTTATATGCACTTGAGAGTGGTTTTCCAGTGATGCGTTTCATGTGCCATACATTTGAGGTCCTATAAGCCATTATATGAGACGCGGCCTCTTTTTCCATTAGCCTAAGTATTTGCTGTTCTTATTGAATTTTGCAGGAAAATCCCTCTTCAGCAAACTTTCGTATATATATAACTTACACACACGTTCTTTATATAGAGTATATTACATTCGGCATATTTGATATAACTATTCTATAGCTTTTGCTCTCTCTCTCTCTCGCCCTCGCTCTCTCTCTCTCTCTCTCTCTCTCTCTCTCTCTCTCTCTCTCTCTCCCTCTCTCTATTCCCCTTTGAAATCCCTTCTGATCTCATGCTGGCATCAAATTATTTGTTTAATTGAATATTTTGATCTGAAAATTATAAAGTTTGGAGTGTTCGATATAATCGAAATTGAATTTTTTGTCTGAATAATTTTGGGTTAAATGAAAAAATGTAATTTGATTCTTGATTTTTAGTGATTATGGTATGATCTAAGACGTTATAGAGAGCTGAATAAGTTTAGTGTTTTTTATGCATAAGAATTTGATGAAAGGATTTATATGAGATATTTATGCTAATATACTCTAAGCTTATTATTTTATACGAAAATTTTCGGCTCACAAACTATTTTATTTAAAATAATTTTATTGCTTCAAACTTCTAAAGTTTCATATCTTCTTATATTTTGAGCAATGAATTAAATTTCTCGAATTACCACTTGATAATCAAATTATAAACTTTATCCGAACTAACGCAAACATCAACGCTTTCGCTGGCTTTTGACGAATAAATTTCGATTTGATTCTTTCCAACGAATTTCTGTAAATTTACAAATCCAAATAGGGAGCAGTTCATGAATTTCTAATAATATATACTTTGATTGAAGAAGTAGTTGTGATATTATATTATCAGAAAAATTGATTTTGGAGCAAATCTATCTGCTTTTATGCAGTATATCGTCATTAAATTGAAATTGGTTCGCGTATTTACTGTAAGGACACAACTTATATAAGAGATATGCTTACAGTTGAATATTCCCTATCGAATGATGTCGTTCTTCGTGATTAACATCCCTTTGGAATTTTGTCCAATTAAAAGGCTAATCTTAGCGGTTGTGGTGGAGATAGTCGAAGCCATATAGTGATGCCTAAACTTATATAACATATCTGTTCGATCCGAACTTGATGTAGTTGGTAGCTAAAGCTAAACGTGACTTTCAAACTAAATCTAAGCTTAGTTTAAGTTGCATTTATCATATTTTACTTATATTAGAATATATGCTAAAGCAATTTACACTTTTCTCTGCTGGTTAAATTGAATATTTTTAAGCTCTAGGATTTACCTTTTTTCGTGCGATACTCTCCACTTTTCAGTTTAGAACATTTCACTTTTTTTCATGAATATTCTGTTATGAATATACCGTTATGAATATTCTGTTGTTATCTTATCGCCAATCACTGAGTTATGAATATTATAATGCAATAACTTATTCTAAAATAATATAATATATTCAGAAAATTGCGAAGTGGTCTACAATTAAATTTGAGTGCATAGAATAGTTTGAATATAAAGTATATGTAATTATTGAATATTCTAGTGTGAAAGTAGTCAAACTCTTATAATATATCAAACATAAAGAGAATATGACTATATGTGTAATTACAATACGATGAGTTGCACATGAAACTAATCCATAGGAGCCGAAACGCTGTATGGAGTAACTCCTTTGATTGCGTAAACTATCGCCAGGCTAGAGGTTTCTATTACACTAATGGCAAAATGGTGTCTAAGGGAAACATTAGGCAAAAGGCTTTTCTCTCTTAATTCTTTTATTTTTTCCTAACGCATAGTAATACTGCGGTAATGTTAATTTTCCCAAATGCTGTATATTTTACTAATAATATCCAATGCATCAATGATCACAACATTTTTCACTAACTTTTTCAAGTGATTCATAATCAAAATTGATATGAAAATTGATATGAAAATTGATATAAACTAATAAAAAACGGTGCTTAACCAAAATGAGAAATAGTTAGTCAGCGAATTTAATCAACATTTCTATGATTAACTTTTTGCTTGAATATGAATTTTCTTTTTTAAAAATTGTATTTGCTTTCAGTTTCTACTCTTTGAAAGCTCTGAGTCTCAGATGATTACTGAATAGAAAAACATTGAATTCGTGTTTATCGCCAACAGTGGTTTGCACTAAAAGCACACACTATTTGCATGGAGTCCATTCCAATACACCATTTGCATTGAGTCCAATCCAATCCAATCCAGTCATTATGTGACTCTTTTATTATATCAAATACTATTTATGAGTTTTTATTTGACTTTTCTTTCCATTACTTGCATAATAAAAATAATGTGAAAGCAAGCATTCATTTTTGGTTTTATTTTGATTCTGGTCTTATTTTGATTTTTGATTTTATTCTCCTTTTGTGCTTTGGTTTTTCTAAATCATTGTTTGGTCACTTATTTTGTGTTCTGCGATGCGTTTAGAAGTTTTCTTCTATTCCGTTGCGATCATTCCATAGCTCATACACAAAGTTGTTGTAGATGGAAACCATTTGGTCATTTTCTCTTGTGGTCCATTTAGTCGTTGTTGATTCCCGAGGGTGTGATTTCCCATTTCTCCCCTTATGCTCCAATGCATCCCTCCTGTAATTAAAGATGAGATTAGGACCGAAATAAAACCATTTCTCCCGAAGCGAAAACTTATTCTTAGCTTATTCTTAACTTATTCTCAACCCATTCTCAGCCTATTCTCAGCCTATTCTCAACCTATTCTCAGCCTATTCTCAACCTATTCTCAGCCCTACTAATGATCCAATTGTTTGCTAATATGATATCTGATATGATATAATATTTTGGTATTTTTGATATAAAACACGAAAAATTAATTAATTATATTGGATTTTTTGACATTGTCGTGTACGGAAAAAAGTGTTGGCTTTTCTCCTGTGAGTACACTTTGCAGTTTATGCATGTAATCAGTGCTGGGAAAACAGCAGTGTTTGAGGTGGACTTTTGGGTGGAGTCCAGTAACAGCCTTACTATTATTGATCAATATAATAACATTTCACTCTCTTCTAACATACTACAAGTCTCTATTCAACCTAAAACCTAACTGTTAGGTAAAAATATATTTTCCAAACGCTAAATACAATGTTTATGTTATAGAGAACAGTGGATATGGTAAGCGATAGTGAATAGTGTTTTATATATTTCTGGAAAATAGATTGCACTCGAGAAGTGGATTTACTGCATTGCGTTATGCATCTGCATGCTTATTTGCATCAAGCTATTTATGCTCATTGTGTATATTGTTTGGCCAATGATCACGCCATGCATGAAACAATGTAAAAATCCAACTAAACTAAATAATACTCAAATACATAGAAACAGATATTAGAGGGGAGCACAACTTTTCTATCTCTCTAACAAAAACAATCTATGCTCACAGAAGCAGAAAGTAGTTTTGGTGGTTACAGCTTTGCGGTTATTTTGTCTTTTATTACATTCAGTTTGATGATATACCAGCCATTGCTAGTCGTGTCTGTGACTCTTTGCCTCAATGTCTGATACTCTTTCTGGTCTCTGAGTCTTGTGCACACAACTTCCTGTCTATTAGATTGCTTGAACTGCATGTGTGCGTGATAGCAATGCTCCCATACCTATAATGCATATATTCGTATTTATTATATATCTCATATCTCGTGATGCTATGGTATAAAAGTTAAACCAAAAATTGCATGGCTTTTGTATTTATCAAAATTTTGTTTCCAATTTCACTATTAGTTTGCGTTTTCTCTCTATTTTTCTAATTAAGAGTATCTATCAATGAATGAAAAGTGCAACTAATCGACTAATAGTCACACAATACAACAGAACACTAGGCGTAAACATATGAAAAGTTTGATAATATTTCCGATATGTTCATGAATACATTCGTTCGTATGAATTGGTTGTGTTTTGCGATTAATGAACCAATGGTTTGACATGAAAGATAGTTTATTTTTATCACTTTAGGAAAAGGTGTTTATAATTCAAAAAATATGTTCGAAATGTATTCAAAAGTGTATCCAAAATGTATTCAATAAGCATAGTTAGTGATAAGCAAAAATTGCTAGAATTTAAGTAAGGGATAGGTGTCAGGTGTCAAATCATTAATATGTTATTACTGTTCGCGTTTATTGACAGAGTCTATAATTTGAAGTGAGAATTTTCTCAAAAAATAAAACTCTCTTAATCATTACTGATTGTTAAGTTGTAGGCAATTTCGACTTTATTGATGTTCCACTAATTTCGTATTTATTATTACTGTTTGTTTGAAGTCAACGAAATCGCATGTCTGTCATGCGAGAAGCCCTTGAGCAAAACATTTACATAATTATCAACAATATAATTATTGCGATAGTTTTATCTATTGTACTTATTTCTGAAGAGGATTCGTCTTTATAAACACCTGCAAGAGAACTGAATTGTAATTTGATGCGATAGGTCTTTGGTAAGGTAGCTGAATGAGGGTCTGTAGTGAGGTAGCTGTATAAGGTAGCTGAATAAGGCAGCTCAATAAAGGTCTATAGTAAGATTGCTGAATAAATTTGCGCACAAATACAGAAGTTGTAATCTACTGAGCGATTTGTTTTTAAGACACATTATTAGTTTGCAGTAAACTATTTCTGCCACCTGTTCGCTATTGCATTATCTTTATTACTGATGATGGTTTCGGTCGTATAATAACTTCATAAACTATGTTCAGTCGAGTTTTTGGTTGGCTTTCATGTGATAGAGGGCTCTATTGAGAAATATATACATTTACTGATGAAGGCTTTAGCACAACATAGTATTGTCGTTCTATAATAATTTCCTGAATGGACAAACACGAAATCTTGATGTTCGTAATGCCATTGCGCCATAGGGGCAAAGAATAAGAGGAATAAGAGAGAGTGTAGAGAGGGACCAAAGAGAGCCCATATCAATAGGCATTGGAAGAAATAGAAAATGCGCTTTCAATTCCATTCTGGCTTTAATTCCTTATAGCCCGATAGAAAATAAAAGCACATGATCATCTCATCTCATATTGTGCATGATTGCTGACGGCAGTCGAGGCAGTTTCCTTGCTTTAGTTGTTCCGCCATCAGGAAACATGAAGATGAACGATCCATAGCGTAAAAATGAAACTTTCTCAATGTGCCATTTTCCCAATCCAGAAGGATTATTAAAGTGGATCATATCATACATAACACAAACATATAACTGATGCACCTTTTTCAAGTTGAGATCGCATACAATATCAACTCTCTCTCTCTCTCTCTCTCTCTCTCTCTCTCTCTCTCTCTCTCTCTCTCTCTCTCTCTCTCTCTCTCTCTCTCTCTCTACATTTGCTATCTTTGTTGTCCGCGATAGCAACCAGAAGTCATCATGTCTTGTCATCACGCACTTTCCATCAGACATAATATGTTGAGATATTAAGAAACTTAATCTATATTTAATATAGTAATCAAAGCAAATTAGAGATGAAGTTTGGCATCGGAGAGAGGAATGGCATGGCAACGGAGTTTTCTCGTTGCTATCGCAGACTATTAAGTTAGCAACTGTAGAATATGTGCAAACAATACATTCTGTTATACTTAAGGCTTTTCCCATAACACAAACCATTATCTGCCGTTTTCTATTTCACTTATATCTATACCTCTATATTCCTGTAAAAGTTTGATATTTCTTTTGGTTGTGCTTTTGTTTTATGTTTTTATCTTTTGGTTATATTTGTTGAAACGAAAACAGATAACTTTTCTCTCAATTTCTTGTGTCTTATTTCTGAAATAATAGACATATTCTTAACTTTACTGACTCTCACACACAATATATATTATTTTTTAGTCAAGCCTAATGTTTTTGCGTAAATGTTTCCTCCAATAAAATATGATTCAGTCTTTTCTGGCGTTTAGCCCCCTTTTTGGTAATCTGATCGCACAGCATGTCAAAGCATTAAAACATTAATGAGTTGGCCATTAAAACACACAAAGAGCCAAAGGAAAGACTGATTGCATGGTTGGCTAATGGCGAGATTGGATTCTTAGTTTTTAATAAGTTGTGTGCAATCATGTTAGAGTTTAGTAATATCCTTTATTACGAGTGCCACCTGCATCCATACGGTTTGTGCTGCCTATGCTGCCTATTTTGCTCATCAGGCCAATGCCTCTACTGCTCCATAGTCTCTACATATACCAACTAAATTGAGAATTTCCACTCACTTTACTCTAATCGCTAATTTTGTTCTATTGAAAACGTTTCCGAAGTATACCAATAATGTCATAAGAATTATTAAGTATCTTTCACTACTTGACTTAGATCTGATGCTCTAAAATGTTTTGTAAAAGTTTGGGTTTAGAAAAAAGAAGTTTGATTTAGATTTAGCCCAAATTAGTTAATTAAAGCATAGGTTTTGGTTGGAAACAAGTCTAACGTGAAATGACAAACGAAAGGTGTAGAGAATTGATTATTTGGTTTGTTCAAAGTGATTTGTAGAAATGAAATATAGCAGTGTGCAAATAATAGGTTTGTTATGTGAAATACATGCCAAAAAAGAAGCAAATTAAAATCATAAATGCCTGATTGGGAGGAGTAGAATAGAGACAGTGATTAATGAAGTGTCCGGAAGTGAGCTTGCAAGTGAGAGAGAGAGAGAGAGAGAGAGAGAGAGAGAAATAAAAGTGCCGCTCTTTTAACATTATAAACCAATTGCTTATGCTCTCTGCATGAATTATAATTGTGCAACAAGTAGTGTATCATCAGCTCAGAAGAGTCAGCTTAGAAGAAAGGGGGCCAAAGTTAAACTTGTCTATTATCATGAGCTCATCTTTGAAGGGGGCTTTCCTTAAAATCAGCTTAATTTATAACCAGGCACACCATTTATTATCAGTAATTGTGCCAAATTTTCCATTTTGAAAGCTGCGAAATCTATCACTTTTAATATATCCAATCATTCCTCTGATTTCTTAATCCATATGCAAAAGTTTCGGAACTTTTATGCTTCTCATCCGATTCAAGCGTTAAGATTGATGTCAATATTAATGATGCCCTGCGATTGAATCGCACTCTAATTATCGTCTATTTTATATATAATATTATGTGTAATTTTAGTTCGTGTTATAGTATGTGAAGACTTAATTCAGAATTTTCTATACACTTACTTGAGTTGTAAGAATTTAGGATTAAATTTAACAAATTTTTTAGTTTAGATCACAAATGTGCATCTCTTTAATATGCACCAAATTATATTGTTTATGTTCCTACTACTAATAGTAATAATAATATAGCCCTCGGATCTCATGCCTCCCAAAGGCTCTTCAGGTTGTGAGTAGTCACGATAGCACTTAATAACACCTCGTTATAACGATGCTGTACATACTTATGCTTATTTCCATTGTTAATGAGAGAGTGATCGAGAGAGAGCGCGAGGGAGAGAGAGAGAGAGAGACCTGGAGACGAGTGATAGTTACAGAGAGAAGTGCAACAACAAGACGAGGGAGATTCTAGCGATGATAATATATGTGCTCTATTCCAGCTATAAGTTCATGCCTCGATTCGCCTATCATTGCCTGTCATATTAGAACATTTTAATCGGTTTGATTTTAAAAACTTGTTCTATAATCTGGAAAAGATTCAATTTAAAAACCCATGTTATTTAATTAATTGGACAGAAAAGATGATTTTCGTACATGTAAACTCTTTATCCATTATTATTGGTTGGTTTAGATATCTATAAATTTGTATTGAGAGCATTTCAAAGTAAAAAATCCTTATATACCAAAGTGACTGAAAGGAAATGAAGGCATGTTGGCGTGCAAGAAGTGCAGCAAAAAATATATAAGTTATATGCATTGAAATGTACATGAGATGTTATCACTGTTTTGTGTTGGATGGATGGGTGTGCCCTCTCTTTCTTTTTGCTCTGTATACCTCTCTATACCTCTCATTTCTCTCTTGTTTGACTATCTAACAAATTTGCGCTAACACTTTGCGTGCACCAAATCTTACTCTTTTTTACTTTCTCAGCCTTAGACTTGTGGACTAAATTTTAGTAAATATAGCTTTAAAACGTTTCATTCTCAGCAAATCTGATCGATAGCTCTGACATACCTGAATAATCAAACATATGACTGCATTTTGATTTGAGTTAACTTTCTTATTACAAAGTCTTTTATGTAATGATGCGGTATTTTTATTGTGTCAAAATGATTGCGAGTAACTAAATCACCAAAAGCGAGAGAGAGAGAGAGAGAGAGAGAGAGAGAGATAGTAGAGCCAGAGAGGCGTTAACGTTATTCGTTTAAAAGTCTGAACAAAATATTGGATAAGGGACCAAATTATAAGATGTTAATGCCAGGCAAGTCACAAGACTTGAAACTTGCCTAAGGGCTTGAAATCAAAAAATATTACAAAAGTGTTTGGGAGGGCAGAGGACAGTGTGAATGGATGTGATTGTGAATACAAATCAAGCTGTTTTTGGCTTTACTTCAATAAGTTTGACAGACATTAGAATGAAATTAACTTAGTTTAGAGCTTTGAGTATATAATTTGACACCTAATTGACTTTTGCATATTCAAACAAATTATGGACACGCAATATACACATCACAAATCTTATACCTAATATTACTTTTTAACTATACATTCATCTCTTTAACTATTATTACTTCTATTGTTTTTATTCTTTCACTCTCATTACATTTTCTACAACCAATTCCGATTTAACTCTCATTAATATTCTGTAAAAGATTCTGTTTATCAAAGTTTTATTTGATTTTAACGACGATTTTAAATAATTGAAATGAAGCAAAATTGGCTTAAAGGTAACTTTAATAGCAAAGCAGTCCAAATGCAATAAATGTCTCTTCACTTTCCACTTACTTAATATGTTATAATGAAATAATTTTCTTTTCCTGTTTTCCTGAGTAACTTTATTGCTAATATCAAATTGTATATGTCTTCAACACTATCACTTCTCTCTCTTGCTTTTCTCTCTTATATTCAATTCAATTGTAGTAAAGATGCTTTCATGCTCTCAGGCTTTTCTCTTCTATTTTATACTATCGAGTTATTACGTATTACGACAATATAGGGAGAGAGAGAGAGAGAGAGAGAGAGAGAGAGAGAGAGAGAGAAGAACAAAAAAGAAAATAAACTCATATAAAAGTAAACGAGTTTTTAATCTACCTAAATAGACGTCGATATAAACTTATGTGCTTTGCTTGAGTTAAGCTTGAGTTAATGGAGTCTATGGATCGTTTACGGACTAATTTAATACTCTCTTGAATAGCATCATTAGGTTTAGAGAGAACGGAAGGAAGAGGTAGATAGGAGTCGAAGCTTTTTCTTGCATAAAGAAAAACTACTTTTATTGGATTGTGGCTTCAAATCATTGTAGGAGAAAATCGGATTCCAGTACACATTGGGATTGCTATGCATCTCATCATTCAGTTTTCAGGGGAAGCAATAGTGAGACTTATGTGTAAGGCTTTAAGTCTGTTCTCTAAGGCATGTAAGGCTACGGGATTTTATCTTAAACTTTTTCTCTCTCTCTCTCTCTCTCTCTCTCTCTCTCTCTCTCTCTCTCTCTCTCTCTCTCTCTCTCTCTCTCTCTCTTCATACTTTTATGCATGACTTGGCATTAAAAACAAGGTTTTGCCGCATATTCAGCATTTGTGTGATAGAAGTTATTATTATATATTTATGCGATGGCTCAGATTTAAATGCATCACCAAAAGGACTATACAGTATATGATGCCATACTTTTCATATATTTCAGTACTGGTGCTGTATATCTTACACGTAATATTGTTCGCCACAGTCAACCAAATGCATTTAATATCGCCGGTTATTTCATTTCCGTTTTTCTTATCGAATTTTGTTCCACTGCTTCAGGCGATTGACTCGAAACCATCAGATTCTCAAATTTTGATTTAGATATTTGGCTCAAAATACTATAGTTTGACTGTCACTCTAGTACTGCACAACAACAATGTCTGATTATGTCACAATTTTTTCAATGCTTAATCGAATTAAGTGAATATATGCGCTCCCGTTTCATGCTTGAAGGCAGAAATGCTTCTCATATTGCAATTCGGGCAATATTTTTTAGGTCCAACTGGACCTTACGATAACTGAAAAGGCTTTCTTACGATCGCATCCAAAACTCAGCTCATGCATCAATAGATCGCAAAAGAGTATATATACATGTTATACATAGATATATATATATATATATATATATACAGTAGAATATATACGTATATAGTTTTTGGTCTTGAGACTGTGTCTTAGAAGGGGGTCTGAATTGTGTTGTGCTGCATTCCCTCTAACTTCTCAGCTCAATGTAATGTCTCTCCAGTGATTACCAAGGAAATGACTTTATACCCCTATTTATCCCCCTTTGCAAGTAACCCCGCATGGATGCTCGCTCGCTAGTTTTTTGTCCCTCGAGAAATTTTTGCTTATCTGACTGCCTTCCATACAGAGTTGCAGTTACTTTAGTTCATGCATCTCTCTCTCTCTCTCTCTCTCTCTCTCTCTCTCTCTCTCTCTCTCTCTCTCTCTCTATTTTGGCAAAAGCCACTCTCTGCACAAATTCGCCCACTTCTTCTTATTTTTTCGACGCTTCAACTTGTGCTACTATTTGTTCGTTCGACTATTATTGACCCAAAAGTTTTGGTACCACAATATTTGAGAGGAAAAACGATTCAAATATTTTTTTCTTTAATTTATTTCTCAAATGCACTGACCATAAAAAGAACAAAATTTGTATAACCAAAAGACTAAAATATAAAACAGAGAACAAGAAAAAAGTAGAAAACAAAACAAATATATTCTAATGATGTAAAGAGAAAAGTAAAAAATGAAATGATTTGTTTGTCAAACAAAATATATTTAATGAATTTTTTCATTTCTCATTCAATATAGTATTGAGCTTAAGAAACACTCAAGAAGAAGAACCACCAGATCCACAACTGATGCGGTTAGACAATATGCTAATAGCGGAAGGGGTTGCAGGACCCGAAAAAGGTGGCGGTCAGTCTGCGGCCGCTAATGCGGCGGCAGCTGCGGCTGCGGGTCAGTCGGGAGGTGAAAATGCAATCGAGCACTCAGACTATAGGGCCAAACTCGCACAAATTAGAACAATATACCATCAAGAACTTGAGAAATATGAACAGGTATGTCATTTATTATTCTTAATTGTGAACTTTTCTAATTTTGTTTTAATTGCTCTCTTTCTGTTTGTGTTTGTTTTGTATTGTTTGCTATGAGTTATTATCTAATGTATTCTTCACTCATTGGTAAATGATTTAGAGTTGAAACTAAGGATATAGTTCAGTATAAAGTGTTATGATTGAATAGGAATGCATATGTTTTTGTGAAAAGGCAGGAGTGTTGGAGCGGATGTAGTGGTAGGAGTGTTTTGGATGGTGTATGTGTTGTTTTAGGATTTTTTGACAGGACTAACTCTTCGGCATGAGGCAAAACGGATCACATCTGGATTCCTTATGCAGTCAAATGTTATTTTTGGCATAAAAGTTTAAGTCACTAATTTAATGACAGGTGCATTTTTGAAAAACTACTTCTACCAAATTGTCTCATTATTTTCCACTATTTTTATGGCTAATTAATAATGTTTGCCAAAATTGTCTAATTCTATGAAAAATTTGTTTTTACCATCAAATGATAAAACAGAAAAACTTTATCTAATTGTGTTATAGGGAGACATAAATCTCCGTTAATTGCATAGGATTTTATACTTTTGAGCAGTTTAATGAAATAGAAAAAATGAACTTTTCTATGAAAGAGAGAGAAGGAGAGAAAGATAGAAAGTGTGACACTTACTAGGATTTAGTTTATTTGTGAGTTACATACAGTACACTTGACTGATAGATGCATGATATTCGTAAGCCTATGCATTTACAAAGCCACACAACATGACAATATGTCAAACAAATTGATATCCAAAGCTATACTCTAAGCTGGATTTGCTATTACAGTTTAGCTGTGTTGTTATTGCGGTAGCTTTAGTCCGCTTATGTATTTGCTTATAATATATTGTAATAACAAAGCGCTCAACTTTGCATCGCATCTATTATACAACAAACATTAGTACTCTATCACAATACTATTCCATAAAACAATACCTATTTAATACTATGTTTCCATTCCACCTAATCATCATTTAACTTATACTCATCTCTTATATCGCTGGCCAATTTTCACCAATCTATCAGTTGGTGGCCGTCGACAAGAGAGACATCAGATTATTGAGAAGGAAAGAGATGAGAAAAGGGGCGCTGATGAGAGGTGGGGGCACTTATGATATAAGTCTAGTTGAGATGTTATATAATAGCAATGGGATGAATATGTTCTGACAAATGAAACGATTTGATTGCTAAAAAATGTGCTTAAGTAACATAAGAGAAGATAAATAGTTGACGTCAAACGCTAGCAGTAGTGGCAGTGATTGCCATTTATAAATGAATGTTTCCGCGCCCAATGCCTCCCGTGCAACACTTGTTTAGGTGTAAAAAAGCATATATACCATACCATATATACCTACTATGGCTAATATATATCTCTTTATAACTTATATGTATTTGGTGTATATATATATTGCAATAGGATTTCATAGCATGCCAGGAATACTATAATGCTTTTGCGTGAAATAGAAGCTGACAGCTTAAAAAGAATGAATGTTTTGGTTTAGTAGTCCATCTCGAAAGGGATGTCTTAATAATAGTATTATCATCCCTTGTAATAATAATGGATGGATAATGCATTATATTCCATCACTTGGCTCTGTAGAATAGATTTACCATTTTTTTGAATAATATGGTTTTGCCGCACGGTCTACACGCAAAAGATAGACTTTCGATCAGACTCAACAACAGACCAAAGATCACACTTTGCTCTCCAATCTTGTGGTGTTGAGGATTAAGAGTAGAGAAAAGAACGAGGTGTCAGTTGTGTGGCACATGAAAGTGGACTAAAATTAAGGCAATAAATGACCATTAGCCAGGATTCATGCTGCTTATAATGGGGAATGTATGGTCGTTAGCTCTAAATTTTATATTATCATATTTCACTACATCAAACTTTAGGAGCATAACTAAATTTTCGAGCATCAACTCTCCCATTAATTTAATTATTATTTCTCATTTCACTACTACCATATTAATTGTTTGCGATTATTTCAAACTTTTTGTTCAATTATTTGCTGATTGATTGCTGTTGCGGAAGAATAGCGAGTAGTTGTTAAGTCTGTTTGGTAAAAGTTTAAGAAAAATGTGTCCAATAAATGATTTATTTTATTAGCCAAGTGTTCAAAATAGATCTCTATCACAAATTGTATATATTTGACAATTTCGATCAGTAATACAGAACGGGTATCATTTGAGTTGATTAGAAAGTTTTTTCTTGTCCAAACGTTGACAGTGCGATGAGTTGAACAAACAATCCTAATATGATTGGGTCACTTAGAGATGGATGGATACAACACTGCACGAGCAGTGATCATAGAACTCACTTATAGTTCCTATAGCTATGAGTGTTAGACAACTAAAGCTATATTCTCAATAGGGTTGCGACACTCGATGACATTACTGATTGTCTTTGATGGGCTAATTTTCTAGAGTGACATCTTCTGCAGAGATACCCATTGGGTATTACTGGATATGATAAGATGCTATATACCAAACTGGACATGACTTTATGTTGATTGAGAAATGCTTTTTCAGTGTTTTTGTATATTATCTAAACTGTGGCTAAAGATGGAAAAAAATATCTTTCACCTGATGACTGCCTAATTCCCAAATGACCATAAAAAGTGCCAATACTTGATGTGATTTTTTGCCACATCAAAAACCTCTTAGTTGTTGGTGTCCACTCTTGTACTATCATCTATCGATCAAAAGGTATTGCAATGGGATCTAATGAGAAAAAAGTATTATTATTTGTCTGGACAAACTTTTTTCTTATTTATTCCTAAATTATTGTCGAGAAGTTTAATGTATTTGAAACATAAATAAGAAATGCTTTCATGTTTTTCAATTTCAATGACGTCGAGCTATGCCACAGAACTCATTAGAATCATTACAAAATTTCTACGCCATCAATAGTAGTACTAATAACGCATGAAGAGATCATTTTTCATTTTTGTCAGACTCTCTCTCTCTCTCGCATACTCTCTCTCTCTCTCTCTCTTTCTCAGACTCACTCATTGAGACGCATTCTAAGAAATGAATCGACTAAATGGCAGGCTTTCAGTAGATTTTAGACTTAACAATGAGTAGATTTGAAATACATAACAATGAGAATGATAATGATAATGAATAAATAAATAAATATATAAATAAATAAATAAATATATTTAGCATAACTTTCAATAAGAAGGTGTGATAAGTGGTCGATATTTATTCCTCTTTACATATTATTTAAATTAGATTTGAATTTATAGGTTTTTAAACGATAGCGTTTTAAACGATTGCTGCAAAGGTTGCAATCGTATGAATCGTATGCAAATTAATATAACTTCTACTTAATAACAGGTTGTAGTTTAGAGAACGTGCTCAACATTTTTTCCAATTATTTCCCTAATCATTATATGATTCTTCCTTTCAGTTGATGACAATGTTTAATTTCTTAATTTGAACTTGTTTCAGTCAGTTTAGCCTAAAGTCAGTTGATTTGAAAGTCTAATAGATATATACGATTGTCGAGTTGGATGAGATTTGTTGTACAACTTAATTAGTTATAACTGGTTGAATATATTCAATGATTTATTTATGCCTTATTTAAATAAAAATCTATTTAAAAACGAGGTGTTGTACTACTTGTTGGCTCGAACACCATTCAGTGTTGTATTAATGAGATAGCGGTGCAAAAACATTCACTCAGCAATAGGTATCTCTATTTTTGATTAATGGTATTTAGCATTAGTTACTCTCTTCAGGTAATGACACCCATATTATGGCTAACCCCTATCATTTTGAAAGGCCAGTAACGTTATGTTTACAATATATTTCCATTTGGCGCTACTTCCACCAGAATTACCTTTCCGACCACTACCACTTTGATGACCAGTTCTACCATCGATTACGCCATCAGCTACTTTTGATAGGTGTTTAAAATCTATGTCGATTCTAGTCTGTCGGACAACTGTCTTCCATAAAATTGATCTTGTTGTGAGACACTTAAGATATCATAAATGTTAAACATTTGTGCTTACATTTATTTTTGATGGTAAGCGCAAGACTGCTTTAGTTATGCGTTTATGAGTTAGGATTTGTGTCTCACTCGACTGTATGAATTGGTTTCTGTTTAGACCAGAAATCACGTACTAAATGGACGCTATATTTGAGTGAGAGTTAGAATGAGAAAAGTTGGTATCGAAAAAGGTTAATAACATTTTTTGATTGCCTTTTGGCCAAATTGGATTTATATTGTTTTTTCTCATGTTTTTAAAATTGTTTCAATCGATCAATTGTTCGTGACTCACAAATTGATTTGATTTGATTTGATTTTAACTTTATTCATATTTTTATTTCATTATTGCATAACGTTTTCTGACTTTTCTTTTAGAGATTCAATAAGACTGACATATATTTGATGAAATGTTGAGATATTAAAAAAATACTCAAACAGTTTTCATACATGATAAGCTTAAACTAGTTTTAATTTGCATACAAACTATTCAAATAAAGTTTATTCATTCACTTCATGACTAATTAATATGAAACCTTTGGCGACTTAATATGTCATCCAAACTAACAAAACCCAGAATCACCATCTCTTCTGTCACGCTTTCTTTCAGTAACAAAATGAATATCTTTTATATTTGTTCGTATAATTATATGAATGCATTTTATATGAATGTTTGGTCATTTATGCTTTACTCTCATCCGAAATGATTTAATGCGTGTGTAGATTATATGCACAGAATATGTACAGAATGTGTACAGAATATGTACTGTATATGTGCAGAATATGCACACTATATGCACATTAACTTTTGCTTGAAATTTCTAAAACTTATTCTCTGCAGTAATTTGTGATATGGGAAACAAAAAAGAAAGAGCTGTTCGTGTATGCGTCTCAATGCTCCAAAAGAGTAATAATATTATGCGCTTATTATGCCTAGTCTTCATAGTCTTCATAGTCTTCGTAGTGTTCATAGTCTGGTCTCTTTCGTTCCCCTTATGTAAAGTAAATGCAATTTTTTTACTCTGTTCTCTCATCAGTGTATTCAAAGCTATGATAGCTATCATACCTTTTTTATATAAGATGTAATACATGCTGCGTGATTAAATGAAGAATTTAATCCTCAGTCCGGTTTAATGAGATGCAAATTACAAGGAAAAACGAGGTTGCCATCAATCCATCGCTAGTCCATCCATGTATCAGTGAGATCAAGGTTATAGCAAACTTGAGGCCCACCTACTGTCACTTCGAGAATATTTGGCGCTTAACTCACTGCCAATTCTTCACTAGCTCTCTCTCTCTCTCTCTCTCTCTTTATATTTTCTTGTTGGCCATCACATTCGCATCTCATGCATAATATTCGTTCATACGACCCCTACATTAATATTAGGCTCTGCCTGGATCCCCTCCGCCCCCTGTGCCCCTCATCATAACCTGATAAGCCAGGTTTGAGTGAGTGAGAGAATAAAGCGAGTGATGAGAAAAATGTTGTGCAATGGCAGAAACAATAGATGAAACATATAACAACAGATGTTATCTTTTCTCAAAATACAATACACGTTTTGGTTAAACGGCGAGTAATATTTCCGATAGTGAACAGCTCTCTCTCTCTCTCTCTCTCTCGTCTATGCCTTTAATTTAAGTGAAGCTATTCTATAAGTAGTGAGAGAGTGAGTGAGTGAGTGAGTGAGTGAGAGAGAGAGAGAGAGAGAGAGAGAGAGAGAGAGAGAGAGAGAGAGAGAGAGAATACTAAAACTAAACAGAAGCAGAGAAAATGATGTCATCTAACTCTCACTCATATGGATCATCATATGATGGATGGGTATTGTTGTTACTCTAACTGCTTCTTTGGCAACATTCAGCATAATTAGCACATATAATCTTATAGATAGGGCTTATAGAGCAAACATGTGGACTATGTGTTCAAATGTATGACACAGTCTATGCGATCGCTACTCAAACCTAAAATAATTGTTGGGATAATTAGATGTTTTCAGTGTGAGAATTGCCTCTTTTCTGTATTGATCACTTCTTTAGAAAATCTACGCATTCATTTGAAACACAAGTAAAGTAAAAATGTAGAAAACTTTTCTGATTAGTATAAGTGTCTGAAACGGTTCTTCGTGTGCCATCTGGTGCTAGTAGGCAAACATTAAAAAATTTATACACTTTCCTATCTTCTAGTGTTAGGTTCAGAACTTCATTTGATGGCATTATTTTATATCTATATCTATATTAAAGTTTGGTATTTATTTTTCTCAACTGATCGGCTGTAACTCAAAATAAAAACTTTTGCCATAAATACAACGTTGAGTTTGGAAACGGTTTTGTCTTTATTGCAATTTTGTGGTTAGTGTCCGGAAGGGATAGAAGTGTTAGAAAAGTGTGAGAAAAGTAAAGAAAAGTTTTAGCAGCAATTAAATGAATGGCAAAAAGTAATATATAGAAAAGACTAGTTGTTGAGTATATACGATGTTTAGAGATTTTTATGGCCTTTTCATCACTATTACTCTCTGGTGCATATGTTACCAAACATACAATTTTTATGCCTTTATTACTATTACTATTATTATTATATGATTTTTTCATACTTGAAAACTTTCTTAACTGCTTATATTTGTGGTGAAACGAGATTAAAAATTATACCACTTTTGAAGGCTATGAATAGCAAGACAGAAAAATGACTGTATCTCTAAAATCAAAATATAAAGTCCTTTTTAACGCTATATCACGCGATTGTAATACCGATACTTTGCACACTGTTTAACTCTTATGATGTTTTCTAAACTTGTTGATGTATTTTAATTTTATTGCCAATCATTTTAGTGGTAATAAATAGATATTTAAAAATATGATCTCTTTTATGATTATTGCATATTTGAATTGAAATTTAACTAAAATCTGAATTATATTTGATAGGCCTGTAACGAGTTCACAACACATGTTATGAATCTATTACGAGAGCAAAGTCGGACGCGTCCAATTACGCCAAAAGAAATCGAAAGAATGGTTCAAATTATACACAAAAAGTTTAATTCAATTCAAGTACAGCTCAAACAAAGCACCTGTGAAGCAGTTATGATTCTTAGATCAAGGTTTTTGGATGCCAGGTATGTATGAATGTATGAATGTATATAAGAATGTATTTCAGACAATCTCATGTCTCGATCTCTCACTTTTCTCTATGGGTTGTACTTATGAACTGGAGAGTATTTCTTATTTTTTATTATCTCCTATTTTAATCTTCAACAACGTTGCATTCAAATGATTGCACTAAAAATGTTGCAACAACTAAAAGACTAGTTTTGAGATTTAGCAATTGAGCTCAATATTAAAACTAAGTTAATGTCCGTCTTCAGAGGTCTTAAGAAGTATTGAGAAAGTGCTGAAAAAGCATTTGCAAATAGACTATAGTTATCATTGTTTCAATAGTAACTCACTGTGAGGTATCATTTATTGTCGTTGGACCACCCAAAAAATGTTGACACCTGTAATGTACACTTGCCTATTATGATTAGATATCTGTCTAAAAGTGTAGTGCTTCACATCACACATACTCTATGATCAGTTTTGCTACTAAACTATCGGTCCAGCACTCAACCAAATAACTGTATGCGTTGACTCACCTTAAGATATAATAAAAAAATATCTTAACACTAACGAAAAAATGTCCAGTAAAGGTATATATTAGAATGCAATGAGGCGCGACTCAGATGTTCGGCCCTCTTTTAGTGCATCAATTGTACTGAATGAGAGTGAAACATGTGATTAGCGACTCTAAACTAGAGAACATTGCCATCATCAGCTACACACTACACTCACCTCTTTTTATTCTTTCTCTAAATACTCTGCTTTTTCTACCTTCTTCTGGTCACTTAACCATTGAGGAGAGCTGTAGAAAAAATATCGACAGATTCTACCAGTTTTTAATTTCCTTTAACTAGTTTTTCAATAGCTAGTAATGAATAAAAAGGCATCGATTGTTAGGAACAAAAGCATGAATTGATTGAATGATTGGTTGATATTTTGGTAGAACAATAAGATGTTTAAGTAAAATGTATTGTGTTATTTTGAATTACAGGAGAAAACGAAGAAATTTCAGCAAGCAAGCAACTGAAATATTAAATGAATATTTTTATTCACACCTGAGTAACCCATACCCGAGTGAAGAAGCAAAAGAAGAATTAGCGCGAAAGTGTAGTATTACAGTATCTCAAGTATGAACAACACATCAAATTTACTTATATTATATATACATATATTTATACATTTATATATTTATACATTTATACTCTTATACAATACTTATATATCTATTCTTTTACTCTTATGTCAATAGAGAGAATGTATTGTTTATATATCATATTTGTTTTAGGTATCAAATTGGTTCGGAAATAAGAGAATTAGGTATAAGAAAAATATTGGAAAAGCTCAAGAAGAAGCAAATCTTTATGCAGCTAAAAAAGCAGGTAAACAATCAAATTATAGTTGATTTGACCTCTAAATTGTTTCTGGTTTTCAAGTCTGATGACATTGAGGATGATGTGTACATAAGCTGGTGTAATAGCTGTAGAGATAGTTTTAAAAAAAAAGTTATGCTTTTTTATTACCACAATAGATCAATATGGCAAATAGTGGCAATAGTACCAATAGTGCCAATAGTGGCCTTCTCTTGGGTCATGTCCTTGTATCCCTTGTCAATCAGTTGTTTATTTTTCAAGCTGTTTAACACCATTTGTTTTATTATAAAAATTGCCAATAAAATCATTGACATATTTGTACGAATTTGCTAACAATATCAAATTGAATAATATTAAGTTAAAATGCACTGAAAGATAGAAATAAGGAAAGCAATGATTAGAAGAAAAATGATTAAAGTAATCATTTTGATAATAATTGAGATAATAATAATAAAAGAAGATTTGAAAATAAAATGATGTGCTAAAAAGTTAGAGACGGAGATTTTGTCTTCAATTAGTTTGTTGATGCTATAAATTATGGTATGATGTGCGTTGTGATGTGCCTGCGATGTGCCTGCGATCTGCCTATGATGCAGACCATATCGCGGACTGTACACCAAAACGCCTTTCATAATCCCTATTTTCCATTAAGAGCAATCTAACGCTATAAACACTATATGCGCGAGTAGTATATGCCAGCAGTCACTTGCCTTCTAGTTTGCTTGCTTTGTAATTTCGACTTAGAACCAGAGTCTGGATTCAAAAGATAAAACAGAGTCAAAGCTATTTTATGTTACAAGAAATCTCATTCCAGTCTCTACTATAGGGCTAAACAGATCACAACACAGCACAACACAGAGCACACATATATTTAATGCTTTGCATCTTCTCTTCAAACTCTCTCTCTCTCTCTCTCTCTCTCTCTCTCTCTCTCTCTCTCGCCCTGACGCTCTCGTAGTGATTCTGATTATTTGTGCTCACATCAAACATATAAAAAGCAAGAAAATATTGTTGGCAGAGAGAGAGTATACTTTGGGACATTCTGCTAGTGGTGTGATAACCAACTATTGTGATTGTAAATTAGCTTAGAAAATGGCAGGACTCAGTTATGAGTAATACAATAGGTTAATATATAAACATAATTGGCATAAATATAGATAAGTTGTGTTGTCAGATAAGTGTCTATACCTTTGGTGTGCAGAATGTTTGAGCTGCAGCAATATTTGAAATGCATTAATGCTAAACTAGTAGTTGGCGTTTCGCTGCATTTAACATTAGTCTTCCATCATATAACACCAGAATATAATACCAAAATTTCAGTTATATTCTTATTATACGCTTTTTCTATCCAATACTGTAATTTGCTCATAAATACAGTCAAATTTGATTATTATTGGCTCACAGGCAGGTTCTATGACATAAGAATGAAACAACATAAGCAACAATTTATATTCAAAACATATCTAAATGCTTACAAAAAAATTTTTTGTTTTGATCACTATCTAAATGATGATACGCTTTGAGTGGAATTATCTCTAATTTTGATGATTAGCTCTGACGAAGCCTTGATTTGGAATACATGTATTGAAAATGAAATTGATCTGCAAACCGTTTTTATCTTTACTACACTATTATCCAATTGCAATCCCATAACGTTTGAATCGTTTGAGTCATCTTCTCTACTATCGTTTATTTGGTTGACAACCACTTTCCTTTAGCTACTTTCCAAAATCAGTGTCGAGTCTCTACCGTACTCTCTCATTCTCTCTACCATTCTCTCCCCCATTCTCTCTCCCATTATGTCTGATTGTCTGCCATTGCATTTCAATATTATTAGTGTATCCCTCTCTGCATTTCTGGTGCAACTAAAGACTCGCTTACATAAACTGATGCAATGCTAGCAATTTAGCTGGTGGAAGATGTAGGATCTATTTCTTGACTATTTGGTTATCGTCGTAACTGGTTTTAGTAATAGTGGAGATATTCAGCTATACTCTGTCTCATTTATCTCCGCTTCACTGACATTTAGAAATGGACTGGCATTAATACATCAAACCTTTTGACACTTTAGATGGGGCACTGCTTTTTTCGATATTACACTATTACAATCTAAGTCTCACTACTACTAGAGTTTCTTTATTTTTTCTCCTTATGTAACCAACATATATATAACAACTCTATGTCTCCCCTTTTATTATAGGTTTCTTATTACTTAAAGTATACTTCAGTTTGAAGTAATCAGTTTTTACTTATTTCTATTCAGTCTGAGTTCTGAAAGTTTAGAAACTTTTCAAACACTGAATCTCTATGTTTATCGATTTGAGTCTAATTATAAGTTGGGCACAGTTTTCGAGTGTATTTTTTCAATTAATTTTTAAGCTTTAATCTTCTCTTAGCTGTTTGATTAGCACAGCTTGAATTCTGTCATGTTTTAAAACTATTTATGCTAATATTGTGGAAATTTTCTAATTTAATTTCAATACAAAGTATACGTTTAAAAAATACATTCTTTTATCTAATGCTTATGTATAGACAATGTTTTACTATACCATAATTGGATTCCTTAGCCATTACAAGCTCTTTGATTGTTAGAAGAAAAATATAAAGAATAAAAAAGTTCGTTACAACAAAACTTAGTTACAACGTCTGCAGAAAACTTTCATCTCAATGCTTAGCTCTTCAATGCAAACATTTCGGGCACAAACCGCAAGCTCAGCATAAATAATGTTTTGCTGAAATGCCCACCGCTTCACTTACTTCAAGCTTAACTTTCAGTAAGTTTAGGCTCAGAGCTCGACTGGAATTTAAAGGAAAAGAAAACTTTGTCCGTTGATATAAGACGCGAAAGTTAGTCTGGCGAAAGGGCGAACCAACCGTATAGTTATTATATATATTGAGGTCACACACCAAAAATAATTTTACAGTTATAGCGAAAAAATCTTCCGAGCGAAAACCATTTTCGGATCACTATATTGCCAAAACATTGCATTTCTCTTACATTACACTCTTTTGCTCTCTCTTGCTCTCTCTTGCTCTCTCTCTCTCTCTCTCTCTCTCTCCCCTTCTCTCTCTCTATTGCTCTGTTCTCTGTTTCTATTTGGGTTTCCCTTAGGCTTATAAAAATTTATTTTGATTTGCCTGCCCATAACCCCCTTCTCTTTTCTGGCTTATGCATCATGCATGGCTTGCAAAATCTTATGAATATAAATTTATACAAGAATTTATAAGAATTTATATAAAAATTTATATATCAAACACAAGTCACACTATAGAATTGGTAAAAAGTGAGAACTAGTTCTTTTTAATAAGTAATAATATTTCTATTCTATTCAACTGCTAACTTATTTATGTATTTAAAATCTATATAAACCTACTTTTTGCCTATATCTATATTTTATATAAATAAATATTAGAACCGTTTTTGCTTATCGCCGGTTTGCATATTTATATTTTATAGCCGGTTCGTCCCCATACGGTTTAACGCCATCATCTCAGGGCTCGGGAAATATAATGAGTCCACCGCCACCACCTGGTAGTTCACAGGATGGATGGTCTATGAATGGTGACTATGGAAGTCAGGTAAGACATTGATCATGTCACCACCAAAAGTACATTTCACTGCAGTACTGTTTCGCTTCTTTATTATTCTCTCATTAAGTCTACGTTTCATCTCATTTCATCTCAATCTTTGGCATTAGACAAACACAAACGAACACACATAACACACACATTTGACTCTGTTATAAGTGCATGGCGTTGTCACTCTATTGTATTGTCTGTTAATTTGGGATCTGTTTGACTGGTGTGCTCTTAGTGTTAGTATTGTTGCTGTTAGTAGTATTTGGTGTGTTGTTAGCCTTGTGCTGTTAGGCTTGTTGCTGTTAGTCTTCTAGCTGTTAGCCTTCTCTCTGTTAGTCATCTAGCTGTTAGTCTTCTAACTCTTAGTCTTTTGCTCTTAGTCTTCTTGCTCTTAGTACTTTTTTGGCGTGAGCTTTCCCCACGAGACTTTAGTTACTTTCAAAGCATGTATATATTCATGTCTGGGTTGTCCGCTCTCTTTATTTTACTTTTGCTTCGCATTCACTAATAGTTTCCTAATCGTATTGTCCACTCCTGAAGGCAGCTAAAAAGTAATCTTAATTGGAAGGCGAGAATATTTGAGTGGCGGCTACCGACCAGTTGTTCGGATTAGGCTTTCAGTTGAGATTCAGTGCTTTTAGCTTATAAGAAATGATTGAATATAAATCTTAATTAGGATAAATATCTGTTGTTATTTAGCACAACAAAAGCAAAACAACAATTTGGAGACAGAAATGGGAAAAAGTAAAGAGAAATAGTTTGATGATTGCTTGATTCCCGGTTTATTTCAGTGATATTTAGTTTTGTTTTTTTGAATTTGCTGGTGTCAGCTCTGCTCTGGCAGAGAACAAAACTGAGATAATCTAATTTTCTGTTTTCTTTTAGTCAATGCGAACATTATTTTATCGGTTTATTTGCCGCCGAGCTCTGCAAAAATAACAAATGAGACAACTAAATGACGAAATATAAATGCTTTTCTTCTAATTTATGTTTTATTACATAAGATAATGAGATGAGGAAACACTTTTAAGACAAATTATTATAATTAAGTTTAATATTATAGAAAACTTAATCTGACTGACAACAGTTTGCAATTAATATAAGTGTTTGTTTGTTTGGCTAAAATTTTCATACTAATATGCAATCGCAATATTACTAATGGTAGTCTTGTTGGTTTGGTTTTGGTTTCCTTCTCTTTCTTTATAAAAGATTTATCGGTCAGTCTCTGACAAAATAATCCCATTCTAGATGACATGTCTTGTGTCTAATAAATTATATAAAGAAAAAATAACTAAAAAACTTTTTAGATTCTAACGTTGAGCCACTTTCCTAATAGATAGCAGTGTCTATGAATTATAACTGCTTTTAAGACTAAAAAAGTTCAATTAATAATATTGCTTCAAATTGATTATGACTACTATTGTTATTGTGTGAGTAATAACCAGAATAATTGTGACAGTACTGCATCGCGAAATGGAAATTATAAGAATGACATTGAACAAAAACAGAGTAAAGCTTTCGCTGTGAGTCAGTCTCGCGGTCGAAATGATTGGCAAATTTTTTTATTAAACATTATTTTCAGGCCCATAGGCACGGAGGCTATTCCTCAGATGGTTCCTCGGGAGGCATGTATGATCCCGGGATGCATCAGGTATCACCTCTTTGATCGAACCAACATTTTCTATCATAACAAATGATAATATTGTGCTTCAAAAGGCTGTCAGAGGTAGGAATGATTGCTGTGTTACATAAAACAAAAGTTACGTAAAACAATAGATTCTAAAGGTTGAGTGTTTGCAATATGTGTTATACTGTTGTTAAACACCTGCTGCATATTGTATGCATTTATGGTGTCGCTAATATTTGTCCATCAAATAGAATTATGTGCGACACAAACAGAATCCAAACAGAATTCAAACAGAATTTTCAGTATTAGATAAGTTTATATTTTTTCATAAGACCTTTGCTATTATTAAAATTGTATGAAAAAGAAATAAAATCGTTTTGGGAATCGGTTGGTTTGGGCAAAAATATAAATTTAGTTGCTGTCAAATTGACCAAAATGTCATTTAATACGTGTGTGCCATACCATAAGACGTAGAGCAGAAGGGAGAGGATGGAAGTTTTGCTTAGCTTATTCTGTTAGTCTGTTGATCGGTTTGATATTCCTTCTGCTTTCCTGCTCTTTCTGTTCTGTTTGGGCCTTTCGATGATTGCTTAGTGTAGCGTTATTTCATTTCATATGATGACCCAAACGTCACTTATATTCTAAAGCTTTAAAAAATACGTTATGCCAATTTTTGTCAACTACACCGCTAAGAAACTATTACATACACCGACCACTATTAGAGTATTATGAGCAAAAGTCTAGTTTTTGGTTGTAATTTCAGTTTTTGCAATCGCTCTTTTTCGAGAGTAAGAATAGTAAAAATCGTAGCAATTATAGGAATAGTAGGAACGGTAAAAAACTGAAAAAGGGCAGAAAAAACAAAAAAGGCCTTCTGGAAAGTTAGCTCTTGATTGTAAGTTTAGCAGTGTTTCTACAAGAAATTATGTTGTATTATGTTGTCAAAAATTATAAATAGGCGACTGTGACTGCTGGCGGAAACTCATATAAGAGAAGAGAATGGAAATCAATAAGCGTTTTATTGTTTTATATCAGCGCCTTTAGAGAAGTTAATATATATATTGTTATTTCAGTCCAGTATAACATACTCTAAGTTTTCTACTCTAACTAAACTTGATGACATTCACTCATTATGAGTTCTGGTAGAAAATATATATATAAGACTTGTGACCATTCTCTATATTGTTCTTCTTTCCCTATTACTTATGAGTTATACAGACGTTATATATAGCTATATATGAAACTGATATATAAATTCTATATAATTTGCTTGTATTGAATTCGTTTGTCACAATACATCATTTGCGTTAGTCGTTGGTGGAAGAGGTTGTATATGATGGAAGAGGCTGTAGTATATGGTGGAAGTAGTATTTGGTGGAAGTAGTTGTAGTATTTGGTGGAACTGCCAGTAGTGTTTGGTCGAACTACTAGTAGTATTTGTAGTATTTGGTGTTAGAATGTAGTGCACTATTAAAAATGCCATATGTCTTTCGCCTGTCATCGCAAATATTATACTGTGTATTACAAGACCAACCGATGACCCCTAAAAAAGAGGTTTAGAAGAAGTAAACATTAGTAGTTAGAAAAAATATAGTTGAAGTTAGAGGCAAAGCCTGGGTTAAGATACAGTAGCAGTAGAGCTTTCAGCTTTGTAAATTAACTTTCATAATCAATCAACAATAGTCACGTTTTTGGTTAGTGTTTTTCAGGCTTTCAATTATACCTAAAAGTATTAATATAAGTATTCTATTATTAAGTATTACATTATTTTATGTATTCTTCATCAAACTGATGTCGCCTTAAACTGAAGCGTTTTATTAGATTTTTTCGTGTAATCTATTGCATAATAGCTTTTGTAAAAGTTTATCAACGGCTTTACCTTTCAGCCCCTATTCTATATTGGATTTGTAATTAGATTTTTGTTTATAATTATGTCATATTTCATTATTTAGTGTAATTATCTTAATAATTGCTGCTATTATTTCAAACATTTATTCAGTCGCAATTGTCATGTCACATATGAATCTGAGTGTATTCCACAAATTGTCTATTACTTTTTTGTTTAGTTTTCAAGCAGACATTAAACTATTATTTCTTTGTCATAGCCTAAGGCCTCAAGTGATTTAAGTCATTTTTTCGACTTGAATACGACATTTTATACTAGAACCACATGAAACTTAATGTTAAACAAAGGTCTGTCTTGTGATCATATGCTTCGGAACAAAGTTAAAACTTTATCCTTTTAATTGATTTGTTGGCAATTTGAAACTATAGCTCAGCGTCAAATCTCATCAGACTTTGATTTTGTTAGCAAATTATAGTACTTTTCCTTATGCAAGTTTCAATCGAAACATTTCTTTAAGATTAGCGACAAATAATATAATTTATTGCACATTAATATTAAAACAATGGTGAATATGATAAGAGCATAAAGCCTAGAATGTAGTAGAATGTAGTATGGTTATTTTATGCATCATATCTTAACGATTAGTTTAGAATACAAAACACTCAAACAAAAAGCAAACAAAATATGTTTGTCAAAAAAGAAACAAAGTAACGAATAAAATTACAATAATGAATGTTCAATATTGAAAGTTGACGATCTGTTTTGGTTGATTTTAGGTTGCGATGAGCTACAGCCCTCATGGTGTGAATAGCCCTGAAACCCCTGTCAGCCCTCATATGCCACATATTTGAAGCACAACTGCAACTATTCTTCTCAAATGTTTAGGTCATCAAAACAACACATAAAATTCAGATTATTAAACAAAACAAACAGCAAACTATTGATTATAAAAGACATTCTGTGGATAAACACTGATATGATTTTGAAAATTAGGTTTGAATGAATTTCGGGATAGGAGAGAATAGTTGAATCATTTTGATTATTGTATATATTGTCAAATGGATTTTCAAAAGGATTTTCAGATGGATTTTCAATTGGATTTGTAACAACAATTATGTTTCGCAAATGATTATTGTATGCGTTTGGTTCCGTCAAACTATTCAAAACTGCGTTATAACTAAATGGTTGACGCCCTAAATGCAAAACATTATAGGCAACAAATATTCGCCAAAAATGTTCGCCAATTGACAAAATGTTCGCCAATTGACAAAATGTTCGCCAATTGACAAAATGTTCGCCAATTGACAAAATATTCGCCAATTGAGAAGAACTAAACCTAAAAATCTTATCGGTGTTGTGGTAGAAAAGGTGGTCATCACAAAGTTGTAGAGTATGATTTTGAAAGACTGATATATTTTATGAAACAAATCGGTGTATAAGAAGATTTGAATAACTCAAACAAATCTTCTTATTTGGTGCATAAACAGAAAACAAAACAAATTGTTCGTTAATTCATCCCATATTTCATAGAAAACGTGTCATCATTTGAGCCAAACTCAGCTCATTTCATAAATAAGAAAAATATAAATGTTTTACATTGTTCTGCATTTATCTCTCATTCCATTGGTTAAGAATTGGAAACTAAGAAGAATTCATTTATTATTATTCATCATTTTATATAATGTGAAAAAACGTTTACCATTTAAGACAAAACAAATCAATACAACTATTGCCAAGTCGTGTCTAATTGGAGCTAAACTTTCTAACAGTTATGGAAACATAAGAGGATTGTCACCAGAAGTGGTCGCGATCTCTGACTAGTTGGCAAAAGTGGGAGATATTTGTGACTGTCATATGTGCCATAATATAAATGTCATCTTATTTGGAAACCAATACAAGATTTGAATAGAATTTTGTTCACAAACCAATACAGGAATCGAATAGAATTATGTTCACAAACAAATACAAGAATTAAGTTGAGAAACCAATACAACAATTTTGTTCAGCGACATAACGTTTGAGTCATTTGACATTTCTTTTATTGAATGCCATTGAATATGATGTTATTATTAAATATGAACATATGAACACTGGTTATTACATTGTTTAAACATTTTAAACAATTTTAAGATAAGATAAATTAATAATGTCAAACATTTTCAATTTGTTTTTTAGTGTTATATAGTTTTTCTTTTCTTCTCTCAGTTTTCCATTAATTGAATGTATTGTAAATATATTATAGAAATGACTAAATTCAATCAAAACCATTTTCTGTCTTCTGCTGCGGAATTCGTTTCTGAATTCTTGCATTAATTATACAAAAGGAGAACACTTACAGAACACCTATCTATCAATAATTAATTAATGGAAAGGATTATTTCAAATAAAACACATAAATTTGGTGTAAAAGCAAAAATTTAACTAATTATGCTTTTTTGCATGATTACAATAATGATTAAAATAGAAAATATTGTAATAGATATGAATGTGTGCAACTCATTTCGAGATTGTGTTCACAATTGAAGCAAACGCACAAATACTATATTACTATAGGACTGGACTCTCTCCTAAAAACCATTTGGAAAATACATCAAAATCGAAATCAGAAGCGAAATAATTTGTTTTTTTCCCCAGAAAGTGACTAATTTTTAATTTAAATTCTGATAACTTGCATGTCTCGACAGATAGCATAGCGTACATAACGTATTATAATTGTGATCATAAATTTTAAGTGTAAATCAGGTAAGTTTACAAATTTTCTCTCAATTAAATTTGCCTTAAGTTTAAAACTGGATCTACAGAAACAGAAAATGATTGTATTGGCAATCATGTCAAGTTCAAAAGTGACTGCTTATTCTTGAGATAATAAATATGGTTAAAGGATAGAAATGGGGTTCAAACGAAAATGGGTTCAAACAGTGAAGCAGTTGTATCATACGAGTTGAGATACTCTCATATTAATTATAAGTTTAGTAAACTTTCGAGTATTTAGCATATTATATGTGCGCCCATTCATCGATGTTTTTGGTGGTGATGATGATTGGGTGTGCCGTGTCTTATATTGTTGAAGAGCGCCATTACTATTACCATTATTATTATCGTAGTGTATAGAACTAACTGGTATTAAATGTTCTGTACTTTCATATCAAGCCGAGAGTCCCTTCGGTCAAATTTAGGCAAAGAGTGGCTTTTCATAGGTTTTAGTGAATAAATATTATTAAAAAAGAGATGATTTTGTGTATGGAGTCTAAAAGTATTGACATATTTTCGGTGTTTTGGGCGATGGCTTATAGTATAATAATTTGAGTGCCATATGAAAGAAGAACTTAATAGTTGCGTGAGAGATAACGTGACAAGTTTTACATTGCATTACCTTATCGAAATCACTCATTAGGCGAATATATCAAATACTATTTATTCACACAAATAACTTATATTACTATCATTTACCACAACTAATCCTTTTACGAGATATCAGTACCTTTTTCTACCTTTTGGTCCTCTACTCTTATGAGTTTCAATCAAATTAAATAGTTTTCAATTGAATTAGTTTATGGTAATAAAGACTGGAAAAAAGGTTCACAATTCAGTTATTCAATATGACCATTTATACGGAATCGATTTTTCTATAATACAATCTAGTATCTCATACACAACTAGCCAGGAGTATCTAACTCATAACCTGAAAATTCAATCCGTCTAAGTGTGATTAAGTATTCGTTTCTCAAAAATCTTGTTAATTCTATCAGTTTTGACGATTCAACTGTAATCAAATGAGGTTTACTTGATTTAAGTCTATATTTAAACTAAAGCATATATAATCTAAAGAATAGGTAAAAGTAGTAATAATCATATCTAAACAAGATTTGGGCTACTTTAAGATTTGATAAATTATAAGAAGTATAGCTGATTTGTATCAGTTTATTTTTATGAAATTAAACTGTCAAAAATAGATTATGTTCTTATGATAGAGAATCAAAGTTAGCCAATGGCTTCTGATAATAATTGGCAATTAGCGATTAGAATCAGCGATTGTTAGATTGATAATTTAGACTTTACCATCCTTTGGTTATTTTATAATTTAGCGCGTGCCATCAATTCAAACATTCAAATAAATACTTATAATTGACCAATTTAACATCAATTATTTATATTCTATAAACAATCTATCTTCAAAATTGTTCCAACTATTCAAAGGCTCTTTTCTTAATGTCTTTAACCTATAGATCAAAAATTTATAATCATTTATAATAAGTTTGAGTTAATTTGAACTCTCAGTTTATAATTAAAATCTTGATTTGTATTATCAATCATTTGAGTTGAATTCAAATGATTGTAGTGTTAAATGAAAATAGTCTGTGCAGACAAATATATTATGTATTTATCATCTGATATTTTGCTGCAAATCTCAGTTTTGATTAAATGCATCAAAAGTGAGTTACTTTGATGAATAATTCACAAAAAATGGCAATATTTTCAAATCTAAAATAGAGGTTATTTGGAGGAAAAGATGGAAATGAAAGATCTCTGAATCGTTAAAATAATTTGTATGCAATAAAGAACCAGAATTAGAGTGTAGTTTAACCCCTTCTGTTTCTAAGATTTATGTCTCAGTTCTATACTACTGCTTAACATTTTTTATTTACTTCAGTTTTAAACTGTTTTAACTCACATTTCAATACTTATTACGATTCTTAACCAAATACATAAATAAATTATACGAATTCACATTTGATAAGAACGTTTAGTGGATATCTAATTAAAAATTAGTTATCTTTCAAATAGTATTTAACAGATTTATTAGAATAAGATTTCAGTTTATAATTAATTGAATTTATTTTCTCAAATAACTGTTTATAATATTTGACAATTAATGAGTGAAAACGATATCTACTTTTCTGTTAGTCGAGTCACTAAATACATGGAAAATAAGATGTTTCGAAGAAAAACATTTAGTCAAAAAGATAATAAACACATAAAAAGAGTGTCAAACATAATGGGAAAAGATGAGATATAAAGAAAAGGTGATATAGAAAAGTAGAAATTTGGTATTGTAGATCAGTTTAGAAAAGTGGATAATGAGACTCATTAAAGGTTCTTAAGAATGGCATGTCATAGCGGATGACACTATAATCATGTTTAGGCGAGAGATTAGGCGAGAGAACACTTATTACAATCTATCTTCTATTATTGTTACCAAAGAAGAAATCTTTTTTTAAGCTCACACCAGACTTCAATTCAATCAAATTAATATCACTGATATGGTATGTCTGACACATCGCCGCCAATTTTCTCTCCAATACCAGACACTCAAATACAACGACAATTCAAAAGAGTTATTACTGTTAGGGAGAAACTCAGTCAATCTGAAGAAGAAGTGAACCAATAAATGAGTTCCACTACTTCTTGTTGGCTGAGCCTTAAAACGTGACTTTTGTTAAAGTTGATCATAGCTTTTGATGAAAATCGCACTATCACTCTATGACTACCTTCTCGTCACCCAATTTAGGAGATAATAGTTTAAATTGATTTAAGTATAATTGCAATATGATTTTGAATTTAGTTTTTTATAGTTTCTAACCTATAATAACTCGTAAGTCATAAGTTATAAGTTATAAGTCATAAGTCATAAGTCGTAAGTCACAAGTCGTAAGCCATAAGTCGTAAGTCATAAGTGATCACAATCTAACGTATTAGTGAAACAGACGTGAGAGGCTATCAATTTCATAAATAAAGTGATCAGAAAAGAAATTAATCAAAACAATTCCCTTAAGATGATTATATTATAAAATATTATAATTGAGTTTAGCTTTCAAGCCATAATTATATATCTTATTAAATAGAAACTCATCAAACTTATAGATTAATTTTGATTCTCATGAGCTTCTCAAGAGGTTCTGATAAATCTAAATATAATCTTCACGAATATTACACTATTCAAACCTACTTTAACTTAGGATCAAACTCATAAAAGTAGCTGCAATCAAATACCTGCTATACCTGCGATCAAATACCTGCAATCACAAGAAGATAACAAATCAACAATTATTCATTTAAACATTTAATGACTGCTATTTTATCATCCGATTAATTCAATTTGACTGAGCAACATATTCAGAGGAGTATCTTATTTTTAAAATAAGACGTATTAGTTTGAAATTTGTAATATCAGTCAAATTAGTTTTTTTTATTATCAATGGATTGTCGATAGAAATGATGAAATATTGAGTCCTAGAAAAGGCCACCTAATCTATGCGGTTGAAGAGTATTTTTTAGAGTTTGGCCAAAGCATAGTTAGTTTGCCAATAGTTTGATAGTCAGCATGGGGTGGCGTCACCAAAAACCCGAAAACCTTATGCAGACGGAATCGGGTATTACCTCCAGCTACACCTGGAAATAAATTATTTTTTCACGTTCTATCTAATCTTCCGATTGGATAAAATATTTTCAGGTGCAAAAATGTGGGGCTCATCCCCGAAACGTATATGTCCGTATTGATCAACGAATCCGCCCATTTAATGCTGTCCTGCTGTGAACCCACGTTTGTTCGAGCTATGAATGTAATTAAGCCCTGAGTCGTTTTCAATGCACGTATTGCTCTCTCTATACATTATATAAAGAATGAGAGAGAGAATTAGTGGAGAGAGAGAGAGAGAGAGAGAGAGAGAGAGAGCAGGAGAGAGAAGACAATCTATGACGAGTTTTTTGCTCCCATTGAAAACGTTTTTCATCTGAAAATCGAGTGCCTCTACATATGAACACAAAACAGTTAATGAGACTTTTGTGCGATTAAAACGACTGCTTCTGTGCTCTGCTCTCATCAATGGTTCAGTGATAACATTAGCTGAAAGAAACCATTAATTGGATTATTATTATTACGGGCAGACTGTAGCTGAGCTTTGCTTTTGATTTGAAGTAATCTTTTATTAGATTTAGTTTTTGTGAATTTTTGTGTTTTGTGATAATAAACGGATCAATCCTAATGTCCAAAACATATATAATAAAAAAGACTGCTCATCGATTGCATGTTTTAGGAAAAACAGTCCATTTTGATTGCTATTTAATATTTGATGATTATTATTGACTATATTTATTCAAAACAAATAGTTTGATGTTAAGTTTGAGTTATTATGGCCTTTAAGCTTTAGACATGAAAATATAATTTATATACATTTAATTCACTCATAAATTGAAATTCATATAATAAAAACAATAATTGTTAGACATGCAAAAAATACAGTACATCAAATGCTTTTTAAAGAGACAACCATTTGAATGCCTCCGCCTTTTACAATAGCTCCAACAACTAACTTTAATTATTAGGTCTTTAAATTTTGGGAGGCGATAGACGCGTTTCTACAATAATACTCAACACCAGTATTTCAAACTTATCTATGTTCTCTTCCAAACTATACCCTCAGTCAGACCTAAGAGAGAATGAGAGAGAGAACGAGAGAGCTATAACGGTGGGGACGTCAATGAGGGGTGGAATAAGCAAAATAGCTCTTTTGCTTTAGTGTCTGACCTGAAGCACTACTATAACTATAATACAAAAGTTAGTTACAGGTAAAGCCATTGTCGAATGTATTTTTGGTCACAATGTACTGAATGTACTGCACCTTTACGTCTAGCAGAGAGTTGTTGGCCATTAACGTCAAGGCCGGCCACACACTCTTAGGCTGTTGAAGTACCTGAACCTTAGAAGACACGTTTTTGCAGAACATCTTATATGCTTTTGAGCCTCTTCTCTGCTCTCTCTCTCTCTCTCTCTCTCTCCTCATTTCTGTTTCTCTCCCCACACACGCATTTGTTCGCTTCAGTACCTCTCACTGCAAGACTTGAAGACTTTTAGATATAGATAAATGTAGCTCTTTTTTCCTTTGAAGAGCTTCTTATTGCCTGAAGCATCAAAAGAATTAAAATGGTTGTACGTGGAGTTGCACTGTTGCACACCCTATAATCTTGAGATAACGCGAACATCAGGTCTAACTAAAGATCAAGACAACCACAAAAATGTTTGTCAAATCGTTGACTCTCTCTCTCTCTCTCTCTCTCTCCGCTCTCAATCTTATGCTCTTCTTGTGCACAATCACTGGTATCGCATCGGTTTCTTCCAAATTTTTAAAATATTTTCAGTGGTAGTCCACAGGTGTTCTCGGTATTTAAGATTGGTATTTGATTTTATTTAAAATGATTATTATATAACTAGTTTTCAGATTGAATCTGTTCTTTAAATATTTCACTTAATTGTATGTTCTATTCATAGCAATTATTTGTCAAACCAATTTTATACGATTTTAAGCATCAACTCTAAAACTAATTACTATTTTATGCTTTCATATCTATCTATTCTAACTTTTGCACTCTTTTCAATCTTCAATTTATTCATTTTTGTTGTTTAGTAATTAAAATATCATCAAATTATAGCTCATTTGAATTGATGATAAAGTTAAAGATAAAATTGGAGTGCAAGTAAAAAAATTTAATAAAAATAATTGTCATATAAAATAAGAAATAGAAAAGTTGAAAAAAGAAATAGTGTTGAAAGTGGTCGCATTGGAGACAAAACGCAACGATCAAAAGCGATTAGTAATCAATGATTATTGATTGAAAAGTCGACATAAAAGTTGATTAATTATTTTGATAACGTTGAGTTTCGGTGGCATCACTCTCTCTCTCTCTCTCTCTCTCTCTCTCTCTCTCTCTCTCTCTCTCTCTATTGACCCTAAACCCAACCCATACTGCTGTGAATTAAATTTATATTTATTTAATGCATTATTAATGCTAATAAGAGCTGCCCATCAATCGACTCATTTGTAATTATTAGCCATTTCTTAGTATTCTATGTATTGCTTTTATAGGTTTTTATAGGCTTTTATTGGTTCAATCCTATCAAACTTATTGGTGTCTCATTAGTTTGATTTACGTTTTGCCCAACAGTTATTACTTATTTTAATTATGATTAAATATTAATTTTATTTAAATAAAACCATCTGCGAGACCGACTCAACACGATATACACTATTATACAAAACGTTTGAACTAATTAATGCATAACTAATATTAAGTTAGTCCCAAATACAGTATAATAGTTTGAAGCATCTAACAGCCTGTTTGAAAGCCAAACGTCAACCCCATAAATAAGTTTGGATTTTGTCTGCCTTTTCTCTATTGTTCTTATTATCCTTAATATTATTTATGACACATTACGACTCATTTATTGCTAACTGACTCTATTGTGACTCGTTCTTAACATTTGTGATTCAGGTCTCATAGAAAAAGCAATATTTTTAAAAACGTGGTTCTGTCCTATGATTGATTTAATTTGTAAGCTAAATAATAAATTAATAACTATTATAATGAGTTTTGAGTAAGTTTGAAAAGATTATAGTAGTTGAAGTGCGTATAAACTCCTTAAGAACTCTTATAATTTGGTAATTATCATATTGGATTTCTGTTACGCCATCGTTTTTTGAGGATTTATTTTCAGAAAAAAACACCAATGTAAGACTTGTATGTGAAAATATAAATTTAAGTGAGACATTGCGTGAGATGTGACAAAATGATATCAGTCATAAAATAGTACTCACTATGAATCATAAGTGGACTGAAGACCTCTAGTATTAAACTGACCAAAAAAAAGCTCTAGATAGATTATAAATTTCAGTTTTGAAATAGACTCGAAAAAATACTTTCGATCGGTTGATAGCATTATAGAGAAAGTTGAGATTTGGGCCATTTATGACGGCGTAATTCAGTGGCTTAATTTATCAGACAAGTTGTGGGGTAAGTGCCAGAACTCTATGCCTTTTAAAAAACCAACACAAAAACTTGTTAGTTATATATTTTATGAACACTTTCTTATACTAACTAATACTCCCTCGTCGGTAATTTCTCCCAAACGCACTCCACTCAAGTGCAATACTGTTTCAGTTGATATTAAAGATGTTTTTGTTGGTCTTATTGTTAGATCTGATTTGGTTGATTGCCTTTTTTGTCGCTAAAATCACTTCTTCTTCAATGTAGTTATTATCGATGCAAATGGGAGGAGGATTTGTTGGTCTGCTTTAACTAAGATTGATTGTCAATTAACTGACTTTATTTACATTTAAAGTGAGTCTTGTGTTTTTCTCATGTATTTTATTCATGTTAAGTCTGGTTCAACTCAAGTACACGTTAAGTCTGGTTCTGTTGAACTACACGTTTAGACTATATACTGTATACATTGAACTACACGTTCGGACTATATATGCATTGCATTGAACTACACGTATAGACTATATATACATCGCATTGCAAGTCATTATTGTCCGTATGCTCTCATGTCTATGCATCTTAATCTTAAGCTGTCCATTACCTCTCGGTTTGCCTCTTAGGCCTATCTTATCAGTAAATGAACAGAGACTTGGACAATAGCAATGCGACACTTGGGAACTGTTGCAAGTTTCTCAACTGCTGATAAGAGTGGTTGCAATTCTTCTTTAACTATGCTATGTTACGCCACAGTATTTTGTGTTTTTGGCTTTTCGACCATTTTTCTCACTCTCTTTCTGATAGCGGCCAACAAGAATTTCGTTCAGTGTGTTGTTCCTCAATAGCCCGAAGCGGACTAAACGCCTTGGCGTTAACATACATAAAACTTACCAAAACGTTGATGGCTTTTGGGGGAACAGACGTTGTGATCGTAAGAGAAAACCACTTTAGATTTAGCCATACTTTCAAATAGTTTTGGGGATGTCTTCGTTTGATAGAACTACACAATAGGAGCTATACTACAAGCTAATGGTTTTGCCTGTTTTGCTCTTCTCCTAAAATACCATAAAAGACAGATTCTATTCATTTTGATGGCCGAACAGAGTGTCTGATAAGTTACTGCCCGAATAGCTTGTATTTCCTAGTCGTAAATCTTGTCGACTAAAATACGAGCAGTTCTTATTTTGAAGGATTTATTTTAATTTAACCATTCATTGATTATTCATGTCCACATTCATGTGTCATTTGTTTTTATAAATATATCTTTTCTTGTTTTTCTGGAAATGTAGGAAAACTTGAATTTTTAGTCTATAATTTAGTCTATATATTGAGAGTGTATATAATAAAAGCACATATAATGGAAGTGTATATAATAAAAGTATACATAATAATGTATGTATAGTAATGTATATATAGATATTTTTTAATTTGATGATATTTTTACTGAAGCCGAGCTCAACAAAATGTTTAACATTCGTGTATAGAACCCATCCCATAGGCAAGTCATGTTAATATCTTCTCTGTGGGCTGATGCATATGCCATTGAATTTGGTCTTACTTGACTTTGATTCTATCTGCACCATCTATAATGATTGACAAGACATGAAGGCCTTAAACTTCATAACCCGTAATAAATGTCATGTTGCTCGAAAACGTCATGCAAATAATTAGTGCTGTGTTGTTGCACGCCTTAAATCTAACAATATAGAAAATTGCAATTTTTCAAATTTGCGTCTCAATATCGTTGATCGACAGATATTTGCTACAAATTGCTCTATCCATTGCTACTCTATTATTAATGTAATTATTTGGCATATTTTGCAAAAATGTTTTAAAGTTGATAAACATAAGTAAAGCAAATGTAAGATGTGCAAGCATATTTTAGACCTATAAGTCTAACCTAACCTAATCGTAACTTAAATCGACTTATTCTTACTGCATAATTCCTACATGCATAAAATATAAATTTGAGTCAATTTTAGCTCAAAATTCATTTGTGAACGGATGCGAATGCATGTCTTTAATAACCAATCGCTAGTTTTACGAATCGTTTCCTTCATTTTATAGTTTCTCTCTCACTAACTCTCTTCACAGACTAACGAATAATCATTTCTCGGGTAGTGATAAATTATTAGCCATTCAATTGCGAGAGAGAGAGAGAGACAGAGAGAGAGGGAGGGAGAGAGGGAGAGAGAGACATTCGTCAAATGTTACCTTTCCATTGCTTTTTTACTAAAAGTTACTTAAACTCATACCACTCCCACTTAATTTACTTTCTCTCTTTACCTGAGCGAACAGCTACTTAACACTTGAAATGCTACCTCTCATAATCATTGATGAACGCTTTTTTGTTCTTGTGTCAGTGCCAATTGTGACCGAAATTAGAAAATATCTGATATGAGATTTTCAAAATACTTATACCAAATTTGCAAAACCTGAGGTGAAATTTGCAAAAAACTGATATCATACTTTCAAACTTACCCAAATTGAGAGTCATTTTGTTCCCGTAGCAGTTTAATGCGTGTCAGACATCTCTGTTTGCAATCAGACATTAAGTTAACATTAATTTGAAATGTTCGCAATAGACTATCCTTTTTGCGATAAAATACTCTCATGAATGCAGTCGTTGATCATTAGATATTTGAACATATTTGACGCGATTATTGGATTTTTGTTTTTAAATTAAAGCAATAAATGCTATTTTATTGGACAGTTTTCATGAATGTTATGCTGTAATAAAATTGCATAATTCGTTCTTTTCATGAATAAGATTTATAGATTTTGATCATTTCAGGGAAAACATATAGGAATAGATAGATGTATACAAACATATACACAAATAGATAGATATATACAGGCATATATAGAAATAAATAGATATATACAGAAAATATAATAATAATAAAAGAGAAAAGTAGAGCCACACAAATACAGTCTTTGGGAAAGTAAGCATCTGTCAAATAGGTTCATATAAGTCTTTGGTGGTCTGTCACCCCCGCTGGCAAATATATATATACCATGATTTGGTACAGCTATCATTATAATGCTCTCAGACCACTTAAAAGGATTAGAACTCGCACCAACACTCCTAAAGACACTCTGTAATACTTCTGCCCAATTTCACTTTGTCTCTGTGTCATCTTAACTTTCAACTAATCATTTCAACTCTCAATTCTCTCCCGATTCCCTCCCGATTCTTTCACCAACTTGACCAACTCAGAGCTCTCATCTACTTGCTAACTTTGAATAATCAAATTAATGCCAATAATCGGTGTTTTCAGTTAAAATAATAATTATTCAGAACAGCAATTCAATATTTTATTCATTTGGTTAAGTTTAAGAAAAGATCATAAAGTTAAAAGAAGAACTGAGATTTGATCTGAATATTTATTACGTTGACATAAATTGGGAATTAAGGTTCAACTGAAGGGGTCATTTGATTTGATTGAAGCATGAATGGCTTTTGAAAATTGTCTTTTAAGTTTTGATTATAGATCAAAATAGTTTAATATTTAAGGTATTAGATCTATATACTTGTTTGCCACATCCTATTTTACTTTTAAATCCCCTTTAAACTCGTCAACTTTTGCAAGTTGTAGATCAAAATTGATGTTTTAAATAAGTCTCAACTTGAACTAACAACTGATGGCAATTGCTTTGAGCACGTCTCCGATTTGTTTCAATGTGACAGATACTTGAGACGTTTGCTTTACCTGTATGTTGTATACTTTATTTCAAATCTCATAAATTGCTTCATTGCCGACATTTATGTTCCATAATTTCATGTATGAGATACTATCAAACAATAATGAATTTTACAAAAATCAATTAAAACATGTGTTTACTTACTTACGGTCTAATAGTTGGTTATAAAAAATAGGCTAATAAAATGCTAAACTAATTTATAAAACGTTTCAACAATTGATAGCATATAATGAAATTTGATAACAAATTTGATTCGCTAAATATGAGCTCAATTTATAGGGATAGAATCGATTTAAAGCCTGAATAGATTGAACATTGAATAGTATAACTATCAAAAATGAATTGAAAACGGCTCGAATCACTTAGAAGCATAAAGTTTAATAACCATTCGTTTAGATTGAAAAGTTAATAACTGGAGCAGTTCAACACTATTTCAAAACTATTATTGACTGAGTTATTTGTAAACTTTGACTTTTTTGTATCATCAATCCATTTGGCCTCAATTAAAAGTTTCAATCGTTGTAAAGCTGTGTTTGAATTTTCATAATTTGAATGATATCTTCAATGAAGTGCTTCCGTGATTCTAATTTACAAAATGCTGATTTGAATAATGAAATTTTTGAATTGGAAACCTTTCAGCTTTCTATTGAATGTTTGCCTGAAGACTATATACTCATTTAGATTTGAAGCTTTTCAACTGATGTAGCGATTCTGTAAATTGATTTTTAAATGTTTTATATTGCATAATATTATTGTATTGTGTGCATAATATTCAATTGAATTACTAATTGTAATTATAATTGAATGCAAAATAGTCAATACTGTTGAATATGTAAAATGAACACAAACAAAAATACGTACATAGATTCCCAATCTTAAGATTAAATTAAGAATTAGCAACTTGTCAATGGTATAAATAATAGTTAAGATGAAGTAGTGTTGGGTTTTATGAATCTAAGCACGAAACTTATTGCTGGCAATTAAAATAGAAGTTCTCAAACCACATCTGACTGATTGTTCAGTGAAGATAATTCAGTGAAGATAATAATGTTATAGGTGTACTAAATCAAAATAAATTAAAGACTGGTGATTATTGTTTCTCAGCTTCTGGAGTATTGTTGCGTGTTTTTGCTAATTCAATATTTTTTCTGACTTTGAATAACTTTTATATAAGTTTTAAATAAGTATTCAAATAATAAGATGAATTATGAGATATGCAGTAAGATATATTATAAGATACATTATAAGATATATTTTAAAATGTATTATAAGATATATTTTAAGAGTAGATTTTTATATTTTTTTTACATCACTATATTCTATGATCTGTTTTAAATTAAGGTGGAGTTCAGTGAAGACTTTGGGTCGCGTATAAAATAACCATTAAAATCTTGGATTTAGGTTAAACAGCTTTTTCTAATGGCAATCATTCTTATATCTCACGCTGACTTTAATTTAATTATTTGAGCCACTATTTCACATAATTGCTATCTCGTCATTATTCACTCAGTCAAGACTTTAATTGTTTAATTCAAAAGAAAATAAGATTCTCTAAGAAAAACACCACTTCACAAACCAAATCCTATTATCTTCCAACTACTTTCAAACAGCTATCTTCATAACTCGAACTTAATTTGTGGGCAAAATCAAAATAAAATTCGGTACAGAATGTGATATAGACTATAATATAAACTATAATATAAATTATTATATAAACTATTATATAAAGAGATTATGAACAAATGAATTGAATGATTCAGTTTTTAGATCCTATATATTATTTTGGTTGAAAATATTGATAACGCAATTTGAAAAGCATTTAAAAATATTAATAATACTATTTGAAAAGCATTTGACAAGTGGAAAGGGATCAATTTGAAAAAAGCATATCTTGATATTAGTCACATAACTGTATTAATGAATAATAAGTTAATGATAATTGCAATATAGTGTTATGTCATGTGCTATTCCCATAAAGTTAATTAGTTCGTTAATTTAGGAATGAGATAATCAAATATAATCCCCAATTGGTCCGAATTGCATTCTAGATATTATGATATAATACTTATATAAGAAATAGTTCAATATTCAGGTATATTAAGTTTTCAGTGTTCAGGTATATTAAGCTTTGAACATTCAGGTATATTCAGGTATGTATTAAGTTTTGAATAGAGGCCTTTGATAGTGACCACGCCTCTGACTCTACTTAAATCGCACTCGATTTGACATAAACAACATTTAAAATTAGGATATAATATACGAGTCACTTAAGTGAATAACAGTTTGAGACTCCAATAACTAAGTCATGCTTTATGATAGATTCAACTATTAGTTATTGTATTATAAATTTGTCTGTTTTTTCAACCAAATAACTTAAGACATAGAGAAATCTTTTTTACTATTCAGTTCAAATGATGCGGAATCAAATAAATCGATCCAGCCATTTTAGATAATAGGAGCAACGTTTTTTATATATATCTAACTTTTTCTGCTTCCGATTACTTCACTGCTAAGTTATTGTGTTGTCTGTCTTTCTATATTATTAATAATAATTCTTTTTGGTTACGATAGTATTTAAAGGAAGAGAAAAAATATAGAGAAAGACACAAAAAACACAAAAAGAAGGCAACTCTGAACCAAATATGACTATTATTTTTCTTGTTAGACCTATACAAGTAATATAATAGTAAATGATAGGGTATGATAGGGTGCCACTGAAACGAATGGCTTCACATTTTTGAACGACAATAGCTTAACTCCTCTTCTCAAACCTATGATCATGCAATTTGTTAAAATACCAAAACTGTAGACTAGGCCACAGAACACTGCCGAACATTTACTGGTATTACTTATAGTGTGTATACCAAGTATATACGTATATACACTGTAACTATATATACACGTATATATACTATAACTATATATTTCTGGTAACACTCTCCAAATAATACCCCAACTATTCCTTTCAATTGAAGTGGTTTACAGTTTCTCTGCCAATAAGTGATCGGCTTAACAAATGATACATTACCGATGCCTAAAAAAGGTTTAGCCTGATCAGAGCTTCTCTTCCTCTGCCTCATCAAAAACTGGCTTCCTTTGCTCGATCAGAAGCAGTTGTTCTACCGTAACCATTTGACCATTGGCTATAATAAACTATTATTTTTCACACATGCACTTACCATCTGATACGTTAACACTATTATTGTGAAATTTTGTCTATCAATAAAATAAATTATGTTTACGCTTGTATTGTGTTGTTATTATTATTTGCCTGAGAGATCAGACCAAAAACGGAAATAGAGTTTTTACGATAAAAATATGCAATATATGTAAGGGTTTTATTATTTTCCAACAAAATAAAGACTTTTTCTCTAAATAAAACTCGATTTGCCTGAAGCAAGTGATCGCTTTTCTACTCAACTTTACTACTCTTTTCTACTTTAAACGTGGGAAAACATTACTTTCTTTTGCTCACATTCACACCGTCACCCAAACACTTTGTTACTGCCCTAACCGAGTGATCACTACCAACAATTCTATGACCATATGATAAATTGTATGATATATACGATACTACTTTTTACTGTTTACTAATATTGTCATTGCTTGCAGCTATTACTCAATTTTATTTATAGTTGTATCCAACAAATTTTAATTCAAAAACCACTTTGAAAAGAATCTTCAAACATGATTTTCAAAAATCACTTTCAAAAATGATTTCCAAAACTAATTTTCAACAAAATTATTCATATGTTTGACTCGGTCGCATTGATCATCAACATGAATGAGTGAATTAGGAAACACGAATGATCGTGGTATCTCATTCAAATCTTTAGACAAGGTCTCTATCTTTTGAACTGGTAAATTTCTTTATATTTCTAATAGCGTGATTGACACTACTCTCACTACTAGTTCATCAATGCTTATTGTAAAACATTCTTTCAGAAGGTTTTCATCAACCAAGTCAGGAGTATTAATACTTAATCAGTCAAATCCATTCTGGTCAAACTTGCCAAACATCAAAATATCGTTTATTCATTTTCTAATCAGTTCACAACAACAAAAACACACATCAAATTATAACGATTTATGTGATTTTCAATCTTAAATATCCTAATTTTTACAAACTAGATATTCAAATCTGGATTTATTGAAAACAATTCAGTAATAAGATAAGGCATCAAATGAGTCGATACATTACTTAAATAGTGACTTAAGGGTGTTTTTGGGAAATAGTTTAATGAATTATGTTTATGAATCTATCAAACCTGTAAATGACACATTACACAAACATGAAATCCTGTATATTCTGAATGTTTCACTTGAAATTTACTTAATATCTAGTTTAACAATCATTAAAATTCTTTAGGTAGAAATTCAACTTAACATAAGCATTAATTTTCAATTAAATTATATTCTTATCTAAATGGTATCTCAACCGATAAAATCTTGTAACTGTTGATGAATTCGCAACACTTTCTTATCGTTTAAATATTAAAATTATGCAATTTTCAAATTAAATGACCAAAGTTATACTCAAGTACTCGTTTGTTATCACAACATAAGTAAGAAGAAGAATACTTAGTATTAACCTGTATTATATTTAATTAAAACTTTTTAATCTAAGCTATGCCATTCAACAATCTTTATAAAATCGCTTTTAAATAATGCAAATCGTGTTTCATGTCTTAAATTTGAATACGAGAGCTCTAAATCTATCAAATAGTTCGTGGCCGTAATTGTTAATTAAAACGTCGTAAATAATGTTCAGTATTTCAAATGAACTAATCGTGATTTATAAGGTAAGTATTGAAGTATTTTTAAGTAACAAAATAAGTCAATACATCAATCCAATCAGCTACTTATCTAAAATGGTTTCATTAGGAATTAAATAGAAGGAAAAAGTTATCCTATGTTGTCTTTAAAATCAGTGTTCAGTAATAGTTGCCAATAATTGCTGCTATACTTATACAGGTATGTAATACAGGTATATAATGTAATAGCAATTTACAAGTCTTTAAACTATTTTGTTTCAAATAATAAGTGCTCGACTTTTCTCCCGAAACTCAACTAAATATCGGGTTATTATAGCTTAGGAACAAGTTTTAAATATTTTTCATTCTGTCTGAACAATAAGGAGAAGGTTCTTTTCGGACGTTTAACAGACCTGCAATTATGTTAACCTCAAAATTTAAGCGGAATGACCTTTTTGTCTGTTTCTCTGTTTGGGGCATTTAAGTTGCTCTGAGTCAAAGTTACTCAAAGTTACTAACACTCAAAGCTACTCAAAGTTACTTACAGAGAAAAAAGCTAATAATTCAATACAATAAAGAATTAAGAAATTTTTACAATCACAGTTACATTTCACGCACATTTTCTAATTTACATTGATTTGCAAAAGCAACCATAATTCATAATAACTAGTTTGGATTTGTTATTTTTCACTCTAGAACACTCGTTTGCATTTCTAACTTATGCAAATATAATGCAAATCAAGATCTCTTCTTTAAAATACTTGTTCAAAGCAATTTTAAGAATATATTATATGAGAAAATTTGTGTGACGACAAAAGATAACTTTTCATATATAAAGTATCATATTTTTGCACGAACACCAAATCATTGTTACCAAGTTCGGTAGTTGACTGTCATTCAAAATGAAAATAATGGCTCCAAAATGAGCGAATACTAATTTCAGTCTAGTTGCAGTTTGCGGCTTCTTTCAGATTATCTGATAGCAAATACTTATCTAATACTTATCTAATACTTATCCCATACTCTTCTCCCCAAATGATTTATTGATGGCTTACATCAACTTATTGCCTAATTAAGTAAACAACCAGACTATGGATACCATCATAATAACACCTTTCAAACCAGCGCATTCACTATTGTTGAACCTATTTTCTCGATAGATTCTGCTCACTATTCTTACAAATAACTCAATGCTTTTCGTTATCTTGTATTCGGATATTTCATTTCTAGTTTTTTTTGGCTAATTTTATTCCAAACTATTTTCCGTCAAAATCATTCTTCAAAAGTGAAATATTTTATAATTCTTTTATTGTACACAATCAAAAATGAAAATAACATTACAAATGAATCAGACTTTGAATTATTCATAACCGAAAGTAATATAAATTTTATTGCACTCATTATTTGTTGGACTCATGCAATCGTATCTCAAATTACATTGAATTATAATAGAAATAAATATTTTGCAGCAAAAAATAGTTGAAAAAATTGTTGACCAGAGCTGTTGTCTGAAGAAGAAGGTCGAATGTAGCATGCATTGCGAGCTCGAGGAGGAAAAAACGCATAAACGCATAATGCCTTACCTTTAATATTATGCACACCTTTGACGGTCAATGTGATCGCCGCGAAACAACTACAATACTGTACGTCTATTTCATTTGCATTTCAAATTCATATTCCTCTTCAACATTATCCGTAGACTATTCGTGATTATGGCAGATAAATATAAAAGAAGAGAACGCCATTACATGTATCAAAAAATAGATCCGCATTAGAATAATATTTATTAAAAAAAACCTTATATACAAGAAAACATTATTACTTTTGTTAAACACTTAATTTACATTATTTGATAATAAAATCATAATAATAGCAGTATTAATGGTAAGACTAAAAAGTAAGAAGCGATCATTAAGTTTAAGTCGATGGTTGGGCTAATAGAGTCCAACTTGTTTATGTATAGTCTATTGAGTAGATGATTAAGTATAGTTGGACGCAATTCATAATTGATAGTATGGTACAGTGTATACCAGAAATAACTCTCAGGTGTTAGCTCCCAATTTCATTTTAAGTCTATCTATGCTATAGCTGTTGACTATTTTTCTTCTACTTTCGACATATGGGGCGTACGTCGGCTCAAGTGCAAGTATTCCCGCTCCAGCTCTTTCTCCATCCATTCTTCTCAACTATTTAACTTATTCACGCTTATGGCATGTTGCGAAGGGTGGTCTGTTCTGTCCACACTGTCTTCACTTTTCATGCCATCAATTGATAATAATGTCTGACATTTTACAGCAGGTCTTTTACATTAATATTATTTACTGTTTTTATGGCTCTTTTCTAGTATTGTCTTAATTCTAATTATAATCAATACAAATAAAAGGAAATGTCAATTAAAATAATGCAGAATAAGTGTACAATAAGCACAGAGTAAGTGCAGAGACTAAATGTAGAATAATTAGCTCAACTTTTGATTTGAGTTTACGCATAACTTAATTGATTTAAACGAATTTACAATTGAAAACTCAAACTATTGGTTGAATACAAAGAAGAGAATATTCATATTTACTCTTATCTATTATTATCTTTTATTATCTATCTGAAATAAACTTCTTTTAAATAATGGCATCTGTCAGTTATATAATGCAAGTGCTTTCAAATGCATTCAGTTGTAGAGCTCCTTTTGGCTGTTTTTGATTTGCAATAGTCGTTACGAACATTTTGCTGACAATTCGAGAGCTAAGAATTGCTGATCAATTGGCACAACTGATTATGGCCTCGATTGAAAATATCTAACTTTTATTTTAATGGTTAAAGTGCGTGCAGTTTATTTCGTTTGCATGTTTGCCAACGCATCTCTTGCATTACATAACACATTTGTCTTATTTCACAAAAAAAACTTCTGGCATAACATATAGGATTGTTAGCCCTTAAACATTTAACATTTTCAGTATTAGCTACAAGTCATTTCTAATGTATTTCAAATGTCTTAGGATTGGCTACTAGTCCGCCTCTTGCTCTGAGGCAATGAAGCAATGATTTTTAAAAAGGACGAGACATCATATTGTTGTTTGCCATTTGCCAGTCACAGCTATTCAGAATCATTATGTTTCAGGTGTGCGATCATAGAATTTTAATTTAAATATTGCCCGCCTATCAAAAAAGCTCTTTTCCTATTATATCTCTTACTCTTAGTTACTGCACCCGTAAAATAAAAGTTAACTTAAAAACAAGTAAGAGAAGGGAGAAGTGGGGAGAGAGAGAGAGAGAGAGAGAGAGAGAGAGAGAGAGAGAGAGTGAGTGAGAATGAGAATCGAGACTCATTTTTCAAATAACATCTACCGGAAGAATGCATTTGATCGTTAACTCCCTTTAGGGGCACGTTTTAGCAATACTAGCAATCGGTTGGGGGAAAGTAATGATGAGATTCTCATAATTATTACTCAGATATGGCGGTCCATCACTCCATCAAACAAAAGAGAATGAAAAAAGAAGAAAAGTTTGCCGTTTTTGGTTCCCTGTGGCGAAAGAGAATATCACGAGAACGGGGTTTTTAGAAAAACCTTCTCATTATAACCATTGCCCTCGTGTTCCCACTGTGACCATCATTAAAAGGTGGGGGAATCCAAACAAATTTCATTAATGCACCGAAAACTATGATCAAAGTACTTATAATAATATGAATAAAATACTGATTGGTTTGTTGAGAATATGTTTTTCTCATAAGTCTCTATGGGAACTGAAATATCAACATTGAAGTGATGGCAATAATAATATTATTATTATATTATATTATATAATGATTGGTTTTTATAATAATAATAAGTAGTATAAAAAATATTTTTTGTGGTTATTGGTGTAGATATGGTATGCATGAGAAATAGCTGTTAAATATGAGTTCAAAAGAAGCTAATCTAACAGAGAAACTATTTTTCATTCAAGCTAATTATTCTACTATTATTTCGTAACACTTTTATTATTATAAGTTAAATATATCCCTACTATACCTACTTTCAATTTAAGTCATTATAATTAAATATAATTAATGCTATTTCTAATGATTTTACTCCGAAATGCAATTAAAACTCACAAATTATATCATGAAATGTAAAAGTTGAGTCCAACTTTCAGCAGAATATTCAACAGAGCTATTCAGCAGAGCTATTATTTGAGCTGAGCTTTTGTGAACTAAGCTGCAATAATTCTTGATAAAGCTTACTCTCAAGTATTTCAAAGCGATTGTCAAAAGCAGTTTTTCAAAGTAACTCATTAGAAGCTGATCTATATTATTCAAAATATTGATTATTGTTTTTTTCAGCTACCTTAACAATTGAAGCTTTGGCTATTCTTTCTGAAATTACACTCAATAATCAAACAGACTCTACTATATTGATTCGAATTAGCCATTTCTTTCATTTTTAGGTTTATCTATATTTTATCTGAATCACTAAAACCTATTGTAGTTTTAAAGGTTAACACAATTGATTTATTGCAATCACTAAAAAATGTTTGAAGCTATGAATGTATGCCATTCACCAAACATTATTGAACAACATATTCAATAAACTAAATATTTTAACAAAACTGACGAGATTTGACTTGAAATTTGACAACAATTGAAAATATGATTTTGAATAAGCTCTATAAAGCTATGACAATAAAGTTTAATATATCTCCGCATTCTTTGATTATGGTTGAAAATTGTTTACTATTATATTGTGACTCCGGTTAAACATTTTCATTTCAAACATCTTTTTCCCAATGTGATTCTGTGATTCAATAAATATGATTTATATGAGTTAAGCATTAAATTGCACAACACATCAAAAGTAATAAATAATAGCATTTAATTCCTTATTCTCTCTGTTGCTGTCTTTCTCTACAACTAATAATAGCATAGATGAGCTTAAAGTGTGAAATAGCGACTTCATACCTTTATAAATATTGCGACCATTTGAGAAATACCTACTTATTTTAATAATAAATTACTTTACCGATCGTCCTAACCATTCGCTTTATATAGTGATGCCAAAAAACTATTAATTATGCCATCGTCCATCACCTTTGCGGTTTGCTATATGCACGCATCTCTTTACCTAACTTTCTAACTATTTTACCACTAATATTCTCCAGTCATCTCGTTTTTTCAATTCTTATTTTAATTATCTCTTCTATTCGTTGGTTGTTCAGTTCAGTCATTGCAAATATGATGCTTTCATGTCTGTATTTATTGGATTGTTTGTTGTGTATTTATGCGACTTGTCAGATACAAGAATCAAATATTTTATAATTTCATATTAATGGTTGTTGTGTCATGTAATTATAAAAGCAATATTATGCTAATCTACGTTGGACAAGTTTTCTATTAAGTTCAATTATGTATTATCTTTTAACAACTGAATTATGTTTTAATTACTAATCTTTTTTAATTATATCTTCTCTTAACTATTGCTAAATAGACAACAAAATGCTAATTATTTGCAATCGCAAACTGTTTTACAATCAAATCTAGTATTTGATCGATTTAAAAATAGCTTTTATAAACAAATTGCTTTTTACTCTTCAATTATTTATTCACATTTAACATTTTAAACTATTCAAACTGCCAAAAGTTTATACGTAGTCAGTTTGATTTACTAAAGTCAGATGCATTAAATAATATCTCAAACCAATCCAATAAAATTGAACTGTCAGTAAAAATTGGCAGCCAATACCTAAAATTGTTACCGTTTCCTATAAGCAGCAGTCAATATGGCTTTAAGTCAAAAATCGATTCAATATTCATATTATATATTTGAACTGATTTGCCAAAATTGTAGTATTTGTTGTGCATTTTGTTGCATAATTTCAACATTTTCTATTCCTTAATTAGAAATAGTAATCATTTTATGAATATGAATTAAATGATAAGCATTAGACTAGATCCGATTGAAGCACATTGCATACAATATTTATAGATTTGTTGATTTTGCAAAACCTCAAACCCTTTAATTTAAATTACATTCCAGATCTTAGTTCCTAATATCACTAAACATCTCGATAGCTAATTCTTATTCTATATTTTAATTCAAATATTTTCAGAATGATTAATTTATATTATTGGTTCTCAGTCTTAAGTTTCATAAGTTGTCTTGTGGATCCAAAATAGTGTAGTCAACCTGCATTCTAATCAAAATAGACAAGTAGTTCACATTTAATCACTTTTATAGAAAACTATAGGAAAATATTTGCACAAAACATACAAATGTCTATCAATACAATCATTAGATCGAGCTATCGGCTTTCTTGAAACTAACTCTCAATGAATCCAATTCATTTATATACTTAGGCTTATAATTCTGTTTTATAGATTTTGATTATCAGTGAAAACAAGTGAATGATTAACTTTGTTTTTGATTCATTTATATTGAATTATACGATTTCAAATTGTCTATGTCAAAATTGAATATAGAGAGAATAATGTCAGTGCGTTTAACTAACAAGAATGCATGTTCAAAGTATGATTGGAAAAAATTGATCAATTTCTAAAATCTTCATTCATACTTTGGACATTGATTGTTGTCAGTTATTATTAGTAAATTCAAACATATTGTCATTACCTTATTTGTACAACCAAAGTTTGAGTCTATTTCAAACATTTTTCAATAATTTCTTAATCTTCATCTGAAGATTGTTAACAACTTAATTAAAAGACAATTTGCAGATCTTTGAAAATAAGTTAATTTTGACATTTTAATTCTATAACTGTTCAATAAAGTGAAGTTTGATTAAAGCGTGAAATCAATTGCAATGACTGATTATTTGTTAAATTACAGTAAAATATAGTCATAACTTTAAATTACATAACGAATATTGAAAGCAAACCAGAATCTCAAACAATTAGTTTTGAAGAGTGAGAAAAGGGTTTCAGGCGATTGTGATTGCTATCGTTTCAAACAATCAGGCTTAATTAATCACTTATATACCAAATATGATAATTATCGGAATCATAAAAGATATTTCAATTATTCATAAAATATGAATTTTTCCAAAAAATTCTGAAACTATAAGTTTTGGTTGGAGTAAAGAGCGGCACTATAATATAAAAACTTTTTAGAAATTAGCGTGAAACAGTTCGCCATCTATTTGCTAAACCATCCAAACTTTTACTGAAACTTCTTTCAAAAAATTTGCAAGTTTTACAAATTACTTTTCTATTACCTCTCAACTGCTGTCCGATTGCAATTTTCGCTGGATAATTTAGATTGACCCATTTCTTTTCTCTAATTTAAGAAATTAGTTCATATTCAAGTCCATGCAAATTGTTCGCAACATAATCTTTTGCATCTTAAACTCTAAATTTTCTTATCAGTCAATGGCTGAAAATTGACTCAATTATTGCAGCAAATTTAATCCAATTGAGTTTACGACGAAAATAAAAGTACGAAATATTGGTACGACTGAGTGAGTGATGGATTGTTTTTGAATTGTACTACTCTTTCTTATACGCATTTGATTTTTCAAAAGGCAATCACATTTGCGTAGTAATCAGTTTCTGAGAATGTCAAGGCAATCGGATCTAGACTAAGATTTTGAACCGAACTCACGGATCATAGAATCATTCTTTGGGATATTCGACTTTAATTATAAAAATGAAAATTTCATTTTGAAACTTATTTCATTTCAACAAGAAACGATACAAATTGAATAAATAATTCGTTTAATTGAATTACATTGAAATTGTAATTATAAAACAAATAGTTATTTAAAAAGTTTGAGATGTTTAAGAAGTGGTTTCATTAGATCTCTATCCCTAGGAGTTGTGGCCAAACACGTGTTGATATCTTCTGGTTGTTCTCTCCACAAAACATAATTTATGTTATTGGAAGTCAAACGATCGCAAACTTCTAATAATTGCGATTCATTTTCTGCTTTGAGTACCACTTTAGTCATTGAATCCAATTGTTGAACGTATTTTTGTGTCTCTGAGTCGGTTGACATGTACTTGACGATAGCAGAAACCGACGCGTGACATGCCTGACCTGAGGTGTCAATTCAATCATGTTATTTAATGTTTAATTATTATTCATATATTGACATATGATATATCTGATGATGACTAATAAAGCAAGTCATCTATTAATTAATTAACTTGAATTTAAATTTCTAATTAATTCATTAGTCATCAATATATATGATATGTTGTAATTATACCAACCAATCAGAGCCCCGATTGGCCACTTCAGGTCACCTCTCACTATCACGTATTGAACTAAGTTATTTGACATTATTAGCTATGTTTCAATTAATAATTTACTAATCGTTAGATATTTTCAAATTTATTAGTTTGACAACAAAATAAGACTTAAGCCACAAATGATGTAAAACTCTTTATAATTTGCTGAAAACACAGATTTTTGATGTTTTGTCTTCACAAACAATTATCTGAGAATTAACAAATTAATTTTATCAATAGATTGATTTAATTAACCTTCTTAAAATGAAATCAATAAATAATGCCAAGTTGACTATGTTTATGTCGATTAGTCCATTTATGACATGTTACTAAACACGTGCTCACTCCATGTAAACAAAGTGTTTCTATTTGTTTTCAACTTGCATTGCATTTTAGATTTTCCTTCTAAATTTCACTTCTCTTTTCATTACAAACTTTATAGTTTCATTATTTATAAACATAGTTACAATTTTATTTATTAATCAAAAACACTTATTTATATCAAGTAGTTATTAAAATGAAAGCGATTATTCAAAGAGTACAAAACGCGTCTGTTTTTGGTATGTGTTTCATCAATTAAACATTTAACTAATTTCTTAAAATTTAATAAATTTAAAAGTATTATAGCCACTCGTTTAGTTTACAAATTGAACTAAATATTGGTGGCTAATAAATATTTTTGAAAAAATTCATTTTTAAAACTAGTATTGATTTCGGTTTCATATCTTAAAGTGAACGGTGAAATGGTCTCACAAATAGGAAAAGGTTTATGTGTTTTGATTGGTATTTCACGTAATGATAAACCAGAAGATTCCGATTACATGTCAGTCATTAGTATTTTACTTAGTCCTATTGTTCTTACAGTTAAAATAATTATTTTTTTCCTCTGATTTTAGTGCTAGAAAAATATTGAATCTTCGTTTGTTTGACAGCGAAGATGGCAAGCGTTGGAGTAATAGTGTTGTTGAAAACAATTATGAGATTCTGAGTGTTAGTCAATTCACACTTTATTCTACATTAAAAGGAAATAAACCTGACTTTCATAATGCAATGGATTCCTCAAAATCTGAACAGTTTTATAATGAATTTTTGCAAAAATTAAAGGACTCATACAAACCAGAATTAGTCAAAGGTATTTGTCATAAAATAAAATTAGAGTTTTATTTTTGTTGTAATTTAAGTTATTTTCATTAATAAGATGGTGTTTTTGGTGCATATATGAACGTTAATATCTGTAATGATGGACCCGTTACTATCACTATTGAATCAACTAATCACAAAACTGCTCAAATATCCAATAATTGACGACTATTCTAACCATTCTATGTGAATAATTATAAATTACTTTAATCAAATTTGTATTTTTAAAATTACTCGAAATTATTTTTCTTTTCATAATTGTTAAAGAGTTTGGTTCTAAAAAAGATTTGGAAACTTTCAAAAAATATTTCAAATGAATTTTTAAATAGATGGCGAATGCGATCATGTCTCACCAACACACGTGCTTCTAATGTTTACATAAAATTGTATTTTTGTTTTGTTCAAATTTTGATTAACTCAAAATGAATACAATTGACCTGAATGTCAATTATTTATTGAAGCAAAAGACGACTAATTATTCGATACCTGAAAAATCGAACTGTTTTTCAGAATCGATTTGGAAATTGAGTTCATTTATGCAAATAAAACAAGAATTAAATGAATGTAAAAACTTATTGAATGACATCAATTTGGATGAATGGTCTTCACACACACAATTCACTGACAGCTCACAACTTATTTGTCATCAAATCGTTAAAAAACTGAAAAGCAAGCCTTTGTTACTGACCAGAGCGTGGATTAAATTATATCAAATATTATCTGATTTTAAGATAATTGAAAGACATCTAAACGAGCAGAAACCAAAACCAAAATCAATAAATTGTCTTTTATTGTGTGAATGTCCCGGAGGTTTTGTCAATGCTTTAAATCATTATATCATAAGTCATTTTAACCATAATTTGAAATTCTTATGGACCGCAAACACTTTGAATCCTTATTACGAACAAATCGATTACACTATAATTGACGACGAATTTATTAAAGATATTAACTGTTTTAATAACTGGTTCTTTGGATCAACAAATACTGGAAATATTCTGGATAAAAGTCTCTTAACTGATCTCAAGAAAAAAGTCTCGAATGGAGACAAATTTGATTTAATTACTTGTGACGGAAGTATTAATTGTGTGGATTGCCCCGAATCTCAAGAAGAAGTGATAATTCCATTACTTTTTAGTGAAATAATAATATCTCTGAATGTAATAAAAGAAGGTGGAAGTCTTGTCATCAAATGTTTCACTTTATATGAATGCCAGACATTATGTCTCTTATATTTGTTGTGCTGTTCTTTTGATTCAATTCATGTCTTCAAACCGACTGCCAGTAAATCAGGAAATTCTGAGATTTATTTGATTTGCATTGGATTCAAAGCAAACGAACAAATCAATTCACTTATTTGTCTGTTAAGTGAACATAAATTTACAGATAATTGTAAGGCTTTATTCCCTCTGCAATCACTGTCTCAACAATTTTTAGCTAAAGTTGAAGAATGTGTCAAATTATTAGCAGATCGACAAAAATTGACAATAAAAACAAATTTACAATTATTCAACAATATATCAGAAAACAAAAAACAACAAATTATTAATCATAAGAAATATGTGGCAAAAAGTTTTATCAAAAAGTATAACATTTTTAGTATTTCTGTTTTCGACGAATTGGTCCCAAATTTAGATTATCAGCAAAACAATTGTTTGCGATTCAAAAAGTTGAGCACTTTATTGAACAATTCAAACAGTTACAACAATAGAAAACAAATCCATTTCTTTTCTCAGATTTGGTTCAAAAAATTGTCTCAAGTCTTGAATGACATGACTAATGATTCGAATGTGAAAAACCAATTAAATGATTTGAAGCGTTGGAAACCAACAAATTCAAAACCATTTAGAATTCATTTGGTTTTCGGTCAAACATATAATCAGATTTTGTGTTCAAAGTTCTGCGATTTATCGCTACTCATTTCATACAATCATTGCATTAAATACTCAGAAAAATTTGGAGAAATTGGAAAAACTTTTATTTCATTTAGTTACGAAAGTGTCCAAATTCTAAGAAGTCTTATTTCAGATCTTGAAACAGAAATGCCTTTCAGTCGTATTATAAGTTTTGACGATAGCATTGATTTTACTGAACAATTTCGACAACTTTTAGTCAGTAAAGAGCTTCAAGTCGTTTCGAATTCTCTGAATATTTCATTTGAATCGAATTCAAAGAATGTATTTATAATCAATGCTTTTCATACTTTTAGTTTAGATTTAATGAATGAAAAGCTAGTCCTGAACGAATTGATTAGACATTTGTGTCAAATGTTTTCATTGATTGGAGAAAACGATTTACTAGTCATACAAATCGGTTTTTCATTAACTCGTTTGACGACAGCAGTACTTTATATGATTTCAAAATCGTTCAAATACTTCTCATTAGTTCCATGTATTGACTCTGATATTATGAACAGACACGGATTAATATGTCTTTTCAAAAGTAAGCGTGATGACAAACAAATAAATTCACAGATTGCAGACCATTTCTCACATATATTAAGTCAAATGAATTCATTGACTGAATTAAAGAGTGAAGAAGTAAACTATAGTTTAGTAGAAATAATATCAGTTCCTCTCCTTGTTTCAGGTATTCTCTTGAATTTCTTTTGAATAATTTATTTAATACTCATTCGAGAATTTTTGCTTTTTTATAGATACAAAATTTTACGAAACCTTATTTAATGCAAACTCTATTCACATGATGGAAATATTAAAACAAATGTCAGCTATAATCACCAACAATTCTGAAAACAATTAGAAATCGATCCAATCAATAGTCAGCTCTGAAAACTTTTAACTTGATTGTAATGCATAAGTCAATTGTTAGACAAGTTTTGGTAACGGTTAACTTCCGTTTCTAATAAGGTTGTTAAGCATTACATAAACTTTGGAAAAAAATCAATATAACCATTATTCAAAATAAAAGATGACTGAATTCTTACCATTTAAACAAAGTTTTGTTAAATATAGTCATCCAATTCGTAAAAAGATTAATAATGACAGGGGTAGTAAACTGCCAAATAATAATATAGTGAATGGCAGTTCAACAAATGAAAGCGATTTGATTCAGCCCGTATTGGATTCAATGTTTCCAGTCAAGTAATTTTGATACAATTGATTTGAATTCTATTCTCATGAATATATATTGGCTTAGAGTCCATAAAAGTGGCGATTATATCTATGAAGAGCATGTGTCAACAGTTCCGGCTACAAGAATTGACGTCTTGTCCTTAAAAGAGAGTTTAGATACAGCCCTACAAACATATCAGGCACGAGAAACTGGTATTTGTCCGATAAGAAGACAACTATACGACCAATGCTTTGGTAAATAAGCTTTCCCAAGTTACAAATTGAATGAATGAAAGATAATCTTTCAGATGAAATCATAAGACAAGTGACCATCAATTGTGTGGATCGAGGATTGTTGTTATACAATATTCGCAACGAAATTCGAATGACTATGAGTTCATTGAATTACCTTCGAGAAAGTGGTATAGCTTTTGGAATCAGAACTGCTTTGAGATCCAATATTGAAGATATCGAAACGCAAAATAATGTAATTAGAATGAAATGTTTTAATTTTACAATCCAATTGCATTGCATTACATTTGTTTAGCTGTTCAAATTGAAAGAAGAAAATGAATCACTTAGTGTCGAATTAGAGAAATCAAGAAAAGATTTGCAAAATCTATTAGAAGACAAAAACGAAACGATTGAGGCTCTCAATAAGAATCATAGGGAAGAAGTTAAAAGATTGAGAACTATTATTCACGAACAAAGAGTGAGTTTGAGAAAGATGAAATATGAAGAAAGAATAATACGATTATTACAATTGTTATATAGATGTTAATTGAATCGTTAAAAAGGAAAGCGATCAAATTTTAATAAAAAGGAAATGCACCAAATCACACTTGTCGTTATTTATTATTTACGATTCTGTAGTAAATAATCTAAATATTACATAAATTGTCAAATGGAGTACAATAAGTGAACCCTGTAGTGATGAAGAGTGACAAGGCGTTTTATGTTAAATGATAATTATATGGTAACAATTGTCTCAAAAAGTTAGTTTTCAAATATATATTATACATACACCAGATGTATATAATATATCCAACTTTTAATTATAAAACTTGAGTCATCATAGAATGCATTTTTGTGATTACACATAAAAGGCAATTAATGCATGTATTTATCTTTTTTTTACTTCTTTACCAAATAGAGAATCACAGTATGGAAAAATTCAATCTTTCATCAAATTTCTAGTTATGTGTGTCAAATATTTAATACAATTAATGCGGAGCTAATCAATTTAGGATTCAGTTGAATGCAATTGTTATTAAGTGCGATAAATTAAAAGTTAAATAAAATGCCACCGGAAAGAAGGAGTAGAGAAGAGTAGATTAGCTGTTTGCTTACTGCTGCACACGTTAGCTTTTAAATGTCTAATACAATTGAACCTGTCTAACTGAACACGCAGCTAAGTGGTTTTAAAATGAATAAAAAGCTCTTTCTATGGGTCTGTTTACCAAAACCGTTTAACTACAAATATTTTAGACAGGTTTTACTGTATTTTCAAAATAAAATATTTCTAAGAATAGAATAAACAAATAAGTTCTTAATGCTAAAATAGATGCGTTAAGTAGGGCTCAATAATATTGATAAATTATAATTTAGTGTAAATATAGCTTAAAGACAGACATTTTTGCCAAAAAATATTGTTCATTCATTCGAGTCGTTATCAACCAGTTTGACACGTTCTGCCTGTTGTAACCGATATTGATGGACACTATCACTACTGTTACTTGATGGTGAAATATCACTCGCTGATGTGCTTCGATTGGACTTTTCTGTTAAATTATATAAATTCATGTATGAATAGTCAATAAAATTTTGAATGAGTACCATTCCAATATGTGGTTAAAAGTAAAATGTGTTCCCCTTGACCATTGTAAATATTGAAGACTTGTGCTACACATCACTACTCTAACTTAACCTAACTGTTGCCAACCTAACTAAATTGTTCGAATGGTAGAAGTTTGGTTAGGTTAGGGTAGTTGGTGGTAAGTCTTAAATGTTTATAATGATTAGACAATTGTGTTAATTACTCAATAAAATATTTACTAAAAGGAATTCAATATTTACTTGAGTATTTACTTATAACTTTCATATTTTTATCTGTAGTCTCTAAAACTCGGATTTCCTAACTAATTCTTTAATAGTTGAAAAATTCTACGAAATTTTCTTTGATAACAATTTTTATGTTGTTTAACAGTCGAATTTCAGTAGTGAAATTTCAAAAATTTCAATTGTAGCGTGCGAATTGGAATAACTGAACATGAAGTCAATTTATAAAGTAAAAGTACGTTAACTAAGGTCAAACTAAGCAAATTCTACTGAAAAATGCGAAAAATTCAATAACTTAGGCTATTAGCTGAATATTTAGTTATAGTGTGAAAATTTGGTTAACCCTCCAGATAATTATAAACTTCGATAATTGAACCCTAATTATACAAATGGTTGACTGACAAACCTTCAGAACTTATTAATTATATATAAAAATGCAACACATTTTACTATTAACGATTTACTAGTTCAAATAATTAAATCGATACCATTTGAATTGTCAATATCAATATCAATGTCGACAACTTGCATTTTAGGCGAGACAGGTCTGGCTTCCATGGCTTCAGTGATTTCTTTAACTTTAGCGATGACCATTTGTGCTCTCATGGCGTCATCCTCTAATGATTTGAGTCTGGCCTGTCTCCAAGCAGCTCGCTTTTCTGCCTCAAGAGCTCGTCTTTGATTAGGTGTCAAATGCGATAATTCATCGAAATCAATATCGAAACCTCCTTTTTTGAGTCTTTCTTTATAACGACGTTCGGCTTTTGCTGTTCGAAACACTTTAGTGCTTTCAGAGTTGATATTCTCTTCAGTGAAGAACTGATCCTCTTCTTCTTCCTCATCATCTTCTTCTGTCATAGAAATCATAGACTTGAGCTGATCTTCTGAAAGTGAGGCCAATTTCCTGGCCTCTTCTTCTCTAAGCTTTTCGAGTTCGTCCTGAGACAGATAACTAAATCTTTTGCTTTCAGTATACGACTCTGTTTTTTGCACTGTTTTCGAATCAGCGGTTGCCTTAGACTGTAATCCCTGTTCGAATCTACGCTTCTTTTCACTGAAGGTGAGCCATTCTGGATCTTTAGCTTTTTGGGACATTAACAAGAGTTTTGTAGGTTTCGGTGGTTTGTCCGGTTTTGGAGGTTTAGCGCCCGGTATCTTAGAACTGGCGTATGGATCGATGAAAGAACTGCTCTCGTCAGCCAAAGGAGAACCAAGCTGTGGTGTCGTGTTAGAAACAGGCGATGGAGTCCTGATTTTGATTGGTGTTGAAGAACGGGGGGGTGTGGGAGAGGGAGAATGTGTCGGAGTACTGGCATGCGATGACGGTATTGGACTCACTGTACTTATGCGTACAGAAACAGGTGGCTATAGATTAGGATTACAACAAAACATAAGCCAAAACTGAAAATTATCAATTCAAATAATAAATGGCATGCTTTTCAGTGCAGTTAAATTGAACATTTACATAACCAAAATATAATTTAAAACTACTATTGCCAAATGAACGTCAGGTGTTCATGCATTTGGTTTTCAATTCATTTTTAATATGTTTTTTAAAATGGTTAGTATTAGGCTAGCTCGCATTTTAAAATGCATTAAAAGCATGCCTGAAATGAGTTAAAAAATTTAGATTCAACAGTTCAATTAAAAATTGAGATAAGTATATAAATCAATAGAAATCTATGAAGTGGTTCACTTTCATCTCTGTTGTGAAAAGAGAGTAAGAAAAAAGAGTGCCTTAAGAAGAATCAGTAGAGATTTTTCAAAGTGGAAAATGTGAAAAATTCTTACAGTAGTGGCCTGCTGTGCAGTAACTCCTGTGTTAACGCCATGTTTTTTCATGATAACTGTTGTGGTTTTTTGCTCTTTCGTATTACTAGTCTGTGCTGAATATGAATTAGCTATTGGTTTCGTCAACTGTTCCGCTGCTTTCACCACATCAATAACTTTTTGCTCAACATTCTTCGACTCAGTCATCGTCATTTCTTCACTTTTGTTAGTAGTGATTGAATTATTTGTTATGAGCGATGATTGACTCTGTCCAGAAGCTATTTGACTTTTACTGATTTCGATTTGTTTTGATTCAAGGGAACTATTGCTGGCCATATGTTCAGACTTTGATACAGTGAAAACTTCATCGTCTTCCTTATCTAATGATGAAAATGACTTAAAACTTCTACCAGTTGGAGACGTAGGGGTTGGAGTTTCGATATTAGTCGAACGTTTGCTCACTTCGGAAGGTTCATATCCATCACAAACTAATAACACTATTTTATTGCCAGCATTTCTTAGGGCGTGAACTGCCTCTTGGTGTGTTGCACCCAATAGTGAGACTTCGTTTACTTCGATAATTCTCATACCAGGTCTAAGTCTCCCATCTCGAGCTGCAGCCCCGTTTGGATTGATTTTAGAGATGAAGACTCCCTCATCATCTCTATCGAAAGGATTTCCTGGTTGTCCGGTCGCCCCTCCTTTCACATTCATACCCAACTTTTCAGTCGGCAATTTGTGGATTATTAATTCCTGAAATTAAGATTCATTTCAATGCTGATCTAATATCTCAAACAATCAAAGTTTAGCTTGTATAAAATGAGCGCTATAAAGCTTAATAAAAATCAACTTCAATTTTCTAAATTTACTGAATAAAAAGTTATATTTCATAAGCAGTGAAAAATACACAATTCTTACTCTAATATCGATTGGCCAACACTTTAAGCAGCAAATGAAGAAAGAATAATAGAATAGAATAGAGTAGAAATATCGATATATATCACAAAATTAAAAATTATGCCATTTATTTTACGAGCAATAGAAAGCATAAGCAGTAACTGAAATTTGAATTCAAGAGAGATTTGAATTCAATTGTTATAGAGAAGAGAGAATATAAGTTACTAAAAGAGTCAGATAAATTACAAACCTTCCATCCTTTAGGTAAAGGTTCATGTCGAATAGTTAAAGTAACTTCTTTGACAGGTTGTAGTAAGGCATCGACTGCTTCTCGATGCGTAGCTTTAGAAACATCGATACCATTAACTGCAATCACTCGATCACCAATACGAATCTTGCCGGTTCTGGAAGCGAGACCATCGGCCACAACCTTCAAGTGAAAAGCAATATTATTAAACTGACAAGCCATTATTCAACTAATAGAATTGACGTACTTTCGAAACGAAAATTCCGGGTTCGCTTCCACCAAATGGATGGCATGAGTGATCTTAAAAATAATTTATTCAAAAGCTATATTGATAAATCACTTAAGTCATGTGTAACGTGAAGTATTTATTATTGTTTTCAGATAAACCAATTAAAAACACTCAAGTATTTTTAGATAATATTAATTACCTGAACCTCCAATGATACTCAATCCAAGTGGTCCTTCAGATTTGACAAGAGTCACAGTCTTTAAAGGAGAAAAACGATTTGAGTGAAAATATTAAAACAGAAAAGCCTCAAGTTAGCAAGACTCACTTCTTCAATCAGTGGTAGAGACAAGATATTATTGGTAACTCTGGTCACAATATTTTCCGTATATGTGGTTTTAGTTATCACTTCTGTAAAGACTCCAACAGAAGTCGGAGCGGGCGGAAATTGTGCTTCAAGTGGACAATCAAACTTTGACACAATTTCTGGCTTTTGAATGGTTACGCTCAATAGCGGACCATCACTTGTAGACGAGGACAACGTTTTGGCACCTATTAAAACAATATTTATGGAAAAATAAATAAAAAATTTCAACAAAATATTTGTAAAAAATTTATATTCTCTTTTAACAACCATTTCTTTCCAATGATGATGAGGCACTTCTTGATATGTGGGATGGATTTACTGAAGAGGCACTCGTTGTTGTTGATGTAAAATTATTGGGCAAAGTCGCAGAAGAACTGACAACTCCGAGATCGTTGCGAAGACCTGGCAATTTTGTATAAATAGAATGAGTTGGTCTCGTAGAAGGCGATACTGTAGAAGTGGGTGTAACAGGTGCTGAGTTGGTGCCGTCACCACCGCCCAAACTACTAATAGAGCCCAACGTCGGCCTTCTGTACGATCCCGTATATGAGGGGCGATTAGCCATATAAGAAGATGCGTACAGACCAGTGTAAGGACGCGCCAGTCCATAAAGTTTGGGAGACTTTTCACCTGAACAAACATCGGGACCTTCTCTTTGAACAACAAGTCGAACAAATCTTTCGAGACCGGTAAGCATAGCCACCACCTGATCATGTCGGAGACCTTCAACATCAACGCCATTAATTGATAGAACCTTATCGCCGACTATTAACTTTCCGTCTCTATCAGCTGCTCCTCCTTCTGCTATTCTCGAAATATAAATGCTTTCGCTGTTATCCTTGAAAGGCGTGCCGCCAATGCCTCCCGCTATACTAAACCCTAAACCATTTTGATCCCTGATTAGAGTCGTGTAGATTATCTGACGCTTCAAATCAAATTCAGGAGTTTGTGGTAAAGAATTTATACTAGTATTCCGCAGCCCATCAGAGCCGATATCTCCATTCTGATGAATAGGCTTCGAAACCTGTTGAGGCGATATTTTAGGGCTTTGCTCAGTTGCCGTTCTCTGATCCTTTTGATTGATTTGTGGTGAATTATATTTTGCCGGAACTTCTCGTACTATATTCACAATAAAGTCCATTCCCGCAGACTTAAGCGTATCCACAGCCTTGTAGTGATCAATTTCAGTGAAATCAACCTCATTAACAGATAAGATCTTGTCGCCAACTCTAAGACCTGCCGCCTCTGCAGGTCCACCTTCAGTGATTCGCGACACAAAGATTCCCTCATCATCTCCTTTATAGGGGGAAGATCCTAAACCTCCAGCAATACTCAAACCGAGTCCTCCCCCAGTTCTTTGAACTCTCATTTGCATTTGTACTAAATCAATGTTACTATTAGTGCTCATTTGCGAGACAGATGGCGGAGCGTTAGAAACCGAGGAAACAGTACGAAGTGATTCATTGTCTCCACCGCTGATACTTTCGCCACGCGATGAGCTCTGCTGCAAAACATTTTGATCTTTATTTTTGACAGCTTCCGCTAATATCGAAGCTACTCTTTCTTGTTCATCTTTTGATGAGTAAATTCTCTTATTCTTCAAGTGATGCGGAGTATCTCTTCGATGCAACTTATTATGCCATTCAGGTCTTTCATCCTCCTCATCTTGAGCATCATTGTCATCTTCAAATCCAGAAAAGCCTACATGTTTATTCTCTTGACTAACAAAATGATCACTTCCTGATTCTGAAGAAGTGGTGATATTTGCTGGTGCGGAATCCACTTGAGTTTCACCATTAATTCTAACATTTTTACTTATTTCCATATCTTGTTCCGCCTGTGCAGCTGCGATCTCGGAATCACTTTTCACAATAACAGATGAAGCGTAAGATTCACCTGATTCTGTGGATGCAGTGCTATCGCGTTGACGCGGTTGTTGGACGGAATTATCATTATTATTACTACTTTTTACTTGAGTTACATCTTTTACATTGTTTTCCTCATTTGATAAGTCTTTACTACCTCTTTGTGCAAAAAGTTTTTGATGTCTAGCTTTGAGCTCTCGAGGATGTGGTGTATCATGTCGTACAAAATTCAGCTGATCACTAGTAAGTACAGTGACAACTTTCTCACTTTCCTCCTCGTCATCGCTGGCTTCAGCGAATTTAACTGCTGACTGTCGAGGTTGGTCCCAATTTATGCTGTTAGCTCTTTCAAGGCTATTGTCAGCAAAGTTTTCTGTAATCAGTATAGAAAGCCAGTATTAGAAATACAGATACTTATAATATGGAATACTAGTTATAATAAACAGTGAGCTATAAGACTGATAAAAGAACAAAAAATAAACAAATAGTCTACGCAATTACTCAGCGATTCTCTCATTCCATAATTATCTTATCAACAAGTCAAGGACATTAAATATGTATATTAAAAGAGAATCTTAATTCAAAGTCACTATATATCATATGACAAACTCATCAATAAAATCCATAATCCATAATTCACAAACGAACCTATATTTTCCGGATGATATTCTTGTTGTGGTAGTAGAAAGCAAGTCAATACTTTCATCCGAGTTTGTTCGTCATAATCGGTTTGAAATTTTAGCAAAGGTTGTGATTGATTCTCTGCTAGCCAGAGAGCTTTCAGGTTTAAGGCAGTTATAGTATAGGGCAAATAACTCAAACGATTGCCCGAAACGTCAAAAACTCGCAATTCCCTCAATTGTCCGATTTCTACAGGTAAATGCGTGATCCGATTGTCACGCAATGACAACACTCCCAGTTTTGTCAAATTCCCGATCTGTGGCGGTAATTCTTCTAATTGATTGCGATCCACATTGAAGTTTGTTAAGTGAACCAAATTTCCAATGGTCGGCGGCAATTCTGACAACAAATTTTCAGTTAAGATCAATTCTTGGAGGCTCGAACAGCCGCCTATTGTAGGGTTTAGTGAAAGCAAACGATTTTGATCCACTTTGAATATTGTCAATTTGCTCAACTGCCCAATGCCATCAGGAAGAGTTTCTAAACAGTTTTGAGACAAATGCAAATCTGTTAGACTTTCTAATCCTGCGATTTCTTCTGGCAAGTATTCTAAACGATTTTCGCTGACATCAAGGCATGACAACTTTTTAAGATTTCCGATCTCTTTTGGCAAAGTACTCAATTCATTGCAATCGAGCCATAGTTCTTGGAGTTTAGGTAACTGTCCGATAACTTCAGGTAACTCTTCGATATCATTACTGCCCAAATCAAGTCGTTCTAGTTTAACTAAAAAGGAAACGGACGGTGGCAAGGTTTTCAAGAGATTTTCGCGTAATTCGAGTGATTCTAAATTATTTAATGATCCGAAGTCATTAGGCAATTGCTGTAATGAAATGTCATTCAGTGCTAGTGATGTCAAACTTCTGAGTTGTGTAAAACCTGACGGCAGACTAAATAAAACAAATAAACAAATTAAACAGAGAAAAGGAAACTTATTACAAGTTTAGAATGATATATAAATTTAAATTTAGAAATAATAATAGTTTAGTAAAAATAATATTGTTTTAAAACTTACGTCACGAGTGGATTAGAACTGAAGTCTGCTATTTGTAGATATTTAAGATATTTTATACTATCGGGTATTTCTGGAATATCATTTTTGCTCACGTCAATCTCTACTAAGTTCACCAAATTTGATATATCTGGAGGTAATCGACATATTTCATTATCGCTTAGACTTAATCGTCGAAGTTTTACCAAACGAAATAGTCCCTAAAAGTATTAATAATAAACAATTTTCTGTAAGTTCTTCTGCTTCTCATATGCTCTCCAAGTCATCTGCTTTGTTAGTTATAAATAGTTGCAAATATTATAAAATTAATTGAAATATTTATGGCTCAAAAATAAACTATCAATTGATTGGTTTAATAAAACTATTGATTTATATAAATATTTATATCTCAAAAAACTTGTTATTTGATACGATTATATCAACAATAGTTTTGTTTCCTTTATCTGTCAAACAATTCCAAATAAATAGGACCGAAAAATGTGGTGAAATTACTGAAATGATTAAGTCTAGAAAATAAACCACAAAAGGATTGAGCAATAAAAACATATAGGAAATGAGATAAATATTAGCAATTAAACTCTCTGTTCATTCCAATCACGAATTCATTATATGATTAAGCGATTAAAAGGATATTATATTACGATAAAGAGAATAATGTGTTTTCTATAATCAGTAAAACTACCACCAAATAAGATAAAACTTTAAATTTTAAATAGCAAAACAATAAGTAAATAATAGATTAATATAAGAACTGAATCAACAGTTGACTCATTCGGAAAGCAGTGCAACAAACATTTGGGCGTTTTTGATAAGTTAACAAATCAAATATAATAGAATTAATAATTACTTTCGGCAATTCTCTGATGTGATTGGCGTCAAGAAAGAGTTCTTCAAGAGTACGCGTATATCTAAGAACATCGTCGGGAATATTCGGTAAACTGCAGTGTCTTTTATCGATGTACTCGATCTGTCGGTTGCATCCACGAAATAATGGAATGCATTTAAACATTTTCAAATATATTTATATTCTATTTATTTATTAATAAGCAATTATAACGTTAACTTCAGTCAATAGATCAATAATCGCAATCATTAACAATAATAATAACTGTTTTGTTAATTTTTGATTTTCCAATTTTTTCTATTATTTCTCGTTCACTTTAGTTTTCAATTATTTTTTGTTTTCAGTTTGATTATTCTTCAATTTCACTTAATTGCTTCAATAACAAACTCAAATATTCGTTGTTTTAAATGATTTGATTTGAAACAGAATCGAAAACTTAATTAAAAATTGAAAATAAGTTTTGATAATAAAACTAATATGAATATAAATTGATCTTAAAATAAGTTGAAATTTGACATCTTATCCAAAAATAAGAGACTATTCTTCAAATTATCTTCAAATTTGTCGATAAAAATATTTTGATGAATGAAAACGAAATGATAATCATTTGAGAAATAACTGAAAAATAGACATGAATTCACATATTATCAGTTGTTTAATGAGAAGAGGATATCGTTTTTAATTATTAATAATAAAAGCATTACTAATAGTAGTGTTGAATACATAGTCTGAGAATTGTATTGAATACCACTGCGAGTCATTCTCATAGCATAGCATTGGTTTGCATTCACTCCCATTTTTCTATTATTGCTAATCCAATGGAATGTTGAGCCCTCTCTCGGCGGAAGCCATGACATCATCGCTATATTTATGCGCAGTTTTTAACTGCTAAGGCTACTTAAAGCATTAAAACACTTGAATACAAATACCTCTAATGACACATTTATTTGAACATTTGTGCTTTTGGTTAGATTACAACAAAAAATAGTGTTAATGTAGAGATTATTTCAAATTGAGATCACATTGAATTGCATAATACAGTGAATAACATCTGTTTATTGACTAAAAAATATTGAAAACTTAAACTTAAATCAAACTTCAATTTGAGTAGCTCTTCAATCCGTATCAAATTTAGTCTAAATTTCAAACATTTCTATTGCTTTTTCAAATTTGAAAATAACTTTTTCCTGAATAATTAATACATCATTTAATAGATTGAAAATAACAAATCATTAATATTAAACTTGTTTTGAACAAATTTGCTCTTGAAGGGCCATCGATAAGTTAGTTGGAGCATAAGTTGACTCTTGATCTATATTTGAATCGGATTTGACATTCACTTAAGAGACCAGAGTTCTGACTTAAATAAATGATTTACATTAAGTCAAGTCTTATTCCATACGTAATGGATCATAACGTAAGAGTTATTGCAAAACTCAAACTGAACAAGTCATAAGAAGTCTGAAATAAATGGATCAATAATAATGGCACTTAAATGTTGGATAAGGTGTAGTTTGGAAGATAGAAACGAAACTAATTGAATTTATTCAGAATTAAAAATGAGAAAAACATCTGTAGTGTTATTTGCAATTGAAATCTATAAAGAATGATGTTTTTCCTCAAAGGTCGAGTGATTTACTAGCATCCAAATCAAAAACTGGTTTTTACCTAAACCTTACTAAACTTTCAAACTCTTCTCAGAAATAGAGACTATTTATGCCAATAAAAAAGGAAGAGTAATGAGTAGTTCTTCAGATTAGAAGAAATGTGCTCTATTATTAAGACTTAGTGACAGACAGTTTGTGAGAAGTTCTTATTCTGAATAAATGATCAGTCAAATGAAAAATGAGAAAACTTTCTATTCTGAAAGTGAAAAGTTGAATGAAGAAAAACAATAATGATTCATCCTTACAAAGTTAATTATATGAGAAAAAATCTAAAATTCTATTCATAATAATAGATTAACCAAATAAAGAGTTTATATAATATATAATCATTCTAAAAGCAGGTACGAAATGTGTACAAAGATCCAGATAATCAATACCATTGTTTGTCCCAAAAATTAGAGATATGCAAATTGGAAGGTATTGAATCTTGAAACTTGATAGGAGTTCCCGAATAATAAAACTTGTACTCAATCTTTGGGTTCTTATTAGCTTTAATTACTAAAGCCTTGATTACACCCTCGTTAACATTGGGATTGCCGTCTAAATAAATATTGCTCAGCAGTGGACAACTATTTATTAAATTAGAAAGCGATGAATCAGTTATTTGATTACTACAACTAATTCTTAAACTTTTTAATTTGTCTAGTTTTGCGATTGAGTCCAAACTTTTATCTGTCAAGTTTTTGCTTGACTTTAATTCAATTAATTTAAGATCTGGAAGGTACAAGTCAATATTTTCTAAATTACTATCATTTAAATGCAAAAGATTTAGTTTAAAATACAACAAACTTTTACAGTTTTCAAAACATCTAACACTACCGTAATTTACGGTTTGGTCAACACTTTCAACTGATTCAAATCTATAGAGATAACGACAATGAAGACTAAAATACTCTAAAGATTGGAAATTTTTAAACAATTGGAAAACATCTTCTAATATAATAGTGTCATAACTTTCGAAATGAAAAAACTTTAATTTAGTACACACTCGACCAATCATTTTGAGTCCACCAGCAAAAGGTTGGCCAAAATAACTGTTAAGATTGACTCTTAAATATTGAAGGTTTACGAAACGTGCTGTTTGTTTGAAAATCTGATTCATATCAGAACTGATCACTTGACTATTGTTATCACCAATCTTTATGCAAATTATCAATTTTTTCATCTTATTCGAATATTTATTGGCCAACAACTCTAAATAAGGCAAGTCTGAGTCTTCAGTCACCATAAGATCCATTTCTTGTAGTTCTGACAAAAAGTTTTCATTGCTATCAATTAGTTTTAGCGAATCATTAATGGCATAAATAGTTCTCAAATTATGACAATAACTGAGAAGTAATTTCAAGTTGCCATTAAAGTTGCCGTCAGTTCGAAAAAGTTTCAATTTTTGGCCACAAGTTTGTCCAAAATGAGATAAAACAGAATCACTTAAGTTGAATCCATCAGTACTTGAAATAGTGATTCGTTGCAAATGCTGACAGTATTTAGAGATGAATAATAATGTCTGCTCATCACAAATACACTTCCAGTTGAATTGAATGGAATTAATATTAAAACACTTTTTAAGCAGACATTCTAACGAGTGTTTATTAACTGTAAAAATAGTGTAATATTTCGTTTCTTCATAACTAGTATTTCTTAATTTTTTAACAGAATATTTGCCATCGAAGTCGTCAATAATTAATTTGAAATGTTTATTGAAGATAAGTCTTTGCCATTGTTTGCATACAGATTCATGTCTAAACTTATCAATTAATAACAATTGTGACAAAATCAATTCGCATAAGTCATCTCCAAATCTGTCGAATGAATCGCGACTATAATTACTGTTAACTGAATTCATTTGTTTGTCACACATGTGAGCTATTATTACATGAAACTCTATTCAATTTTACTAATTTATAGGTAATTATAGGTAACTAACAAATGAGATCAAAGTTTAAGATTTGCAGATCCATCGAATTGCAACAAAATTGTATTGAGTATTAGTAAAAATAATGGTATAAGTATTAGATTACGTACTTTTATATATCTACTAAAGTTTGAGTTATAAGTCAGAAAAAGGCCTACATTACTATAACAGATACGACACTTAATTTTTGTTCGTTACTTCATTTAAATGGCTTTTGTAAATATTAGTTTAGGAGGAAATCAATCAAATATCGATATTTCGATTGGTTTTTATTTACTGATCAATTAATACTAATTTTATTAAAATAGATGAATGTTTGGTTCACTTAAGGCGAAGTCTGCTGAATAGTTATGAAATGTAAAGAAGCCATCAATGGATGGATGACTGATAAAAGTTAAGGAAAAAGTTTGATTCGATATCTTATTTATTTAAACATCTGTTTGACATCTGAACGACATCTAAATCAAGAAATGGATATTAAAAAGAAGTTCAACATTAAGTCGATTATTCGTCAGGTATTAATTGAATAAGAAATTTATTTTGAAAATATTTCTAAACGCTTAATAACTTAAGGGTCCGTCGAGTTCTGGCTCAAATACAAATCCTTTTGAGAGATCGCAACAAAATTCAAATGAGAATCGGTTTGCTAATGATCTAGCGCTGAATTACATCAAAAAAGATGAATTCGTTAACAATTATATGAAAGAGAAAGAGAGACGAGAATCGGATTGTCGTTCGCCACTCAATAATCCAGAGATCGAAAACGATGTATTGAAGAGCATAGAAGAGGCGTATTTCACAGTCAGCAATGACAGTAACGATGCTTTAATTGCCGAACAATTTGTTTTACAAAAGTTACCACAAGACTTAGACCTAAATTATTTGATTGAAGAAAAACAGCGTTTGAAAAGACAATTGATTGTTGTGTCGAAAAAAGTATCGGATTTAATATTACAAAACCAATCGGCATATGCGACAGAACTCGAAAGAGTGACTCAATTGCAGACAAGTCTAAGCGATGCCATCAAGGTGTGTACAACAGGTCGTAAAAGATTGGATTGCGCTAAACGGGACTTCACTTGTGTCAGTCTCGGTATTGTTGCCAGTTATAGAAGACGTGAAGTCTTGAAAGCTTTGCTGAAATCACTGCAAACCATCAAAACATTGCAAGAAACTGATATACGATTGAGAGAGCTATTAGAAGAAGACGAAGACTATACAGGAGCGATTCAGCTGTATCTGGAGTGCCATAAAGTGGTGAGCAGTTTGAAGCATTACAGTTGTATCAGTGAATTGAATACAAAACTCCAGGACACACTTGAGATGACTGAAGAACAAATTGATGTGGCACTTTCCAAAATGTGTACTTCTTTTAATAAACAAATCTATCTTAAGCTTCAATGCGCTTATAATCTATTGGGCAAAACACAAACAGCAATGGATCAGCTGTTAATGCATTTTGCCAGTGCCATTCACAATAAGGCCTTTAGTATTGTCTTGGGTTATGTCGAGCTGTTCGCAAATAATGACACTTCAGCTAATTTTCATAAACGACAATACAATGAGTTGTGTAAATGTCTCAAAACCGAGTGTTTCCTTCCATGTCTGACAGACTTGTGTAAAGCCTTGTGGGATATTATGTTGAATTATTACCGAATACTATCATTGCATAGAGAAGAAGAGGGAGAAGTGCAAGAAACCAATGAAGACGAAGAAGTCTCATCTCCAAAAACTGGTGATGATATTGAAATATCATTCAATAAACGTTTTGTGAAACAGAAGTTAGAGCACGGACTCGGAAGGGTTTGGCAAGACGTACAACAAAAAGTGCGAACTTTAGTGCAAAATCATAACTTATCGCAATATAACTTTGATGAGTTCATCAAAATTCTTGGGGTAGCTGAAAGAATGGTTGACATCGGGGAAGAGTTTTGTGGCAATAAATCTGAAGATCTGCAGAATTTTTTACATAAGCAAACCATAAACTATTTTCAAAACTATCACAACTCTTGTATTTTAACGTTGAAGGTATTTCTTGACAATGAAATATGGACTTTATGTCCAGCACATAACTTCAGTTTAACTCATTTGCAAGAGTTTTCATTTCTGAGGACAAGTATTCTATTTCGTGGCATTTTATCTCCGAATACATCTCCCACTAAGAGAGAAAAGTTTTCATTTTACTTCTCAAAGCAATATTTAGAACAAACCAATGTTTTAATGTCCACTCCTTTTGATATGGACAATCAAGATGTTGAAGAAGAGAATCAAGAATCGGACCCAGCAAACGATACAAACGATTCGAACCTAAATCAGATACCAAACGGAGATATTTCGAACGAAACCGACCCAATAGTTTCGACGACAGCACTGAATGTTCTGCGATTTTTTGGTAAATACATGCATGTGATGAACATATTGAGACCAATCGCTTTTGATGTCTTGCTTTGTATGTTCCAACTGTTCGACTACTACTTGTTCACTATTTATAAGTTTTTTGGTAAAGATATGTTGAATTTATCTGAAGCTTCATTAAGTAATGAAATGAAAGTTACACTAAAGCGTATTAGCGAAAACTTAATTCTTGAAGAAAATAATGACTCGAATCAACCAACAAATAAGTATAATTCTCCTGTGCTCTCACCAGAAGTCGACATGTCTTCATCTGAGAAGTTGTTTGGTTTGGCTGAAAGAATAGTCGCAGTCGAGTCTTTGTGAGTAAAGCTTATTTTCCCTCATTAAAGCAGTATTTGGTCTGGAATTGTATTGATCTTCTATTTTTATAGAGTTTTTTTGTCAAATCAATTCAAATGTTTGAAATCACATCTCGAAAGTCTAATACCAAAAGAGAAGAAATCATGTTTACAGCAATACTTCAATCAAGTAAATCACTTAAATCTTTGAATTTATAGTTGAGAAAAGTTGATTAATTGTCTTAATTGATTGCAAAGGTTGTGTCGATTGGCTCGGATTTGCGAAAGCCATCCTATATGTGGGTTACAGTAAAATGTGTGCAATACGAACAAGTGGTCAGTTTGATGTCTCAAACGCAATGGAATACTAGAGAAATATTGTCAATGCACAACACATACGTTGACTTATTGTTACGTGAATTACAAATATTTAGTATGCGCTTCACTGAAGTCTGTCAAAAACAGTTATCGGGAATCAATCAACCAAAAGAAGTTTATAACCTGTTGTGGGAAAATATCCTACGTTTGTCTAATAGGACTTTCATTGAGGGCTTTTCTCAGGCCAAAAGGTGTACGAATGAAGGACGAGCTCTGATGCAGTTGGATTATCAACAGTTCTTAACTAAAGTCGAAAGTCTGACAACCATCAGACCTATTCCTGAACGAGAACTTGTCGAAGAATATATTAAGGCTTATTATTTAACTGAACCGGCACTTATTGAATGGATCAAAACTAGAAAAGAATATAATCCAAAGCAAATCATTGGATTAGTTAATTGTATTACAAATGATAATAAGAAAATGAGAGTTAGACTTATGTCAGTCATTGAACAGACTTTTCAACAGACGCTAAAGTAAAGAAAAAGTTCTGAATCTCTCTATAGTTGAAACAGTGTTTTATTAAACAATTTATAGATATTTTTATTGAATGTTCACTCATTTGATCCGATATTAAGTGATCTAATTTACTACTAATAAAATATATTTATTTATTCAAATTCCCAAACAGTTGATCTTTGATTTTAATGGAGCCTAAAGAAAAGTTCTGAAAAAGTTCTGAAAAAGTTCTGAAAAAGTTCTGAAAAAGTTCTGAAAAAGTTGTTGCCCTCTCAGAGAATATGGGTCTATGAGTATTTCACAATCAATGACCAATCAACAAATGAATGTCAAAGTTTTTAAAGTTTTTTAAATTGTAAATTGAAGGCAAAACGTTTGAGGCCTAAGGCATGCGCAGTCAGTGTCAGATTTTATTTTTGACCGGCTTTTCAAAAAAGATTTCATTCGACTGATTATTTAATAAAATTAAAATTTGATTATTTATTATTAACAAAATGTGTTCATTAGATATGTTCCCATCGCCTGAACTGTCAATCGATCGAACGTTAAGAGAATTAAATAATAAATTAGACGAAGGATTAAGTGATTGTGTTATTATTGATGAGGTTTTTATTCATTTGATCATTAGCTCTGATTTGATAAATTATTTTGAATTTGATTGAATTGATTACATTTTAATTTAGGGGAGAATCTATCCAACGATTGAAGTGAAGAACGAAAATATAATAAAGCCATCGATTATTAATGAAAGTGTTGAAAACATATTCATTGAGAAGAATGTAACAGTTTGGAAAAGAGCTCTTCATTCTTATCAATACAATGGCTTTGTTTCTGCCCTTAAATTGATTCAGGATTACGATAATGAGGAAGAAATTGATAAAAATCTATGGCTCAAAATTAGTCAAAAAATAGCCTCAGCTTTACTCTATTTATGGAATTTATTTCTAACTATTTATGTGTTTATATATCCCTACGCTTTGGTATTAAACAATCAAATCAATTGATTTCAATTGTTCTTAAACTTTTTCTTAATTATCTAATTTAGAAATCAAACGACGAGTTATGTAATGAATTCAGTAAATCAATCGATTGGAGAAACGGACTGATTCGAGCTTTTGAATGGCATCCAAATAGTACGAAATGTGCTCTCTGTCTGATCAACGATTGCATTTATATCCATTCGTCAAGCAACCCATTCGTTCCATTACTCAAGCATTCACTTCAAACCAAAGTGATGTCTCTTTCATGGCGTCCCAATCGTGAGGATGTGTTAGCCGTTTGTTGTGAGTCAGCGATTCTTATTTGGACTATTGATCCAAACTCTAAACTCTATCGTCCACCAAATGACTGCATTCGTATTATTAAGACTTCAATCACTAGTCCATTGACTTCATTGAGTTTTGATATAAGTGGAGAATATTTAATGACATGCAGTCCACAATCATCTAAACTAACTTTGATTAAAATGGATACCAATCCAGAAGAGATTCGAACTATTCGTCGATTTGGAACTTGTTTCACAAAACTATTTTGGTCTCCCGACAAATGTCGATTACTCTCAACTACAACTTCCAAATATATTCACGTATTTGAGAACAAGTGCTGGTCTTCCAATAAATGGGGAAAACAATTGAATGGGATTTGTCAGGCAGCGTGCTGGAGTCGACCAAATGGCCGCATATTATTGGTTGCACCGCGCGATTGTATGACTGTCTTCGCGATTCTGTTCTATGACAGTTCACAGCCTAATGACGTCGGAGGAACTCAAAGTTGTTTCGAAGTACTAGATGTTTCCGAACATGAATTCCCTAACGGTGTCAAAGTTGGCGGAAGTATTCACGACATGGTTTGGGATAAATGTAGCGAAAGACTCGCCATTTCCTTTAAAGGTTGAGTTAATAATAATTTTTTATTTACTAAAAATTTAGATAAATTTTTTAATTTTCTTAACAGATAATTCAGAATATATTGCTTTATATAAAACTACAATCAGACCGAATCTAGAGATAACCCCAATTGGTTTCGTTCATGGATTGAGTGGTGAGATACCACTTCTGATTTCATTCCACGATCATTTCAAAAATGGTTCGCTATTGACTGTCTGCTGGAATAGTGGTGTTGTCTCTTACATACCATTACAATTCGATACAAAGTCAACCAAGTCTTCGAACACAAACGGCACCCCGCGATCACTGACTTCTTTCTGCGTTTCTTCTCCTCATTTGAATACTTCACACAATTCGACACCAGTTAAAAATTCATCTTTAAGAAAGTCAACAATCAATTCACCATTGCTTCAATTCACTCCAAACGATTCAGTTCTATCTCCGAGACGTCCACTTTTATTCACAACTTTAGCAAAATTTGATTCAAGCAATAGTTCATATATAGAATAGTAGTAATAGCAAAATAGCTCTTAAATTCATTGTTCTTTTAATACTTGATTCAATTTATCTTCTATTTTATTCACATTTTCTATAAGGCTTTTATTTTTAAATCTAATGAATTGTTGAATAAAAATATGCTTCGCTTCTAATGCGATAAAACTACTAAAATCCAAACAAATTAATCAGTTTTATCTTTCGAACCGCCTCTTAATATAAATATGTGAAGAGCTCTGGCAACTATTCCTCCGATTATAGATCCAATCCAATAAACTGAAAGATGTTCAAAGAGAGTGTTTCCCTCACAGCCCAAAGTCAGGGCTGAAGCCATTATAGGATTGAAATAACCACCAGTAGTGTTCAGGGCTTTAAAATAGATTGAGATCAATTCAAATGTTGATGTTTGATTTAGAGATTATTTTCTATAAAAGTCAAAGCAATACCCGATATAACTAGAAAAACTGTAACCAGAGAATTGATATATGTTGAGACGCTTTGATTCCAATGAACCGATTCTAAAGCTACGATGCGACTAATGAATGTGATGACTCCTTCAACAGCCATACCGTAAGCAGCTGAAACCTGAAGTGATGCCTGACATTTATTGGTGTGAAGCGCTGAATGCTCCGGAACTAAGTGAAAGCACCAAACACAGTTTGTGTACCTTTTGTTTCAAAAGAAGGATAATTGTATTTCCAAAACAACTTTTGAGAAACATGATAATGAGTATCGCTTACTTAGCTGTCACAATAGCCCCTAAGACTTGTCCGCATAACTTTTGGAGAGTATCACTTGATGTAAATGACTGTCCAATTAATATACAGTCTTCAACTGGTCCACAAGGACAAGCTTCAGCATCTTCAAAAGCTTGTGCCCACCAAAGGCACAGTAAAAATAGTGCGATTCCATAACCAATATTGCCATGTATTTCCCAAACAACCCCTGAATTATTAATTGATTTAAAAATTTATAGGTCCGAATATGAATAATAATTTGAAGGTTACCTAATTCCGCACAATCACTGCATAGTTCAAGAGTTGATATAAATTCTGAAATCAAAGTGCGGAACGAAAGCGGAGTTACTGCAAATGAAACAGTTCTGAGTACTTTGAAAAGTAGACAATTGATTAGTAGAACAAAATAAGGAATAGCAAAGTTGGGAATAAGTTGAACAATCATATTAGAATACTCTAAAGTGTTTGCAAGGTTAGAGAATCAGATTGAGTTGTGCACTACATTATAATTGATTTCCACTGAGTCCTCTCGAGTAATTTACTCTAAAGTTATTTTTATAAATAACAAAATTAGTTGTGGCAAAGAGCCAGAAGTATAGTATGCAAGCGGTTTTTCATTCTCTACTAACATAATATTGAATAAATATCTAATCTTGCAGGCATTATCTTTTGCTTGTTTCAGATCATACTAATTAATACAGCTATTGAGAAAGTTCGATAGAATTGACATCTTCTAATCTATACTTAAGATGAACTTTGATTTTTATTTCAGTTTAAAGTTTAATTAAATTTTAAATATTAATTTCTATTGAGACAATAAAATAAAAGTTTTATAAATTAATATTTTATGAGTATTAAAACATAAAAAATAGAGTTAAAACAACTTGAATTGGGAACATATTGCTTGATTTACATAATTATTGATACATAAGTTATGTTTGTTTAAAATAAACGTTAACTCAAATACAAATTACAACTGAGTTTTGGCTGTTTTCAATTGAAAAAGTATACATAATATAGAAAAATGTTTAAAACAATCGAAAATGTGTCGTATGTTTAAGCAATTGAATCATAAATCAGGTTTTCATTAGGAATGAGTTAGTTGAACAAGGTTTAGATTTTATGGAATTCTTGTTTCGATGAAAATAACCTATTAAGAACAAGTGAATATAAAGAATTAAGATAATCTCGAAGTGTGATTCATGAAATCTTATTCACGAAATCTTATTCATGAAATCTTATTCATGAAATCTAATGCGTTTGGCGCTAAAATGTTTGCACTTTTCTTTGGAAGATTAAACATTGCAAGTCTATTGTGACTTATTTAACGGACAATACTGAGTAGATTGATTACACATTTAATTAGATCCGCCTCTTCTGCCAAACAAACTGGAACGCTGACGATTCGCGAATAACGGCCTCAGTTGGCGTCCTCTCGTCCTTTCAGTAGAACTTGCGGCAGTTGATGAATCTGGTGATTCTTCAGTATTCGAGGGCTGGTTGGCTGTTTCTGGCGAACTCGAAGCTGGAGGATTGGAATCAGGAGTTGCACTCGAAGCCTCTTCAGAACTAGAAGCAGGGGAGTTGTTTTGATCACTTGGAGCCGTGGAAGATGGAGGTTGAGAACTCGATTCATCACTAGTTTCTGCTTGATTTCTGTTTTTCAAAAATGGAAGTCTTCCTCGCAATTGAGGTCTAGTTCTGCTTCCTATCAATGGTCCACCTGGTCTTCTTACAGATGCCGATGGTCTGGAAGTCGGAGCAGCTGTAGTTGTAGTCGTTGTTGTAGTCGCTCGACCGATTGAAGGCGACCGCGAAGCCGCTCCACCAAATCTTCTGCTTCCAGGTCCACCGAATCTTCTCGAAGCCTGAGTTGTTGAAGGATCTGTAGATGGTTGCGAAGGAGCGGTAGTGGTAGAAGTACTTAATTGTTGATTGGAGACTTCCTCTTCTTCGTTTGGAGTTCCGGGACGTTTCCTGAATCTTCCAGGTTTTCGGAGTGAAGAGCCACCAGTAGGCCTTGTAGGTCTGGTTCTAGCTGTAGTGCTGGCAGCAGTTGTGGTCGTTGTAGTGGTAGAACGAGCTCTATTCAAGAAATTTGATCTATTCAAAGAATTGGTTCTTCTGTTACCAAATCGCGATCTTCTCGGTGCTTCAGTTACTTCTTCAGTGGTCGTAGGACTCGGTGTTGTAGTCGTTGTTGTTGTTGTTGTGGTCGTAGTTGTTGTTGTAGTCGTAGTCGTTGTGGTTGGAACGGAAGTAGTGGTTGGCTGTAATGTAGTCGCGATCGAAAATGGTTCAAATGCATTGGCAGGTCTTCCCAAGGAATCCAGTTGCTCTTTAGGGAAATGCAGCTGATTATCAACAGGTGGTTTGGGTGGAGGAAAGTCGTCGGGTGCGAAAGTGACGCGACCCTGATTCACAGTACTCGGAGGTACAAAAATGCTGACCGGAGGCTCTTGTGTTGACGCTTGCGGTATATGTCTGAAGGCCTGTCCAGGGAATTGTGGCTGAAATGAGCTTTGCTGACGACCAGAACCACTGATGCTGTTAGTATTGCCGAGATTATTGCTACTCGAACTACTACTCGAGCTACTAATGGAACTACTGGAACTGCTACTACTGCTACTACTACTTGAAGGCTGTCTGAAGCTATCGAATGAAGAAGTTCTCGATCCAACACTTGAACCATATCTGAATACATTAGAGACGGGTGCGTTGTTTTGATTTTCTGATACAGATACTGAAACGCTAACTGTAGAACTTGGCTTATCAGTCGTTGGAAGAGTAACTGCTTGTGGCACTTCTCTATGATTCTGGAATGAAGTCAAATGTTGTAGCGACTGATGTGCTGTCGTTGCCAACGGCGTTGGAGTCACTAAGTATTGTGGTGTTGAAACTGTTGATCGACTTCTTGTATCAGGTCTTGAATCTATGCGAGTAAATGCTTGTTCACTACTTGGCACTAATGGCTTATTAGGTGTGTCCACATTCTTAATGATTACTCTTCCCGGCTTGTCTCTTCCTGTTGGACCATTCTGGTCGAACTGCTCCAGAGATGGTATGTCTTCAAGACTTGAATCACCCGATGCTTTATTGCTGCTGTTATTCTTGTCGTCATCATAATAGTAGTAATAATAGATCACAACATCATCTTTTTGTGGTTTACTATCTGGAGAAGAGTTCGACAAAGTAGACGAAGCAGCCACTGATGAAGCTGATGACACCGGAGAGGCCACAGATGGAGCTGATCCCGACTGACGGCTCACTTCCCTACTCAGGTCTGATTCACGAGTTGGCGACCTTTGAAATACATTCTGCGGTGACGGAACTGATTGTGGCACAAACCGACTCTGTCTCTGATCTCTCTCTTCAGGCGAAGAGAATACAGAGGAGGATAAGGGAGTTGACTGTGGTTGAGGATTGATTTGCAAGCTCTGTTTTTGTCTATTATTAGCTGATGGCGGGACTATTGTTGGTGGAGGATTCCACGAGACGCTCTGATGAGGAGCTGTTCCCGTCCCGCTCAGCACTGAAATGACTTGTGGCTGTCTTGGTAATACTCCCGAATCCGCCGAAGGACTCGCGAACGGCTGACTCGACGGATACTGTGGAAATCGTCGGATTGTGTTGAAACCTTGATTACTATTTCCATCTGAAGATGGATTTAAATTAGGAAACGGCTGACGGAAAGCAGTTGAAGCGTCAGGCGCTGTAGGAAACTAATTAAGAAGTTTTCAATTTTCAATTCATTTCTTACTTCAATACTTGAAATTGTAAAAAGTTTGAAAACTTACAAATGAATGAGTGTTAGAGTTATTTGATTGAAAGTGGAAACTATCGCGAGATGTTTGTCGTCGTATACGTCTATGCTCTGATGCTTGCGTCGAATATGCAAAGATTATTTGCAGCGTAACAAATGTCACAATTAACCTGTTATTGATTGAAGTGAATCATTATGTTTTTAAAACTTAATCATGCGTTTCATGAGATTTCGTTATATGTTTAATGCAATTGATTACATGTCTACATGTGGTTCTCTACTAATTTCATTAACTTTAGCTTTGAGTCTCATTTAAACAATTGTCTAATTAATAGGTTAAACAATAGTATACATTGTGTTAGTCTGATGATAAGAAGAATACAATACAATGATCTGTGTAACTGTGAAAATTGGCAGTCTTGTTTCCGTTCAATGGAGACAATACACGTAGAGCCAACACTGTTAACAAACTTAGCTAACTTTGAATACCGGCAAAGGCTTCAATAATTCATTATACGTCATGTTAACAATTGAATAGTCAACTTGTTTAACCTGATTCCTAAATAACACACTTTAAACTTCATTCATTCAAAACGGACCTGACGCTCACTTCTAAACAAACCAATTCTTCTTAAATCAATTCTAACATTATCCAATTGACCAGTTTTTAATTTGAATTTTTCAGATTTAGGTTAGAAATACGAATAATTAGCGTCATATTTATCTCTGATTGTCTTGCACTTTGCACCTTCTTTGACAAATTCCTAACGATTAGTTTAGTTTCGTATTATTTCGTGATTTCATTTCATGATTTAATCACATTATAACTCTATGTGATCGGTCACGTGTATCATTCAAATCAAACAATTCAATCTAAATACTAGCTTGAAATGAAATTAATGACTGTAGGACTCAATCAAAACTGAAATAATTGAAAAGTGATCGAATGTCTTTGACTTTACTTTTCCTGACTTTTAAATAAATATTTCACTTAATGTTTAGTTTGATTTAAATGTATTTTAATATGTTTCCTGATTGGCTGTGATTGTAGTAAAACTTTATGAAGTAATTTAGAAAAAAGATAAGTAGCAGAAAGTTTTTATAAGCATTTTTAAAGGTATTTCAAAAATTAGGACATAGCCTGTCATCAAGAGTACTGCTAAGGACAAGGGTTCATCTCAACCTAACTTATTTGAAAAGATGAATAGGGCTGAACGGCTTCAATTTGATCAATATTTACAAAGTTATATACAAAACAATGAGAAGATAATACTAAAGATAAAGTGCTTAAACTTGTAAACTAACTAATTGGGAGGAGAGCCCCTGATTCGCATTATAATTTGACTCCATTAGAATGTATTGATGCAAACTTGTAGTCGACTATCAATTGAGAATTGTTAAGCCATTTTGTTGACTCGGCCTAAATTAATATTTAATATTAAAATCCCCTCATTCGTGAGTATTTTTAGATTAGTTATTGCATTCTTTTCTGCCAAAATGAGTAAATATATTGAAGGTCTTGAACTGATTCTTTTTTGAATTATAATCTTTTTTTTCATTATCATTAACTCTATCAATCCATTGAAAGAATATTCATTTATTTTTTACTTCTATTCAAGGTTAACTCAACTTTCAAGTCAAATATTTTCCTCAAATTACCATCTTATAAATTTTGCTAAGGTGATCTTATCTTCTTGTCGAATGAACTGTTTTCATATAAATTGGTAATAAATTATCCAATTTCGAACTTTTATTTCCTTTAATAACTAGATGTGTGAGATATTAATTAGAAATGTATAACAAGTCGTACAATTTATTTTTCAATATTCATATCAAACACATTTTTACCGCTAGTCTGACCTAATCTGGCGTAACTCGACTTTAATTGCCGGTGAATGTCTTTGCATAATAATTATAATTTTTTGAGAGCATCTACAGTTAGCAAATCTCGATTAAACAAATGAGGAAGATTAAGACATGTCATTGCTTTGTGGAGTAAAAATGAAAAGTTTTTGACTTGTGCCTTGCTTATCTTTTTGCTTGAAGCACTCTCTTTTCATTTATTTAGTATATACTGATAAATTTCAGTTATTTTAAATTCAATATATTGATTCAATTTGCTCTATAATTCCATTTTTTCCAATCAAAATCAGTCTTATAAAAAAAAAATAAAGAATTCGTAAATATTTTTCTTTCAATCTTATATAGATTGCTGTCCTCTATAGAATCAAAAATATGGTTATTATCTGAATAACAACATTGTGTTGTCGAATAAAGTTGAGAAACAAATATATATTTGGATCTTCTAGACTTCCTAATAGACAATGTCTAACATTTGATGAATGAGACCAGCGAGAATGCTTGCAATGTCAGAATGCTTTAAACCAAATTGAACACATGGAAGATTTTTCACGCTTTAAACTATCTAATTTATCAAAAAATCTGACAATTTTGCTTAAATAACTAAAACAAACTATTTTGTAATGGTTCAATAATAAGCAATATTGGCAAAGAACAGACAGCAATTGACAAATACCGTAATGCATAAAATCAATACTCGAACAGTTTAAACGATCTTCAAAGTCATTACAGACTCATAATAACCTTATTTATCCATAAATTAGTTCACTTTGTATCTTTTGATCTCAGATCTAAAAAAGTTAATTTCGTACAAAATTTGTTCCTCTTTTTACCTGATCTTCATTTTTGATAAAACACTTTTTGAAATGCTGCTTAAAATATATCCACTTTATGATGGCTTAATCAAAAAACTTGAACAAAGTTCATTATCACAACAACTAATAAGAAGTTTATTCCAAATTAGATCGAATGTTACAACAAATATAAAACTTAGAAAAACTTAAGAAAAAAGTTGATAACAAAAAAGTTTATAACAAAACACAACTACATAACTGAACAAAAGAAAGGAGAAGACGGCAGAACTCGTGGAATTAACCGAAGAGATAGATATAGAAATGAATATGGTGGTAATCGGTGTTTATTTAGTTTTAAAGTGATACATAATGCTGTCGCAAACAACTTCTAAATGACCGCTCGCAGGTTTCAAGCGTTTAAATACAGGGCGTTTTGTAATGGCCTCATTTCGTTTAAGTCACCCTCCTTTTAGTCAGTGTTGGTGGATATACTTCTTAAGTCTTACTTCTTAAGTCATGCTTCATGTGAGAAATTCCAACACCAAACTTCTTATTTATTATTCTTTTCTTTTTTTATTCTAATCTTCCCCTTAAACGAATATATTTTCAATTATATGCTCTTTTGTACGAAGTTTGAAGTTTGTATATAAGGAAAATTTACTCTAATTTCTTGTCCAAAATCCTTTTGATCTGCATATTTACTTAGTATTAACTTATTTACAGTTATCTCACATCTTGGAAAACCAAACAAAAACAACCCAAGTTTTTGAGCAAAAGTTCAATCCAATGAGACCAATGAAACGAAAATTTGCATTAAAAAACTAAGTCATATCTCATGCATTTAGGAGGAATAATTGTACAAATAGTTATTGATTGGGTCCAAAGTAAAAAGTAGTGTTAAGTGTGAAAGAAAAAAATAGTTTCTAATTTGTCAGTAACGGTGTGTCTCTCTGTCCCTCTCTGTGTGTATATGTGTCTGTGAGAGTCTCTCTCTCTCTCTCTCTCTCTCTCTCTCTCTCTCTCTCTCTGCCATTTTGCCGGTGACACCGTTTTCGTGCGTTCACACGTTAAAAGGTTTGAGCAAATGAACACTTTGGTGGTGCAGAACTTAAAAAACTATGAAAAGCTATCCCCAGGAAGTAAGAAAAACGACGTGCGAAATTAAAAACTAATTTAAGATCACTTTAATTCATATGACAGTATTGTTCAAATAAATGTGTTATCATGTCTATGATAAGGCAGATAAAGTAGATTTAAGAAAATATTTTTATTAAATTTATTCTCTCAACCTAAAAATGCATTCTTTGAAATTTATTCCCAAATACTTCTTAATGTTATAATTGGCAGAGGAATAGAAATTAACTAAAACTTTGAACTTCAATCATTAACCTTTCGATAACCTCTAAAGTTGTGTAACATAGATAATAATCGGTGTTTTTTTCTGAACTACTCTCTCATATATCCTATTAGAAAGCAATGATATAACTGTATTTAGTCTTCAACTCGTTTTAGTTACCTTTCCAAATTTAGTAAAAATGCGACATCTCTCCCAGTCGTTTTCTAAATATCACCCATTAGCCATTCTACTTCATTATACGACTCATTTTTAATCAACTTTTTTTGAGTCACAGATAGATCCATGTCTTGATAGAATGCTTTATAAATTAGTTAATGAGTGAACGTTTCGTCTCACTCCCAAACTCGATATACTTAGCATTTCAGCGAATATATAAGTTCTCAATTCGGTCAAATAGTACTGCTTATTCTAATCAATTCTGATGAGACCAAATAATGAGTTAATAGCTTTGAATATTTGATCAAATTTATGAGTTATTGAAAATACTTAAAGCTGACAATCCATATGACTGTCGAAATGATTTTGGGAAGTCAACTTAAACTAAAAGCTTCCAAACTATGCTATCAGATATGTAAATCTCAAATTGTTCACGATGTCAACTTAATTGTTGTAATTATGAAGCAAAATCTTTTATTCTTACTATCGTCTGAAACACTTATTTATCTGTTTAATCAGCTTAATTATGGCTCAATCAATTCAGCTCTATATATGTTATTCATTTTTATTGCAGATATTTTGGCAATTGTTCAGGTTGATTAATATTTCAGTTAAAATGATTGGAATAAATATTTAATTGGAAAGTAAAACTTTAGGATAAGTAAACGATTGAGCGTAAGGACAAACTTGATAAACGAATCAGTTGGACAAATGCCCTAAATTCACCTTGTTCAACAATTCCGAATTCTCTTTCACAACAGAGAACTAATAAAATAAGTCAATTAGTTTTAAATTCTTAGTAACTATTTCAAATTCGTGGCCATGAAATGCGACTTCAGGCAATTAATTACAATTTAATGTAAAAGTTCAGCTCAATGTGAAGTCGAGTATTAATTGAGTTGAATCTGTGTTTTATGTTTAGTACTCAAGTCGTGAAATATACTCCGTACTCATATTGAAATAGTTTACATTAAACGCTTTAATTAAGAGCATATAAGCCAAAAAGCTTATACCCATTCAATGTCGTTCGAGGACTCTCAATGAGATCTTATTGTGAAGTAATGATTGCCTTAAGTTCCGGCTACGGATTTTTCTAGTACAGTCACGATTTCATTGACTTTTCATCTAACCTCTCGTTCACTTCCATATATTCCTCCTCTGAGTCTTACTTTTCGACTCAATTTTTCAGTTCTAATTGATAATCAAACTTATTTCTCAGTCCTTTGCAAGACAACTACTGTGACGTATTTACTTGTGATTTAGAAAAATCACTCACGTCTTGCTTATTATTTTGTATTTCATTTAAGTTCTTAGAAAATCACATCAGTTTAATCAAAAACCAACATTTACTCCATTTGGGTTTCTTAGTATTACTGCACACCAAATTCTATTCTCATTACTCATGAATCAATCAGAATTAAGGTCACAATGTTTGCAAAAATACAGTTAAAACTCTGAATTAGTCTTCAGTATCGGAATAGTTTGTAAAATTAAGAATATAGGATGCAATGCAAGTTTGACTATTATGCAGTCATACCTATAAATTCAATAATTGTGTTATAGATAAGGTTTTATTTACAACTTAAAAAAGGAAGGTTAACTGTTAGTTATATTATGGAAACATTATTTTAAAACTAATAGTACATTGTCAAAATGAAATGATAGCAATTAAATGAAACTAAAATAGCTAGATACTCTTATGCGTGTTTATTAACTTATGCTAATTTCTGTTTAATCTACTTGACGAAAATAAGATGCCTGAACATAATAAAATACTTAATAAGATAAAATACTTGAACAAAATTAGTGCATATCCTATAATAAAACGAGTATTCATTTCTCCTAAAGCTATGAAAGTGTTTTTCAAACGCCAAGCAAATAATAATAATAATTGTGATTAAACGGAATATGGGCGCTACACCAAAATAACTGTCCCTCAATTATAAACTGGGAGACAGTGAAAGGTGTAAAACTTATTCTAATATATGTTGATTCTGTCTAAAATTAAGGTTGTGATGAGTATTTTCAACCAAAATCATTCCTATATTTGACTTTAAAATTCAGATTCTATTCAAATAACAGACAATATACACCCTTTACTTGTGCCCAAATCACACTTTTTCAGCTAATTACTGATAACAAAAATGGTAATTGTATTTTACAGTCATATTAAAAGAGTAAAACAAACAACACAAGGACCTAAAGTTAGACGAATTGAATGCCTGCAGTATTGCAACCAAAGTGCCAATAACCTTAAAATTAAAACAGATGTACTTCTTATACCACTTGTACTTCTTATCTAATACCTTCTCATCTAATACGACATATCTTCAATCAATTTATACGATAACGACCTGGAATTAAGATTTTACAAAATTTATTTTCATACTAATTATATAATATAATCTTTTATAGTCTCTTCTCTTTCACAAATGGGTCTTTGCTTTAGCTGATAGTATCGGTATATAAGTCATAAATTTCTCATTTTCTCATCTGCTTATTCTATTTTAGTAAAGGATACAACACATCGACCATACATAAGAAAACTGGCTTTACAGCCAAAACTCGGTAATGAAATTTGCACTAAATTTGATTGTGAATTCTATAAATGCTTAATTCAAGGTTAGTAGGACTTTGTTTTGTTGAATCTTCTCTTTAACTTATGTATAAGCTCTACCTTAAGGTATGAATGTCATATCGATTTTCTAGCTTTATTTTTATCATTATCATACAATTATAGGTAATTATTCAAAACCAGAATCTTTGTCAAAACATATCTTTAGTGTATCGCAACTATTAAAACACTTAATATGCATGAAATCAATATTTATAGTAATTATAAATTTACTACCTTCAAAATAATTATTATCATGCAAAATTCATTATTCAAGTATTTATTTGCGAAATCGAATAACAGCTATTAGTGAAATCAAGCTTGTGAATTTTATTCAAGTCGCAACTTTGAAGATAACAGATTAAAAAGTTTCCAAATTTAAAGCTAAAATGATAAAAGAACTAAATTTACTTACAAGTAGCACAATAAAATTCATTATCACTAAAAGCTATATCTATCAAATTATTTATTACAAAAGTAAGTTTACTTAATTGAGTACAGAAATTGATTTTGTTTGGATAGGATTTGACAGAAAAATCAGGTATTTTAAGTTGAACTTAACAATAATTGAGTGGCAGTGCTATGCATTAACAGTTACTGTTATTATTAGTCAGTATCGTAATAATATATTGTCAATCTTTCAATCACTTTCATTCATTTCTTTTTTAACTCATAATTGTTGTTTGTTTTAGAAAACTTTTACTATAACTAATTTCAATTTTGGTTTCAAATCATAAAAGAATTTTGATTATTTTCCGACATGAGAACATGACTCAAATATTTTATTGAGTTTTTGAAAAAAAAACTCGTGCGTTTAGTTAAATATTTATATTTTGTAACACTTTTTGATGGCTAACACCTCGTGGGTTGCGTAATATGTGATATTAACTTCTAGTGCAAATATCAGTTACAGTAACAGATAAGGTATATAACGGTATTCAGAATCAAGAATATTCATTTGAAAGCCATCATCGAAGTCCTCAATTTTAAAAAACTCAAGTCAGCCAACCCATTAAACAAATAAATAACTTATGATTTATTTACTTATCAGTGTGTCAACTTTCTGTTATTCTTTGCGATTTTATAAGATAGAACATTCCGGCAACTATTCTTATGTGTTTAATTAACCTTACAACTAAATTTATTAAACCTAAGTATAAATTATTTCAATACTCAAATAATTATTTGGTTGCGTTCAAAATTAGCGTGTCTTCGATTATTCTTACGATATATCTCATGAGTTAGACTAGTTTGATATAGAAAATTAAATATAGTTTGAAGCTATAAATTAACTAAAATTAGTTTGGAGTTAGTTTCTAATTATGGATATTACAGTTATAACGAGAAAAGTTATACTCAGCAGCAATTGACTCTCGTTTCAATTTTCACACTATGAAAGGTTTCGATCGTAGAAAGACCTGACATCTATTGTGGTCATTTTGATAGTCAAGTCAGATAATCGATCAGACATTGTACAACTTAGTTACTGAAGCATTAAACTTAATGATAGGTTAAAATAAGTTATGGTAACTTAATTCATATGTTCTAAGTTTCAATCTAATTCAAAGATACATCATATTTGTTATTGAAACATTTTTTTGTAATTTTATATTTAAAAATGGTAACAATAAATGTATTTAAGAAATGCTCGACGTATTTTGTGTTAGAAATATTGATCGTTAAAATTCAAGTAAATGTCAAAATGATTCAACCAAATGATTGAGCGATTGTTTTGCCCCAAACGGCAAACATTTCAAACTTAGCATTGAGTTAAACCTTTTTCGTATCATTTTTGTTATACATTTTCTAACCATTATTTTCGAATAATAACTACAAAACGCTTACGAACGTTCCTAATTTCAACTTAAAATTTGACTCAAGTATTAGTAAAGTGAAAAAATAAGTAGGAATAAAGTTTAGATAGAAAAATAAGAGATAAGAAGTGATGGAATGGTTTGAGAGTTGAGTGCGAGTTGCGATAGATGTCAGCATCGAATAGGAAATATGGCAGTTTTAGGTTAGGTTTTGCGCACATTTTGTTCAGGTTTGGCGTTGAGTTCCGTAGTGATGACGCGACAAAATCGACATAAACTAGTATTTCGTCTCATATATGACGCACGTCATATATCTGTTTTTCGTATGACTACGTTTCTTCATTTGGACCAATTCGAACAACAATTCTTTTGACGGAATATTTTTCGTATATTATAGTAATAGTAAGTAATACGAATTTCAGATACACTTTAAGACGAGATCACTCGATCAGACATTGCAGTCATCCCAAACGATATTTTATTAGATATGATGAAATAACTGGTTATAACAGTATTTTATAATTATTTTAATTATTTAGTTATGAACACATTTTCGTCTACTTTTACTCATTTGTTTGATTGTTTGACTATTTTTATATAAAATTGCCATATATTTGTTGATTGAATGGCGTTTGACTTAAGTGTGATCGTTAGGCACATTTTATATAAAAAATACAAAATATATATCAATAGATAGATATATAGACTGAAAAGAGTTCAATTTATGGCAGTAATAAATAAAAAGTGAGATTTAGTATGCAATATTATTTAATAGTTGTGAATATATGCGCCATCAATCAATATATAAATTAAGAAATCACTTCAAATATAGGTTTATACGCTATGCAATCAGCCCTATATTTATACTAATCTATATTTGATTTACAAAATAAATGTTTCACTTAGAGGCCTATCATTTTAGAATTTGCTAAATTGCCTCAAATTTGATTCATATTTAAACGAAAACTATACTGAAATGCACCTAAACTTTCTCAACTCAATACACTTTGAATAAATGTTTTCGCAGTGAAAACAAATGTTTTTCAAATCAGAAGCATTTAAGACAAATCTATGGAAAGTAAAGTGAAGTGTTAGTTATTCAAAGTTATGTTTTATTACTTTGGGTCATTAATTTGGGTCAGTTATAGCTTGTATTAGATTTACTAAATAATCTAATAATAAAAATTTATATTAAATATAGAAAATAGTATTAAGTAATGGACTCAATAGACGACGAAAGCGCTAACGATGTCAACAATGATAACGGAACTGAAGGTTTGCATCAAATAATTTACTATTAATATGAATTTTTTCGCAATCAGTTTAAGTGAATTAAGTGGAAAGAGAGATATTAGAAATAAAATAATAAAAATGAAAAGTAACTCCTGATCTAATATACTTATGCGTTTTTTTTATTTAACTGATAAATCTTCATATCAGTTATCGTTTGTCATACAATAGATGGAACCGAAACATTAGCTCACAAATCTATTGGTCGCAACGCTTCCAGTCCGGCCACTACTACCGGACAACTGATCAGAACAGCTAACGGACAAACCGTTGTCTTGACTTCTGTGGCCAATGCTAATCATAGTGTGAAACATGGCGTAAGTTAACCTTCAGTCAAACCAATATTAGCGTTGCGTTCATTTATTCTCTTGTTTTGTTGATGAAAGTGAGAAAATAAACTCAAGGATAAAATAATACATGAGAATATTGCGATTAATTTCTTCTTATCCTTTAATAGACGTGATTCTAGTATTTGGTCAATGTTTTTGGTTTTGTAACAGATCAAAATCTACTATATATAGAGTTGATTATTAGCTAAATTAGTTTTAATTATGGTACAACAAAATATTTATTAGAATAGTTGATTGTGAACAACAAAGTTTAGTTGTAAAGTAGAAACATTTTCCTGCTTCCTTATGCTTTAGCATTCAATACATGTAAAGCTCTCCTATATGCCTTCTAAACACATGTATGTTTATCTCCTCCTACACCAAATATTAAGCTAAACTCATATCGATATTATTTTATCCAATCTAAGACAACCACTCATTTACTTTTCCTGTTATATACTTCTACTATAAGGTGTTTGAAGTTTTTAATCGCGATTTCTATGGTTTTAGTGTATTCCCATTTTTATAGATTATAGTTTGTATTTTCCTAATTCTTATCACCAACTCTATGTATAGATTTGTTTTTCTCTTTATTATATTAGACCGTATCTCAAGCCATAGCTGTTCCACAAGCCGGTGGAGGAGTTTCGATAGTTCAACTTCAAATACCTAATCAGCCAAACGTTGTGCAATCAGTTATTCAGCCAAATCAGCAGTCAGTCATTCAAGCAACTGGCGGCGCAGCAACTGTTCAAACTGTTCAGGTTATTATCTGTAACTTTCTCTTACTACTTTTTCATCTTTTTCTTTTTTTTTCTTACTTTTCCTCTACTGAATATTTCATTATTAAAATCTTTTTTTTTATTTGCTAATTTACTATTCATTATGTATATGACAAATTAATTAATTTTTCATCTTTTTAATAGTTACCGAAAGGGAATGTAATATTATTGAACAAAGTGGGTCAAGGATCAGTCATTCAGAGCACTGATACAGATTCTGCTGTACATCACGGCGTTCAGGTCTAATATTACTTTTAAATCACTTCAGTTTTATCATTCTTATATTACATTTACTTAAATTTGCTCAATTCTCTATTTTCTTCATCACATATTCTTATAATTAGCTATTTTAGCCTCTATTGAATATTTTTCTGATAATTGTTTTTCTTCATCAGATAATTTCAAAGACAGAAGACGGCGAAACTCTAACTCCAGTCATTTTTGAAGACGAATCCCGAAAGAGGAGAGAAATCTTAGCACGGAGACCATCGTATAGGAAGATACTGAATGATTTGTCATCGACAGAAGCTGCTGGTGCCGTTACAGCCATTCCCGCAGAAATAAAAACCGAAGACGACAGTGACCGAAGTGAAGGCACTGCTACGATAACAGTCGCGGGAACACCTTATTTGAAAGTGTTGCCCGCCTCAGCCATACAGTTAGGTTCTCAAGATGGCACTCTTCAAGGCATTCAGACTTTGACTATGACTAATGCTGGTGCCGGAGCCACCGGTGCCATTGTTCAATATGCCACTCAGGGACAAGACGGACAGTTCTATGTTCCAGGTATTCATCACTACCTTATGCTTGTTTTCTCCCACTTTTTCCCCTTTTCTTTCATAACTGTTTTTTTTTTCAGTCACCGTATCAGCTGCTGATCTTCAAGCCTACCAAATCAGAACTCCATCACAAACAGGTATCGCACAGGGAGTTGTCATGACATCAGCTGGAAGTTTGCCATCACAACAACAAGTCGCTGAAGAAGCATCAAAGAAGAGAGAAATGAGACTTTTGAAAAATAGGTATTAAAACGTTTGAATTATCAAATCAAAATTGTTTTGTTTTCGATTAATTGATGAACTTTTCCATAATCTGAATAATAGAGAGGCAGCCAAAGAATGTCGAAGAAAGAAAAAGGAATATATCAAGTGCCTTGAAAATAGAGTAGCCGTTCTAGAGAACCAAAATAAGGCTCTAATCGAAGAACTCAAATCTCTTAAGGAACTCTATTGCCAAAAATCTGATTAGATGTCATTTTCGTTGTTTAATATTATTCTTGAGTTACGTTTTTTTTTGTTAAGTTATCAATCAATTGCTACAATCAAAACCTCATTTGACTTTCCAATTTGCTCTTTCTCTCTCTCTTTCACTGTATTATTGACATTATTTTAATTATATTATAAATCAATTTATTTCTTTAGTTTTAATCTTTATCATCACTTCTTAGACAATTGTTTTGCTTTTTATTTTATTCTGGATTTATATTGAGAATTACTGAGAACTATTCAAGTAATAGAGCCAATAATGTAAAGCAATTTTTATTAAGTTAGAACTCATAAGCCATTCGTAAATACACATCGAAATAGCGCATCACTGGATCTCAAATGCTTCGATTACTTCTGAAGCATAATCAAATCTGTTGAAATTAGCATATTATCAGATTATATATAACTATTTACATACTATTTCATCTTACATTAGATAAATATTATCACAAATAAAATAACCGTTGCTTTAATTTTATTTCTCTTATTTACAATTTATTGTGCTTTCATTGTTCGCTCATTTGGTTGTTTGGAGAGATTTAAATTAAGTTTTTGGTTTTGTTCATCATATTAAGTAGATGATCGCTTTGGCCAATATTACAGTAATCCATTTCTCTGCCATGACTACACTTGACACCATCAATTACACGAATAACTGCCAACATTGTCCCAATTATGGCAACTGTAAACCCAAAGATAACTAGTAGAAATGCAGGTAATTTACTCCATGTTAGCATTCTTCCTGGGTCTAACTTCAGATAACAAAGAGCTGGCAGAATGAACGCCAACGGAACGGCTGCCAATACACCCTATTTTGATTTATAATAATTATTTTTATTGTTTAGTCCACGACTCAGTTGATAATGGCTTACATTTAGTTCTAGAACTATTCCGAGACAATCGGTAAAAGTTGAAAATATGAAACACGTGGCAACAATTGCTACAGTTATTAGAATGTGATGCGATCGAGTATCCGGTGGTTTACCGTTCCAAATCGCGTTCTCAAGAACCTATCGGACGAATTATGAGTTTGAGAAGTGTTTCGAAAATTGGTTTTCGGTAAATTGGTTTATGAGAAACTGGTATTTACTTCTCGGACAACAAAGCATTCAATGGGATATGTGAGCATTATAGTTATAGCAAATAGTATTCTAGCAATATTAGCCAAATCGTCAGACATGCAGTAGTTTTCCAATAAGTCTCCTTGACTGAAGCCTGTGAACGTTGCGTAACCTGATATGCCAAACAATAGGATTATAAGACATGATGCTCCCACACTTATATGTGTTATTTTGTTCCAACGATTTTGTGTCGGGTTTTCCAACGATTCGTACAGAAGGAATGAGCTGTGATGACACATATAGGCTAAGGGGTAGAAACATATGTTTAATCTCTACATTTGATTCAGTTAATTTGCGATAGTTCAGATTGAGCCTAGTTTCAAATCATCATTGTTGCAATTGATTTCTATTGTCTACTGGGTAGTAGGTAATTAAGTCAGGATTATCAACTTTTTTCGTTCTTTGTTTCATCTTGAAAAGCATGACTCAATTTGTTCATATCATCTATAATATTGCTTACGAGCTCTAACTTGTCCGTAATCGGGTATCCAAAGCATTATATTGGTGTAAGAAAGAGCTTACAGTTATGTAAAAAGCTTTATTTGCATACAAATTTGACTTTTCGCACAGCGGATTGCGGACAAATAGGACTCATAAGCATAGAATTATGTGTTATACAGACAATTTCAGACATGCTTATAGGGATTATGAGGAATGGCTTCAATCCTCGAGTAAGTGTTCAGTTTGTTAAAAATAATCAATAATCGAAAAAGATTCTTACCAAAAGCTATGATCCCAACTGATTCAGTAATACCATTACCAATGAATCCATAGGCGTCTTCACTAGTTGGTCTAAAGTAAATGAATAGATTCTGAGTTCAATTTTCTTAGATCATAATTTAAATGACTTACACTTTATCTGATAGAGTTTCGATTCGAAAGAATATGAAGAACAATATGAAGAAAATGAAAAGGAGCGAAATAAGAGATACCTTTAAACAGAAAAATATCTTTATATTAGCATTTCTTGTCAATTAAATTGAAGTCAAAACTGAAGCCATAAACTAATTCTGAATTGAAGGTTCATATGAATGATTATTGACTTAAGAAAGTTGAAATATATTTACTTTATTTAATTTGGAGATATTTCTATAAAGTGAAAGCGGAAACGTGACGAGCAACGAACAAAGAAATACAACTGAATTACGATTTCCAAGTGCACTGTTTCGAGAAACTAAAACAACATTTTATTATTTATTTCATCTGATTGATTTGCTTGGTTAGTTGGTGAGTCATCTGTATCGTTCAAGCAATCATAATTACCGTTAAAAATTCTGATTAACACTTTCGTAGTCGTGTCACCAATGATCACATTATAACTTATCATAGCTTTGATAAAAATGATAAAGTCTTGTTAAAAATAGGTTTTCTAATGAAAGTTGGTGGAGATGGTGATATAAACTCGAAAATGCTTACCAATAAATGGATATAGAAATTGAATGAAAGTGAGAAGCCAGTATCCGGGTGAGCCCCAGGCAGCTCTTACTAAGTCCTTCAAATTTGAATTAGTATTAAATGAATTTATTCTAAAAAATGTAATATAAACTTAATTACCTGGTAAGTATTGACTCCAACTAGATTTCCCGCTTTCACTAAAACGCACAACGAATAATCAGTGATGATAGCAATTATCTAAAGTTTAGTCAATTAGAGGTATTCAATTAAAAAATGGTCTATTATTAGGATTAGAATGGTATGAAGCAGTACGAATGAGAAGACATACCACTATTAAAGAGATGCCTATTCCAAAGCCTCCAGTTCTAAGACTGTATGGAATTCCTTAATAAAAAATTGATTATTTAATAATCTTATATATCTTATATAGCAATAAAACGCAAACCATTTAGAGAAAAGTAATAAATGTCAAAGGTTAACACTTATATCTGCAACAAAAGTCATAGATACCTATAACTCCAGAACCAATAATACTATTGACATAATTAAAGCCTGTCTGATGCAAATTACTAGTCGGTCCTAATCTGTTGCAGCTCGGCTCTAAGACCAGTTGCTTCGTGTCGCGAGCGTCATAACTGTTTGTAGTTATTTGTGATGAAGTGTCGTCATCGCCCTATTAGTATATTTATTAATATTACCATTTCTCCAAGCTTATTTACTATTTCTATCAAATCTATTTTATCTTATGTTATCTTATATGGTTTTGCTTACTCTTTATCAACTAAGTCATTAGGTTTTATATCTGCGAAAATTACTCTTTCTTTCTATCAGCTTAGATCAAATTATGATAAATATTGCAGGCTTAAGACCATAAAAATGTTTCTCTATTCTCATAAATATATTATGGCATTGATCTGTCTTTTTATAGAACGAAAAACTCTAAAGTTATGCCTATTAATTATTAGGTAATACATAATATTCACTCAAAGCTAATTAAAGATCATCAGTTTCGATCAACATTTGAGTAATTTCTCATAAATCACTTACAATACGGTTAGAACACAAAACATATTACGATCAAAATGAGAAATCAAATCGATAATAAATACCTTATTGGAGTTGGTTGAACTTATCTGAGAAGTTTCTTGAAGAATATAAGTGTTTTCATTAGCGGCTGCCATATGGAAGAAACGGTTCTGTGACAAGAATTCGATTAGACGTTATCTGGTATTGTTTTTCTATTGAATATCCTTACGTAATACTGGTATCATATATTTGACTAAATCTGTCCAACTGACAGCTCGCACAAGAGGATCTTTCTTGAGCGCACTCTCTTCCAACACTACCTAGCGATTATTCGATCGATAATTCTCTGTTTTTATGAGTACAAACTGCTCTATAACACACTTTGATCTTACGTCTTGTCATAAACTCACAATTCTCTCTCTTTCTCACTCCTTCACTCACTCTCTCTAATCGTTAAAACACTACTGAAACGCATATAACTGGAGTTTGATTCTCACTGCATAAACAGTGATGATTGATAGATAAATGAGTGTTCACTTTTACTATTTCACAATAATTTACAAAAATGGAATGCTTTCATTGGCAATGAGGTCACTCAATTGGATGGAGAAACAGAAGTATTTTAGATGGAGGCTTATTGGATAAAATTTAGTGATTTTAATCTAAAAGAAAAAGTTATCAGTTGTGAACGATTGCATTGCCTAATGTGACGAACAGTATGTTGTAAACTACTAGTGCTAAAAGTTAGGCAAAGCCACGTAATACTGATCGACAACTGGGTTCTGTAGCGAACCCATAACTTAAATCATACTGCAAACTAGTGCTATTATAATAGAATCAATTTTGAGGTCATGCGTCGTTTAGTTTTGTATGCAACAGTGGTTAACAATAGAGCTAAACATCATACTTCTTACCCGACATCTCGGACACCTTTTTTATTCTACTATCAATTTTAGAAAGTGCTAGAAATAGATTGCCAATTATCTCTCAACAACTTTTTATTATGACGTTTTGTATTATTGAGTATTGCTGAAGAAGCGGCTCAACCATATCCTTCATCATGAATTAATTGTGTTATATAAATGCCTTAAAGGTTTAAATGAAATGCAAATCTCTAGTATAGTCTTTGAAAGGTACTCTAGTTTAGTATTTAAAGTGTATGTTGTAGATTGAATTGTATACAATACTTCATTATGACTAGTGAGGATAATGAAGTTGTTCTCATTTCCTTTCTAGCTAACAAGTTTTGTATTTCCGTTTACTCTCAATTATGACAACTATTATTCAGCTGAAACCTACGCCTAAAATCCTTGATTTTTATGTCAAAGAAAGCATAACTTGAAAGAAAGTTAAGTTATCAAAGTTTAGAAATCAATCGGAATACTGAAAAGTTATGAATAAGTAGAAATTAGTGAATGGTAGCTTTTGTCAAATGACAGACAGTCGTGAAATTAAATTGCCATTCCTTTAAAACAGTATCGTCTAATCTCCACCTCTAATCGTTAGTTTAAACACTTGAACCAATTCAAATATGTCTTGCTTAAAATGCTAATCAATATATATCCTTTCATTTATTCATATTTTTTATTCAACCGTATCTTATCTTAATTGTGTTTGCGAAATGCTATGATTTGGTTGGAGTTTTTTAATCAAAATTCACTGGTATTTTAAACATGATAGTTATTAGAGTTGAACCGAAACAAATACTAAAACCGCAGAATTAATTCATATAATTAGACTAAGACTAGCGCACATTCTAATGATTAAGTGCCTGATTCATGTGCAAGCCTAAAGTTGGATATTATAATCAATATTTTCATCTTCTCGACTATCATCTTATTTCTTAAGGGATTTACTGAAATTTCAGCTCGAATTAAGTCTATCCTAAATTTGTTATACTTGTTGATTAAAAGAATTTTTAAAACTATTTTCGGCTAACTTTTGCCGCGACCTTATCTGTTAGGTTATTGGTTAGCACATGGTTTTGAGGCGAGCGATGATTCAGTCAATTTGCGATTTGTTTGCGATTATTTATAGAATATAAACATTAATATAACTTACAGTAATTTTGCTTATTAGCAATGTTTTTGTTGGAATCAAATCAGTCATAAACATACCAACTCTTTCTATAGTTCTAACTGAAAATTCTAGTCCAATAGAGTGAATGTTAGGAAAATATCCTCTATTTTGTATGTTTTAACTTTCTTTTATGTCTAATTCAACGTTATGTCATAAAGTTTTAGCTCTGGAACATCTTTGCTTAGATTAGTTTTGAAAGATTATTGCATTGAAGAAATTTGATATGAGTTGTGTTAATAAAAGATAGCGTAAGCTGATAATAAAGATCATTTGTATTTTGATAGCTTCGTTTGGCATAAACTTCGTAGCGTAACAGTTTCAATGCAACAATTGCTATAACAAACACTGTCGTCAGATTTACGGATAGAGTTCAAAATTTGATCAGTTATTGCTCATAGTATTTGATAACATTTGATAATTTCTTAATCTGTGTTTTTCAAGACAATTAGTCTCGTTGTCTCTTATTGGTCTCGTTCCGTTATACTTAGTTTAGATAAGAGCTCAGCTCATCGATTGTTTGCAAAGTTTCTCACTGTTGCAACTGTTGACTGATGTTCAAAATATGATCGGACTCTATAGGAGTTGACGTACTGTACATGAGAGTCGAACATATGTTCAACGATTCATTTTTTTCTGTTTTGCTTTACTCCTTTGAGCCTAATTTCAAATAATGTTTACTTATGCAAATTTGAAAATTACATTTGATTTGTCTTACAACTATAATCGATTTAAATTAAGTGAAAACGTTAGTCAATTTTGTTATTTTGCTCAATTATCAAATTGAGGTCAGTTGACAATGAAATAAGTGACTGAGGCATAGGCATAGGCATAATAAGTGACATTATTTTGCTCTAATAATACTTTTACTCTCTCTCCATATTATTTATAAATATTTCCTATTCATTAAGCGTTTAATTAGGCTTTAAGTGAAACACAATAATAATTGTGAATCTCGTAATTTGTTACCATATTTTCTCATTACTTGTATTATTAATTATGTAATTGTGGTCGACGATTAAAGAGCGTTAAACAAATTTGTCTAATTTATTAGTTTTGATCAAATTGACTGAGTAGCCAAAAAGAGATAAATTAAAAATAGAGTGATTTTGAGTCTAATCTGCTTAGCAATAAGTTTAGTAGCATTTTACTGTAATCCGTTAAGTTGACAAAACTTTGAAACTATTTGCTCTAGATTTTAAGAAATGAACACGTCTTAAAGGATTGCACACCCAATCGTGTATCAATAAAGTGGATAAAGTACTAATTGGTTAGTAATAACAAAATATAATATAGATATGAAAAAACGTATCATATCTAAACTCGAACACTGTTTAATGTCCTCTAATACATATTGAAAAATAAAACGCTCTATCGATTCAGATTAGATTAGAAGAGTACTTAATATTGATAGCAAACATTACTTTTTATATTAGTTTAATGCTATTTTCAAGTGATTAATTATTTTCGTCTATTATACGACCTGAAGTAATGGCGAAACAAGATTCTAAAGTTATCCGTTTCACTAATTGTTACATATTGAGAGAACATCAAATTATTCGCGAAGACTTATGGGTCAGGGATGGAAAAATTGCAAATCCAGAACCAATATTTTATTTAGAGAGAAGAATACCTGATGTCTCTATTGATTGCAAAAATATGCTCATAGCTCCTGGTTATATAGACTTACAAATTAATGGTAGGTTTTACGACTTATTAATTACTCTTTACACCAACTTCTACAATATACCCGACTTTAGGTGGCTTTGGTTATGACTTTTCAAATCCTGATATCAATATAGAAGAAGCCTTGCAGAAAACAGCAACTGGACTATTGAAATACGGAGTCACTGCTTTTTGTCCAACTTTGGTAAAAACAATCTGTTATAACGAAATTTGAGAAAATCAATCTTAACAATTGATTATTAGCTCAACTATAAGTAGTCTTAGTGTATAGAAAACTAGCAAATTCTTCCGCAACAATTTAGCTATACTTAAGTCCATTTGAATCACAGGTCACTCAACCGGTAGAATGTTATCATAAACTATTACCGCGAATCAAGAGAACTGCTGGAAGCAAACAATTCGGTGCCACAAATTTAGGTGTTCATTTAGAAGGACCGTTCATTAGTTATGATAAGAGAGGCGCACATCCCAAGGAATACATAAAAGGAGAGCCAATCAGTTCATTCAATCAACTGAAAGAATTATACAAATATTTAGATGACGTCTCAATTGTGACAATAGCACCAGAACTGGACACAACTGGCGACGTGACGAAAGAGTTAGTAAAGCATGGTATAACCGTATCACTTGGCCATTCAGTCGCTACGTTGAAAGAAGGCGAGAAATGCATCAATTCTGGGGCTAATTTTATAACCCATTTGTTCAACGCGATGCTACCCTTCCATCACAGAGATCCTGGACTTGTAGGACTTCTGACTTCAACTGAGGTCAACAAACCAACAGTCTATTATGGGATAATTGCTGATGGCATTCACACTCATTACGCAGCGCTTAAAATTGCTTATAAATCAAATCCTGACGGAATGGTTTTGGTCAGTGATGCCATCTCAGCCACTGGACTGGAATCAGGCAGGCATCGCATTGGTGTTCAAGAAGTAGAAATAAAAGACAACAAAGCATTCATTGCTGGGACTGAAATACTTTGTGGTTCGATCGCAATTCTAGACCATTGTGTCCGACACTTAGTGCAAGTGACGGGTTGTAGTAAAGTAGAGGCGATTGAGTGCGCGACATTGCATCCGGCACAAGTTCTCGGCATTTCTGACAAGAAGGGAACACTTAATTTCGGCGCTGATGCTGATTTTATTATATTAGATGATCAGCTTAATGTTTTGGCAACTTTTATTTCTGGAACGTGTGTTTCTAAAACAGATAATATGTTAAATATAAACGTTTAAATTGATAAATGTTATACATTTTCAAATATCAAATTATATAATTGATGATTATTTTATGTCTCAATTTAGAGTATACTTCGCTAATTGACTTAAAATTATAGATAAAATTTAGCATTTATTCATTGATTATTTCTTCAACTCTTACTAATACGCTTTCAATCAAATCAAAGTTTTGAAGTGCCAACAAAATAATTCTGTGTTTGTGATCGTTCGGTAGGTTAGGAAGTAATCCGTTCTTACTGCCAGCGATCCGTGCTTCAAAGTTGACACGACTATTATCTTCCGTTCGCTGTTCTTTTAATTTGCATAATTCCAGTTTGTAATGAGCTCGAGATAAGTCGATTGCTTTGTGCAACGGTTTCAACAAATTCTCATTAATAGTACTGACAATATCCCAAATTTTCGTCGAGTTTTTACTTCTCTCATCTCTTAAGAAAATAAATCTGATTATATTCAATGTAGCAAATATGGTGTCGTTTTGCTCTAACAGATCACTGCCAACGCCATCAGGAAGTGATGAATTGATGGCTGATTTAATCATTCGTTGTAAATGTGTTCCGAGAAATACTTCACTCGTGAACATATAGTCCTTATACAACCCAATGACCAATCCTTGAAGACCTGAATGTTGTTTAGGTTGTGATAGAATCGAATATAATATTTTATAGCGTCCGTTATTATCAAAAGATGCGATTAGTTTCTTAAATATTTCCAAAGCTTTCTTACGATGACTTTCAACAGTGCTGTATATCATTATATTGATCAGTGACTTCTCTATTGGAATTTGTCGGATCAGATCCAAGAAATTAGCTTCAAGTTCACAATCGTTGATTCGAGACAATAGTGTTTCCGCTAATAGTAATCCTTTTTCATAAATAAGACAAACGCTTTGCTTTAATAATATTTCGATGAACTGTAAGTGAACGCCAAACACATAGACATGAGTGTAAACACTGGGAAGAAAATTGATGGCAGAACCACTTTCTCTAATCACTAAATATGATATGTTAGCCATCGCTGACAAAAATGATTCTTTTGTCAATTCAATGTCTGAATTGTCTGAACATTTACGGCTATTGATGGGAGAAATTAAATCTATTCGTTCGAAAAGCATATAAAAGTTTGACTGCAATCTCGAGATCAGTTTAACTGCATTTAAAGCGATATGACGCGATTCGCTATTTGTTTCATTGGTCAAATCCAAATGAATCAATGGGTGATCCATTAATCTTATCAATGCTTTTAATAGTATACATCTTTGAATTTGAGGGTCAGATGTTTTACTAATACTAGAATTACTGCAATTGTTTATATGGTTATCATTTAAATTGTTTGAACTATTTTTGGTCACATCAACTTCATTAACAAATGTTTCAATAAATTTGATATAAAGCGGCAAAACATTATTGATTTGCTTAACATTAGAATCATTATCGAGAAATAGTTTTTGTTTTTCTTCGAACTGATATTCGTCTAAAGAGTCGACATTCAGTTTATTGATGTGAGCGTTTAGTGTACTTAACACCCATTTCAATGTCTCGTTTCTCTTTGTCGGCAATTGGATTAAAACACATTCCAATGGCTTCAGAATTGCTTTAAAACAGTTATTATCACAAATCTTATTCTCTTCACCCTTGTTCTTCTCGGTTGAGATGGTGTCACTTTCCAATTCAGCCAAGAATGCGATCAATACCTCTTTTGGTTTACATAAAACACTTATTTCTAGTAATAATTGTTCGCAAACGTTGAATGTTTTGAACCTAAATTCGTTCAGACCTCGAAGTCTATTACATATTAATGGTATTAAATCCCAGATTATGTCATAATCCGTTGCAATCAATTGTTTCATTTGTTCATTTCTGAACAGTTCCATCGCTTCTCTCATCTTATGTTTATCTAAATATGACTTCAATTGCGTTAAAAACATTTGTTTCACATCTATCGCAGACATTTCTCATTCAATTCTCTTATTAAACAACTATTAATATAATTAATATCTTCAAATGAACCAAAAAGAGGAAAATGAGAAAAATGATTACGAAATAAAATTGAATGTTAGGTCGAGTTATGGCGAAAACAACAATTGATTCGTTCGCACGTTGTTGTCATGTGACAGACTAGTGATGAGCGGCAAGTAATCTATACTTTTTTCAACTCTATTAACTATTTTTCGTTGTTTAGATTTCAATTTTGTTTCGATTACATTCCATTTGACTAAACGTATTTTAACCGATAATTCCCTATCTATGTGACTGATTGTCCCAATCATCACATCAAACAAAATAACATTTGAATCCCACTCAAAAAAGGTGACATCTTTTAGAAGTTTAGCTTATTCTAGTGTTTTTACTAATTGAATACCGGATTTCGAAACTGCAAACTCAATTACAATGGATTTGTTGATTCTCCAATTCTATGCCCATTTGCGAATTCGTATTATATAAGATATTTCGTTTAAATTTACTGTCAATTCGAGCGCAGTTTTATTGTCAAGCTAAAATTGACACATCGCGCGTCACTATATTTATGGTTTACCTTAACAAAAGTGAACGCAATCTTCTCTTAATTTACAAAACATTATTATCATTATCATTATTTATGTTTTGATTAAGTGATAAATCAATGAATCTGTAGTTCATTAAACTGGATGGCAAAATGTCTGAAACTTTTAAATACGAGGCAACTGTAGTGACAGGTCTTGAATGGATATCAGCCGAAGAATGTCGTGAAAAATTAAGCCCAATAAGTGTCAATCAATCGCACGGAAGAGTTTTCATCGAGACTGTTAAAAGAGTTGATGAAGTTTTTGAATTGAAATCAGTCGATAATATATATGCAGTTATTTATGACATTCAATGCCAACAATTGCCTAAAAATACTGAAGAATTGACACAACAGTTGCAAAACATATCGAAAGAGTGCGAATGGAGTAAAGGATTGAGAGCTTGGAAACAAGCATTCGATTACACAAAATGCGATTTGGAAACAATTCTTGAGCAAAACAAAGACTTAAAGGAAGTGAAGCCATCGTTTCGGGTGACCTGCAATCGAACAGGTGACCACGTGTTCAAATCACAAGAATGTGCGTCAATATTTGGGTCAATAGTTAATGATACTTTTGGATGGAAGGTCTCTATGAAGGACTTTGACATCGAAGTTGTGCTCAATATCAAAGACCAACACATTTATGTTTGTATATCACTGACTCGCGAATCCTTACATCACAGAAATCTGGTAAGTTTCGGTCCGACAAGTCTTCGTGCGACAATTGCTTATAATATGCTCCGTTTGGCGGACATCAAAGCTGGTGATATAGTGTGTGATCCGATGTGCGGTTCGGGCGCTCTTCCTATCGAATGCAAAGTTAATTGGAGGCAAGCTTTTAATATCGCTGGAGACAATCATCCGATGGCTATTGAGAGAACGCAGGCCAATTGTCTAGAAGATAACTCACGAATAGATATTCTTCAACTGGACATCAGGTCTCTTCCGTTCAGAACTAACTCAATTGATGTCTTCATCAGTGATTTACCGTTTGGTAAGCGCTTGGGTTCAAAACACGACAATAAGACTTTATATCCGGCTCTACTCATAGAACTTACGCGTTGTATCAAAGTTAGTACTGGAAGAATGATTCTCTTGACTCAAGACAAGCGTAATATGAATTATGCCTTAGGAGATATTCGCATCAAAAAGTATTGGAAATTATTTCGCACTATATTTGTAAAGATAGGAGGACTTCATGCTTCCATTTATTGCCTTAGAAGAAAATCGTTACCATTTCAATAAATATTTAATACTGCTTTACTTTTTTTTGAGGGCTTCAAGACTAATGTTAAGTTTTTTGTATCGTTTCAATTAAACTCAGTTTCAACTTTTTAAAACTCATTCAGTTTTTGTAAGTTTGAGTCTTAAAGAATAAAAAACTGCGTAAAATAATCAATATTTAACTTTTTTATTATTCCAAAAGAAATTAGATTTAATATATGAGTCGCTGAAAAGCATAGAATTAAGCGATCAATTCGTAAGGGATTGGGCTCAAATTTTGCGGTTTATTTACTTTGCTGACTCTAATAAGATGTCCCTCTCGCGGTTGTCGAGCCGAACGCTTAAGATTTACTTTTACTCCGCTCTCTTTTGCTTTTCTCTTCAACTCCTCGTTTTGTTTCAATCGTTGTAAGAAGTCTTGTCGACAAGTTGAGTGAGAAATGTGCTCAATGCGGACATTTATCTTCTTCGCGATGATCCTATTTCTGACGCGTTTGTTAACAACCACTCCGACTGCGTGTTTGGTCACATTATAGACACGTCCAGTCTTTCCGTGATAGAACTTGTGAGGCATTCCCTTCTGAAAGGCTCCATTACCTTTGATGTCAACGATATCTCCTCTTTTATAAACCTTCAGATATGTTGACAAATGTTCGACTCCGTGACGGCGAAATCGACGTGAAAATAAATAGCGAGTGCCTCTTCTATACCCTTTTGGATTAGTCATTCTGTAAACCAATACAATAATTAGTTATATATTAATCTAATTCATTTCTAATTCACTCCGTTTTTCTTTAATTTCTTTTTCAATAATCACTTACTTTAAACGTGTTTTCTGTTGTCAGAGATATGGCCGAAAGGAAGAGGAAATGATTTTCTTCGTTTAAATTCAATGCTTTTGAGCATGCGAATGTGTCATGTACCTAGTGTACATTTAGTACTATTTCTTCACGCTAGCTAACGTCATATACGCATGTAATGATATGATTAATCTGTTCGCATTTAACAGGGTTTAACTTAAAATATTCTTTCTCATGTAATTGAGATTATTTTAGGCGCAATTTTTGATACAAAATTGGATTACTAAAGTACTTACAAACTCAAGGCTAATGTAGTTTGAAATGAAAGCTAGTGTAATTAAACTTGGTAATAATTGCGGTGTTTTTACTGATAACTTGTTAATTCTACAAAGTTGTATTTAGGAAAAACAAAGTTTCCAGAAAAGCTAGTTTAAGGCTCACCAGATATTGAATGATCTGCAGAATGAGCTAGTGGTCTAAGTTTCATCATAATTTAAGAGTACAAACAAGTACTCAAACATTTCATTCACTTGATCACTTACGCACACAACATCTAATGTTGTTTTCTATGTCATACAACTACTTCTCAGCTAAAAATCTTAATTCTATAGTTGCATACATGTTAATTAATTATGTCTTAAAATGCGTCAAAACGACCTTCATAAAGTTCCACCTCTTGCCATACAGCTCAAAATAGTTAAGTGTTCAAATCAGAATTACGAACTAATGGAGAGCATTTTTAAGAATCGATAAATCAGATTCAAAGTTCTTTTGATAAACAATAGTATATCAATAACTCGTTTTTTGCCTAAAAGTCGATTTAGAACTTTATAGAATTAACGTGACAATAATCTGATGACTAAAAGATACCAAATTAATAAGATATTAAAAGCTAACCAAACCATTTTCCAAAGTCTTATAATTATTTTAATAATTAGTGATCGCAAACATGAATTAAATAAATGATAAAAAAATTTAACTTTATTTAAAATCAACTTTTATCGGCCCTTCACCTTTTTGCACTTGTGAGTGAGCTCTCGAGAGAATATCACATTTATTTCTACGATTCATCTAAGATGTCACAAGTTTTTTAAAATTAATTTCAAAGTATTATTCTGGAAAAATTAATAAAATTAGTTTATTAGAGAACTGATTACTAAATGCATATGTGATTAACAGGAGAAAATTGAATACATATCAAGTTTCAATTTTGGTGGCAAACAATATATTATAATTTGAACATTGTATTGAAAATGATTAATAAAACAGATCGATATAATTGATTCATTTCTACAATATTAGGTAAACAATGAGAATCTGATTGAGCCATTGATTGCTCAACATGAATACAATTAGAAGGGGATCACATTTCCGTCATAGTTCAACATCTTTCCAATAACCGATTCGTTTATATTTTTGATAGTATTAATCATATTAGAGACACTCGTCAATGGAGTGATAGATGCATTCTTTCCGCCCATATCTGTCTGAACCCAACCGGGATGTAAACCAATCACATTAATTCCGAACGGCTTTAGGTCTACGGACAAACTTTTAGAAATCATGTTAAGCGCTGCTTTACTCGCGCGATACGGATAATAACCACCAGAATTGTTGTCATCAATCGATCCCATTCTCGATGTTATGTTCACAACTGCTGTCTTACGACTCGCGGCTGAAACCTATTCATAGATTAGTTCAAAACAAGCAAAATCAGTATTTATTCAACTATATAATATGAAATATATTTTTGTGAGTTGACCAGTTGATCAATTGATTCAAACCTTAAGCAGTGGCAGCAAAGCTTTTGTCAACATAAGAGGTGTAACCGAATTGACCTCAAAATTTTCTAACAAACTCTGCGGACTAACGCTTTCGAGATCATCCCTGAGAAGAATGCCCGCGTTATTAATCAATAGATCGATTCCTTGTTCGCCAACTATTTGTCCGACTTGTGACACAAACTGTTCGTAATCGCTGTAATTTTTTGTGTCTAATTTCAAAATGTGAATCGAACCATTAGCTGCTCTCAATTTTTCAAGTTCTTCATTACTCGATTGTCTGGAAGTCGCGATTATATACTTAGGCGGTGGTGAAAGTGATCCCAATTGTCTGACAAATTCGAGACCAATACCACGATTGGCACCAGTTATCAATACTGATACAAAACTCATTTCTTTACTTATTATTGATTAAATCACTTTAATATTAATTATTAAATTTGCAAATAATTACAATATTTGGCAGTTTTGTCAATGAATCGACAATTTGTCAAATTATTACTTATTGAATGCGATGTGATTATTATTAGAGAAATGGGACGAACTTTACATATAATAATCACTAATAATTGGTTGAAACAAACCAATACGAGAGAGAATAGCTTAATTTATCCAAACTTTATTCAAATGTCTCTTTACTTCAGGTTTGTCAAGGCTCTGACGCATAAATAGAGTACGGCTATTATGAAAACTACATTTATTATGCAAAATATTAGACGAATAGGATGTTTAAGATTTGATACTTAATGTATATCCTTGGAGAAGATCCTAAATATACCTGACGCTACACATGAATATAAAGTAACGTTTCAATTTGGCGTTCCTTTTTACAAGTAATCAATATCTTCAACTTACAGTCTAATACGATTGCAAATATGCTTAAGTTCTCTTTTTTATTAAACTATTACTTTGATTCTCATGTGCTAAATGTATGACAATTCGTATAATTGATCTATTAATTAATGTGAAGTGTCTCATTCTATCTAATCGCTAATAACTAGTGTTATTCATTATTTTCTTAATATTGAAATTATAAATAATGAATAATTGGGTTGTTATGAAATACCTTGAAGTCTATATTAAAATGCTACAATATTTGCATGTTTTTATGAGCACTTTATCAAAAACTTATAATTACATTAAAGAATATTTTGATAAAGTACTTAATATACAAATATTGTAGCACTTAATATAGACTTCTAGATATTTCATAGCAACCTAATTAAACTTTTATCCAAATAATACTTTTCTATTCTCAAGTTTAGAGCAATCAATTTTGTTTGAGATACTCGGCTAAAAGTCAATCAGGTTATCGGTAGTTTGAATACAAGTGTTTAGATAATTTAACTAAAAAATTGCAAGTCAATTATTGAATTTTACTGAAGTTTGAAGAAAATAGTCAAAATTTAATAGCTATATTTGTTTAGGTAATATAAATCAAACAAGCTATAATAAACAAATAAATGGAGATTCAGTCTAAATGAATGGATCAGTCAAAGTAATTTATAACATTCTCCATAAACTTATTGCTCTAATTAAATGACAAATTCATTGGTTTAAATAGATCTAATAGATAAAAATATTGACAAAGCTTAAAATTGAACGAACTAATTTCAATTTAATTGCTATTAGTAGTGTACAAGTTAAACATTGAAAGCAGGAGTTAATTGTTTTTGAACAATATAAAATTTATGTTTTTTTCCTGCAAAACCCCATAAAACTGCTATATTCTCTATGATTACATTAAAAGGTATTGTGAAAACAGAGCCAAATATACAAAGTAAATATCTAAAAAGCCCTATTCTCATTAAGCTAAAAGACTTGATAACACCAAAAATATACATATAGATAGAAACTGCGCCAACAAAAGTAGATAAAAAGTTACACCAAGAAGTTGGCGGCAAAGGGTAAAGACTAGCGAATATTAAGTTAGATGTGCTTAAAGGCATTGTGAGCCAGGCATAGAGAGACATCGCCAAAAATATTTTATTCTGCAGTGGCACAGCATTCGAGTGAACCACAAGAAAGATTCCTTGCATCCAACGCTTTCGTTGTTGCAAGAAGTCTTTTATTGTGAACGGAGATTTCTCCCACATTTCGCCCTCAATGAAGTCGAATGTATATCCTTTCTTGTATGCGATCATTGAAAAATAACAGTCTTCTGCAACAGATCCATCTAATCCATGGTCAAAAGACACAGATCTTTCGGCACTCAGTTTAGTGACCACATAAGAACCTAAAAACAACACTTAGTTTAAGTGAATGACTAATAAAATTACATGACTAATCAAAACTCAGCCATACAACGATTTAGTATCGGTTAATACAAAATGTGAAACTGATTCTCAACGGTACTAATAAGAGATAGAAAAAGTAATTGAAGATGCTCATTAAATTGGGTACCTTTCCAACTGAAGAGTGGTCTATGAAACATGTAGAACTGAAATCTCAATTTTCCCATATCATCGGCCACTCGAAAGGAGTCGGCTAAAGTGGTCAACCAATTGACAACATCTTCGTTGGCATAAGTAATTAGCCCTTGACCGAACTCGTGCTTGCTACTCAAAACAAAGTTAATAATACCGCGAACCGCGTTCTCAGTCATTATAGTTTCTTCATCCAAGTGAACGACCCAATCGTTGTCTCCCAGTATGTTGTTCTCGTCCTCCAAACAGTACTGAAGCGCTCGTGCCTTCAATTCAGATTTAGATTGGTTAAATTTAATTATCAATTCTTACACTGTAATGAGTGAGTGTAAGTTAGCACTACCTTAAAGAGAGCCCCAGTTTTTGTGCGATAACTGTTTGGGACGACAACTTCTCTAATCCTTGGATGTTTCATAAGGCCAATCGGTTTGTCGGTTACCACTTCTATTATGAAGTTTTCGAGACCTACATCGAGGCACGTATTCATATTCCGATTCACATTATTATGAATCAAATCAGGATAATCTCCACGTGTAACAGTTCTGATGCAAATAAAGGGCGCCAAAAGTGGTGTTCCCTTAAGTGTCACTTTGTCAGGAAATGCGTTATACAGAGTCAGACCTAAGAAATTGCAGATCACTTGTGGCAATGATAATAAGGCCAAAAATCTTAATATGTATAGGAAATATGCTGTCAAATAGCCATAGCTGACAAACGGGTCTTCAATTGGATTATCTTCATCGCTATACCAGAGGGTGAGTCCACCGCTAAGTAATTCAAATACCAATATCACAGTCAAAAGTAGAGAGCAATGAAGTATGTGCTTAGTCGTCGAGCTCAACACTATCATTATTTCAATTAATTGCTTATCAGTTTTGATTTTCAACTTATTCAGATTGTAATGAGATTCATTTTGATGAACTAATAATAAATTTAAGATCAATTTGTCATGTTTTCCTTATTACTGACCGTTTGTCAACTAATTGCGGTAATTTTAAGGTGTTTCCCAATGTTTAAAAGTCAATTCATGTGACCATAGTAACGATTTCATGAGTAAATTGACACTAATTTATAAGATATTATACTAAATACGTCGTTAAATACTCAAACAACTCAAACCCCTATTCAGTATTCCCTATGAAAGTTTATATGAATATTGTTTGACGTAACTTATCGTCATAATATTGAAGAGACTGACTGAAAGTATTTTCTAGTCAAAAATCACTGTCATTTAGTAATTACTTGATAATAACGCAATGAAAATCTAATTTAAACGTTATATTTGGGTTTGCATTTAGTTATTGGCGCTAGAGTTGAGATGCCCTGTTAGTCATACTGATGTCACTTAAAGTGTAGTCAAATCAATGATATAATACTGAAAACATTGCGTAATCTATAATAAGTGCGCACTTCACGCAAACAACTGTCAAATATGTTTATCTATTTGTTATTTGAGTTGTTTTGAAACTAATTTAAAGCAAACATTGATTGGGTATTAATTAAGTAGAGATTGCTCTGATCTCTTATCTGTTCGCTAATCGTTAGACATGAAGAGGTCGTATTCTATTTCTCATAAACATTCGTCAAACACTTTCAAAAACGAGTAAATATTTTAATTTTTAATTCTATAAATAAACCAAATGACAAGTAAACCAATCAATGGTTAGTATTAATTATTAACTATCTCTTGTTGCAGTTTGCTATCGACTGAAACAAATGATTTTAATAACAACGAAGACATTGATGATGAAAAGGATGAAAATAAAAGGTATAGTAATATGAGTGAAGCTCACATTCAATGTTTGGCTCGCATTCATTCAAACCATTAAGAGATTGAAACAGAATGTTATTAAGTGAATGCGATCCGTCAACACATTTGATCGATTGATCTTCAGTTAATTGTATTTATCTTAATTTTTTTTAATTTGTTATGACTTTTATCATATTTAGAAAGAGTCGTAATCTGAGCGAAAAGAAAAGAAGAGATCAGTTCAATCTATTAATAAATGAATTGTGTTCTATCATTAGTTATGAACCAAAGTCGTCGTCGAGTATTGCATCTGATGGTGTACCAGAGAATTCAAATAGTAGTAAACAAAAGATGGACAAATCATCTATTCTTCGATCAGCGATCGCATTTCTTAAGACTCATTCAGAACTGATGAATAAAAATAATAGACAAGAATCTAATGAGCAGCAAAAGTTGAACGAAACAAATGTATCACAGCAGACAATCTTCTCATGGAAGCCATCATTTCTGGTGAACGACGAATTCATTTATTTAATGCTCGAGGTAAGTATTTCTCTTACTATTTGATGAAGTGAACCATTTAAAGGAGTTTAAATTACGACTAATTGTTCAATCAAATAGGCTTTAGATTCGTTTATGATTATAATCGATGCCAATCCTAAAGGAAAGATTATCTATATTTCTGAAACAGTTATTCCATTACTTGGAATGACTTCGTCCCAAATCAGTTCGAAACTAAAGAATAGTAACGATCACTCAGATGATAACAGTTTAACAATTTATGATTTGATACATGAGGAGGAAAGAAATTTTATGGAAAAGTTACTTGAAGGCAAAGGATTTGATCCTTTCATGGCACCTTTCGCTTCAGTTTTACTCCACTTTAAAGATCATGACATCAATTCTAACTCGCATAAGTACCAATTGGTTCGTCTTCTCGGTTCCTTTTATGATATGAATGATTTTAGCGGAAAATTAATGTTTCCTCAATCGGATCATAAATGTTTTGTGGCCATCGGTCGTTTGCAAACTCCAAAATTTTTGCGGGAATTGAGTTTTCAGTCGTCCTTTAATGATAATGAGTTCGTTTCGCGAAACTCTCTTGAATGGAAGTTTCTATATCTTGACCATAGAGCGCCTCCAATTATCGGTTATTTGCCGTTCGAAATTCTGGGCACTTCTGGCTATGATTACTACCATTGGAATGATTTGGAGGATATAGTAGCAGGACATGAACAGTTGATGAGAACCGGTGAGGGAACCTCCTGTGTTCATCGGTTTCTAACTAAGAGTCAGCAATGGATTTGGCTTCGGACCAGCTATTATATAGCTTACCATCAGTGGAACTCTAAGCCTGAATTCATTGTTTGTACCCATACTGTTGTCAAAGATAGCGAAGTTGCAAAGACCAAAGTCGAAAAAATCAATCTTAGAATCAAGAATAAAATCGATGAAACCCGTTCCCTAACAATGTCTAAAGAAAATGAGATTAATTCTGATTTCACATCTGAGGGTTCGAAGGAACCGTGTTCTTCGACTTCGATTAGTTGGTCGTCTGATCGCAGACCAGAATCATTGAATTCCTCACTCGATTATCCGACTGTAAGCCATACTTCTGCTGCTAATGTGCCCTCACTGACAGTAACATCAACTTGCACTATGTCTAATAATTCTTCAAAACCTGTCCCCCAAAAGGCTGCTATTAATGAGTCGGAATCTCTACAATCAAACGTCAGCCTCGTTCCCCCGCAAAACCATTCACTTCTTCATGAATTTCTCCAACAAAAGCGTGAGCTACTTCAGCATCAAATCAAACAACAGCAAGAAGAGCTGAGACGTGTCTCAGAACAACTGGTTTTTGTCAAAGCAGTCAATAATGAATAGTCGGTTGGTAGATCTGCTTAAAGTACTATGAAGACTGAATCTTTTATATAAGATTTTTTTGAATTCTTGCTAATTGAGAGGATGATTGGTTCTAGACTGAAAACAGTATTTGTTAATTAACTTATATGATGTATTACTTGATATCATATGTTTTAGTCAAGTTCGTGCTGTGATTTTTATTATGAGTTTTATTTATTTTTATTTACTTTGTGCATATATTTGACATATCCTTTACATTATTGTCAATATATGTTGATTAAGTGCATGATTGCAATGTCGTTAAGTCCATATTAATCTAAACATGGGAACTATAATTCTGTGATTTCAAAAGTTTTGAATCAAACATTAAAATAGCATATATCAAAATTTTGAGCTTTTATTGTTGGAACAAACTTAATCAAAATCTTAAGTAGAATGTTGCTACACGCCTGTTCAAAGACTAATACTCATAAGTACTCAAAAGATATGAAAAATCAATTTTGGATCAATTTCTTCCGTCCCATTATATGGTTCTTATAATTCTATGATCTCATGAAAAATTCTAGTCCAAACTCGTTGCTTTCATTACTTAAGGTCTTAATCAACAATAATTATATTACTCAGAAAGCCTTACAGTTTTGAGCTTTAAGTTTTTAAGTATTTACAGATAAATAATAATGCTCATCGAATATTCCTATAACACACTTGTACTGTAAACCAAGTTATCTGATCAATTTCAAATACAAATTATCGATGAAGCTAAGCTAGTTTCAAACAGACTTATGTCCAATTAGTGAGATTTTTCGAAAATTAATCTAAAAACAGTCTTCTGCCGAATAAGCCTATTTGTCGCTTTATTGTCAGTGCCATTGATGGTTCATGTTTTGTGTCATTATATTATTATCAGCATAATCAACAGTATACCTGTTCTATTATTCAACATATCAAAACTTATGAAATATATACTTATATTTTGTTATATATGTTGTGTTTTGCATCAAATTATTTATATTCCATTTTATTTTGAAGATTTTCTCGGTGTTATTCTTGTTATCAATAAAATGAATATATTATTCGAATTTATTTTAACATATTTGTTAGTAAAGTTGTATTATCAAATTTTCGCCAATCATTTATTTTGAATCTGGAATTATGCAAAAATTCTCCCAAATCTAAATCTTCAACATTCAAATATAAAGATATCAACATTAGTAGTAACGACTTGTTGAGAAAATTAGCCTTTAATAAGTAATTTTGTATCTTTTCTCAAGTCTGAATTTGTCAGTGCGATCGGTCCTTCAATCTTAATATTCTTGAATTGTTCAGATCAACAAGTTATTAAAGACAGGTAACTTAAATGGCAGGTAAAAAGCAACAATCTGGAACCAAACTTGTGGCTCAAAATGAACTCAAGTATTTTTGATGGTAAGACTAAATTGTAGAAAGAATAGAAGAGAATATTTAAATATTTTTTATTAATCAATTGGCAATAAGAGAATCAACTATAATAATAGGTCCCACATTTACAGATTGGTCTGTATATATGTTAAAGAATTTGTTCAGTTTTTGAAAGATTATGCTATCACTGAATTATGTATCTTTAAAATGACATATCGTAACAATACATTAGTTGCAAATGTATATAATGTTAGGATTATTCGAGTGGAAAGCACTTATGGGAAGTATTGATATTTCGCTTAATATTACAACCAATGTATCGCTTTTCACATTAATTCATATAAAATCATTTATATTACAAATGTCTAACTCAGAGAAAAGCGACACAAGTCTTCTTCTGGAATCTTCTTCCGGAATCTTCTACTCTGAATGTCAGACAAAAGTAGCCTGAACTTCATTTTCTTGTTCTTCTTTGATGCTCTGTTGATGATGAATGCTATGTCGTTGAGGTGTTGTGGCCGTGAATTGTCTGAATATGTATTCGGTTTTGTAATCAATTGAATAATCACGTCTTTCTATTGATTTATATCCTGAAAATATAGAATTGTTTTGAAAAATTTTTAACTTTCACACTGCGAAATAGCATTCAAATAATGGTTTAATAATTGAAGACCTGAATCGTTTTTAGTCAGTTTTTGGTCTACATTTCTTTGATGTTGAATTGATGGTAAACTATCACTCGATTCATTAGACATTTCCATTTCTTCAGCTTCAAAAGTAGCCCTCAATTGCCAAAGTTCTCTGTATTGTTTCCTCAATACATCTGTTGCGACAACTTCTTCCTTACTCTCTGACTGATCTTTGATTTTGGTTTCACTACTCTCTGCAAATTCAATTGAATCAGAATTGATTGACAATTATCTGAAATGATTTGAATGTTTGCCTACCAGTCTGTATGTGACTGATTTCCTCGTCGATGTCTTCGAAACTCTTTTGACGAATTATTCCAGCGGAAGCTCTTCTTGGATGATCAGTTGATTCATTTGAATAAATTTCCTACAAAGTTATGTTAAGCTTTAAAATGGGATCAATAAAACCTTTTCACAGTTTTCTCCTTAAGTACTCAATATTTGCAAATCAGGTTCACTTCAAATTGATTTTAGTTGCAGCGAAATTGAAGCTTAATCTAATTTAATAGTCGATATGACAGTAAGGTTCTTACAGTAAGATTTCTAACTTTGATGTGCACTTAACTTGTTTTTAACAAACAATGTAAAAATGGCATAGAAAACATGATTAAATAGTTATTGATTTGTTAGAAAGGATTTAACTGCATGTTCAAATTAGACAAAAATCGACTAAAACATTAGTGAAATAAGTGTATAGCTTAACTCTGTAAAAATCTGATTTCTGGTTAGTAGTGCTGACCAGCTCTGTAAGACCATCAGATCTGATATTAATAAAATTTGCATTAATGCTTATGCGTTGTCTGCAAAATGCCATAATTAATTAATTTTATTTGCAATAATTATAATAATTGCCATTATTTTTGCTCAATTATTCGAGTCACACACTTTTTTATCACTTTTTCGTGTATGACTTCGGATTATTGGGTGTAATTTAATGTTTTTATGCTTTTATTCTATAAGTCTATGAAAGTTAAAGTGTATGAAAGCTAAAGTGTATGAAAGCTAAAGTGTATGATTTTGCAACTGATAGTTCTATTGAAATGACTTATCAACTTATTATGCTCTCAAATTACGGCACTTACACAAATTTCGATTACCATCAATTTATCATTCCAATTTCAAATTGAGTCAAATAATATGATTGAAATAACAGAATATGACTTTTCAGTGTTGGTATTGTGCCAAATGATAAAGTATTGAATTGTCTGCTGTTTCGAAATTTTTGCCATTTCAATATGTTTAAAAATGAATGATTCTCGTTTCAATCGAGTTAATTTTGCTCATGGCTGATAAATAATTCTCAGAATAGTAAATAGCAATCAGTTAGAAATTGATTAAACAACGAGAGATGGAAATCATGTTAAATAAAACTTTCAATTTCTATTTATAAGTTTTCAGTTCACATTCAAACATATCAATTATATATGAAATAGTAATTAAGGGATTTATTTTCTAAAATAAAGTTTAGTCACTTAATAAGTCGTTAAAATCTGGATAGAGTTGAATGAAATGACTGTAAATTTGATTAGTGGGCAAAGAAACTAAATATAAAGTGAACACAAACAAACTGAATGTAAAGGAGCTGAATGTAAAGCTTACTGATTTATGTTGAGAACTTGCTAATTTACATGGAAGTGATGTTTTGCGATTCTTTAATGGTCGACGTGCGAATCTAGAAATAAATTTTTCAATTTTGCTCAAATACTTTCATTATCGTTCTCTGTCTTAAATATTAATCAAATTTCTTTCATTCTTATGTTTAAAAACATGAGTAATTAAGTGAAATACTAATAGAAGGGTATTTCTAGCAATTTTCATTCATCAAACATTTCATAAGAAGTTACCAAAATAAGGTGTTATCATAAGAAAAAATAGAGATTGTTTAGGAATGTGATTGCATGCTTATAGTAAATAAAAAAGAGTCTAAGGAATAAAAAGGTTGGACAATATAAAGAATAAAAGATAGAGGAGAGAGAGAGAGAGAGAGAGAGAGAGAGAGAGAGAGAGAGAGAGACTTACTTGACTTGAGGCTCGGATGATCTCTGCTGTGTCTGTGGTGTATTTTGCACATTATTCTCAGGTGCGTAATGTGTTTGTGCAATAATAGTGTTGGGCGAACTAACGGTGTCACCATTAGTATCACTATCACATTGTTGTGTTTGATATATTGAATCTTCATAACAACAGCTGTAATATTCGGCATTATTCTCATCTGATGTTGTTGTTTGCCTTTCAAAAACTACTACTTGTGAATTTGGATGACAGTTATATCTTGAGTATTTTGGCTAAATATTAGTTTTAATAATTGAATTGATCAAATCATTTCAAATGTGAACAATTGGATTATTTTTCTGACAGAAACTTTCGACACATTAAAAATGTATTAAAGAAATTTGATCTCAAATTGAATGTCTTCAACTCTTGTTTATACTGAAGTATTAAGTGCTAAAAATATGAAAGAAAATCAATGACTTAGATTGAGGATCTTCTAGAGTAAGAACTCCTTCAGGAACTAAGAAAACTTTTGCACTCATCTAAGAGCTAATACTTTGAGAAACTGGTCACGTGACTCACATCAAAGTTGATTCAATTGGGATTAGATTCATTTGATTGTTTGGTTTATATGAGAAAATTCAAAACTCAATTACTTAACTATGTTTCTAAACTCTTATTTTGATAGTTTCAAACATCAATTCAAATATTGTATCTAAGGTCAGAGCTATTGAAAACCTATCGATGTATTTGATGAGATATCTTTAGGCTACCGAACCGCTAAATCATATTAGGTATAAACTGAAAAATTAGTTCTTTTCTTTAACATGAATGAGTACTAGTTTTTCTGAAGTGCTTCAAACAATTTGAAAGCATACTCAAGAGTTTAGAAAAACTCTGAAAGCTTCTCGTGTATGACAAGCTTTTCTGAGTTTTATTCAGCAACTATTCTATGAAGACTATTACAGAGATTACTGAATTTAATGTGAGAATCTGGATCCAAAGCCTCTATTTCTCTATTGAGCCCAAATGTAAATATTTCCTAACATATCTTCGCTCGTCTCAAGTTTTATATTTTTGTACAATAAGTTTATATAATCAGGATATACTGTACTCAGGATGTACTGAAAATCTGTTCATTTATATCTGAGATTTTTCTGCGTTAGAATCACTCTACTATTCAATTTATTATTTAATTGATTTAAATAAGAATAATCAGTATTTGGTAAGAATAGTTGATTGAATAGCTGATTCTGAATCGTTGACAAGTTAGAGTCACTAACAGTGGAGATGTAGAATGAGATCGATTGACTAAGTTGTTAACTTAAAAACCTATTTCACTACTCTTAGTTCTAGTGGTACTCATTTGTTTTGATATTTTAATAGCCTTTTCTATCATCCCACTACTAGTTTATATTCTGAATATTCAATGAGTTGAGTGATTAATCTTATCTTTTATGAAGATTCTAATGTTTGAATAATGATTTACTTTGAAAAGTATCCCTTAATGAATGAAAACTTGCTTTACTTCATTGTTAACTATTTTTCAGTACTAAACTCCTATATTCAACAATAGAGAAAACTTTAATTAATTAATTTGATTTTCATGTCACTATTATATATCTGTTGTAACAAAAGCACCATTCTCTAAACATTTTTTTCAACCAAAATATAAATATTTGCGATTCTATATATGACTTAGTTACCTAAAAATCACTTTTGAAAAACAACAGAACATTGGTTTGTTTGGTAAATATTAAAGTTCTGTCAGAAAAATACATAATATGAAAAGATTACCTTAACTAACAATTGGCAACAAATTAAGACAGCGAATGCGAGAGCAATAGCCACTCCACAGCCAGAAAGTATAACAATGATTGCAATTTTTTCATACTCACTATCCGTATGCATTATAATTAGTCAGTTTTTGCTAATTCGCTGCTAAACAAATTCGTTTGATTCAATAATTTAGGCACTAATTCAATTCTTTACATCTCTATTTCTTTACGTTTCTAATCGATTTTGATCTTAAGCCAAAATATTAGGCAAATATGACTACAGTATAGCTTTTATTACGATAGAGGAAGAATATGGTAATTGAAATCTATCTTAAAAAGGCCACATACAGTATTGTACAGTTGCAAGTTGACAATAATATTCCGAATATTCCGATGTCAAATGTATTCCGATTCTGAAATATTTACAATCATTAATTAGATTCTCATTTACTCTCTGTTCTCTATTGTCATCGCTTTTGATGACTTCAAACTTTTTGGTCAAGTCTAGAATTATGACAAGTATGTTGAAAGATATCTAAGTGTGTAATGAATAATTAATAAAATTGATTAGAGATGGTGAGCATAGAATGAAATTTGTTATGCATGTAGTGTCAGCAGTTAAGGTGAAAAGAAATTATTTATAGTAACTTTTATAGAACTTATATTTTAGCTAACACTACACTATTTTAATCGTTCAAAATTCAAACAATTCAAACAACAACACATCCCATTCATCATAACTATATATCCAAAAAATCAAACTCACTTACCATAGTTTGAGTCGAGTAATAATTTCAAACCGAAAGAATAATTTATGAAAATTAAAAATGATCGGGGATATGAAATTTCAAATCTAAGAGTGTTTTTAGTTCCATCTTATTTAGTGACATTTGAATGGATTGAGCGCATGATTTCTTGTCATTTACGCGTTATAGTATCCAAGGATATTCTATTGATCTCTTGTCCTATTATTTTTCCTCTATGTCTGAATTATTCTGCCAAAGATCCGCTTCAATTACATTAGATTTTATCGCAATTCTTTCTCTTTCTCTCTCTCTCTCTCTCTCTCTCTCTCTCTCTTCTCTCCCTTTCTCTCCTCTCCCTTTCTCTCTCTGGCATAACTAAATTTAAGCGAAAATGGTTCAATTATTGAATTATTTTTTACAGCTTTAGCCTAACTCAATTACACCGAACTCTCTTTCTTAGCACTTTAACTCATCAAAATAGACATTATATTAAAAATTAAAGATCACATTAATTTGCTTTTTTCTTATAGGACATATGCATAATGTAAATACTGAAAGATTTGTTTTTCAAACCTATTATTTTGTGTTTGATTGCAATCTTGCGATAAGATTTTCTAAACAGTCAGAATTTGTTAGGTTTGACATAATTCAGTTTGAAGATTGTTCTGAAATTAATCAGAAGTTGTTTATGTATTTTTTCAGCTACAAATCAGATTGAAGATATAATGAAGCATTTTTGAACAAATAACTTTAAAGCCGTACGAAATGATTTACATCATAACGACTGAAATGTAAATTTAGCAAATATTTGATTAGCACTAATTTGAATATTTCTCATTGTTATCTCTATTGGTTTTTAGTAGAAATGGTTGCGAAACATTTTATTATAATTAGATTTTTGTAAAGAATCTTACAAACATTTCAAATTGATTTGTGATTCTTTGGTAAATCCTTAGTAAAGTCAAAATCAAAATGAAAAACATCAATGTTTGTAAGCTATTTTCAAATAAGCCATAGTATGAATAGAATATTATATTAGCTTAGATTAATTTTAATCAAATCTATTCTGAACTGTTCAACATTAACAAACCAAAAGTTTTGCTACATATATATTGTCAAATATTTACATTATTGAAGATCTGCTTTTTTGACTTCTAACAGCTTGGAGTAGTTGAGAGTGTGAATAAGAAGAATATTTAATTATTAGATGAAAGTTTTTGTAGATTTAGTTATTGCTATAATAAAGCAATATTAAAGATAAATGACTCAATTTATCTCTTAATAGCTAAATAGATAACATTTCTATATTAATCACCTGTTCTCCTTCAGAATTTGACCAAATAATTCATAAGAAATTGTTGAGATAGCCATTGAGTGAATTATAAGCGCTTTGTGCTATGCTTATTGTTTCTTTAGTCTAATGCTTCTGATTATTGTAATTGTTTGTTGTTGTTATGTTTGCAGATACTTTTCAAGTTATGTTATGCTCAGTGAGCTGTAATTCAACGTCGGCTTATAGATATTCAGTAAAGCAGACTTTCATCTAAAGACTCTTTAGATTTGTTCGAACTATTTTTGGTAAACAAGAGGTTTTTTATAAATTTGAGTGCAGATATACTTTTGCAATGTTTGCATAGAGTAATACATTTTAATAATCAAATAGGAAAGTAAACTGCTAGTCTTTAGATCAGTAAATATCAGTAGATCAATTCAATTTAATGAAAATATCTTACCAGGTATGTTTACCGAACTCTGGCTCTCCCTTAAACCTAACTTTAAAGGATTATTCTCGTTAGAAATGTTAAATATCAAAATGTTGTCTTCAACTTAGCACCAATTTTGGTTTCCCTTAACATAAATAACCTTTAACTTAAGTGTTTCTCTCAAAACAAATCTCTTAAACATTTTCATATAGCAGAAAAATATTCAGAATTACAGCTAATAGATTACTATTTATTAATATCCATGAGAATTACAACACGCAAGTAATAAGAAATTAAATTTGGTTTATTATTTTCATCACTTTCACTTTTATAATAAATGGTTTATTAAACTAATAACAGAATTTGAAGTTAAGAATTGGAAAAATTAGCGATAGTTTCATTCTGACCGCTAAGCAAAGTATTAGCTAGGAAACTTTGTTCATTCAACTCAATGGCTCGATTGGTGTGCATTCGTTGATTGCTTCTAAAAGTTGTCCAATACCTCTTAAGAGTAGGCGATCTAACGAAGACTTGATCAGTTTCCATAGTTTCATATTTAACTGCATTGTCAAAGAGTATGTGTTCGTACCCTCCATTACTGACTCCTTTCAATAATCTTCTTTCTCTGATTCTTCTTTTCTTACCAGAAATACCAGAACTGGTTTCGGGTTCACCACTTACTTCTTCACCAGTCATCTCTTTGGATTTCATACCATTATATTTAAGTAAATCTAATAATTCATACTTAAAACAGTCGATGTCTTGTTTTATCTCTTTGACATGATCTTCAGTGATAGGCCCAGTTTCTTCCATCTTCCTTTGTTCTCGTGTGACATATCTTCTAACCAAACATCGCATGACTTTCTCATAACACTCTTTATTGACATTCAATGTATCGAATGTGAAGTCAATGGAAAGTGATTTGCATTTCCAAAAGGATGCGATTATATTGAAAGGCGGTGGAAGACTCAAAGTAATCGAATTGTCAAAGTACTTGATCCATAATTTAGATCGAGCGAACTTCCATTCCACGTCACTTCTTCCACTAATCACTTGATAGGAGTTAGACATCATTGCGATTAACATATTAAGTAATACCACTATGTTGATCACTGAAAACGTGCCAAACATCAGTAGGGCCCAGAATCTTGCGAATTCTGTTATTTCGTTTAAGTCGAAATTCTCCAACTCTATCAAACCGAAACCTGCCCAAAACAATGTTTGGACGGTTTCGAAAAAGTTGATGAATCTTCTCCATACCATACATGAATGTTCTCTATCGAATGGTGAAGTTGTACTGTTTGTACAGCGCATTTGATCTTCTTTTGAGTAGCGCCTAAAACATTGAAAATTGCTATTTTATTTGTCAAACATTTTCTAGCTATACACTGAATTTATTCCTATTTTAGCCCACGAGGCAATCTATTCAAATACAATAACTTATTTGATTCCAGATTTTGACTCTTCATATGAAACGTGAACGTTTTACAAAATGTTTCCTCACCACAAAAATTGGTTCAGACCAAAAGCGAATGCAAACAATACCAACATGTAAATGAAAAAGAATTTAATGATGTCGTAGACCATTCTGCCTAAACTGATTTGCAAAGGACCCAAATTGGGATGAGCTGAGAAAATATGAACGACATTGAGGAAGCTTAGGATGATAGCGGCGCTAAACATTCCTTCACTCATTGTGATGGGATCCCACGAATTCGACATATTTTGCGGTAGAATCGGATATTTTACATTTGCATACGATATAGATCTTAATATAATCCAACTCATGAAAAAACAGTTGATAAAAAAGTCAACGATATTCCACATGTCGTGAATGTATTCATCAAATCCGAAATTCCATAATTCCGTAATTTCTTTCCATATAAGACCTATTACATATGAAATGATAATCCATTCGACAATTGTAGGTGGACTTCCTTTTTCTACCGCTTGTTTAGTTACCGATCCCATACTTTGAGAGGAGATGATAAGAAGTACTAGAATAATAAGCATTAGAATGATTTAGCAATAGTCCATATAGAATATTCTACTGTAAGAATATGGTACTGACACAAGAAGAAAAAATAAGACGAGGAATGATTGATAAACTTGATGAAAGGTTGATTAGCACTTTTAGCACACCTAGAGCTAGGCATCAACAGTGTACATATAGAATAAAAAGGACATTTAAACGCTATGAACAATACTTCCCAAATCTGCCCCAATACACCTCTTCTCTTGAAACCAGGCATACCATTGAACCAAACTGTTCCCAGCATTAGCTGGACGATTGAATGTGCCACAAACTTCTTCTGCTTGTAGTCAATTGCTAGCTTTAGTCTTTCGAATTTCATTGAATTATTTGAGTTTTGATTACTTTTAGGGTCATAGTTAAGAATAGTCATTAGTTCAGTGTAAGTGCGGACATGATCTAACAATGAAACTGCAAAGTTTTGGACCTTTTCTCTCAGTTGTAAATATTCGACTCTGAACTCAGTTTCTAAGACAGAGAGTCTTTTTAATTGTAAACTTAGCTGAAATGCAGTTAGAAGAGGATCTTTGGTGGTCAGACCAATCAGTGTCGGAGAACTTAGCGCTTTGTATGCGTTAATTCTTGATCTAGAGTGACGAAGAAAATCGTTGGCTCTTTCATCGGAACATTGCTCGCATTTGCATTTGATATGATGCGGAATTGTTAGTGTGAAGCCTTTGTCTAACAATATTTTGATTATTTCATAGTTATTCTTATGGGAGGCCAACATTAATGGTGTTATGTCGCTGGAGAATGTGCTCAAAGAGGGGTCAGTGGATTCCCATGACTACAATTATGGTTAAGAGCCATGAAAACTGGTTGAAAACTGGTTTAATTTAAAATAAATCAAAGTGATTGCTCACGTGAGGAGTTCCTCTTCTGTGTGTGACATTTTCATATTCCAACAATATTTCTACTGCTATAGTATTTGTTACATACAATCTATTAATCATATTCATTTTATTCCTATTTTTTCATACCTTCTACGAACTCCTCATTTATTGCATGCAAAAGAGCGTCGTTAGCCTTTATCTTATAGTTCAGAAGTAACTCAATTAGTTTTAGATTTTCGTTTTCAATTGCTATTATCAAAGCACTTCTTCCCAATGGGTCGACACAATTGATGTTGAATTCTCTGCCACTTACATTATCTCGATTACAATGAGAGTCAAGTATTCTTCACATAAAAATAAGAAAATCATTGCGCTTACGTTTAACTCATTTCTCAGAACTGAGACTGAGTTTCATAAATATTAGTTTATCTGAAGCCTAAACTATTCCGATTATAGTGTGATAATCTTGCTATTCTCATCAAAAAGTGTCAGTTCTAGATTCTGTATTCAAAATAATTGTGAAACATTTGCTAAACTCATCAAATTGTCTGCAGTTGCAAAAGGTCAAAAAGTTGACAAAATTGAACAAGATAATGTTTCTGTTAGTTTTATCAATCTGTTTACTTCAAAAATATTTACCCGATAGCTATTAAAGAATATATCAAGTGCATCATCGCCTAAAGATCAACTGATAGTAGGCTGAACTGAAACTATCGAAATGTCAACATAGATGCTGAAATAATATTAATAAGTAATGAACTTTAAGACAAACCTAATAGGTCAAAGCATTGAACAAATGTTTTGTTCATCGAGCATCATATTACGATAAATGTTGGATTGGTTAACAATTTTTGCGCTTCTAATTTGTCGAAAACTTTTTTTATAAAGTAAAACCAAAATTAGTAATACAATTCTTCTGTTATCAATGACCCTCTGCACCTGTTCCTGCTATCTCTTGAAGACATGCAGTCAAGTGTTATTTTCGGAAACTCATTGAATATGTTTTCGGTTAAGACCCATATGCTTTAAATAGTTTAAGGATATTTAATTTAGAGTTTTGAATTAAGCATTTAATATGGGTGAAAATCGATCAAATTCAGAATCTAAGCTGTCATACGATTGTTGTTTATGCTTTTATCAGTAACTCTGCAACATTACAGGCAGATACGTGGAGGCGTCAAAATTATTGACCAATATTACGAAATGGGATCACTTCGAAGTTTCCAAATATAAAGTTTCAAATATTAAATAGATTAAAATTGAACATTAATTTAATAATTAAGCCTAATTTGTGGAATGAACTTGTTTTAATTTAACTATTATCAAATTGCGGATAAACTTCAATAGATTAAGAGATTAGCAGACAGAGTCTTAAAGATAATAAAAACTTTAAGTTTTTCATTCATTAATAGACATTGTTTCGCAAAAGATTTTCTATTTTTCAAAGTTTTCTAGAATAAATTATGAATAATTGAGTTTATTTAATTAGAAGTGATTGCAGTTTACAATTAATTCGATGTTTTATAAAATGTTCACCTACAAAATAAAGACTGTTATAAATACAAAACTAAAGGATGCAAAGCAATTGATAATAAATATCCCAAACGTTCAAATGAACATGATCACATCAATGTTACCATTTTTCACTACCAATCCATTGGTTTCTTAATAGAGATCTGAAAGTAATATCCCTATAAAAGCAAAATGGGGTTTATCGTATTATTAGGGCTTCAAAACAGGGTTTTTGAAACTTTATATTTCGAAACTTTGTTTTTCGAAATTTCGAAGTGTAACCTACGAAATGTAAACTAAAGTAAGGCAGATGTAGTCACTTCGCAAAATCCATATTTGATGACATTAATTATTATGAACTCAGAGTAATAACCTATCACCGGACCTTGCACTTTTCAGGAGGTTCAAAGCTGAAAACCGGTCGGCAGTCAGGCAAAATTTTCACTAAAATCTCCGGTTTTTTCTGCAACTAAAAACTCTTCAGTTTTGAAGATAATTTTTTCCGAAAACAGCATCTTTTCAGTTTAGAAAAATTTTACCGATCAACACGAGCCTTGAATATAAAACCTGATCAAAGCATAGAGTGATCCAATTTTTTGACAACTTCAAACATTGTACATAAATGTTTCATTTTAAGATGAAGAATCAATACTATCTAAATTTGAATCCAGACTATAATCGATGACAAATTTTAGTGATCGAAAATCCCAGTATACCGGTCTCGACATAATTTGACTTAAATATATGATAAATAATGTTGTTTTAGTCAAAGTTTCTAGGGTCGATAATCTTCCGAATTTCTGACTTAAGGGTCAGAATTGGTAATTATCGGAAAGTCTGGGGTCAGCTGACTACCAATGAACTAAGTATTCTTCTGAAGCAGTTAAATGGTTTATATGAAATGAAGTGAAGTAAAGGGATAGATAAAACTGACAGATTGATAAAAGAAAATAAGGATTGCTAACAATGAAAAGGAAGAATATTAGAAAGATCGATAAGATATCTTACTTTTTGACGGAAACAGCATCACCTCTAGATGCAAATATCAAGAACTGTTTTTCATGGATGGTCAGGTCTTTTTCTCTCATAGTTCGAAACAATGGCTGTTATGTATGAAATTTAGTTGACAACTGTTGTTAGAAATAGGATTTCCTTTAATTGGGGTTTTAGAGGAAATATAAACGAAATTTTGCTCATTGTTTAACTAAACATTGAGATATTCATATATGCTATTATTATAACTATTTTATTGACAAACTAATACAAGTTATTCTACTGCTAATGAAAAATAAATGTCTAACATATCATTATTTTTGGCATTAGTTTACAACTGAGAGGTATATCAAATTAATAGCTAAAATTATATGCATCATTGCATGCAATCAGTTACACAACAACACAGTTATAGTGATATGATTAAACAAATTGCTTACAGTTATAATGATATGATTTAACAAATAGCTTACAGCTTATAGTTATAAACAAGTTTTGATGGATCATCATTTGGACTAACTTTATGAAACATATATTGAATGCCGGATATATGAGCGAATGGATTTAGTTTCTTGTACGAATCGATTCCATTAATTGTTCCTTGGTCTTTCTTAAGATCTTCTTTATCACTCATTGATATATGACTTGGAGGATCACTGTTTTGCGTGACTGAATAGAGCTTCACTTTTCTACTATATTTTGCTGACAGTATGTAATTATGTAGAACTTGTTCTAACGCTGAAAATGGATACTCAATCATCAGTGAAAATACAAATGACACCATGAATGTTGTGGTCAAATGAGAGAAGAATAGTTGTATCTATAGCAAATAGATATCTATTTTCAGATACTGAACAACTTAGTTATCCTATATATCTATAACTATCTCCTTGTAATCAAATATTTATAATTACCACAAAGTAATGGCTGAATGCGAATATGTTTCGAGTGCTGGCAACGAATATATACATCAGACCAGGGTGTATTAGCTAATTATCAAAATGAAAAAATTAGAGTGAATATGTTGTATCATTTTGCTCCTAATGTCTACTCTTAGTTAAAGTTTGCCTTAATGCATCCTTCAGACCATCAACTTATCATTTTTATTGCCCAAAAAAGTATAGGTCACTAAAATATAGTATAACATCATAGACATAAATACTTTTGAGTGTCAAACCCACGCATTTTTGCAGTTGAGGTTCACGTTTAATTCGATTTTATATTAGGTAAGATTGGCTGCTATGTGTTTGCTATTACTAATTGTTGACTCCAATGTCGTTTAGAATGTGATCTACAAGAATGCGTGGGTTGTATCTCACACTAAAAGCATGAACATTTCTGTCACTTTTGTGTCAATTTCTTTAGTTAATCATAAAATTCTATATGACTTACATAAGCAACATATGAAACCTTGCTCAATGGGACGAATAAATTCGAGCTCAGAATTGAATTAATGCTTCCTAAGGACAAGAAAAGGTATTTTAATATCATATAAATATATTATAGGAATGCTTGATTTATATATTTGAAAATTGCTCAAATTCAAACTTAAGAGTAAGTAAACAAGATATATTGCATAAAAACGTGTACTCTATCTCCAAACTGAATCAAAGTAAAAATTCAAATCTTTAAAGTTTTAAAAATAGTCTGAGATTAGATATTGTGTCAATATTGATAAGATTCTGGACTCGCAGTTTTGTTTGCTACCCTTTAAGGAAAATTTTCGATTCAGCCCAAACAGAATTCCATCAATTGCAGAATTGCATTGAAACTGAGGTGCGTTAGTTTGCCCATTGGCCTGAAGCTGTTTTTTGCTTTGGTTATAAATCAAAGAGTTTCTTTTTTAGTTTGAAATTTGCATCGTTCTAGTTTATTAGGCACTAATTAGCATTCGTTTGGTTTTTACTTCAATTTCTCAAAGCATTCAATGGATTATTGTGTAGTGAATCCAATTCGATTCAACATTCATTTCTTAGATTTAGCTCAAATTCTTTCAACTCAAATCTGTTAGATCAATAGGTAAAATGATTTATTACCTCCAAACCCATTGCGACATGCAATCACTATCCAAGACATGGCAATAGCCCAAAGAACTCTAAACGATGATGCATACAGTGCTGATGTTAAGACGTTTGGAACATCTCCTTTATTCCATGGCCAAGTGCTGAACACTTCCACTAGAACTATGAAGGCAGACGCAGTCCAACCGATAAGAGCAAATCTTCTACTAATTTTAATGTGAGAATTAGAGTGAAGCAAATATCCCGTTAGCATTCCAACTATATAAGGAGCTGCGTGTGGGTATGGCTTTATGAATACTGAATTTCCATATGATCGACGAGAACTATTAATATAGTTATCTCTTAATACTTCACATATTCTTTCTTTTTATTATCACTTACGATGGATCCGGATTGTTGAATAACAATGTTGGTGGCAATTGCTGTTTGCGTAAATAAATTTCATTTTTATATTTTATCACTTATCCCTTCACTATATGGTTAGGGAACTTCGAAGTGTTATTAATAATGTGAGAAAACGGTCTAAGTTTGAAAGCACTCCGAGTTTTGCTTCCCTTCTATCAACGGAATAAGCACTGTTTCGAAAGCTAACTAGCTATGAATCTTATGATTAGAGCATTGCGTTTGACTTTTCTTCACCATTTTGACTTTAAAGGCAAAAAAGTCGAAAATGACTAAACACGACCTTTTCAACTTTTTTTTACTTTTTTGACAACATATTTTACTTTTATTGACTATATTTGACCCCTAAGTTTAGTAAATGAGTGTATCCACAGGAATATTCTAATTAAGAACTTTTTTCAACTTTTTATTACTGTTATTTCAATTTATTTAGCTCACTTTTTCGACTTTTTTCAACTTTTTTTAACTTTTTTCATCGACTATCGTAGTTGATTTTTTCAACTTTTCAAATCGACTTTTGGCAATGCTCTACTTATGATATTAAAATGTGTTGACACTTTGTCTGATTATCTTACTCAGCCCAAGCAATGTTTTTAAAATGAAAAGCTGAAAACTCCTGTAACGCTAGTTTTACAGTTTCTCCATAGTGTTATTCATATGCGCTGTACTTGTTTCTAACTTACCTGCAAATAAGTCACAACACCAGTGCTTACTACTGATGCACCAACGATTACCATTAGTAGTATTTGGCCTAAATATGGCTTTCTGTGAGTCAAAGTTTTATAATTCAATCAGATGTTTCGTGACTGATCTAATAGAAGAAGATTTAAGTGACTTACCGATGCAATAGAGTTAGAAGTATTGGTGTGAAAATAAAGAGTTGCATATCTGCAGCGATATACCACAAATGTAGAAAGCACTAATGTAATAAAAATAAGATAATTTCACATCTCAAACTTGTTCTAAATATTGCTACTAGTTTGATGGATACCATATTTTTTCCTTGAATAAAGTTACTGATATAGAGTGCGTGTGCCCACCAATTCTCTCTACATTTAGATACTGATGGATAGATAATCTCTTGCCAAAGCGGGCCGTTTCCAATTCGATACGCAAACAGCAATATAATAATCAGAAACATAATCGCTGCAATCGTAAAACAATTAATTTATCATTTCATATACAAGCCTAATGAAAGGGCTCTACTATTCATATTTTCGTAGTTTGATAAATCTAACGACAGATGAATTATGTCAGAAAAGAGGTTAGCTAGATTGATAAATGATGGAAGATTAGTCTAACCTGGTGTTAACCTAACATATCTATGGAAATAGAAGGCAAACCAATTGACTTTATTCCAGTGGGGCGCAGACTTCATCTTTTTAAGTGTGGTGTAGGTGACAAGTATTCCACTGAGAAAAAAGAAAGTTTCGATAGCAAGAGAGGCATTAAGGATAATCTGAAAGATAAAGCCTTTTGGTAGATCTCTGGTGAGGACAAGTCTTCCAGTGGCTCTAAAGTCCATAGTGAGATACGTGTGCGCGATTATGATCCAAATAAGGCTAATTACTTTCATTCCATATAATGGCTTAATTGCATCATCTGACACATTAGTTGATAATATTTTGGCACTATTAGCACGCGCAGAGAACGATAGCCAACATTTAGTGAACAATCCTGATATGATTGTTGTTCGTGATCGTCTAACTAAGTCAGATGCTGTCGCTACTATTACTACTATTACTAAACCAGCCGTTATGCATAAGGGTATTATTTGATGGCTTTCTATATTAAATGACTCCTTAATGTCGCAACTTTGAACCGTCACATTCACTCGAAACCGGTGTGAAACTATCAATTTATTCAAATACCGAGATTAAAATTTCGATCGTATCATAACTATTTGAGCGGTATTGAGATGAATGAGAAAGATTAGGATTCTTGAACTTACTTCTGCGTGTTATTAAGCTGAGATCATTGAGTGTACAGCTGGCCGGCACACATATTCCTAGTCTTAATTTCAGGTAGTAAAATAGAGGGGCAATCCTAGCAAAGTGATTTTCCTATTGAAAAAACATGTTTTCTTAGTTTTTCATTCATTCCAATAGATTTGAACTTCGAAACTGTGTTAATGCTGTTGAATGTTATGAATGCTGTGAATGTTATGAATACCTTAGCAAACCCTTTAGCATCTGCTGCATCATTGAATGCCTTTTCGACAACGTCTAGCGGAGGTTTTGGTGGTAAATAAGGTCTAATATTGATTGCACAGTATTGACCGCTTGTCATATCTTCGTTGTGATCACCAATTGTTGACTCTAAGCAGTCGTCATAGGAGCCCAAAGCAGTTAAAGTTCCTCCCAAAATACCGTCTGGAACTTTTCCACTCGAATCTAAAACTTTAATCAATCGTTTATTTAAATATTTATGTCACTCAGTGTCCTTTTCATTAGCAATATCGACATATTCTAATATTTAGGATAATTATAAGAGATATTAATTAAAGAAAAGATAAAGGTTGTTCATTAATTGACTACATCATGTTTGAAGTGTTAAATGAGTGATATTTTGAAAAATTGCTAACTCCAAAGTTTAGATTAAACGTTAAGTAACGGGTCTAATCTGTTAACTACTATGGTTGAATTTTTAGTCAAATTATAAATGAGCTACTTTTAAGTTTATAATATCTATTATAATGGATTCCAGGTCTTATGGGCGAGTGTCTAATTATGATATATGCTTTTAAATCTTTAACCCTTTAATCATTAAACTCAAAACCGAAACCTTTACTTATGAAAATCAGCTTAATTTAGATTGAGCCTCAATCTAAATTGAATAATCCTTTATTTTCGTGACTGAATCTTCAGATGTTTCATATTTTGATTTCATAAGTTCAATTTCGATGAATAAATTTGTTAGATATGAGGTGAGTTCATGAAAAGCAAGCATTAATGGGATAACAATTTTCATAAATTGTTGTAATGGTCAAATTGGTTACGGAATTTATTATAAGATTTCTTATTGAAGTATTGCAAGTATTTGAATAATGCGAGTTATATCTAATTTTTAAGATTGTTATGGATCGAACTATTGATTTGTTAGACCTCGAAAAAGGTCAAGATGTTTAAATAAATAACGGAAACCAAGTATACTTTGATTTTTTCACTTCAAAACTCATTCACCTAATCACGATTGAGAAGCATTTCAATTGTCTTTGAAGTGTTATAAATTGCTTTAAGTATTTTTCATAACTTTAATACTAATGTTTATTTAAAATGAATAATTTTTGTGTGAAGTATTATCTGTTTGCAAAAGTTGTATATAAATATATTGATCTGAAGTGCACTCAAGTCCTACAGTTGATCCAGAAGTAACTGTAGTGGAAGTGCGCAAATGTTTCTCTAATAATATAATGACCTAAAATCAAGTGACTTTCACTTATGATAAACATTGAGGAGATCTAGAGTAGATGTCAAGCTTATGGCAACTGTTCTAATCAGTGTAGTAGTGTTAGCCTCAAGCCATATAAGCCTTATTTAAGCTGAATCTAGCTGTTGTCGGTCCCCAATGTCAAAGTCATTAAGCTTAAGAAATGCCACAGAGCCACACATTTACAAACGCCACAGTAACAGAAAACTAAAGTTCAATTATTTTAACTTACTTTTAATTGCCCACGGCTTCAGTTTTCTCAGTCCAAATAGTATTCTGACCGCATCGTAAGTGCAATCAGGCGAGAGAGTCACAGATGAACTCATTTGTATTAATTGGGGCATATATTGTTCAAATATTTCTTCAAGTCTTACTCGAGTTCTTTGCATCAAATCTTCGAAATAGTCCATGAATTCTGCTGGATCCTGGGGTTCCTTGAATGATACATCGTCTTCGTACTCATAATCTCCTGATTCTTTAGAACCACTTAAATTGGTATCCGTTGTCGAAACTAATTCTTCACTTTGATCATCTTCTTCAATATCAGTTTGATTATTACTAACTATCTCTTCAGTAATATTTTGAGAGAATGAGGCACTTATGCAAATGGAAAAAAGCACTACAAATACTTTACTCAACTTCATTGTGTAACTTAACGAATGATCATAATTGAAATCGATATGTTTTGAAAGTTGAATTCCTTAAAAACAAAGACAAACATAGATTCAGTTCAATGCTATTGATCGCCTTAAGCAAAATGATATCCAAACAAAGCACATTCATTTTTCGACAATAACTGTCATAAAAATTGATTGAATGACATTTTATAAATGTGATAGCATTGAACACATCTTTGTTTTGAAATTATGATTGAAAACTGAATCCAAAACTGTGTCCACTTGTGATAAGGTGTGCGAATAGCCGGCAGGATATCGAAATGTGTTAACGATTTTTGTAATTAATAGAATTTGGTACGGCATTGGGTACAATATTGGGTACAGGATTGGGTACAACCAATCGGAAATTCAGGTAAGTAAGAATTAGTAAAGCATATCTAACTTATGCTTAATAAATATCACTGAAATGGGTCATTGTTATAGACATCAAATTGATCACTCGTGCGGAAGTAACACTTGTTATGCACTGACAAATTTCTAATATTTCTAAACAAGTTTGTCAAAAGTGAAAGTTTGTTCAAAGTAAAAGTTTATGAAATAAAACATTTTTCAAAGATAGACAATGAGCAAGATGGAAAAACGTTTTTTCATCAACTATTGTCACAGTAAAATAATAAAATAATTGAGTTGACTTAAGAGAAGAGACGGTAATTTAACAGTTAACCTAAAGAGTTAGTGTAGATAATAGAGAGAGTAATCTTCAAAGTTATAATTGTTGTACGATTATAAAGAGCTGATGATAGGTATATGGGAATCGAGAGCAGTGCGTGAGAATCAATTCCATTAACTGGTTCCCAACTAAATTATAACACTTTTTATTTCATTCAGACAATTAAACTCACTTAACTTCTACTTAAACCTCAAATATTAGTTAAGAAAATTGTTTGAATTAATAAGAAAATAAGTCATTTTAAGACTTATGTCATTATATGATGTAATATGTTATCTGTTTTCCTCTAAAATTTAAGCGTTAGTGTAATAAAACCTAATTTAATTAGAGGATATATGTCAGTAAACAATCAATAACTTAATGAAAAATTAGTCAATCAAATGGTTTTGATAATCTAATTCTCTAGAAAACATTTCAAGTTCACTTTCCTAAGATAGGGTCTATGACTTTGTCCACAATCTACAAAAAGTTTAAGAGGAAATTAGCATGAAAACTAAATACCAGTTAGAAATGTATTGGTGTTAATGAATTACTAGGATGACAAAGAAATTTAGAGTTTAAATAGGATAAAGGATCGAAATGAGATACTTTATATTTTTAATGTCATAGTCTAGATTAAGGCAATCAAATTACTTTTCTAAAAGGAAAGTTTGCGTGCTTTCCATCTGAATTGGGTCTCCTTTTAATCATTTTTTCAGTCTATTTTATTACTTTAAGCTAATTAATTCTTATTTTTTCTACTCAGCAATTATTTAACTTAATATTATGTCATAAAAGTCATTTGACTTTTTTAATCTAATATCATATTTAATATACTTATACTCTATTGAAAAGTAAAAACTTGAATAACGTAAAACTGATGAGAATCAATGTGAAATAAGTGATCGCAATGAGTAGATTTGTGGCGATTGAGTTTAGAAAATAGGAGAAAATTGGTGGAAAAGTTAAATATAACTTGACCTAACCTATAAACTTTGAATAGAGAAGAAATTCATATTTCTATACCTGATATCGCGCTGAATCAGATGACTAACTTTTAGACAAATAGTTATGCCAAAAAATGCTAATAACATATGTTAATGAATAAGAATTGTTTCGTATTTGTGTTATGTCGTTCCAATTTCTGAGCAATACTAAAAGAAATGGATTTGTTTCGTCTAAAAAGTCAACTTAAGAAAGAAAAATATAGTAATAAAAGTGAAAACCAAGTGAAATATGCCAGCAATTGAAGAGACACGCAGTAAGAATTAGTATAATTGGTAATAATTTTCTGTAAAAAATATTTAATAATAGGTAGGAAAGTGTCCTATTTTTCACTAAAGTTTAAAAGAATTACATTAACTAATTGATTATATTGATTTTACTATAATTGCGTTCAGGTATAGGCAATATCAGTATCTTTTGTTTGACTCTACAAATTAAAAGTATTTAAACGTAATTAAGTTGTAAGCTAATAGTTGTAAGTTTGGTAATAAGTTTAGTAATAAGTTTAGTAATAAGTCTGACATAATAATAATTTCGATTATGAAACTTTCATTATTGACAATGACTTACCTAATGCTTTAGCGCACTAAAACGTAAACGATGAGAAAAACAATTTAAACTTATTGAACAACTATATTAAAACTAATGGTTTATCGTTGAGCACGTTCAACTGACAAAGAGAAGCTGTCAACACATTTAGCAATAAATGCTTTTAAGTTCAGACCAACGTCTTTAAGTTACGGGAAGATGACTTTCGCTTTTAGGATAATAACCAATGAGGAATAGTTTGAGTCTGAGAATCACAACACATAGTTTTACCTGTTAGTGTTGAAAACATTGTCCTCTCTGGTCGAGAATAAGTTAAACTTATTTTACCCCTTAAGCCAAATTTTGAGGTTAACGCTGCTATCTAATTAAGTCATACGTCTCTCTCCACCTGAGTCTCATTTTAACCCAACCACTACTGCAACGCTTCACTTACTATTTACATGCCTTTTATTACTTTTATTACTTTCATTACTTTTGTTACTTTTTTCTATTTTGTTTTATTTATTATTTAAGATAAATATTCTATTATGTTAACTGTTTCAGGAAACTTTTCCATCAACTCTAGAGACTCAATAAATGTTTTAAGCTTATGAAATATTTATTATGTTTGTTGGCTCTTAATTCGTTTCTTCGTATCAAATATTATACTTGTTTTGATTAACTTTGAAAAATTTATTTACTTTTTTAAAATTTCAGTTATTTTTATTTGGATTCTAATCTAATTTTAAATAGTTAAATGTATGTTTCGTTTGTATAGAAACAGTTCGTGTTTTTCCTTCTATTCAACATTTTTGTTTTAAAAAAGTTTTCAAAACTTTCAGAAACTACTTATTTTAAATGAATTTTTTAATGCGATTGTGTCGCACAAATACACGCGTTTCTATGCTTACACAAAATTATATTTTATTTTAATTTTGATTAACTGAAAAATCAATTTAATTGATCTGAATGTGAATTGTGTTGAAGCAAAAGATAACTAGTTATTCGATGCCTGAAAATTCCATCTGTTTTTAAGAATCGATTTGCAAATTGAGTTCATTTACGCAAATAAAACAAGAATTAAATGAATATAAAAAATGATTGAATGACATCAATTTGGATGAATGGTCTTCACACACACAATTCACTGACAGCTCACAACTCATTTGTCATCAAATCAATAAAAATAGAAAACAAAATCTTTATTACTAACGAGAGCGTGGGTTCAATTACATCAAATTTAATCAAATTACATCTGATTTTAAGATATTTAAAAGACGTTTAAATGAAGAGAAACCAAAGCCAAAATGATTAAATTGTGTTTTATTGTGTGAATGTCCGGAGGTTTTGTCAGTGCTATAAATAATTATATTATGAGTCATTTTAGCCATAATTTGAAATTTTGGTTTTGGCAAACACTTTCAATCCTTATTACGAACAAATCGATTACACTATAATTGACGACGAATTTATTTAAGATATTAATTGTTTAGATAACTGGTTCTTTGGATCAACAAATACAGCGAATATCTTAAATAAAAGCTTTTAAAATGATCTCAAGAAAAACATTTGGGACACAATGAACACAAATTTGATTTAATTACTTGTGACGCAAGTATTAATTGTGTGGATTGTCCCGAATCTCAAGAAGTGACAATTCCATTACTTTTCAGTTAAATAATATCCTCGACTGTCATGAAAGAAAGTGGAAGTGTTGTCATCAAATGTTTTACTTTATTTTACTTTATATGAATGCCAGACATTATATCTCTTATATTTGTTGTGCTGTTCTTTTCATTCGATTCATGTCTTCAAACCGACTGCCAGTAAATCAGCAAATTCTGAGATTTATTTGATTTGCATTCAATTCAAAGCAAACGAACGAATCAATTCAATTATTTATCTGTTAAGCGAACATAAATCTACAAATAATTGTAAGGCTTTATTTCCTCTGCAATCGCTTTCTTAAAAATTTTAGCTAAAGTTGAAGAATGTGTCAAATTATTAGCAGATCGACAAAAATTGACAATAAAAACAAATTTACAATTATTCAAAAAGCATGACAGAAGACAAAAAACAAATTATTAATCACAAGAAATATGTGGCAAAAAGTTTTATTAAAAAGTATAACATTTTTAGTATTTCTGTTTTCGACGAATTGGTCCCAAATTTAGATTATCAGCAAAACAATTGTTTGCGATTCAAAAAGTTGAGCACTTTATTGAATAATACTAACAGTTACAACAATAGAAAACAAATCCATTTCTTATCCCAGATTTGGTTCAAAAAATTATCTCAAGTCTTGAATGACATGACCAATAATTTGAATTTCAAAAACCAATTAAATGATCTGAAGCGTTGGAAACCAATTCAAAATCATTTAGAATTCATTTGGTTTTAGGTCAGACATATAATCAGATTTTGTGTTCAAAGTTCTGTGATTTATCGCTACTCATTTCATACAATTCACTGCATTAAATATTCAGAAAAATTTTGAATAATTGGAGAAACTTTTATTTCATTTAGTTACGAAAGTGTCCAAATTCTAAGAAATCTTATTTCAGATCTTGAAACAGAAATGCCTTTCAGTCGTATTATAAGTTTTGACGATAGCATTGATTTTACTGAACAATTTCGACAACTTTTAGTCAGTAAAGAGCTTCAAGTCGTTTCGAATTCTCTGAATATTTCATTTGAATTGAACTCAAAGAATGTGTTTGTCAATGCTTTTCATGCGTTTAGTTTAGATTCAATGAATGAAAAGTTAGTTCTGAGCGAATTGATTAGACATTTGTGTCAAATGTTTTCATTGATTGGCGAAAACGATTTACTAGTCATACAAATCGGTTTTTCATTAACTCGTTTGACGACAGCAGTACTTTATATGATTTGAAAATCGTTCAAATACTTTTCATTAGTTCCATGTATTGACTCTGATATTGTGAACAGACACGGATTAATATGTCTTTTCAAAAGTAAATGTAATGGTAAACAAATAAATCGACAGATTGCAGACCACTTCTCACATATGTTAAGTCAAATGAATTGATTACCTGAATGAAAGAGTGAAGAAGTAAACAATGGTTTAGCAGAAATAATATCAGTTCTTCTTTTCGTCTGAGGTATTCTCTTGAATTTCTTAATGTTTTAACTTAATACTTATTGAATAACTTTTGCCTTTTTTAATGGATGCAGAATTTTACTTGACTTTATTTAATGCAAACACTATTCATATGATGAAAATATTGAAACAAATATCAGCTTTAATTAGCAATTGAATGAATTTGCAGTTAGAAACTAATGACTTGATGTATGAATCAATGCTGACACAAATGGGGTTTTGTATTAAAGTATTTTTGAGACCCTTTTATTGAAACAAACTGAAATCTTAATACAAATTAATATTAATGCAGTCAATTACAATCATTTAATAACTTTGAATCGAATGGCAGTTTGACTCAAATGCAAATTAAACGCTTTTAATAAGTACTGAAATGAATGAATTAATTGAAAAGTTGCTGGACTTTTGAGATTCTTGTTTTCATAGAAAGTTTAGATAAGAACTATGTGACCAAAACTGTCCGAACAGAAACAATAGTTACAAACAAAGCAAAATAATCGAAAAGAAAACGTAATAAAGAGAAATTAAAAGAGAAATAGAAATAGAAAAGTAGATAAGAAAAGAGAGATAGAAAGAGGAGACAATAATATTTACAAAGGATTTGGCACTTAAGGAATTCCATTACTCGATGTATTATAAAAAGTTAATTATTTATAATTTCGAGTTAATTATTTATAATATTGATTATAATATTAAAAACGTATTAAGAAAAAGATGAGCACAAAGTAAAGAGTAAAACAAATAAAATAGTAGATAATAATAATATAATCTTCTGATGAAAGAGTATTAGTAAAAATCAATAATTTCTGTTTGACTAAATGGACTAAATTGGGTTAAAAAGTAATCAAATCTCTGATCGCTAGTCAAGAGACGCATAAAATCTGTACATTTAAACTAAAAACAATTAATATTTAGTTATTGATTATAATCATAATTGTTATTGTAAGTAATTAAGGCTCTAATTTAAGACGCCTAAAGCATCCGTCGGGTAGTGATGATCTGATTTCTGCGATGTTGGCCACGTCTCTCCTAAGTTTCTCGATCTCGTCGTCATAGTCTCTCATCCATCTATTCTGATCTTCACGAATGTTCCTCAATTCTCCCATTCGGTTCTCCAGATCTGCGTCCTTTAGTTCTTGTTCAGCTCGCGCTAACCGACGCTCCAATTCTTCCAATAGAGTGGCGTCAATGTCATCCAAATCATCTATTACCGGAAACAATAATTGAAAGCTTAAGGACTCAACTAAAAGATGGCTATGAATATTTCAAATAATCAATACCCAAAGCATCTAATATGCCGTCGACAGTCTTGGCTGCATCGGCTACTTTCTTGGCTGCCTCCTGAGCGCTAGTCTTTGCCTGATTCGCTTTTCCGAGAGCGTCTTTTGCTAGTCCTTCATCTGACTTGGCCTGTTCTTCGTAGCCTTTCATTCTATCAGATGTTTCTTCCACTTCTGCTGCCAATTCTTCGGCCTGGCCTTTAATTTTTCCGGCCCTTATCTTTGTTTGTCCGGCTTCTCCTCGTATTCTATCGGCATCTACTGATGCTTTTTCAGCAATTCTTTGCGCTTCTCTGGCTATATCTCTGGCTTCGATAGCGTCAGTCAGGGCTCCACCCAATGCGGCTTCGGCATCATTAGTCTTTCCCTCAGCGTTTTCAATCATTCGTTCAATTTCAGGTACTTTTCTGAGCGCGTCTTCTGCTTTTCCTTTGCTCTCCTGAACCAGTTGATCGAATTCTTTCAATGTTTTCAATGTATTCTTCGCATCTTCTAATATCTTTTCGCCATCATCAATTGCTTTTTTAGCCTTTGCAAGAGCTGCGTCCGTGTCGGCCAACAGTTCATCAGTGATCTGCTGCTGACGCATGGCTTCTTCGAGTAGATCTCTGGCGTCTTTGAGTTGATAAGCGGTATTATTGAGAGTATTTCCATGTCGCTCCAGCAAATCGTCTGCTTCTTTCAATATTCGCTTTGCCTGCTCTATGATTTCGATGGCGTCCATCTTGTACTTATCTGACTCCAAATTGGGGACAACTATAGCATTGACTTCTGTATACATAGTCAGAGCATCGCTGTGTGCCTTTCCGGCCCCTCTATTGGCTTCTTCTGACATTTTTTCAGTTCTTAATAATAGATCCGTTGTGTCGTCCAACTGGTCTGTAATTTTCTTCAGTTCGTTTCTATTTGCTTCTTGAGTATCGATGGCATCCCTCGCTAACTTAAAAGCAGTATCTGAGGTATTATAAGCTTCACGTGATGTGCTTTCAATGTCTGTGGCTTCGTTTTCGTGTTTATCTGCCAGAGTTCGAGCTTCACGAGCTATTTCTGACATTCGTTGAGATTGTTGACCAAATCTGTCAGATCTTTGTCGAGCTTTTTCGAGAGCACTTCTTCCTTCAGTCTCTAAGAATCTTCGCGCCTGAGATAATGCCTCATTCGCTCTGTCAATGATTTGTTCGGCAAGTGTTATGTTTTGTTCTCCATATTCAGCCGAAGTTCTAATATGTTCTGATTGTTCAGCAATTCTTCCAGCAGTTTCTTGAACTTTTCTTATTCTTTCCTTAAGATTTTCCAATTGTGCGATCAAAGACCCACCGGATCCTTGTGCTCTTCTGGCCTCTTCGAGTAATCGATCAACTTTATTAATCACTTCTTGGAGCTGTCGCTCGAAATTCAAATCATCCACAACTTGTGGGTTCTTTTCGAGTTCTTCCAGCAAACGAGCCAATTCATTCAATTTGGTGCGGTGATCATTGACAGCATCTTGAACCAGACCATAACAAGGTGGACAATCTATACAACCAGCCTCTTTGTTGTATTTATTCTCTCGACACCTCTCGCAACGCCTTCCCTCAACATTTGGCCGACACGGACACTGTCCTCTATCATCACATTGTGGCGCTGTTGATCCGATTGGGTCGCATTCGCATTTAGTACAACCTTTAGCTGAGAATCCGAAATGGAAGGGAAGACATTCATTGCATTTTTTTCCAGTGACGCCTGGTTTGCAATAGCACTGGCTGGTCCGGTCATCGCAAGTCCTATTATAAGATCCCTGTGGATCACAATCGCATGATTTGCAGCCTTCATTCGATCCTAGATCCCAATAGCCCTCAACGCAAACATTGCATTGTCTGCCCATAACATTAGGCTTACAATTGCACTGTCCGGTCGCCTGATTGCATTGAAGCGGTGCCGAACTATAGCTCGATCGGTACGATAAAGTGGGCGTCGATTCTTCTTGATAAGTGCCATAAGAATGACAGTTGCATGCTTTGCAGTCGCCCTTCGGATGCGCTAAAGCGTTGCCATAATATCCGGGCAAACATTTTTCACATTGATATCCATCAGTATTATATATGCATTTAAGACATTCACCAGTAGTTGTATTACAATTTCCGACTGCGTTTGGATCAATGTTTCCATTGCATTCACACCTACGACATGCAGAATTTTGACCATATTTGCCCTTTGGATAACCAGCATATCCATCAACGCAAAGGTCGCACTGATGTCCTGCTCATCATATTTAAGAATTAATAATAATACTTAATAGAGAAATAAAAACATGCACTACAACACTGTTTGATTGAGTCATTCCAAATAAAAGACTATCTTTCTTAGAAATCAATAGTACCTAATATGGAAGGACTGCAATCCTCTCTATAAGTCAGAAGTTTAGATAAAGATCTGAATCGACTTATCAACAAACAAACAAATAGACAAACGAACAAATATGTTGATTACTCGTTATAAAAACCACAACCGATTATAACTACTTTATACCTGCATAACCTTCTGGACATTGAAGACAAGCCACTGATTCATCGGGTAAAATAGTGCAAGCCCCTTGTTGAGGACACGGGCAGGGCTCGCAATCATTTTCAGTGCCTTGTAATGCATCTCCATAAAAACCTGACGCACATAACTGACAGTTATCCCCAGCAGTATTATGTTCGCATATACACCGTCCTAAAAATGTAAGTTTTCCCGTCACCGAATTAATCAATTATTATTAGTTTTGTTATCGAAGCTAATTAATGCCATTCACTCTTTCTCTATATTATATTATATTAATCAACCTTTTAATTAATCTTTATTTCTGTTCATATTAAACTAAATTAATATTTTAATTAATGATTATTTGATTATTTGATTAATTAATGTATTAGTAATGGACTGAGATGACGAATGTGTACCTGTGTCGGGATCGCAATACTGTGAGTGACCGTTACAATTGCACTGAACGCATCGACTAAAGCTTCCACCGCCTGGAGGATCGTGTCTATATCCAGGAGCACAAGACTCGCAGTACTGTCCCACATACCCGGGTGGACATGTGCACATCTCAATCCAAGTCGCTCTTTCGTTATACGACAACTGTTGAGCTGATTCTAGTCTGACGTCATCCAAAAATCCAGAACCAGAAGGTGTATAAGTGGTACGAATTTTCAGAGCAGTCAAGTTCGACAGAACACTAATGAAGTCTTTAGTGCTAAGACGTGGAGCCCATCCATAACGTGCGTCTTCATGAAGTCGGAACTTATATTCTTGAGTTCTTGTAGACGGCAATGGATTTCCCTGACCAAAAATTGGTTGCGATATTACAAGACCTGCGCCTTCAAAAACAATGTCTTCGACTGTGGCTCGCGGACCGTCTTCGCCAACTCTTAGTGAAAAACTTAGAAATTGATTATATGAAGCCCTTCGATCTTTGAGGTATTTATCGGGAGCTATCAGATAGACGGGTTCGCGAGTCACCGCGTTCACTGCTATGTTCTTTCCAATTGAATTGTATTGATGTGCGACTTCTCTGCCGTTTCTGTCTTTTGCAATCCATCCTTCATTGTCACGATTGAAACTGCTCTCAATAGTATGCATCGAAAATCCTGGAGCACTCGTGCAGACCGACGAATGTCCATAACAAAAACATGACAAACAACCGAATTCATTGTCTAACTGTAAATCAAAGAATCCGGGCTTACACTTATCACAGTGTTGTCCCTCAGCATTGGCTTTACAACGACATTCACCAGTCCTTTGGTCGCAAGAGGCTGTGTTGTTCCAACTGCCAGCTGTATTACAACCACAAGACCTATCAATAAGATAATATATATGTGACAATTCATTTGAAACTTAAATGCAATAATTCAATAAAAAAACAATTAGCGAATACCTGCAACCATCAGTTGTAAAGTTGTAAAAGTTAGGCGCACACCGATCACAGCGTTGGCCTTCGACTCCAGGCTTACAAATACATTGTCCAGAATTGATACACTGAAGACTTACAGAACCTGTTGTTTGTTAAACAATAAATAGATTTTTGCCCAACAATCAAAAAGTCAAATGAGGATAATAGCTAGACATACCAGTAGGATCGCAGTTGCAGGCAACGCACCGTCCGTCAGGAGCAGTATAGTAGTTATCCCTACATCGCTCGCAATTAGGTCCTGATGTGGAATCACTGCAGTCCATACAGTGACCTCCGTGTCCTGTTTTCAGCCACAAGTCTCGATCGAAGTAACATCGATTCGATCTTCCGTTGCAATTACACGCTGGAAAAAGATATTAGTTAGATATCACTTTGGCATTAGTAAAACGATTTTTACAACAGCAAACATTCAAGTGTAACATTACTTTGCCATTGAGATCCAGTCCACACTTGCATTTGGTTTCCACTAATCCGAAAACCCTTACTCTCAATGCAGTCCCAATTGCAAAACAGTAAAGTCAGCAAAGTGAGTGAATTTATGTAATTCATTGTACTTTATTTTGATAGCTCTTATGGTATGAGACTAGATATTTTCGTGAAATACTTATTATACTTTGAGCACAATATGAAAACTCACGAAAAAAATCATTCAAACAACTCACAAAACTTAACACCTGTTCACTAAAAACTTTATAACTTTATTGAGAAAAGTTGAAAACTCACAAAACTTTTGCTAACTTATAAGTGAAAGTATTAGACACAAAATAATCATTTGATGATTATATAAATTGTGTGAACAATTGAGTAATTTACTAAAAAAGGAAACCTCTTTCAGAGTTGACTGTCTCTCGCTTTGGCCCTTTACGGGCGTATTGCGAGTGATGTTTTTCACAATATTAACTGTGATGATTGTAGAGCAGGTTATAGTCTATGTATATTGTATTATTGCATCGGTTGCCGGTTTACTTGTCCTTATTTGTGTGGGAAGCCATTCAGCCTACATAACTAACTGCATACTCTTAGCTATTCCTTCTACTGTCCATTACTATCAAAATTTCTTTATTTAATAGGATATTACTACTATTTCTTTGAGATAGTTGTCGATTGATCTAATCTGTGATTGTTTGTTTAATTAATTGTTTAACAGATAGTTGTTTAAAAATGAGTAATTCACCACTATAGTGACTTAATTTACAACTTCGAGTACCTAATATCATAATTTCGATTAAATTAGTATAATTTACGACTTATGCATGACTAGAAAAAGCAGTGTGTGGGTGGACTGGATATTTCGCACACTCAATACATCAATGAACTAATAAGTAACTCAAACTTCTTATGCTTACGTTTGCACTCATAAGCGTTTTTGGCAGTAGCTCTTCTCCAGGGCTGGTCATTATAGAACGGCAAACATTCGTTGCAATCAGGTCCGGCTGTGTTATGTTCGCAACGACATATTAGTCTGCGTTGCACTGAGCCACGCTGTCCTGGAGGTTGATAGCATTGATTGGCGTGCCCATTACATTTACATCTGATTTTAAGATATATATATTACATTATATATCAGTTTAGATCCAATTTACCGAATACATACATTCCACCAACTGATAAGTCAGAAATTGCATAATAATAAGACTTTAATACTTGTGGATCACCAAATATTTCATCGCCAAATGTGTTCATACGATCGAGAGTTATCCTAATATCAGTTGCTGTTACAAATTCCTATTAGAAAAGACAAATAATTTTCAAAAAACAAATTGATAACAGAAGTGAAAAAAGAAATACCTGTAAAAGACTACTATTTTCGAAATGAAGAGCACTGGGCCTGCCTTCAAGTGTAGTAAAGATGACATTTCCACCAGTAAGGGGTGAAATATCGCTAAACTCTTTGGTGCACAAGGCTCTTGTTTCATCTTCACGACTAGCGTAAACACTATCAGTAACATTATATTTGCTTAAACAGGTCGCACTATAATATTGAAATGGAATCCACGGACCATCTTCTGTTGTTCGCTTATATATTGCGAAACTTTCCGGTCGTGGAGAATGAAATTTCAGTCGAACATAAGTTATGTCAAATGCCTTTCCTGTGGGCAGGATTTGTATTAAAGAATAAGTAAAGAATAAATAAGGAATGAATAAAGAATATATAAAGAATACAAAAAGAGTTAGTGAGTAAGAAATGAAGATAGAGTCTAAAAAGTTAGAAATGAAATGTTAATCATTTGGATTGAAGTGTCTACAACCTCACCCTCACCTCATTCACTATTATTAGTGAATAAACTGTTCATCGAAAACATAGTTATTATTGAATCCCATAATAACAATAATAATAATAATTGAACTATAATTGTATTGAAGTCATAATAATTTCTTTTTATGGCCGTAAAACTAGAAAATAAGTTATTATTAATCAGAAGCCGCTCTTATAATATATAACTTAAGTTTTGTGAGCAATAAATTCATAAAATGTTGTCAAATAACTTTCTGTAATAGAATTTTCAACTCATATCTTGAATCGTTTGAATTTTGTGAATGTATACTCAATTCTATATTAATCTGTTGTTTGTTGCAGACACGAGTTTCTGCAGTAAACTTCTAAGAAGTAATTGCCCTTCAGACCAGCCATGTGTACAAAGCTTTGATTCCGCTAAAGACCTAATTTGGTCCATTTGTTGATCAATTTGAGGAAAAGAAAACACAAATATAAACACAAATATAGACACAAATATTAGACAGAATATGACAACAAAGTTAGGATGAAATATTTGATACATTTATGCTGTAGTAGTCAATAAATATATATGAGCTGAGAGATAAGTTTTCTCTCATTCTAATTACTCATTATTTTAAGATAAACAGAAATAAACATTTGAGGCCAATAATAAAGAAGATAAAAGTTGTAAAAAGTGCAATAACACTATTAATGAGTCGCGCATCCCATTCCTATTGCCGACGTAAAGGCAAACTTTCTCCTTCTAAATCATAGTTAAAATTAAGTTTATATCTCTAATACTTTGTGCTTGTCTCAAAGTGTAGTATCATAATTGAACAAATTTACACTTATTATTTTAATTTAACTGGTTCCAACTCAAATGATTACTTTGAAATGTTTCTAAAGATTCCTTTTCTATTCAGGTTTTGTAGAATTTATGCCGTAAAAAGTGTATTATTTAAAAATAGGTGTTCGGCAAACGCGGAAATACAAATACTTTTGAAGGACAATTTAGTGAAAGCGCAGTCACCGTTTAATAGTTGAATGTTTATAAAGTGAATATAGCACTCTTTCAAAATTATAACAATCACAGTGAGTATAGATTATTATGACATAACTTAGTGAATAAACACTTTCTCATTCTAAACCATCACGAACTTTGCTCTCATTAAATATTGTTTGCTTTTCAATATCTAACGTACGCATTAGTCGTTACGGAGTATACTGCTTAAAACTTAGCAATCCACGATAGCAACAAGAGTAGACTCGTTGCTATGTTAACTTGTCTGAGATACGCATCGATATCTGGCAAAGTTTGATATATAATTTACTTCTCTCGCTATATCGAGTATTCCATAAGTTTGTTGATAGCTTTTACATTATGATCTAATGGGAAACACCCCACAACAGCGCATCACTTCTGGTCGTTATCAATGATTACTAAGTTGTTGAGTGTAAGCCATTGAAAATTTGGAGCAATGAACTTAATAAGTGTGAAATAAGAGTACTGTAATCTTTTGCTTCCCAAGTTTGCAGTTAGTATTTCTACAAGAATTAGTTATTTACAAATTTAAGATTTGATTCTTAAAAGTCCGAAAAGTTGAATGAAAATCAATTTCAGTTACAGTACAGAGTAAAATATTGACAAAATCTGAATTTGACACATAATTAACTAGTTGGTAATTATTACACTGATATGATGTTTACTTAATGATTTCGTTAGAGGAGTAACTCAAATACGTTTTTATATTTAAATAGGAGTAGAAATTTTCACTCAATAAGTTGGGTATACTTCTCCTTTAGTGAAATTTTCTTCAATCTGACAAGTATTAAGAATATACCTTAAGTCATCGATTATTTTTAGAAAGCGTCAATCAATATATTATCTTATTTTCATAATGATTCGTATTTTTTTTTATCAATATAACACTCAAACAGACGTAATATCAAAAAATGACTTATAGATTGAAACTTTTAAGCAACAAGTTTCAAGTTGTCTTAATAAGCTTGACTTTCAAATAATTGAATGACTTCTTTCTCTTCTAACTCGAGCGCTACTCTCTAGTAAGAAAACTTACTAAACCATTTCACTTAATTACTTAATTACTCGAAACTCAATCTAATTAATTACAGCGAAGTAAGTTATTAGAGAGCATTAGTTCAATCTAAGAACTAATAAATAGGACTTAAACACAAGTTGGTATTTATAATGTTAATTACAGTTTTAAATAGAATATTTAAGCATCTGTTGCATATAAAAAATCAATTACATTAGAATTAATGTGATTATTATGATTTGAAAATGAAGTCAATTGAATCAGTCTATAGAGCTTGACTTGAATGAGCTGATGCGTAAACTGAAATTGATTTTATTATTTTCACTAGCGTTCAATACATCTTCATTTTGTTTATTTTATTTTTTATATGCTCTTTCAATTTTTAGCCTTGCTCCAACTAAATAAATATATCTCATTTTTGATTATGTTAGCTAGCTTTAAATCAATCTGACTTTTAATTTATTTTTAAATTCAATTACTTTAGGTCTAGGGTTGAATGAATTCTAACAAAAGATGTGAATAAGTTATAGACATTTATCACATGGGTTTGCGTATCTAATATATGAAACATTTTTCCTAAAGATATTGAGCTTATAAATCTATAAATAACTGTAACATGACTCAAAACTGATATCTTTCTCAGGATATAGCAGAGCATTAATTCAAACAAAAACGACTGATTATTACTAAAGTTACATAATTACAGACATCACAGTTCTCTATCTAATTGTAATTTAACTGAAACAAATATTTATTTTTTCACCATTTTCAAATCTCTCTAAACATGCTAATGTTGCACAAATCAATTGTTAAATCTACAAATTTAAGTTTTAGTAATTAGAAGAGTTATATTTTGAACAAACGATAAGACTATGTGTAAGTGTTTGTAATAGTATTACTATTTCTGATACAAATAGAAACACTTTTTAAAGCTATTCGATGCAAACTCAGACCAAATAAATTGAAACACAATCTCAACCATCACATAAATGAAATGAACTCAGCCTTTATACTTAAAGTTTGAATTTTAGAGTTGAAAGTAAAAACACTAAAAGATGAATAAAAGGAATAGTTTATTTGATTGAAAGTAGAATCACTGCTAACACAATGCATTATTTCCTATTAGTTGGAGTGCACACAGTGTTCAAAATGAATAGAAATGAATAGAAATGCATGAAAGGCATGAAAGGCATAAAAGGCATAAAAGTCTGAAAAGAGTTTGCGATCGAGAGATAAAGAGAAGCTATTATTGATAGAATTATATGATAGGACGAAGATTTAGAATGATTTAAAAGTTTAGCTAGTATTTAAAAATTGGTTTAGAGAGAAATGTTGTGTTAGATCTATTTTTAGTGATGCTCAATAGCAATTCAAAGTTGGCTTAGACTCGGAAAGAGCAAAAGCGTTATAATTGACACATTCGCTATCTAACACATCCATTGCCAAAATGCTCTGTTTGATTCTATCTAAATATTATGTAATCAATTATTTAAATATTTGTCCATACGCCAAATTATTCATAATAATATTGATGTAGCAATAATACTAAATTGCAGCTCTAAGCATTCAACACTAACTTTTATTACACGCAAAATCATGTTTTAATTATTAAAGTCTATCATTAACCTTAACTTCATTAATATATTGATTGTTTCATTTTGATTTTGTTCAATCCATCCAAAGTCTATTGAACTCTAGTTAAAGCAACCTAAACTTTTACAATCAACACTTCGAGTAATGAGTCAATTTGTACGTCTATTTTATATTTAATTAAGTGAACTTTTACTTATACTTGCAATTCTCGAGTCAAACCAATCTAATGCAAATTACTGATTATTCTTATTTCATAGGCAAATATTAGAATACGTGCAATACTTAATTCAATCTATTATAGTCTACATATTTGGTAAAAGCGATGAGATGTGAATCTTTAGACTCTTGTAAAGCGTGCGCTCATAAAACATAAAGTTAACAATTTGACAATGGTCTCACTCACAAAGTAGTACATTATGCTATCTTTTCATCAACATTTAATCATCTTTTTGCTTCATATATGGTTTGAAGAAGAATTATTAAAATGAACAAATGTTGAATATAATTTATCTAACTATTCAAGACTCTGTTATGCCATTCACATTGAACTAAGAATAGAAAAATAAAAATTTAGATCCAGAGTGCTTCTAATTTGCGCATACGTTTTCATATAAATGTCTGGATTCTATCGCTAAGTTTTTGAGCAGCAATTCTTTATTCGGCTCAAATTTGAACAATCCAAATGAAATGCTCTAAAGATTGATTCGAATTCAAAATTATTCCTAATTGGATCCAATTGAAGCAATTAATAATAATGGCCATGCTATTCAATATTTGAGCTCAAATTCATTGAAGCCATTATCTTAAGGAAGGCAGTACTTATTTTAGACATTCATTAGATGGAAAAATTGAGTGAATAGCAGAAGCTTAAGTTACATATTGATAAAGTTTGTCTATTTCATCAAGTTCGTTCGAAATTTGAGATCTTTAGAAATAAAGGTAACTCAAAGATACTCTCTTAAACACTAATCAATTAGAGAGAATCTAAACGTTATTGCACGGTCTAAAAGAATTTCATACGATATGACGAACTTTTTCAAATTAAGTTATAGGTACAAAATCACACACCATGAGAAATATATTTGAACAAGCTGATTATTATGTTGGTTAATAAAAAATGAAATTGTAGCTTGCTTTAACTTCTAAATTTATGTGCATTTACTTAAGTCAAATAAATTCTCTTTAGAGGAGAAACAACGATATATTTATTATATTAATAAATTTAGCAATTTTTTATCAATTGTTTTGCAACTTACTTAATAAAGATTTTTAAGATGATGTCAAACCGTAGAAACATGAAAGAGTGTCAGAAGCATAAATGAAATGCTAACATGTAAATTATGTGTTGGGAGAATGTTTGAAAAAGTTGGCTATCAACTAGTCTGTAAGTTGTGGACATGTGCGCATTGGCAGCAATTTAAGTGATAACCGCTGTTTGGTTAGCAATAAAACGCAATTCCTGCTAAGCGTAGCTAAAATCAGCCTTAAGGCGCCTTTTTCACAAAGTAAAGACCAAACATACTGTATGGCACAGCAGAAGATTGGGATTTATGCCACAAATGTCTGCCTCTAACTTGACAAAGAGTGACGGCAAATCAGCAAAAACAAGAGATGAGGAGAATGGTAAGGTCTTTCGGAGGAAGGTCTATATCCGTTAATGGATGCGTGAAGGGATAAATAGTTGTAAAGCTTATAGATTAGAAACGGCAAAACAAAAACATATTCTTAAAGCTATTTTCTCAATGATTCAATAGATGAATAGCCTTCAAGTGTAATGCTATTCACAAGCAAATACTCATGTTGTTCGTGACTACTATTCATAAAATGCTAATTTCATGGTTTACCTCTATTATCAACTTGTAGAGAACTTCTTAACTAGAGCTAAAAGAACTTTTTGTACAACTTCTCAAACTCTAAGCTGGTAAGAGTACTTCAAATGAAGTTAGTGCGAGATATTTATGATAGATAATAAGGATAGTTAAAAGTGAGAGGAAGAATAAGAATAATAAGTGTAGAGAAAGTAAAGAAGAATAAGAATAAAAAGAATAAAAAGAAGAATAATTGTAGAGAAAGTAAAAACATTAGTCTTACCTAAATGTAAAGTGAGATTAACTTGATTAGGATATTGTATTCCCTCAAGCATAGTCTCGCTCTGCCACCAGGTCTGCTCATTATTATCATTATAATCAGTTAGAAAAGAAGAAGGATGTTTTAATTGTGGATTAGAGTCATCACACACTTCACATGTCTTCTTACTGGCACCAGTGGCACCCGTTTGTACACAATATTCGGTGGCACCCGAAGTCCCGCATGTATTTGTAGCTTCAACTGGTACTAAATATGCTGCGTTTACGAACTCGGGCACACATCTTTGTGGCCGATTCCTAGCATCATAACACCGATTCGACTCTTCTTGTTGCCCAGCTTGAGGATTGAGTAATCTGTTATAATTATAGTCCGGTTGCGATAAAGTGTATGTAATTAATACACTTATGTACAAGAGTAACTTTAGTGATGCACATGTATAAGTATTTGCACATGTTCTTAATTTACAGCTAAATAACGGTAGAGTAGATGTTAGAACCTGAGCCATCGATGCAAATCATACAAAACTATGTTGGAAACCAGGTTCTAGTTTGTCTTTCCACCAAAAATCACTTTTCAAGTTAAGAAAAAATAGAAAACCAACAATAAATAAATAGTGATATAAACAAACAAGAATTGTGAAAACTTTATAAACCGAATCAATGGTCAGTTGTTGGCTACGGACACAAATGTGTGCTTCACTCCATACGTATTCCCCTCTCTCCGCATTGACACACAGAAACACACGGAACACACACCACACATATAGAACTCTCACATAACTTCTATAAATGCTTTCAGCTAAAGCATACCATCAACTAGTAGGCCAAAACCTCCCGCTTTAGCACATACACTCTGAGCGGACCACGACGACGCCCGGATTGCTTACTCAAGCCTATTGGTTGATCAACAAGAGTATGAGACAACACTAAGAGAGTTATAGGGAGAGAGAGGGAGAGCGAGTATGTGTGTGTGAGCGAGAGAGTGAGTGAGAGTGTGTGTGTGTGTGTGTGTGTGTGAGTGAGTGAGAGAGGGAGAGCCAGAGTGTGTAAGTGAGAGACCGACACAGGAAACCAAAGAGTGCGAGAGATGCCTTCAAAGTTAAACTCCTAGTCAGGCGATACCAAATCGTTAAGTGTAAACTTAGCCATAACTTTCCTGAAAAGCTAACTAACGTCTATGTGTGGCCCGACTTTTCTCAATTAGTTTTTGCTGCTATGTTTAGAATTAGCTCATCAGCTCCTACAGTAACTAAACTAAATAATATGCCAGCCAAATTTGTTCTCTAAATCTAAAACACTTTAACTATTTTCCTATTATTTTGCAGCACTTTTTTTTCCAACTTTCAGCTTTTTATCCCTTCTCATCTCATCTGACAAAATATTCATAAGTAATCAATAAAAATACTGCATGAAAAGCTTGAAAAGTTCATAACTCTTTATCAATTAATATTCAGAAGAATATTATTGGATTTTAAAGAACCCAAAGAGAGAGAGAGAGAGAGAGAGAGAGAGAGAGAGACAGTAGTGATATGTGACCGAAACGTCTCGCCGCAGTTAATGTAAACAAAATGTCTAAGTTTCGACAGTGTTTAAAATAAAGTCTCTATAATCATTTGATCTGGAGGTCACAGATCCCCAATTTTTTCGTAGTTAAACTAGAAACGCATGATTTCAGTTATTCCATGTCCTCATTATTGACTATTGAATTTCATATTTCACACTCTATTATACTTTAACACAACACAATTACAACTATTATTAATTCGATAAGAATTGCCAACATAAATACTTTTCTCAGATAATATTAGCAAATATTATAAGTTCTATGAGTAATAGTCAATATGAATATGTCAAAAATCAGTTAAGTAGATATTATTTGCACTAATTGATTTTGTTCAACAGCAATACACTTAACGACAAGCAAAAACTTTTTACTAAACTATTAGTCAAAATATAATGCATAAGATATTTGAATATTGTTTTAAAAGTGGTTTTAAACGATTTTATAATATTGCCGGTAAAGAATCAAAAGAATAATGAACTTAAGATTACTTTGTTTGACAGGAAAAGCTTAATTAATACAACATTTTCCAATGTAATGATCTGAAGACACATTACTCTGCCCTCTCTTTATGACTCACTTATGATAATTTCATATCGAAATCTAAGTTATTTACAGCATTTTCTTGTAAGTTATCTCAACTTTGACGATAAAAATATTGAAAGATAAAAAACTCTATAAAGTGCCCCAAAATAAGGCCAAAAACTAAGTATTTAATTGAAATTATTTAGAATGCTTATACTCACTTAATAATTATTGAGGCAATAAATTATACAAAACTTATACAAATATAACATTCTCATAGACTTAGCTGACAAACTAATCCAATTATAAGTTCAAGGCCTATAATACAAACCATGCATATAATACAAGTGAATAACTTAGTTTCTTTATGTTACTTAGTTAACCATCTCTGGTATGTTTTAATTATAGATATTGTTCTTATCTGAGTATTAACACTTTGCCCACGTTTCCCATTCCAAATGTTGTGAGAACTCTTTAATTCCCGAATGTTAGCTTTGTTCTCATTAGTTATATAACAATTGATATGCTATTTCTCGGAAAACATTTTGTTTATATTCGATTATATCGTTATTCAATCCACAAATTATACTTTTGTTCCTTCTTTGTGTCTAAGGTCACTTCTCATACTTTAATTAAGGCTAAAATAAAGATTGCGTGCATAACGCAGATTTAGACTATTGTTGTTGTTATGCTCAATACTTATTGGTTTTAAACTTAAACCAATATTAAGAATACTAATATGATGATTCTGTTTAATAATAGCTAATTTCTCATATTTGGTCATTAGCTGGGAGACCATTTAATTTTCGATTAAGTTCTGCTCAATTAGTAACTACTTGAGATATATTCTGCCTAAAAGTAGTGTTTGATCGCAATTATTATTTTTCAAAGTGTTCAAAAGTTGATACAGTAAAACCTGTCTAACTCGAACGCGCGCTTAAATAGTATTTAGAAACCAATGTGAAAATCTCATAGAACAACGTGACTCTACTGTTGTTCATTTTTAAAACCACTTAACTACAGACAGACTTTACTGTACTAGAATCTACAGTCAGACGCCAACAGAAAAACTTAGTTTGATTTGAGTGCAAACCAAATGCACAATCAGTAAGAACTTTGATAAGACACAGCATTGGTATAACCCTTTATGAGAAAAATCTCAGATTTTCAGATTATCTTAATACTAAATTCAGATTGCTTCGAATGCATCTGTCGTTTCGATTCAACTTAAGATCAACGAATAAATTTGAAACATTTATTGAAAATGCATTATAAGTTAATTTGCAATAAGTTTTTGGTTAGTTTCAAACTTAGATACAGTATGCCTTTAAAGCGTCAGATTGCATACAATGCAATTAATTGATCAACAAATGCTTTATTTCATATTAATTGCAGATACAACACAACACACATCGAATTTGAACAAATCTATCGATAGTTATACAAGTAAACAATTTGGAAAACTATTTGCAAAGAATGGCTATTTTCAATGCTTCACAAGCCTTTCAACGATTTTTCTTAAATAAAACAATTGCAAACACTTTAATTCATAACAACTCATACGAATAATTGAAAATTAAAAAAATTTGACAAGTATCTTATAGAAAAGAAATAAAATATAAAAGACTTACTTTAGAACAGTTAAATTAATAAATCTCATAAAGTATTCCCAACTTTTGAGTTACTCTTATATTGAACATAATTGAAACAAATAGCAGTTGAAGTGAAGTTAGGAAACGATCAAATGCCATCTATTGGTTAATAGCATTTATAAACAACTATCAGTTTATAGGAGTTTATTAGAGAGTATTCGTCACCAAATTATCTAATATTTCTATCAATTTAATAAACATCTAAATTAGATTTAATAATAATAAAAGTTAATCAAATTTAATACAACTCATAAAGATGATTGACAGTTTATTTATAATCAATCAAACGGGGTATGAATCTTATCATTAAACAGATTGTATTCTTATTTAATTGATCTCTTTTCTGGCTTAAGACTCGTTCAATAATTAATTAATTGTTTGTTTGTTTTAGTGATATATTTATGGAAAAGCACTGGAAGAGTGTAATCCATCGGTCAGTTTGTGACTATTTCTTAGAAGCACAGCGAAAGTCGTCCAACAATAACATCAGTCCAGTAATGGCAACACCACATCATTATTTGATATCTATATTTCGTTGTCAATTACACTTTGTTGCCGTCACTCATAATGAAGTTCCTCCACTTTTTGTCATCGAATTCCTTCATAGAGTTGTCGACAACTTTATTGACTATTTTAATGATTGTAACGAAACTCTGATTAAAGAACATTATGTCGTTGTCTATGAATTATTGGATGAAATGCTTGATAATGGATTCCCGTTGGCCACTGAGTCTAATATTCTTAAAGAACTTATAAAACCGCCAAATATTTTAAGAACAATCGCCAATACTGTGACCGGAAGGACAAAGTATGTCAGCAAACATTTCTTTTATTTATTACTTTGATCTCTTTAGATGATATGTTTTCAAAGTTAGCTCTAACCAGATTTGGTTTAAAAGTTCTGAAAAGTTTTGTCGAAAATTTGAAGTATTATTAAATAAATACTTTATTATTGACAGCGTGAGCGCAACTCTTCCATCAGGACAACTATCAAATGTGCCCTGGAGGAGAAGTGGTGTTAAATATACTAATAATGAGGCATATTTTGATGTTATTGAAGAAATTGATGCCATTATAGATAAGAGTGGTTCTGTTGTTTCCGCTGAAATACAAGGATATGTAAGATTTCTCTTTCATATTCGCATTAATCAATTACTGCTAATTAATCAAATTTTCTTAACAGATTGATTGTTGTATTAAACTTTCGGGAATGCCTGACTTGAGTCTATCCTTTGTAAATCCAAGACTGTTCGATGATGTAAGCTTTCATCCATGTGTTAGATTCAGGAGATGGGAATCCGAAAGAGTTCTTTCATTCGTACCTCCAGATGGAAATTTTCGTCTCATGTCATATCATATCGGGGCACAAAATATGGTCTCAATTCCTCTCTTTATAAGACATCACATCTCTTTCAAAGAAGTTGGAGGCGGAAAGATTGAGATACAAATCGGTCCAAAACAAACAATGGGAAAACTAGTAAATTCATTTCTATTACTATAAAAGATGTCAATTCTAGACAAACACGACCTTCATTCTGATCGACATTTGTCTAAAATGTTTGTCAAACGTTTTTTTTATAGCTTGAAGGAGTCGCTATCGAAATATTGATGCCTAAAACAGTACTTAATGTGAATATAACTCCAACACAAGGAAAATACTCTTTTGATCCCGTGTCAAAGTTACTCGTTTGGGAGGTTGGACGTATGGAAACGGGAAAGTTGCCAAATGTTAAGGGAATAATAAATTTGCAAAGCGGTGCACCACTTCCTGACTCGAATCCTACAATTCTTGTTAGATTTACAATAAGTCAGTTGTCTATTTCTGGACTTAAGGTCAATCGTCTCGATATGTACGGAGAGGTAGAGTATACATGATATTGAAGTTAGTCCATTTTTCAATTCTAACTGATTTTTCATCTAAACAGAAATACAAACCTTTTAAAGGCGTCAAGTATTTGACAAAAGCTGGAAACTTTCAAGTGAGAACTTGAACATAATCACTACCACTTATAAAATGAACATATTTTAGAGAAATCTTTATATCTACATATATATAACGATGTTATGTGTAATAATGGAATATCATTTTAATTTTCGAATAAAACGAATTTCTCCTGAATCTTGAATCAGATGCTTTTAATTGCTTTGATTGGAATTAATCAGAAATAATTAATCTATTGTCAGCATTGCCCGACTGCCTGCAATATATTTATGTGTATTGGACGAACAATAGGAAGGTAAGTACTTCAATAAAACGATAAATCTAATAACTTTGCCTATAAGTGGTATTTATATTTACTCTGTTTTCCTTCCATATGGTGCTCGTGTTCAAGCTGTTAAATAATCCTTTATATCATACGTTAGCGCAAGAAATCAAAGTTAGAAACGTTTCAAATAAAATTTAATACAATATAACTATATCTTGAATATAACTCTCAATATACAAACAATTCTGGAAATTTCAAAGCGAAAAGTGGTGGTCCTCTTTCGTTAATCTCTGAATTGCATATTTCTTTTAATGGATTATCATAGAAATGCCACTCTCTTTCATTTGTGTCGTTTTCATCATCCGGATTATCTCCTCTTAGACATATCGTTAGACTTGATTTATTGACATGCAGTGTGGATTCCATTGGTTGTAGTGTTGGAAACTTACTGAAGGCTTCAAACAATTTTTGCTGAAGACCATTAGACTATCATATAATGAATTAGAGGATTTATGAGTAACAAATAATCCAATGTTTGGTTAACTACCTTTCGTTCATATCGCTCAACGAGATCTTCAAATGTAGAGTTTTTAAATCTGTTAACAATTTGTAATCTTTTCATCTCAGTTTCTTCTTTTTTATCAGCCGTTTCGGTCAAAGCTTTCTTCAATGAATCAAATGTTATTTCCTGTTCTGGTTGTCTCTATAAGATATATACGGTGTGAAAATCAATTACAAATTCTTAGTTAAGACTTACCCTAACAAGACCAGGAGATGAGTTTACACTATCAACTTCGACTGTAATGGTGTTCAGATCACTGATACTCCTTGTCATCGATGCATCGACTAAATTGATTATAATTGTTATTAACCAAGAATAATTCAAACTAATATTTTCTGTTCATGTTCAATACATACCGACATTTCTTGGCATGAAAGGTGTTGATAATTTGGTGGTGTCGTGTCCACTACTTTGGAGAGCTTCAGATATGACCGCTTTATTAAAAAGCAAATCCTCCATTAGGTCTTCGGGACTAGTGAATTTCGAGTCATGAGAAGATCGTCTCTTTTTATTGACTTCGTTATAGTTTGTATTTTCCTTCAACTCCGGCAAAAGCCATGGAGTCTTTTCATGCCTCAGTTTAATAACTTGCTCGATATGAGCGCAAAATGCAGGAATTGCTGTCAAGTGACCGATCAGGTGAAGAAAACCAGCCACCAGACAATGAATAGAAGCCTTATGTGATTCAGTCAAAGCTAAGCTTTTCATAGAAGTTAAATCTTGTATGGCAAATGTAAGCCTAATTAGCTCTGTTAGGGTTTCTTCTGAGCTCATTTCAACACAAAGCAAAGCAAGTGTTGTATAAATAGCATCAAAGTTTTCTTCTGTGTTATTTGTTAACTGAATGTTTTCGTAGATGTGTAGCAATAATTCGGGTCCGTGTTTTTTCATAAACATCAAGTCTTGACGGTCGGCTTTCTCTATAGTCAACTGATCGGGAGATGAGAGACATACAGGTTTGCTTAGTTTAGACAAATTGTTGTGTCGATCTAACAATTGGTGGAAAATAAGCTGAACCGTAAGCCTTACTTTCGGGTCAGAAGCTAAAGCTCGTGAAAGCAATGGATTGAGAAAAGCTGCCGGAAATGCTTGCGTCATGTGAACCGTTTTGTATTTTGTCGTGACTTTTAGCAAACTTTTCAAAATTATGTTCTGCAACTGAATATCCGTGTCGTAAGTGGCCGACGCGGGCGGAGCTTTGCTTATGATAAATATCATAATTTCAATTTTTTGAAAGTCTGGCAAATTGTTTGCAAACTCTCCCAAAGTATTAATTACTGTTTCCTGAAATAGTTTCTCGTCGTCGACATGATTAACATTCTGACAATTATTTATAGAAGATCTTAAATAATTCAACAAGGAATTAATCATTTCTAAAACTGAAGGTCCGATCGATTCAGAAGCAGAAATAGAGACAATTTTCGACAAGACATTTACGATACCAGTTCGAACTTTAATTTTTGCTTCAGTACTCTCTGATGATCGCGATATATCGTCCAAATGAGTCATAAGCATTTGAATTACTGCATACGAATGTTGTGCTTGTATTGAATACATTATTATTTTGAAAGACTGAACCGCAAACTCATTCGGATGTCGAGCGTTCCATAACTGATGATTGTCCAAATGTTTCAATATTGGCTTAACCACACTATGAACGTGACCAAAGGCAGCTTTTCCTATCAATTCTCTGAGACATTCTTCAGCTATAGCTCCAGGAGACGAGACCGAAAGCGCTGACCCATCGGTCGCAGTCTGACCAATTACGTCCTGACATTGCATATTGAATAGTAGTGATGGAACTATTTTATCCATGTGTGTTTCATCCCAAATATCCACCTGTAAGTCATCGCTAACTGTCTTCCGTATGACTCCCTTAAGCCCATTAAGACCCGACAATCGAAGCATATTTCGAATTTCCAAATCATTATTTCCATTATGACAAAGAGAAGAAAATTTAGAGACGAAAAAATCATATGTACGATGATATGAGGGCGTGTCCTCTTCTATATTCGCAAACTTAACGAACTACAAATTAACACAAATTGAACAGTTAGTTCGAGATTGTTATTTGTGTGCCTATATTTACAGATTGTGTGGCCAACAACTGCATGTCAGGTTCTTGGCTCTCCAAAAGTTGCTGAACAATCTTTAGGAAGCTTTCAACAAATAAATTTAAAGTTTGTGCATGACATGCAACCAATAATTGGTCCATTGCATCCATAGCTATTACTACATAACTAAAAATACATAATAGATATGAGAATCTCATAAAAGCTACTGTAAAAAGAGAATAAATATGCAGTAAAAATATTTGTTACCCATTTCTATGTCTAGATAAATCTCTAGCGACTTTTCGAGCTAAATATTCTCCTATTCTATCTAGTTTTTCAGGTGATGAAAGTGCATAAAATGTAAGCTTTTCCATATTTGATTTGACTAATCCATCCTAAAAACATTTATTAGAGACAATTGTAAAGTAATAAATGCGGGCGTAATCATACAGTCAGACCTGTTCAACTTAAACATAGAGCTGAAGGGTTTTAAAAGACTAAAGATCAATAGAAAATGAAGGCTTTTATTGTTTATTTAAACAATACGCTAATATTGTTTCATTGTTTATTGATATAGTCTTATTATTGATTAACTGTATGTTATGGTTAACAGGTTAAACTGTAACAGGACTTAACGTTAGAAAAGAATTAATTCATTTTTTGTGTGTTATATAAATAAACAGATATGAAGGACTAACACACATAACTTATCGAATAACATACTTGAGGATTGGAAGGAAAAATATTATCGACTAATCTTTTATATCTTGGTCTAAGTGCAGAACAACAACCGCAACAACCTATGAGAGGAAGGAAATAGAATTGCAACAAGTCAATCTTATTCAATGTTATTTAGATCAATTACAACTAAAATCAGTTACAGTTAAACTCAATTACAACTAAAGTTAATGTTTAACGTATTTAATATTATTGATTAAAAGCATAATTGAACACAAAACAAATCAAACTGAAACTAAGTTAATAAAGTCCAGGTCTAAATGTTTATTAGTGGACTTACATTCTGGAGGATCGAACTGTTTGCACAATCCTCCAAACCATTCGGGAGCAATACAACAATTTACTGATGAGATTAATGACATTATTATATATTTATTAATGAGATAGACTCTTAATGATTAATAATAACAATGAATAAAGATTATGATAGCATAATTTCTAGCGTAATTTATATCTTATTAGATGAGCAGTTTAGCCATAGTCCAAACAGCTTTCAAACTCGATATCCAACAGAGTGGCGGAGGGTCTGGAATCACTTCTGAATCGCGAGATCCCATCCAATTCATCACTTTTGGCTTTCGTGATCCGATCATTGGGAACATTCTAATTCTATTACTCTATTATTATTTTGTTAATTTTCCAATCAATCAATCTTTTACTTAACAATAAGACCAATAGTACCACAATTTGTTTGTATTAAGCTTTCAACTGAGGTTTTGATAACTATATAACTATATATAACTAGTATTACAGCAAAGATTTGAAGCAATATAATGATAAAACAACAACCAATAAATGAATGGTTTAATTGATGTAATTTATCAATTTATGTCATCAACAAATATTAAAGTAAGTGAGAGTTTAACAGAAAAATATATGAGAGATAGAATGACTGACGTTAGCACGACTACGACAATACATCCGTCGTACTAAAAGGTGAGTCCGTCCTATTGATTTTTACTGCTTATATAGTTTTTTTTGGCGAAAGACCTAAATTACAACAACTGTTTTCCTTTATCTCTTCGCTTATGCGTATTACTAACTCCAAACTATTCCCATAAATATGACTTTCTATTCAACCTTATATCCCAACTAATCTCTACTTCTATTTCTAATATTTTCTTTTTTTATTATATATATTCATCGCTTCTGTACTTTTATTTCATTTTCTAATTTATATTATTTTTAAGGTTTAATCTGAAATTTTTCATTTTTTCTTCACTTTTAGAACCTGAACAAAATGACGAGAAAATGAATTTTTCTAAAATTCATTCTTTATGAAAACATATAATTTCGATGATTGTATAGTATAGGGAATGAGTACTAATGAAGACCTTATTCGTTATTAAAGAATATGAGCAAAAAGTGCAACTTTTAGTAAATAAAATAATTAACTCACAAATGAATTCACTCTATATTTAGATTAAAATTTTAATAAGTTTTTTATGTAACTCATCATCAGTAGAATCAATTATTTAATGCAGTTCTGTTTTTTTCTAATAATTGTTGTGTTTGCCACGGAAGTTAATTGAATTTGAAAAATATAGATTTTAACGAGACTGTATACAAAATCTAGATTATTGTCAACGTTTTTCAATACTTTATAGTGGTAACTCAAGCGATCAATAACAGCTTTTATTAATCAAATAAAAGTCGATATCGAGACACAACTTTCGAAATATATTCTTGCATTTATAACAGACTATAATCAATATTCGCAAATGAATCAAATGAACCATCAATTATAAAATGCAAGTATATGTGCTCAGAGGGTTCATCACATCTCCAACACTAACATTCGTGCAATGCTCACAAATCGATTGACATCTTTCTTAAAATATACTTTCGATTAAGTTTCAAAAATCAACTTTAGACATAAGACATGCCTTGCTTTCATTCATTTGTGTTCGTGGTTATCATATTCTCGATCACGATTTTATATGAAATTTTAGTTTTGAAACATAAAACTCGAGTCAAGGCTAAAGTTATTTGATTGATGTGAACAACGAATGACACAACACAACAATCTATTTATTAAACATGCATTTGATGCCAATATTTTGTTTTTTTTTATAAATACCATTCTATGGAACCCGCCTTTCAGTACTCTTTATAAAATTCAAACATTTATTCATTACTTAGTGGTGATCATTACCTTTGGTACCACTTCTATAAATCTATAAATCACTTATGATTGCATAAAACTTAATATAAATAAACATTTGATGCACTCAAAACATAACATATTTAATGCACTAATTTTACTACTAATTTCAACTCATTTTTTACTTATTTCTATCTATTTATTACTTATTTATTTATTTATCAATTGATTCGTTACTTACCAGGCATTTTCAGTTATCACAAATTGGTTTGATTTAATAAATTTATTAAACTTAAAATAATTAAATGACAATTAAATCGTATATAAACGTCACATTATTACAAATAGTCAAACATATGATTCATTAGTGAAAGAAGTAGTGATAAATAAATGACGCCTACATTATATGCAAGGCCTGATATTTTTATTTCATTAATTATATTTGGCAAAGTTTTCAAAATCTCACTCTATTTCAAAAATAATCATTATTTCATATTATCTAATAGAAGTCAGTTAGTGTAATAATCATATGTTACGCAATACCGACTTAACTTAATTTTGTTTGCAACTACTTTTACAACTGAGTATCGGTTTGTATGACTTGAGTGTATTACTTCATTTTCTGGTATTTATTATTAAAAGCATTCCAACACTTAATCAACTGCTAGTCATATATTCCTTGGAATCCGATTATATCTGTTAATATCCCAACCCATAAAGTTTAAATCTTGACCATTTGCCCATTTGTTTGAAGTTTTCCTTCTGAATGGATTTTTAATTTTAATAAAACGGATTTTTTCTAGTTGTTACACGTTAAAATACAAATATTTGAAGCTTTCTGTAAAATATAATCAAACTCATTGACTCATCAAAATATCTACAGATTCATCAAATCTACAAGTTTCCAAAATTATTCAACAAATTGTAATGAAGGCTCTGATAATACCAGTTATAAACTACAGGCCAGATATTCATTCAAAGTACCGATTGAGAAACTTACAACTTAAAAAAAAGTTTATTACTATTGATTCGATCGCATATTTGATTTTGTTTTTCGTTTTAACCGTCTTCAAGACATTATTTTCATATTTAGTTTTTGTTATGCCTTTTTAACAACTGAGAAAGAGCTACTATTTTGTCATTTATTGATTTTATACTAAAGAAAGTTGTGCTTAAACTACAACAAAAAATTCATAATTTCACTCATATTTGTATCCACAATCACTTAAATTGTGCTGAACACAACTCAAAACCAATTTTAATCTTTTTCAGCAAAATCTTTGATAAGAACCAGAATTAAAGTAAATTGAAATGAATTTATAAACGAATATGCTGTAAAGAGATTCAAAACGTGATATAAAAAAGTTAGGCAAGGTTTAATTGTTGTTTCAGATTAAGATTTAAAGTGAACTCTCCTTAATAACAGCAAGTCACTTTGTTAGTACTTTTCTACACAATTATTATACAAATTGGTTGAAAGCCACGAAATTAGTATCTACTTTTGAGGGACTGTTTCACCCAACCATTTCAAATAAGGCGGATTTCCATATTGTATCTGAAAAGTTAGCCAAGGTTGTTATTAATTAAAAATCAATAACTAAATCAATCGAATATGTGTGTGACTTCAATGACTGACCGGAACAGTAATGACTTCGCAGACCTCATACGGATGATTATCCTTCACGAAACTGGTTAACTCTTCAATTCTTGAAGTTCTAGTTTTAATAACCATAAGAACTTCAGAATCAGTTTCTATTTTGCCCTTCCACTCATATATTGATAAAACAGAAGGAATTATATTAACACAGGCAGACAACCGATTCTCAACTAATTTCCTATCGAATCAATTCAATAAAAAATCAATTAATTCAATCAAAACTTAAATTATGTCATAAATACTGAGCGATATTTTTTGCAACTTCAGTATTGGGTGCCGTCACATATGCAATCGAATAATCAGTTGAAGACACTGATGCCGATGAAGACATGGTCGCAGTTTTGTTCAAATATATCTCTGTTTGCGATAACAATGCGCTCGAAATTATATAATTATTTATTATTTTGCGAAATATTGACATCAATTCCAATTGGTTTTCAATTATTTGGCACTTCTTTCACAATGTTTTGTTTGCAGTTTAGATATTGTTATTAATTGATTGTAAAATATATTTTAAATTTAATGTTAATCTGATTTATTTGAAAAGACGATCGCTTTAGCAGAAATTTAAAAAACAACTAAATCTTTGTTTTATTGATTGAAAACTTTTGAAATTAGCGTAATTTGTGAGCCTCAAAGCCTTCTATTATGACAAGCATTGAGCAATAGTTTCGTTATTTTGTTTGCAATTTTCAAATCATTACAAATGTGATGAACTCATGTTTCAGATCACTTCTCATTAAATACAATCATTTGAAGTGAAATCAGGCTTTGTTTGAAATAATACTATCATTAATTAGTGATTGAGTAAGGATTTGATTAAAATAATGGATACAATAATAGAAGCAAATGATTTTGACTCAAATTATATTAACTTAAATATAATCGAATCGTCAGAAGTGTTGCCAAACAATGATTTCGACGAGGAAGTAATCGACTACGAGGAAGAAGGGGAGGAAGTATTACCGATTGACGTTAACTCATGTCTTCTTCTGAACAACGCGTATCAGAACGCAATCGAAGAACTGAAAGAATATTTGATTTCGAAACGACGTGAAAACGAGTCGCGACAAAACGAACTGAAATCTAGTGCTGAAAGCGATTCAGTGAAAGACATCACAATCAATAACTGCGGTTATACTCACCCAAACTCTTTGATTCCTTTTATGGCGCCTTACTTTAAAGATATTAAAGGAATCAGTGCTACTCCTAATCAGGACTGTTTGGATAAGAGGAGAAATGGAGAAATAAATGAGGCCTATCTCAGCACTAGTAAGCCATGGAATGTGAACGAAAGGGAAAAACTCAAAGACATTGTTCTCAGAAATGCTCTGGAGAAGATGATTAAACCCTTAAGAGACCAAAAGGACGAGTTGACTAGGAATAAAAATTCGTTCACTAAAGAGACTATCGATAAGATCAATGAATTGACCAAAAAGATCGATCAAATTGGAAGTCAATTGCTGTCTGCTATAACACCTCCAGAAAGAGGCGACCAATCATTAGATTGGCTCAAGTTCTCGACTGAGTTAGACACTGACCACAGCGCAGATGAGTGTGATATATATTGGAATAACTATCTTCATCCTTCAGTTAACAAGTCTGAATGGACTAAAGAAGAAGACAAGAAATTGGAGTCATTAGTACAACAGTACGGGACAAGGGATTGGGACAAAGTGTCAGAAGTGTTAGGGACCGGACGACTTGCGTGGCAGTGTTGTTCAAGATATCAAATGGAACTGAATAGAGAGTTGAAACGAGTTGGCCCCTTAACTAAGGCAGAAGCACAACTGGTTGAGAAAGTAATCGAATCCTGTCGTGTTGGTGATTACATTCCATGGCATCAGGTCTCATATTTCATTGAGGGCAGAACTTTGCCTCAAATCAAACATTATTGGCATAAAATTAATGTACCCAAAAGAGGAGATGTTTGGACTGACGAAGAAAACAAAGTGCTGACTGCAGCGGTTAAGAAGTATGGAATTCACAACTGGAGAAAAGTGGCTTACTTTTTGCCAGGAAGGAGTAATAGACAGTGTCGGGAGAGATATATGATGAGATTGAACTTTTCTGATAGAAAGTTAGGTAATTGGACTGCACAGGAAGATAGCGAGATCTTGAAATTGGCTCCAAAACATAACTTTCAATGGGTCAAACTTGAAGATCATATTAAAGGTCGAAATGCCAGACAAATCGCCAGTCGCTATGAGTTGTTGATGAAATACAAGTCGAATGGACAAAAGGGAAAACAAGTGAAAAATAAAGCTAATAAATCGAAAAAATTGACCAGAACTCTGACTGTTCAGACGCGACTCTATGAAAGAATTCGACAAATGATAAATCGTAGTAAAGAAAATTCAGAAGACTTGGATCAAATATTACGCGTTGGAAGAGCCAAGTTAGCGAAAAAATTGGAACTCGAATGTCAAGGAGTCAGTTTGCAGACTAAAGGACGACCCAAAAAGAAAACAACCGAAGAGAATATTGACAGAAAAATTTGTGAAATGTTTGCACTCTATGATCACAGGTCATCACCGAAAAAAGCATTAGGTAATAGACAACAATAGTTTGTCTTTATTTTGCTAATAATTTGTATAATTGACAGCTCGTGGCGCACAAGATCAATGTGTTTACGACACAACTAAACAAATTATAAAAGAAATTATTACTGGAGAAAAATACAATTCTGATACATCGCTCGCAAACAATATTCGTTTACTCATTTCCAACAAAATTACCTCAAACAATCTGGAAGCAAATGAGAGCCTTGGTATCGAGACTATTGATTCAGTTCCTCCTCCAATCTTTCCTCCAAACAGAACTACTGTCAAAGGTCTAAGAGGAATGCTTTTGCAAACCGACTATTTGTCGCGAAAAATTGCCAAATCAGAGGTATTATCGATTGTTTACTACTGTTTCGCATTGTTTATATTATGTTTTTCTGATAGATTGGATTAGAAGAATATTCAGCCGCAGTTCCAGAAGATCAAAATTATACGAAACTTTGTTCTCGATTCAAGTCACTATTTAGTTGGCCGGCACTGCTTTCTTTGATCAATACACCCGAGCGAGGTCCACAACAGAAGCAGGTCAACACAACGGTCCCAAGCAAATCGAAGCGTAGATCGTGGCTGACAACAGATACTTCGCGCATGATTCAAATCAGGACAAAACAAACACAACTAATACAAACAGCGATGCAATCAAATCAAGAGACGAAAGTTGATGAGGAGTTGGATGAGGAGCCGATGAATGAGAGATCAACAAAAGCCCCTTGGTATATACAGCCGAAGGAAAGAAGATATTACAACTTGAAATCGTTAGATAAACAATCGTTTGTCTTCACTCGCCTTAAGCCAAAACGTGATGTGATTCAAGATTCAGATGAATCTCAGAAACCAAGTCATACAAAAGGTAAATCAGCCGCTGATTCAAGCAATCAAATTTCCGGTAACTCATGTGATGAACCTGTGATCGCTAAACGCTTACGCGATGGTACTTCGAAGAATAGTGAGAAAAATGAAATAGAAAGTGATTGGGCAGATGTTGAGGAAATAAATGATGTAAGTGATTCAGAAGTTAAGACACCAAAGAAGCAAAAGTTAGCAAAGAACAAGTCCACTGCCAAAGAGTCGACCACAACAACGACAAGAAGTTCTCTGCGTATTCGTGCCTCTCGTGATAAAGCTGTTTAAACTTTTGTAAAATTTGAAATTCTTTTGAATCTAATGTTTTCTGATATTATTCTGTAGTGAAAATGATGCCATAATACTATTTTGTTATGTTTTGATTTGTTTCTATGGGAACTCTATTAGTATTGATTAGTTGACTAGTATTGTTGAATAGAAATGAGAAAACACTTCTTTATAGAAACAAATCAAAATATATTTAGTCTTTCGATAATAAGATTTTTAATATGAAACTTAAACACGAAAAAAGTTTGCTGTTTACCGACGGAAAGTTTAATATATCGCGAATCGAGTGTTTGTGTTTTTCGCCTAACATGACAAGACTTGCAATTTGTACTTCACTTAACAATCAGATAGTATTATACGATGGAAATACAAATGACGAGAAAGATAAATTTGCCCTCAAATCGATAGGAAAGAACTTCTCGCGAAAATCTTTTATCGTTAAAGGTATAGCTTTTTCTCCCGACTCACAAAAACTTGCTATTGGACAAAGTGATTGTGTGATATTTGTTTATAAAATTGGGGAAAACTGGTAAGAAATAATCAATAAGCTTAATAAGTATTACTGTAATTGAAAGATTGTATGATTTGAAATAATTTCGCATAAAACTTAGGGGCGATAAGAAAGCAATTGTTAACAAGTATAGTTTGCAAAATCCTGTTACATGTTTATTATGGCACTCGTCTGGAATAGTATTTGGTTCACTCGATGGAAAAGTAAACTTTCTATTCATTTTTATCATTAATTTACTTTTATTTGTCATTTGGCTTTCGCTAATTTAATCTGATTTCGTGCGTTAAACGTTAGTTTTTTACTCTTTCTACTCGTATTAGATTAAATTTTTAGAAATTGGTTAATTTTTTAAATTTGATGTATCCGTTGATTTAGTAAGAAATAAAAACGAATTAAAATCTGAAATTTCAGGTAAAAGTAGTTCAAACTCAGACAAATAAAATGTTTGGATTGATGTCGAGTAGTTCAATGGTTATATCATTGAGTGCCAGCGGTGATAACGTAGTCAGTGGTTTTTTGAGTGGTTTAATTATTATTAACTCTATTAGTTCTCGAGACAATGTTGGCAAACAAGTGACGACTCACTCTTGTGCTCCTTTTGCTCTAACGTTGACTCATAGCGGGTACGTCTGTGCCGGTGGTTGTGACGGACGCATCAGTTTCATAAGCATTTCAAATCAGACTTCAAATCAAAGAACAGCTAACAATCCTAAGCAGAACATCGAGTACGGATCCGATATATCGTGTGCTGTGAGTTCCCCTTCTGGCAACATAACTGTCTTGAGTTCAGTGGAAAAGCTGCTGATATTTGAATTGGATTCACGCGTTTGGAGACAGAAGCATGTAATAGAACTTTCAGGCGCTCACCTCATAACAGGTTTGCATTGGAGTATTGATGGCACTAAGATAGTTGTCGGGACGCTAAATGGAGCCACAGAACTATTTGTCTGCAAATGGAAGACAAAAATCATTGGTGACAGACTTGAGATTAATTATGTCGGAAACAGACAAGTGGTTGTAAAAGATCTGCAAAAAGGATCTTCCGCTGTGTTTCACTCGAATTTCGATATAAAAGATGTAAAAATCATCAAAGAGAACTTTGTTGTTATTTGGACGACAAATAGTTTGATTTTAGGAGATATTCGCGAACCTAACGATCGAATTTCGGAAATTGATTGGAGTGGTATGACTACTGAAGGAGTCAAGTTTTGTTTTGATTACGATAATGTGGCACTGATTAACGTTGTCGGAGAATTATATTTAGTTGAATTAGGAAGTAATCAATTTTTAGCTTGTGTTAGAACTGATTTTGTCAATCAGCACCTAATGAGGTATCTAAGTAACTAATTTTGTGTTCAGCTTTCCATATTAACGTTTATTATATTTTCCAAAAGCGTGAGGATTAATGAGAGGAAATGTGGTGCAAAAATTCTCGCTTATCTATTAGATATCAGAACTATATCTATATTAGACTTAATATCTGGAATACAATTATGCAATTGGTCTCATAACGAATCAATCGATTGGATTGAACTGAACGAAACTGGAAAGAAACTTGCATTCAGAGACAAGTCATTAAAATTGAATTTATTGGACATTTTAAATCAAGAAAGTCACGTCATTTTGAATTTTTGTGGCTTTGTTCAATGGGTTCCTGGAAGTGATGTAATTGTTGCCCAATCCAGAGATAAGTTATATGTTTGGTATGACTTCGATAAACCAGTTATTCATAATGTAAGCGGCGGTTCGCAGAACGATGCAAATGGTATCGAAAGAGAAAATGGAGTTACAAGAGTTACATTCAGCATACCGTCCACTGATATAATACTTGACGAAGTCTTACTTGAATTTGATACGGCTATCGAAGACGCAGATTTGGAGCGGTATACAATAGACTTTTCTATGAAAACTTTCTAAAAACAACTTTAACTCATTCCAATTTCAGCGCCGAATCATTTCTAGAATCTCTTCCGTTGACTGCTGAGTCCGAGTCAATGTGGCGATTGTTGGGAAACGTTGCGCTAAAAAATTCAAATTTATTCATAGCCGAGCGATCGTTTGCGGCGGTTGGAGATATTACCAGAGCTGCTTTTGTGAGAGAATGTGCTAGTGATTACAGTAAACTTGCGCTATTAGACAATGATTGGACTACCTTCGAATCGGCAGATTTTGACGATGTCATCGAAACTTACATTAAATTGCATAAATGGGAAAAAGCAATAGATTTAGCCATTAGGTCAGGGAGAACAGAAGTTAAAGAGGATCTGGAACAGCGATACTATGACTGGTTATTGGATTCTGGACAACAGGCAGAAGCAGGGCTTATAATGGAAAGAGCTGGAAAAAATGAGGAGGCCATCAAACTGTATCTAAAGTCTGGTCGAATGGTTCAGGCTTGCAAATTGATACTGAACAATGTGAACAAACGTGGATCTGATATCACTAAATCACTAGTCGAACAAGTTATAAATGAGCTGGTCTCAACTGGATTTTATGAAGAAGCAGGACTTCTTTATGAAACTAATCTTATTAATGATAAAGAGGCTGCTCTTGAAAACTTTGTTAAAGGCAACTCTTATACTAAAGCTATTAATTTGGCGCGAAAACAATTCCCCGACGAAGTGGTTAGGCTTGAACTAAAAGTAAATATATTTTATATTACACTTATTTAATTCCTAACCATTTTGTCTAACAAGACAATTTTACATTGTTTGTTGCGCACAGTTTGCAGAATGGCTTTTAACTGAATGTCACGATCCTTCTGGAGCTGTGAATCACTTTATAGAAGCTGGTAAAACAGATCGTGCCCTCGAAGCTGCAATACAAGCTGGTCAGTACGATAGGGCCGCTGAAATCGCAGCAATCCTTGATAACATTCCAGCACATTTTGGCAAAAAGATCGGAAACTATTATGCTACGAAAGACCAAGTTGATACTGCGGTCGAAATCTACCTCAACTGTGGTTGTATTAGAGATGCTGTATCCCTGCTTAACAATCGCGGCCAGTACTCAAGAGCATACAAATTAGCCCGAAAGCTTATGGATCCGACAGAAGCTAAAGAAATGTATGAGTCTATTGCTAGGTCGTTGGAAAATGATGGCAAATATAAAGAAGCAGAAAGAATATACATTACGTGCGATGATGTGGATTCAGCAATAAGTATGTATAAAAATGCGCGACAGTACGAGGCCATGATTCGACTAGTTAAACAATATCACCCTGACTTGTTGAATGACACTCACCTTCACTTGGCAAAGGTATATTTGATCGATTTTAGGTAATTCAATCTTGCTGAAAGTTGCAACTTTTTGGATTTTATTTGAACTAGGAATTAGAGAATGAGGGGTCTCTTCATCAAGCTGAAACTCATTATGTCGCAGCTTCTGAATGGAAAATTGCGGTTCAGATGTATAAAAAAGCCGATCAATGGGAAGAAGCCTATAGAGTTTCCAGGGCTCACGGAGGCGTCAATGCTGCTAAACAAGTAGCTTATTATTGGGCACTGAGTCTTAAAAACCCTGAATCGGCAGTCAAGCTCTTGAGCAGATTCGGTTTACTTAACCAAGTAGTCGATTATGCGGTTGAATCTAATGCTTTTGAATTCGCCATAGAATTGATATCAAACTCAGGCAATGACTTGAAGCATAAGATGAATGAAGTCAGACTGAAGTATGCACATTGGCTCGAAGATGAGAACAGATATACGGACGCGGAGACCATGTTTATCGAAGCAAATAAGCCTAAAGAAGCAGTACTTATGTATTTGTATAATGGCAACTTTGACGATGCCCTCAGAGTTGCTGAAGATTTCGTTCGTGACGATGACTGCGTTAAAGATGTATTGACAGCACAGGCAAGAAATATATTAGAAAGAAGTAGACGTACTGTCGATGATATGAATCGTGCAGAATCATTACTATTGAGGGCTGGAAGGATTGAATTGGCGGTTAAGGTGTATAAAGAGAATGGGATGTGGGAGGAAGCCCTTCGTGTGTGTGATCAGTACGCTCCGCATCTCATTGAATCAGTTAAGAGAGAAATGATTGTTGAAACTCGTAATAGTGATGCCTATATGAGTGGCACCACAACCAGAGAAAGCTCTGGTCGAATTGTGACGCGTATGATTAGAGATACGGAAAGGAGTGAACAGCCCGATATTTCTTCCTTGCATGAATTAAATGACTTTAGGCAATGTCTTAAGTTAGCCGAACAGAACGGGGATAAGGAGTCAATTGTTAAGTATACTATACTTCTTGCTTCGCAATTAGTTAAGGAGAAGTCAACAACAGACGCTTTAAATGTATTGAATAAATATAATGCTGTTTTCATTCTACCCGAAACTAAAAAGATTGTTGTCAGGATCGCTGCCGATCTCTTTGCCTTTGAATTCAATAACGAAACTGATCTGAACACTTGGAAACTATTGAGAGACTCCTTATTCCAAGTTATTGGTTCTTCTGGAAGCGATTCTGAGCTCGAAATTTTGGAAAAGTATTTACTAGTTTCCCATTTTTTGACTTTGCAAACAGTTTTGTCCGGAATGAGTGGTCAGTCGAATGCTATTGAATTACACACTAAGATAACAATAGCTCTTCTCCGTTATACTGATATTTTGAGAGTTGACAAAGCTTTCTATGAGGCCGGAAAAGTAGCCAAAGATAGCTCTCGCCTCGAAATGGCTTTTGTTTTCTGGAACCATTTCCTTGATTTAGTTGAGGCTATCGATGAAGGAGAGTACAATGTCGATCACTCAGACTTTGTTGGAACTGATATCCCATTCGAAGTTCCACTCCCTTCGCAGCCCTTCTCCGCTGAAGCCTCGCGCAATACAGTCGAAGATGTCAAAAGTTGGATTCTTCAGATATCAATGGATTCACATGTCTCGCAATCGTTACCTTTGGATGCCTTTCGAGATGGAGATGTCTATGAGGCCAGCCTTATAAATAGTGATTCGTCGATGTGTCTGCCATGTCTTGTCACTGGGTATCCAGTTGTCAGACATAAAATGCTCGAATTCAAACCTGGAAAGTATGCCGTCAACAAAGATGACTGGAATAAACTACTTATGCTTACGAAGGTTTGATCATTCTCTGTGCCATATTACTTATGAATTTTTGTCATCACTTCTCTTACAGGTTACTGCAAGTGATCACTTGAAGGATGTTCTTCACTTTATTGGGAAACTTTGTGGAAATGCAACTGTTGCACGATTTTCTTTTCAGTAAAATTGTGATTTGTTTTCAGTAATATTCTGATATATTCCGATGGTTCATTGAAGTTCAGTTTTGAACACATGTTTACATATTGAAAACTTTAGTAAACTAAACGGAAATCGATTATTCTCATTAGTTCTTTAATCATACATAAGAAAAGTTTGAACTAATTACAAATTATTTATAAGTCTATGGGTAAAGGAACAAATTTATTGTCTGATATATTTGTTATTAAGTTATTAAAACTGATATATATTTATTACAACTAAATGCATACGAATCACTATCAAAGTTCTATCAAAACTAAAGCATCATTTTTTACATTATATCAGTAGTTCTGAGCGCAATAATATTTATTAAATATAACTTGAAAGATATTTTTAATATCTTCGGTCATAGAGAAAACAAATATTGCATAAGATGCAATTGAGCCTTTAGTAGCATAGATTCAAAGTTTCGAACGAATGGTTAGCATAAATGAGTTACTGATAAGTCGTCAATATTGATAAGTGAACAATTTTATACTTATAAGTTCTATTAATGTATAAATAGTTATTGCCTAATATAGAGCCACGTCAATAATGGTTAATATGGATTTTCATCAGCAATTAATTATAAATTTTCAGAATAAGAGAGCTTAAATTGCTTTCAGATAACATTTTAAATGCGAAGTTTTGACTTAAAAATCACATTCAATGTTATAATAATATAATATAATATAATATTTTATATGAATTTCTAAATGTAAAACATCAATCTAAGTTTCAGTTTAAGTTTTCTATAAGTTTTAATATGACTTTCAAATATTAAGATTAACCTCTTAAGATAACATCTCAACCTTGATCTCCAGTCTATTTAAATAGAATTGGCTAAACAATTGACCTCTTTGTTGATTAGCTCTTACAAAGTGATCAAATATTTGATGAGAAATTAAGTGAAACGAAGGCCATAAAGTACTTGTTATGATTGAATAGAAAGAACCTGAAGTATTTGACATTTAGAAATTCAAAAAGAGATAGTTAAGGTTTGAGACAAACAGAATGTCATGTAAATGCTATAAAAGGAAAACAAACAAGTATTAGACTTCATTAACAACACCAAATGTTGATCTGCGTCCAGAATTGGTATATAAGTTAAGTCTAGAGCCGGCCAGACAGGGAAGACTCATACCTGTCATGACAGCTCTTTTCCTATCGAACGCTTTTAGGGTATATCCAAGTCCTTGAAGAAACAATCTGAAAGCTTGTGCCACCTTGTGTGGCTGTTCTTCCAGAACCATTCCCGCGTCCGATAGTTTAAGCCAAGTCGAGTTCATCGGATTAAGTCTTGCATTCATTTTGATGGATTCTTCGATGTGAGGCGAGTATGAACCACAGACTACAACTACATTGCATTTGAAATTATTCAAAGTGTCATCTCTAGTGATGCCAAGATTTGATCGCCGAACATATGAGTCAATAAAAAGCGCTAAATTGTGTTTATTAACATAATTGCCGCCGAAGTACTTGCGATATAAGTCAACTGCTTCGTCATCAGTCACCCGATCGGGAAGATTCAAATTGCCAAATAAGTGCCATATGAAATAGTCCTGAACTGGTTGTGGTAAACCATTGTCAGAATCTGGGTTTGTTAGGTGTCGCAGATTGAGTTTCTGGTAAAACCATTCACTCCAAGTACTGGTAGTTGCGGACGGATTAATATGAAAGAGTCCTTCGACCATATCTGAATAGGTCAGAGCGAATCGACTCAATATATTGGCCCCGGCACCAAAACCAAATCCAATAAATTGGCTAATTTGGTAGTGTTTGCAAACATCAAGTATTTGTTCCGCTAATTCGTCCATCGACGGGAAGGTGTAACTGTTTGGCAAATTATCGGCATTTTCTTCCTGTCCGGGAGCTGTTACATGATAGACTACGAAACTTTGCAATAACAGCTTGTTTTCTGAGATACTGAAAAATGACTCGAAATTCGAGGAATGATTCAAACCAATGTCATGGTAAGTTATGATGACAGGTTTTCCAGGTCTACTGTTGGATTCTTGCTTCACAACAACTACTGGTCCATATTTCGTAATGATCCTCTCTTGAGGCTCGTCGCCACTGGTTTCGGTTGTTTTTGAATCAGAAATAGAATTACTATTTTCAGCTTTTATTAGAGGCGATTCTGAAGCATCAATGCTTATGCTTATTCTGTCGAGTTCTAATCCATCGCTTCTACTTGAACGCGAGTTTATGTTCGATAGCTTTCTTCTAATACCAAATGAAAATCTGTTACCTTTTTCCAAAATGTTCAAATCATTTGGATTTGGCTTCACTTTCTTATAATAAATTGGCATTCTTCACAAAACTTCACTACAACTTCATACCAAACTAGTCAAAAAATATTCTTTATTTCTAATTAAATGATTAACACATCAAATCACTTAAGAGCTGTAGTTCTCACTCAAAGCCTTGTTTGAGAGCAGAAATGCATAGAATTAATGCATTTGTGGCTTTAAGCACGTATTCTTAAGTTAGTTTTTCTACGCATTAAACCGTTGAGAAAGTTTGAGTCTTCTTCTAATACTTAGAACTTTTACAATATTTTAGCAAATTTTAACAAATTATAATAAATCGGAAACGAATTAATACAATTTGAAGACAAAATATTGAGACAATCTCGAATTGAATTGAGCATAAATTAAACTAAAACTGGAAGGATAGTAACCATGAAAACGGAGCAGAATTGATAATAAAAACAATGCTTACGTAAGACTAACACCAAAAACATTTGTGAAAGTCATTCCATGCATTTAACGACAACATATTAATGCATGAATGAAACCAATTCATAGGTGAGTTTTCGAAAACCGGTTACACCTGCCATGCATTCCATGTATTAATATAGACAAAAACGTGATATTAGAAAATTTCAAAATTACAATCAATACATATTTTATGCATTTGATTAACTTATATAAATGTCATATGGAATGTATTAACATATGCATCGAATTATTGTAATCTAAACTCGTTAAGTCTTTTCGTAATGAAATAAGTATCAAATTATATGCATTTAATTAAATGAGTCACTAAATATAATGTGCGAATATAAATATTAACCTTCAAAAAACTGTGCAAATATCAATATGTTTAGTAACGAATGATCAGCTTTTTTTTGACTTATATCAAGTCATTTCATACTTATTATAAATAGCTATTGAAAACCACATCGTTTTTACTAACTTTTTCTTTAACAACTTCAAGCTCTCAATATTTGATATTTATAGACCTAATTCGTGTCAAATAAAATTGAACAATAATTTGAGACAGAACCAAAAAATGACTACGAATTAGGAATAATTTCTACGATCAAAGAGTTTACTAATTATTAGTAAATGCTTTATACTTTAAAAAAAAAATAGTATTGTTGCTCTAAAACATAGTTAGCCATTATTAGTGGCAAACTGTTGCTTTTCGACCCATGCTTGAAAAACGTCAGAACAGTGTTTGACACAACACTCAGAAGAACAGTACTCGTTGTCCCATTCCGACGAGTCGATCGCATCATTACTACAACCCGAACGAATGCAATGCTGTTTCGCTATACCCGTTGTATTGTTCTCTGTAGACGTTATTGTATTCTGTTGTAATTGTTCATTATTTTCAATAAAAGCTGATTCATTGGCTCCCATTCCATGCGAAGTATTAGAAGATTCTTGTGTCGAGTCATAAGTTGTTGTTGTATTGATTTGTAGATTGTTATTATCTGAAAGTACAACAGGAACTGAATCGGTATTAATTTCAGAGCCACTGCTTTGAGGTAGAGCATCAAAATCCGGTTTGGACGACTGTTCCATAAGTCCAGCGATTTGTTTAGCGCGACTCGAAGCCAACGATTTTAAATAGTTTTTCTTCTCCTGATCTGCTCTTTGTTTATAAATATTTTTGGTCGACTTGTCTAAAGCCTCCCAATTGGACGCAACAACTTTCGAAATTTCTCCGAACGAAGCGTTTGGGTTTGAAGACTTGATGGCCGATTGAGCGTCTCTGAAGAATAGGGCATAAGCAGAGACTGGTTTCGGATGACGCGAAGAAGTGGTGCTCTCTTTGCGCGATAACTTCTTATTGGTGGTCAACTTATTGTTAACTTTTTTGACTAACTGTTTATTAGTACTATCGCTAATATTACTGTTATTTTCGTTATTATTATTGAAGTTTAAATAATTGTCACAATTATTGACATTAGTTTGGATACTAAGCGATTGATTGATTAAAATGTGATTATTTACAGAATTATTACTAATAGCAATACTGTTATTACTATCAATATTAGTATTATTACTACTAAATTGATTCCAAATATTAAATTGTTGTTCATTTAACTCATTGCTAAGAAGTTCGTCGTCATGAGATTGGCTTTCATGTAAGTGTTGATAGTCTTTGTTTGTGTTCCAGTCATCGAATGCCAGCTGTTGTCCAACGCTTTCACAAATTGAGTACACATTCGAATCATTTAACGAATAATTGTTTTCTATATTCAAATAACTGTTTGTCACTATTTGATCAGTCAGTTGTGTGAAGCCATTCATTATATTACTGAAAATTTAAAACATTATTTACTTAATTATAGTTAAAATAAGTTTTATTTCTTTCTAACAGATAAGTATTTTTCAAACAGAAATGCTTTTGTTCGTAACGAAAACACAATAAAACTTGTTTTACTTGTAACAAACTCACTCAAATAAACACATTGTCGCACGTCTCAAACTTGAGCTTTTTATAAGTATTATACTTCTTGTTAAGACGATTGCTATGTTATATAAAAAGGTATAAAACTTTGAAGTCAAGTAGCGCAGTTTAAACAAACTTTCCGATTCATTCGTGAGATGGCACTGATTGGCATTTAATAAAAAGTTTGGCAAAACTTTGAGGACACAGAAAGCAGAAAACAACACAAACGTATTGGTTCTCAAATAAAATTAATAAAATCGTTGGACAGATGGGTGAGATAAGCTATCAAATAAGTCAAATATAGAAGTAGCGTTAAATTTGAATTGAACTTATTATCAAAGTTGTGACACATCTGTACTAAATCACAGAGTGTTATCTTAGGGTGGATTATACAATAAGTTATTTATGATAGTCTAAGCCTAACTGGCCTTGGAATAAGAGTGTTTGGACATAGCCACAGTTATATAATACGAGACTCAGACAATTGTAGCTTAATTGCAAGTCTGCTGTCATTCGAATACTACAACTAATTTTGGTAAGTTTTTAAAGCACTTTTAGATATGCGTCCTCGCTTTCGTTAGATTAAATACTTCAACAATAAATAGATTGAGAATAAACATCAATTTAAAGCATATCTTATTTCAAAATTAGATCAACATTTGGACCACTACATTATCTACATTGTGACCATGTCTGTGTCAACAGGTATTTAAATAATTTGCTCAAAGCAATATATACTCAATTTTGATTGTAGACATGTTTAAATAACTCATTATTTTTTACTTAATAAGTGGTAAGAAGTTAGTGGTTAAGAAAGATATTGTTAGCAAAAATGAGCTTACTTTTCAAACCTATGTTTTTAGTTCAAGCTTATTGCTTGTCTTTTGATAAGTTTATATTGTGTCTAAGTTCATATCAAACAACCTTAGTAACTAGTAATTGCCTTTATAAGTGTTTTAAGTGTTTAGAACTAATTCTTAAGACTGGTTATAACTATTATATGAATTTTTGATATTCTATGATGTTCTACCATAATCTATGCGTTACGGCGGTTGCCGGCAACCAGGAGGTGCTGACACTGTCTTAAAACGGAAACTTCAGTAACTAAAATTTTGGGCCAGCGGTCAGTTATTGCATAATTAAGCTATAGTATATCTAATAAATTATTGGTTTAATATATTTACAGTTGCCTTTTATGTCATCAAATGATTTCTATGACGTTCAGATCAGTCAAACCAACCATGAGTTTACTCAAAACAATCACAGTCACAGAGGTCATAATGGTCATAGGGGTCATAGTGATCATACAGTTATGATTCAAATTGTTTTGAGTGAACGAAACGATTAGTTTCACTTATCTGAACGTCATAGATATGATTTTATGACATAATATGAAGCTTTCAAGTGTTAAACCAATGATTAACCGTTTTGTTACACTTAACTTAATTATGCAATAATTGGCCGCTGCCTGAAAATAGAATCTCAAACTTTTAAGACCCAATATCGGCAAGCAATAGCTGTAACGATTTAGTATAGACTTCTAAGTGTGAAGGTCACTTTTTAAAAGATATTCAATATCTTAATTTAGTCAAATTATCGCCAACTGTCAAACTTAATGACAACAATCAAATCCCGATTGTCGGTCTCGGGTCATATGACGGACACGGAGATGAAGTTGTGCAAGCAATTAAAGATGCAGTGATTGCTGGTTATCGTCATATCGATACTGCCTGGTTCTACGAAAATGAAAAGGAAATCGGAGAAGCAATCCAACAATTGGTTGACGAGAAAGTTGTTACAAGAGAAGAGCTATATATTGTCACTAAAGTTTGGAACTGTTTTCACAAAAGGGAAAGAGTCATGGAATCGGTTAAGAAATCTCTCAGCAATCTTAACCTAACATATGTTGATTTGGTATTAGTTCATTGGCCGATGGGATTCAAAGAAGGCGATGAACCAACTCCATTAGATTCGAGTGGAAATGTTATTTACTCTAATGTTGATTATATCGAGACCTGGCAGGGATTTGAAGACGTCCATAAGGCAGGATTGGCTAAATCTATTGGAATCTCTAATTTCAATCACGTCCAAATCGACAGATTGTTGAAGACAGCAAAAGTCAAGCCTGTCATTAATCAGGTATTCTGTTCCCCAAAATTTTCGTACACTTTGAAGTTTAAAATCTAATTAATTCTATAAAACTAAGATATACTGAATGAGAGCTTAAGAATTGATATAAAACTTCGTGTTTTATTGATTCTAATTGATAAATATTTAATTAACAGGTTGAAAGTCATCCTTATTTGACTCAAACAGAATTATTGGAATATTGTAATGAGCATGGTATTGTATTGGAAGCATACACTCCATTAGGCCGTGGAGCTCTTCTCAATGACCCTGTCATTGTCGACATTGCTTCAAAACACAACAAAACTTCAGCCCAAGTACTGATTCGATGGCAGGTTCAAAGAGGAGTAGTTGTGATACCTAAAAGTACAACCAAAAAGAGAATTATTGAGAACTTTTCTGTATTCGACTTTGAATTGAGTGCAGATGAGATGAATGCGATTGCAAAGTTGAATAAGAATCTACGATATATTCCTTTTGGTGAAGTTAAAACCCATCCTGACTACCCATTTAATGAGCCCTATTGAATATATTTTGATTTGTAGCTGAATGGATTGCAATAAAATTATTTGAATAGTCAATTTTTCTATTTCACTTTCAGATTTACCCAAATCTGAAGAAATCAAATTTTCAGTATTTGTATGTACAGTCTTTGACAAAAAACTAATTGACCGATTTATTGGGGTTTTCAAGTTCTAAGAGTTGAAAGATTTCGATGAATTTTATTTGAATGAACTACATATTGGGAAGAACATTGTGGTAAGTGGGCGTTGAAATCCCTTTTAAGATGGGTAAGTTACTCGAGTAAATTCTGTCAGAGAAATCTGATGACAATTTTCGAATTCTGATAAATGGAAACTAAACAAAATATGACTAGATACGTTTATTTTTGTTTCACTCAAATATTGTTTATTTGAGAACTACAAGCCTAGATACTTGAAAAATCAGATTTTTCAAAATATCTTAACTTTCTTACCTGGGGGGGGGGGATAAAATCATGATCTCAACGTCAAATTGTAGATAATTTTAATACTTATCGAAAAATTCTATGGAAAATCCATTTTCTATTCGACGCAGTAGTACATGGTCTGATTAATAATTCTGCATAATAGATCTCGAGATGTGGTAATAATTAAACCCTTTTCAAAGTTTAGGTAGATCTATTTTGCAGAATTATTAATCAGACCATATACTACTGTATTGAACAGAAAATAAATTTCCTATAAAATTTTCGATAAGTATTGAAATTATCTAGAATTTGACGTTGAGACCATGATTTTATCCCCTCAGGTAAGAAAGTTAAGATATTTTGAAAAATCTGATTTTTGAGATAAACGATATTTGAGTGAAACAAAAATACATGTATCTAGTCATTTTTTGTTTAGTTTCCATTCATCAGCATTCGAAAATTATAAGATTTCTGTGACAGAATTTAATTGAGTAACTCATCCATCTTAAAAGGAATTTCAACGACCACTTACCACAATGTTCTTCCCAATATGTAGTTCATTCAAATAAAATTCATCAAAATCTATCAACTCTTAGAACTTGAAACCCCTAAAAATCGGGTCAGTTAGTTTTTTCAAGGACTCTACAGTCATCCTCATTAATGATGTAATCTGTTTTCGGAGTTCCCACCCATAAATTTCAATGAAATTTTGATGATCTTTTCTTCAGTGAGTTACATGTTGGGACCGACATTATGGTAAGTGGGTGTTCAAATTCCTTATGAAGTTGGGTTATTCAAATATATAGATGCACATCTAGCTTAAGCTCGAAGCTAACTTTGAGCTGGGTGACGCTTCTAGCTCAATTATCAACTCTTTTAAGCTTTAGATTCGAATTTCAGGCTAAGTATATGAAATAGAAACCCGGCTCAAGCTCAAACTTATGATCAAGGCTTATATTTGGGACTTCAAGCTTAACTCAGCGGAATGGTAGTCTAAGCTTCAGAAAGCATTTCGTTTATTAAAGGATTAGAATGCAAACGTAGTGTCAATTTACAACTAACATTAAATAAAGAAAATTTAACATATTTTTGAGTCATAAATATGAATGCACATCTACCAAAAAATCTGAGCCTCAAGCCCAGCAGCTCGTGCTCGTCTGAGCTGAGCTGCGCTTTTTTCAAAATTCTGAAATTTTTAAAATGTATGAAAATAATATCAAACTCTTTTAAAGTTAACTTTTGACATAGTTTGTATACTCGCCGCAAATGTTCCGAGCAAACAGATATTCTCGAAAGCCGGGAATATTGTTACAAAGAAAAGAAATGGATTATCTGATAATTCATTTCGAGGTTTGAATATTTTTTATAACAATTTTGACCAAAATGAATCAAATTAGTAAATAATGACTTTTATGATATTTAAAATAAATGCATAATCGAGTCGAGATCTGTATTGTTCAATAGATTTTTGTAAGCTCAATAGCGCAACCCATGCTTCAGGTCTGAGCTTGTGAGTATAGGTGTGCGGATGAATCACTCAGAGATTCGACCCGCGGGTAAACCGCGGTTCAGATCGGATCTATTGCTTAGAACCGCGGGTTACTCGCGAAGAACCGCATATTTATAGGATTTGGAACAAGAGTTTAAAAAACAAAAATATATCAAAGTGTATAACTCATTGAATGAATAGACTTCTGTTCATGTTAGGATCATACCACAAAATACATTTTATGTTCAACTGTTACTCACAATACATTACATTTCAAATCATTGTCTAAATAGTAACCCTTACGACAAAAAATCCGGAAACCTATGGCATATTTTGAGAATTAATTTTTCGACCTCAACATGATTGGATGCTTATGAAGAGTAATAAAGGATATTATTGAGAAAGAAGAACCAAATAAAATTTTAACTGTGAGTCGCAAAAATTAAACAAATTATGAGACAATTTTTAATGAGACGTATAAGAGTCGTTCTACGAAAGTATGAAAAAACGCATTGAAAAGCGCATAGCTGCAGAGGGAGACCGAATTAAATGGTCATTTCTTTTTAGTTGTAATAATTAGAATCAAATGCATTCTTGTGGTAAATTCTAGGTCAAAATATAGTAATTTTCATTAAGAATTTTACACTTTCTTTTTCCGGATTTTTTTGTCGCGAGGTATAAGGAAACCTCAAAAATAATCGGAAGTAAAGTGTAATTAAGATTAATAACTAATTGAAAACAGTGTTATTCATCAAAGCTATTAATAATTTCAGTGTGAATTAATGTTTCATAGGATTGTGCTAAAGTTTCAATATTATATAATTGTAATAGTTCGACCCGCGGGTAACCGCGTTCGGGTCGGGTTGAAGCATCGCGGTTCGGGTTGAGTCGCATAAACCTATGACCCGCGCACATGTGCTTATAAGTACAGCTCAAGGGCTATCGAAAACAAGCTCAGGGGAGTTTCAAGCTCCACAACTTGAAGCCCAGAATTTTTAGCAAATGTGCATCCGTATTCAAGTAAATATTGTCAGAAGAGTTGAGAAAGAATTCTTAAATTCTGATTAATGGAAACTAAACTAGATAAAAAGTAATTAAATGCGTGCATTTTTTGTAACACTCACATATTGTTTATCTAAACTTAAGAGCTACAGACCTAAGTACTTGAAATACGTTTTCAAAAAATCGTGATCTTAAAACCAAATTGTAGAAAATTTGAATATTTATTAATAAATTCTATTTGGATTCTATATTATATTAGATATAGTAAAATATCATCAGATTGATAATCTTGCATGTTAGATCAAAACTCCTCCAGGATCCTAGCGATCCTGGGGAAGTTCTGGTCTCAGATTCAATTCGATCTACTCACTTAAATTCTTCTTATTATCATTCAATCTATATATTAATAAAGATTGTTAATTGTTAAAGTCTAAGAGCTGTTATTTCCCTATATGAAAATCCACACTCCCTCCCCCATCCAAGCGTGCGCACTATTTGAACGGTCTCATAATACACCCATAAAGTTAGATGCCATTGTTTTTCTAAAACTAATACTCGATTTATTTAAGTTTAATTTTCGTCTGCGTTGAATGAAAAAAGTTTTGAAATACAATTCAAATTTATTAACAAATAGGAATTTGATTCAATATGAAATTATGAAAATCATTTTAACGATTGTATTTCAGAATAAATTTTAATAAATTTCGAGGTCTAAAAGCTTCCTAAGGTTTAAATCATTATCTAACTAAAGCTAACAGATGGAAGGTTCGACATAGCTTCCTGAATTTCACTAATTTTTGCAAATCCGTCTAATGCCACATCAATTATCGTTTCTATAACTCCATCAGCTTGACGATGACGTCTGCGTTGACCTGCACCTGCACCTCCAGAGGTGCTTCCAGAGAACCCTTCACAGATATCTTCCAATTTTTTCAACTTTTCGATGTATGGGTTTAAGATATTGGCAACCCGATCGTTGGATATTGCAGTTTTCATAAGACTTCTAAACTTTATACAGGATTGATTTATCCGAGCTGAAAAATAGTATTATTTATCTGTAATTTGTTCAAAGCAATGGGGTTTTAAATACCTAAACCATTCGTATTAGAGTTGGTGTCAAATCCAGCTTCAGTGCCATTTGCTGGACATGCGACTTCGGTACTATAAACTGCGACCACAAGCAATAATAACAATAAAACCTTCATTGCTAAGGTTTAAAGAACTTCTTTAATTATAGTTACCCAATAAACCTTAATTTTCGAATGATTTCTACGACGATTTTGATTGAGCTTTTATACTCATAATTTTGTTATAAATTAATATTGTCATGTAATTTATAAAATCTATACAAACATATTTTGATGTAAATTCTACATTAATTAATGATAGTATGATTCAAGAATCATATGATTTAGAGCTCGAATCAAGTTTTTTATATGGTTCTATCATGAGAAGCGTTCCAATGTTATCTAAAAGCTTCATCATTCGTATACAACTGCTTAATTTCGTAAGTTTGGCATTTATGAAAAAAAGTATTTTGCAATCAAAAGCTTTGATATTTGAAAATAAGAATTCCTTTCCCTTCATCTCAAAAAATACAAATATTCAGTAACAACCATTTTTGATGTTAGACTCTAGAAATTTAACATTGACTAGTAGTTTATCATGAAGTTAACAAGTGGAGCTTCATAATCGAATTAAGAATAGAGATGATTATAAAAAACTATTCTGCTATTATGAACGATATCGTTGATAGTATTACTTTGAAATTTGGATTTTAAAAATGGAATACTGATAAGAATAGCAATAATTAAAATCTGAATCTTTATCAGAATTGTAGGAATAATACTTATTATTGGGTAAAATTAGAGGTGCTGTTGGGCGCAGCCGAATCTCCATAGAGAGGTTTCTAGCCGTTTACTTTTTCTCGTTATATATATATATACTAGGGAGTGAACCGGTTCAATGAACGGGAAATAAAATTAAGTGAAAACTCTTTGTAGCTACATGAATAAATTTACTCAATTTTGAAGTGCGCTATTTAAATGTTACTATAAATTATTTCAAAATCTTGATTAAGATTTCAAAAGTTTTATTCGAATTTTTATTTAAATATATATCGAAACTAATGACTGTACTTTAGTATATAGACTATGACTAGAAATCCATAAATCCATATAATATTGATTCTACTCATCGAATAGATGTGCATGACCCCGCCCTCGATGACCCTAGACCACCAGATCGAGAATTAGACCACTTTTTCAAAAAAAAAAAACCGAAAAATTCAATATAGTCGATATTTACTCTACATATAGTATAAGGACTCGTCTGCCAAGTACTTGCCCAGGGGACACCGCGAGGAGGTAAGTCCACATCATACATGAGGCTAATCGACTAGTACTGACTCTGTGACCCGAAGGCCAATATCCCAAGCACTCACCGCCCCACCCCTTAGGAATCCACTCGTGCGGACTCTGTAACATAAGTTACAGTCCCAGCACCCACCAGTGCAGCCCCGTAGCAGCTTTATTCAGACGTAAGCATAGACTATATTGAATTTTTCGGTTTTTTGAAAAAGTGGTCTAATTCCCGATCTGGTGGTCTAGGGTCATTGAGGGCGGGGTCATGCACCTCTATTCGATGAGTAGAGTCGATATATATTGATTTCTAGTCAAGGTCTATATACTAAAGTACAGCAAAAATTTCTTTTGATTCTTTTAAAATTAGTTCAACGATTTCATCTTTACTTTTTTCTATAATTTCTACTTCACTTTCATCTGAATTAGCCATTTTATAAAATCATTTCAAACAAAATTGATTTTATACAAAAATAAAACGTTTCAAAAACACACACAATAGAATGACTCATTTCTTAGTGTTTAGTAATTTAATACTACATAAATAAACAAACTTAATGCAAAAGATATGATAAATACGGTATTGGAACGGTATTGGGTTATATTGTCACTCTTACAGAAGTAGTGGAATGGTATCAGAAATAACTTTTTAAATATTTTCAATCAATAGTCTGAAGAAACGTCAGGTTACTATTACAGCGATCGTTGAGATCGTTGAAGCGGGAGAAGCAATTTTCTGAGCGAATAGAGCGATAAGTCTTGCAACTGGTGCAATGAAGAGATTTATAAGACTCGCCCTTTCTGTTTCTTCCCGAAACTTCCTTCATTTGGGAGCCACAATGGCTAGAGTCTGGTTAATCAGATCCACTGGCCAGTAACTGATGCTTTTGTAAAAAAAAGCAGCACAGGTCTCATCGTTTCTAATTACTGAGTAAAAATCAATTGCCTTCATCAGAATCTTTAGGACTACTATAAATAAACGGATACAAAAAATTGTGCTCACCTGTCTCCTATAGAAACTGAGATTGGACTACAAGATTCTAGAATTATTTTACTCATTTTCACAAAGAGGAGAAGGAGTAACTTGATGTTATGAGTGGGTGGGGCGATTTGAGGCTATCAGTGGTCCCCCTTTAGTGGTCTCATATTATAGCCAAATGTAAATTATAAATTATTTATTGTCTAGGAGATAATCAATTTTTGTGAAATTTTTTATAATGGAACCTATGGAGGAATTGAAGTTTTCAAAAAATCTTTTGACCCCTGTAGCAATCAATGTAACGATAAAACTTCTAATATACGAGGGTGAGAGCTGAAAGTTAATTTTGGGAAAGTTTCGCGTTGGGATTCGACCGCGAACACAGCGAACTGACAATGTAAAGTTATCCGTGTATTCCAATAAAATTCAAAGGGCAGTAATGGTTTTTAAACAATTCTGAGAGAAATCACATAGAAATCATACTAAAATCCAACAACTCAAAATAATGTCGAATTTCATATAAGAAAGTAATCGAAAAATGAATTTTTATTTTTCAAATATCTATGTAAAAAGTCTAAGCCCAGATTTTCTTCCACCTAATACATTTACTACAATTACTAATTTCTTTGGAGTTGCTCTTCCGCGCTGTATCAATTACCCTTGGCAGTGGTCGTCAATTCACTACTTCTGAGCTGGCGTGAGACGCGCGCTCTTATAGAGATCGTGCCAGTCACTTTCAAGTTAGAGGCATCATCGATCATAGGTTCCAGTGAGTTTCGAGGGAAAGGTGGTTTAGACTATTGAATTCTGTCATTATTCTACATCACTATCTGAGGCATCTATTACACTGTTTGCGAAGATTTTATTCAGATGCTCAGGTATTTGTGGGATTGTTACTCCATGTGGTTTTACATATCCAAGATACCATATAATAGTCGTGATGTGTGAACACACGCCGACTGTCCTTAAGCCGTTTTTACATCCGCAAGTGTACTATGGTTAACTAGTTCTTGAAAGATTTCTATGTGATTTCTCTCAGAAATGTTTAAAAACCATTACTGCCCTTTGAATTTTATTGGAATACACGGATAACTTTACATTGTCAGTTCGCTGTGTTCGCGGTCGAATCCCAACGCGAAACTTTCCCAAAATTAACTTTCAGCTCTCACCCTCGTATATTAGAAGTTTTATCGTTACATTGATTGCTACAGGGGTCAAAAGATTTTTTGAAAACTTCAATTCCTCCATAGGTTCCATTATAAAAAATTTCACAAAAATTGATTATCTCCTAGACAATAAATAATTTATAATTTACATTTGGCTATAATATGAGACCACTAAAGGGGGACCACTGATAGCCTCAAATCGCCCCACCCACTCATAACATCAAGTTACTCCTTCTCCTTTCCACTGGAAATTCATAGTACATTGATTTGTAAAGTACATTGGTAGTGAATGACTCTTATATATGCATTTCTAAAGTTCGGATCGCAGTGATCGCATACTACATGATTATTAACGTTTCTAGTGTTTGTTTATTAAAACCTCAGTAAAATCTGATTATAGTTTTGAATGAACTTTGTCACGATAAATAGCAATAATTTTTTAATAAAATATGAATTTTAGTGATTTCTAACTCAATTGGTTTAGGAATTATTCCGTCATTTCTTTGATATTTATAAACGCAGATTACATTTGAACACGACTGTAGTAATTGGAAAATCACACAAACGTATTGAGTTCGTAAGTAAAATTAATTAAACCGCGCAACTTGTAGTTGAGAAAAGCTATCAAATAAGTCAAATATGGAAATAGTGTTAAGTTTGAAATGAACATATTATCAATTCCTGACACATCTGTGACGCATCGCTGAGTGTTATTTTAGGGTAGATCACATAGTAATTACTTATGATTAATGCTGAGCAGATTCGGGATCCAGAGGTTTGTGGACGAACCTCAAATCTGATCCCGAACCCGAACCTTAAAGTTCTGAATCCTACTAAACCCGAACCTTTAAACTTTTAAATATATTCCTATTTTATATATTTTAGACATTTAAAAATATTTTCAAATAACTGTATTGCACACATTTTGTAATAGACAATGCTTTATTAATTACAAGTCTGCTATCGTTTAAATACTACAGCTAACTTTGGCGAGTTTTCAACACACTCTTAGAAATGCTTCCTCATTTTTATTTGATTAAATAGCTTGAGAAAATAACATATGATTTTAAAGCATATCTTATTTCAAAATGAGATCAACACTTCATTTGGATCACTACATTATCTACATTGTGATCACGTCTGTGCCAACAGGTATTTAAATGATTGACTCTGCACAATATATACTCAATTTTGATTGTAGAAAAGTTCGAATAACTCTTTATTTTCTACTTAATAAGTGGCAAGAAGTTAGTGGTTAAAAAAGATATTGTTAGCAAAAATGTGCTTACTTCTTAAATCTCTGTTCTTAGTTCAAGCTTATTGCTTGTCTTTGGGTAAGTTTGTATTGTGTCTAAACTCATATTAAACAACTTTAGTAACAAATAATTAGTTTTCTAAGTGTTTTAAGTGTTTAGAACTAATTCTTAAGACTGATTATAACTATTATATGAATTGTTTATATTCTATTTACGTGCCAAAATCTACGATTTAGTAGCTCAGAGTTCTAAGCGTAAAACTTGATTTTTTAAACATTTTCAACCTCTTAATTTAGCGAAATTAGCGCCAACTGTTAAACTTAACGACAACAACCAAATTCCTATTGTCGGTCTCGGATCCTATGAAGGACATGGAAATATTGTTATACAGGCAGTTAAAGATGCAGTGATTGCTGGTTATCGTCATATCGATACTGCCTGGTTCTACGAAAATGAAAAAGAAATCGGAGAAGCAATCCAACAATTGGTTGACGAGAAAGTTGTTACAAGAGAACAACTATTTATAGTCACTAAAGTTTGGAACAATTTTCATAAAAGAGAAAGAGTCGTCGAATCAGTTAAGAAATCTCTCAGCAATCTTAACCTAACATATGTTGATTTGGTATTAGTTCATTGGCCGATGGGATTCAAAGAAGGCGATGAACCAACTCCATTAGATTCGAGTGGAAATGTTATTTACTCTAATGTTGATTATATCGAGACCTGGCAGGGATTTGAAGACGTCCATAAGGCAGGATTGGCTAAATCTATTGGAATCTCTAATTTCAATCACGTCCAAATCGACAGATTGTTGAAGACAGCAAAAGTCAAGCCTGTCATTAATCAGGTATTTGTTCTCTAAAATTTTCGTACACTTTGAAGTTTAAAATCTATTTAATTCTACAAAACTGAGTTATATAGTATGAAAGCTTAAGAATTGATATAAAAATTGGTGTTTTATTGATTCTAATTGACAAATATGTGATCAACAGGTTGAAAGTCATCCTTATTTGACTCAAACAAAATTATTGGAATATTGTAAGGATCATGGTATTGTATTGGAAGCATACACTCCATTAGGCCGTGGAGCTCTTCTCAATGATACGGTTATTGTCGACATTGCTTCAAAACACAACAAAACTTCAGCCCAAGTACTGATTCGATGGCAGGTTCAAAGAGGAGTAGTTGTGATACCTAAAAGTACAACCAAAAAGAGAATTATTGAGAACTTTTCTGTATTCGACTTTGAATTGAGTGCAGATGAGATGAATGCGATTGCAAAGTTGAATAAGAATCTACGATATATTGATTTTGGTGATGTTAAAACCCATCCTTACTATCCATTCAACGAACCCTATTGAATTATTTTGATTTGTAACTAAATGAATTACAATAAAATTATTTGAGTTGTTAATTCTGTATTTCACCTTCATATAGATGCTACACTTTTTTATCGTAAGAGATTTCTTTGAAATATTACTTCGTTCTCACGATCATAACCTCTTACAAATATTCCCATATCAAAATAATATCTCATTTAATTTAGGAGAAAATAAATTTTAAAAATTATCATGGAGTCTATGTGACAGATTAATTATTTTGAATAAAATTTAGACCCCACTCAATCCGATATTTTTCTCTATTTGGTGGATCAAATGATACAAATATCGGCTAAATTATATGCTGGAGGCAAATTGATTCTAGACCTGAAAGCTAGCTAAAAATAGCTTTAAAAATTAGACACCATTTTAAATAATTCATAATGAAGTATAGGTATTAGTTTCAAATAACTAGCTTCATCTGGTAACTGAGTGACATCAAGAGTTAAACAATTGTAGAACTAATACAGAAGAAATGTTCGATACAAATGAAATCGATCAAATTGATGAAATCGTGGATAATAAAGTTATTCATTATCATTTATTCAACTTAAAATTTTATCGCAATTTTTCAAAATTTAGATACAAATATGGGAGCATAGTTAAATATCAATGACTTGTTCATGAATTATGTATTATAAAACATAATTTTAAGTTGAATTAGAAGAATATAAGAATAATTGTCTGTTTTGGTGAAAGTACTTCAAATAACTTTTAAAGAGCTTTAATTTGGTACTACATCCAAGTATTTCGGTTTCTTATTGAGAAAGTTATGCTCAATTGAAATTTAGAATTTTTAATTCTGATTCTGAAATAAGATTTCAGACCAAATAAAAATTCACATATTCACTTATTTTTTTAACTAGTTTCCATTTCACTTGTCAGAATTCGAATCTATCTGTCCATTTTGTCTGTACCAATCTGCTCACGCAGCAGGTAGACGCTTGACCCGTTTCTTGTCAAATTTTGCGAAACTGTTCTTTATGGTGCATAGTTTATTTACATTAAATTTCTTTTAATTCGAAAAATTTTAAAGGGTATAAATTCCTCAAAAACCATGTCCCGGAGTTTTGTCAATGACTGTACCATCATTTAGAATAGAATCTACAAAGTCTTCGATATTTTCGATGATTGTGATGAATAATTTACAATATTGACGACTTCGTAATCTAGTCAAATAGTTTGCAAAGTAATTGTATAAATTAGTCGGCTAGTTTACAGAGGAGTCAATTTTAATCCTATCTAATTTACAAACTAGGTGACTATTTTGTAAAATATTAGATTTTGTACATCAGTCACGACACTTCTAACACTTTGAGGCTCCTTACTGTTATAAAACCACTCTAAGCAGAAATGAACACCATATAAATTTTAAGCATATAATACTTATTTCATGAAAAAAATTCACTAAAATCTCGACTTCTACAGTTTTCTACTCTTTTTTGTAAATGTTGTCTTAGGGTGAAAAAAAATCATTAATTAATTATAAGGGTCTAATCTTAACTGACCTTGGAATAAGAATGTCTGACCATAGCCGCAGGTTATTACTCAAATTGTTCTTCTATTTCGTGTTCAGACTCAGACAACTATAGCTTAATTGCAAATCTGCTATTGTTTGCACACTACAACTAATTTTGGTAAGTTTATAACGCACTTTTAGAAATGCTTCATTTTTGTTCAATTAAATAGCTTGAGAAAAAATATGATTTTAAAGCATATCTCATTTCAAAATTAGATCAACACTTCATTTGGTCCACTACATTATCTACATTGTGATCATGTCTGTGCCAACAGGTATTTAAATGATTCGCTCTCCATAACATATACTCAATTTTGAATGTAGACAAGTTTGAATAAATTATTATTTTTTACTTAAAAAGTGGTAAGAAGTTAGTGATTAAAAGATGTTAGCAAAAATGCTTACTTCTCAAATCTCTGGCTTTATTTCAAGCTTATTGCTTGTCTTTTGATAAGTTTATGTCTAAATTCATATTAAACAACTTTTAGGCACTCAATAATTATTTTATATAAGTGTCGAATTTGTTCGACATATATATTTGTTCGAGATATATATTTCGAATTAGTTCTTAAGATTGGTTATAACTATTATAAAAATTATTTATATTCTATTCATCTGACATTATCTATGATTCAGTATAGACACTTAGTAGGGACCTTCTAAGTGTGAAGGCTACTTTAAAAATTTTCGAAATCTTAATTTAGCCAAATTAGCGCCAACTGTCAAACTTAATGACAACAATCAAATCCCGATTGTCGGTCTCGGGTCATATGAAGGACGTGGAGATGTAGTTGTGCAAGCAGTTAAAGATGCAGTGATTGCTGGTTATCGTCATATCGATACTGCCTGGTTCTACGAAAATGAAAAGGAAATCGGAGAAGCAATCCAACAATTGGTTGACGAGAAAGTTGTTACAAGAGAACAACTATATATTGTCACCAAAGTTTGGAACAATTTTCATAAAAGAGAAAGAGTCATGGAATCGGTTAAGAGATCTCTCAGCAATCTTAACCTAACATATGTTGATTTGGTATTAGTTCATTGGCCGATGGGATACAAAGAGGGAGAAGAGCCAACTCCATTAGACTCAAGTGGAAATGTTATTTACTCTGATGTTGATTATATCGAGACCTGGCAAGGATTTGAAGACGTCCATAAGGCAGGATTGGCTAAATCTATTGGAATCTCTAATTTCAATCACGCCCAAATCGACAGATTGTTGAAGACAGTAAAAGTCAAGCCTGTCATTAATCAGGTATTCTGTTCCCCAAAATTTTCGTACACTTTGAAGTTTAAAATCTAATTAATTCTATAAAACTAAGTTGTATTGATTGAGAGTTTAATAATTGATATAAACTTAGTGTTGTATTGGTTCTAAATGACAAATATGTAATTAATAGGTTGAAAGTCATCCTTATTTGACTCAAACAGAATTATTGGAATATTGTAAGGATCATGGTATTGTATTCGAGGCGTACACTCCGTTAGGCCGTGGAGCTATACTTAATGACCCTGTCATTGTCGACATTGCTTCAAAACACAACAAAACTCCGGCCCAAGTACTGATTCGATGGCAGGTTCAAAGAGGAGTAGTTGTGATACCTAAAAGTACAACCAAAAAAAGAATTATTGAGAACTTTTCTGTATTCGACTTTGAATTGAGTGCAGATGAGATGAATGCGATTGCAAAGTTGAATAAAAATCTACGATATTATGATTTTGGTGAAGTTACCCATCCTTACTACCCGTTCCACGAGCCCTATTGAATGTGTTTTGATTTGTAACTGGATGAATTACAATAAAATTATTTGAATAGTCAATTTTGTGTTACGCTTTCAAATTGACCCAAATCTTACGAAATCAAATTTGCAGTTGAGTACTCTAGCATCATTTAGAATAGAAAATCTACAAACAAAATGTTTGATACTTTTGATGACTGCTAGTCTAAACAAAATTAAATAGTCTAGTATTCATCTTACCAACAGTCTTCATAGATAGTTTCAGTCCGACGTTCTTCTTAATCTGTAGCACTTTTGATGAATTGCAAGACAAATTAATAAAGTATATCACAGGTAACTTACAGGTATATTGCTAGTTTGTTAAGTTTGATAGTTAATTCAAGTTAAATATAGAAAACCTTGTATTTTTGGTATATTTCTTGTTGTTTATTGCGAAAGATTTCAATTAAGTATGAATTCCGTGAAATTTTGGTTAAATTTGGATTTATTTCGATTAGATAGTGGCAAGTAGTGAAAAAGTGAAACTTCGATTCACTCACATGTAAGTATTGCACATTTCAGCCGTCATAGTATTGGAGGGCAAATACATTGAGGCAATATCAGCAAATAATGTATTCAATTAAATAACTTCAATATAATAGCAATTTATGATCACAATTATGTCAAATAAAGAAGAAATTATCGAACAATCTCTTATTGAATACAATGCTCAGGTATCGAATCACATTACAAATATTAATTCAATAATTAATATGATATTATTTGGTTTAGTTATTGTCTGTTATCTCTGCCCTCAATCACAACAAAACTGAAGACTTAATTGAATTGAAAAGTAAACTAGAGGAAATTATTGCTCTCACTGAAGGTATTTATAAATTGAATTATCCATTATTGATTGTTCATCTAGATTTCATTAACTATATAGATGTTTTGTTTGTTTTTCAGTTGATTTAATTGCTATTAAGAAAGAAAGACTTTTAGCAGAACTTAATTCAAACAAATTCACAAATAATGAAGACTTTGATGAAGATCCGAAGCCATCCACTTCTTCGTCGAATTCTTCATCAAACTGTTCATTAGATGATAATATAAATAATGAAACGAATGACCCATTAGTTGAATCGTTGAATGATTTGAATGGTAAAGAATGCAGAGCACCATTCGCTCATCAAAACGGATCAATTGGTTATCACAACGCAGTCATTATGACCAATGACTCAATGAACGATTGTTCTAATCCAGACATGAATGAGATTAAAGTGAAAGTATTTTTTACTTATCCAATGAGTAATTCAATGCTTTCGTGCCCTTATTATATGTCAGGAAAGTGTAAATATTCAGATACGAAATGCAAGTTTTCTCACGGATATTATGTTAGTCTCCCTAACATTAAGCCATTACAAGAAATCGATTTTTCGACTTTAACTCGAGATTCTTCGTGTTTAGCTAAATGTCAATCAGATGGACTTTGGTATAAAGCAATTGTTGATGACTTTCAAAACGATAGTAAAGTCGTTATCAAATATGTTGATTACGATGTAGTCGATACCGTAGATATTGAAGATATATTACCACTGAATAGTGATAGTTCTGAAGAAATTGACAATCACGTTTCAATCGATTATGATGTCAATACAAATAGTAATAGTGATGATGAGACTGAAAAAGATGTGCCGATAGTGGTCTGGAATTGCAGTTCATCAGCAATGGCTGAATGGGAAGCACATACAAAAGGTATTGGATCCAAATTGATGGCAAAAATGGGATACGTGTTTGGTAAAGGATTGGGCAAAAATGGCGAGGGAATAGTGGAACCAATTGAAGCCATTGTACTACCAGCTGGAAAATCATTAGACGCTTGTATGCACTTAAAAGAGAAAAACTCAGTTAAAGATCCTTTAAAAGTAAAGATGAAGTTAAACGCTAAAAGGTTAGCCATTCAGACCAAAATAGCTAAAGGCTATAATAGAGTTAAACATAAAGAAACCATTTTTGACTTTATAAATAATAAAGTATTCGCAACAAAACTCAATAATAGTCAAACTGATTCGAAAGATTGCAAGTCTAAAAGTTTATCAGTGTCTCAATTGAAAAAATCGAACACACAAGCGCTAAATATTTCTTCGTTTAAGATTTCGGAAGATCTGCGTAAAGCTGAGTCTGAAATGAAACGCCTGAAGGCTGCCATTGATAGAAATAAGACTAAAGGCAAAGCTATGCTTTTGCAATTGGAAGAAAAAATGAATAAACAAAAGTGTTTAATTAATTCTTTAAAGCAACAAGAGTCCATTATTCTTAAAGAACAGATATCTAGATCTAATAAACAAAAGCTAAGTATTTTTTAGTTAAATTGTTTCTAATTTATTTAATTTAATGTATTTTTTTCAATTAATAAAATAATGATTCAAATTTATTCTGAAAATGTTTCAATTATTTTGAGTAATTAATCTTTAAAATGATGACTGTCTGAAAATGCATTTTTCGTATCGAGTATGAATCGTATAATTAATGCAAAATTGATTGAGTGTAAAAGCAAATATCGCAAGAAAGGACTGATTCTTAATTAATAGTTATGACTGTGAAAATTAAATAACGAATATTACTGCATTTAGGTTTGAGTGAAATAGATTAAAAGCAGTAATAGAAGTAAGTGAGAAAGTGTAGTCAATGTATGGGGTTTAATGCATAAGTCAAGTGTGGAAGTGATGTATAAAAAAGCAATAATTCATAATCGCATAATCGTGTTGTGTATTGCACATGCGTTGGGTGAAGCAAAATTTCATATATATATAAAGCTTATATTAGAATCTGTTTGGCTTTTTTCTCGAGCAAATTCTTAGGGTATCGCAAAATTGGATTCTATGCCAGTTTAAAAGCACGTCGTATACTGTATAGTAGAAGAAGCTATTATTTGTGATCCAACACAACACTTTATTGCAATTGCGCTTTGGCTGCCGGTCATGATAATGATGCGGATGATGCACACGATGATTATAATGCAGTTTGCAGGGCACAAAACTTGACTGAATCTGCTAAAGGAGCACAATCTTTGTCTGGTTGCTTCGCTATTTAATACTAAATCAATTGTTGAGGTAAGATTTCTGGCAGGAGGGGAACAACTTATCAGCTGAAGGCTCATTAATGAAGATAAATGATCGCAGATATGCCTCTGACTATCCACCTAAACAATTGCCTGAATTATTAAGCTAAAAGTGAAAGGTAAGTAAACCTTGTTTCATGTTATACTACATACAGTCTATTTTGCAACTAATTTCACTTCTTAGTACTCTTACACTACTCTCTTTCATAACCACTTTCGTGTCTAAACCTTTTATAAGCTTCTGAACCTCTTTTGACATTAACTTTAAATACCGCTAAACGTCTACTTTTATTATAATGTTTACTCTCAATTAAGTGTTTAAGTAATGCACGCGTGTGTGTCAAGGCTTTACTTTTTATTCAAATTAACGCATTTCTTATATCACAATTTTTATTATTCTTATCTATTCATTCCAAATAAATCCTCATGTTTTGCATTCAATTAACAAAAACATTATTCTAATTCAATTGTTGTAAAGTAATACAATTTTTTGAATATTTTTCTTATAATATGAAAACTGTATAGCTGTATTCTAGTCTTGTTTTGTTACAGTGCTGTGTAATTTAAATATATGTTTTATTTCTCGTAAGCGTCTAACGTGATGTTTGGTCAGACTATGGGCCAAAATGTGTTATGGATTTTTTGTTGTGTTAGTATTTGATTTTGTTGGTGTTTGATCGGTTAAATGCAGTGATATATCTGATACATTGTATTTTCTATTTACCAGTATATGACGCGTATAAAAGTTTGTGTACTTGTAAGAGCTCTGATGAGGCAAAGCCCGAGTGCGAGTGTTACGTTTTTTACAGCGATTTCTTGCGTGACATATCACTAAAAATGAGTTACTGTAAGTTGAGTTAGTAGTGCTTCTTTTTTGTTCCGTTGCATCGCTAGCACTTTTTGTATACTATTTCATACTACTTCCTACAAGTTTTCACATTCTTCTTCTTCTTCATCTCCATCTTCTTTAATTATAATTAATTGTCTTTTAATTTATATGTCACAGATTTGAATTTTGTTCAATATTCAATTTGACAGATTTATATTGAATTTGATTTGATAAATTATGCATTAAAATTAAGAAAGAAATAAAATGCCTAAGAAAATAGGAAAAGATTTGTGAAGACTGTAAACTAAGACATTAGTAGTTTGGTGGGTATAACAGCATAGCAATAAATATTAAGGAGAGTTAATATGATAAATATCGATTAGAGAGTAGTTTACCGGAAGAAATATACCAGAGAATAGCTAATAATATTTAAGCTCTAGATGTTGATCACAATGATTTATAAATCCTACGTGACTCATTCAACATTCACCTGCATTTAATTGATTGCATTACAGCTTAAGCACATAATATTCTATATTAACACTGAATAATGTAAATAAAAACGCTAGACTTCATCTCTCTTTATCATAAGCCCAACGCTTCTCACTCTCATCACAGTGTGAGAGATGACGGAAACGTTCAGTTTTTCACTTTCAACAGAATGGAGAGTTAAACAATTAGAGGTAAAGAACCAGAATTAAACAATTAGAGGTAACATTTTCAGTACTATATAGAAACTGAAGGAATTAATTTGAGAGAGCAATTTACTCAAATGGTATTTCAATAGGTATAGTTTATTGCTTCAAACTAAACAAGTTTAAAATAAGCTCAGCTTCAGTTATGTAGTCATAACAAGGCTTTATTGCACAAACCTATTTGAAAATCGATCAAATTATTTTTCCAAACAAGAATTCGTTCACTTCTGCAAAGATTTACATTCATATTCCTTTGACAATTTCTGTTTAATAGTTTGGTTTGTTAACAATCGAAAAGATGTACTTTGAATATATGTCAATTCTCGTGGGTGTTCAATTAGTAAAATGTTTTTTTCTGTGATTGCTTCATAAATTTAGTTTATTCTCAAAAGAAAAACACCATTTAATGAAAAAAGAAAAATTAATTATAAAGTTATCTCTGTTAGTTCATTAGTTAATTAGTGCATTTCTTAACTCTATTAGTTTTGATTGAATAAATAGCAACACAATTTACAAAGTATAACATTATGCAAATGATTGTATATTATTTGATGAAATGAAAATTGAATCCTCTGATCGCAACTATCAATTGCAGTATATTATAGGTGTTTATTATCATATTGAATGACATTCCATTTCTTACGTAACTACACTCTAGAGTACAAGTGAAAAATCAAATCCACTCTTTCTATTCTATTTTCAAACAATTTTATTCAATTTGATTTGATTATTTAATCTTGGAGAAAATTGAATCCAATATTTTGTTGAAGCAGCTCTTTCAGTGAATATAAATTTATATTCGTTACTACTAGTACTGACATGTGAGGTGTTATGAACCGGTCAGGGCTCTCCTCCCAGATATTCTCCCACTTTCAGTTATCATAAATACATTTTGTTCCCTTATTTCACTCATGAACTCCCTAGTTATTTCCAACTATACAGTCCTTATCTCTCTCAGTTATACTTACTTTTCACCTTCTGCTTAGATACCCGAAAAATATTTATTATTAATTGTTTGTCAACCCTAAAAATGAAAACATTATTTCGTGACAGTCAAATTGATTTAAAAGAATTAAGTAGAAATTGTTTAATTGACCACCTAGCAAATAGTAACTCAAAATGACAATTTTCAAGAAATCAAACAAAGTTCATGGTTCATTGAAAATGGATGGCATAAGGTTGGAGTAGAAGCCAACCCCTGGACAAATATCTTATATACTGTAAATGTATATATATTTTAAAGCGAAGTGAAGTGAAGTAACATTTGGCAATGTTGCAAATCGACATAAAGAGTAGCATTTTATCTCTATAGCAATTTATTGAGTTTACTATTGGGAAGATTTTCTTATTTATTGACAAGAATTGGTAATACAGTATAGATATTTGTTCAAAAATTGGTAATACTCTATAGGTATTTGTTCAAATCAGTTTGAGTGAAACAAGTAAAAAATGGCAGTCAAGTCAACTCTTCTTCCTAATAATAGTCTGTGAGATCAAGTTAGAGAAAAGGACCAGAATAACGATCAAACACTTTCTATAGTTGTTCATCTGATTTTGCTCTATTCGGTCAATCACTTTATGCTAGTCTAATACTGTTTGATCGCATGTCTCTAATTTCTGCCTTCAGTCACTTAGTTCTTATTCCCAAAAGTATATTTGACTGAAACAATAGTAAAGATTGAAATTTATTCAACTTTAGGTTCAATGTTAAGATAAATTCGAAGCAAAAACTTGAAGATGAAACCCGTATTATATAGACATACTCTGTATCTTAGAGTTGTAAATCGATAACAACTAAGCCATTTAATCAATAATAGTGATTAGGAGTTGAATAATCTAATCAGTTATAGAATACTAGAACCTATTAATACAATTGACACGCCATTCACCTATTAAAGTGTAGATGAGATTAATTAAGGTGTATATAAGACGAAGTACTGGCAAATTCTAGTAGAGTTTGTTTTGATCAACATCAGTATTCTATTAGTTCAACTTAACCTCTAATATTTCATTCACGTTGACACACAATTTAATTATACAGAATTGTACCAGAATTGTACCAGAACTGTACCAGAACTGCACCAGAACTGTACCAGAATTGTATCAGAATTACTATTTAGTAGCTATAGTCTAATATTTGAATCGCTGTCAACATACAGACTGAACTAAATTTAGTTTAAAATATCAATCAATTTAATGAAATGTTATAAAGATGTCAACTGAAAAACAAATGTTATATTTTATTGAAAATTGCATTGAATAATCAGTTATACAAATAAGTTTGAATGAAGTTTAAGCTAAGAGAAACAGTTTAAAAATAAATTTTGAATTTAAAATACCACAAAGGTTTGAAAGTGTTTTTCTTATATAAACCTACTGAGCACAGAAACCGTTACATTCACTTAATATTACGACAAGAAAGAGAGTATTGATTTCTCAAATACTATTTCTGAGGTGATACGTCTTGAAAAATGATTGTTTTAACCGAGAAGACATTCCTTAATTTGTATGAATGATCCATGGAAATCAATCTTAAAAGGAATGGATCTAAATTTAACACATATGACTGGTTGACGGGTAGTTTTAAAAGATTACTATCAATAATTTTTGTATACATAAAACATTGATAAAACCATCATATCTAACGGTCTAAATGTTTGCGCATAAAGTCTAAACTGCTTTATTGTATTTATTACTAATATGGTTATTGCTTTTTTATTTTCAAATACAAGTTTAGTCCCTTTCAAATCGATGTAATTGAAATTATTAGTCAATTGTTTTTAGAAAAATTGTCGCCGTTTGCATTCAAATCCAATAAATATTGTTAAACTTCTGAGTACTTGTTCAAGTTTGTAATTTCATAAGTAAGTTATTTTATGATTGAAAATAATTTTTACGAATATTTAGTTATAATGACATTTATTTATTTGAAACAATCAATAAATACATTTGAACTGGAATCTAAAAAGAAATTTTCTCGTCAATAATATGTGATCTGTAAGACAGAAGAGAAAAGAATATTCGTATGTAAGAATGTGTCTATAGCTGTTAAAACGATTTTGTTAGAAGTAATAATGAAAGCTAGAAATATTGCCGTTTCAAGCCATCATCCATTTTACTGTAGAGTTGAGGTCTTCAATAAAACGGCTCCAACTTATGTTCATCTGATCACTCGATCGATACCGAGTCAGTCAAAACGTTAAATGTGTTTATATTTCTGCCAGAAGTATAGCTCAAGAAGTCTACCTCAGCTATTATTCATTTTGATTGCTTTTAGTTTATCATTGTTTCAATTAACTCGCTTAAGCTTATTTAGCTTATTCTTCATTAATTATTTACTTAGTTCGCACCAATTTTTTCTCAAATTAATTCATTTCTTTTCTCAAGTAGAGCCTCAAAAATGTTTATTCAATTTTTTGGGTTCACTTTCAATGATTGAGAAATCGATTAAATCGATTTTAATTTGATTACCACCTGTAATTACTTTTGATTGAAAATTTTCAATCCTATTTTGACTAAATACTCAGCATTGCGAAAAGATTTATGGTTCTAAGGTATTCGTAATCATTTTGTTCAACTAAAACAATCAGATCTTTTTCAACTGCATTTATATAAAGATTTTGAGAATGTCAAACATAAATAAATCATTGAACAGAATACAAATGTTCTTATGTTCGTTTCAAAATCAAATAACTTAGCAATGTTTTTAAAAATTATTATTATTGTTATTATTAGTAAATTGCAGCACATTTTAAAGTGAATTTACATTCTATGCTAAATTAAAAACTATTTAATTGCCAGCATGGTTTCTAACTTAACGGTAATGTTACATCGTTTGACTCAGATTGACCATCAACACAAATTTTCTTATGGCAACTTATTGAAAGTGCAGAACATAATGAAAATTTATTGTGTTTGATAATCTTTAATGATTTTTTTGATTGAGAAAAACACTCGTTCGAGTCAATTTTAAAGTTCTGGAAGTCATTTTATGACTGTTTGTATCGATTAGAGTAGGGTTTTAAGGCCAAAGTAAAACATTCATATTTTATTGAAAATTCTTTATCGTTTGTTATGTAAATCAGAATAAGAATTGACTAAACTTGAAAACTCTTTATTTAATTGATTGCATAAGAGTATTCAATAATTTAGGTTTTCTAAGAGAGTTATTCTGACTTTTATTGCTTTTCATAACTCCAAAAACTATTTAAATAAATCTTTTCTTAGAAAACTATACAATAAATAACTTTCAAAACGAAAGCAATTCAAGTCTCGATTAAGTTTGACATTAATTTTGATTTAGTTTATTTGGCTATCAATTGGAACCAATAAGTTAAATAAGAATTTACAAGAGAGAAATAGAAGAGAATTAAAGTTAGTTAATAAAACAATGTTAGTATTTTTGGAACGTTTAATATCGCATTATGTCACGTCTGGTTGCGGTCAGATTTTAGCTTTAATCACGTTCCACCTCAAGTACTAATGATGTCTAGAGACCAGCGTAGCTAAACTTATTTCAAGTTTAAAGTTGACGCGCAAGAATAACTGATACTAACAGCCAGATTGTCTTTATTTGGTTTAGGAAACGTTTTAGAAACTGAACAAAGTGTAAAGCCCTTAAGTTTGGATTCTCAATGCAAATTGCATTTGAAGCCTATGACTACCTTCAGTAAGTTCTACTGTATGCACTCATCTCAACTGACTTGACCCAATATAACCTAATCTCTTTTAGTTATGTCACAAATCATTATTATTATAGCTTTTGTTCACATATCAATGCAGATATTCCTGACATGTGAACGAAGATATTGTCGATAGCCCTATTCTATATTTTCGTTTAAGTTCAATGAATTTCTCAAGTGTTGTGAGTGGCTTTCAAAATAAAAAATTAGTTCACATTTGAGAGCCAGAGCTACCAAATAATGAAGTAATAACGAGTGTAGAATGCACTAAGAGCCGCTATAACCAGTACTACAGAGCTTAATGTCTAATATTGACAATTCGCAATTGCCAGAACATTATTGCTGTTCTATTATAACTTAGCTTTCAAATATCTTCTATTTCTAATATGGCTATGAAGTCATATTCGATAGAACATCTTCAAGTGACTGACAAATTACTTGCAAATCAATTATTTTGCAAATGGATTATTCTGATAAAGAACTATTCTGAAAAAGAATTGTTCTGATAAAGAATTATTCTGATAAAGAATTACTCTGAGAATACTAAGAGAAACGAGAAGAAAAGCAAATTGTGGTGCATGATAGAGATAATACGGCTGGACCTGATCAGTGCCACAATAGCCACTATAGCAGTTTAGTTAAGTTGTAAGTAAGATAGAGGATACAAAACTATATTAGGTCTGTTATATTAGTATAAAAAGATCTGTGCGATCAATAATTTGTTTGTGCGGCGTCCTATTGTCTATACTTATAAGTTAATGAACATCCGTTTTCTGTTCAATTCAGCCCATTCAATAAGTTGCTTGAACTAAATTTTCCATAGCTCTAACTGACTTGATCAGCTCAATCGTTATTTATGACCATATTTTAGTCCATCATATTATAGCTGTGTTGAACGCTGCCAACTATCTGTTAGCATTTCACTGAAAATGATATTACGCACTATAAAAAAGTGAAATAAAGTCTAATTTTAGGAAATTAGTTGGTCTTATTTTGCCATACATTACATGCTTTAAAGGGAATATTAGTATAACTAATCCTTGAGTTATTTGAAAGCTCAACATTCATATAAACAGTTGATTTACGAATTGAAAATCTAATGGTTCCTTAATTGACTCGAAAGATAGTGAACTCTTTGTCAAGTTGGTGATTAAAGTTAATCAGGTTTTCCTATTCTTACTAGTCTGGTCTTGGCTTTCATGTCATGCAATAGGTTTATAAACTGCACTCTCGCGCAACACTAAAGAACTTATAATTGTGCGTCTCTTTCTAACTATACTTTCTATACTTGACTGAAATTTGAAGTTCTCCTTCACTTCGTTCGTCTTTCAGTGAATAGAAAGTGAAAAATACTAAATAATTGGAGAGCTGCTCTCAGATGCAGATTATACGCACTATGATCAATCTGAATGCCACTTATCAGAGTATGATCATTTAATTTGTCAACAAAATGATCAATTAGCTACCCTTAAATCTAACATAATTACAATTGAACGTTCGATCAAATTGCGTGCATAACAGCATTGACTGGTGTCAAAATGAGTGACAATTATGAAACAATAATTAATTAACAATTGCAATTCAGTTTGCAAATAATCACTAGAAGAGAAGTGTTAGAAAATGTTCATGTTGTTCATTATAGGTTAGGATCTGGTTTAGTAGTGAGCGATCTGTTAAGTTAGGTTAGGTTAGCAAATACGTACATCTAATTCAATAGTATTAAGTGTCACTGTATTTCTCAGATTTAGTCATCAATTTTTTTTGTCAAGTACTTTCATTCCAAAAGTAAGTTTTATCTCTTGTAGTCGTCGAACCTATTCTTTTGGACTTTTTCTCTACCATATATACAATTGACTCTTCTGTATAGCTAATAGCGAATCATTTATAATCAGAGACTATGATAGATATCTATGTTTTAACTTGAAATATAGTTTATAATTAATATTTTGTTCGTTCAAACAAATAGGGAATTGGTTTTTCATTAATTAATACTGATTTAGCAATAGTTATGAAGTGTATAATAATTGATAACTAAATTTTGATGACCACATCTAAATGGCTTAAGTATAATGTTATTATAGGTGATTAGAGAACCTTGTGCAAATAGTGTAATACATACGTTCAAACTTTATAATCAATACTGATTAAGCACTCAAGTTTAGTAATTTAGCGTTAAGAAAACAATTTTCATCTTACATAAGATCAAAGTCGAGTGTATTTCAATAGTAGTCTATATATGCCATAAGTTGAATAGTTATGCATCTGATGCCTAAATGAGAATTCCATTTCCATCTAATTTTATGCCATCTAATGCCAATATCTTCTATATATTCGCATATATGAGTATTATAACGGCATTATGTCACACATATCTGAATTTCATTCATTCAGCCATTCTTTTCCGCACTTCTTCATAAACTTCTTCATAACATAGAAGATATGAAGAGAAAAATGACCCCGACTTTTAAGAGATTAAAGAAGGGATGTTTGACGCTGAAGAAGGATCTCCCAAAGGTTATTTATCTTTGACCAAAGAATAATATTACTTTGGATGCTTGCATGCACTAAATAGAGCCTTTCGATCATTGGGAACACCGTGCGCATTGAATGCCGTAGTCCTACAGATCATAATCTCAATATTGCTGCCGAGTCTTCCTCCAACATTCATTATTGCTCTTCATATGATGTATTGCTATTCATCTAATGCTCAAATGTTTTCCTGGTGAGAAACGTTGCATTTCTTCTTCAGATCTAATTAAATAATGCATTTGATCACTATGTGCTGTACAGTAGTGATTGTCTATTCGCATATTTGCATTTATCTGTTGCTCAGATTCGCTGACAATCAGTTTGAATGAGAACCAATTGAACTAAAGCGAATAATAATAGATTGAAGCATTAAATTAAGAAAGGTTTTATTGCTTTTTTCATTGTTGTCAGTTAATAAATATTTTTTAACTTTAAATCAAGCTTTAGACTTAATGAATTACTTAAAACTATTTGCATAGTTCTTACTGCAAATTCATAATATACTAACTAAATTTGACACTTATTTTACTATAACTACTTGTTTTTCTTCATTAGTTCGCTCGTTTCTAACTGCAAACAATCATTTCATACATCAATTATATAATTGTTGTAGAGTTAAATCGAAAAAATGCTTTCGTTATATAGTATCGATAAAATGAAGTTTGTTTAGTGAAACTTAGCAGTCATGTCATGTTTTGCTCATATGTACTCTTCAATTACAATCATTAGAATAAAGCTTTTATTACAGTTTTCATTAGGAGATACGCATTGATAGAAACAATTATTTTCTTAGAAACTAATGTCAGTAATAAGAAAATGCAAGTTAGAAACAAGAGTGTTAAATGTGATTCATGTTGAGTGTAAGACATATTTCGCTAATAATAGGAGAAAGAAAGAGATCAATTCCTTATTTATTTAATACATCACTCTATTTGTTCAATACATGAGTCATGAAAGATTGCATTAGTCAGAGTTGAGTTAGTTATATCTACATTTTGGTTTATCCCTATAATTCCTTGTAGTCTCATCCAATCTGCTTTCTATCGATTTTCATTTATTTATCTTTAAATTTATTCCATAGAGTTTACCAAAACCAATAGCACATCATTAATGCATACATTACTTGTTATTTGCAAACTATTTATTTCATCGATACGCACACAACAAGATTCACTTTCAGTGCTTATAACTTTCTATCTAACAGTAGAAACTCTGTTCAATTTAGTCGTTGTGTTTAAATAGGTATTCGTGTTAGTGCAGGTATAATAGTGATCATCAATTATCTCTTTCAACTCAAGATATATCTTCAGGCCACTAGACTCAGTGAGTACTTCTCAACTAAACTCTTCTACTTTATCAAAATGTTTGACTGCTATTTATTTTAGTGGTCACCTGTACCTGCGTCACCTATGCAATTACCTGTGCACGAAATGAATCGCAAATCAAATAGCTATATGAATGATAGAAAAGCAATAAAAGCCTGCATTTGTCGATTGTATGTCATGCGAAAGTCAGTGTCAGCTGCAGCGCAACTGTTGAGTAATTTTCTACACTTAGAGACCACTTCTATCTCTTTTAACTGTTTAGGTTAGTATTGCTGAGTCTGAGTCAGTATTCCTTATTCGTGATTCTGAGTCAGTGCTCCCCATTCGTGATTCTCAGTGATCGCACTATCGACTGACTCCTTATGCTTATATTCATTGAACATTGGGTCGAATATATATATTCTTATAGAACTTGTGTGTGAGATGCATGATATGGATTTGCCGTAAAAGCAGGCATTTGACAGAAGAAAATCATAATTTCAGTGGTACTTGTCTTGTAGTGGAGTCTGCTGTAGAATAATGTTAGCTTTCACTTGAGATCCTTTTGGGATTCGTTTTACACTTGAGTTGTAAAGATACGCGACTAGTCTATTATGATAGAGAATACAATGCCTTCTGAGAGTTACGCTAAATTAATAACCTTCTTCACTCCAACTCATCACAATAAACTAACCTATCTTCTCTTTAAATGACAAAAACCAAATCTCAACACAAACTAATTTCTGATTAAACACTATTTACACCATCTTTCTCTATCTCCTGCCTGATAGCTTTTTGGCATTTCATCAATTCTTCAGTCAGAATCACTCGGAATATGAGTCGGAATATGAGAAATCCTATTAAATGATACCACAAACCATTATAGTCAGAGAATGCCTCCAGAATTCATAAATGATCTTAAAAGTTATGTCGATCTAAGCAGTTGTGCTAAAGTGATGCTCACTTTTGAATATTATAAGTTTGCGCTGACTCCACAAATGCTTGCTATCCATCAGATGATAAAAGTACGAAACAACCAGAAATATGACCATATCTTCGCTTTTAATACAACCAGTCAATGAACTCTTCGGATCATGTTCAAACGTTTGCTCAACTAATAAATCAATTAAAATTACATTCATTTTTATAAGTTAGTACTTATGCAGTGATTTGTTTGAGAGTTCAGTTCAGTTGCATTAAATGATGAGTTCAATTTACGTTTCGAGTTGTTTAGTAATGAAGGAAACCATTTGAATATGTTTGAGAGGATGGAGTGAAGCAATAAGTTGTTAAATTATGGCAAAATCAGATGGTAAGTATAAATAAAGTTATAGATAAGATTAGTATACAACTAGATGGTCTCTTTATTATTCAGTTTTATTCTTTTTATAGTAAAATTATTTATATTTTAAAGTGTTTAAAGTGTTTCATATCCTTTTATTAAAAATTGAATTAAAACTATCTGGAACCAAGCGACTTCTTCAAATACTCAATATTCATGTTCTCAAAATGGGAATACATTGATCGAATTGATAACAATCAATCGTATAATAAACGTCTTTTGATGAGGCGTTCAAAGTGAAATCTAACATCAAATTATATCTGGATCTTTTATATCTGACAAATTTAGATGTGAATGGTTGGAGTTTTAAAGTGAGCAAAGTTGAGCAAAGTTGAGCAAAGTTGAGAAAAGTTGAGATAAGTTGCTTAACAAGCTGTGCTGCACTGCTATTTCATTTTGTTTCTCCTCCACTTTAACGTTTTGTGAATTTCTTTTGCAGCTTTCTTATCTTTATCTCAGTTGCTGCACTTGTTATCTAGTTTAGGAAAAGAATTTCTTTTCATTTACAAAGAGGGTGAAGGAGAGAGAGAGAGAGAGAGAGAGAGAGAGAGAGCAGAGTGAAGGAGTGAAGGAGAGAGAATCAGAATGAAGGCAGAGTGAAGGGAGGCAAGAGAGACAAGGGAGACAAGTGAGTCATGAGAGGCATGAGACCGAATTATTTGTCGGTGTTCCTGAACTAATGACACTCACTCTACTGTGCAAATAGCAGTGATATCTCTGGCTTACTCTGTTTTAACTAATGTTATACAAACTGAACTGAGGCCGAAACGCTTGAAATTGCGTGCGCTTAATCACACAAGTTGTAACTGCTATGAATTATGACACTTTTCTGCATATTGTAAGCTTATAAATGATATATAACTTACTATTTAATCACTTCTTGTTTTAATCGAGTCTATAGTATTAATATAAAGTGCTAGCTTTGAAGCCATTATTTTCAAGCTATAGATTTCAGATAGAAGTTTTCGACTTTTTCGACCTCTTCGACTTAAAAGCTTTAATAAAGCTGATTGAAAATTTGAAGGTAATTTTATATCTTCAGCTGAATTGATAATATTCTGAAAGAATAATCGAGTGTATACAATATTTTTGGAATTAATCTAAGAAATAATAATAGTTTAAAATTGGTCTGTACTAAATAAAACGATTTTTCAAGATTTCACCTAAAGAATAGATATCTTGGAAACTATTTATAGCTCTAATGACATGTCGAGAGAATGTTAAATTGAATGTTGCATTCTTGAGTTACTGGACTGCTATCGAATTTCTTCGTGAGACTCGAGTTTTGTAAATAGAACCTTACTTCCAAAAAATCATTGTTAGACAATATCTCTTATAAGTACTTGACCACCACTTCAACTTGTTTTCACTTGAGCTTGCATATTTTCTAATATAATCATATTCTTCTTATTGTTGCCATTCTGAGTGAAATGAGTGAGTCGTTTGAAATTGTAAGCAATTGTTCAATTTAAATTTGCCATTAAATCATCTTTTCATCTATTTATAAACATCTTAATATATTAATTCGTTATAATATATTCGCAAACATATCATATTGAGAGAATATTAATGGTAAAGATTATGATAGAAATGATATTAATAGTTGTTTAACTTTATTAAACTCATTTTTCTCATTTCGAAATTTATATTAAATTTTTATGAACACATTTTTCTTATGAAATTCGATTAATAGATATCTTGAACATGTAATAATACTAAACTTTCATTTATTTAAAGTAATTGTATTTGTGTGCTAATCATTACAATCAAAGTGTTTGGGAGACAATTTCAAATTGTCCGGCCTTCTCAGTTATAATCAAATGGAAATTTGAACTTTTCAGTTACTCCTAAAACTGATATTCAAACTTAGATGAGTTGCGCACTGATGTTATTACAGTTGAGATTAGTCAGATTAAAATAAACATTGACTTTATTATAATAACTGATTTATTAACTAATTGTTTATCCGATAAGAAGGGCTGAACGTTTGTATGAGAGAAGATTTTAATAACTGTAGTGAAGAGAAGGCAGATAGAAATTGCATGAAATGAGAGTTATGTTGGATTTGAACAGAAGTTAGTATAGATGAAACAAAATTGAGGATATAAGTAAAATATAGGTGGAAAAAAGCGATTTCTATGAAAGGAACAGCTAATAGTGACTGCTATTAGGTGTAATGGATTTATTTTTTCACAAACCTCCTGCAGCTTTACATGAATATAGTCTTAAGCAGTCATAAATACTAGACTTGCATTAAGAAATGTTTATTTTACTTCTCTATCATTGACCTCTATTTATAAGTAACACCACTAAAGTTACTAAATCTACTAAATCTTATCGATCTTTATTTATTCTCCAAATTCTTATCACGTATCGACTTATATAGTTTTGTTTCTCATTTATAAACTAATAAACTTTTATTATGCAAACATTGCATTTCACTATAATTATGCCTTATATTCAAATTGAAAACTGCAATCAATACTACTTTTGACTTAGTTCACAACTAAAACTTGTTTGAAAATATACTAACAATTGAATTCATTTCTACTTGTAATGCAGCAAATAATTGATTTTTGGCATAAAATGCTCCCAACAATACATAGAGTAGTACTTACCCAAAGTTTGAGATAATAATAGACGTTCTTATGTGAGATGGACTTGAAATGGGCAACAACTATAGAAGTAGACACGATAGTTTGGCAAGAATTGAGGTTTCAGTTCACTCATATTCATTTCTATGTGTAGATAAATTGAGTGAATTGAGTGCGATATCAAGTTCATCCTCTCATTCATATTCATCTTATGTCTGTCTGCTGTGCATTGACAGGAGAAAATGTGATTTTATTCTGTATCTAACTCTATAAACAATATTGACTGAACCAGTGGTGAGATGCAGAAGGCAGAACGTATGCGGTTTTGGGTTAGAGAAAGTCAGATGGAATTCATTTGATTTAAGGAGTAGTTATTACTCGAGCTTATAATTAAAGTAGTGCTAAAAATGAGACCAATAAAACTTGATATGGTGGTAACTAAGATTCACTCAATTAGATAATTAGATGCTGACAAACTTTCATACAGATATCCATTAAAAACCATTTATTTGATTTTATCAATTCAATTCATATCACAATTCATATCTGTTAAGTCTGTACAGTATGTGTGTTGTGTTTGATTTGATGCTCAACTAAGAGATTAGTGTTTGTGTTAGAATTGATGCTGAACTGAGAGACTACTGAATTAGGATGATATATGATCTCGAAATGTAATTATAGCAACTAATTCTATTTATTGGAGTGATGAGTCCCCTAAACTTAAGTGTTGCAAATGTCAGAGCGCATAAATTTATTTTCATGTAAATGCCTATTCCCTCAATTCAGTTGAGAATATCTGGTTTCCTAAAAGTTTATTGGGTTTGTGGATAACATAGAAATAATGCGCTCACATCTGATACTCATTGTCAGCTTCTTCTAACTATTTAGTGATAGTAATGCTATGTCTGTCTAATCATATGTTCGCTACTCTTTGATGCCTACCATCTAAAAAATACCCTTAACTCATCTATTGAGATATCATGTTTTCCATCTACCGCTCACTTCTTCTTTCATTGAAAACATTCTCTTATTAGTTATTTATACGATCATTTATTAAGACAACCCGATTCATGTCTTATTCGCGTTTATACTTCAGAAAGTTGATTCAATAATCCTATTCTATTTGTTGGATATCTGTTTGAGTTCAACTTTCGACAACTTTTTCATTTAAATCGATTTTTTAAATTATTGATGGAGTCTCTCAGCTATTTTCCTAAACATTTGACTTATAAAAGCCACATTATTTGCTAATTGATTGAACATGTTAGAAGTTTTAAACGTTTATAAATAAGATGGTATTTGACAAAGTGAACACTCATTAGTATGAAAAACAACTGGTATTCCTATAGGATTTACATTATAGAACAATGCTTTCAATAGTTGTATTCGAAGCTATAGCAAATATGTTTCAATGCAAATAGTATTGTCTCTATAAACAAATAGATTTTCTTGTGCAATCCTATCACAATTTCAGTAGAATTTCAATTATGCAATATTAAATTCTATTAGTATTGTCACTCAACTGTATCTGAAAATATTTGTAAATAAATTATCCGCAGAATAAATTTAGAAAAGCATTGAAAAACAATGATTTTGATTATAAAAATATGCATTTATAACAGGTATTAAATAGAAAGAGAAAACTAAACGAAGAAAAAAACTCATGTCTAAACATAATGAATCACTGTTTGAGCGCTAGAGTTAATGTTTTGTGAAAAATCTGAAAAACGCATTAGCCCACCATATTCTACCTCATTATCAGTCCAATCATATGCAGAACAGCTCTCACTAACTTCACTAAAGTTTAGAGACTTTTAGAGACTTTTAGAGACTTTTTTCATAAATACAGTGTTAATACACTTGAGATTAAAGACAAGTGTTTGTATACATCAATATTAATTATTATCTGTTATTTGGCATTTAAATCAACACTAAACTGATGTTGATTCTATTAATTACTTAATACTGTCATTTACAGTAATCAACAAACAACTACCATTCACATCTTAGATAACGGTCGACATTACATTCATTAAAAATCGATTACTACTTGTCTCACTAATCAATTCGCTTTCTACCAATTTGTAAGTTTTCTACTCTACAAGTCCTCAAATATAGCTCTAAATAAATATTTGGTAGCAATAATATCAAACTTTTATAACTTCGAGATATAGTAAATCACTGGCAACCGATAATTAACAGTCGCTATAATCAGGTTTCACTATAACGAGGTTTCATTATAAACAGGCTATTTTTCATTAGCTCATGTGTATCCGCAACAAACTATTACTTTCACTGTAACGAGGCTTCATTACAATAAGGTTCACTATATCGAGGTATTACTGAGCTTAGGAAATAGTATTCGCTGGTGCTTTCAGGCATTGGTTATTACAAAGTAGACACTGAAGTGGGCTCTGACTCGTTCTCTCACTAATGCAATACAAGATACCAAATCATTACTAACATAATAATAGATGATTCTCAGGATGGATCGTGGAAGGGATTAGTCGTTATAGGCATTTCTAGTTAAATGATGTTCATATTGATAAGTTTTGCTGTAATTTAATGACATGTGCAACAGCTGTGTTGTTGCCCAACAAAAAAAACAATACAACAAATAACTTATAACACATACATTTTCCATGTCTACTCCAAAATATCGAATTAATGTCCCTAACCCATCACACGACAGCCCAAATTTATCCCATTCCTACCTATATTGTTCTTTTTTTACTGATCATTTCACGCTAAGATCTGCCACAACCTAAGATCCGCCACAACCCATTCCGGTTAGTCTAGCTATGAATGAAAGGCTTTCAACTGATAACAAAGTTTGCATAAGTTACTTTAACTTAAAGTTTAAAGAAGTCTTTCTTATCAGCAATAGTTAATAAGCTGCGTGAAAAAGTCAACTTTTTAGTAGGAAATACACAAACAATATTAATATCAATAAGTTTGTGGGCAATGCTGTGAAAAGATGATTGCAAAATAAATCTTAACTTTTCTAACATAGTTCTAAAGTTCATATCCCTCACTCTTTTGAGTGATGGCGTAATTTCAAAGAATAGTGAAAAAGTTGGTAAAGAAAGTGAATATTTTTCGAATGAGATAAAAAAGTTGAGGCAAATTTGGACGATATGGAGAAGAGATTTGGTAAAAAGATGGAATTTAAAATAGTTAGGATGAGAAGGTATGTAAAGTAGTATGAAGTAAGAATTATCAAATAAAATATATTTTGGGTCAGGCTTTAGGATAGGAGAGATTACACGAAAACATATGAAAATATATGAAATACACTGAATACACTCCATATACGCTAGCGTCATATTGCGTCAATTATACAGACTCAAGATATATGGTCTTAAACAGAACGCTTGACTAACATCATAGATGATATAGAATCCATAGAGAAATAATTTGCATATCTTTATAGGTTGGGGAAAGAGTATAACTTTATTATGCAAGTTGGCAATGAGATTATGGGTTAGAATAGCGTTATCTACAATCCTAATATACAGTTAGAAAAGACGAAGAGCTAACTTTGATTAATGATCTGTTCATTGGAGTGACTAACATATTTATGCACTACTTTCTCTTCTATTAACACAATCAAATAGATAACACACTTTCTTCCTGTTATCTCAATAGTTTAAGAGGTAAATCTCATAAAAATGTCACTTATTGTGTCTCCCACTAAATCTTTACTTAATATTTTTCAGCTATAAACCAGAACTTGTTGACACTTCGTCACCGATAGTATTATAGATTCTGTGTGTTTAAGAAATTTTTAGCTCATATAAATCAATATTCAGTTGATTCAAAGTCTGAGTTAAAGTCAGAATTGATGCCTCAAATTGATAAAAGTATAATTTATCTGATTCTCACTGAATAATTAGTGTAAAAATATAGAAACTTAGAAGAAGACATTCAGTTTTTATAATTGATCGAAAGTTCCAAGCTGTGATTGTCCAAACGCAATTCTTGTGATTATGATATCAAGAACTGTGTGTGGACATCAGTGCTTGGGGACAAAATGTCTAAACTGATTGTAAGATATCTAAATTGATTCCGAGGTATCTAAACTGATTCCGAGGTACCTAAACTGATGGAAAAAGTGTAAAAACATGATAAAAGAAAGCAAACAGTTATTGATTGAAAATAAGAAATCAAAGTGAATAATGTGGGTAGAATTGGAGGAATTGAGCTGCAATTTTGACCGTAACACGTATTAAAAGTTAAAGTCTATGTTATTGAAAAGAAGAGTCGAAAGTGATTAACAAGTGGGGAGACGTGACATGAATTGAATCTGAGAAAGAACTGTAAGTATTAGCTACTGTAATACATTTTCTTGATAATGATTAAACTTGATTCAATTTGACTTCACAGATGATTTGTTCCCAATTTACACAATGCATTGCGTTTGACATCCTTTTGTTTTTATCTAACTTTAAGTAAGGAAATCCACAGAAGACGTTCAAATCGGCAGCTTCAACACATCACTCAACTATAGGATCGCTTCTATCAAACCTTCTCTTCATAATTGTTTCCACCATTAGTGAGACTTGAATAAAATTGATTTTCAAACTCACTCCTATTCTATTCACTAATGACTAACGCTTCTGTTTAAACCATTTGAAAATTAAGTTATCGTATATTATTTTATAAAATTTCATTTTCAAGCAAAACATTGGATATAAGATTGAATATCACTTAAATACAATTAGACAAAACAAATTGATTTTGAGTACTACATAATCTCAACAGATTGATAGCTGAGTATACCTACGATTAGAGATCATTTTCAATTTAATTGCATTAGATGCAACATGAATTCAGTTTGCAGAATCAATTATCACATTTTTAACATTCTTTTCAATACTGTTTCTCTTCTGAACAAATTGGAAACAAATTGAAAACAATATTGTTTCGAAAGTTCGCATATTCAGAAAAGATTGAGTCAACTTAACAAATATATAGTGGAATTGAAAAATACTCGACGTTCTCATTTCCTTACAATTGACATAATTGAACGGAATAAAAAACTTGTCATACTTTCACCCTATTCTTTGCCGAAAGCTTGCACAAGTGAGGGGAGAGAGAGAGAGAGAGAGAGAGAGAGAGAGAAAAGTAAAGCGTCGTGAGTAAAACATCTGTTACTTAAAGCTAAGCTGATGTTTTTCTATCTAAAAATGGATTATTTCATGTTGTCTCTCCTCTAGGCTTTTAGGCTAACAACTGTAAGAACTTACTAGTTAGGTGAAACAAATTTTCTTTAAAATCACACTATTTCTCTAGCAATCATACTTCATTTTCCTTAGTCATACACTTTCAATTGCATTTCTCTACTAACTTTTCACATTCACATCAAAAGTTGTGCACTTTTTAGCCAAACACTACCAATGAGTCCATAGATAAGAATGAAAACTAGATAATGAAAACTATATATAAAAGAAGTGAGGAATTGCTAAGCTTCGATGCAGACTAAGTTATAAACAGAAGAAAATATTGAGAAATAATGAACTAAGTATGAAAGGATTGTTAATATGAGTTAGAATTTTCCTAAAGACAATTTAATTCTGAGATGTCTCACACATGTCTCACACCCTTCTATTAGAAGAGAATTAAAGATTTGATTAAGTGCATTCTCAGAATTTCTTTAATACTACTTTCCAGTGCCATTCAAACTGGATTTTAACAATAAATATACCATAAACTAAACCTCTTTTCTATTCTACCGAAAAAAACTCAGAGATGTTTTGAAAAACTCAGAGAAGACTCTTTGAAAACTCACAGAAAGATGTTTTGACTCTTACGCTCTCACTGACACCAATTGAAAGCTGATTTGCACAAATTAAAATTATAAAGTATTGTATTATATAAGGGAAAATTGAGCTGCAATTCAATCGAGTGCAAGTACGGGAAGAGTGATGTGAGCTCAGAGTGATGTGAGCTCAGTGTGAATCATAAGCGTTCTCCTTATCATCATATTTATTGGAAGAGAGTTTGAAGAGAGAAGTAGATGTGATAGCATTAGGCAATGCATTATGAGTGATATTAAACTGCATTTTTTCGCTCAATGCTTCCTTTGTTATTGGGCTAACTTTATCAGTGAACAGAATATATTAACGCCATCCGCACCAAGACTTGCCTTCAGATATTTTTCCATTTTTCCATCACTTCTTAAATAATCACTCTTTTAGGATTGGTCTCCAAGTCTCCAATATTGCTAACTCACTATTGAAACGTTTTTAAATAATAACTATCTCCTATTAATCAACATAATAATAGATTTTCTATTTTCTATTACTTTATTGTTTGCTATAAGTAATTAGTATTCTCTTCAACTTAATCCTCACTTTTATTAAATCGATTTTTAAAATCATTTTCCGCTCTATTATTAACTTAAAACACAAGTCTATCGGTATTTCTATGAAAATTATTTGACAAAAACTAATATATTGTACTCTACGCTTTATCAATGCCTTTATATTAAAAATTGATCCTCACTTTACTTCTTTTTTCAATTTTGTCCTTCTCTTTCATTCACACTTTATCCAACTAATTGAAATCTGAATAGGTTTTCATATGAAAATTAATTGTGATCGAGTTAGCAAAATACTACTCGTATCATTACTAATGCGAGGGCAAACCTTTCAGTGTTTTACTCATTCATTTCATTCAGAGATGCGTATTTTGTTACCGAGATATTCACGTCTTTTATGATATTTTCGTGAAATCATTTTGAGAAACGTCTGTTATCAGGTAAGTTAAGGGTCGGAATTCATTTTTGTGAAAGACAAAATTATTCTGCTAGTTTTGGATCTGCAGCAATAGACGACTGATCAACAACAAGGATAATCAATAGAAAAAACTTTCAATTTTTGCTTAAATAAGCGTAAGTTTTGTCACAAGAAATAAACTAAAAATGCAAAAATCTAGAAACCAATTTAAGAAGTTAATAAAGTTTACGTTTCTGATAAAAATGAAAGCTTATTACTTATGATAAATTTGTATAATATCTTTCATTTGAAACAATACTCACAAAAGGGAGACTCGACAGTTTTTACCAACCAATCACGAAAATATTTGAATCACAACAATATTTTGTGATACAATATCCAAAGAGAATATAAAAAGCTAACAGTCAGACACGTAGTCTTTCAAAAATGTTTTTCAATAGACGAAAGCTTGAATCACATCAAAACAATTAATTTGAATGCAGAATAAATACCAATTAAATTAGGTAAAAATTGGAGAAAAAATACTTGTAAATGTTTGAAAAAGCTAAAGAAACCAAGTATTATAATTTGTTTGAAATTGAATGATTTACTTAGCATTTAAACTAATTATAATTATTGTAAGCATTTGAATGAATAGACCAAAATGTTATTATAGATATTTTAGCTCTATAGGAAAGTCTCATTTTTGAAGACCTCAACACCTACGTGTCTGGCTGTCATCTTTTTATATTCTATTTCTTGCATCGTATTATATTATATTCATACGCTTTTATATCCATATCTTTAAAGTGTTTTTAAGATCAGTTGATAGAGACTCCTGCATCTGATCTCTCCAGTTCAACCTTAACAAGTACTGGGCTCAAACTATTTTTGTTACTGCATGAGACAAATAAGATCTGTCCTTCAAGTCGAACAATAAGTTAGAATCAGATCTTTGTTTAGAGAACTAATTAAAACTATAAAGAAGTGTTAAGCGGTTGGTTAAAGGATAGGATCAATTTCCTCAAAGAGCAATTTACTGAGTACAATATTCTATTAGATGAAAAAAAGATATATTGAACGATTGTGGTCAATACCTCACATTCTCTGTAGCAAATGCTTCTCTAATAAAATATTCATATTTTTTGTATTTTCTTTCAATTAATTTCAATGATGATGAAAAATTTATTTTAGAATCAATATTATACAGAAAATCTAATAAAATGGATAACAATGAAAATGATCTCATGTCAATCAGAAATGTTTGTGCTTGAAGCAGTTATTGAACTGTAAGAGTAAGCTTATACGTAGTAAAGGATGAGCGCACACTCTGCAATTAACGAACTGTGCACAAGATTTTTAATCATTGCTATTTTGAACCCAATCAAAGTTTGAAGACTTGCAAGACTTGATAATCGTTTGAATTTACAATACCTGGGCCGCATTCTGGAAACTTTCTAAAAATAGCATTAATGCAAAAGTCTACAATATGAATGAATGGTTTGCAATCTACTATCTGCAGTCGCCTTATGTTTTATAATTTGCAATCGTTCCAGAATGTCACTCCTGATAAATGCTTGAAACGTTCAGGTGTCAAGTGAGTCAATGCTAAAATGGAGCTTGACAAAGTTGTTTTTTAAGCATGAGTTTAGCTGCTACAAGTGTAAAAAGCTCAAATTTTTATAACTATATAAAGTTATTAACTAATTAGCAATTACTATACAGTTAGCATTTTTATTTGCTCATAAAATAAAAATTGACACTTAAAGGATACTTTCTTACAATGCACACATCACTTACACATTCAACACTCATTTCGAAAAATCTCACCAAATGCAACTAAACCTCAGGTTTTTTTTTATTACCAACCGAAAAATTGTGATTCTTATTTAGCAAGATATTGTACAAAAGCTGTATTCAATTCAAAGTAAAGAGTACTTCGAAAATATTTGATATATGCGATAAGTGACTATTGAGAAGAAAAGCATAATAATCATGGGCTTGACTCTATTTTTATCTCAAAGCAAACTATTAATTACTTTTATACTTAAGCCATCGGTTTTCCAAATTTTCTCTTATCTTTTTGAGAAAATAACTTTGTCATCAAAACTCTGCTATTAATATATGAATCGATTAGTAATAACGATATTTATCGTAGGCTGTTTGAGAGAACTTGGAGAAACCGATTACTTCAGTCTAGTTCATTAGAAGTATATAATAATAGTTGTAATTCTAATTTTCTATTAGATTACGAGTTTCTAAGAAGAGATTGGATTTTCAATATCTACTCAATGTATGCAATACTGTATATTTTGAAGTGTTCTGTTCAATGCAACCCAAGCCACACACAATGTTTGCCAAGTATTTAAGTTATTAACCAACAAGTTTCAAATTAATATGACCGACACTTTAATTTCATGTTGAGCGAACAGTAAACTTAATTAAACATTAATTATGTTTAAATATATATTGAATAAAATCTGTTTGAAGTTTTACATTGAATTTCTGGAACAATTTCTATTATTGTGCTTGAGCGGAAAGTGAATTTGTGTGACAGGTATTCCATTCCAATATCCCTTCAAGAAGAAGGAGAACAAAATTAAATCAACCAATGTATAAGTTATAATTAAAGCGAATATTACCGGAAACCGTTCACCTGATGATTGATTGCACTGCATCGAAAGCGGTGCTGTTCTGTAGAGTCTGTTCAAAAATTCGGCTCTATTTAGATTCCACTCAATCGAGCGATAATTTTCTGAAACATTTTTATCGGTCGATGTCTGTTGTCCTTCGCGTTCATTCATATATTTAAAATAAGACTTGAGGTATTGCGTGTCAACAGAACTCTTACAAACTTCTAGATTAGTCTTTGGGTAATAATGCAAATAATTGACACACATTTCATCGCTTATGGAAAAACCTCCGAGCGTTATATTACTTCTTCCAGAGGTATCATAACGACATACATTAATGAGCGCGTCGCCAGGAAATACATTCACTTTATTCTTCAATTTGCGAATCTCTTGGAAGTGAGGGCTGTAGTGATTATCTCTATTAACTTCTTTAAGCTCTACCCCTCCTCTAATATGTTGTGTCCAAACTCTTACTCCAGTCAAATGGGTGTGTAATTGAGACGCAAAAATAGTGATGCCATAAGCAGGTAATGCAGCTCTAGTGCATTCAGCACTGCAATAACCAGCCAAATCAAAAGCAGACTGTTTAGGAGGTATTGAGTTTTTATCTGTATACTCCAAACCAATTTCTAAAACTCCTGCATCGTGTGGACGCAACCTACTTGTGTAGTAGAATCGTATGCCAGAACTGTCCACCCAATCGCTCTTCATTTTAGGATTATTGTAATGGACTTCGAGCATAACATACAATGAGAAATTTTGACCACCAACTGGTAATCCGGCTTGTTTTGGGTATGAAAATGGCTAGTAATGAGTAAAATGAAATATTAGTTATAAAGAGCGTTAAGTGCTGACTGCTAACTAACTCCTGCACCCATAGCCCACGCGGCTATAACTCGTTTACAAGTTTCTAAGATCTTCGGTTTTTCGGGTGAGGAACACGATCCTTCCCAATCAGGAAGTTCTTCATCTGATGGAACTTCGCAATGAAATACCTCCATGTGGTGTACCTTTTAAACGACTCAATAGTAAATCATTGTAAATCAAACTGATATGATTTACCAGTGCTTCGTTGCCTTTCTCAATAGCAGCTTCAAATTGAATGACATGATGTTTATCTCTCAGTTCTTCAGGTAGTAAATGAAGACGACACCAATAAGTAGTTTCAACACCTGGAACTTGAACTTTATCATTGAGAATCTCAACCACTTTTGTATCAGAAGCTAATTTTGGCAAATGTTCCAAATTTTTAAGCAGTTGAACTCTTTGAAAACCATGCTTGTAGTCATTAAGTCTAAGTCCATCGATTCTCGAAAGCGGACCCCTTCCCGTTGCATATATAATATGTGTCGTCCCCTCCTATTGCAATGAATTGATGTGATAATTGAATATTTGGTAAATCGCAGTTTAGTTATTAACATAAAATGCAAGACTTAAGTTCTGTTGGCTGTAGAACAACCATGACAACTATAAGGATTCTTATAACTTCAATTAATGACACATTAATGGAATGTGTATTCAAACACTCGAAGTATTTTCGATATATCAATTAAATGCTAACTTATCTAGCGAATATTGATTGTGTTACACAAAACAAAAATCAATTAAAAGTATGAATTATCTGATTTTGTGATTGGTTTATAAGATCTCACCTCAATTAAGTAATCATTGGGATCACAAGTATCGAAACTGCGACGGAAAGCGAATCTCAACACTTTTCCTTTTCGTTTGATGTTCAGTATTTTGCAGTCATTAGATTCTTGATCGACAAATACAAAGCTATCTTTATCAGTGTTTGTATCCTATAATGAGTAAAAGAATAATTATTAGTTCATTCATATCTGCGTTTCATAGGTTTGCCTTCAAACCTATGCCGATCTGATATAACCTTAAATTCCTTGTCAATTCTTATTTTTAAAACTTGTTTAAGTCATTTGTGAATAAATAAGTTGTAAACTAATTCTTAGAAACTAATAAACTAATAGAAGTATTAAAATCAAGTTGAAAAACAACCTGAAAATGTATTTTGTGTTTTCTATCGAACCAGAGAATACAAAGATCTGCGTTAACCATTTGGCCATAATCTGAGAAACCGATTGCAAACCAATCATCTTTATTATCTAAAACGCATCGAACTTCTAAAGTAACACTTTCTGCCGAATAATCAATTTTCCAAAACAAACGAAACCGATCGTCGCCATCAACAGCTACTTGAAAAGTCTTATTATTAACAATAATCCCATTTTTGTGCGAATCTTTGCAGACGATTGAATTGAAATTGAAGTAAAAGAGAATTATTAATGGAGAAAATACAACAATATTCATAATCACAAGTAATCGCAACGTTTTCAATTGATTATTTCGATAGCTTTTTATATAAGAAATACATCTGATAACTAATGAAGAACTGAGTCCCATAAAGAAGAATAAGTCCCTAAAGCATATTCTTTGCTATTCCTAAGTTAACCATCTATAAAACACGAGCTCATATCTGTTTGCGGCCCACTGTTCAACCGTAAGTTCAGTACAATAAATCTATTTGGACTAATGTATTGCTTTGCTAACTTCTTTTTAAGTAATTTGAATACCTCTCTACAAATCATATCACGTATATTCACACAAACTCTTATATAGAATTGAACAAATTTATCCAATTTATCCAATCTTTAGTTTGAGTTTTGCAAAATGTAATCAAAATAATATATTTATAACAGAGTTGTATGAATAGTGTTAGTCAAACATTTTGGACGATGTTCTTGAAAATTGAGATCAATGATTACTTTCCGAATTGAGCTATATTTTGGTTAATTTTATTTTAAGAAACCGGTTGTATTATTCAGACAATAATGAGTCCTCGGGCCAGCAGTTGAACAGGGATCCACTCTATTTGGATGATTATTGGAAAGGCATAAGTTTTTTAATAAATGGCCAAAAATTCCTTACATTATTGAACTTATAATATGAATTCCTTCTTAAGTGTGCCTTATATTTTATGATTGCCTTGTATTCATTCATATCATGTCAAAGGAATTTCAATGAAAATCCACGAATAAATTATTGCATCGCTCATAAAATCAATATAAGTCATCATCTATTAGAAGTTTTTTAATTAACTTTTTTATTGACACTGTTATTATGCAATTAACCACTTTCTGCTTCTGAGTTTTCGATCTACTTTCCAAATTTGAGCAAAAACACTGTCCATTTGAAGACTAAACCTCATTAAAAGCTTAACCTAAAAGTTTCGTTAAGTTTGACTTAAGCTTTACTTAAGGCTCGTGTAGTGCTCGAAGCCATAAAATCTGATTGACCACCTGTTTATGCAATTATCTCAATACTGAAATGTAGAGCAAAACTTTATTTTTGACACATTTTCCAACCAATAGAGTACTAATTCCTCGTTTCACAGGTTACGAATTTATTGAACTATTAATAATTATTCTTATTTGTTATAATCAATGCAATTCAATGCTAGTGAAGTCGAAAGTTATGCTGATTTCATCAAAGTTTCATTAAATAAATTAAAAATTAAACCAAATATTAAAAATGAACGCGATTATAAAAGTAATAAAAATCTAATATCAAATGAAACTTTGATTCATTTGGGATCATTCCCTAAAGATATGATTCACAATGAAGTGCAGACAATTAATACAACTTTGAGAGCGTGTAATTAAGACAAGAAGTAAATAATTACTATGAATTTGCTTCAAAATAATGATAAGCTAATTGACAAAACAATCACTAATAATCTAGAAATTTGAGCTTCTGTGAGGTTTGACCATCTTTCATAATACTAAACCATCTACGAGGAAGGCTATCAAATTTCAGGTTTATACCTCTTATCGTTCCGTCTATCGTCACCAAAACTGGTCAGCAATTCTCAAAAAGATCAATTTTGGCAGTTTTACAAAAAGTATTAAACAGATTCCAATTTCCATTAGTTTCCATGATTATAGAGGTCTAATGGATAATCTAAAATGCCAAACCGAATTTCAATTTTATCAATTGATTCAGTCCAGAAATCAATCTCAAAATGAAAGATGGTTCTAAGATTGAATTGATTGAGTGCTGGCCTTACGCATGTTGATGGATGAGTAGTTGCACATCACACATGATATTTGACTACAAGTTAGATGGATCATCACTGAGTAGTTCAGCTCTAATTTGACTGCATATTTTGGTCTCAGCAGTTTTTTCTTTAAAAATTGTTCTTCTCATTGAGACACAGTTGCAGACAAGAGGAGGACTCGGAGGCTATAGACTCCCAGAAGTTTTCTCAAAATCTAAGTGTAAGTCCATAATGAAGAAGGTTTTGCTAAAGCTTCGAAATTGTATTTACGTAATGCACGAATGGATTGCTTATTTTTAAAAACTAATAGAGGTTTTAATAACAAATTAACATATACTTGAGTGTTGATTAGCGTTTGCCACAACAAATCGGAACATTTGATTTTAGGCTTTTATCCCCCAAATCGTCAAATCTAGCTACGGAAGTCCACAGACAATTAAGAGAATCTATTGAGAACATTAGGATGGTGGCAAGGTAGAATCAGCTGGGCACTAACATCGCATGGATGTCATCTTAACGTACATTGCATTAGATATGAAAAACGCCTCCGGTTTGAGCGTCTAATTGAGATTTATCTCATACGGTTTGCCTCTGTTTGCCTCTAACGCCATACAATAAGTAAGCAAAACAATAGTAATGATTAATTATGTATTGCTTAAATTAACATTTGCTTTACAGGAACAGAGAAAACAATAGATTGAATGACTCCGAGAAAACGATCTCATGGCTATGTTAGAACAAGTTAAACTATCCAATTAGTGCTCACTTTATAAATGACATCTTTTTGGTCGCTTCTCTTTCCAATATGACAATTATTATTGGTTTACACTACTAATCAATCATTTAGTTATAACATTATTCTCACTAACTTTACTTCTTTTCTCAAACTAACACTTTAATGAACTCATTCATCAGATTGTTTGCAGTTTACTTATAGCTATTAAGATAATTATTTCTTATAATAAATGAGACTATTTTTCACTTAAACTTCATCTCAAAATTTCTATCAATTGAATCCATTGCGTTGTTTTATAATCAATTGCTTCAAAAGTATATCAAATTATTTATGATTTTAAACTCAAAAATTGATTTTCTTACTCAATTGTTGTCAATATTTGACAATATTTCAGAATATATGAGTCTATTGTTTGGATTCGATTTGATTTTGAAACAGTTATTGTTTGAAATACTAAATAGCAGCTAATATTCAATACTATTCTCACTATTTGTTTAATGGTTTCTCACTTAAAGCGATAACAAAATAGTTTGTACTCCGTCTTTAATAAGTTTAATAACTTTCTATTAGATAAACCTTTTGAATGAATGATGCGATCAATACGTAATGGATTGCATCATTTCAATCATAGGAGTGGTCTTTTAGACTATTTTCTTTTTTGAGTCATCGCTATATAGTCTACGATAATCGTTACGAGAATCAATTACGTTATATTTGTTCACTGTTTCTCTTGTGCTAGTAATGCAACGAATATAATCTCTTGTATTGAGAGACATCTAATGTACAATACTTTAATTAGACAATGTATTTATGGGAAAGATGTGAAAATATAATGTTTTCATGGTTTAGTTAAGGGAACGATCGCACGGATGCGACACACGTGCCCTCAAAACCAATCTGATAGACGTCAAATTTAGGCTTTATTTTCATATTAAAGTTTGTCTAAAATGGCTCTCAAAGCGCTGGTCGGTCAAAGTATGTATTAATTTACCGAAATAATTAAGAAGTAAGCGAACTAACCATGAATTTGAATAATTGTTAGAAATTCTGAACGATGTGGTAAGACAATCACGAAAGAAGGGGGAGTGGAAGGTACTGATAGTGGACCAGTTGGGTATGAGGATGATCTCCTCCTGTACCAAAATGCACGAAATCGCCAGCGAAGGCATTACTATCGTAGAGGACATCGGCAAAAAGAGGGAACCTTTGCCTAACATGGAAGCTATTTATCTGATTTCCCCAACAGATAAGGTTCGGACAATAGATTATGATTTAGTTGATCTACTAATCGATTAATGAATAGTAATCTAAAAGTTTGACAAATGTCAAAATTGATCCAAATCCGCCATACCTTTAGCTAACTAAATATTCTATACTTATTGGTAAATGTTTTAATTAAATTACTGTTCCATATCTTTTCAAACTATATTTAATTGTCAACTGGACCGAAAATTATTAAAAATGACAGGAAGTAAGTCTCCGCTTATTTACTATGCATTGCCTTTACTTTTCATCTGATTTTCTCTTAATTCTCTGAATGGCGATTAGTTTTCTCCACATATCATTGATTAGGATATGTTTTTAGGATATATTTTAGTGCCTTATTAACCATTAGAATAATTTGACTCAAGTAGTCAATTAATAACAATTAGAAGTTGAATTACTAATTGATTATCATATGACTTGACTGATTTAATTGAGTTACCAACTGATGATTATGTGATTTGATTGATTTAACAGTCCATAAGACTATTACAACAAGACTTTCTAAGTTCGCGCATAGCCTTATACAAAGCAGCGCACGTCTTCTTCACCGAGTCATGCCCTGATGAATTATTCAACGAACTTTGCAAGAGTCCCTGTGCGAAGTACATCAAGACACTCAAGGAAATCAATATCGCCTTTTTGCCCTACGAGTCACAAGTCTTTTCGCTTGATTGTCACGAGTCATTCCAATACTATTATAATCCAACCAAACAATCCCAGAGAACCGCAACACTCGAAAGACTTGCTGAACAAGTGGCAACTCTTTGCGCAACTTTAGGCGAGTACCCGAATGTGAGGTACAGATCCGATTTTGATCGTAATGTCGAGTTGGCACAACTGATTCAACAAAAATTGGACGCATACAAAGCTGATGAGCCCACCATGGGAGAAGTCAGTCAATACTTTGTTAATTACATTTTATATTCATTTGTTTTGCTTTCTTATTAAGGGTCCCGAAAAAGCTCGGTCTCAGCTACTAATCATTGATCGAGGATTCGATTGTGTTTCTCCACTACTTCATGAATTGACTTTTCAAGCTATGGCTTACGATTTGTTGCCGATTGAAAACGATGTCTATAAGTTTGAGGCCGCGAGTGGTAATGATGTGCGAGAAAAAGAAGTGCTTCTTGACGAAAACGATGAGATATGGGCTGAACTTCGACATCAACACATCGCTCTCGTCTCTCAAAATGTGACCAAACAATTGAAAAAGTTTATTGACAGCAAACGAATGAACACAAGTGATAAAACAAGTCTCAAAGATTTATCTCAAATGATCAAAAAGATGCCGCAATACCAAAAAGAGTTAAGCAAATACTCGACTCATTTACATCTGGCTGAAGACTGCATGAAGTCATACCAGGGATACGCCGATAAGTTATGCAAAGTTGAACAAGACCTGGCTATGGGCACTGACGCTGAGGGAGAAAAAATCAAAGATCCCATGCGAAACATAGTTCCCATTCTTCTTGATCAAAGCGTCAACATATTCGACAAAATAAGGATAATTCTGTTGTATATAATCTCAAAGAATGGAATATCGGAAGAGAATTTGGCGAAACTTATACAACACGCACAAATACCCGCTTCCGATAAGTCTATTATCACTAATATGTCTCATCTCGGAGTCAATATTATTTCCGACAGCGGAAGAAAAAAAGTGTATCAAGTTCCGCGTAAGGAACGTATTACTGAGCATACTTACCAAATGTCCAGATGGACGCCTATTATCAAAGATATTATGGAGGTATTCGCTAGTTCGTCGTTACTCTTTTCTTCTCAACGTCAAATTTCAGATTATAATCCAATTCATTATTAGTTTGAAATTATTCTTCAATCATTTCTAATTCAATTCTTTTGATTCTATTGATAGGATGCAATCGAAGACAAACTTGATATGAAACACTTTCCGTTTCTTGCGGGAAGAGTAGCGCCGACTAATTACGGTCGACAGGCACCGACCAGCATGAGATACGGTCATTGGCACAAAGACAAGAATGCTTTGAACATCAAGAATGTTCCGCGTCTTATAGTATTCATAATCGGCGGAATGTCGTACTCGGAAATGAGATGCGCGTATGAGGTTACAAATGCAAGCAAAAATTGGGAAGTCATTACCGGTAGGTCTTAATCATTCAATGCTTTTGGTCTTTTACTTTGATCTTATTATGTGTTGACGTTTTGCAGGGTCTGATCACATCATTACTCCTGAAGGCTTTTTGCAATACTTACGCGAACTCAGTAACTAAAACTCAAGAGTTTGCAAATTAGACAACAAAGGTAGTAGTTTAGTTGCATTATGAAAATCAAATCATATAATACTTATTATTAATGATGACATAAATTATTATCCGTTAAGATTTCAATCATTAGTGCAATTATTGTAAATTTATTGAAAGAACTGATTCGGCAGTTATATGTTGTGCCGTCTTATTATTCCTTTTAAGCACACATTCCTCTTATTAATTCAGATAAATTTTTAAATCTTTAAATTCAATATCTTTTTAATCTTTCATCATTTGATAATAAGATAACTAGTCAGAAAATTTATAGATTTCGATAAATCATATAATTCTATAATTTGTTGCATAATTGTTAACTTCGATTATTCTGATAGTATATGAGCTCTGCTCTCGATATGTCGATAATTCATGCATGAATCAAGTGTATAACTATATAACTAATCAATTTGATTGCTGACGGATATTCACTTCAAATTTAATATTTATGACTGTTTTACTATTAATATCAATCAACAATCAAATAGCTATTATTAATCAATATAAATATTGTAATCATAAGATAATAATAAATAGAGAAATGTTTATTCCTTTCAATCGAGTTTTATTATTGAATTAATTTGCAAAAAACAATTTTCACTAAATACAAACATTTCAAGGATCGAATTAATGTTTATTCAGCTTTCTTCTGCCCGACACGACGGCTTTTCTTCACTGACTTGGGTCTTTGACTCCTAAGGATAGCACTCGCTCTTCGCAGACATGCCTAATAAATCAAATATATTACATATTAAGTTAAATCCAATTCACATCAACAATCAATCTATTCATACGTTTTTCAAATCAGTTCGGTATAAGTTTTTGTTGCAAAAGTTTCTGATATTCTTCAGAGTTCTTCGCGAGTCTTTATTCAATTCAATTCTGCCCAAACTTTTGGCTGGCTTTTGTTGATATCGTCTCTTCTTGTAGACCAAAACGACTCCTTTTCCGTTTGCACCTGGCTCAACATTAAGAGCTTTACGTTGGATTGATCCTTGAAATCGTGGTACATAAAGACCCTTTGGATTCAATGGATCTCTACTGAAGCGTCGATCAATACCGCGTCTTTTGATCAAATGTGATGACCAGTTGCGGGTCAAAAGCCATTGTAAATCACGAGAAACTCCGACACCGTTGACCATTATTCAATCAAGACTCTATTGAAACGATAATTGAATCATAAACGATCTGTCTTAATTGTTATTATAATTAAATTTGAGTATACTTACATGTCGTATATTCCAATAAAGTCCGACACGTTATCCAAAAAGGAAGAGGAAAAGCTTTACTCTTGTCTCTAGTTTTCGTTCACTTATTTCAATCTATTTCAATATCAATTTTCTACAAAATATTTACACAGACTTTTAGGTATTAGAAACCTTAAGATTGTAGGAAATTGTAATTTGTTGGAACATTTTATATTTACTGATTATAATTTTCAAAATTAAAATATCATTAAAATTAAACATATTAATTGTTTTTAACTTTAAATTAGTTAAAAATAATCGAAATAACATACGAATGAAAACTAACAAAGGAGTTACGACTTCTTGAATCTCATAGTTATACTACAAAAGCTACGAAAATGTGTCCAAATAAAGTTTGATTTTCTAACCCATTGTATGAGGACTTTAAGTGTGCGAATCACGCCTTCACTCAACACTTCTGTTATTGTTTCAATTAATTAGTCATTTATAGATTGATTTGAATAATAATTTATTAGAAGAAACTAATCAATAGAATAGGAAAATGTTGAACATTCAGTCGAGATCTTTAAATCCTGTCAATATATTGAAAGGAGAGGCAGAAGAAGAAAAGGCAGAGACAGCCAGACTTTCGTCATTCATTGGCGCTATTGCTATCGGAGAACTGGTCAAAAGTACATTAGGCCCAAAGGGAATGGACAAAATACTATTATGTGAAGGAAGAAATGAGGGAAAAGTTGAAGTGACCAATGATGGCGCAACAATTCTTAGATCTGTCGGTGTCGACAATCCTGCCGCTAAAGTCTTAGTCGATATCTCAAAAGTTAGTCATTCTTTATTTGATTGATTCTTTCGTTAGTCTTATTATTTATTAATCGATTGTTATTTTCCAGACACAAGACGATGAAGTTGGAGACGGAACCACTTCAGTGGCTGTTTTGGCTTCGGAGTTACTTAAAGAAGCGGAACAATTGGTTTCTATGAAATTACATCCACAAACAATAGTTTCGGGTTGGCGTAAAGCAGTTACGGTCTCGCGCAATGCACTCGAGTCGGCTGCAAGGAACAATAGTTCAGACGAAACTCAATTCAACTCAGATTTACTAAACATAGCAAAAACTACTTTGAGCTCAAAGATTCTTTCACAACACAAAGAATTCTTTGCTAAACTGGCAGTCGATGCTGTTCTCCGTCTTAAGGGTTCCGGAAATTTAGACGCCATCCAAATAATCAAAAAACTCGGTGGAACTTTAAGTGATTCATTTCTTGATGAAGGATTTCTTTTAGACAAAAAGCCGGGCGTTAATCAACCGAAACGAATAGAAAAGGCGAGAATATTGATCGCAAACACGCCAATGGATACCGACAAAATCAAAGTGTTTGGATCGAGAGTTAAAGTTGATTCTATCGCAAAAGTGGCTGAAATAGAATTGGCTGAAAAAGAGAAAATGAAAGATAAGGTTGATCTAATACTTAAGCACAACATAAATGTATTCATAAATCGTCAACTGATCTATAACTATCCCGAACAACTGTTCGCTGATGCGGGAGTTATGGCTATAGAACACGCAGACTTTGACGGCATTGAGAGACTCGCTTTGGTTACTGGCGGAGAAATCGTCTCCACTTTTGGAAATCCTGATAAAGTAACTGAAATATTTTGTTGATCAATAGAAATGTTAATAGTTTGCAATTGATTTATCTAAAGGTGAAATTAGGTCAATGCGATCTAATAGAAGAAGTGATGATAGGCGAAGACAAACTACTGAAGTTTTCAGGCGTACCATTGGGTGAAGCTTGTACTATAGTATTAAGAGGTGCTACCCAACAGATCTTGGATGAAGCCGAACGTTCGCTCCACGACGCTCTGTGTGTTCTCTCACAGACTGTCAAAGAACCCAGAATTATATACGGCGGCGGAGCAGCTGAAATGTTGATGGCTAACGCCGTCTCACAACTGGCCGCTCAAACACCTGGAAAAGAGTCGTTCGCGATGGAATCGTTTGCTAAAGCGTTGCGACAAATTCCGACTGCTATTGCAGACAATGGAGGCTATGATAGTGCACAGCTGTTGTCGGAGTTGCGAGCGTTCCACGCTCAGGGAAAGAGTACTTATGGACTTAATATGGAAACAGGACAAACAGAGAATATGGAAAAATTAGGAATAATCGAAGCATTTATCGTTAAACGACAAGTCCTGTTGAGCGCTGCAGAAGCCGCTGAAATGATCTTAAGAGTTGATGATATTATTAAATCTGCTCCACGAAGACGTGAACCTGACCACAGAGGACATTAAACCGACTATTTTTATTTAATAATAACCAAACATTTTGTCTTTAATGTATTAACTGAGGCTAATCTTGTTTACCAATTTTTTATATGCATAAAAAATAATTTGAACAAAAATACATATATAAAACTCATGTTATGTTAAGACTAGAAGTTCTGCATACGTCTAATACACCAGAATATAAACTGCTGAATGATTAATAAATTAGAAGAAAAACACTTGCTATTAGTGTACTAAATATTAAATAAGTAAATATATATGCAATTAACAAACTTCTGATGAATATTACGAATGCATGTATCAAATGCATTGGGGCCCGACTTCCTTATTGCACTTTAACTTTTGCTTTCATTGCATTCGTATTTCGAGAACCCATAAATGTTTTGCTTTTGCCGTTATTACGCACCGATATCTTTTTGTTAGAAGATTCAGACGAAGATTTAGTGTTAGGAGAAGTGTTGAGTAAAACCATTTTAGTATTAGTAACTTCGCAATCGATTTGCATCATAACTATTTGGTGGTAAGTGATGTTAGTTCCATGTGATGACGACTCGTTCAATGTGCTAACTGACGGCATAATCAGAGAAAAACGTGGTCTGATCTCACTTCCATTGTTAGAAATCGGAGGGATTATCAGATGGTCTCCAGCAGAAAATGATAAGAAATAGAAGGTATCGTCGCGTCGGTGAATAGCAGATAACAAGTCTTCGTAATTGAATTGTGGTACTTTTGGACCACTATTATATGATTCAATCGCATAGTCGTTAACATCACTTATATCTGCTTCTGTCCTCCTCTGCATCCACGCTTTGAGTCTGGGCAATGGAATCGGTTTATTGAAACGATCTTTAAGTTTATTAGACTTAATGAGGCGCTTCTTTTGTTTGGAAACTTCTTCCTTTTCCATTTTGACCCTTAAAACCCAACCGCGTAGATCACTTTCAAGTCTCAAAGATTCAGTTTGATTGATATATGTATTACAGTTTCTATCTTTGATTCTGCTGAGGCTACTGTTGACACTACTGCTGTTAAAAGCTGTTTCTCGAGCTGTTAACACATCGACTGGTACGTTGTCATCATTTGCTGGCTGCCATAACAATGTACGACTCGGCCCATGTTTCACAAAATCGTGTCTCAAATTGGAATCAACGCTAGAAATACCCTTATCATTAGTGATGAGAACACCACTAAATGGGGCCAAATTTAAACCCAACATAAAGATGACGGCCAACAAACTGAGAGTCGTCTTTTTGTTAGAACTACTATTGAAAAGGGTTGCTTTACAATTGCAGTTAGCTTGAATGAAGCCTCTTTTGGAGAGTTGTGTTTTCTCTTCTTCAAGGTCTGCAATTCTACACTTGAGAGTTTCATTTTCAAGCCTGAGATCAGCATTTTCTTTGAGGAGACCATTGATGCGAGTCTCTAAGTTGTCGACATATTCTTTTTTGCGCTTACGTGAGATGCAAGCTGCTTCTCTATTCCGCAACTTTCGGGCCTCTCTTTTAAGTTGACTCAAATGCAATTTGTTGTCACCAGAAATGAAATTTGCGTTAGTAATAATACTATTGTTATTAATACATGTACTTATATTATTCTTATTATGAATTGTATTATTTGAGTTCAATTCATTTTGAGCTTTAATTGTCACAACTGGAGTCTGATTTGCTATAAATGGTGATAATGGACTCAATGAGTTCATGACTGATGGACACAAAGTGATGGCTGGGAGTAGTGTTACGTTTGATAAGGCATTGATATTTTGTGCCAGCAATTCTTCTGATTTTTGTTCTGATGGTATAATAGTTGACAAATCGGCAAAATTTGGTGGAGTACTGCGATCAGAAGATGGAGGCGTTTCTGGAGGTGTCAAACCATTCATTTGAGAGTCATTTTGATTAGTATTCAAAGTATTGATTTCAATGTTGGTGGTCAGGCTCGAACTCGAAGAATCATTTGATGATAAATCGTTCCAGAAATCATTATAAGGACCTAATTCTAGATCTTTGTTAATTAAAACAAATAATTAGTGATTTGATAATTAAATAAATAATAAATAAATAGATAATAAATGAAAACTAACCCAAGTCTTCGTCGGTCAACATATTATCGACAATAAATTTGTCATTAGAGACAAATAAATTGTCGTTCGTTAACAATATTTCATTCATTTATACTATTATTTAATTTGATTAACTGTTTTAATGATTTAGTGACACGTTTTTTTCCAGAAGCCGATAAAATATCAATATTTTGATAAAATAATGAAATATTAACATGCAGTGAGTCTGACTCTCAGTCTGAGTCTAAGACAACTCCCCTTTCAATGAATTCTAATATAATAATTGCAAAACTGATCGTCTGTGTGTTATGTGAATTGAGGCCAATCTTAGCAATGCTTTAGCCATGTCTGCTCTATTTTTTTAATGAAACTTATCAATTTAATTAAACTAATCTGGTGATAAGTTATTCTTTTAAAACTTCATTCCTTATCAAAGTTCGAATTAGTTAGAAAATTATTCATTTTTTATGTGAAAATCCCAAATTTTAAGTCAATTTGTTGAAAGTCTAAAATTTGTGGTCAATTTATTAATAGATAGATATATTATTTGTGAATTTTATTTATAAAATTGATCACCAAATGTACCACAAATTGATTGTTTACAAAACAAAATGATTGCTCCACTATCTACAGATAGTCTTGAGTTGGTCTACAATGAAAGTAGGCATTCATAGATAATTGACATAAGATTGAAATGTTTATTTACATGGATTGTCCAGCAAACAAGACTAGCATTGAATTGAAAGTTATTTAAAGTTATTTAAAGTGACTAAACGTTGAGGAAACCTCAATCACAACATAATCATTACTTTATGATAGAATAAGTTCTCAAAGGAGAGTATAATTTAGATTATTATTGTAGTTCATAAGTTGGTTTATAAGTTAGGCCATAAGTTGGTTCATAAGTTAGTTGAGAGCTGAGGACGGAAATAACGAAAAAATGTGTGCATCACCTTATAATCAATTTAAATGGAATCGAATAAAAATAGAACTTTTCGCACAGACATAAGACAAATGTGAAAACAAGGCTCTGTGTTAGATAAATGCGAACACTGTACAAAAGTTTATTTTCCTGTTTATTGCTCAACAACTTCCCCTAAAAGGCAGACATTGAGACATTTACAACAATTTAAAGGCATTTATATAGAGATTCATTTATATAGAGATTCATTTTTCTACAAACAAAGTTCAACAATTCAATAAAATAGTTACATAAGTCAAATGTGTAACATATTATAACCCATTTTTGGAGTTTATTTTTACCCCATCTTCAAGGGTTAATAAGGAGGACATTGATCATTATGTTTGCATTGATCGTATGCTAACCAAAATGAGGCTAAGCACGATTACAGCTTTATTTAGTAACTCCGTTCACATTAGACTCTTCTTATGCCAGAATAAGATCAAAGTCAAGGTGTCAGCAAATACTACATTTTCAAATTGTAAACACAATCCAAGTACGACCCAAACGCACAGCACCTCAACTGCTAATAATTGTGGTCATCAAAGTGTCGATCATTTTGGTTGGCAAGTTATAAAAGCTCTGTCTTCGCAACAATTCAGTTATTAAATTGATTAATCGCTAAATGACGTGTTAGCACGAGTTCGACAATTGAAAGTTGATTTCAAATGAAAATATCAATTATTGAAAGTATATGAAAGATGTTTTGGCTAATAGTTTTTATCATATTGATTCTCTATTTAACGAGCAATGTGTTCAGGTTTTACTTGAAATTAGTTTGTTTTTATCTAATTCTTGCGATATCCCCAATAATATGCCTACCATTAGCTATTTTTCGACCAAAAGACGCTCGAAATAACATGTAAGTTGAAAAAGATTATTCAACAAATTTCTAGCTTTCAATTTTTGACATATAATATGTTAACTTTTTAAGATGTTTCTTCTCAAACGAAATATTAGATGTTTGTGCATAAAACTAAATTTTTCAACATTCATACTATTGTAATAAATAAATACTAGTGTTATCACAAATTTGATCAACATTTAGCTTTAGTGAGAATCGCGTTGCTTTTCTCGCTCACAAACGAAGGAATGCGTTGACTTTTCTGCGGCAACAGCTAAAAGAAGTTGATGTCAATTTTATTTAAAATAGTCAAACTGAAAGTCGTGAAACTGCGAAAAGGTTTTATGACAAAATTTAATTGATTCTAAGTTTACCGATAGTTGCGATTGTTATTGACAAAATGCTTAAAATTCTATAAGCGTTCATTTACTATTATTCAAGACTACCGAAGGCGTCAATTCCAGTTAATTCAGATAAACTCTCGACTTATTTAATTTAATATCACTTTTAAGTCATTCAATTTAAGCACTAAAGATCATCGTCGATAACTTTAGCCCATTTTCAAACTAAGCCAAAAGTTTGCGTAATTCTCATTTCGTTGAAGGTAATGATCTCGAAGAATAATATTTAGCTGACAGAATTAGAATGAAAATATTCTGAAACTATTTCCTGATTTTAGTAAATAGTAAAATAAGTTATAAAACAAATTGATTTGTGCAAACAGGAAATGTATGAATACAAATATATATTATTTAAATTGTTTTAATCTTTCAATTAGAATGACAACAACTGAAATCAACTCAAAATAATAGTAGATTTCTATGAAATTCATTTCTAGTTTAACCTCAAATTATAGATTTTATCATTTGTTCAATTGATTTGATGAATAGGAAAAATGAAGATATTTTTCATAATAACCTCTTATGTTGTCAGTCAATAGAAGCAAAGTTTAACTATTCATACGTTTAAATCAGATGTAAATCAATAATAGATTATGTTTATAAGGGCAAAAAGAGACTATTTTTGAAAAGTTGACTTAGAATAACAACAATTGATTTATATGAAAATCTTCAGTTTTCAAATCAACCAAATGCTCATTTGAAAACTGGTTTTGGCTTTAGTGCCCTAAAAATAGGCATTTCCATCTTTTTCATTACTTTATCATAAAAGACGAAATAGTTTTTCCATTTTCTGCTTCTTTTTACATTAGACCTGTTCTTGACTTTGATTGTGCACTTTAGACTATTAGAGAAAAACATTTTAAATAGAGAGCGATTTTAGAAATCAAGATTCCTACTAAATTCCATCACCTCCAGAATGCGGAATAAACTACTTATACAAAACATTATTTATTTATTTATGAAAATTATGAATCACTTTTTAGATATTCATATCGTTTTTTCAAACTTTACATCATAAGCTTTTCAGTATAATTAAGATTAATTTGGCTCAGATTACGATCTTATTGCTTTCAAATAATAGTACTATTAAGCAATTAAGTTGTTATATATTTAACTTCTGATTTTACTTTCTTTCAACTTTCTTTTCATCCTTTCTTAGATTATCTCCATTTTTATGATAGGAAATGCTTTCCAATTAAAGCTGATAATTAATTATGATTTATAGAGTTAGTAATTTGCATTGATTAGTAGGAATGAAAGCAGAATTAGCAGAGCAGAAGTGAAAAATATTTAATAAATATATTGAACACGTAGAATATACAGTACGTAATAAATGATGTGAAAATGTCATCGATTAATATGACACGCATTTCCAATGCAGATGAATAATATGAAAGTAATTAAAGCAGAACTTATTTGTAACTTTTAGTTATCCGTCATGGATAGCATATTTGGTCACCAGAATATACAACATAGAATGGCATGTGATAAATGGTGAAGCGTTAGAGAAATTAGAAAGTGCTGTCATTGTCAGCAATCACCAAAGTGTATTGGACTCATTGGGTAAGCAATCTCTTCTTTGTTTATATACCTAATAATAAACTTAACTTTAATCAAACTAGACTTGAGCTAATCTTAAGACAAGCACGTTTAGAGATTGATATACCATTCGATTGCGTGTTAGTCATACCAATTGACTGAAAGGTTTAAAAGTGAAATTACTGTTACAACTATTTATATTAACATTTTTAGTAATACGTTATGAAGTTATTACATGCCATCCCATGTTTCAACCATTCATTAATGATTACTTAGATTAAAAGTTTCCCACGTATTAGTATCTCTTATTAAGTTTGCTGTTTGAAGGTTCAAAGTCTTGTATCTAACTATCTCTAAGTCTTGTGCTTAAATATCTCAGTCTTGTACCTAAAAACTTAACCATAATTAGCACCAAATCCAACAATGGTGTGAAATTTGAATTTTGATTAGTCTGAAACTACTTCGTTTGAATATTAATCAAGTTTCTACTGAACAAATTTGATACAGTTATGCCCGGAAGTCATACTCTTTCAACGCTCATAACATGAATGCAATCAAAAAAAAAATAATTAAAAATCGCTAAACTTTATTACGGGATATCGTTTGAAGTAACTTTCTAATCTGACAGGTCTGATGAGTGTCTACCCATACGGACATCCATTAGTTCCAGTAATGAAGAAAGAGTTGTTATATACAGGACCGTTTGGTATATTTGCTTATTTGAGTGGATGTCTATTTATTGATCGCTGCAAATCTGATCAAGCAAAACAACAACTCAATCACAAAGTATTAGATATAAAGGCTAAAAAAGTAAATATTTTCAACATATATCAATACTCGCTAATGAATTTGTTCATTTATTTATAGTGGAAATTATGGATATACCCTGAGGGCACACGAAATCCTGAGAGACAAATGTTACCGTTTAAGAAGGGGGCTTTTCATGTGGCAATTCATGCGCAGGTAACATTCATGCACAGCTGTTTTTAATCATGACAACCACTTCAACTTTTCACATTCCCTCTCAAATTAATCCCTTTTATTTTATATCAGATACCTATAGTTCCAGTCGTTTACCAACCCTTTAATCATGTCTACCATTTCAAAACGAGAATATTCAACTCTGGCAAACTTAGAGTTCATGTATTGCCACCGATTCCCACAGAAGGTTTGGCCACTTCCGATGTTTCTTCTTTATGTGAAAAAGTCAGGAATGAAATGACAAATGTGTTGCAAGTTTACAACACTTCAAAGGTTTCCGAAAGTAGTTCAAAACTTTCCGAAAATAGTTCAAAACTTTCCGAAAATGCTTCAAAAATTTGTGAAACCAAACAAGCTAATTCACAAAAGTTTACAACTAAAATAGGCATCAATCAAGAAAATCTGACAACAATATCTCGTAAATTGTAGATCAATATTTATCTGAACACAACAATTGGCTCAGTTTGAAAATCTCTATTTCTAAGTTCACAGACTATTACCGAAAGTTCAATTCCTTCAGAAAAGCTATTCATTCGGTTGATTAACCGATCATTCAATACATTTATTGATAACATGAGAAATAATGCGATATAACACTATTTTAAGAAGTTAAAAGCTGAATAAATGACAGCAATTAGTTCAGGTTTGAGATTTTGAATAACTAATAAGCTTTTATGGGACGATGAGATCTGTTATTATTTGAGGCACTGATTTCCGCGACCTTAAACTTGTTGTCTTGATTGTTCACTTTCAAACAATTTATCATTAATGAATTTGCCGTAAAATCTAACTTGAGCATCTATTATGATTAATTGAGCTAGATTCAGTTCTCATAATAAATTTCAGTCAGATTGTCAATTTACAAAAATGTATTGAGTGCGAGCTTATATGAATTTAAAATATAAATTAAATAAACAATTTATTCAATCAATGCTTTGGTATTTTATTTAAAAAAATTCAATTTGTTGCATCTAACACAATGAAATAAATAAATATAATGAAAATAAATAAATAAATAAGTTAATAAATAAGTTAATAAATAAATAAATAAATAAATAATGAAAGAAATGAGATGAATGATAATCTTATAAAAGTAAGAAACTATTATGATGTAAATTTGAACTATAAATTATCTGAAAGATTTAAGTTAACTCCCTTTTCTCTTGATAACCATAATTTAACCAAAATATCATTTAAATGCCAGTTTAGAATATTAAACAAATATTCAGTATTCAGTAAAAATGTTTGATAGCTTATTGTCTTGTAAGTGTAATGAGTTATAGGATATATAATATACATGATATTAAAATATCCAAACATCACATCGAAACTTTTAGAAACTTTGATAAATATAGTAATCTATCAGCAAGATCGTCATAATTATCACAAAAGGCCATACGAAAGAGAGGAAAACTAGAAAAATCTAGCGAATAATTTTACTAGAAGTGGCATATCGTCGATTGGCAGTAAAATAAGCAACAGTGCAGACATACATAACTAATAGGAGAGCACTGGTAATACTTAAGGCCACTATTGATGTCTTTGAAGCGCATCGATCCAATACAGTTACAGTTTCGCGGAAATAAGTTTCTAAAATAAACAACATCTTATTTAGTATCTATCCTTAATAGTTATTTTAAACTCTATTAAGATAATCTTAATGATTTTTTAAAAAGCTTTTCTTTTCAAAAGCTAAACTGAAATACAGCTTAATAGACAACCATAGAAACTGAATGCTCTTTCAAAAACTTGATATTTCAAGTCTCATATTTCAAGTCTTGTATCTCTTACTTAGACTCAATCCTATTGGCTTTCAGCTATTCAGTCATATCTCGAATAATTTAGTCATATCTCGAATAATTCACTCATATCTTGAATAACTTTCAAGTTTAAGTAGAGAAACTAATGGCTATTTTGTAACAATCATTTGCATACCATTTGAGCTGAATGGATCCAATTTAGACTTGGCCGCATTTTCATTATCACCAAAATCTAAAACTAGAATTTCATGGCTTAGTGTCATCTCATCTTCAGATTCAAATTGCGTGGAATGTATTGACCGCCTTCGTCTGCCCCACGACTCAACATTATCTCGACCGACACCACATATTACAGGTTCACATTTGCCGATACAATATTTAACATTACATTGAAATATGACTCCATACGACTCAGTAAACCTAAACGCCTCATAAGAGCTTTCAAGTGCATTACCCACTTGTAGGAAACTCGGAAATATAGAGTTATCCACCGGACATCTAGTCATCAAATTTGATCAATTTAGAGTAAATAATAGTTAAGATAGTCAAGACAGTTAAGAGCCTAACCCGTGTTCATCAATGATCTCGAAAGTACTTCTGGCGTCCTTAGCCATAGCAACACAACTTCGAGCAAATATTCCATAAGGAGTTGTTTCCGGGATTTCAATACGGAATGATAAACGATCGCCAATTCTTACGGTACTGGCCTCACGTCCATCAGAGCCAAAGATGACGATTTTGGGTAATGGAGCTTCTGGCGAAGAGGTGATCTGTAAGGTGTCAGGGTCCCTAGAAAAGGTAGAATCAAATTGATCCCTAAATTGCTGTTTGAGTAAACAATAGCCCCTTCACTATCTTGCTATACATACCTGACAGGCATCATTCCAAATGATACATTTCGTGATGTAGTTTCATAAGTACATCTGACATGATATACTTTATCCGCTTTTGTAAGAACCACGTTATGATGTTGAAGAACTACTGTGTTCGTATAAACGCCAGCCTTTGTTCAGACAAAATCAAGCAAAAAGAGGGGAATTAGTGACTATTAAATTGTTTTTAAAGAATTGTATTGCGTTTTGAAAAGCTTCGCTACCAATGATTGGGTATTGCAGTCTTGTCCGCCTAAAGACATATCAAGTTGAAATTGCTGACTGTTTCTTATGTGCGCATTGCATGTTTCGCTTCTTCCGAGTGCATAAATGCGTCCGTGAAATGGTCTACTAGTGCGTACATTAACCACAATTCTAGTATCAGTGCATTTAAGAGATACTTCATAGCAAACGCCATAGGAATCGCACGAGGGCTCAAGATTGGGGTCATCTCTCACTGGAGTTGTAATTGCAATGGTAGGCGATAATGGGGACTGAGTTGATGCAGGTATTATTGAAGGCTTGCCATTAGATGCGGCTGCAGTTTGTTGACTGTGGACTGGAGCTGAGGTCTCATCTGCGCACAAAATACAAATCATTTTGAATAAATTCAAAGCAGAAGATAATAGTAATGAGATGCATATACGTTGCATATAGGGGTTGGATTTGTATGTACGTTGCATATAGGATTGGATTTGTATATACTCATAGTTATGCATTGTATTGTATATGAATAATGGTATTGGCTCGCCAAAAGACCTGTTAATTTGCTATATATCTTACTTGTACAACTTGTTTCCAGATAGACTGCTGTTGTCTCCCCGCTGTCGAGTAACGGTAACGGACTTGGAGTTGAGTAAGTATCGGCTCCATCAGGAAATGTTTTGTGATCGAGATGATACAATGCACAGTTGGGTTGGCCCGGTTTATAACTGGGTCTATAAAGTACAGACCGGCAAATGAATTCATTTTCGATTGTACAGGCCCTTAAACAGCCTCCTTGTGATTTCACCTGCAGAGAGTTCATATGTCAAACTAAGTCTTACTTTTGATTATCAAACGTTTCTATGTTCAAAAGTGAAACTCAAATTTCATTTAGACTTTTATTATGATTTGTTGCTTCTGTTTTGGTATTTTTATTTGAATTCTTAGGATACATACCAGTAGTTCTTTGTCAGGATAGTAATTTAATTCGACATAGTGAGCCACCTTATTTAATGGCATTCCTAGCTTTGCGTAGTCATATGCGCGTTGGTCTTGACATATATCGTCCGCTAGAAAAGCAAGTTTTCAACTATTATTTCTCTATATATCAATACTGATAGACCTGTAATAGCATAACATTCTTTGAGCAATGTATGCTTTTTTATGGTTCTCTAAGTTTTTTAGATTCCTATTATCTCTCACTTACATTGAAGGCAAGCGTTCTCGAAGTAGTCAACTCCTTGTGACTCGACTAGATCTACGGGAAAGGCCCCCGGACTTCGTCTATCATATTCACTCAAATGGCATTGTAGTGTCAAGTAATTAAACTCTACAGATCTGCATACAAATCGCACCTGAAATCATATTAATCACAACACGTTAAAATCAAAGCAACAAGTCATTAAGAAGAAGAGTAGTAGCTGTTTATCAGAAAATAAGTATTTATCAAATTCTCAGGTATTTAATTGGAGTGGAATTTAGGTTTAAGAAAGTAGATGAATGGTGAGAGAGAGAGAGAGAGAGAGAGAGAGATATCACTTCCTTACCTCATTCAAACAGGCTGCCAGACAGGCCTCTTTATTAGACGTATATATAATAGCATTATCAAGTCCTCGAAGAACTTTATTAGGAAAGCGCTCAAATGCCCACAAGCGGTTGCATACATTCTCTATATTTCAGTAATCATAGTAATAATAAACAATTCAAAATAATATGTCCATAATTCAAATTTCGTGATAATTTATAAGAATAATTGGAATATTGCTGAAAATATTTCTTAAAATTTAGAAACGTTAGGATCATTTTGAAAGAGAGACATGAATATTTGATATTAGCTCACCTGATCTAAGATGAGCTTTAGTAAAATAATACATATTTATAGCCTTTTGTGGTGTACCACCAGGAGAACCACCCGGAGTGTTTGAACCACTAGTAGTAGAAGGCTTTTTGGCTTGAGTATCATTTTGTAGCAAACATGTAGTTTCTTGGATAGGCGCTAATGGATTTACGACGAAACTGAAAGACGCTGCAGAACAATCCACTTCGTCTCTACACCATCCAAGACATTCGTAAAGAGATACGTTTCTTATTGTGTAATAAGTAGTTCCCGGATAGTCTCTATTTGTCATTTTCTCAAATGTTACTCTTCCTATACAATCAAACAAACAAATAAATAATATTTATTTTTTCCAAATAACAATTCTGCTTCAAATCAATATGTTTGAGATGAAAAAGTGTTTTTATATTTTCTTTATTATAGTAGTTATTGTTAAGTTAGCAAAGAAACGGTTGGATGACTTAATATTCAATTGATTCAACTGTCTAAAAGATCTTGTATGAGAAGAATTTGATGAGAAATCACTCAAATACAAGATGATTGTGGTACAACTATATTAAGATAAACTTATTATTTATTTAAGTTTAAATAAGTCGTAATATATTCCACACATGTTTCAACCGTTTAAAATCTAGCTTCAAGTTAGATTAAACTTATACTAAAAATCCAATAAATCTTATTTTCAACTTATCAATTGGTTTGTTTACTATCCATATGCAAACCACACAACTCATGAACTTTTACAAACTTTTCATGACTTTTAGCTTTTTGGGCTGATTTAAATTCAAATTATTCATATTTATAAATCTTTATTCATAAATCTTTCTTATGAATTTGGTTTAAAAAATGCTAATTTTCACTATATTTTGTTAGTAACTCGAATCATTCGACAAGAATTTAAGCCAAACTAATCCGTAGTGAAAGGAATTCAAATTATAAAAGTGTTCATTAAAAGAAAAGTATAAGAATGAAAAAGGCATTAATAGAGAAAATGATCAGATATAACCCCTACAGAGTTAATCGATTTCTCTTACATCTACTCCATCAATCTTTATGATTACTATTCCACCAATTATTTCATTGCTCTGTGTTGAATAATCAACATTTTAATTGACTGCCTAAAAAATATGTTCTTATCCTAGACTCGAGAAACAATTGGTCTTCAAGACACTCAAAACAATTGGTGTTCAACTGTCCAGAGTATATAAGTAGTTAAAGCGTGACTAAATCTATTTATAAGAAGTTGATTGTTGGCTAATAATTGAAAACTGAAAAAAGTGATTGGATCTGCCGGTAATAGCTAACAGCTTAAGCCGCTTAACTTATGTCTAAGCAATCTGTTTAAGAATGCTTATTTAAGAATGCTTATTTAAGTGAAGTCAGGTTTTCTCATTGCATTTGCTATAATTTCACTTGAATTGTCAATTGACTTCATCTTCAATATTAACTGTATTAAACTGCGGCTATCTTTAGTCAGCTTTGTTTTATTATTTCCTTAAGCGTTGCCATTTCCTCGAACTTAATCATCTCGTGCTTAATCATCCAATAAAACTCATTCGTTTTAGGCCTAAATATATGAAAATTTTTTACCAAATACTATCTTATTATTGACTTGTCGGAAATTCATTCTTGTAATATGTTTAATAAATATGTTGCTATCATATAAGAATTGGTGGTCTTTATTTTCAAGTTGAAGATATAAAATTAAAATAATGACTGAAGAACAGCTATTATTTGTAGCTATTATATGATTGAAATTTGGAAAATTGTATAACTTATGACTTACAAAATATTAAATTTATAGACATATCTGTAATGGAATTTCTTATTTGGCATTACATGAGAATCAAATTACTATAATATATAATAATGAGTTAGAAACATATTATCTTTACATCATTCATGCTATTTTGATCAATTATCTACTATTCAAATGGAATCAATAATTTACACGTTTGTAATGGATATATGATTCCTTCTTTATGACCCTTTAATGTCTCCCATCAATATCACGACTAAAACTTCTTTTTTCTTTTTAACTTCACTGCAAGTCATTTGTATCAACTCATAAAAACTGTCTAATGGCTTGTTTTAAATTATATAAAAATGAGCTCGAATTAGAGAATCTGATTGCAATTTAAATGAGATAATTCTAGTGAAAGAAGTACAAAGTGTTACTATGATCTAATTGAAGTAAGATATGCAATGTGTATGACCGTCATATCTATATATATAAACATTATATCTATGTGTATGTGCATTATATCTTTTTATTGAAGTATCATATCTATATGTATAAGCTTTATGTGACATAATCAAAAATAATTATAAACTTAATGGCACAGTGAGTGAGATAATTAATAATTGGTTCACAGTTTGTAATGCAAAACATAACGAGTAGAAGTAACAAAGGATTAGAGGTAGAAAGAGAAGTTCAACTTATTTCGTGAGAAATAAAGTTATAGGAATTAAATAAAATGAGTGGGTATGAGTTACGGTATAAGTTACTATGAGATTCAGTATGAGTTACTACGAGTTACGATATGAGTTACTATGAGATACGGTATGAGTTACTACGAGTTACGATATGAGTTACGGATTGTAATTAGACGTTGAGAGCACGGAAAAGAAAAACCAGATCAAACTCTAGCGCATATTATTTTTTTATTCTTTAAACAATTGCGTGCCCTTAACAAAGGCAACTTCAATCGAGATACTCCTTATTTTATGATAAACCAAGCAAGGAGTGGTCAAGTGATATATCTGGGCAAGTATAAGGATCAGGTTTTGATGGACTCTGTGCTAAGTGCTTACCTTCGGCGGCGGCGATCAACAGGAAGAAAATTGAGCCAAACGCCAACACCATAGTTGTAATCGTATTTGAAAGGGTCATCTTTGTTGCATAATATTTTCACAACGATTATAAACAGCAGTAATGCTTCAATTCTGATGAGATAGAAAGAAATAATGATTATAAATACCATTATAACAATTGAGATTTTAAACTCTACTATAATACTTAAATATCTTCAAACAATCTATATGTTTAAGTTGTTTGAAATATTTAAAATAGTTGACTTAAATGAGTTATTAATCTGTATTGCTCTGCATTGCTCTGCAGTGTATTATAAACACTACATAAATATTGTATAACTTCCTGCTTAGTACAGAATACGATACACCGCAACACACCCTCACATACACCATATGACATACAGAACAAATTGATAATTCAAGACCTGTTAACCATTATTAAAGAATTTAGCTTGACTATACACAAGAAAGAGTGAGTGAGTGAATGATGATATGGGGCTTAACCGATAGTCATATAAATAATTACAGTTTTGTTCAATGAGGAAAATATGTTCTCATGCATAACCAAATCATGTGAATTATTTCCTAACGGCCTTTAACTGCTCTTTGTCAGTGACCGTGACCTAAATCATCATCAAATTCAATCAAATCAGCTGAAAGAAAGGAAGGGAAATAAATCAAAGCAATCGATCCAACAAATCATCCAAATGTTATTATTATTATTATTATTACTACTCTATCGAAAGTCAAAAGATAAATGCATTTTCTTTCAAATCCATCTAAAAGCCAATAAAGTTCCGCAATTAATGTGTTGGCATTCATGTTTAAATAAAAAGATATGTTGCCAGAAATGCCGGAATCAAATCTAGAAAGAAATCATTTGTCTTTGCCCGTTTAGTCTCTAAGCTTTTATATGCAAGTTATTAAGCTTTTATATATAACTTATTTAGCTTTATGCACAACTTATGCCATTTTCACTATTGGCTAGTCGTAATTATTTAATAGCAAATATTTGATGAAATAGTTGGAAACCTATAAAACGTAAGCTCACAAAATATAAGCTGAATCATGATTGTTTTGTTGCGATTGACTGGAAAGATTGATTCACTAAAAAAGCATTAAAAACAACGTTGTAAAAAACAAGACATTTCCTATTTTGCTTGCCACTGAATACCTCAAGCTAACCTTTTCCTAACGTTTTTTCTCTCCACCAACAACTATGTTCTTCAACAAGAACTTCTTCATTGGAAGGAAGAACACGAAAAACAAAACCATACTTTAAGGTTAAATGAAACGAAGAAAAAATAAGAAAGTTTTATTTTAAATTGAAAGCGATCGTTTAGGTACGTAGGGTCAATGTAACTATGTTTGCGCCAAACTTTTATTTCAAATTTATTTGTCTAAATCTTATTCTTTTATTCCGATAAATCTTACTCTTTAGTACTTTTTATGTCATACTCTTCGCTACATTTCATGTCATACTCTCTACTATACTTTATGTCATACTCTTTGCTATATTGAATGTCGTATTCTTTACAATACTTTATGTCATACTCTTTACTACACCGAAAGTCATACTCCTCACTATATTGAATGTCATAAATTGACTCTTTACTATATTATACATCTTGTTTTGTTCACTATTGCTGACCAAGCATGGGATGGTTATTGTAGTAAATAGTAGAAAAAGGAAGACTAGTCTTTTGAATAGAGGTGGATTTAAGTTTATAATTGACTTGACGCTTATTGATAGAAGAAAAGAAAAACTAGTAAAGAGATTCTTTCATGCTTACTATTGTATCTCTATTTAGTGTGTTTTTCTAACAAACACTCCACATCCACTTTTATATATTTGCTCAATACTATTATTGTTTACATTACTTATCTTATATATGAATAATAAATAGACTTTAAGTGTTATATATTTAAAGTGTTGTAGTATTAACTTACTTAACATGATAATAATATAAAATATATTAATTTCTACTAAACATAGCTGTCACGCAAACAAATGGAGCTAGCATTAAATTACATTTATATATTTTTGTTAATATAGGTGTTGAAATATACATCTGCTTAAAAATGCTCATTAGACTGTTAGAATAGAGAATGTATTTTATATTAATTTACTATTTCACTTTTAATAAAGTCATATTCATCCAACTGTTAAACCCTTCGGCATTTAAACAGTTAATTATGAGCATTAAAATATCCTTTCTATTGAAATTTGCTTGATTATACTTGATTACAAACGCAACTGTTATCGAGTCCTCACTCAATGACTAAATTTAATTTAATAGTCGGATTAAACTAATTTGACAAATCTTATACTTAACAGGTCTTTTTACTATTAAATATCTCATTCATTCATTCATTAATTTAATAGACTATCATTTTGTTACTGTTTTTGTGCAAAAGCAATAGAGTTCAATGTCCTTTGATGGCCGACCTTGCCTGAAGAACAGCCTTAAGAACTGCCTGAAGAACTGAAAAATCACTCATCTTTAGACTCTACTACATATGAACGATTTCGCTTTTGCAGTGCACTAGGAATACAGTACGACAGGTCTACCGTAGCTCATCCGACTCTTTATCTGCTTCTCAGCCTGGATATAATCAATGTAATCGTCGTAATCAGAAAGCGTGAACTTACTTTTTTCCAAAATAAGTTAACAGATAAAAAATAAATAATAGAAAGAGAAGCGATCGTAGATAGAGGGGAGAGAAAGAAAGAAAGAAAGAGAGAGAGAGAGAGAGAGAGAGAGAGAGAGAGAGATGGGACGAGACCAGAGGAGGCAGACTTTTGGATTGTTATGCTTTCAAAAAGATTTTTCTTAGTCTCGTTAGTGGAGGTGTTTTAGACTAATGCGGAAGATTCAATAATAATTCAAAGTTACATAATTTCCAGTGACAGCTTATCATTATAATGAAGGTGTTTATACATTAAAATATTTGTATAGTGTTTGTAAGGAACAGCGATAAGATCAAAATTTCATTAGATTATTAATATTGGTATGCATTGGACATGTGGAGCAGATAGTAAGGCGATAATTCTGTCAGCATTGCACAGTGCTATTTCTTAACTTACCTTAACAAACAAAGCCGAATGAAGCTAGATTGCTTCACTACAGTTAGACTGCTAGAACTCCTAATCTATTATACATCTACCATATATTATCAGTATCTAACCATCTTTTATTAACTTACCAAACTTTTCTTGTAAGTGATACCAACTATTTCCAATATATCGATCAATATTCTATCAGCTGATTAAAATGACCAAAATTTGCGGTTCACAAACACAGTACACACTATTTGAATATATACTAACTGATGAACTAATAAAATGAGTTAAAGTTTAGTACTTCTTATAGAATATAAACACTATATTACAAGAATTGGATTCAGAGTAAAATTACAGTTTTATAGCATTTCTGGTGATCTTGATCTTGATCTTGAACTGTTCAACGAAGTTCTCACTGACAATACTAAGCCTTGAATTCATGTTAATAGACTTTCGCTCTGAGTTTTATATTGGGTCAGAACAAGCTTTGGCTGAGCTATGCCTCGGCTGTGCCTCGGCTATGCCTAAGTTGTTCGGGCCGCCCCTTTTCTTCATTCAAGCTATCACACTATATGTCAATCAACAAATACAGTTAAACCTCTTCAGCCAACTTACGAATCACGAATTCAAATTGTGGAAAATCTCAATTAAAAAATGACTGGTTCTGGATGTCACTGTTTTATTTCAACTGACTCTGACTCCGGCACAATACCTAATTTGCATCCATCTTTATGAATATATCTATTATGCTAATCACACTATAATTGCACTAAATTTCAACTCTAACTATCAGACTTCAATACACAATGCTTAAACACTTTTTCGATACTTAATAGTTTATCCAATTAAATCTGTTCCCTTGACTTTGTAGTAAACTCTATCGTTTTTTTTGTCAAAAGACAGACTATGTTTTATATATGTTTTATATATTTGAGAATTATAGAAAAATATTTGACTTTTGTTTATGCAATACAAGTAGTTTAAAAGTAGTCTTAGTGCGAATCAAGTTTACTATTTTCTCACTTAAGTCGAAACAAAACTGTGAATCAAACAGTGTGAACAAATATTTTTATTATCTCTATCTTTTTCTGGTTAATTAATTGTATACTTAGCTAAGGGTTTGTGAGAATTTTAGTTTGAACTTTTCTACGGAAAACAATATTTCTAGAAAAACATTAAAATCATTAAAAACTCTTCCATTTATTGCGAAAATTAAATTAATTCAAGAAAATTGCTTAATTCGCTTCTGAAAAGTTTTGATAATTAGAGTAAGAATAGAAGAAAAGACGTTAAAGTTTAAGACAGTGAACTTTAATAAAGGGAGTATTTTGGGTTATTACTATATTTAGTAGTCTAAAAATTTTTCCTACAAAACTCCAGACACTGAACAAGTTGAACTCAAACTATTTCATGTATTTAGTTGAATAATATTTGGCCGAAGAGGCCGTACTATTTCGAATAATAGTTTGTCTGTACGGTAGGCTTGAATTTCTTCTATTGCAGTATTACTTCCATGCCAGTATCTAATGTTATGTTATAGTTATGCGTGAGTTGCAATTATTTTATACTACATGTCATCTTATTTTCTAGCTCTCAATAAATAATATCAGTTTATTGTTATCCTCCAAAATCTATGGTTTCTATGCAAAGGTGAACCAATGAATTGATACTCTCCAAAGTGAAATTCTTAAGTATAGAATGAAATTCTTAGGTATAGAACGGGCTCTTAGCCATTCAATGAGCTCTTAGGCATTGAAATCCATAGGCGCCTAATGTGTACTCCTATAGAAAAACAATGTTGTTATTCACAACTTTCTTACTCAATACCTATACATACAATGGAATAATAAAGTTTTATGCCTTAACTTTTCACTATTTTACTGTTGAATAAATTTTTGCAATCACAAAACTAACAATACATGGGATAAGAAGTAAGAAAAGAATAGAAAAGGGGTTTTATTGTTTAAACACTGTTTGTTTTGTTACAGGAGAGTCACGTTTTATGACGTCCAACATATAACTGTTTCAATGAGATAATCCCGTTCCTTTACCATAACGATAACCAACACAAATGTTACCATTCTCTTTTTCTGTTTTCTGTTTAAATTGATGATATACGCTAATTTATTATCTCTCCTACATTTGTTTTCTTCTATTATACGTCCCTCTTCTATTTTGGGTAACTTTACAACTGATCATTTCCTCAATTTATTGATAACATTTCGTTCAAGTCTCTCTTTTTGCTATATTCTGCTTCATTTTACATAACATTGATCTCCTAAAACAATACCTTTCTATATTTAAACACACTTGAAATTTAATTTAAATAACTATGATTTCTCGAAAACTCGTTTTCTTTAAAAAATAATTTTATTTTTAAGAAATAGTTTGAGTGTTAGATAAGAAAAAACAAATTGACAATTAAGCTGTTTTCATAAGATTGAGTTTTGCCACAACAATTGTTATTGTTTTATTTTTCTTAATCAACTATCTCTATTAAGAACATCTTTTTCGAAAAATGCTTTTTTATAACTTAAATTAATTTCTTCTTTGATTATTTCTGTTGAAAAACAGTTCAATTATTTCCTTATAACTACATTAAATACTTGTTATTTAAGCTAAGAATTCCGGTATTGCTTTTCATATGTTAGCTAAGATTGTTTCAGATTTTTTATTAACGGCTATCAGATGAACAATGCTTAATAAAGTAGTTTTTAATCTTTTTATTTTTTATTACTACTAATCGCTTAGAGCAACCTTAAATTGATAGAAGGATTAACTTGTTATAAGTAATTCATTTTGGTCCAAATTGCTTGATAAAAGTGAAAAAACTCACTTTAAAAATGGTTTTTCCCAGTCTTATCTGATTTGAATACATTACTATGAAATTGAGGGCAAATCTAACACTAGATTGTACTATTGAAGACTAACTGCCATTAAGTTACTATTTATACATTTTTATAGAAGTTATATTTAAAACTAAAAATTTTCAAATCGATTTGTTCGATAAATCACTCGGACAATTAGGTGAAGAGAAGAAACAAAACATAGCGTAAAAGAAATGATAAATATATTTGATTGATAAAGCGTGGTCTACAATGTTGTAATGTGTTCATTACTTATCTGCACTGATGTGTAGGTGAAATTGCGTGTTAGCTCAAAGATATCTGAATTTTTGATAGAGATATAGGATTACAAAAGTAGAAAAAGAGAATAAACTAATATATGAGAGTATTAGACAATTTGAAGTTAAATTGCAAAGTGTAATTGTTCGCACATCGCTGAATGCCTTATGCATATAGCAAACCATTTTTGATGGTGTGTTAAAGCTTGACATAAGTTAAAATGCAATAAATATCCGGGTCTCTCTTCACAAATTTGATTAAATCTAGATTAAGCACATACCTCGTCAAATAGTTAAGAATAGTTATGAAAAGACAACAAATGATATTTAAATTGAAAATTAATTTTTTTCCGCTTTACTAACCTTATGAGTCGTGGTCGAGAGAGAGAGAGAGAGAGAGAGAGAGAGAGAGAGAGAGAGCGAGAATGGGATTAGAGGTGCCTTAAACATAGGCTTCATTTAAAGTTTAAGGTATTCAAGTTCATAAGTTTACAAGTACGGAATAACACCTATTGTGGCAAACATTCAATAACAGAGAAATTCACAGAAAAAATTCTCAGACTTTGCCAAAGAATCAAACTCTACACTAGTTAATAACTGTGTATAAAAAAAAGTTTGTATGACGCTCTTTCTCAACTAACTGACAATCTATAGATGATAGTTGTGAGTATTGATTATCAGATTTGGTTTGGTATGATTAAAACAAACATAAGTTAAATAAACCAATCGTTGTTATAGTGCATACAATTTTCACATTAAGTCATAAGGTATGCAAATATGAATTATACACATATTAGCTGAAACTCATGAGCGCTTGAAAAATGAAAAATAAATTATTGTAAAAAACCACTAAACAAAATATGATTTCGTGATATATTATGTCATTGATGCGTTAGAAGCAGTGCGTATAGCATTCAAATGCTTAAGGTATGGAACAAAGTATACCTGTTTTCAATAGTTTAGGAAAAGCCAATCTATAGAGCCATCGAAATGCACGATATATTCTAATAATACGATCAGAAAGGCTTCAACCCTGAATTACGGTAAAAGGAAAAACGCTAATACATAATGGCATCAATCTGTGCAAGTTTTTTACGGAAAAAAATAAATTAGTTCTCAGTATCTTATGCTAATAATATATCAAATCCTCCCGACCCTCCCCAACACTATCTTTAATAGTCCTATATTAAAACTAAGTGATCAATTTCTATCTTTGATTGACACATCCCATACATGTCACACAACTTGTGTCTCATTTCTGATACCTTTCCAATTATCGGTACTATGTTTCCGATACTTTGATTTTGAGACCGCGAAATCATACCGAATAATAAAAGAAAAAATTACATCAATCATGAAATATTTTCAAATAGGAAATAATCTAAAATATTTCTTGTGAAAAGTTAGTTCGGAAAAAATGGTTAGTTATTTGTATGCATATTGTTAGGGAGTTATAAGGAGGTAGATATGAAAAAATCAATACAAATTCTAGTATCTTGTTCAAAAAGTACACATTTTTCCATTTTTATTTCACTCCAATTACCATATACTAAAGTTGAGTTATCAACGAGGAAGACCATCCTTAATACCATCTTTGATACCATCTTTAATACCATCCTTAACACCATGTTTATATCTGATTTTCACTAGACTGATCAAATGCATATCTTGACATTAATACATCTGTGACCTTGACTTTAGATGAAATATCTGAGAATTTTATTTATATCTCACCTAACTTTAAGCAATATTTCTCAGAAAATTTCTATCTCAGCTATGAAACAATTTCTATCTTTTTCATGTATTACTGGTAACAATTCAATTAGTTTTGAACGTTTTCAGTTCCATGTCATGACTTTCCTATAGAAGTGAATATAAAAATATTCTCTCTTATTGCAAATACAGATCATCAGATCATATAAACTTTCGAGTCAATGAGTTTTCATCTGAAGGATTTACTTTTTTCCTTTTAATCAATAACATAATTAAATAAAATCCAAAAAATTTGTCTCAACAGCTACCTCTCAAGTTACCGTTAGCGATGATTACTTCCGCTAATACTGAATGAATGACTGAATCCTTTAAAGACTCAATCCTCCAAAGTCTGAACCCTTGAAATTGTAAGAAAAAATATTATGCCCTTTGATTGCTTGTGAAACTTCCAATTAACTTAAGATAAATTGCAGACATAGTTAAGGTCTCAATAAGAAAACTATTAGCAATTTTTTAATACTCTCTTTTTATTACTAAAGTTTTATTTTTTCATTATTATACTTTTATTTTATTTTTTCTTATTTTAAGTTCAATTTTGTTTTGTGAAAAAGTTGAAAAGTTTCAAAGTCGAGCCTTACGCTCTGGTTTTACATTTAATCTTTTAATAAATGGTCTCTTTTGTAACGAATGTTTGAAAGCTTCATCATTATCTCGTTATTATAAATGCTAGAATGCTTCTAATTCATCAAAAACTACAGAGAAAGTCTTCATAAGTCAGAGCTATTCCGGTATTTTCTAATTTATTTTGCTTAATAAGTCTACTCTTCAACCCTTCAACACTTTATTCAAGTCTAACATTTTCCTTGAAAGTGTCACATAAGCAGATATCATATAAGCGGATATCACATAAGCTGACCATTACATTTTATGCCTACAATTAGGTCTAATTTCAGTTAATTTTATTTGATTACTTTGAAAAATTTGTCTATTATAATTGAGCTAAAATTGCTAACTATTAAAAATATATTAAACCTGGAAGTAATAGAAAAACACAGAAAGCTATTAAATCAAATCAGATTGGTTTTTTAAATGAAAATCATTCTGATAATTATGGTTAAAGTGAGTGTGAGTTTTTGAAGATATGTTCAAAAATAATTACTAGTATAGTCTCTTTTGTTTATTACACTTGTCGTCAAACGTTAGAGTTATCAACAAATAACAAATCTCTAACTATCGATAGTCCTAATGAAAGTATGTTTTTATCTCTTTCTATAGTTTAATAACTTTATAGACTTTTGGCTAGACTTGTAATTTCGGGAAATAAGCGTAACTCAAATCAGTCAATAGTGAAATACTCTTAACATTTCGAACTATAACTTCAGGTTATTTTCCAAATTGATACACATCTAAAAGTTTGTCAATTTCGCTTTTAGTTATGCATAAACTTTTATATTTTTCGCATTTCTACAAAATTATTATAGATATTTACTTTTAAGAAAGAATTAGGAAATTATTCGTCACTTGGATCGTGACCGACTTCAATAAGACTATCAATCAAAAAAAACCTAATCAATGAATGATTATACAAACCGTAGAGTTTGTAAGTTAGTCGTGACTAGAGGTCAGTTTATATGGCGTTAATTGAAAACTGAAGTGTTAAATTAAAAAATGTTTGATTATTTGAACCTACACTCGGCTTTATTGAACTGTCAAAATAAATGAACATCATTCATAATAATTATTATTATTTGAACTAATTAGCTCCACTCTATAATACTTGTTCAATATTGATAGTTGTTTTAGATGCTCATTTCTATCTATTTCTATCTATTTTGGTCTTCCAATTAGTTACAGATTATGTTTCAGTTATGAATCATATTGATTTAATAAATCAAAGTAAACATTTACAATAATATCTCAATAGATATCTGAAATCTCGTAATCCAACATAAGGGGTTGAACGACAAAAGAGTCAATGATCATAAATAGTGCTAAGTTTATGTAGATCTGAAAAGAGGAATCAATGTTTGACTAGATCATAAAAAACTATTTAATTTAATGATTGTCAAGTTTCCATCACAAGTTTAATCTATTATTGGAGCAAATCGTTAGTAACTACAAAGTCATATAACTAAGAAATACAAAAATCATAATTAAGTTTAATTATAGCATTAAAAATATGAACCGTTAAAGGAATTCTCTTGAGAAGCGATTGCCCCCTTAGCCCAGACCTGTCCGCAGTTCAGTCAAATACCTTATGCTTCAATGGTTTTTTTACTTATCCTTCAATCAATTTCTAAACTTTTCAATAGTCTAGCTTAGGCTAATTCTTTAGTTGTTCAAACTTTTTAAAACACTTCTAAGTTTGCCATAAATTAGAAAATAACACCTAACCTTTTCCTTGTATCTTTAAATATCAGAGATCAATCTCCATTTGGTCTGAAAAATGAATTTAATAGCATTAACTCATAAAATTGTTAGTCGATTGACTTGAGGGACACTATTATATAATGTTTGCCTATGGTCGTAATAGTCGTAAAGCTCTAGCCTCTGGTAGTCGTAAATCATGTTTGAGCACATGTTTTTGTTTATGTCTTTTTAAATATTTCGAGTTTATTATTATTTCAATTTTAATTGTTTTGTTTGTGAGTTTGTCATTTAATTGTAATTAAAATGATTAATTTATTGATTAGTAAGTGCTATGAATTTAATAAGTTTTGTGATTTTAACAAAAAAACTGATTTTCAAGCAAATAATCAAATAAATGACAGAAATATAAATGAATTGAAATTATTGAAACATTTAAGGCAAACCATAATATCATCAAAATTAATGCCTAAAGTGATGGCAAGTAGTGTTGAATCAAATGTAGACAATAAGGAGAATAATAATGAGAATAAAAATAAAGATAATGTCAATCCAAATATAATTAAGGACGCGATTAGTTCACTACAAGAGAGAACTGTTTGGGAGAGTATTAAACATCAACTGAGCAGAAATATAGACACAAACGATGAACAATATAAAATTCAATTTGTAAAACAAGGTGAGACTGGATTGGATCGAGTCAAATTGATGTGGTCTGAATGGGCAGCCGGTGAAGACAATCCTGAAGTCAGGTTCATAATGAGTTCGGTAGGCTTTGGGGCAATAGTCGGCGTAGTGTTTGGCGGCATCTTAGGCAACAAGACTGCCGTTCAAGACTTTATGCGAAGACACAATGAATATGTCTTCAAAGGCGATTTCGAGGCTAAACGAAAAATTAGAGACTCTATGTTTTTGCAATTCTCCAGGGCTGGATTTCGCTTAGGCTGGAGAGTAGCTTTCTTTTCAGGGCTCATCACTGGCCTCACCACTACTGCCATTGTCTATAGGAATGATGTCTACTATACTGACTGTATGTCTGCCGGAGCTCTCGTTTGTTCGCTTTGGAAAATGAAGTTAGGCTTAAGAGCGATGGTGGTGTCGGGTGTGGTAGGAACTGTTCTCGGATTCATGTTTGCCGGTGGTGTCAGAATAGCTATGCGGGTCTTCAACACAACAGTTCCTGAATATAGGTATTGGAGGCATACCAGATATTTGGGACATTTGACAGTTGAAAAGTATAGTGACGGAACCACTGAATTTGATTGGGATCTTCCGGATTCTCATAAAAATATCTACGATGGGCAGAGCAAATAGTGATTACTGGTTCTCTTTAACTCTTTGGATTAGTCACATTTCAATTGCTTTGCATTTCTTTGCATTTCTTGTGAACGTTTTCCTAAAAAATACTGTTAATAAACTAAAAAATTTTCAATTCTTTTCGTTTTGTCATTAAGTTTGAGCCAAAGACAAGTTTCTCAGAGAAATTGTTTGAATAAAGTAATGAAAAAGAGTTGAATAGGAGTGAAATAAGTGGAGTCACTGTTTTCTTGGTTTTCTTCAAACAAAGTCAAAGTCAAAGAAGTAATTCTTTTGATGGAAAGGAGACTTATTAGAAAAACGTGTGGCTCCCAATTGGTTCGGATAATTCACTTCCGAGATAAGGTTTCACAAATTAGCTGATATGAGATTCTTTCAAATCATTTTCCCAGAACGCAATTGTCCAAACGGTAAATACCATACACTTTTGTTATGATAATTTTATATTCATTCTCTACCAATGCCATCAACGTTTTAATGAGTTATACCTTTATTATAAATATAACTCTGACTCAATTCTTGGGTCATTTATTCGTTTGACCGCCACTTCGATATTTCACTGCTAACTGGTTTTCCTTTTTATGGTCAACTCCTAAAAGTTTGATCAATTCTGCAGAACTAGATTTTAATTGTAGATTTGGAGGTAAGTTATAGGCGACAAAACTAGTTATTTATCGTGAACAAAAGATCTGGTAAAATGGTTTTTTATCTGTTGTATGTAAATCAAGCAGTGAAACGCTTGACCGATCAAAAGGCATTTCTCTAAATCTTATGCATTCTCTAACACTTATCCTTTAAAACCATTCCAAAAACTATGATTTAAAGCCTTCTGATGCACAAAATGATTCCCTAAACAAAATAGTGTAAAACTCGCACAAAACTGGTTTAACGTCTATCGAATCTGTTGATTACAAGAAAGGCAGGTCTCCTTTATGTCAAGGACATGGCAAACAATAGAGTTCATAACTGCGCTTCTCTGCCATTCATCTGATTATAGTCCAAACAAAATTCAAGCCCGACTTTTCTCTAATTTATTTAGAATTACTCGGATGACAGACAGAGAGGAAATATTTGTGGCGAACTAAAGACCACAATTATTTTTATTTGCTTTTATTATGATCAGCCGATAGCGCAGAACATACAATGAATGTATAAACAAATTTTAAACTAACAAAATATCTGCTCTCCTTCCGTATTACTGGTTATAGTCTGCAGAACGAGAAACGAATTAAATCAAAACTTTTTACTATGATTTTGAAAAAAAGAGTTAGTGAAACGAGAGCTTTTGTTCTGCTTTTAAAAGAGATGTCAAGTTTATTATGTTTCAATCAAATTCAATACAATTACGTTAACAAAAGTAACTTAGATTTTATTTATTTTATTATTTATTTCAAACTCTCTTACAAAATCGATTTAAAATAACAAATGGATCATTTAAGATGATGTGTCCATTGGTTCTGCTTCGATATGACGCACAACAGTCTCTTCTACTTCCAATCGAATTAGTTTTGTCGATAAGATTTCTGTTGTTCCTCTTTTGAATTGATATTTTCCTTGTCTTTAAATAAAATAAACGATTCAATTGAATGATCATAAAAATATTTTCTTTTTTAAAATAAATTAAATGATTGTAAAAATACAAACCGTTCTCCTTTTTGATTGGCTTCTTCGTAAGGACGCAAAAATTTAGCCGAGCCTTTGGTGATAACACATAAATCGATATTACTACCAGAGCCTAAATCATTGAAAATTCCTGCCGCGATCGCATCTCTGACCAACTTCTTTCCCTCGTCAACCTTTCAAACAGTTTTTATATTGAGATTATTGTGATTAATTGATTCGATTTCCTAACTTACAGTCATATCAGGTTTCCAACGAGACTCAAAAACAGCCATTGCAGCCAAAGATCCCGAACCCATAGTCACGTACGGAAGTCTATCAGTCGAGCCGTGAGGATGTATGCAGTACAAATTGGGGCCATTATTGTCAACACCTCCCAAAACAAGGGCTGCTCCGATGTGTCCCTGATATCTATTAGTTCAAAATTTATAAATTGAATTATAGCTAGTCATTAAATTTTCAAAAAATCAGTTTCGGCTATAGTTTACACCGATTCAAAGTTAGATCAAATTTGAAAGAATCCAACATTTAAATCTAGTCTTTCAATAGAAACAAATGCATTTCAGACCTAAATAAATATTGTTTAAGCAGTCGATTGGCGACGCAGACCGGAACCACTTTTCCAGTATTCAAACGATGCAATTCTAACTGCGAAGAAATCATTTTGGTCGTCACCTCAGTATCAGCAGCAGTTCCGGCGCCACAACAGTACATATTCGGAGCCAAATAATGAATTTTAGAACAATTTTTGTCGGCCACAATCGTGTCAGATGTGGCTCTGGTGTCAGCACCTAATATCACTCCATCCTTGAAGACAATGCCTGCGATTGTTGTTCCAGTTTTACGCGCTTTCGGCACTGGAAACCCTTTCGCAGATAGCAATTCGTTTCTATTTTCATAAATTAATTTTATTAGATGTTAGAACCGTTTCATTGTTTCTCGTTTGGTTTTATTCAAATCTATTTAATTTGACTTCAATTTCAAACCTCTGATAATTTTCGAAAGAAAATCCTCCGATTGGCAATTCTGGAACGACTCCTGATGACATCTTCTATTAAATCAAATCCGATTTTTCTTCAATTAAATTGTTGACAATAATTATAACTTTTTGAATAGAGAGTGACAGCAATCAATGGTTTGCAATGACTTTGCATTACTTTATGTCCCAACATATAAAACGTATCAAACATTTTATGCTTTTATTCATCCCTTTCTTGTCAATTAATTAACAAAAGTTATTAAAATTAATTATTTGATATGAGTTTAAACTAAGACAGAATTAATAAATGTTTCATTTCATAAAAGGCAATAAAAAATAATGAAAAGATAGAAAAAAATCGAAATGAATAAATTATTCTCTGTATTCAAGTCAAATGTTTTAATAGAGGACGAAATGTCGTCACAAATACCATAAAAAGTAAATAAAAAGGAAAACAATAATAATGAGAGTCTATTTAGATTTGACTTAAGATTAAAATAATAATTAAATAAATATAAACTAAAAGAATCGAAAGAATCGAAATGCATGTGGAAGAGTCGAGTAACATAAGTGGTCAACAAGCGATTGGATTGCATATAATAAACTCAAATGGACAAAATTATGACATAGAGATAACGCAAGAACTAAATGTAGAGAAATTGAAAATTATGTGTTTGTCTTACTTTCAAACTGATCCGTTGGTTTCTATCAAATTGGCTCAACAATTCAAATTAGTCTCTATTGACAAAAATAAGCCTTTGAATGAAGACTCCAGTCTTAAAGATCAAGATATAAGTGATGGAATGTTTTTACTACTTATACCTCGCTATTCATACAGAAGACAAACTGAAGAATCATTGGCTCAAGAAATGAAGAACAAGTCTCCCAGTGAAGAGGAGATTCTGGACGCCACTAAAGACTTAGTCCCTAAGAACTTGGATCGAAAAATGATTGAAATTTCAAATACCATTGATGTGAGAATTTCTTCTCTCAATAGGCATATCAATCACTCTAATTGTTTTAATTCTTTATTGTTTTTCAGTTTCAGAAAGAATTGCGAAAAATCCTGATTTCATTAATTGATTATTCGGAAATAATTCTAAGAAATCATCCGGAAGTCAAACCAATATTCGGTGACATGCTAATCAATGATTCTAATAATCAAAATAAAGACAGTAATGAAGAAGAGGACGAATCAGATGGAGTAAATAAAGAAGTACTAAAACAGTTGACAGACATGGGGTTTGCGGTGGAAAGGGCGAAGAGAGCGCTCAAACTGAACAACATGTCAGCCATTGATGCCATGGATTGGTTGCTCGCAAACTCAGTCGCTTACGAATCAAGTTCTTCATCGCCTTCTAGTTCACGATCTAATGCCGAATCATCAATGGACTCATCGAAGAATTACTACAGCTCTGCCACTGGTTTGTGTCCCAGAGTCCCGAAAATTATTGAATGCTACCGAGCTTTCAAAAGAAAACAGTTCAAACCGAACACTAAAGCTTTTAAAGGCCTCTGTGATATGGGATTTGATGAGAACGAAGTACTCGACGCACTTTCTATTCATAATAATAACGAAATCGCAGCCGTATGTCAGCTATTAATTTATATAATTTGCTCAATTTACTAAACATTAATTATCTGTTGATAGTGCGAATGGCTCTTAAGTGATAGGAGACCAAAGATTAAGGATCTTGAATATGGTCTAAGCAAACAAAGTCCCATCTATAAAGCTATAATCTCTAATCCTGTTATTCAGTTAGGACTCGTTAAGCCGCGAGTCTTTTTTGGTGCGTTTAAAACTTTGATTTGTTGTATTCGAAATTACTGAATATTATTTGTTTGAATTTAGCATTTTTACAACTGATTGAAGAGCCAAACAGTACCGGTCGCTGGTTAAGTGATGCTGAAACGTCTCCAATTTTGTCTCAAATGTTTCGCATATTTCATTCAGAAAAACATGCTATCGAACAGTGTAATGACGAGCTCTCACAACTAAACACTTAATCATCATTCATAGAATAAACGATTCGTTTTGAAACATCTCGTTAGTGGTTATACACTAGTTATAATATATCTGATATTTCTGTTGTTGATTTGTTGGTTTTTAAACATAGTTGAATATAGCAGCTATTTAGAACTTTAAATTTAACGCCTACAATTCTTTTCATTTTGTTGAACGTTTTATTCAGAATAATTATCTGACCATTTGTATGTTTAAATACTTTTCAGTCATACTTATCCATTGTTTTAATTATAAGTTTATATATTGTTATTTTGTTGTTCAAGTTCGATTGTTTTCAAATTGACTAAAACTTCTAAGTTGATAGTGAAACGAAGCCAAATGTATAATATTGAATAAATTATTGGTTATGTTCTCAATTTGTTTATTCTTATAAAGTGTTTTTAAACACGTATTCATCTAATTAAACATTTTTTCAATTCTAATCACTCATTACGATCAATGCAAATGAGTTGATGACTAAGGAAAAATGATCGAAAATAGTTTAGAGAAAATTAGTGCTAAGGTACATTTTCCTAGTTTGAACTATATTTCACAAAATACGTCCCTTATACTGCATTTGTTAAGTTGCAATACATATTAACTTGACTCTCTTTCACTTTGACTACATCTCAGTTCGTGCGTTAGTCAACTTTTTAATGCTATGTTACGTTATACCCCAATCGATATTGAAATTGCTCAACTAATACTTAACACTTTCATAGGATAATCATTTCTTTTATCACCAATTTATATCATATTTTGTGACTGTCTACAGCTATTAAATGGTATCTTTTTATCACGTTATATCAGTTCCTTTTGAAAGTGAATAAAAGTCTAAAATTGATGTCTGTTGAATAAGTTTGAGAAAAGTTTGTCTAAAGTTTGTGCCTATCATTCAATTCATAAGTTATCTCAAGTTTAATCAAAGTGACAATTGAATATAAAATGTGAGAATAGTGCGAAATATATGGAAAATAGATGATCTTAAGTGATAATAAAAAATGAATAAACTTATTAAACACGTTTGTGCATTGGAGTTGCATTGCATTTATGTTTAAAGTTTGATGCAATGCACCTTCACTGCAATCAATGTGTCTTAAATTAACTCAACTATTCATCATTTTCCCCAACATTTATTTTATTATTTTCTACTTTTTTTTCTTCTTTTTTCGTCAATAGTTCTCGAGTGTAAGTGTTGAATAATTTTTAATTAAATAAAGACTAAAACACGTCCCCATCACACCACTTGGAAATCACCTCATATTAGGAGGAGTTTAGGAATTATACAGAATTACGTAATGAAATCTTGTTATGCTTATTTCAATGTAAATGCAAATTTTAGTCTAATTCACAATTTTGATACTAGAGTCCCTAATAGTCTAATTATTAGTTTGTCGTCAAATTTGTTTTTTTATTAGAAAGTTTCTCTTTTAATAAATTGAATTATTGTGGATTCAGGAAAACGAAATAATTCATAACTTGATTATAGTTGAAGTTATATAACAAGACTTTTTGACAAAGTGCAATGTCTAAACAAGAGATAATTATTGATTTAAACCTTTAACACAAGTTTTTTGGCATTTTAACAGTATAATTATTAAACATATTTTATAAAATATATAATTAAATTAACATTATAAAAATAACGGAAGTGATAAACTACTGATTTGAAAAGTAATGAAGTTTTATTGCGACTAACTTCATATTACTCTCCCACAGATATTGACTTTGTATCAGCAAAATGTTAAAAATTCAGAAATTAGCTCGTTCTAAAATTTGGTACTTTCGATCGATTTAAATCGAAACAAAAAATGAAAATTATTATATTTATTAAATTAGTATATATATCATAAATATATATTTAATAAAATAAATAAATTTCATTCTAATACTGCACGTGGAATCACGTTAAAAGGTAGTACAGGAGCTGTTGCTTCAAGTTTTAAAGCAGTCAAATGACAGTCAATAGCTCTTTCCTGGTCATCGATCGCTTGTAGGACCAGACCCATATATGTCCAGGTCTCGTGAACAGTGGCGTCAATGTTTAGTGAATCTTTTAGATACTTATCTGCAGCCAATTGGTTGCCCAGCAAATAGTACGTATGACCCAACTGCTGCAGAGCTTTTGCATGCCTTGGATTTATTGATATTGCATTTTGAAGGTGAGTTTTGGCATCAATCAATTGTCCCTTTGCTTTACTTATTATTCCTTTTATATACATTAATTGGTGAGATAGTGAACCAAATATACCAAGTGCTCCTTCATTGACACACGCCTCGGCCTCGGAAATCTAATCAAAATTCAAATTTTCACCATAAGAAACTTTCACTTTGAGTAAATATTATGAAATCAAGACCTGTCCCAGTTTTATGAATAATTCAACGATCAAAAGCCAAATGTGCATCTGTAACGACCACAAAGGTTTGTTGGCAGCGCTATTACTACCGGCGGTCATATTATACGACAAGTTTGTGCTGATGGCGTCCTGTTGTATGGCTCCGCTATCGAGTGACGCCACTTCACTCAGAGTTTGTTCCATTTTTAAAGATATTGAATCATAATTAGAAGGCGGGAAATAATTACATTTATCGCTCATTCTTCTTTGTTCCTCACTATTAGCACACTTCCAACAATTTAGCATTTCTTTAGCAGTGAGTAGTGCGAGTTCTCTACCATTTTCTCTAACCACTTCTTCTAAATGAGCCTAAATATTGTAAATTATTCAAATTCTGGTTTTAACTGAACTACCTTTAGTGTGTTTTTAATAAATATATTTATCCTAACCTTAATATATAGTAAGATTAAGTGTGTTGGATATTCATCGAGTGCTGTTTCACATAAAGTTAAAGCTTCTTCATATTGTTTGAATGCTGATAAGCATAGAATCAATAGTTGAATAGATGGTAAATGCTGGGAATTTAGCAAAAGTGATATTTTCACGTATTTTATTGCATCAGTCAATGCTCTTTGGTTTGCCATATGAAGTGCCAAATGAAAATATGGTAAATGATCGTTGAAACAGGTAGTTGACGCTTGTTTCAGATGTTTAATTGAATCATTGAGATTGTCGATGTAAAATTTCTTGCACGTTTCTGTTTCTGTTTCGTATATCAAAGCGTGTGCCACTCCTATTGTGAGATTAATTTTATGGCTTAACATTTTATCGTTACATCTATTTAGTGATTCTTTGGCTAATTCTAGAGCTTCTTTGTATTGATTCAATTCTAATATACACAGTTTTGCTGCTATCAAGTTGGGTAAAGGATCCGATTGATCAATACGTGACACTTCCTTCAAAAGTAATAAAGATCTTTGTGGAGATTTTTTTGATTCCATTAATGTTAGAGCAAACTGAAACCAAATATGTTTGACTCCAAAACTGAATTTCATGGCGCGCTCAAAAACGTCCAAAAAATAAAATTTCAACGGAGTTAAAGTAATAGTCAATAAATCATAAACAGCCATAACATTATTGATTGATTGAGTTCTCGTATCATTGAATTCTGGACTTCTGTCAAGCACTACATTTCTGGCAGCGAGCATTTCACTGATTAATAATAATAAAATTATTTCTTCTTCTCTTTCTCGTGGAACAAATAATGATTGTCCGATATATCGCTGAGGTTTCAATGGTTTGACCGAAGAAGAAGACATATTTAAGTCACATTTCGTCCACGAACTTCTTGAGACACCTCTAATCAACAACTCTGCCAACTGTTTAGACAATATTTGTCTTGTAGTCAAAGTTGATGGTGTTTCGCATGCGTTAAGCGTTAATCTATACTGATTAAGTGCTTGTCTAACATTATTGCCATTTTTTATGTAAAGAATAGGAGCCCTTTGAATAGCCATCTCAAGAATGTTGCCCAAAGGCACCACAGCATAAGGTCCCTGTTGCTTCTCCACATTTTGCAAATATCTAATTCCCAAATCAGTTGCTTTGACCAGGCACGATATTCTTGTCTCATAGTTATTATCACTATTTATGTTCTCCAAAGCCATTCCCTTAACAGCAAAAGATTCTGCAACCAATTTGATTACTCTGAGCGGTAATGCTTTGTCGACACTACTTATATTGTCGATACCCGACAGCTCGATATGTTTTAATGTTTTCTCATAATCACCGCTAACATAATAACATTTGGCTAATAATAGGTTTGTGTCCATTGCGAGAGGAGATGAGGAACAACTCTCAAGACATGTCTTCAGGTGATTGAGTGCCTCATCTAAAAGGACGCGACTTTTTTCGGCTTCCTTATTGCTACTTTCCAGGTATAGCTCCAGTTTTGCCTCACCTGTCAAGAAGTGGACCAATTGCGGTGATTCATTGACCATTTGTTGAGCCAAATCGAGACATCGCCTCCAGTTTCCTTCTTCTCGGTTGCGCTCTATATCGGACTCGACTCGAGCCCTGCTTTTTGGTGAAGCCATTAATCAACTGTTTGATGTGTATTTCAAAAGATATAATTAATGTTTTATTATAGACAAACACTTCTATCAATTTTGACAATAAATGTTTGAACCATTTTTGATTTGAAGTGTAAACAATTACTACCCAAACATTTGTTCAAAGAATTGACTAAATATATGCAATTCTCTGTTCAACACAAATTACGTCATTGTTTCTCACATATTTTTAGATTGTAATAACTGAGAAGAAGGATGACTTTATTGATGTACTCGTAAACAGCGATTGGATTGTGAAACAAAAACACTGTCCTAAAGTCATTATGGTTTAGTGTTTATCTAAATTAGTATTTTTTGACAATTTTTGTTAAATTCTAAACCAAATCCATATTGAAATGCTTTACTAAACAACTAACTCATACTTATTTATCAATTCATTTATTCTTTGGTAATTCAAAGTCAAAACAAAATAATATTTGAATCTAATTAAAAATAAAGTCATAATTGAGTGAAATATGAAGATAACGGAAAAAATAGACGAAAAACAAACAGTTTTCTCATTAATGATAATAAATAATAATAACAAGAATGATAGTATTATTGAAATTATGATCAATTGTTCGCGCACAAAATGAAGAGATACTGGAATAAATGGGTTTCAAGCGAAAACAGTGCAATAATTGGCCAAAGATGTAGTCGATGTCAGTTGCTATCAATATCGCAATTAATACTTATTTTTACATTGAGTTCATTAGCGTTTTGTTCGGCAATTATTGGCACAACTCATACGTCAAAGAAAGGATGCGATAAACAAAGAAAGATATTCGGTATCAATAATGAAACGTTTGGTATTATAAGTGATGGTCCGAAAGACTATCCGATGGACTCTCACTGCGAATGGCTTATCACCACCAATAGCATGAACAATACCAATAAGTACATTACTTTGAAGTTCGTATCGATAGAGACCGAATGCTCTTATGATCACATCTATGTTTTTGATGGATCTTCATATGAAAGCAATCTACTGGGCAGTTTTAGTGGCAAAACGTTACCAATACCAGTGACTGCAACTTCCGGATCAATGCTTATACTATTATATTCTGACACCAATTATGTATTACAAGGATTTGTCGCTCAATTCAGTATTACTGATTGTCCCATGAATTGTAGCGGACATGGAGTTTGTCTCAATCATAAATGTGTTTGCGATCGATTCTGGGCTGATATATCATGTGATACCGCTCTCTGTCCTAATAATTGTAGCGGAAATGGTCTTTGTGTTTACGATGAATTACTTGCAACCAATAGTTATTGCAATTGCAGTCATGGTTTTGCCGGAGAGTCGTGTAGTTATAGACTAGAAATTAATGATAATTATAATAATAATAATAATCAAAGTGAAGATTATTCTGATTTTAATAATAATTTTCAAAACTTTGATTCGAATAATACTCATATTAATGAAAATGAATGGCATTTGCTCTCATCAAATAAATATAACTTTCCGTCGCGTGCAGGACATGCTTCTGTTTATTCGCCAATTACTGATTCACTCTATACTTTTGGCGGAAGAAATTTTGATATAGTTTTCGGCGATTTATTAGAGTTTAATTTTAAGCATAACAAATGGACAAATTTGACTTCATTTCAGACCAATTACTCTAGTCATCCAAAATCGGTTTGGGGTCACGCAATGGTCTACTTCGATAATAACATAATAATGTTTGGAGGAATTTTCTCAAATAGTAGTCTCTCTAACGAGCTTTGGTTTTATCAAATCTCTAATAATGAATGGCATTTGAAGGCAACTGATAGTAAGACACGAGTGCCGTCGACGGCACTTCATTCGCTAACACTGGTTGATAACGAATGGTTGTATGCATTTGGTGGTCGCCTGGAAGACGGATCGTTTTCGAGTCATATTTATAGAATTAATTTAATACAAGGACTAAAGCAATGGGAATTAGTAGAACCGGTTGCTGGTAAATCACTAGATAGACGTCTTGCAGGACATACTGCTGTCTATGACGAAACAACGAAATCCATTCTTGTTTACGGTGGAGTTTCTGTGGATTACGCGAGATTTAGTCGATTGAGCGGTCAATTGCATGCCTTTCACGTTGAGAAACGTATTTGGACGCGACTCAGATTCTCAAATCGTGACGATCCCTTCGGGATCGGAACCGTTCCACTCGAAAGAGCATTTCATTCCTCAACAATCATCAATAATAACTATTTATTAATATATGGTGGATATACTCACAGACATTCGCGTGAAGAAGTTTGTTATGACAATTCGTTCTATCTCTATAGTTTGAAATGTCATAAATGGATCAGTTTTAATAAACTAACAGAAGACACGACTCGGCATAATTTTACAGCACGTGACGGAGTCTTTTCTCATACATTTGCAACGCGTAATAATACTGTTCTGATTCTGGGCGGATATAGTGGTACAGTTCGTAACGAATTATGGGCCTATGTATTGCCAAAAGTCATTAGCAGCTGTGATCAAAATATATGTTCACTACATCGAAAACGTCCAAATTGTTTGTCTAATCCTTTGTGTGGTTGGTGTGAACGCAGTGACGAAGGCTTTTGTATGCATTACACACGAAAGTCTGAGTGCAGTCCTGCCAGCTTTACGACTGAGCCCTGTCCTGGTCTTTGTCCACTACTTCCTGATTGTTATAGTTGTTTGGCGTGGAAGCAATACAACACAACTGATGTAAGACAAAAGTCGTGTTTGTGGTGCGTACAGTCAGCTCAATGCTATCAGAATGATGGTAACAAATATGTGCCACATTCTTGTCAAACCAAATCGAAACCAAGTTCGAAATTCTCGTCCCACTCACCGGAAGCCTGGTGGGGGTCACATCCCATTATTATTAATGGTTCTGCATCTGAGTGTCGAACTCGTAACTTTCGACCGGGACTAACAATGCTGAAGTACAGATATCCGTCAAACTTCGATCAACCTGACGAGGTCTCGATTATCAATCAGACATCAGAGCATGTTATATTCCATCAAGAATTTTCAGGTGAACGGGAATCACAATCTGATAGTGCAGTCAATGTTGCCCGGATTCTCGGTTATATCCATCCTTTGGGTGCACAACCATTCTCTGAAAACTACTTGAGACTTTATATGGGCTCGAGTGGATCTCAAGCTCTGCTAAAAGTTAGTTCTGACGATAGCGAGCGACTGCTTGAATTGACTGCAAATCACACGAGCACTTCATATATGAGGACAGAAGCCCGTAGAGCTGATAACTCAAGAATATTTACTGACACATCGATTGATCATAAATTTCTGATTGATTTCATAGTGAATATCCCAATAAAAGCGGCCACAACTTTTAGCGAACCCGACACTATGCAACTGGTTTGGAACGCGAATCCAATCTATAGAGAAGTTTTAAGCTATGAATTTCTCGAGCCCTTCAGGAACGACTCTCAATGCAAATATTTAAACAATTGTTTATCATGTGTCAGTAATTCAGGCTGTGGTTGGTGTGACTTCACCAATAGCTGTATGGTTCGCATCGATTCCAATAATCAAAGTATTTGTCATAATTCAAATGGGGAACAACAGTATCTCATATTAGAGTCGTCTCATTGTAAACTATGCTCTGATTTTATATATTGCAAAAATTGTGCGTCTATTTCTCATTGTGAGTGGTTGGTTGAAGAGGCACATTGTGTCAGAAGAGGCAGATATGAAGACGCAGTCAGACATCCAAATATGTGTCCATTAGACTGTCATCAAAGAACGTCTTGCGCGTCGTGTCTTGGAGATCCTGGACGTTGTGCGTGGTGTGAGCAGACCAAGACTTGCTTCTTGTTCTCCACTTATACCACTTCTTTCATGTTCGGTGGATGTCAGGAATGGATTGATGAGGACCATCACAGCGCTTCATCCACTGCTGCGCTTTCATCTAAAACATCTGATGGAACTTTTCACTGGTGTAGAGATTGCTCAAAGCATACTACTTGCATGTCATGTTTATCTGATCTTCGATGCGGCTGGTGCAGTGCTACCATTAACCCAATGATTGGGTTGTGTACTGAAGGAGATTTTCACAAACCAAATCTCAATTGTGAAACTGCTATCCACTCAAAGTTTGGTAATTCAACTGAATTGGGAACTACTAAATCTGTTTGGTCTTACGATATATGTCCTGACATTGATGAATGTGAATTAGGTCTTCATAATTGTCATGGTAACGCTTCGTGTCACAGTAAGTAATCATAAATTTTTGTCAAGTAGTCTGTTTAATATGAGCTTTGACTGATTTAAGTTATTATACCATTTTTGCAATAAGATTAATATTAATTGAAAAATATAATAATTTGAAATGATTTTCAACAGACACTCCAACATCATTCACATGCACATGCAGTCCTGGTTATAAAGGAGATGGTGTCAACTCTTGTCTGCGAACATGTGATGTCCAATGTATCCATGGATATTGTTCCGAATCTCCTGATTACTACTGTATTTGTGAACTGGGATGGACTGGAATCGATTGCAGCACTAATTGTGGCTGCAATAATCACTCGACTTGTACTAAAGGGATTGGAATTTGTGACGAATGTCAAGATTATACTGAAGGAGAGTTCTGTGAAATTTGCAGTAGGGGTAGTTTTGGAAACGCAACAAACTCTTTATCATGCCAGAAGTGTAACTGTAATGGACACGGAGATATCACTAGAGGATTGTGTGATTCCATAACTGGTCATTGCTATTGTACTGACAACACGGAAGGTATCAATTGTGAACGATGTAAATCTGGTCATTACGGAGACCCGAGAAATAATGGCAAATGTTATTTGGAGTGTTTGCCGCGAGGACTTGTAGTCGATGCCAGAAACGGATCGTTTGGCAGTAAAACTGGTTATATAGCTAGTACTTCTCAATTGTATTGTCTTTGGATATTTACAATTCATCGAACTTTGGATACATCGACTTTATACTCATTGGCCAAATCTTCAAATTCTATTTCAACGCCTTTAAGCAGCCCAATAGCCCTAACTATTGAGCGTAATATGAAAGTCGAGTGTCCCGACAGCAATATTCAAGTCTACGACGGAGTTCCAGATTTTGTCGCTTCTGGAGGTTTGAGGAAAAAACTTGGCTATTATTGTGGTAGTGATTTGCGAGAAGATATTCATTTGGTCGCATATTCAGGCTTTTTGACTGTCTTTTTTGAGAGACACGATCCGACCCAAGGATTTAACGCATCATTTGTGCGTTTGGATTGTCCTAATTCTTGTTCGTCGGTTAAAAACAGAGAATGTGTTAACGATTCATGTATTTGTGCCGACTTTTACACTGGTTCTGACTGTGATATCAATGCGTGTCCGAACAACTGCTCAGCTGAAAAAAATCAGGGCACCTGTGATCTAATGAATGGTCGCTGTGTTTGTATGCCTAAGTTTGGGGACAAAGATTGTTCCCAACACATCACGCCTAATCGTCTGGTTTGGTCGACTTTATTCAATTCAGAAGCTGCCTCATCCTTCTTGCCTTCGCTTTCTATGTATTTGCCACGAATGGGTCACTCTCTAGACAGCACTGAATCAGCCCTTTGGCTGTTTGCTGGCTATTCTAGCACTCGTGGACAAGTAGGAGATATGTTTCGCTTTAACTTAATATCTTCACGATGGGAAGAGATAAAGCCTTCAATGCGTAAACGTGATGGTCAGCCACAAGCCCGACATTTTCACGCGACTACCCTTGTCGGTGATTATATTTTCTTATACGGAGGTCTGAGCCAAGTCAATGGAGTTTTGGGAGACTTTTGGTGTTTCAAAACGTCGGAACAGGCATGGACTAAATTGACCACAATTGGAGAAATACCAGCTCTTGCTGGACACACATTGACTGCATACGGAAATAAATTATTATTAATTGGCGGTTACTCTCCAACGTATGGTTTTCTTGAAAAGCAATTTGAGTACGATATAGCTGAACATCAGTGGAAAGTATCAAACGCGAGCGGCGCGTCTCCGACCGGTATTTATGGTCACACAGCTCTATATCACTCTCAATCGAACAGTATCTATGTGTATGGAGGCATTGTATACGATGTCGATCGAACTATCATTTCTGGTGACTTATACGCATTACATCTGACAAAAAATCTTTGGTTTCGTTTACCATCTGATGAACAGATCAACCCAATCAGTGCGAGACCTAAACCTCGCTATTTTCACGCAGCAGTTTCTACAGAATTTTATATGATTATTATTGGTGGCCGAAGTAATGACAGCAATATTATAACACATTCTAATTATGCTTATATTTATAAGTGTAATAAATGGATCTCATTAGAAATGGATGGAATTCTAACGAGCGGTGAATTACCTCCACCTGCTGTCGGTCTTTCGGCTGCCTTACAAGATAATAATCTCTACGTCTTTGGAGGATCTAATGGTCGAACTCTTGGAAATTTGTATCGCCTGTCTCTCCCAAAAGATTTGTGTCAATTGTTCTCTCATTCAAGACTGGGTTGTCTGCGACATATCGGCTGTTCGTATTGTGCGGCATATGAGAATGGATCCAACCGAACCTTTTGCTATTCTCAAGACTTAAGTATACCTCAGAGTTGTTATAATCCGAAAGGGGCCTCCGAAGTGGCTCAAGGGATCTCTTGTGGCGTTGATTTGCTTGAAAGACGAAACTGCTATCAGTATAAGACTTGCATCGATTGCGTGGCGGCTTGGCCGATTTATGCTTCAGCCAAGCAGGTCTGTCAGTGGTGTTCAAACTGTCAACAGGGAAGATGTATACCAAGTGGTGCCTCGTGTGAGAGAGAGACTGAATGCAATTTACCTCAAAGAGTTGTCACTTTACCTCAATTATGTCCATTACGTTCATGTTTGGCGTCTGATTGTGAGAAATGTACTTCAATGAACATCTGTATGTGGACACGACAGGTCTTGAGATCGTCTGAATTGGGACACACTCTGAATGTTAAGCCTATATTCGACTGGACTTGTGTGAGAAAAATATTACAGGATGCGTCTTCCTTTCCAGTCGAATCAATGCCTCCTCTCTCGTGTCCACCGCGTTGTCAACAGCACACCAACTGTACGACTTGCTTAGAGAGCGCTGGAGGAGAAGGCGGTTGGCACGAGTGCTCGTGGACTGAGAATGCGAATGAGTGCATGTCTCCTAGTTTTGTTCGTCTCAGATGTGAAGGAGGCCTTTGTGGAAGTGTCGTTCTACAAGGATCTAGAGCCCAGTGTCCCGTTTCTTGCAGTCAGTTGACACAATCGGCTCACTGTCTCTCGAGACCTCATTGTGGTTGGTGTGCATTCAATGGATCCAGAGTTGACGGAAGGGGTATTTGTATGGAAGGCGGACTGTTTGGACCCATTGGAGGAATCTGTAAACTTGGACAAGTTGTCGTGTTTGGTCGTCAATTGCCTCCAGAAGTGTCTCAATGGTTTGCACAATCGGACGGACATCCGAAATGGGCGTATTTGGAAAAACCTAAAGGTATGAACTTTAAATTAGTGTGGATTACATAAAAGAGTATGAGCTGGATTTCGACTTGTTTCAATCTTTCACAGCTCCAGTCATTTTGAGCCTCAGTTATGTTATGTTCAATTTAGTTCAACCCTTAAATAGTTCAATCAACTTTCATGACCAACATCTTTGTCAGATTCTCTTTCATTTTGGAGTTTTAACCATATGTTAACTAAAATTTGATTTTAATCTGTTTTATTTATCACAAAAGCTGGACTACGAGCCAGCGCTCAAGAATTGAATCCAAGCCGATTATAATCTTGTTGATTGACAATGAAAGTGATGATACATTTTCCCAAAACATTCGCGGTTTCCACCGGAGGTATAAATTATACCAATGACGGCATGCCTGCGGAAGCGTCTGATTCATTGTCATTTTATATCAATTTTCTCTTTAGCTTTCAATGCTTTATGTCAGACTTTGAATTATCAGTTCAATGATCTATCTCTAATTTGATTTAATCTCTAACTTTTTGTCTTTACTTAGAAAATGAATGTCTTAACGGTCATCATACTTGCGACGAAAGACACGAGGAATGTGTTGATCTGGAGGATGGCTTTATGTGTAGATGTAAACAGGGGTATATAATCGAAGGCAATCAATGCAAACCGACTTGCAATCAAGGCTGCATTTTTGGCACATGTGTTGCTCCCGATGTTTGCCAATGCAATTTTGGTTAGTTTTGGCAAAATTTATTCAATTAGTAATGCATGAAACCGTATAGAATTTAGAGAATAATAATGATTTTAACTGCTAGGTTATATCGGAGCTGACTGTTCGCTGGCGTGCGAGTGCAACGGTCACAGCAACTGCGCGGGAATTAACCGCTTAAGTGATTGTCTCGAGTGCCAAAATCATACTCAAGGATCGCAGTGCCAAAAGTGTAAACCATTTTTTGTGGGCAATCCCATCAACTCTGGAAAATGTGTTTCATGTAAAATGTTTTGCAACTCTCACAGCGATATCTGTTTGAGCCCTGATCTGATAAACTCTACCAGCAGTTCAATATTGTATTCGATGACTTCAGTAGAAGACCTGTCAGATATAGTACAAGAGGGACCGTTATCTGAAGCAATTTGTCTGAATTGTCAGCACAATACACAAGGAGTCAGATGTGATGAGTGTATTCCTGGTTTCTTCAAAGCAACTGATAATATACGAGATGGATGTCGTTCGTGTCACTGTCACGGACACGGAGATATGTGCAATCCTTTGAATGGAGAGAACTGTAACTGTCAGAACAACACTGAAAACGACAGACAATGCAATCAGAAGAATAGCAAAAACTTGATAACTCCCTGTTGGCAACTGCAATGCTCCAAATGCAAGGAATACTTCTTAGGTGTACCGACAAATGGTCATCAATGTTATCGACATATGTTTTTAGATAAAGATTACTGTTTCGATCCAAACACTCAGGAAGAGTGCACTCGAAAACCAAATAAACTACTGAATGGCAGAACTGTATTTTTTGCAGTACAACCGCGTTATATGAACGTTGACATAAGAATAGTTGTCGACGTGACTAAAGGAGGCGTTGATTTTTTCTTATCTGCAAAGGAAGACACTTTTGTTGTTGATGTCAACAAATCAACAGGAATCCATTACATTTGGTTGGATAAGAAGTACACCAGTGATATCACCAGCAATAGTGGTGACGATTTGGATAGTCTTCTACTCAAGAAAGACTTTCTCTTTAATGACTCTTCTTATGGAATCTCTTCTTCGCAAATGATTAATTTCTCACCACAAGCACAACACAGCGGACCGACTCTCAAACTAAGACATCAGTCGGCCAGTGATTTGATATATTATCTGACTATAACAGATCCAAATGAATTCTTAGTAATACGTAATCTCCAAAATCGTTTGGTTATAACGATTCCTCACGAAGTTCATGATCTGAGAAGTACTCGTTTTTATATGGTTTTAAGAGGAGTTGGAAGCGAAACACTAATATATACTTACGGCAATCTGTTCTTTCGTCAAGATCAGAGTCGCATCGATTTATTCGTATTTTTCAGTGTATTTTTCTCCTGTTTTTTCCTATTTTTGGCGGCATGTGTTGTCGTCTGGAAAATAAAGCAGGCCTTCGATCTGAGACGTGCGCGTCGTTTACATGCGGCTGAAATGAAACATATGGCCAGCAGACCATTCGCTGTTGTACTCGCTCTTATCGATCCCTCTTCAGATCCCGATGACTTTGAGTTCGCACTCTCTTCCCCAACACATCATCTTCAGGGAAACATTAAGAAAGGTCGAGGATTTCGGTTCAAAGGAAGTCATTCGAGTGAGTATAGCATTGCGATAGAATGAAAGCTTGGTTAAGAATATACTAACAATTATTGATTTATAGGTTTAAAAGATTCTCCAAAAGCTCAAGTTTATCCTGAAATAGTCGAAAAATATTTGATACGTCCAGTAGCTGTTGAGCCGACCTCTGATGGAGTTTCAGCAGTGGTGACAACACTTGTTCAACTACCAGGCGGGCCAACAGCCCCTATTCGTATGGCCCTGGGGTCAGCTCTGGTGACAGTGCGCGGTTCGCATCACATTCTAAACGCTAATCACCACTATAGTAGCAGTAATAATGTGGCGGCAGTCGGTGCTGGGGTTTGGAGGGCAGCCATGAGAAGGAGAGCACACATGGCTTTCTAGTCACCATTTAATTAATTTTAACTTTCATTTCATCTGTGATAATTTAGCAATTTTTAATATTTAAATCAGCAAACGCCTAGTGTTTATTAGTTCCTTAATTAGATATTTTTCTTTATATCAAACGTTTTAATCATTGTAATTATTGGTACAAATTTCAGATTTCATTGATATATAGTTTCATATACAATAACGTTTTGCAAAAATACCGTTCAATGATAGCATGACAATTATTTCAACTAAATTATCTGTAAATTATATTTTAAACAACCGATTCAACTTTGATTTCTATATCTAACGACTAAAACTAATATTTTGAGTCTATTCAGCAAATTAATCACTTCAATAAAGTTTGATTTATTTTTATGATTGTTTGGATTTCAAATTTTTCCAACAACAAAAAACATTTATATAAACTTTTATTCATATCTTCGTTGGTATAAGGAAACATCGAAATAGTTTGATAGGATTGAGTACTTTTAAAACAATATAAAAATTCAATTCGTTTAATGAGGTAAAATGGCCACAAAATAAGATCATTTAAATAGATTATTACAATTTGAAATGTGATGTACTCCAGTTTGGAATGTAATCGTTTCGGAATTAGATTTTGCATTTATTTAAATTAAAATTAATACTTATTATGAATGTAATTATTGCTAACGTGGTCTAATCTTCTCAAAAAAAAAATTTTTCCCCTTATCTATTGGCTGACCACTGATTAGAGTCAAAGTTTTTTGCTTAATAAAATTGAATTGTTGTAAAGCAAACTCGTAAAATTGATTCTCCATTTTCCAAACCTTCGACTGTTGTATTTTGGCGACGGTTTGTGGCAAAGGATCGACTTTGTTGTAAGTTTTCCTAAGATGTGCTTTAACACCATTTTGGTAGTGATTTAAGGCTCCTCTGAAGAATTGAGGTAAAGTCGCCTCTAATACAGCGATGAAGTCACGCAACTGTTCGGTGACGCCAACCAATAAGTAATGTTGCGCTAAATTGCGTTTGGCCTCATCTAAAGCCCATTGATTGCCAGGAACCCAACAGTCGGCGACATGACCACAAAAGAATGGGATCTGAAGCCACATATTGTCTACATGGCAGTCACGTTCTTGTCGTTCAACGCATTCATCAAAACTTACTTTATTTCCTTGTCGTCTCCGAACTACATATGGCCTAAAATTGTCGCCATTTCTCAGAAAATAATAATAAGAGACAAGTCTTTCAAATGGTTTTCTAATTATATTTATATAAATTGGTCTCTTATTGACACCAAATTTTCCGAAATCAATGAATGAGATATGTCCGTGAATTAACGCGGGATGTCTTGCCTTCCATTGAGTGACATTTGAGACAAATCTCAACTGATCTGATAACGACATAACATGACTATTCTTCGAAGTATTCAAATGCAAAACATTGAACCGATTTTTAGAGCAGAGATCGTAAGCGATTCCCATAAAACTAGTGCTTCCAGTCTTTGGGACTCTGTTGTAGATTATAATCATGTTCTTCATCAGATCTGAATTGTTTCGATTGAATGACTGATCGGTGGAGTCATCAGATTCTAAGCTGTGCTCAATTTTCATGTCATCGCTTCCGGCGTTGATATCGAATGATCTCTTAAGTTGTGATAATATATAATCGATTTGTTTGTTTTGTCTATTTATTTGACTGATTTCTAACTCAAATTTGATATAAATCATAATAATTATCACAATTAATGATAATATGATAAATAACGAACTCATGGATCGATTGTTTTGATTGATCAACAGTTTGGTTAGAATGCGTTTCAAATTAAAGATAATAGACTTCATTTTAGGCATTCAACGCAATCAATAGTTGACTTGCTGTGAATAAATCACTTGTTGTTTGGTTAATAATTGAATAATGAGTTGATTGAAGAGCCTTTATATCTACTTAAGTGAATCATGATTTATATGAATTTCACTTTAAACGATTGCACAAACTTTGAACACATATTGAAAATGAGTTTGTCATTAATCAGGATTGAATTGTATATAATTACTAAGAAAAATAGAAATTAAGTTGAAATAGTCATATAAAATAGTTGTAATGAATAATTTAAATAATCAAATATTGAGAATATTCATTTTGAGAACATTTAATATTTGTTTACCAACAAAAGTCATATCAAATATTTGCCGCTTTTGTTCGTTTCTCATAACAATTACGTCTGTTTTTAGATCATTTTTGAATTGATTGAAAACTTCTAATTAAACAATTATCACAAACTTTACCTAATTTAGTGAACTTAAAACTGAACTAAAACATAATTAGATAGAACTTATAAATAATATTAAACCATTAATAAATGCAAATTAGTTACACAATTGATTACTATCTAAACATTTAGAAATGAATCAATAGATGTCATTAAGGACAATACGAGTTATTGATTAATGCGTTGAAGTACACATCATATTAACTTATTGTTATCTTTTTGTAATTTTCTCACCGATAGCTTTACACAAATTCACTTTCATTTAGAGATATATTTATTTAAGTTTTTATTTTTGCAAATCAATTATTATGTAATTATATTAAACGCAACTAAATCATGATTAATATCGAGTTGTATATCAGTTCTTTACTGATAGTATTCGTAAGTTTAGTTTTAATTTGATTCCTCAAAACTTGTTTTAATTCAAATATTGTTTGACTGTTAGACTCGTATCGTCTCATCGATTGAGTTATCAGCCGATGAATGCCTTCAAATTGGTTTTCGCAAGTCTGAAGTTTCGTGTGAAAGATGCGAACAACTAATCAAATTTGATTTGTTGAAATTAAAAGATTCGTGTCTCAAGTGTTGTCTTGAGTCCGATGCAAACCGAACTTCAGTTAAAGTATTAATTATTTAACTAATTATTTGACTAATTATCGAAACGAATAATTGAAAATTAATACTTATTTCAATTATAGAAGTATTCTTCTGCACGAATCGAAGTTTGTGGATGAAAAATAGGGCACTATCCTCAAATATCAGGTTAATCAATGCTATTTAAGTTGTCCACACTTATCACTAACTTCTCAATCATTCAATTTTAGCGTTCATTAAAAGCGATCGACCGAAACAATACGAAAACTTCAGCGTTAAGTATGTCAGAGGAGCTGAACCTGTCATCAAGTTGTTGGATGCCGATAATAATGTTGTCGAAGAACTCAACATTCAGAAATGGGACACTGATACCATTACCGAGTTCCTAACTGAACACCTTTTGTAAACTCGATATTTGAGGATAGATTAAATTAATGTTTGAATCTATTTGCCTTTCGTTATGACGACGATATTACAACTCCATTATTTTATGGAATCATATCGTCTGATGTTGTAAAGCAAGCCTTTTTTTATCTTTTCAATAAACTGAACCTTTAGTTATTAGATGAAAAATGCGATTTTATTTATCAAAACATCAATTGATCTCAATTATGTCAATGAGACAGTTATTCATTGATTATTAATATTCAGGGTAAATAAATTGTTAAAATATAAGTTATTTTAGGTAATATAAACCGATCGCGTCTCAACTGATACTTTGGATTTGGTCCACATCTGACAACTTGAACCAACTTTTTGTTCTTTATCATCATTTAGTGACCAACAGTGCTCTCTTCAACTTCAAGCAATGGTTCGCTATTAAGAGATACTTTCGCTTTGGAATGAATAGAATAGTTATGATACTCAGCGATTGATTCGCTGGAAGGGTCGTATTTGCCATTTGCATGATCGCTGCCATTATGTTCTTTGCCATTTGTATGATCGCTGCCATTTTGTTCTTTGCCATTATGTCCGTTACAATGCCCGTTTTGTTCTTTTCCGTTCAATTCACTACCAATCTCACACTTTGATACGGATGTTGTCCATTCGTTTGTCATTAAATCTAAGTATTCGATTGTATTGACAAATATTTTGCCATTAAACCCTCCGACGGCTGCAACGACCAAATAACGAATTTAGTAAAACGTTCAACAAAATCGATTTGATTTTTATACCGTATAGTCTGTTTCCGACAACAGCTACACCCACGTTAGCTCTACAACTAGTTAGTGGAGGACCAGGACTCCATTGATTCGTTACAGGGTCATATTCTTCAACTGAACAGAGTGCATGAACCCCATCATGTCCTCCAACTGCATACAACTTTCCATTAAAAGCAGCCACCTGTTTAATAAAAACATTTATATTTTGCATCTATATGTATATTTATATTCAATTAGACGTACTCCACATCCTCTTCTAGCCGTATGCAACGATCCAATTGGCTGCCAAAAACCGTTTGCATACTTTTCAGCACTGTTTAAACAAGTCCATGAATCACAGCCTTTAAATGAAATTATTGATTAAAAAAGTGTTCAACTGATCGCTTCTCATGACTCGACTCACCGCCGACAGCGTATATGACGCCTTCGAGCACAGCTACCCCTGTCTGATAACGGCCTGCAAAACATTGATCAAATTTGATTATATATATGTTCAAGATGAACAGCTAATATACTGATTACCTGAATGGAGAGGTTTGATATCAGACCACTTCTGAGTTTTGGGATCATAAACATCACATCGAGTTAGTCCTCTCTGTCCATTCCAACCTCCGATGACATAAATTTTTCCGGCTAGATTACAGACACCTATAAGGGTAAGAATTTATTAAAAAGAGAACGAACAAGTCGCGCGCGCGCGCTTCAAAAACATGCAATGATCCTCATTGAGAGATAGAGGTTGGCACCAAATTGCGGTCGCTTATATTAATTTATTAAGCAATACAAATATAATAGTACTTACCATTTGCTGTATTCTTACAATAATATCAATTAATTAGAACTGCAATCCCTCAAAACAGATTTAAAAATATTTAAAAGGAAGGGATAGGATGAGAGCAAAAGTAAACGAGATTGCAAAAGATGGATGAAATCACAAGTTGTGGATCACTTCATTATCATGAAAGAGGTCTAAACATACCTCTTTTGTCCTGATATTAACCTGAAATCACAATAAGACGGAACATCATATATATTTTTAAGAGTAAACATCTAAATTTTGTACAATTTATAACAAATACGAATGTAATTCAAAGTGTTGACGAACATCTGAATCGATGACTGCAAAAATAAAGAACTGAGAAGTTTGTGGCAAATAATAATACCAATGATGCCAACCACTTTTCTTACTTACGTCTCAATCATTTGTTATATTAACTGAAATCTACTTTCGGATATTTATAACTCTAATTTTCTTACCAGCATTTGATCGAACGACTGGGCAGTCCGGTAGTTGTTTCCAACTCAACGATCTTGAATCATACATCTCAGCAGAACTCAATTCATTGTGTCCGTCACAGCCTAAACAAATTCAATGCAAACAAATTTTAATCTTCAACTTAGATCATATTTTTGCAATAAATACCTCCGATAGCATAAACATTTTGATCGACAACAGTTATGTCAAACCTTCCTCGAGGCACCAGCATGTCCTTCAATTTTTGCCATTTGTTTTTGACTTCATCATAAACTTCCACAGTTTTCAAACATTCTCCCCTGTCATATCCTCCTGTAAAAAAACATAAATCGATCATTCAAATATTAAAAACCAGTTGTCGATATCATACCGCAAACAAATAGTTTTCCCTCTAGCTCAGCCGTTCCTACAGCACATCGTGCAGAACTCATTGGAGGCAGTAAACAATACAATTCTGGCTTCTCCAACGAGTCATGACGTGAACCGTTTGGGGTATTGTGAGGAGAATTGACTCGTAGTTTGACAGTCAGAACAAACAAATTTCCTGAAACTGTTATCAAACCGATCAAAGTATGCCTTCCAGTAATGCAATTGGCCAAAACTTTCCAATCACTCTCATTATCATCCTCTGCTATTGAGGATAACGAAGACTCCGAATCTGAACGAGTGAACAAGAATTGTCTGGGTTTTGATGGTGTTGACTTATTATTTATATGATTATGGTGACCATTTTGTCCTTCGATTGTCACCGCTTTGGCTGGAAATGAAAGTCTTCTCGATTCTCTCTTATAGTCTTGTATGAGATCAGAGTCATAATTGGCTCCATTTTCAATGTCGTTACAATCGTGTAGTATTTTATCGTTTTTATTGAAGTACAACATATACATCTTCTCTGATATGTTGGTTAGATTAAGTTCTTCGCTGTCAAATGATCTATGGATCCAATCGAGAACCATATTGAAGACATGTCTCTCATTAGTAGCAGCGCGTTCTTCATCACTATTCAATAGAAACTCGACCTGGACTTTAGGTAAGCCATCCAAACATTTGCCTTGAACTATTTGTGATATATTCTGACGAATATAGTTATCGACTGAATTCAATAAGAATTGGTCATGTAATACACCTCTAATGGAACGAACACTAAGACAATTATCAGGTGTTAGAGTAGACAACAGGTATTGTCCACATTGATATGCGACTGAACTCATTTTGAGCCGACTGGCGACAGCATACACGTCTCTGACTTTATCGACGGGCACTACAAGCTTTGCGGTGTAAGCGTAATCCACCACATAGTCAAATGCTTCGATATCGTAATTACCATTTAATAGTTTGTACTGTTGTATTGTTGACGAAGAATCGTTGGAAAACATTTCCAGCAGATATGGACTGGCACTCGATAGAACCACTTTATGAGCATATATTTCATGTATGTCTTGATGATTACCAATCTATTAGGCATAGATTACATTGAGTTTCTCAATTGTTTCTATTAATAATTAATAATTTCAATTTGATTTCAACATAATTGTAACTGAAGTTTTTCTTTGGCAGTCCTTAAACAAGACAGGTCTGTCATACACACCTATTCAGTCTTTATATACCCCATTATTGGTCACCGAAAGTTAATTCATTTTAACGTTCAGTCAGACAATGGGCTAAAATATTACAACCAAATTATTCATTTGAGACATACCTGAAGAATAACATCACAAAATTGTCGATTCCTTCTCAACATATTTAGATTATCCAAAATATTGTTGTGATATTCTTTGTCTTCGAAGGAGAACGTATTGGAGACGGACTTTTCGTCAATGCCTTCCATACTTTTGTTGAGAGTTGTTACCATTTCCAACATTATTATTAATATATTTTTATTAAATTGTATAAAATATCGTTAATAAGACGTGTCTTTCACTAAATAGCAATAAAACAAAGAGAGACAATTAATAGATGGTACGAAAAGTACCGGTTTTTCATCACTATTTAAGTAATACATTAATCTCAAAACGTGCTCTTCTTATACCGGATTCACTACTATTTCAGTCAACGCACAACTCATTTCGCATTTTAATCAATTGTGTGCTCAAACTGTTGGCGGGTATAGAGGGAGCATATCTCTACTTTTTAGGAGTTGAAAACTTGCTGGCTTTCAATAGGTGAGTTAAACAAGAAATATGACCAATTGCTAAAGTGAACATTTACATCATGTGTACCACATGAGTCTAGCAATTTATCGAAAGCACTAGAGATTACTGCAACTATTGGTCCAATGATTAGCGTTCGCAAATAGTTTCAATACTTTTATACTGAAATAGTGGAAATTCCGGCCTTCAATCCAGATCAAGGCTTGAATGACAAACTAGAGCCGGCAGGGACTGGAATTTGAGATATCAGTATAAATATTAGTAAAACTTAAGATAAATTGTTTCAAATGTTTTGTGAACATTCAGAGAAAGTGAGAATGAGTAAGACTAAAAACTTTGACTTAAGCCAACTTTAGAACTTTACCCCTTTTCTAATTATAACTTCATTCGAGTCTCGCAACTAATTCAGCTCTAATTAAAATCTTCCTATCTACCAAGCATTCGTTGAACTGATCTTTTTTGAAAAATATTTTTGTTTACTAACCTTCTGAAGACACAACAGTGGAAAAATTTATTTTTAATCGATGTTTTCGATAATTTTGAAAACTATAAAAAGTAGTTTATGTTCAGGGCATGTAACCAAAATTTCTGATCCAATATTTCACACATACAATTCAATTGAACTAAAGGGTTCGCAGGCCTTTGAGACAGACTATCTTCGAGTAAGAGATAAATTTAATCAGTGAAATACGGCTGCGAACCATTACTAAAAGGCGATCATTTGCTCAGAGCCAATCGAAAAGATCGTTAAAACTACCATAAGGCTTAAAAGGTCTTTCAATCATTAGGATTCTCAGCAATATTGCGAAACAAATTTGGTATTACTGGAAATGTGTTGAAAAACAATCAAATTGAAGTTGGCAACCATGAAATTGTGAGAATCGTTTTTAAGTAACCCTTTAGGGCTGACATTTAGCAGTAAAAGTTCTAAAAACAAACTATGATCACGTTTATCGATAATATAAAACAAAGAAACGATAAACATTGTAAAAAATCTTTTATGGTTATTTATGGTAAGGTTAGCAAAAAGGGTTCACAACTCCTTAGAAAGTATTGTACTATTTGTTACTCGTGAACTTGTGCTTGGCGTTCGGCCAAACTATTAATAAACTTTCTTTGGATTCCTTAGATTTGATCATCGAGGTAATAAACTATACAGTAGTTTAAAATATAAAAATAGCCTCTAATTTGGAAAAAAATAGTTATTATTTCGTATAATGTTGTTGAATTTCCAACCAGTAATGTAATAAACGATATTATTGGTGAAAGCGGTTCACCAATATTTAAAAGCATCCAAAGTTGGCACATGTTTCAAGCATGTTTGTACGTAGACTCTTTCCGCTTATAAAAAATCTAATGATAACTCAAGTCAACATTATATACCATGATCGCAATCTATGTCGTAATTAACTTAAACTTACATCAAGCTAGTAATCGTATGAAAAATGGCAATTCAATTGAACAAAATTGAATTGAACTAAGTTGATATCTGAGAAGAGTAAATCTGGTGACTTTACAGTTGAAACTTATGAGAAGAAAACGAGATAGGAACTGATCGGAGAATCGAGTTAGAGAAATATAAGTAGGAAATAGTTTAAAGATGAAAGGTTATTTGATAACAAGCTTTTAAAAAAATATGGCTATACAAGGGGCACAGTGCAGCTTATGTTATGCGCTATCTTGTAATGATAATCTAATCGATTTTTATTAATTTCTATTAAGTAATCGAATCTGAAGTATTACTTATCCATTTATTGGCATTCATCTTCACTTTTGACTAGGTTACAGACATATGAGGTCATATAAATGTAACAAAGATAGTATTTAGTCTAATTTGATGAGTTACTGATAGAGCAGTTCAACTGATATATGTTCCAAATTTAGTTCTAATCAGTTTTTTTCGATCAACAAGTAATTGAACTTAAGTTGAAAAATGAACCAATCAAACCAATTAAAGATATGGATATACATAAAACTTGTCTAAAGAAGAAGTTATGCAATAGAAAGTTACATAAAGTTAGATTATATAAAAGTGTTAGAGTCGGCAGAATTAATCGCATTGGCAACGAATGTGATATGAAGTTACAAATTGGAACAAGGCTTATAATGCTCATTGCAACAGAACCTAAATTGCTCATATTAATTCACTAATGCTTCCAGTTTACGTGTAGTAGAAAATGAACATGTCATAAACCTTAAGGTCTACGCCATATCAGAGTTTAAGAGTGAGTTTAGAGGCTTTGTAATGATTGGACTATAATATAATACAGACTCATAAATCCATGGATTGCGTCAATACTCCGCGAAGCTTACGGACAATACCGACAATCTCATGCTTATTAACGGCTTGTTTTAGGAATAAATATTCAATGTTTGAAAGTATGAATCGAATTTGTACACAACATTTGTCGCATTTCAATGTTATTATAAAAGGAAACAAAAATAAGTGGCACTCATTCATTAGAACTTATAAATTAATGAAACAACTCTACAGAACACATGCAGCCAAATAACTTTAAAACCTATTCATTTAACTGATTATGTATGACAGGTAATCGAAATATGGTATCAATTCTAGTGATTATTGTGTTAATAACAAAAATGAATGAATAAAAGTTATATAAAAACAAAATAATAAAACATTTAAAGTTAAAATCAATCAATTCTTACATAAGTGTTAAATATGGATCCAAAGTAATAGAAATATTTCAATAGAATGGTATATCAGGACACAAACTGTTTCCAATTGTCACGAAGACTTTTATTCAACAAATAAATCTGTTGTGACCGATCCATACAAACTTTAAGTATTTGTAATTATTGGCACACATTCAATGATAGCTGAAAATTAAGTTTTCTTTTCGAAACAAACAATATTGGGAGAAGATTGAGGTCGTGCTGTAGAATACATTCATTCAAATTGCAGTCTATATTATGGAATATATCTCTGAAATACTGGCAAATGCGCATTTACCAAATCTCTACCAATTGATTGAGTTGACATACAAGCGAACACTTCATACCTACTATTACCTCGAAATCTGCTGCACATGTACTCTGTCTCTGTTCCACTTCTGCCAAATACGATTAGATATTGTGTCACGAAATACGTCTACTTTTTCTCAATTAACTAACTTTTCAATCAGTTTGTTTACTCATCTCATCAAATTTGAAACATTTATCTCGTAATTTCATATGAAATCTTTTTTAAAACTAGCTTTCAATCTCTTTCTGAGTATTTCGCAATATAGTGTAATCGGATTATTAGAGAGAAGTCTATGTAAAAAACACAAACTTGAATTCAAGTTTTTGATATTGATTTGAATTTTGTCAATTCTGATCGGAATGAGAACACAAAAAGTGCACAGAAAAACAAGTGAACGATGTTTGTTTCCTCATATTTATACTTATCTTATCTATCTTAACAAGCATTAGTTCAATAAATAACTTTTGGAAATATAAAACCATCTTTGTACTCAATTCTTTGAAATGATCAGTTAAACTATCGATAATAAAGTTTAAGATAGAATAGAAAAACATGAGCTCAAACTAACTCTAAGATCTACAAATAGAAACAAATGTTATGCCCTCGACTGTATTCTTGGAGAGTCAAATAAAATGCTTGTTCGAAACATGATAACCAAATACAGATCCAATAGAATATTATTCTGATTTATTAGCCATAAGATAGTTCTTAAGTTAAGTTATGATACAATATCATCTGTTGAGTTATTTATATGGAATAAATGAACAAAAAATCAATACAGTAAGATTTTTTTTCAGTAAACAGCTTGCAAAAAATGAATAACAGATAAAAATTTAGTTTCAGACTCAAAAAGTCATCAAACGCCAAATGAATTGTAGGCCCATATCATTGAAATAGATAAGAAAAGAGACTTTGGCTGACTTTGTATGCACCAAGGATTAGTAAATTTTATCCCACTCTATGTTAAGGTTTGATAAAAGTTATATCAAATCAAATTTTAGATATATGCAATAAATGCACTTTTCTGGCAAACACTACTATGATTAAAGAGATGAAATTTTTCATGAGTTGAGCGCCAAAAAGTCTAACACTGACTCGTGAATCCCTCCTATAGCTAGGATTAATGTAACTTTTGGTTTTGGTTTATTTAGCTTTAAAGTGAGCTATTTTAGAGAATGTAAATAAGATGAAAAAACTTCTCAATCTATGAGTTTAAAAGCGTTGATTATTTAACTTCCTAAGTGACCAAGTGGTTAGTGTACTGACCACTTGTAGAATAGGGTCGATTTCGCGTATGCTGTTGACAATTTGTTTTTAAAATGAATATGTGATTTTTATTTGAATTTTTCATTGGAAAATTTGACTCACTACGCGTTTGCCTTAACATTGCAAAGATTAGAACAACTTACTTAGCCGATTATCAATAAATGTATGCAATACATGATTATTACATCATTAACTCAATTTGATTTATATGATTTGAAACGAAGTTGTTCCTTAATTATACATTGTCAGTTCGGCTTTACTGCATATAATGAGCTGTAATTCTTAATAAAATTGATTTCTTACTCAACTTATTGCTTATTACTAGAAGGGGGAATCTTAGGCACAGGCCTTAAAATGCCTTTCTTTGTCTTTTTTAAAGACTGTAACCTTTTTATGCCTATTTGTTTGTTTACACTTTTTGTCTTTTTCACACATTTTGCATCGTAAGTATGAAATAAATCCATTGATTTCATTTGTAAAACTGTTTTTCAATTTTATCAATGGAGAAAAGTTTTCATATATCATGAAGAAAAACAAAGGATTTCAAAGTGTGAAAATGATATCTAAGCTTATCAATGAAGAGAATACAAACGAAGAGTTAAATGAAAAACTCACACTTAACGAAATGTCATTTTCATATGCTCCGATTACAAATTGCGACATTGAGAGATCTTTTTCTAAATATAAACATTTATTGGAAGGAAGAGATAATGATTGGGAATTCTCAAATCTCAAAAAAGTTTTCATTTCTTATTGTAATACTTCTAAGCTGTAGAAAATCTTAATAAAACTGTACCTTTTTTCGTGCCTTTATGCCTGCCTAAATTGCACGTTCTTGTGCCTAAAATTCCTCTTTCTACTTATTACTTTACTTTCATGCTCATTATTGGTTTTGTTGAGTTTCCTTTTAATCGTTTTGTAATTGACTATAACATCTGGAAATTTTTTTGACTTCACATCATCTGGTGTTATAGTCGATTATAAAATAATCAAAACCAATAGTGAACATGAAACTAAGCAATAAGTTGAGTAAGAAATCAAATTTACTAAAAATTACAGCTCATTATATGCGGTAAAGCCGAACTGACAATGTATAATTGAGGGACAGCTTGGTTTTAAATCATATAAATCAAATTGAATTAATCATGTAATAATTATGTATTGCATACATTTATTGATAATCAGCTAAGTAACGCAAATAGTTCCTGAGATTTATCTGAGTGTAAAAATAAATGATTCCAATGAATTAAACCTTGAAAACTGCTATTCTTTTAAATTGGTATACCGATACATGTATTATAAAGTATGAGAAAGTTTCAAAGATTTTAATCAGATTTTTCTACCTCCTTATGAACCTTCCCCCACCCCGGAGATTTATAATCAGTATTAAAAGGTCCAATATCTACGTTTGACTTTTTTGTCTGAAACTAAAAATAGAAAAAAATATTATTCCCTTGACTGTATTCTTCGAGAGTGAAACAAAATACTTGTTCAAAACATGATAACTAAATACAGATCCAATAGAATATTATTCTGATTTATTAGCCATAAGATAGTTCTTAAGTTAAGTTATGATGCGGTATCTGTTGAGTTATTTATATGGAATAAATGAACAAAAAAGTCAATATGATAAGATTTTTTTTTCAGTAAACAGCTTGCAAAAAATGAATAACAGATAAAAATGCTAGGTATATAAAAGATTAAAAGGTATGTTTCACTGTTCGACAGTCTAACAGTTGAGTTGCTTTAAAGGCGAAAGTCTGGAAATAGCACTAACTCTTCAAATCATATCTGAAATGTTTTAGTAAAAATTTTATCCGATCTTTAGACTTGGTTACATTTCAGGTATGAATTAAATTGTCACTAAAATCTGTTAGCTTTGAATTGAATAACTGTAAATACGAGTCTGTGAGAAAGAATGGATGACTCAAATGTCTCTATAGAGATCGATTGTATTCGTTAATTTAAAAGAATATATTCCACATAAAGCAAAGAAAAATATTTTTGTTTATGGTTCAGATCATTAAATTCTAATTTCAGTTCTCAACTGAACACTCGTGCAACATTTGCCTGAACAGAAAACAACTTTAATTAGATCTCTCAAAGCTTTGATCAGCTAAATAAAACTTAATTGGAAACTGATGAGTATCTGAAAGTGGTCTGAATGGTAATTATATTTGACTAACAAATATGAGCTGGACTACGAAGAAACCGAAAACTGACGATCAAGTAAAAGCATAATTAGCATTTACGCAAAGCGAGCGATGTCATTCAAATAAAACCAAACATGAAATCCAAGTCAAGTGTTCGATAAGCCTAATGATTAAAAAATTAGAGCAAAAGTTTTAAAGCACGTTATGAGAACCGATCACATAATTAGAACAAAAGTATTGTTAAAAGTGGGCAAATGTTACTATTAGTAGTATTTTTGAGTCAATATATCTTATTAGGCGAATACATGTAATATATCCACTATTGGTATCCATTAGTGACACAAACGAAAACATAAACTTTCAGAACTTGTCAGATCGCAATCGAGACATTGAAGAAAAAACAGAATCTCGAATATACTCAGTTCTTATACTCATATTTTTATACTCAATGCTAAATCACATTTAGTAACGCAAACAGCTCTGAAAAATTACCTCATTTCGTGAACTTAGTCAGTTGTGAACAAAATGATTGTTTAGATGGTATTCAAGTTAATCAAAGTTGAGTAAATGTTGACTTTACTGGTGGTAATTGCTTAAAGACTTAATTGTCTGAGTTACAAATATTATTGGTTGGACATAAAGCGATTTACGCGAAATATAAACCATGAAGTTATGGGTTGTCGACCCGCAAAATTCTCCAAAGTATCCGTTGGAATAACGGATTCAAGTAAATTATTAAATCACTTGTATTCTTATAATTTAATTCATTTATTTTAGTCAATGATTATCAAAACGGGAACATCACTATTACACAAAACCAAAATATTGATGAAGAGCCTGAAACTGATCCCAAATCCGAAAATATAGTAAGTTACGTAAATTCAATTTATTTTAATTACTTTCATAGTTCTTACGCATATATAATAAGAGATTATTTCAAGTTATCTCAATGCTTTTAATTACATTTATGTCTTGCATTCTGAGCTTTATTCAATTGAACTTTTTAAGAGCTCAAAATTTGATGCCTTCGACATATAACAGTTACAATAGATATGCATTGAGACATATTTAGAAATAGAATTAACTTTTACTTGATAAACATTGCAGTAAAAGTGAAGTCTGAATAATAAACCAATAATTTATCATTTTTACCAATTAGTTGTCAGAAAGTGCCAAAACAAATAGAAAGCAAGTTGAAAGTAGCAATACCGAACTTATTATATCGCAAATGTATGTGAACAAATGTTTTCTATTATTTTTATATAACTATCACACTTAAGTTAATTAGTAATATATATATAACACTTGTGATTAAGGGCAGCGCCAAGAATTGCTTGGAAGAGTAATCGGTCGGCGTTTAAATCTCGTCCACCAATGAATTTGTAAGTTATAAGTGTAATCGTATTCATTCAAATCAGTACTAATCAATTGATTGTTTGCAAACTCAATTCAATTAAATTTGTTGATGAATATATTTTCAAAATTGAAGGCAAAGAAGTCAAAGTCAAGATGAGTTTTTCCGTCTATTAGAAGAAAAAATAAATCAGGTATTAAAAGATTAACTCGTTTAAAAATAGAGACTTAGTCAGCCCCGTAGCCAGCAGTTTGGGCTCCAGAAGTCTAATAGTATGAAACGAATGAAATGAGTAGATCTCAGATAGTAAGTGCTAACTCTCATTAAAACATTTGTTCATTTATCATCAAAGCTTTCATTAATATTTAACAATAAGCAATCGATAGATAATCAACTAAATGCAGTTTGAAAGTTTTTCGTCACATTTTTTCAGTAGAGAGCTATATGTAAAAAATCTGTGGGAAGCTGTAGCTCAATAGCTTCCTGCTGGCTGCGTCTCTGGCTATTGCAGTACTTCAGACCACTTTTGATTTTTGACAATTGAATTGCTTGACTCGAAACCATATTAATACTTGTCTAGTAATAAAACACTTTATTTGATGTAATATCAATTTAATATTATATAACGCTTTGAATATTTGACTTATCTAAAGGGACCCGAATTAGAGCAAAAAGAAAATATTCAAAACCAACAAACTGTTAAATCAATAGATGAAACAAACGGTCGATATTCTTGACATTAAGCAACAAATTGTTTTAGAGCCAAGCTCTCGCTGGTAGTTTCAAAGTTATTCAAAGAGGTTGAGATATATTTTGGTCAAATACAGAACTATATTGGCCTCATATGGTGTGTCAGGTTTGATCAGAACATTGATCTGACTCTGTAATGAATAAAAGAAAACTATTTTCTATTTACCGGCAAATAGTATCTATTAATTACTTACTTCGTGGGAATGTCACTAACTATTTGAAAGTTTGATCGATTTGTTTGATTGAACGAGTTTGAGTTAAAATTGAATATAAGTTGAGATCTAGTTTGAAAAACTATAGTATTGATAATATTTAAATAAATTCATAAAAGTGTTATATAAATAAGCATTGTTAAATATAAACTGAATTTGACTCATAATTAAATAACGCTCAAAAGCTTACATTAGTTATATTAGCATAATGTTGAATAATTCAGAAACGTTGATAGGCTAACGAGTTTTAGTTTGCCATTTAATCATCTGTTAGTTGGTGTTAGTCTATGTGTGACTAAATGTAAGTTAGACTAACAAATACTTTAGGTAAATACTTGTCCAAATAAATTGTATAATCTAACAATCTGTATATATTCTGAACGATTTGACTTGTTAATCTATAAATCTATGATCGCCAAACTTGTATTTGATTAATAAATTGTTCAATATGATTAACTAGAAATAAAATAATAAATATTGCTTTGACTGTGCACTATGTTAATATTATTATCATTTGATTACTAATAATCAACAAACAATTTAATTAAAGGTTTAGAATTGTAGATTTTCATATTGTTGTATAGTAATGTTAGTTTGCTTGTCATTCAGAATCTGTATATCAGTATTATTTCTCTATAGAAGTGCAAATATTTATCAACTTTGCAAATTGACGACGAAAATCAAATAGTTTCAATATTTGCATCTATAAAGATTAGGATATCTTTTCAAAATAGAAAAAGGCATCCAAAAAACGCCTAAAAGTAAACCAAATTGAACAGTTGATAAAATAATTATATAACTGATTGGTAACTTCATTCAAACATCTCAATGATTCATAATTAATGATTTCGTGACTTTTATTTGAAATATTTGAAAATAAAAAAGTGTATTAAACCAATGGCACAGTTTATTATAGTATTTGATTATGAGTTGAGTTAAAAATTATTAAGAATTTGATGCGCTGTAAAACATAACTAATTGGATGCGCTGTAAAGACAACTAATTTGATGCGCTGTAAGAACATAACTATTTTGTATTAAGTTAAGAGTCTATCAGGGATTCTTTGGTCAATGTTTGTCCATTGAATAACTAAACGTTAATAATAACGTGATTTATAATAATTATAATAATTATAATAATAATAGTAATGGGAAACTTTAATTAGAAAATTCACTATTCATGAAAAATATAGAGCATTAATGATTACAGCGGCAATTAATATAACATTTATTGACTTATAACGTTCAAATTTCATAATTAGACACGTCCTCCTTCTCTCTGCAATTTCTTCACTTGTTTCGAGTCAAGATCGCCGTAATATTTCTCACTATCGGATCAGAAAAAATAACAAATAAATAATAAGAAACAAGAAATATAGATTGAGGTCAGTCTGAAAATGTGTTTTTGGTTGAGTAGCCTTACCAGCCTGGAACGTTTTCTGGATCATCACATTGAAGCGATTCCACATTGAACACTGTCCCTAAACTGCAACCTATTAAACCGATCCAACAATACCAATTTATTATTTTCCTCTCTAATCTATCCAATCAGATTCTGCTTTCTTTTATCTTACCGTAAGGTCGGGCCACACTTTCTATGCAGACGTAAAATTTACGGCAATCAGTTGGATGTGCGTGACGAGTGTAATGTCCGGGTTGATCAGTTTCAGTAGGATCTATTAGTTTTTAAAAGTTGCGTAAGAGACTATTGAATAGTTTGTAAAGATTTAGTCATTTTTAAATGTCTTACCAGGACAAACAAAACCATCGCTAACTTCTGTTTAAATTTTAAAAAATCATAATTAGAGTCGAAATATAATAGTTAAGTAAATGATTCAAATTGAAAGTTAAAATTAGACAAATAGATTGAACATAGTAATTAAAAGCTCTATAATTAAGCTGCTTATGAAGTTTGAAATAGTTTTCTGTTAAGTATTTTTACGCTAAATTAATTAAGTTGTAATGACTTTAGAACTACAAGTCGTACAAATTCTTGCCTGAAATACAATTTCTAGAGGCTAAGTAAAAGTGTAAATAAGCCAATGCCCAAAGAAAAAAAGTAAAGAAATAGTGAGGTTATCGTTAAGCTATCATATAGCCTGAAAGTAAAGTAAAGTTACTGTAAGCTAAGTAACTGTAAGCTATCTGTAAGCTAACTAAATGAAAAAAACAAAATTTTGTTTGCGTTCTGTTTATGAGTTAATTTACTGATAAGGTAATGAATTTTTCTAAACTATTCCCCTCTCGTGTATTATGACTTCCGTGAACGATTTATGAATACCTGATTGATCGCATCTGTCCACGTGATCGGCCCAAACGCATACTCTTTGGTCAGCATCGTAAGCAAGACCGGGCGGACATTCGTATCTTGAAGCTTCTCCATTCCAACAGGAGTAGAAAATTCGGCAATTTGTCGGATCACTGAAGATGCCGTATAGACGAGGGCAATGAGGAGTGCTTATTGGAGGCTCTATAGATATATTATAATAATTTCAATGCTATCAGTCATTTGGAACTGTTCTTAAGTTTTTTCATAGAAGCATAATTTTCAAAATCAGTCTATTATTAGTGTATTTCGAAATAAAACAAGTTAAACAAGAAATTTGAATAATAAGTCGATGTAAAAACTCATAGAAGAGTAGCGACGAAATAATTGATTTAGAAAAGAACAGACACAAGAAGATAAAAAGATTATAAAAATCTTAAAGCGGAACATTTACGCAAGAGAGGTGATCAGTATTGACACAGTTAATGGTATGGATAGAAATAATATTTCAGTATTGGACTAAGCTATATTGAAAGACATACCTAAACAATATTGACAGAGATGTACCTAGACTATTTTCATAGACATACCCAAACTATTTGACAGACATACCTAAGTCAGATCTATCTCCACAATCAACAGAGAAGGGATAGGCACAATTCTCACGTTTGGAGTCAGAATCATCAAAGACTAGTCCATTGCCACAAGTTTTAAGAGTTGCTGTGCCTAATATTTAATAAAATAGGTTATAATATTGATTAATATTACAATTGATTTATTTAGGTTTTCAAATAAACATAAATAATACTAACCATTATCGCACGCCCAGTATTTGTCACAACTTTTAACATGAGGATAAAAACCGAAATCGTCCGGACAGTTAAAACTGCCCGAATAACTCGGTCTACTTTGTTGTGGTTGTGCGGCCGGCTGTGGGTTCTGTGGCTGTGTTTGAAAGTTTTGGTTCTGGTTTTGATTGAAAGAAAATTGTGGCGATTGGCGCTGAGACAATGCTGAAAATGATGAAATTATATGTAAAGATCAATTTGACTTACTCATATTTTCAATTATATTATGTTTTGGTTACATTTAAATAGGTTCTGAACTTTTTAATTTACAGTATTAAAGTCTTGTGGGAATAGTTTGCAACTGATTAAATCTGAATTTATTAAAGTTTAAGTTTGTAAGCAATTTTCATGTTAGCATTGATCAGCATCTGTTTAGAAGTTTAATTTCAAGTAACTCGATATGATTTAAGTAATTATCTTTAAATTGACTGTAGAAAAAGTTTTCCTTTTAATTTAGTTAATCAAAAGTTGAATGTTGATTAATTAGAATGTTTCATTTTCATATAAACTTTAATTTTGATTAATAAATTATTGAACTCAATTCGATCATTAGATTAGATTATAGGAAGTAATTATTTATTAGCAATTGGTTAGAAGATACGGATTTCAGACATGAACAAAAATTGTTGAAAGTTGTATTAGTTTGAGGGCAAACTGATTGCGCAAATATATTCTAAAGTGTCATAATTCCTAATCTTTATATTTAATATTATGTACTCTCGAACCTGATAACTCTCTCAATAAGTTCTCTTAACTTTATCTTAAAAGCGAAATAACTGTCTCTAACTTGTCGACAAATCCGAAAAGTTAGAATTAGGCAATATTTGGAAAAAATAAAAGTCAAATCTAAGATAATATTTGACTTGAAGTTACACTTTGAACTGACCTGAAGACCCACAAAACTCGAAAAAATAGTAAAAATGTTCGAACTAAAATCTATCGTAAAAGTTGTCCTTAATTGCAATAAAAAATAGTCTATTATTAAACTGCAGGAAATAAGGAATTTATACAATTTTATGTACATTTTATGCACATTTTTATATAAATTTTTAGTTATTTTAGTTAAATAAGTATAAAAAAACTGAAGATTGCTTATCAAAAAAGATTTAAATTTCAAATGTGTACAATATTATGATGTAAAATAAGAAAATTTTCTATATTGATGCTAATTTTGTATTAGTTTGATGACCCATTTCAAGCTTACAGTTTGGGTCATCAACCTATGAACTAATAAGTTAGCTTTGAATTGATCCTAAATTTCAAAACAAGTAATACTGTCCATAACTGTATTATGTATTAATTCTTAGTATACTTGTTGTAACTCTTTATAGTCAATATTTGACTATCTTTTATCTTAACATTGATCATACTTTGATTATTTTGAATTCAAGTTTTTCAATACTTTCAATTCATTTTATGAGTACTAAACTTTTAAGAAACTATTGAAAAACTAAGTTTGAAAACTATAAGTAAAAGATAGAAACAAAGTAGAGATAAAATATAAATAAAATATAAATAAATGGATAAATAAATAAATAAATAAATAAATGATACCTTGATTGACAAACAATGTACAGGTGAGAAACCAAAAAGAAAATATTGAAGCACTCATGTCTAACAGAATAAAAAGATATATAAACGATAAAAAGATAGCATACAAACAGCTAAAGACAACCTCAAAGTAAATGTTGAATCAGTTGCAATAATCCGGTCGAAAAGAAATCGCTTTTTAATGGCACTTAACTTATAAGCATTAAATCCGAAACTGTCTCAGTCTTAAAGAGCGGCAAAGAGAAACATTTCGTATTGCCCATGACCTAAAACTGGTCCAATCAGCCAACCAGCGGTTAAGACTGATTTTTTCTCGACATCTCTTAAATCATTCCTCCCATTGTAATCATACTTGAATTAAACACTTTGCTAATTACTTGCTTTTACAATCAGATCTAACACTGTATCAATTCAACCATATCTTAAGATTAGTTTTATTCAGTTTGTGTCTTTTTTGTTGCTATACTTTTCTGTACTTTTCTGTACTTTTCTATTGAATGTTTCGTAATGAGCATTAAAGTTAATAAGATTTGCGGTTATGGGACTGATATTTGATCGAAACAAGTTAATAATGAGATGTTATATACTGTTAAATGTTTTTGCTGTTGAAATTCTTAGATTTCGACCTCATTTATTTATCTATTTAGTTCGGCCTTGACATTCACACTAACCTATTTAGCAGAGGACCAAAATAATAATGCTAACCCTTCTTATGTATTACCACTTTGATTTATTTTATTACCTTTTTCTCATCCATTTGTTCTCTTAACTTTTTTGTTAATACTTCTCTATCTCTTTCAGTCATATCATTCTAATGGATTTGAGTGAAAAGTGAACAAAAATCTAAACTTTAATCTAAATTCGTAGTCAATTCGTAGTCACTTCGTCAGCAAATGATGTGATATTTTCCTACTTTTCCGCTTCTTTGTTTGGAAAGATCAGAAAAAATGACTCAAATAAAAGACGGTTTGCCCAAAAAACTGATAATTTCCTAAAAAAGGTTTTTCGCCTAAACAACAATTGGAAGAATAGAACAGTTGGAAGAATATTGAGAAAGAAGTGAAGGCGAAAAGCGTGACATGTGAAGAGTCATCAAACTTAAAATAAATGGCGTGAATTTAATAAATGAGGCGCGATTTAGCAACACCTGCCAAATGTGTTGGTGATAGCCTCTCGACGATATCACATATTTTTACTTCAAATTGCAATCCAAGTCCTATTTTAGTCACTACCAAACCATTTAAGTCTAGGCTAATGACCTGACAATTGTATTGGTATTAAAGCGTAAAAATACGTTATAAGATAGAAACGTTAGGAAATATATGAGTTAGAGTAGAATAAAAACTAAGTTAATATAAAATAAAAGGTGATTTTGTGCAGTGATTCCGGCGACGCCTCATTGTTAGAACAACTTTCCTCCTCCTTTGCCTTTAGGAGCATTAAAGTAACCCACTTTTCGCTTCAACAGTACTTCAATAACAACAATTACAACTCATTTCAAATTCTCTGATACTACTCAAAGACATATTGTCGAGAAATAATTCGATGGTTTTGGTTGTGCACAATTTGTTGGCCCAGTTTGAAAGATTAGTGATTATAGATCCTTGAAATAGCAAAAAACAATAATAGTTAAGAAGAATTATTCCACCAATTGCTTAATACCTTCAAGCACTAAATCTTACTTTCGAAAATTCAATTCTTTATTCATAATTAAGAGTCAATCATAATATTGTTACTCAACAACAATTAACGAGTAACATAATCATTAGACTACTTCTATTTTTGGTAATAAGACAAAACTAAATTTGTTTAATTTATTTTGAAATCCTAAAACGGTGTTTTGGGCCAAATATGAAAGTAACACACCTTTAGCTGAATTGTAAATAAGCAATAGAGATGGGCTGATCACAAACGGCTTATTAGAATAAAACCAAAAAAACCCATTAACTCAACTATAATAAGGTGTGTTAAACGGGTTCAAGTTTTATAAGGTTTGCTTTAACTGGTTGATTATTTGTTCAGCCTTTTCTAATGTCTCATCTTTTTTAATAAAGCAAAATCTAACCAGATTTTCCGCTAAATGCTTGTGTTCTGCTGAGTAGAAAGCACTCGTAGGTATTCCTTGTAATTTCTAGATAATAAATTAACAAAATTATCACATTATTTAAATATAGCCACAGCCAATATGAACTTTTAACATACTTTAGTCTTAGACAGCCACTTGACAAACTTATAATCTTTAGTTCCAGATTCTGATGAGAGGTCGACCTTATCGGCCAGCTTTGAAAAATCAGCGATCATGAAATAACCGCCTTCTGGAACAGTTGGATTCATTGATACGGATGATAAGAAGGAAGCCATTCGGTCTCGTTTTACTTCTAACATTTGCGCCAATTCTTTCCAATAAGAGTCCGGATTATTCATTCGTTCGATTTCAGTTTCGAAACCTATGGCCACCGCTTCCTGTATTGGTGTCGGACATGTATAGACACAGTTCTGATGCAATAGTTGTAAGGGACGCATAAGATGTTGGGGGCCTGTTGTCACATGATTTGAAAAATGAGAAAAATCTGGTCACAAAAAGTGAACTAGGTGGCGAAAAGCAAAGTGAAACTTAGTTACCGTAAGCCCAGCCTAACTTCCAACCCGTGACACTAAATGTTTTGCCAGCACTGCCTATATTTCAATTGATAGCAATCAGTCAATCAATAGAAAAGACAATTAATACAATTAATGACTTTATTGACCTATTGTTATAGTTCGATCCCACATATCAGGCAAAGTAGCTGTAAATGAATGGCAGATTGATTGATTAGAAGATAATTAATTAAGTCTGGAATCTGTACCCATTCTGATGTGTTCATTTCCCTTATAAAAAATCCACTCATAAACTTCATCCATAACTGCAATGCAATTATATTTTTTGCATAAATTGGCGATTATTTCTAGTTCTTCTCTCGAAAAAATCTATTAACAGAAATATCTTAACCACTGACTGAAGAAAATATTAGTTTTCAAGTTCAGACCTTTCCTAAAGGATTATGAGGTGTGTTGACGATAATTAATTTAGTTTTTGAGCTAAACTTCGATTCAAGCTCTATCGGATCTAAAATCCAATCTTTACTCGTGAGAGCTCTGCCTTCAACTTGTTTTGGGCGCAAAGGTATGAAGACAGGAATCCCGCCAGACATCAGTGTCATCGGTTCGTAACAATCAAAAAATGGTTCAATGATTATCACTTCATCGCCTGGGTTTACAAGTGACATAAAAGTGCAAAAGAGCGCTTCATAAGCTCCTGCTGTCACTAAAATTTCTTTTTGAGGATTGATATCACGATTGATTAGCTTTGAGTAAAGTTTACCCAAAGAATTGACAAGTCTTGGGTGGCCCTATAGGAAGGTATAGATTGGGGATTAAAGAGTAAAAATATGGAGAGGAATGGTTTAGTTGTCTTACGAATCCGCGTGTGTATTGATTGAGCAAAACATTTGGACTCATCGCTGCGTCGGACAGTGCTTGAAGAACATGTTGTGGTGCAGCAAAATCAGGAAAGCCTTGTCCTAAATTTAATGGCTTGTAGTCCAACGCGAGCTGAATGAATTCAACCCTTCAATTAATTGCAATTTTAAAACTCATTAGATATCAATGATTTGGAAGATTTATAAAATTTGAAAACTATTCAAATGGTATTCAGAACGAACTAAATCAAAATTCAACTTTAAAGGAGTGCTAAAAGTTAATGACATTAAGGCATCGACAATTTATCAAAACTATAAGTTGGCGATAGAAGTATTCCAGTGATTAAAAATAAGAAATTAAATGATAAAGCACTTACCAAACACTTTCACCCATACCTTTGAGGCGGTCGGCGGCTCCAATCGATGACATGATTCTTATCTATTAAATACAGAGCCAATATGTATAACTAAATATGGTTTAAGTGCTATTTAATTTACAACTTAACCCGTAGATTATATGATAAATACTATTTTAGTATGATTTATATTTGTTTCTATCACCAAATCTCTATCTAATTTACTAATTTTACACCAGTTTTATGACTTTTTCCTAATTAAAACTTACATCTAATTAATCTAAATGTTTTATGGCTTTTAATATTAATTTATAGAGTATTTACCAAAAATAAAGCTATAAATGAGATGGTGTTTAGAGAAATTTAATAAGTTTATCTAATGATAAAACAGTTTAAGGACATAAATAAGTAATGAATACTCTAACCTGTGATGTGGCGAATGTTTTATCAATAGAACGGATACTACTATTCGTGAATGAATTGACACTGTTGCTAACTCTCAATAAACTTTGAGGACTATATATGCTACTTATGTTTCTTATTCTGTTTAATATATTCATAACAGTAGTCACAATTATGGATAATTGTTAACTATTTATTTTTATTTTTATTTTTATTTAAATCCTGTTTTCTATTTTTCACTTTTCAGATAACTTTAGTAAATTTGTTTTTATTTTTTTATCTCAAATCGAATAATTGGCCAAAACTTCGTTCAAACACCTGAATAAAACTTACATAAATTGAATAAAACTATATTTTAATTATAGTTAACGACCAATTGATCGTTAAAAGTGGTTATTATCAAAGGGTTATCTCAATCATGTGTTCAATATTTGTTTATTTACTGATCACTTAAAACATTACGTAAACTGAAAATTACGACAACTGAAAATGCTTTCAAATATTTTCAAATTTAAACAATTATTGCCTCCAAACTACTTCAGACACATTCAGTCAGATTACAACTGATTTTAATAATTAATTTTTGATTAATTTAATTGTTAATAAAGTTGATGAGTAATGAGTAATCGATCCCTTGTTCAATAACTGTTATGTTTTGATTTTTCAACTTTGATTACTACTAGTATTTAGTACTTATTTATTAGATTATTTCAATTTCAACTTCAATCCAATTAATTAAATATAAGTTTACAAACAATTCAAATTAAATTACAAACATTTATTTCAACAAAATGGTTGTAAAACATTGTGTTTATAGAGACTGTGAGAGTGATTCCAGATATTGGGAAAGAGAATACATGAAAGGTCTACATCTTATTTATATTTCTATTTGTTCCACATTTCATACCATTACTTCTTCTCACCATTAATTTATTGTTTTTGTTTTGTTTTGTTTTGTTCAGGCGTTTGTTTTATACGATTCCCGAATCCATTGACCAATAGAGAGAGATGTGAGAAATGGGTTAAGGCTTGCGATCGACTCGACTTCACTATAGATAAAGTCAATGATAAAACTTATATCTGTTCCAAACATTTTGTCGGCGGAAACGGTCCCACGAAGACTAGCGTAGACCCCTTGCCTCCAAATCAAGTATTCATTATCTCTTCCAATTGTATGATTAGACAAAATATCAATTTTAAACTTTCTTTTTCAAACTCATAGCTTTTTGAGGCAAATCTGAAGAACAAAATGATTAATAATTCAGATCAAAATAACATTAATAAATGTTTGAATGAAAATAGTTTTGACAATATTAGTAGTGATTATAATAGAGTTTATTTTAATAATAATTCACAAGACTTAAAGCTCAGGGAAATTGAATTATTCAAAAGGAATAATATCTGTGATCAAAACCAATCGTTGGTTAATAAAAATAATTCATTAATTTCGGTCAATCAATTGAATGAAGAGACTACTGATTCGAGAGTTATTAACGAAGACAATACTAATAACAAGTCTTCAATTTTTTTGATTAATAAACTGAAGGAAGAACCAGATGTTATTGATATTCAAAGCGATGACAGTCTGAAAGATAGTGACGAATGTCCGACTGCTAATGGGTTGATAACTGACTCAGTGTTAATTCCTTCAATCGGTTCCAACACAACAGTTGACAATTCATCTCACATTCTCTTGAGTGAAGTTTCAAATAATAACAACATTAATAGGACTGCCATTACAAGCAATTCACTTCCATTTTTAATAATTCCAACGACTAATCAAACTATGATTAGCTCAACCTTTTCAGGTCTGATGATTGTTGAGAAGCTTTTGAATCATTTGATACTTAACTCATTTATTTTCTATACAACATTTAGCACCAGTTCTACCAATCGATGACAAGCATTGGTTAAATAACTTCATTAATAATAAGTTTTGTCTACAATTGTCTAGACATGGACTAAGTGTGGGACGTGTTGGCGAAAGATTTACATTTAGCTCAATATCCGGTTGTGTAGTAGACAAACAGTTAATTATAGATATTTCGGGCAATTTCGATGTGAAAGTGTTTGGCGTATCTCTTTGTGCAAAAAACAATTTTTACAAAAGTGTTCCTATTTTTATAAAGAATGAGTCGCAATTCAATTCAGTCATTAATAACTTTTGCTCATGGAAAGTATGTGTCGCTAATGAGATAACAGATCGTGTATTTGAAGACAAGATAATAGCGATTCGAGCCTTCATTTGCAATATTTCTAATACTATTAGGAGTAGAAGTTGTGAACTTTTAATACCAGAAAACGGTTCGATTAGATGTAAAGCATGTAAAGTATTGTTAAATAGAATCCGAAGATTCAAATATTCTCTGATAAAAGATATAAAAACAGATCAAACAAATTGACAACTAATAAAGATGTGAAAATCAACAATTATTGTTAGTGATTTATTAGTAGAAATGGAGTTGAAAGAAGGTTAGTTGTGCTGATCCTATTTTTGTATTAGATCTAACACAACTGATCCAATCTTGAAATCAATACTAGTCTCATAATAGTCTCACTTTTGATTGCTTATGTCATTTTAGAAATAATCAGTTCACTTCACACTATTTTGATCTTAAGGCTGAGCATTTGCAACACTGGCTATTGAACACAAGACTAGTCAAATATTTTCATTGATGATAACTTGTTTTTTTACATTTCAGTTTTTATAGAAAGTTCGAGGCCTTATTGGAAAATCATTAGTCACTCATATCTATTAGTGACAATCAAATTTTCGAGGAAATAGGAGAATAATTTTCATGGGTTTGGTTTACTAAGGGATCAAATGTATGACTATTCTGAGAAGTCAAGTACAGTACAGTCATCGTGAAGTACATCTCCTTTAGTGACTGATGAGTGCAGGTTACAAATCAGGGAAAGCATAACAATTTATTAGTCTCTTAGAGACAACTATTACTCAACCATCAACTCAAACTTTATCATAAATATAATAATAATTAACACTTCATTCAAGAATCATAAAGAAAATATTTATCGACTCATGTTGCGAATTAACTTTGAACTAACTTTGGCTCAAAAATTCAATGAAATTATTGAGTTTGAGTGACTATTGGGACATTAAATACTTTTCATGAGTAAATGAATCCATTGAAAACCATTAATAATTGCAGTACGGGGATCAGTTTGTGATAGATAAAAGCAGATCAACACCACTATATACATCAGTTTCTCTGACTATTGGCTGATGGAAGCACTCTATGACAACGCATCACTTCTAGTTGCTATCAAAGGTTATTAAGTTTTTGAGTTACAGATTAGACATGAAGATCACTAGATTGAGACCCGAAAGGGGCAGTTCTTGTATTTCTATAGCCGAAAACTAGTGGTTTCGGTAATTTAAAAAAATTAAGAAACAATTAATAAATGATGAAAACTTTATTTAAATGATTTGATAGACGTTTTAATAATTTGCATTTAAATGTAATGTTAGGCAATCTATCATTTAATAGAACATATTTTGATAACATTTATTAGACCGATAATCAGCTAAAGCTTTCCATTGATGTAGACATTAATGAATTGCTGGCTTTTCCACTGGTCGGTAAACTAATAACAGACGAAGTATTGAATAGTTTATACCAACCAATTACTATATTGGACAGGTCCAAGTCATCAATTACTATTTGCGCGACACCCATAAATGTCTTTTTATCCATTCTTCCGTAATCGCCCCAAACCGTTACCTTTGAATTAAAGATAAATAAGAAGTTTAACCCAAATTCAAATCAAGTTTGATTCAAATGTATTATTGATGATTTACTTGAAGAGTACATCCTCTATAGTCATCATTAAAAAGCAACTGTTGTTGATATAATGGATCCAAAGTTCTTCTGGCAGTCGCTGTTTTGGCTTTAGCAATACATTTTCGTCCCTTCACTAGATAGACCTTCACATAAGGCGCTAAACAATTTCAACGAATAAATTAATCACAAGAGTGATAAGAGTTTGATAAGAGTTGAAACGAAACCTGGAAGAAGTTTTGCTCCTTGTTTGGCTTGTAGCCCTCGCGCTCGTATGACTTCCACCTCAAGATTACCCTTTCTATCGCAGAGACTCAACTGAATATCTCCTAAGTTAGGCGAAGCTAAAGCTTGTCGTCCGACTATCTGTCCCGGACCTAAGCCTTCAACAAAGTTTGAAAACTCTCCCTCTGGAGCTAAACGTAATGATGGAACCCATCTATTGATGAAATAGAATGATTATTAATGCGAAAACGATAGAGTTTAGGAAAGTTTATGAAAATGTAGGGCTTTTCTGACGAACACAGTTAGCGGAAGAAAGAAATTCAATGAACAGACTTGGATGCAATTAACGAACAGATCATAGCAAGCATTATATAATTGACTGTAAGATAAACCATAAAGAGATTGATTTGAGAGAAAGAGATAGAAGTAGAGTAATAATTGACAAAAGGTATGAATGAAATAGGAGTCCACTTACAGCGAGGACTCACTGCTAATACTGTTCATGCTATCATCAGTCGATTCCTTGCTTTGCTGTTTTACAAATAGCGTGTTTTGGGATATATTGGGTAATACTTCTTGACTACGCTGAATGCCACTAATGCCACTACGACTAGATTTATTTCTACTACTCGTATCTGCAAATATAGAGTCGTGCAGAAGCAAAACATCGTTACTATTAAGCAGCACTACTTTAAGTTATCAAATCAAGTTAGAAAAAATCAAAATAAATTATATCTCAAAATAAATATATTTCAAAATAATTCCGTTAACCATTTCAGTAACTTATTTACGAAAAATTACTGCCATTTACTGCCATCGCTCCAAACGCCAAAAGGGTGACAATTGGGGACACTTATAATGCAATCTTTTGACAACTACTACCGTAAAGAACTGATTATATTATGTTTTCTACTATAAGCTTGTCATATATCAATCAATCGTGCGCTAAATGTTTGTGTTGTTGCTGTTTAACTGTCCAGATTTTCATATTAATCACTTACGTCGCAGAACTATCACCGCTCAAACTTCCCTCTCCATCAGACGATACGCTACTGCACTGTTTTACTAAATGTTTCACTTCGTCAGGAACTACTTCTTCACTTCGATGTACACTGAAAGACGAGGCCTGCTTTCGACGAAAGCCTAATCTCTTTTTTGTGCCTTACATTAGAAGTTAATGTTAAATAACAAATCATGTATTTGACCCTCAGTTTAAGTGATTTGCTCACAATAATCGATACGAGAACAGTTAAAACTAAGACAATCATAAGGTATAAGTACTCACCCGAAACACTTAATTGTGAAGTACTGCTACTCTTCTTTGTCAGTCCTGAAGAGTTACGACTAGAAGTGGTTCCAGTGGTTACCGTTGATGGATTGCAGTTGACATTTAACTGTTCCATTTGACTCTCAGTGCGCTCAGAGAAAGATCCGACTGCAGTATCTGAAAGACTTCCTTCAATCTTATCTTCATTAGCCCTTTCGTTCATACTATGAGTTATTGCTATGGATGTACGCGACGGATGTGGCGGATGGACGGGTCCATAACTTTGTATTCTTGATGTAAATTCACTAAACGGATTAATTGAACTTAAGTGCTTTGTTTGTAAGACTCGATCAATTGATTGAACTGAAAGTTTCAGTTCTAAACTTTACTACTTTTTAGCTTTCATACCATTTTAATGATATTTCTCATTAGACTTTTCGCTCATATTCATCCCTGTTATCAATTTAATAAGAGCTAAAAACTACGACTAACTGAATTTTTTTTTCGCTTTGAGAGCTAAATCCTACGATTTCATACTAAAAATTGACAGCCCTTTAAGTACATGCAATTCAATAACTTCTCACTTTTGATATCAAATAATGATAGTTTTACGGGATTCTAATCGAAGGCCCATTGAGAAAAGTTTGAGTTTCATGTAAGATTCAGTAATACTCGAATAATAGTTATATACTTAACAGAAAATTGAACTAATCTATAAAAAGTAAATTAAAGACACTCAAAATAAAGTAATAACAGCTCACCTTAACGTACGACTACCTCGTGGACGTTCAGAAATGGTAGAGAAGGCACTTTGGACACTAATTTTAGATGTAGAACTAGCTTCCGATTCTTCTCCGCTCTCTCCGCCGCCGTGCGCACCACTTGACGCTCTATCACGATTATGATCACGATTGCGGTCACGAATGTGTTCACGACTATGTTCACGATTTTGTTCACGACTGTGTTCACGATTATGGTCACGGTTATGGTCACGGTTATGGTCACGATATTCTCTAAACTCCTTATATTCTCGATGGTCTCTTTCTCGATGTGCTTCAGATTCCGACTGAATTTCTCTATAGCCGGAACTGGCTGCCAGTCTGCGTGACATTCGTGTTCCTTCTCTGCTGTAGTGGTCGTGGTGTGAGTCCGAGCCCTTATGTAGATGTGCATAAAGAGGTCTATTTCCAAACACTGGTCTCGAAGTTATTTCACTGTCCGAATACATTCCTAATGGTGTGACCGCTTCTGTTGGTCTTCTCTGTTGTAAAGTAGTCTTCCAGTGTTGGGCTCTTTCGTCAAGTTCTAAATTCATTTGATTACGATCGCTGCCAACCCGGCGATTGCGTCCCGGGACTTGTGGCAAATGTCTTTTTTTGTTGAATATTATAGAACCGGTCGGAGTGCCAATTGATTGCGATGGAGATCTCGATCGGAGTGATGGCGGCGATAATGAACGTGTAGGTTGACTACTACTTTTCCTGAATTCTGGCCGATATCGCAAGCTTTCGCTTTCGCCAGCCACATAATTAGTCGGCAAAGAAGTGGTGCCGTCGGTGAGTATGCCAACCCGTTTTCTTCTTGAGTCGGTTACATCGCGTCCGAGATAATCGTAATAGTTTGGTCTTGAACTTGATTTGAGTTCGGTACTAGCTAATAATGGAGGACTTCCACTGCTACCTATTGAACTTTGACTGGTGTCGGCTAATAATCCCTTCCAGGACTCTATAGAATGAAAATTTGAACATAAGTTAAACGTTTGGAAAATGTGTTAAAAGCCTAAAGTGACCTCTAGAGGTATTAATGCCGTCGTCATAATCTAATTCGGAAATGTCGCTATCAGAAAGGCGTGAAGTGGTTGATGGGGGAGAAATGCGATCTGAAGTAGTGAGATATGACTTTTGTTGCAATCTCTGTTGGAGATGAATTAAAGTAATTAGTGAAAGAGATGATATTTAAAGAGATAACAATGAAAAGATAAACAAAATTGATTAGAATCATACTAATTGAGCAATAATTTCTTCATGAGTAGCCAACAAATACCACTCTCCCTCATCATCCAAAGGAGCCGTTGATAGTTCAATGAGGACTTCCCCTAAGAAATCATTAGCTCCGTATCGGTCGTAATCCCAAACTGTAATTTCTAATGCTTTTGATTTCATCTCAGATCTTCTTAATGGTGAATAAACAAAAGTTTGATTCCAAAGCGGCTCATTTGAATTCGCCACTGTTTTTGTTCTTCTCTTACTTTTCTCACTAAGAGTTTGAGAAATTAGTTCTGATTTGATCTAAGACTAGTTGTTGACAGAAGACATACCTTCTATCAGGCAGTAAAAACATCTTTGCGTAAGGGTTTCTTGGGAGACCAGTCTTTCGAGGGCATAGTTCAATGGCACTGATTATTGTGACAACTAATTGCAAAGATTGGATATCGTACCAAAGTTTGACCTATTCATAAATTTTAAGATTAATATCTTATTATCAAAGATTGGACATCATTCCAAAGTTTGATTTATTCATAAATTTTTAGACTAATATATCATTCTATTTCTATACAAATAATTTCTTAACTTCAGTCAAACACATATCAATAAATTAAGATGACCAAACAAAAAATTAAGATTAGAATAGTTAGAAATGTAATTATTCTTACTTGAATTCTTCCACTAATAGTTGAAGATCGTGTAACTTTCAAATAGGGCCGATTGGATCGCGTCAGCTCAGCCCCTAAACTACTTCCCCTCATGAAAGTTTTATCTAATATTTACACATAATTTCAAATAAGATTTCGACAAAATTTCACTAAAATCATCAAACAAAATACTAACCATAACTCAGTGATTGCGGACCAACACCAGTGATGACATCAGTGTGTCGTCTTCCAATTCGATTTTGTGGCATAAGTAAGTCTTCTCTAATGAAACAACTGGGATTACTAGATAATGGAATTTTGTGTGTGGGTCGCGATACTATTAGCTCGACCTGTGGTTCTTGTTTTGATTCTGCGATTATATCATAAACTTCTTCATAAGTCTTTCCTTGCAATGATCTACCGTTCCATTCAGCAACTTCATCACCTGAACATGAGTTATGTAAGATTTGAATGAAAGCAATGATGTGAGAGAATAGTGACAAACCTGGTCTGAGTCTACCAATAGTGTCAGCAATGCTCCCTTTTTTAACTTTTTCAATAACAGCTCCCAAACGACCCGATTCTATAATTCTTCCGCCAACAACTTTAAGCCCTAAAATGGTGGCACTTGAACTCGAAGTGGAATCGTCTGCCAAATGCTTCTTAAGTATCATGTGGCCAATTAAGTGAGCGCCATCACTAGAAGGCTTCCATGTAATAGGATGCTAACCATTTCGATTAAATAATACATTATTATAATCTATTTGATTGATTTTTTTAACCGGTGCGGTCAAAACAACTGAATAAATTGTTTTAGATAATCAATTATCGCAAATTGAAATCAAGTTTGCGAAACATTAATAGAGTAATAGGATTAGCTATGGTTCTACTACTCATAAATTGGTATTTTCTCAGATTAAAAGCTACCAAAATGATTTTGATTAAATAAAACTATAGATTTATAGAGACTCTTTCTTAAAGTAACTAGAAAACTGAGATGTGTTGCGAAAAGAGGTTAATGAGACTTAAATTTTGGGAAAATGCACATCATAATCAGGTCAATCACCTTACTTGCCGATAATTTCGCAAGTATCACTTAAACAATTTTGCAATTTTTATCGACAATAGTCCAATAAATAAGCTTTAAAGCGATGTATCTTAATAAAATACTTATAAATTCTGTATATTTAAAAAAATGTTAACATTCTCCTGCTGTCTTAACCGCATCAGTTACTTCTGTACTAGTTGTAAAACTGAAACTGGTAACTAAAACTGAAAGTTGTACTGGTAATACAAAAACTGAGAGTGGAGCATATCTTAAAAACGACTAACAAACTGCTAAATAGAAATCAAGAGAATAGAAAAGAAACAAAAAACTCACAGCAAGAAATTTTTTGATTTTGGCATCAAGTATTTCTTCGGGTTTCATAATTTTTTGGCACTTGAGGTTTTTGTCGATGTGTTCCCCTTTTTCACTAATACTCTCACTTTCAATGTCTTGGTCCTCTTCAGTCGAGCACTCAGGTGTAGACCTAACTTCTTCGTCAGAACTACTCAAAGAACTATATGGCCGCAGCTTTTTGCCCAATTTGTTCCGAGCTTTGTGTGGTTTTGGTGGTGGCGGTCGCACGCACTCCGATTGATCAGAACTTAACGAATCATTTCTGATGACACTTTCGGAAGTACTTCTGCGACGATTACCAGAATGGATACGATTCTTGTCAGAAAAGACTTGTAAAGTGGCAGAACTGGGATCTAAGCGATTCTTTTTAGGAAATCCATTTGAAGAAAATAATTGTTTTTTGAAAAAGGTTTGACTGTTAGACACGTCTACTAGTTCTGAAGGCACACTTGTAATTGAATTACTTAATAAGCCGATAGTTCTCTCTCGAAGAATCGCCTGTTGTTGTGGTGTTATTCTCGGCAATTGTTTGTTTTGTTGAGTCTGTGAAGACTCATTCAAATCGGCATAGGATACGACATTTGCGACACCGGTTTCCCACGACTCTTTGCTTCTTTGCCTTTGTGGTAATTTCCTTCCAGTACTGGTAATAATTGGCTCAACTTGACTGTTACTTCGATACGTTGCATCAGATCGTGTGAGTGATTGACTTTTTTCTAGTCTCCTAATAGGAATTTCAGGCATAAGCCTTTGAGTAGTGGTAAAATCTGGCCTCAAATCTGGCCTCTGCTGCTGGTTCGGTAAAAGCACTTTTGACTGAGGAGTAAATGGCAATATGTGATGAGCTGAAGGCTTGGCTAGTCTTTCATCCCACATAAGATTCTGTGTTTGTGAAGTTGGCTGTGCTTCGTGTGAGAACTGTCTCCTAAGTTCTTTGTTGGGTTGTGGTCTTGAAGGTAGACCTAATGAGCCTCTTCTACCTGAAGCGTAGTTGATCTGGTTGTTTTCTTTTCCAGCTCCAAATCGAGGTATTCTTTCGAAGATAGGCGTATCTGTTTCAGCTTCTAATTGTTGTAACCTATTAGCCATACTGCTATGTATCCATTGCCCTGTCTTTATCAACAATTCTTGTTTCTTACGGCATAGTATACAAACCCAAATATTCTGTTAATTAAATATAATATTCTGTTAGTTAAATATAGTATTCTGTTAATTAAATACAATATTCTATTAATTAAATACATTTCATATCAATTAACAAATACTAATAATTAACAGAAATAATCATAACGAAGAAAATATAAAAAGATATTTACTTTATTTGATCTTAAGGTGACTTTTCCACCACACCGGGCACAACATCTGGTATTACAATAATTGCAAATGTGTCCAATCCCATCGGCAAATTTAGTCTTAAGACATATCTGACATGTGGCATCCATTTCTAAACCTAATTTCTTTTGTTCTTCATTGCGTTTTCGAATGGCATTTTCTAATATCATGACTTCGTCTTGTTTTTTCCTATAAATATGTCGATCATTTGTATAAATCTTATAATAATTCAATTCTATTTAATCTAAATTTGATACTATTTTGCGTTTCATTCGCTCTTTTCTTAATATAAGACTTATTTTAAGTGTTCATCAAAGATACATTCATTTTTTGTGGCATATTTAGTATTTTTGAAATAAAACAAGATATAATTTTAGATTATAGTGTAATTTTGTTTTGCTGTTCAATATTTATGATTAATTTGATTGAAATGATAGAGAATTTGACGTAAATTAATAGGAAATTGTATATTATATGCAAAGCAATTTGGATTAAATACCAAATCATATCAATTAATTCTATGAATTGGAATAATGAAATTTAGAAATTGAGTTAATAATAAAGTAATAAAATGAAAATAGAGTGTTTGAATGAAGAATGAAGAAGAATAGAAAATAATAAAAAATAATAAAAAAGAATAAAAAAAAGAATAAAAAAAAGAATAAATTAGAAGAAAGAATATTGGCATTAGGAACAGAGCGTTAGGATAGAGATGCTAAAAAGAATAGGTGTCTACAAAACTAAAACAGCGCTCAACCAATTAAACAGTACTCAAAAAGGAAGACAGACTTCAAGACTTGAGCCTCTTCTTCCTCTTCTTTCTTCTGTCTGCGAATGACAGATTCGATGATTTGTCGTTCTTCATCGGTGAGATGACTGAGATCAGGGATGATATTTGTAGGATCTCGTTCGCCCATATTGGGATTAGTAGTTATTTCTGCCATTATAGAAGAGTTATAGCGATAGAGAATTGATATATAGATAGAAAGAAAAATGAAAACAACTCTTTCTTTCACTCTTCTAACGCTAATACTTTGGAAGACAAATTAATTAAATAAAAATTATGCTAAAAGGCCACAAACTGATGCAGTTCTGGGCAGAATATAAAAAAATGATGGCTTCACTGTCGTTACAAATCTAATATAATGCGGATAGCATTCAATATTAGGATAGCATTCAATATTAGGCTTTTGGATGCAGCACTTAGTTAGGTACGGCTTCACAATCACGATACACACGGTTTGCTGGGAGAGCCGCAACATTGCTCTAGATCGAGAACCCAATCTTTCAACACTAATATCACCATTAATTTGATTTAGTCATTTTCCAAATTTATGCTAATTGCAGCACTGCCATAGCGTTTAGGTTAGGTCAGGTCAGGTTAGGTTAGTTTTGCGTAACAAGTCGAAAGATGAGCAATTATAAGATAAATAAAAGGCGACTTATTTATATCGCCTTATTCTATATAAGATAGATATTTATTAGTTTGTGTGTTATTCAGTGTATACTCGTTTATGCCAATTCTTATTTTTGTGACCGACTACTACCTCAATCAAATCTATTGATTAGTAGTGCACGTAATAACGTGTAATGCGCGTCACTAAGACGACCAATAACTGATGAGCATACTACCAAATATTATACATACTATTTCTCTCTCTCTCTCCCCTCTCTCTATTACTTATTACTTCTTATGTCTCAAAGATCACTCCCGATTCTAACCGTTAACTATTCATGAGAATTCTACTTATTTTACTATAGATCATAGTTTTAAGATCTACTCGTGCCAATTCTTAATTGAGAAATCTTCTAATTTCTCTGTCCATCACAGACAGATTCAATTAAATGCTTAAAAAGAATCAAATTAAAATAGCTGTTCGATATAATGAGTTTTATTATATTATAATACATATCATATAATGATTTCTTTACATCATAAACCTGTTATATAATCTAATTTATGTACTGTTACCACAATAAGTATGCTTCTATGAATTACATAAATTATTTACAACTCTATTTAAATTGTTTAAAAGAAAGGACGGTTTCAGCCTATAATTCATCGTATTCTTAAATTAAAGGGGAATCTAGAATCCAAACCCACTCTTTCATCCTTTTGATTCCAATCCAACTTAACCTTTCAGTCAGTCCAATAAACATTTGCTAAACAAGTCTGAACTAAAACTTAATGCAATATAAATAGAAGGCGTTTAAGATGAGGCTCGACTGTTAAATAAAACTCGTATTTCTAAGAAATATTGATTATTGAATTATCAAATGATTATAGTGTTGTTTTCGTGATTATATGAACAGAACTTCGCTCAACATTTGTAATAATTTCGGAAATAAAAGCATAATCTATATATAAAGCTGTTATCGCTTTTTAGTTGTAAAAATTATTACTTCTTTTGAGCAAATCTTCAAAATGCGTCAAAAATTAACAATTCTTTAGAAAAGCTGACTAATTTCTCAACTCCTTCTTTCAAATCTGAAGCAAAAGCTGATTCGTTTTGATTGAATTCAGATCAAAACAGGATAAGAATGTCTAATATATCGATGCCGAAGAATCGAAGGTAGTAGAAATGAGAAATTCATTCCAATATATCTAAGTTGCTTTGGCATCTCATCAATAAGTATGGGATTGTTTAGAAAATTTGAAGCCATTCAAGTGAATGTCTTAAAGTTGTTTAAGATAAGCGAATGGGAATTTTCTCATTTGTGAGATTGAAAAGAATTTCTAATGAATAATTAAGAAGATAAAGGAATTCTTCGAATTGCTCAGCTGTATTGAAATTGGATTTATAGAGAAAATTTGACAATTGCGAACAATTGGCAAACATTGATTTGCTCAACAGATGTTTACTTCTCTAAAGATAAGCTTTAGATAGAGATTAAAATTACTTACAATATATAAATAAAATATCTGTAAAATGTTTTTGAATAATTGATTCAATTACTGATGTAAATAATGGATTAAACTGAATATAAAATATTCGGAGTTTGATATGATTTTAGATTCCCCTCTGATTTCGAAAGTAAAACAAATGGAAACTAAAGAAAGTAAAAGTAATTGAAACATGATTTGAGGGAATAACTAAATAGTTAGAAGAAAACTTAATTGATATTTATAGGACTTAATTGAGGTTCAGCAAGACTTTCAGAACTCATAACTCTAGTAAACCATTGTTCGACATCAATGTTGGCCTTCTCGTAAGTCTTTATGAAAGGGTGTTCCTAAACATCAACAAACAATCAGTTTTGGATCAACTAAGAAAACAAAATACAAATGCATACCAATAATTTTTTGTATTTTGGTCTCTTTCTATAGTCCTTCGTAAGGCTTGAAAGGAAAAGAGAAAAGTGAATAAACTGAAAGGTTATGATGAATAGAAAAGAGTATACCATGACTTGACAAAACTACAGAAATTCAAAGAGAAGGCTGCGTCCGATGGAAGAGATGGGGGATCTTCTTGAACAACTTTTGTTAGAACTTCAAAGTCAGTCCTGCATTCATGATAAGGAAATTTTCCTGTCGCCAATTCAACTAATGTAATACCGAGACTCCAGACCTGTCAATCGAATGAATATTTCATGAGAAATTCGGTTAAAATCTGGTTAAGATTAGGTTAAATCAAGCGAAATAAAACTTACATCTGCCCTAATATCGTATGATGGGTTTGAAGTGTCGGGCGGATCAATGCGTTCAGGCTATAAAACATACGAAGAATGCTTTGAAAACAAGATCTTGATTATTAAAAACAGTTTTAATGAACATACGGCCATATAAGCAGCACAACCAGCAGAACGAGTCTTAGCCTTAGAGTCGACAAGTCTTCCACTAATACCAAAATCACACAATTTGACGACACCCTTTTCATTGATCAAAATGTTTGACGGCTTAACGTCTCGGTGTATAACACCATGATGGTCCTTCAGATAATTTAGTGCCTTAACAGTCTATGCCAAAAATCAAACGATTGTCTTCAACTCAATCATTACTGGAAAATTTATTTTTATGGCAAACACTTACAGCTACAGAAATTTTTCCTAAGATAGGCTCAGGTATGGGTGTCTTAAGCTTTTTAAGCAGTTTGTCGAAACAAGTAGTCATTAATTCCATGCAAATCCAAACTTCAGTATCTTTTATAAAATACCCATAACATTGTACTATATTTGGGCAATTATGACAAGCTAGCAGTATATCTAAATCCATAGTTATACGCTTATTCTCTTCTTTATTACCACTTCTTCTCATTTGCTGTATCAGTCATGGCAACAAAAGTCAAGTATTAATCATGAGAACAAAAGTATTCTTCCATTTGAAAAATGAACAATCAGTGAAAAGCTATACCTTAACAGCTACTACTTTTTTCGATGGCAAGTGACACATTTTGACAACATGTCCACAAGAACCTGATCCGAGCTCATCCAAGTAGAACAAGTCAACATCTTGTGCTGAATATTTCTGTGAGAAGTAAAAGAAAATAGAAGTAAAAAAAGGAAAAGAGAAAAAAGGCATACTTTTCCGTCAATAGTTAAGACAGAATTGTTTTGTTTGAACATCTCATTTAATTTGTTGTCATCATTGGCATTATTGAACTTATTGCGGCAATCAGATTGAAAGTGATTATCATTGGAAGGAAACAACCTTGAAGGTTTCGCAGCCCTTGATGGAGAACCAGGTCTTCCTTGAGATATATTATTATCGATTATTACTAGTGTTAGAGAAAAATCAATCAATTTTTAAGCTTCAATAAAATCGAAATACATATGAAATGATAGTTATATTGAAATGTCTATAATGTATAAAATAGTTAATACATTGTCGCGGACGTGGTCTCGGACTAAGACATTGAGCGTTAAGTGACTGCGAATGTGAGCCATTTTGACGATCGAATACATTAGTATTAGAAGTATTATTGCGATTACTGGAGTTTTGAGTGAAGTTTAGGTGTAAATTACTATTATTTGGTTGCCTTTGGGTCGCACTCAACGAAAGCTGTCGTCGAGGGAATTGTTGTACACCCGAATACATCTGCGTCCCTTTCGACTGCTGGTTCTCATTCTCATTCTTCTGTCCACACGCTGTCGTCGAACTAGTCATTGATGTAGTCACTGATGTAGTCACTGATGTAGTCATTGAAGTAGTCATTGATGTTGTTGTTGTTGATGTGGTTGATGTCGAATAATTGGATCCGTTGTTTTGGTTGTGGTTTTCGTTCTCTTGTCTTAATCTCATTTGGAGGTTTTGTAACTGTTTTTGGAGTGAAGCCATCATTGCTTACAAATATTTATTATAAATATTAACTAATTAATAGTTAGACTTAATGTTGAGATAAGTGTTGAAATGACTTTCATATAAATAATTTATAAGAAATTCAATGAAATGAATATTCAATTGATATTATGATTAAATAGTAAATTAATAATACAATTGATAAGACAATTAATAACAGAATTTAGTACTAAATAAGGACATCATTTGAAGAGAACAATTATAGAGAACATGATTAATATTGAGCAGAAAATATTAAATTATGTATTATTAGTGTTTACTAATAACAACAATAATGAGAGCCATTCGATAGTCAGAACATTTCACTGCAATTCTATTGACGTCACAAACATTGCACACAAATCACACAAAATAAAGTCATCTTTTCTTACATTTATTACAACACTATTTCTCTCCCTTTTCTTTCCTTATTCTCATTAATCCCTGTCTTTATATTAGAGGCCCCTCTACTATAATCACGACGTAATTTTTGATAAGTCAAAAGTGGTATGACTTGAGAGATGAAAATGTCGTGACATCTGCGGTGGAGACAAACATAGAATTATTTAAGAATAGACTGATAGGAGTTGAGCAGTTGAAATGTTTTATCACATATCACTAGAACACGAGATTCAATTACATCCGCGATACTTCGGAGTACAACTGTTGGACACAGTGAGACAGAAGCTGTTTAATGAAGTGGAAGGCACGTGTACGGGAAAGCATGGCTTTGTCATAGCTGTTACCACAATCGACAACATTGGCGCCGGATTGATTCAAAGTGGAACTGGTTTTGTCACTTATCCCATCAAATACAAAGCTATTGTTTTCCGTCCATTCAAAGGGGAAGTCTTGGACGGAGTAGTGACTCAAGTCAACAAAGTTGGTATATTCACTGAAATCGGTCCACTTTCGTGTTTCATATCTCGTCATTCAATCCCTGCTGACATGACATTTGACGCCAACTCAACGCCTCCTTGCTATAAGACTCAGGACGAAGACGTTGTTATACAACAAGACGACGAAATTAGGCTTAAAATAGTTGGAACAAGAATTGATGCCACCGATATCTTCGCCATCGGCACTCTTATGGATGACTTCTTGGGATTAAATTGATCAATAGATCATTATTTTATCCAATCCATTCATTATATTTGTACATTTTTTTCAAATACTAATAAATTATTTCTCATTTAGTTTTTAATTTTCTGAAAATAAAATTCAAAATGAAACAATAGTTTCTATTTAGTGGATTTAGTCTGATACTATTGAACTGGTCATAAAGTTGACTGTGTTTGAATATTGAAAGGATTTGCGATCATTTATTTTATAATTGAACTAGTTTGACATGAAATGAAGATAAGTGATGCATTTTTGTAATGAAAAATCTTTGCTAAAGACTATAATTTGGTGATTTTGATTGAGGAATCCAATCCAATGGAGGGATCGATATTTGAAGTTAGCTCTACGAGTATAGTTTGCACTAACTGAACTTATTGTCAGACGTCAGATGTTGTACAAATCATAATAATGAGTTGGAAACGTAGGCTGTTAAACTGAACTTTTCAACTTAAGACTAACTTGTAAGCCGAGGATTAGTGAAAGCTATTCATTTACATTACTGCTTGACTTTAATTTTTTATTAGACTAAATGTCAGGATAGTTACACTGTATATATTGTCAGACATATAGAATTAATATAAAGATCTGTCTTAATAGTCTTCACTCAGATTTAGCATCAAACTCATAAAAGTTGAATGTGTTATCATTTGAAGGATAGCAGAAATTATTTCATCAAATCCTTTATTCATAACCGGCTTTTTCTGAAGCCAAGCCGGAACTAAACATATGAAATCTTTATATCGAAAAGTTAGAATACACAGGTATTTGATTCACTCAATAGATTTGAATTGAATTTTTATGAGTTATCTATGAATAATTCATTATTTGTTTAAAGAGCACGAGTTTATTCAAAAAAGTGACAGCATTATTCTCTAATTTTTATTCATTTTTAAGTTTTTATAATAAAAATTGACTTGAAATACTTCTATTGAGGCGTTTCGGCAGCAACTTAGGCATATTCGCCTCAATTCGAGACAGCTCCGGTCAGACCAGAACGAGTGGTAACTCCGGTCATAACAGAAAAATCTGAAATTATTTAATAAATCCATTGCTAACAGAGAGTCAATTGGGTTTCCTTTCCTTTCAAAATATCTGAAAATGCTTGAGTCATTCAGTAAGAATTTGTCATCTTATCTCTCAAGTTGATCTGAACAAAGAGGTAAATAGCTATAAAGTTGTTGAATCAGAGAATTAGAAGCTATTTTATTAGCAGTATAGGTGCTCAAAGTGTTTGTTCATATAAGATTTGTAGAATTTTGCAGAATTGTTCAAAAAGCGGATCCAATCAAGTAAATAAAGTTGGATATTTAAACCTTTGTAAAAAAGTAAAAACAAAAGCGTGGGCAACACAATAACAACTGATTTATTACAATAAGTATTGAATAAATATATTAATAAATGTAACAATCATATATAACATACAAAGCGTAAGAGTAAATAAAATATTAGAAATATATAGACAGATTAGAGGTATTATAATATAAGCATAGAATTGCGAAACCATAACAACAATAATTGATTGAAGTAATAACAAGAAAGATAAAATAAAGTATAAATAAATAGATTATTTGTGCATTTATAAAGATAAATCATTTGAAAAGTTGGTCACAACTTTAGAGTACATGCAATTGAGATATCTTTATATAAGAACTTTACTAAAGGCTTACTATTTAGATATTCAGTATATAAATAATTAATGCTCTGATACTTTAATTATAAATAAATCACGAATATTCTTACACAAATCACGAATATTCTTACATTAATCACAAATATTTTTACACCACACCTAAAAATCATTAAGAAAACAGTAATTAAACTAGGAAGTTCTTAAGAACAAAGAGTTTGAGACCAGAGGTCAGAAGTCAGAGGTGAGTCAATAGATATAGAGAAGTGATTTAGTTGAGTCATTTGCGGGGACATATTGGACCCCTTTTCTGGAAACTGATGGCACATTAGAACTCTTAATTGATATGACACCAGCTTATATCACAAGCTTTAAATATCATACAAATCAATTTGTCATTTGTCACTAAATTTTCTCAATCAAATTCTTTATTGGTATCAAATAGCACTAAATTCTTAGCTAGATTCTCAAAATTCTATCAATAAATTGTTAGTCCATAAGAAGATTGATAACAAAGGAACAATGACGCAATATAACTAATGATTGTTAAAGTATTTTCATTATCATAAGACTAATAGTGACCCCAGATTTAGATGGTCTTAATGCATAAACTCAAAGGACTTTGTCGCATCTGCTTACAAACCATTAATCTGACAAATTGCATTCAGTCTCCTACAAAAGCTTAAGATTTCAACTTTTTGTTAGCCATTCTATTGTTGAAGACATGTTGGGTAAAGAAAGGAATTAATTTTGCTATTTTTCTAATTCAATGAGGCATTTATGGGACGAAAGATATGACTTTAGCCACAAAGTTATCACCACAACCAAAATTTGAAGTTTACTTTCTTTAGAGATTAGTTAGAGCTTAAAAATTGATTAAAAATTCTAACACAAATATAAATTTGAAAGTCACGAATTGATAACTAGCACCGGAATTCGTCGACGGCAATAAGAATTTGCACGAATCAAACATTTTGAGGTTGAAATTGGTAAGTCTCAGCTGCAAATGGATAATTTGCAGAAGAAAAAATGATAAATATGAAGTAGAAAGATTAGAATAAAAGGAAAATACCAGAAAATGCCATTTCCAGAGAAGGGGTCAGGAAAGGAAAAGAAAGTTAGGAAAGAGATATAACTATAAAACATAGTAAGATATAATGAGTGTTTATATTTGATAGAGAATTATATAATTGTCTGCTGCATATTTAACTACATAGGATAGAACGTTTACTTCTTAATAGAAACTATAAATTAAACAATAGCTTTACAATAACAGCAACAAAGTTATAGCAATGAATGATAAAAATCTATACTAACTTATCATATATCAGATTTGCTTAAATAACTTATATATCGGGTGTCATATTAAATAGTGGTTTCACTTTCGACTTCGAGATATCTTATTTGTGGGAATACTTTAATGACTAGACGTTTAGAACATAAATACAGTTTTATTCTTTGGTTAAAGCTGTATTCAGTACTGAAGTGTCAGTTTATTTGTCTTTGTTGTTAGCCGTGACAGGCGGCGATGACACTGGAGTTATGTCGTCATGAAAAAGTGGATTCTTTACTTCCATTTCTCCAGTTGGTGCCAGTCCTGGACATTCGTAGACTGTGTACTCTCCTTCTTCATTTTCTTCATCTGACTCTACATCCGATGCTGAAGTGTGTCGAGTTGTCGCAGCTCTAACGTCAACAAGTTATTTAGTGTTATAAACATAATAATTCATTTTATTAAGTCAGACAACAGGTGTGGAGAGAGAGAGAGAGAGAGAGAGAGAGAGGAAAAGAGAGACATAAACGAAAAATAGCTCACTTTTCAGAAGCAATCATCTGTTGTTTTTGGTGATGATAGTGATACATCTGTGCACTTTGGGCTAACTTTCGATCGCCACTAGGAGAGGTATTTCCAGTTGTATTTGTCTCTTTACTCGCGGGTCCGACGACACCATAAGCAGGATAATCGACATCTGCAGCTGCTTTGTTACTTTGTTGAACTTTGTAAAAGCAATACCCGGCACCGATTACACCAAATATAGCCACAGCACTGACACAGGCCACTATAGCTATAAAACAGAGAAATCTTACTCCATGCAATTCAAGGCTAAAGCATCAAATTCTGTGCATCAAATTCTGTGCACGACTATTTAGGCGATCGATAAATCAATCATAGAATTTTATAGCTCTATAGTCTGCTCGATAGAAGCTTAGGGTCTTTTTAGGGTCCTTTTAGGGTCTTTTTAGGCCTCTTAACACAATTAACACTTTACTAACTAATTGATCACAACAACTAAACTTATAATAAGAATAAAATTGAGACTAACCGACAAAATAAACATCACCGAGCGATCCATTTTGTGGATAATTAAGACCTTGCTGCTGTCGCGCTAATGGTACTGAAATGCTTCTCTGTTCGGCTGATTGCAACGCAGAGGAATGTATTAGATTTTCGCTTGCTGAAGATTTTCTACGCATCACAGGCCCTAACGTGGAGTCAGACAATTGATTACTTTCAGTCCTTTGTTGATTGCCAGAAATGCCCAGTCTTGCAAACTTTCCCTGTTCTTCATCGAAATCTCGTACGAAATGTTTAATATTACTAACGGTTGGTTTCAGTTTAGAATCAGTGTTTTTATGATATTGTTTCTGTAAAACGGACTTTTCTGAATCAGTTGCGACATCGCTATTATATTCATTGCTAACATCATCACTATCGCCATAATTTTGACTTTTATACCGATAATTTCGGTAAAGAGAATTAGCGAATAGAGGAGTTTGAGACGATTGCCAGTGGCTTACAATAGCAGGGAGTCTATTATTATATTTATACTTGGAAAATTGATATGCATTCCTGAAATTGTTAGGATATATAAATTGTTGAGGTGTTTGTTGCTGAGAAGCACTATAAGATGGAATGTAATATTCCTGTTGTCCTACAGATTTCACTCTATTATTATTATTATTATTTGACGATCCACTTTCTCCATTCTGAAAATTAGCTGTTAATCAAAGAGAAAATAGTCGTTTTTTACCATAACCCAATAAAAAACAAGTACTTAACACAGATATAATACTTAGTAATAGTATGATCTAAATTGAAAAATAAATGTCTACTACATAAACTAATTATGTCCTATAATACATTACCATAAATTGAACGATTGTATAAGAATAGGTTTAAGAATAGATTTAAGAAAAATTGGATAATCACTAATTAACTGCGATAAGTAAAGTGAATAGATAATAAAAATGTCATAAATATTAATTAAGTGTTAGAGCAGTAGAATAGAACTAGCTAAGTAAAACTAGCTAAGTAAAACAAGCTAACTAAAACAAGCTTTAGTCCAACATAAACCTAATGACTCTAGATTTACTCTAATTCTTTCAAATAATTTCAGACAATAACATCAAATAAATTAGACTAAAATTGATATAATTGATGTTGTTGTTTTGACTAAAGGTCTTAGTTGTTATATACCATGTCCGTTATCGATTGCGGAGCCATTAGTGTGTGCTTCAGAGCTAAGGTTAAGTTATCTAAAATTTAAGTGATTCGCACAAAATCTTGAAAATCTGACTAAAGATGAATCTCCTTATCGTTGATAGTACTTCTCGAAATGTTTCTATATGAAAATTTTGAAAATTGATGACTGCTGTACAGTACTCTGGAGTAGTATTGAATCCTCAAAGACTTAATCCTAAAATTGGCTTACTTCTACTCTAGCTCAGAATTCGATCGAAAATATTTCGTTTTTAAGACTGAATGAAACAAACTCGAGAATGGCATCTAAGTTTTCATGGATTTCGATAAGACGAAACTCTTGCAGGAAATGATTAGATTAAAATCTGATAGATTTAATTAGTTTCGGTCTAATTTACTCGAATCCCACACAAGTGACAAATCAGAAATCTATTATATAGTGAAATTGGATATGATCCTAATCGAAACATGTTTGTTTTGAACAATAATTATGTCGAAAGACATTTTTAGTTATAGGCTAATCCTTATGGTTGTTACTCAGTGTTACTCATATGATTCTTATTCTACACTAGTCTTATGACTCTTATTCTGTGTTAGTCTTACCAAATTATTGAGCATCTACATGTTTGCAGACAAACAAATCGATTGTCAATTATTTAAAAGGGATTCAGGATTTTTCTTGTCTAGTCTACTGTTAAGATAAAAGCGTTGCGATTATAACAAAATTGAATTGTTTCAAAACACTTATATCCTTTTGAAAAACTTAATATAGCATAAAATTACAGCGTAATTATTGCCGTTTTGCTCATTAACATAATTACAGCTTAAATTGATTCTAATGAATTTAAATCAATATATGTAATCAATTTAGTCGATTCCTTAATGCTTATATTCTTCACTTTAGACTAATTAAAAATATATTTTTATTCTAAAAGTTTTATTTAATCAATGTTTTAAGCATTTTTGAGTGATTGAAATGCTACTGATCTTAGTTTAATTAATTGCGAATCTTTTAATCCTCTAATATTCCTAACCTTTTATGAAAATAATAATGAGTAGAGAATCGTTAAGAGAACAGAATCATTATGACTACAGAATAGTTATAGAATACCAGCTTGGGAGCATTTAGAATTGATTAAAACTAAAGACTATAATATATCTAGTAGTTTGTAAGTTAAGCAATTCTTATATGCTTTCTTTCGATCAACTTAATAAGTATTTATGGGTTTTAGAATGTTAGTGACCGCAAATCACTATCTTAAACAGCAGCTTTTTCTCAACGAACCAACCTTTAGACTATAAATACTTATTAGGAGACGTAGATTTGTGTATATCTCAGTAGATTTCTCTAGATTTTCTAAGACTTAAGGCTTAAATGCTCTAAAATATGAGAAAATAACAGCTTTATCAGAAGTAAACTAGTCTACATATTGGAAGAAATAGAAATTGTTAGAATTGAGTAGGTTTTGGTGAAATTGATAAAATTTTCAGACATGAAAGTTATGTGTCGGTCCTCAGGCAAACTAGCATTAAGCAAACAAAACCATAAGCAAAATGTAAATAAGATAACAACGAATGCTGTGTACACATCAATCAGCTCAATCTAATTTACAACTTACATTATAAAATGAAAAATACTTTTCTTTTTCTAAATATTTATCATAATCCAGCTTAATAATCTAGTTAATCATCTTCAAACACTTAAATCCTTTAGAGAAAACGGAGACGACAACAAATGAGCGAAAATTAATTGAGTTGTTTTTGAGATAAGTTTAATGCAAAACATATAAATGGAGTTGAAAAGAAAAATTGTCCATTCAAAGTTTAATATTAGTATAATTGTACACAGAATAGTGACATATTTGTCACTGGGCTTAACACCTGAAGGGAAAAGCAATCATTTTTCATAAGATGGCTAAGAGTCTGACACATAACTGATTACTATAAACTGAGAATTGAAACAATTGATTACTTAATCTTAATACATCGATGAGACATAGAAAGTTAAGAGTATTAGATTAAATAAGTAATACTACAAGTTAGTATGAGATGAATAAGTATTAAAAGTTATAAGTAGATGATTGAAAAATATGACAGATAAGTATGACAATAGTTGAGTTACGGAGAGCTACGGAGAGCTACCCATCGCTACTCAGTTATTCAGACATAACCTATAATAACATACGGAATGATGGATAAAATGAAATAAAAAGATATCTTACATTGTTGTTGTGTTAGACCCAAGTGTTGACAGATAGAAACAATTAAGAGGAATAAAAAGATATTAGCTCTCATCTCTGAGAGTATAAAAATATTCACATTAGCCAAATGGTAATGCAATTGGCATTATTCCTATTGAATGAATTCCACCATTTTTGCATGAAAACTATCTCTTCACATAGAATACTGTAAATCGCTATTTCTGTGTCTTCAAAGTGATTGTGCCTATAGTAACATAGGATACAATTGACGTCAATTTCGGAGAGTTTCTACACTTGCGTGACTTAACTGTTACAATATTTTTATTATGCGTCTAATGCCATATAATTTTAATCTTCCATAGAATCGCTATATAAAGAGGACAATACACTAAAGAAGAATGTTTTTAACAGCAAATATTACTCAGATTTTCAATTGACAACAATTTATTCGATTAGGAAAAGAATATTCTCATAGAAGAACTATAGAAGAATTATCATACAATAAAAACGAGTTTATTACAGATAAAATTGGTTACAATAATAATTACTGTAATAATAATTTATAAATAAATTGATTTCTATATAATTAGATATAACTGAAAAATAAATATCAACCTTCAGCTAATTCAATATAATTCAAAAGAAAGTGTGCAGATCACGATTATTCGATTTATTTTAGTTCTGTCTCTTCTCTTCTTTAGTTTTGACTGTCTTATCCCTATCTTTTTTCTTCTTTGCCTGAGTTTTCACTGACTTAACACTTCTCTCTATCACTTTTTTCTGATGATTCAATTGTGGAAAGAGTTCTGCCAAACAAATATAGAAATTAACAAATTAACGAAAAGTTAATAACTAAAATTGAATGGAAAAAAGTCCAAATTACCTCTGGATGATTCCAAAGCATTAGAGGCAGCATTCATTTCTGCCTCTTGAATGCTATGACCAGTTCCAGTGGCCAAACGTTGATCACGAAAATAAACAGCCACCACATACACTCTAGTATTTGTCGGTCCTCTGCACTCGATAACTCTATACATATTACAATTTATATTAGTAATAAAACATAAAACCAGTAAGCTAATTATATCAATGGAAGAGTAAAGTTTGGAATAGTTGCACGAAATACTTATCTAGTAATAAGACAAATAATTTAATAGAAGCTTGATTATACTCAATATAACTTAACTATTAATAGCAATGTTAGGCAATAGTACTAATAGTATGCTACTTCAATTTCTTTAATACATCATTAAACATTTTTGAAATTGTGCTCATTTTTTATTCTCCATAAAAAATATTCCTAATCTTAATCTAATGCACACATAGATTAGAGCAGTGATATGCTTGAAAACTTAGGGCTTTTTATTTCATGTAATTTTCTTAATTTAATTGTTTGATGCTTCCAACGAAAAACAAGTTTAATTCAAAATATTGAGTGCACCTCAATGTTGCAAAATACGCGTTAATCAAGACAAACTTTTCATAGTAATACACACGAAAATAGTACGAATGTGAGCCATAAATCAGTTATCAATTACTGATAGGGTCTTAAGATTAAAAGGATAGATTCATTAAGTGAGGTAAGTTGAGATCTTCAAACTATACTATTGTTATCAACAATTGCGGATATAATCAAAACCGGACTTATAATACTTAGACATTACTCAATTACTTTTCATTAACTTATCATCGAGATTGCTGCTATTCTTAGAGTTGTAATTTATTTAGTATAAGGTTTGCGTTTCTGATTGCCAGGTATTATGTTACTGCACACGATGTAACACAAATGCAATTCTTATCCAAAACTACTCTTCAACTCAAATTCAATATTTCAATGTCATTTTGTCAAACTAATCGATTCAAACTTAATACATCAAAATTGTTTGCACAAGGATATATAGTAGTACAATTTAAAGAAAAGTAACAAACGAATGCTTACTTATAGACAGGTATATCAGGTTCTCCACCGTCAACAGATCGTAGTGTAAGACAGCACTGTTGGAGCTTCGATTTCGGATCATTCCAGTCCTGATTCATTATGAAATCTTCTAATCGTGGGAAAAAACACACTTCGCAGAACAAGCGACAATAAACTAATCCTTTGTCCACATAGAGTGCCCCTAAGAATGCTTCCAACAGATCTGCTCTGTCTTTCGTCTTGAGTTCTCCCTTCGCGTAATTATAAATAGCAATTTGAGTCATTGCTAAATCATCACAAACTACTGCTTGAGTTTTGTTGTTAACTAAAGAGCTTCTGAGTAGAGAGAGGTGCCCCTCATGATGTTCTGGAAAAAATTTATAGAGATATTCTGATGCCACCAATTGTAGAACTGTGTCGCCCAAAAACTCCATTCTTTGGTTCGATCCAAGCGTCAAGTTATTAAACCCAACGCTACGATGCGTAAAGGCTCGCGCCAATAGACGAATGTGTGTGAACTCTATTCCAGTCACTTCTTCGAATTTAATCAGTTCTTTCAAACGCGGAATAGTGTCGATGTAATGTCGGTCACCGTTTGGTTCCTGATTTTGAAGAGGATGTTTGGGATAATTAACCCAAACATCGAGTAATTCTGGATCTTCACCAAATAAAGTATTCGAAAATATACGATCCGCCACTTCAACACCTCCATCCAGAAAGAGTGCACCCATTAATGCTTCAAAACAATTAGCCATTGCATGTCTAAGCTCAAGATCATGGCAGAGATCAGATCCATGTGCGTATAACATGAACTTCTCTAACTGTAATTTTTTGGCCAAAACAGCTAATTGTTGGTTCTGCACAAGCGCTGCTCTATATGTCGCTAAACCCCCTTCCTCTAAGTCTGGAAACATGAAATATAAGTGAATCGATGACATGAATTCGACAACGGCGTCGCCGAGAAATTCAAGTCTTTCGTTGTGATTGATATTAGAAGTTGTTTCTTCATTACAACCAAATCTGGACATAATATTGATCAACATATTTATTCCACGTTTTCTTGTATTCATAAAATGAACTCTTCTGTCACCGTATTGTGGTTGCCTTATCCCACAATTTGTCAAAGCATTTCTCGCGTGATCAGGATTTGTACCGAAATTCTCTCGATATGAGGGATGAGTTAGAGATAATTGTAATAAATATCTATCAGAAAAACTATAACCGATTATTCCCTCCAAGTATTGCAGCGACTGATGAAATCTCAAGTGACAAACTAGTACTGGAAGAAGCAAAGAGTGCTGAACAATATCGCATTGAATGCCAGTTGTATAGAATCCTTTGCTGCTCATCACAACAGTCACGTCGCGCTTCAGATCACTTTTCATTCGCATTTCTTGTAACTTCTCCTCTTTTTGCATTAGAGTTTGTTTATCAATATAAGAAACTTTCTTCTTATTAGCTAATAAATGGCGAAACTTGACGTAATCCCTCCACGCTTTCTGATATTTAGGGTTTCCGGCATAACTCAATTGTGGCGGACGAATTCCAAAGTGTACAATAACAGGATATCCATCGTTTGTCTTTTCAGAATTATTGCTGTTGTCCTCGTTAACAGTTCCATCAATCAAATCATCAGTTTCTCTATCTATTTGATCAACTCTTAAAGAGCATGGTTTCATTCCTGGATAGGTAACTATCATTCCTTTTAGTTGTTTCGCGAATTCCATCCATTCCTCTTCACTCATCTTCTTATAGTCGTCCAATTTATTTTCATCGATAACTGGCTTACTGCTATTTATCAAGTATTGCAAAATGACATTTAAAGATAATAACTCTTTTCCGTTATCATCCAATAGACGTGAAAATCGAGGCATGAAATGAAATCGCGGACAACCGTCATCTCCATCTGCCTTTAAGTTCAAGTCAACCAATTCAAGTAACTCTCGAAAGATATAAGTGGAAAAGTATTCCAAATCCAAGACATTAAAATTGATAGGAAACTTTTCTTCGACAAAAGTGACGGTATATTCGATATTAAACCGAATGACTTTACATGGAGGCAAATTAGTCAAAGGCGAGTGAGAAAATAGTGAAAATCCTTCAAACACAAACTCGTGCCCGTCGTGAGCTATTGTTGTTGGAAATTTTGTCAAAAAATTCGTGTTTGGATTGATTGATATCCGATAGTGAAATAACCTGCTTCTGTTATTACTATTAGGATCACAGAGTTCCAGGTTTTCTTCGCCCGGATATATTCCATGACGAATACCTGTTTTGCGGGCCTTTGCACTACATCGACAGAGGGGTCCGTCATTCATCTATAGTTTGAAAAATCGTTTCTTTTAATCTATCACATCTCTCTCTGTTTATAAAACTTATAAAAACTGAAAGTCAGTGCTGAATAAAACTATGGGAGGGCATTGAAATATTCAGTCAACGTGAAATGCATTTGTAAGATTTGCATAGGAACTTAGGTAGAAAATCGCCGAATTCTCCCTCTTCCCCCCCCCTCAAGCCCAGCTGCAGGTGACATTACCGAAGAAGACATTCTTGGGCCCATTCAACTTCAAAGTATTATTTATTGATTCGGTCGGAAATTTTCTACTCAAAGTCCTTTAAATGTCGTACATGATAATAATGGAAAAACTAAACTTTCAAATAAGAAAAGTCAAATATAGCCAAAAGATAGTCAATCATTTTTAAACAGTAAAAGTAGAGTTGAAAGATTATTTGAAATACTAAAAACTTTGATAGTTAGAACAACTTTAGTGCTAATCTAACAATTATATAAAAGAAGTACAAACCTCTCCAGGATCATTATACCACAGCTCATCATGCAGTCTCCACGGGTGAGTTTTTTTACGCTGCAGCTCTTCATAAGCCGTATCTTCACAGTCCTCATCGTTACTATCACTTCCACTACACGAAGAATCGCTACTTGAGACTAAGAAGAAAATAAATGATGGAATATAAAGAATATGAAAAATTGAAAGAAAATAATGAACTACTTATTGATTTCGGTGGTTTCAATTTCACAGGTCTGGCAGGAAATTGAAAAGCAGGCTTGAGAGCTCTCGCGCGTTCTGCTCTCTCCAGTAATTCATATCGAAATTTGTCCTTCAATTCTAACATGCGCTTCGTGGCCGTAACACATTCCGCATTATCACGTTTTGTTTCATAGAACAGTTCTGCCGGAGAACACCTGAACCATTCGACTGGCTTTGTGAAGATTTGCTCGGCATCAAAACTTTGCTCTTTCTTCACTGGTACTTTGTTGATGGCATCTTTTCTACCGGTATTGGGTTTTTCGTTGTTTTCTTCAGAGATTGAATTACTTTCTTCGCTATTTCTGTTACTATGTGAATATTTTCTCTTTTTTGAGACCAGTTCACTCGAAACGTCTGAATTACTATTGCTATTACTACTAATACTACTATTACTACTACTGACATTTTTATTACTATGACTTTCTGGAGGATATATTTTATCATTTCTCTGATATTTCGATTTGTTATTATTACTAAATTCATTACTTCTAAATCTATTATTATTATCACGTTTTGCATTTTTATCACTTCTTTGATTATTTTGAAACGAACTTTTCTGACTGCAATTGAATTTATTTCGTGATGAATGAGAGGAAACCTCAAAACACTTTTTATGAGGTGCTTGTGAACTATGATTGCTGTTATCACAGTTACTGTTAGAGAATCGTTGAACTGATGGCACTATTGGGTGATTTCTGGCAGTATTTAATTGATTACACATTTGTGTCTCATTACAAGATTGAGACATAAATGGGTTGATTTGAGGTCTCATTAATGGCATTGTATTCATATTGTTCCATGAATTCATTTGCATTGAATTCATGCCATCGTGTGACAGATATGTCATCGATTGTGCGAATGGATGTGTTTGTGGTCCGAGCAATGGTTGCGGTTGTGGTCGAATAGCAGGTGCAGAATAAAAGCCATAACCACTTTGCGGTGAATGCGATGGTCTTTGATTGTAAACCATATTATTCCAGATCGGATTCCACTGAGGAATCATTGGTGGCATAGAAGACGACGACACCATATTCGGTCTGTTGTTCATATGATTCATAGTATTGTTCGCATTCATGTTCGATGGCATTCGTGAAGACATCTCGATGTGAATGTTTAGAATGACTACAGCCTTAAATTTAATAAATTAACAAAATATTAATTTAATAATCGAAGAATGGATTCATAATTAGACTGATTTATTATTAAAAGTAAATTAGTTGTAATGAGTAAAAGTTGAGTCATTTTCTTAATAATATTGTTATGAAATGTTTATAAATAAGTGAAATTGAATTCAAAAATATCGTATTTATATTACTGAACCAATAATAGTATGAAATCATAGTAATCACTAAATAACGTCAACAAAGCGAACCTAAAGTCATGTGCGAATCTATTTCATGTTTATTTTCAAATTGCGTTTCTTCACTAATAAAACTTATTAATAATTAATATTTAATTAACTTTTTCATTCAGTTTGATCTTTAATTTGGTTAATAACCACTTAGTGAATAATATCTTAAAATGGTTTCGGCGGACAATAACGAAGAGACCAGAAAGTTCTTTGTTCAGGTAAGAAACCCATTTGTTTCGGATTTAAATATTGTTATTAGTTAATATTTATTTATTAAACAAAATAAATTTGATATAAAATTATTAATTTATGCTGTGATTAGAGCGACGATGATTTACCTTTTGAAGAAGACATTCTTCGAAATCCTTATTCAGTGAAGCATTGGCTGAGATATATTGACCACAAGAAAGAATGTTCACCAGAAGTGGTGAATATGATTTATGAAAGAGCACTCAAGGAACTTCCTGGTAGTTATAAATTGTGGATCGGATATTTGAGGCTAAGGATCAAACAAATCAATGGAAACTTAATGATTGATCCAATGGTCAAAGATGTAAACAATTGTTTTGAGAGAGCTTTAGTTTTTATGAATAAAATGCCTCGAATTTGGATTGAATATTGTCAGTTTCTTATCAGTCAAAATGAGATCACCAAAACAAGGCGCACGTTAGATCGTGCTCTACAGTCATTGCCAATAACTCAACACAACAGGATTTGGCCAATTTATCTCAATTTCATCAAATCCTATGACATTCCTGAAACTGCTGTCAGAGTTTATAAACGCTATCTTAAGCTACAGCCAGAAGACGCCGAAGAATACATTGAATACTTGTGTTCAGTGGGACGATTAGATGAGGCTGCTGTCAAGTTGGCTGAAATTGTGAATAGAGAAGATTTTATATCAAAAGAAGGAAAATCAAAGCATCAATTATGGACTGAATTGAGTGAAATAATTTGCAAAAATCCTGATAAAGTGCATTCGCTTAATGTAGACGCAATTATTCGCGAAGGCATCAATAGATATACTGATCAACAGGGAATGCTTTGGATTAGTTTAGCTGAATATTACACGAGAAGTGGCCTGTTTGAAAAGGCCAGAGATGTTTACGAAGAGGCCATTCTTAGTGTTATGACTATCAGAGACTTTTCCCAAGTGTTTGACGCCTACGCTCAAAGCGAAGAAAAACTGATAAAAGCAAAAATGGATTTGGCAACACTTACAGAAGATGATGACATTGAGCTGGAGTTGCGGTTAGCGCGATATGAAGACCTGATTGAAAGAAGACCTCTATTACTGAACAGTGTGGCCCTAAGACAGAATCCTCATAATGTCGATGAATGGCACAAAAGAGTTAAACTTCTAGAGTCCAAACCAGCTCAAGTGATTGAAGTTTATACTGAGGCCGTCCAAACAGTTGATCCGAAATTGTCAGTCGGAAAATTGCACACATTGTGGGTAAACTTTGCAAAGTTTTATGAAGAAAATGGTCAAATTGATGATGCAAGATTAATATTCGAAAAGGCGACCACCGCTTCATTCACTAAAGTCGAAGATTTAGCTGCAGTTTGGTGTGAATGGGCAGAAATGGAATTGAGACACGATTGCTACAAAGAAGCGTTGAAGTTGATGCAAAGGGCAACAGCTGCTCCACCAAAGAAAGTTGCGTATTATGACCAAAACGAACCCGTTCAGTATAGACTCCATAAGTCGTTGAAAATATGGTCGATGTACGCCGACTTAGAAGAAAGTTTCGGTACTTTCAAGTCTACTAAAGCTGTTTACGATAAAATTATTGATTTGAAAATAGCTACGCCTCAAATCATTATCAATTATGGATTATTTCTCGAAGAGTTGAAATATTATGAGGAAGCGTTTAAAGCATACGAAAAAGGAATTTCATTATTCAAATGGCCCAATGTTTTCGACATCTGGAATACATATTTGACTAAATTTCTGAAACGATATAATGGAAGCAAATTGGAGCGCGCTAGAGATCTATTTGAGCAGTGTTTGGAGGCATGTCCTGCAAAATTTGCGAAATCATTTTACTTATTGTACGCAAAGTATGAAGAAGAGTACGGTTTAGCAAAACATGCGATGGCGATTTATGATCGTGCCACTAGATCTGTTTTACCTGAAGAACAATTTGATATGTTTAATATATTCATTAAAAAAGCTGCCGAAATGTTTGGTGTGACGTATACTAGACAGATATATGAAAAGGCAATCGAAGTCTTGGCGGATAGTCAGGCCAGAGAGATGTGCTTAAGATTTGCTGATCTGGAACGCAAACTTGGAGAAATAGATAGAGCCAGAGCTATATATGCGCATTGCAGCCAAATGTGTGATCCAAGAACTACACAGCAATTTTGGAATACTTGGAAAGAATTCGAGATCAAACACGGAAATGAGGACACAATTAGAGAAATGTTAAGAATCAAGCGTTCAGTTACTGCGACCTTTAACACTCAAGTCAACTTCATGTCGGCTCAAATGTTGGCTGCAGTCAACGCCACCTCAGAAAATACAGATCCGAATAAAATGAATGAATTAGAAGATGCTGTCAACACTATGAATTCGGGGACAAGCACTAATATCGCTCCTAAAAGTTCAGTTTTGTTTGTTAGATCTAACACACAATCAAATGAAGAATCAGTCGATTTGCCTAAAACTGCAAATCCGGATGAGATCGATATTAATGATGATGATGACGAAGAAGAAGACGACGACGACGAGGAGGAGGAAGAAAGTAGAGAAAAATCTAAGTCTAAAATTAAAGGTAAGAGCACTAAACACTAATTTAGTTTATTTATCAATAATTACAATATTTATTTGAATAATTAATTTGATAAAAATAGAAATCGAACAAAAAATGGTTCCGCGGGAGGTTTTCGGAAGTTTGAAAGCAGAAGAGGCTGAAGATGAAGATTGAGCAATCATTGTTTAAGTCTGTCGATTACATCATTTAGTTCATAGAAAACAGTAACTAATCTTTGTTTGTCTTTATGTGCATTGATAAGAGCTCTATTTTGTTTCAAACTGTCGATACATTTCTCCATAAAATCAATCTTTTCATTCAAATTATAATTATTGACATCAATAATAGTTGGAAAACCGCATTCGCTTTCTTCGCTCATTTTTCTCTTTCTGTTTTGTGAATTTTCACCCAAACAAAATGTTTGACTCTTTTCGATTACAGTTTGACTATTATTTTCCAGTTGTCTTCTTTTGAGTCCACATTCAATTGTATTTTGTAAATATTCTATTTTCTCATTTTCATCCATTCCACAATTGACCTAAAATGTAAAATAAATTATTTAATCTTATAGATTTAAATTTTTGTAATAAAATGCAAATTACTTTAAACTTAATGAGATGTTGTTTAAGTGCTTTCTTAATATTTTGATTTTTACAACATTCAGTTATTATCGATTTAAATTTAGACTTCAATGAGATGTTAGTCATTGCAGTTAAAACGCTGTATTTGGCATAAAAATTTGTTGCGTAATCGAATAGTTGTTGAAGTATAAGGACAAATATTTTTATAAATTGATTCTCAAGTGAAACTGGCATTTCAACAATCGAAACATGACACAAAAACTTTGACACAACTGATATCAAATCCAAATTAGGCTTAGCTTTAATTAAAACATTTCTTAATTTTGTCATGAGCTTTAGAAGCATTTCTTTTGTAGTGTTTGGGATTAATACGATTAGTAAATCAATGAAATCGCAATAAAAATGAACTTCATCAGAGGTAAGAAATTTTTCAGCAAACGATTGAGACAAGTTTTCGCGATTTTTATCACTTATTTCATCACTCAGCAATAAACTCATCAAAATGTGAATCTTTTCATTTGTAATAATCTTCTCGTTTTCAATCATAGAACTTATTGTGAAAAATATATCATTAATTTGTTGCGATGAAAGAATAAGTGATAAATTCAAATTTTGCCAAACTTTCGAATAAGTAATGATATCGTAATCTTTGATTAAATATTCGACTTCTAACTCTTGTAGAAACGGTAAAATGCGATTGAGAACAGAAACAAAGTTTGCAAAGCAATAATCGTCGATATGTAGAGACATGTTGAAGAGAAGACAAGAGTAATGGTAACAAAGTGGAGATTTTGATTGTCGAGCGATGAAACACAAGACATCAGAGGCTAATAAATTGCTGACACATTCATTTGAAAGTAAACTTTCAAACAATAATTCTTCGACGAAATTGATTTGATACTCATTTAAAGTCAAAACGAATCCACAAATATTAAAACAAACGTATTCATAGAAACTCATTTGACTGTAAATTAATAATTGTTTCAAAAATTAGTCAAAATAATCAAAATATCATAAATTTAGATAAATTAAAGAAAAATTGTGATGACTTAGGCCATGAAAAGTTCAAGAGTTTAAGAGTTTTTATGATAATTGATGTCTAAAGAATAAATCAGAGAAAATAAAGGATAAATATTTAAAACTACGATTAATATTACGGATCGAATGATTGATAGCTAAAATGAAAGGCAAAACTTACAAATCGGAGTTAGACATGAAGTCAACGATTTTGGGTAAACAAAGATCAGAATAACAATTCGGTAACGATTTAAAAATAGTCGAAAGAATACAATTTTCGGTCTGTTTTAACGACTTGATCCATAAATCGATCATATCGTCATGAATTTGAGCCAATTTTTGCATCAAATTAATCAAACCGATTATGTATTGATAGTATTGATTGCTCTGATTATGACAGTAATTATTATAATTGAGAATAATATTTGGCAATTCTTCACGAGTTAATAATAAGAAAAGGGTTGACTCGTTCTCGACTGACTCAGAAAACAATTCTGTGAAGAGTTGGTCATAATTTTCATTATTTTCATTGAATGAGTCCTATTTAAAATGGAATTTAATTAATTAGTTACTTAATACATTAAATGAATGATTCGTTCGAAATTGAATTAAACATTGATTAAAGAATACCTCAAAAGGATCGATTGTATCGTTTTGTGTCATTGTTTGTGATGAAAAGAATAGTTAAATACAAATAATTGATGAAATGAGATGACAAACAGACTAAATTTGTTATAATTTAGAAATGTTTAGATTTATTTGAAAAGCAGATGACTCGTATTTTAGCGCCAAAGCACGTAATATCGATATAAAGACGTAATTGATGTATAACTAAGTGAATTCATACAAACGGAAGTCTGAATTTTAGCCACATTTCTCTTCCTTTCCTGTGAATGGTTCTATGAAAACCATTTCGTTAAATAGACTTCAATTAAATTAAGGACAATAATCACCAACAATGACAAAGGTTTGACTTATAATTCTTTTATAATTTAAATTAACAATCGATACTTTGTTTAAAGATATGAATAATAAGATTTGAATGCAATTTAATTAAACAAAACTATTTTCTAAATGAACTTAACGATAATATTTTCCAATTGACTTGCATGGACTTATTGTATATTTTATTTGAAGTGATCTGATAATAAGTTACATTGTTGCTTTAATTTAAATCATTTGTCTTTCCTAAAGTCTGGTTTCGTTAAAGTTGTCAAAAACAAGGCTTACTTCAAGAGATTCCAAGTCAAGTTCAAGAGGAGAAGAGGTACTCATTCCATACATATGAACTTGTTAAAATTTCTCTAAAGTTTTAATCGTTGTCTAAGTTAATTTAAAAAGCTTAGCGATTGTAATTAGAGTCTATTAGAGTTTAGGTTTAATTTGATAAGTGAATTAATATTTAATAAATACTTTTAAAATTGTGAACAGAGGGCAAGACTGATTACTACGCTCGTCGACGACTCGTTGTTCAGGACAAGAACAAGTACAATACGCCTAAATACAGACTTATTGTGCGCTTCACGAATAAGGACATCATTTGTCAAATCGCTTACGCAAAAATCGAAGGTGACGTTATTGTTTGTGCCGCATATGCACATGAATTGCCGAGATATGGTGTCAAAGTCGGTCTAACCAATTATGCTGCTGCTTACTGTACTGGACTTCTTTTGGCCAGAAGACTGTTGAAAAAGTTCCATTTGGACGAAATTTACCAAGGAACTGAATCGGTCACTGGCGAACAATACAATGTTGAGGATGTTGAGGGAAAGCCACGAGCTTTTAGAGCATTTCTTGATGTTGGTCTGGCCAGAACTACAACCGGCGCACGAGTTTTCGGAGCTATGAAAGGAGCAGCCGATGGAGGCATTGATATCCCCCACAGCACCAAACGATTCCCTGGATATGACAGCGAATCAAAAGAATTCAACGCTGAAGTTCACCGAAAACATATATTTGGTCAACACGTTGCCGACTATATGAAATCATTGATGGAAGAGGACGAAGAGGCGTATAAGAAGCAATTCTCTCGATTCACGAAATTAGGCATAACTCCGGACGAAGTAAGAGTTATTTAAGTAAAAATGTGAAGTTGATATGATAATAGACTAATTTACTTAATGAATTTTTAGCTGGAAAGTATATATTCTAAGGCACACGCAACCATTCGCGCAGACCCTGAACACAAGCCTAAAGAAAAGAGAACCGATATCGTGAAGAAGAGATGGAACGCTCGTAAGATCACTTGGGCTGCACGAAAGAATAAGATTGCACAGAAAAAGAAAGCTGTCATTGAAAGACTTGAAGCTGGAGGTGACGAATAAAACATTCTCTAAAATAAAATGATTTATAAATTGAAGAAAATAAAAAGGATTGTTATAAAATGAAAGAATCATCTTTTTTAATATAACTTTAAACAAATCAACTTTTGATTAATGAGTTACATATAAATTGATTATCATTTAAAAGTGGTATTAGGTTTGAGTTTATATTAATAAGAGTTGATAAGATTGTGACAAAGGCATCAGTTAAGGTATAACAGTGAGAGCGTAGTTGATGGCAGACGTTTTACTTATAGCTACCAGAATGAATTAAATGTACACATTGTAGACAACAGTTAAGGCACAAAAGGAAGACATTCCACTTTAACAATTTGGCTATCAATTGTCTACAATGGTCTGTGCCATGAAATACGCTTTGGTTGGTTTTGAGTTACTATGTATTCGTCATAATAACGGCTTTGAATAGCTCAAGCGAATAGAGAGATTTAAAGAGATCCCTGCTTTGTGTACTTTGATGAAATGATAGCACTTGGTGTCCGTCAACACCATTCGGCTTTATAGTTAAAGTCTTTAAATAATAATTGTTCTTTGGCTGAAAGTGTTCTAGGCTCCTTAGGGGGGCTAAGTACGGGTTGTTCGGATGTAAATTCTTCGTCAAAATTAGTCACATCTTCAGGGGACCGCTAAACAAGTGACAAAAATAACATCCGTTTAATATGAAGATTGAGACTAAATTGCAATTTATGTTAAATACTGGTAAGACATGAAAACTTACGATTGTCGGAACAAAAGGAGGCTTTATTTTGCGTGCGAGCAAATCGTCCCAATTTATATGCTTTAGATTTAAAATTAATTTTGAAATTACAACCTTAATTTTATGTTCGAAAGTAAGCATACCCTAAAAAATGCTTGTTTTTTCACATCCTCTGCGTCCCGTTCACTCGATCCGAGTCTTCGTTCAGGATTTTTCCTCAGCAACTATTTTACAGGAAAATCAAATCCGATTAGAATAAAAGTATAGCAAAGTATAGGAAATCGTAAAACGTCATACCCTTCTCATGATAGCGATAGATTCTAGAGATAAAAATCTGGGATATCTAACTTCATCGTTTACAATACTGTCAAACACTTCTTCTTCGTCATCGCCAGGAAACGGAGACTATTTCAAGAAGTGATGAGTATTAATTTAATAATGAGCTTATAAATAAATATCGATAAACAAACCTCCCCGACAAGCATTTCAAATATTAGCACTCCAAATCCCCACCAGTCAACAGCTCGAGTATAAGAGGTTTCAGTCAGCACTTCAGGTGCCAAGAATTCAGGAGTGCCACAAAAAGTTCCAGTTCTGTCTGCATAACCAATTCCTTCTTTGCAAAGTCCAAAGTCAGCAATTTTAACATATCCGTCGCGATCCAGTAACAAATTATCGAGTTTTAGGTCTCTACAAGTACAAAACAACTCAAACTATTAATAATCTGATAGAGTTTATTATTACAAGTCGAACCTGTAAACAATATTGTTCTGATGAAGATATTGAAGGCCCAATAATACACCCGCTAATTGATAATACAAAATAATTAGTTGATGGTATAACTGATAAAGTTCAAGTGCAATGAGTAGTCAATTAAGCTAAAATTTGCACTAATAAATCAGAAGGACTACAACCTGCGTAGAAAGTAGCTCTGGTCTCATTGAAGATGTCATTATGTATATGCATCATGAGATCTCCTCCACACGAGTACTCCATAACAAAGCAGACGTGTTGTGTCGTTTGAAAACATGCAAATAGATTGACCAAAAAGGGATGTCTAACTTTAGTGGCTGTTTCGAATATGCGTTTCTCAGCCATCAAACTCTCGACTTCATCTCTAGCTATGATATCTCCTTTCTTTAAAGCTTTTATTGCAAAGTATTCTCCTGTTGTTCTGTGTTTACTTAAAATAACCTAAAAATGCAGAATCAATTAAGTTCAATAAACATAAGTATTATATATAGTATATACTTTTCCAAAATGTCCCCTTCCAAGAACACTAATAAATTCGAAATTTTCTAAACAAATAGCTGTTGATGATAAATCTGGTTTCGCGCTAATGTCTTCGTCAGGCAATTCGACAATAGGTTCAGGGCTGGGCGAATACTGTCCAATACGTAAATTATTAATCTCAATACTGTCATCAATACTGTGTATGCTATTAAGTCGCGAATAATTTTGATTAATGATTTCAGGTGAGGGCTCTTTGATAATAGGAGAGGTCGGCGCATCTGTTGATGAGCTCGAAATGTCATGCAGAAAATCAAACTGTTGTAAAGCAGAACCAATTTGTGATTCTTCAAACTGTTTCTCAATTTCTGATTTATGGATAGAAGGAACTGTTGAACTTTGTTTCTTGAATTCCTGTTGGTTCGAATCGATTTTAGGCTTAGTATAAGTTACTGAATCTAAACTTGTTATCTCGTAATTCTTTGATGGAGGGCCAGTACTAGGAGTTGGGGACGCAATGTTTTGATCAGATGAGGCCTGAGGAATGGCTCGTTTCATGAGTCGACCCCAAGTGGCCACATTTATGTTCATTTGATTTGGACGAAGGAAATTCTTGCCCTTATGGCGAAACAGTTTCTGTCGCTGCAGTTTTGGCTTACGAGAAATCATTGGATTCAAAAATTTGATTTCTGCAAACAGAATTCCTTGTGGCTCGAGATGCAGAGCAATGCCGTGTCGATTGTCATCAATGAATTCTTCGAGTCTTAGGAATTTGAGAGCACACAAAGACCTCCAGTCATGCCAATAGATTTGTATTTCCAATTCTCGACTTCTATCCAGATCTAGACTGAACCGTTGGTCCCAAGCCTTTTGACTGCAAGGTTTCCAAGTTGTTTGGCCGACAGTCACATTGTCTAACTTGAGAACAGACATAATTTCGTTAGAAGTTTCATCTTTGATTGAATAAGAGCGCGATGACGTGCGTCCCAGTCCTTTGGATCTGACGAGATTTCTCAAATCTCCAGACATTGAGTAATTGTTATCTTTGGTTCTCGACCTTCCAGGCACGTCTTCGAGCAATCCTTGGCATCCAATAAGTCGAACCTCTAGTTTGCCGGTAACAGCTGCAGGCTTTGAAATAGTGGACGGAGTACTGCTTTGAACGCTATCTTTACCACTACTGTAAGCAATAGTTGGAGAATAAATAGTAGTATTGGCTGATTGACTATTATCTAATTCGACTTTGAGAACAGCTGATTTTGGAGAGCCTGGAGGCAACTGTTGTCGACACATATCTAGTGCTTTACGCAAAATATCCACTTTCTGACTCGACTCAGCAAGACTTGATTGCGCCTCTTGTAAAGCCTTTTTATCACTAACTTTAGAGCTTTGCAATAATTTAATCACGTTTTTAGCACCATCAACAACAGCACATTCAACTTTGAGTCTATGTCTTAGTTCTTCAGTTCTCACTTCTAACGGAGACATAATTTCAGGCAGTTTGGTAGCACTAGAATCAGCACCAATCGAAGTGTTAGCACCACTGACAGCAAAAGCTGATCCATTATCAAAAGAATCGTTAGACTCTTTCTGTTTAACTTTCATGATCATCATTCGAATATATTCGATCTTAGCTTTGGCATCGGCTAACATTTGTTGTGCTTCAGCCAATAACTTCCTATTGATCCTATCCTTAGAATTAGTTCCGCTATACATCTGAATCATGTTTTCTGCTCCCTGTTTCACCTTCATCTCAATCATCAACTGCTTCTCAAGTGACATAAGTCTTTGAGCAACAGCTGACACCAAACTGTTGTCATTATCGCCGTCTTCGCGATCTGAAGAGATCTGAGAACTATCACCGCCTTCTGCAGAACTCTGTCCATCAGTTAGAACAATGTGTGCATTGAGCTCTTGTAAATCTTCCTGTAATTCTTGTAACTTATTGTTAGCCTTTTTGACAATAGAGTTAACATTAGACAAACATTTTTTGTCTGTTGTCACTCTCCGTAAGTTTTCTGCGCCTTCTTTTATCTTCAATTCTTTCCTAATCTCTTCCTTTACATTGCGTTTCAAGTCTTTGAGTCTTTGCTGAAGATCGCAATCACTTAAATCTTGTGGTAAACCATATTTTAAGCTCAATTCATATGGGGTTGAATTCATTGCAGAGAAGAGTTGATAACAGTTTAAACAAAACTACCTGTGAATAATTTTCAATAATTTTCAATTGAAATTAGGGGCAAAATAGAAAAAAATATGTCTAAACACTTATTGATTTTTGACATTTGGTTGAGAAGAAAAACTAATCGATTTTGTTATCAACTGATAATAAATTCGTACTTACCTCAACTGAAATGGACGTAAATATAAGAAAAATGAGTTGAAAACAACAAATATATAAATAAAAGTATTAATCAAAGAGAAAAATAAATCAATAATAATAAGAAGACATAAAAGAAATGAATTGATTTATATTTAAATATCTAAAAATTCACTACAGATTGACTAACCACAAACTAAAACATTATTTTTCTGTTTAACCATTGAAATGACACTCAAAACAAATAATACAATAGTTAACGCCGTCTTTAGGGCATTACTTCAATGCTTATGTATTAGCACTATAGCTATGATATGTATCACTACTATACCTATGATATACACTGATATATTACTCCAATACTTGTAATATGTATTACTTCTATGCCTTAGATATGCATCACCTCTATGCTTATCATATGTATTACAGAACGTTCTAAAAAAAGTTTCAAATCAAAGCAGGTTTGCAACAAAAGTCTATTGAATGCATTGAATGAGTATTTTTGGTTTGATAACTACGTTTTTTGTAATGATTCACTTGAAAGCAGTGTTACCAAAACACCAATCGATTGAACGACATTTATTTGAGAATGAGTTAATAGAAAACTCTATATAAATGACGTAAAACTAGATTTAAATTGACATGTAACTTGGGAACTCATTTTTCTTCTCTAATATTTCTAACATTTTTAGGAATTAAATCTTAATTCTGGCATCAAATAGACTGAAAATTTTCTTATTTTAATTAAACATACATTAAATGACAAATGAATGAAATATTTGATTGACTGAAAGAGGGGATTAAAGTTTAAGTAGAAGTTTTAACAACTATTCAATAGAAAGAATACATGAATATAAGGTTCAATTATAATCCATTAAAAGGAAATGATTGTAAATAAAAGTGATTATCTTGAAATCTAAGCTAAATAATAGCTAGAATCGTTAAAGTTAATCATGTATTTATGGTTCATATTTAAAGGTGTCTCTGAAAGCTGGAGTTGATAACATTACTGACATACTTTAATAGTAATTCGTTACAATAGAGCACGAAATTAAATATAAATGAAAGGGTGGCAAAACATCTAAATACTAATAGATGACTATTCAGTGTAATTCAATGAAAATAGCAATTTGTAACCAAATTGAAGTTTAGATTTTCATTCACTATTAGTATGCGTATAACATACACAATGCAACCGTTAACAATTGTTTCTAAAAATTGCATGTAATATAAGATTTGTCTGGAAAGTTTGAAATTTTCGGTCTAATTCCTATTTAGACTCTATTTTTATAAACACGGCAAGGAAGCCTTGAAAAGATAATTATTTTTAAATCAATCAGATGTCATCAAATATGGGGTTTGTTATTATTTATTGGCTTGAATCTTGCGTATCGTCGAGACTTCGGATTAAGACACGAAAACCAAGGAATGACTTAAACATCAGAAATCAACTACGGATTAGCAGAAAACGAGACCTATATTTAGAGGGAAAAAGGTAATGATTTAGAAAATAAAGTTCAGTATGTGGGTGTTCAAGTTGTAGTTAGTTTTATTTGCGTCTAGTCTAGGTATTAGGGAGATACGTGTTTTACTTGTGCAGGAAACAATAATCACCTACACTTCGTTCCTCTCACCTAACCTAACTAACTTAACATAATATAAAGGTATAGTAAGACTAATACAAGTTACGATTTAAATTATGGTATTTTAAACAACTTGTGTATAGTTGATATACTGTATGACTCGAGTACATAACGTAATTCTCTATTACCTAAACGATGCGCAAAAAACTAACTGCAAACGAACTAAGACCCATTATGTGGTAATTGACATGTTTACAAACACAACTATTTTTACGAGGACTGGTTCAATGGTTCGGTTAACACCACGCAATACAAAACTATAAACTAATTATTTTATATAAAAATGTTCAAAATTCTATTTAACCCAATTTTGACGGAAAATAAAACTTTGGAAATGTTTAAAGAAAATCAAAAAAGTTATGCTAATTTAAAAATCAAATTTAATGAAGAAAGATAATCAGAGAATGTGTTTAATTATCTGCATATCAATGAAATGAAGTTGACTTCCTTTGGAAAACGACACCATTAATCACTGTTAATTATAATTAACAAAGTTTGAACAATTAATTCATATAATAGTTTGAATCTTTAGAACTAGATGTCTGTTGCAACCGAGTCTCAGTCAAACTAACCTTATCTGGACTTTGACTTTCATGATCGCTAAATAGTGCATCAAATACTTTAATGAAAACGAACGTCAAGAGGAATGACACTTAAATGTTAAAGATGCAATAATCATTTGTTAAGACATATAAACTTGGAGAGATTGGCTTTATAGATAGATTGAAATATAGAAGTTTTGACGTTGAGAGAAGCGTCATGTGACCAATGAGGCCTAAGTGAATGTTCAACAATTTAGCAATGAATACTTGCGACAATTTAAGCATTTCTTTTGATATTAGGTTACGATACTTGAAATAAGACTTAGTGCTGTTAGAATCTAATGGTAGTTAGTTATTTTTATCATAGATTCGAGTGAAACATAGCTGAACTTTTGATATACTAATATTTAAATGATGTTTACACTGCTTGTATTATTGTAAAACCAAACAAAGTCTAAAACAAAACTTTTGAGGTATAAATGAATAACGAATTTTTAAGATTTGTTTATATAATTGCTGATTCCTTGTATTAATATTTAATACTATAAATAGGAGAGAAGTTCCACATTTTGATAGCATCTAAAATACTGATGTTTTTGGTAATCAATTGCTATAATTGCAAGGTATTCATTCAAAACCCACTGCATTACTCTTAAACAAATACTGAATGAAGATTAAATTGAGCAAAATCTTAATAATAGAAATGGGATTAAAACTGTAGATCTATTCATTTGCATCGAACATTTATAACCACAATAGTTTGATTTGAAAGTTCAGTCATCTCATTGATAGAAGATTTAAATTAAAGGAGACATAAGCAGTTTAGGAGTTAACTAATTTTAGGGACTCTGATGAGTTGGGAGAAAAATCTAATATAGAATGAAGAAAGAAAAGAATTAGGGACAAGATATAGAAGAATCTATTGACGCCTAAACACGATTACATTTAATCACGATAAGAGGGTCTTAATATAAATGTGTGCTTATGATTTAGCTTTAATGAAACTATCTACTGAGATACATATTAAGTTTTAGCTTAAGTCACTTTTATTACTACTACTCCACTACTCTTTTATTTAAGAGATTCATCGTACATATCAAATGCATTGGATTCGTATACATCATATCCAGCTCTCTCGTCGTCGATCATTTCATTAAATGTTGTTGGAACTCTTTAGATCAGCTGTTTCCAACATTTGCATTCATCGAATCTCTAACATTGACGTCATTCTCATAGATAGGATTTTCTCATAAGTTTATACTCTCAGCAATCCATTCAAAAGTGTTAAAGTTAACGTGAAGAATCAAAAATTCAAAGTTACGGTAGAGTATAAGCTAGCTTGAGCTAACTTGGACTCAGTTCAGCTCAGCTCAGCTAAAGCACATTTTAGAACTGAAACTCAGGCTTAAGTTAAACCTGACCTCAAACGAACTTATACTCTACACTGCTCAAGTGAAATTCGGTGCAATATTGTACAAGGGGCGGGTACAAGCAGGTGTGAACCCCTCTTAAGGAAAATCAGAAAGTCACTAATTCATACCGCTGAAGTTGGCATTTTGTAATAATAGGAAATTCTTACTAAATAGTTGCTTAAATGCCATAAGTTTGAAATGTTATGATCATTAATCATGTTATTTAACTAGTAATATACAAATAATCGTTTGGATAACACAATAAGGAAGAATTTTGATAACAGTTTTCAAATTAAGGAGAAAATTTGGTTTCTGGAAAAAATCGTCTCTCAAAACCGATATCTTTTTGAACTGCCTTCGTGTTCGAAGAACTTGTAAAACTAAAGTCTCCCTAAAGCATCGGACCTGTGCAACGTTGATTCAATGAATCAGGTTCTCACTTAAAAGAAATACGTATTTTTTCTTATATTTCATGCACTAGAAAACTGCGTAGTATCACAAATGAGCTATTTTTGAGATTTGAATTTTGAAAATGACTTTATCTAACGATGCGAGCAATCAAAGAAAACAGGAAATTACTTGACTCCAGTTGAAAAACGGAATAATAAGTACAAGAAAATTTGAAAGCAATCAGTTTATATTTAACTCTCTTTTCATGTGTTGAACAGAACTTTAAGAAATATCTGGGAACTAAGAGAGAGTTAGTTAGGCTGAAGAAGAATTTGGAGAGCAATATTTGGAATTAGAGATATTTTTGAAGTGAATTGTACAATACAATCGGAATGTGATTAGAGTAGTGGCAGTATTTGGCAGCTGCCTCAGGACAAGAATGCATCCAAAATAACTCTCTATGGACGAGCGCTAACTTCAAACTTGCTCCACCGACAGGAAACTTAAATTTGATTGGTCCAACCTTAAATGGCACAGATTTTAGGTGCATTCTTATCTTGCTGCCGCTTTAATTAAGTGGCTTCAGGTTATTTCGACTTTTTCTTAACTTTAATGTTACGTCAATACTAGTAAAACCATTTCAATAAACAAATTTTCAAACAACTGACAAGTTAGTACACAATATAGAGCTACAATTTGGCTCAAATTTCCTATAATCATATTATGTGAACGAATTAATACTAGTAATGACTCACTGCAATTTTCATTCCTAAATAGCCTAATAAGTTGATAACTATTAGTTCAGTTTGAATAAAATACAAAAGATAATACTATTACTTTGCAAAATAATAACTTCTCATATGAGCCAAATACGCTCAACTATATAGATGGGTACACCCAAAAAATTAATGATCCGTCAGAGCAACCAGAAGTGATGAGCTATCATGGGATGCTCTCCATCAGACCATAATGTAGAAGATATTAAGAAGTTTGTAGAATATTCAATGTAGCAATGATAGTAAATTAAAATAAAATTTAGAAAAAGATTGATGCACATGATAGAGAGGTTGACATAGCAACGACATTTCTTCTGTTGCTATCGCGGATTAACAAGTTTTCAGCTGCACAATGGAGGCATAGGAAGAATGATGAATGAATTTCGACCTAAACAACACATGAACATAATTGAATAAAGTCATATATAAAATTGAAAATGTTTGAGTAATTCGAATAAAATGTCAGTGGGTTGGGGGATAGCATCTGTTTTTTCTTAACTTTGTTACTTATTCTGTTGTTCTATACTGAGTATTGAAGCTTTTATAGAAAAGAAGATAAAAATCTATCATCTGACTTGATCAAGACAAGAAAACAGCTTACGAAATACGAAAAGCGTATTAAAATAGGTTTTAAATATGCGAGAGTTAGTGAAATGTTTACTAAAAGCAAGATTTTCTCCTTAACGCACGTGATTTAGCAACGATTTGCCGGTACCTAAACTACTGAACCGCTAAGACAAGAAAATAATCGCATCAATAACATTAGAAAGATTAGAAAATTGATCTATTTTTCAAAAGAACTATATAAACAAAATCGAATATATATTAAAATATATAGCAGTGAAACATTATATTGTATTGTAGTTTATAAAATATGCATAATTGTAATGGTAACCATTTTGATAAGTTACTCAAAATATGGACGATTAATTTGTACTCCACTAAAGCTTATCTATTGATTGAACTGATCGATAGCTAAGAATTAAGAAGATTTAATCAATCTGATGTTAATACTATAGAAATGTTAGGATGAAGTGAGTGACTTACTGTGAAAACTCTAGGCAAGTATATATGTTGTTAGGACAGTACTTTCTCAATAGTACTAAACTGGTTAGTGAATAATCTTTATTTGAAAAAATATTATTCAAATTAAAATCTAACAAAAGAAAAACAAAGGATTAAGTTCGAGTAACATATATTATGTAAACATATGTTAATATTAGTTGAATCAATTGTTATTGAGTCATAAGAATATTCATAACATCAATAGCATAGCATTAAGTAACAGAAAAGGTCATTTTCGAACAAGTATTCATGTCAAAAAAAATTAACTTTTCATATATAATAACCAATACTATAGAAGAAATGGCCAACAAAATCAATAAATAAGAAACATACAAATTGTAATAGATAAAACTTAGGATTTGATTGCGTAGTTAAATATGTTTATATAATGTACTATAGAAGAGAAGGAGAGAGAAGGGGAGAGAGAGAGAGAGAGAGAGGGAGGGAGAGAGAGAGAGAGAGAGGGAGGGAGAGAGAGAGAGAGAGAGAGAGAGAGAGATACATGTCAAACAAAATGATAAAAGAATGAATAGAAAGCAAAGAGTGAAGAGTAAGGAAAGAAAGATATAACTAAGAAAAAGGTAGTAAAACAAATTAGAAAGGAATACGATAGAAATGAATAGTATAAATATATAGAAGAATAGGTAAAGGTAGTAGTAGATACGCTAGCCAATTGATTACAGATTAAACATCTATAATGTTACTCAACTCAATTAGTATTCTATTTGTACATGTACTCCACTCATGTTCTACCTATAAATGATCATTTACATTAAGAAGAAATTTAGTTTCTTTGCTAATGCGTGTTAATTGCTGGTATATATTCTTAACCGATATATATTTTTCGCTATCATATATTGTTAACTATGACATATTCCTCACTATCATATATTGTTCACTTATGAACATGGTTTCAAATAAGCTCTAGACTTGACTCAGTTTGCAAGCAGCTTTTTCTAGTCAGGCTCAGTAAAAACAAAAACAATTTTAGTAACTATTTTAGTTTACAATGAGAAAACTTTTGTTGTAAACATGAAGAGTTGCTATATTATTACCAACTACCTTCATTAAATATACTTAGTTTAGTATGCATAACACAGAGTACATCAACAGATCCTTCAGAAAAAGCTCGCATTTCAACTCAATATTAGATTTTGGTAAGACGCTATCTCAAACAAACTCCATCAAAACTTGCATTTTCATTTGTGGATGTCTTGATGCAACATCATTCACAACTAAACAACTAGTTTAATAATTCAATTTTCAAATTATCCATTATTAAGCTTTTGAATCGATTGCTTACCATTGCATAGTTAGAATAAATTGAAAATCAAATTAATTCATTTCAATTAGCTAATAAAACATGGTTTCAACAGCAAATCAAATGATTGTATTAACTATTCAAGTGACTTATTAATAAATGACAAGTCTAATGAAAATTTAAGTATTCATTAATACTTTTAAAAAGTTTAGTTTTATCAAACTTACTATTAAGTTGAACTGCAAACTTTTTTGTAGGATTTGTACAGTATTACTCTAAGATTACCATCTAATATCTCATGAGGCCCTACAACAGACGGATTGAACTGCTCTAAAATCTACGGTAGAAATTAGCTACTCTATCATGAATATGTATTAGATTTCTCAATAAAAAACAAGGTTTTAACGATTGAAATGAGTCCTTTTGAGTTAAAAAAAATATGTTATTTTGAGTCATAAAACCATGCTGATTCCAATAATTGCACTTTGTTGACTGTGAGACGAATGCAGATCGAGCTCTAGAAGTGTCTCCCACACAGACGCATACGGATATTATTACATAGATGAAATATTTTGAGAATCTTGACAACATCCGGAGTTTGATTTGTTTATTTGATGTTTAGTAGAGAAGATAGAATCTAAAAGATTGGTAAAATATAATTTGATGAAGAGATTTGCGTAATGTTTGGCTACTACATACTTGTTAATTGTAAATGATTGAATGATGCATATGTAGTTGCACAGTAGTAATGGCTCCTTTGAGAAATACTTTTTCAATCTAAAAGTCATCTAAAATGACCTAAGAGTCACCTAAGACAAGCATGCAATTAAGAACAGATTATTAAATGGATGGAGAAAAGGAGTGAACATGTAGGAGAAGATAAAGTTTCTAAGTTATGAAAATTGAAAGAAAGATGCATTTGGGAGTTGCATTATTTATTTAATATTTTTTGAAAATCTGTTAGATGTACTTCCTCGTCTGGAGCTTAAGTATAATTTTATAGCCTCCATAAAAATCTATTTACTATTACAACAATACATATATTTATAACAATATATTAAAAGTGCTATTCAAGTATTTTATTAATAAGTCATTCAACTGCTTTCATACATCTATATTGAACTACATGTGGAATAATCGAAATATAATACATACAGCTTTAGTTGCAATGATTGAAACTTGAACAAAAACACTATTCTCAACTCATGCTCAATCTTATACTGAAGCTGTCCACTCAACCTGGTCTACCGCTCAATCAATTTGATTACCAGTAAAATGAATTACTCCTTCAAATAACGTTTATGAGATGTTAGTAGATTTCTAAATATCAACTCTAAATACTACTATCTTGTTGAAAGTTTGTAAATTTGTTTCATAATAACATTATTGAGCTAAATATAATTTAAAAGTTTAGTTTCATATTTGACGGACAGAGCCATTAAATGTAGAAATAATACGATTAGGTATTAAGTTTAGTGAAAAACAATCTAAAACATTATGAAAATATGTGCTGAGTCTCGATACCCATTATTTTTATGGAGTGATTGATAGAAAAGTATCAAAGTTTGCTAGAATTGCAACTTTATGATTCTTTTCACTATTGTTTTCATGTCACGTATTTTATGCAAATTTTCAAAATTGGTCCAAAATATGGACTTCACTTAAAATGAAGATATTTATATGCACACCAAGTCGACAGCATTCAAATCATGCGTAGGAGGAATTCGGTTGAATTTTTGTTAACCATTTTGAATACTTTGAGTTAGACTAAAAACTTTTCTTTTTACTCAGAGTTAGATTGAAAACTTAAGTTTTCTGTCAAATCAATTTATTTGGTTACTCTACAAAAATGAAGTAAACTTATATTTGATGTGGTCATAACTGACATTATTGTCTATTAGCATTAAACTTATCTAATTATCAAATGTTGTACTAACGATGAACTATTATTACAATATTGAATAAGCATGACTATTTCTAGACTCTTCTAGAAACACATAGAATCTTATATAAACTTATGTATTAAGGTTTCTGAGCCTCTTTTTTGGTTGAAAACATGTCCACAACATACACATTACAAAACGTTTATTTAATTAAATCTCTTGCTATTTGTATTCGTGCTATAACTCAGTGTTAATAATACTTGTGTGTTGCGTCCATCGCCACAATCAAGTCCTCAATCGTATCGACTGGTGTCTGAGCAGTACTATTGAGACACAAGCGTTTGACTGAACAGGAATGAAAAGATTGGACATAGCATGAAAACGAGTGGCAAGCTAAGGTTGAACTCATAATGAACAATAGAAAACTCGGTCAACAAAATAATCTCACAGCCCACATAACATTAATTTATGGCTTTGATCAATCTGAAGATAAATATAGACAATGCCAGACTTTTATTAAAATATGTCTATTGTTTCATTTAAATTATTTTTACGTCTAGACTAATAATTTCAAAATTCGATTAAGAATTGAAAGCTTAATAAAGAGCTGAAGACATTATCAGATGATGACAGTTTTCATAAACGGAATCAACTTGATCGATTTAGAAAAGTAATTCAAGGATTCATTCTTTTCAGTATTGTTTAGCTACAACGGACCTCACATTAGTCAATGGTTTGAACTTTTTCCTTAAACTTTGTCATAGAATGTGATGTATTTGTTTAGACTTTAGTATTGTTATGATTCGAACAGATCCGAAATAGTCATAAAATGGAAATTGAATACAATCATCAAATAGAAAATGTATTAGTTGACTTCCTAGAACAAAGGACTACTTTTAAATATTGTGGTCACATTTGATTTCCATACAAGCAATATTAAAGAACTTAAGTAGAAATGAATCTACAGTTTATGTAAATAAGGCGGAAGCCCTCGTCACATCATTCTGAGTTAGATAAAACTGATTTACGTTTAATATTTTCAACGTGTGATTCTATGAACAGTTGCAAAATTGAAAGGATAGCACTTTGAAACCCTAGAATTAGCGTTTCAAATGAAAAGTAAAATAATAAAATTAGTGAACAATTTGTTAAAGTAAAGATAAATGCATAAGAAATTGCAAGTTGCGTATAATTGTATAAATGTTGATCGTATTGGTTTAAGAGCTAAGATCCAAGTTATTATCACTAAGATGAAATTTTTGTTTGCGAGCATTCAAGCTGTTGAACTGCGCTCGCAACAGCTGCTGGTGAACAATCATATTTTTATAATCTATTTTACCAAAAAATAAGATCTGTAGTACAAATCTTGTATGAATGAAAACAATTTTTAGCTTACTCACAAACATGTCAAATAATTGCTATGCTTAATTATGTTTGATATTTTTTGAATAATTGATAACAACTTATATTTTATTGTTGCAATCAAGTTAGTATCAACTGTTTATTTCTATACTATCATAATAGGCAAACAATTTTGATTGAGTTTATTATAGGCTGTATTGAACAGAATTGAAGAAAAAATATGAGCCTAAGCTAGAAGTTTCGGTGATATTAGTTGTCGTAGGCGTCGCTAATAATAGATATAACAGGTATGCTTCAATGTGCAAAAAGTGTAATAATACATTTTATTGCATTATTATGAGAGTTTAGATTTACTTTTTATCTCTTTTTTCTCCATATTAACGCGCTTTCTATTCATTCGTATAACTAATTTATAGCGATCACACATCTCTTAGTTCTTATAATTGTTCGAAATTTTGCTCTATCTCATTTATGACTAAAATAATAATTTACTCATTAATCATCCAAATTTGTTCATTCGAAATGTAATTCTTGGAATATATCGGGAAGAAAACAAGTTTTAATTGAGACAGATTGACATGAAGGAAAGTGGAAGTTGAGTAGATTACAAAATTTGAAAATGTTAACATTTAAATAGTTGAAAGTATAACTTTAAATAGATTGATAAATGAATAAATGAATAAATGAATAAATGGAGAATGCAAATTACCTAAGATAACATATAATAATTTATATTTATAACAGTAATATATTCCAAAAATAGAAATCATTAAACATTACGATAAACTGAGAAACTATTCAAACAGAAAAATAGGGAGGAATTACTATAATTAGATTAATAATTTAGATTTGTTTAGTTAGTATGTTTTAAATGAATGCAACTATAATAGTGTAGTAGAAGTATTAATACCTATTTTAATATTGTACTGTCATATGACTTAATAAATTAGTTTTGAGAACCGTTTTGTAGTGAAGTTACAATAGCGAAACCAAATGGTAAAAATGAATCTATTCACCTCAAATCAAATATAAATCAAATATAGTATTCATATCAACTCAGTCTTGGTATTCATGTAAACTCAACGTTACCATTCATACAAACTCTATGTTAGCATTCATATAAACCCAATGTTAACATTCATACGAACTCAAAGTTATCATTCATATAAACTGAATGTATGGCAATAAATCAAATAAACGACAATCATTATAATTAAATATTACGCCACTGGGGGTTATAAACGGTTTGGTTAACTAATGCATGATTACAATCATCATATTTCATACTATCCGTAAACTCAGAATAGAATAGGAGAAAAAATCGAGAACAACATTCATTTTGATAGTTTCATGCGTTTATACCGATACGTGACTTTGTTTTGCGCCACTTCATAACTATTGCAGTTTGAGCTAACTTTCTCTCAAAGCGGACCTTTCTTTCTTCATTCCTGGGTTATGACAATTTTTCAGCTTATTTTTAAGCTGAGAATGCTTTTTTCAAGTTCATTTTTAGATCGCATAGATTCTTCTATTACAACATTTCTCAATTTTCAGTAGCATTTATAGCAGAGAGTTCGACATTTAATCAATTAATAACTTGACTTTTTACATAAATAAAATTTAGCAAAAAGTAATCCGCTCGAGAATAATTATTCTAAGAAAAAGATTAGTTCTAAACTAGCAATATAAATTAAGCAAAGGCTAGACCAGTATGAATGAAAGTGGTGAAAGTAGTGAAAGTAGTGAATGGCTGAAAACGAGAAAAGAACAAGCCTTATATGGTGGGATCATTGATGACGGGCCACACCAGAGATTTACAACCATTAGTGAAAGTTTGCTCGACAAAATTCATTGACAATATAAAGCCAGACATTAATATATTGAATGTAGATATTCAGTACTATTTCATTATAGTATATTATTAATCTCATTAAAATGTTAAGTTAAATATGGAAATACATTAGCATTCAGATAAAATAAGTGTATTAATTAGAATATAAATATTTGACTCTATTTTATTCTATTCTAAACACATCATATTCTCAACAATTCAAATATTACAACACTTGAGAATCTCTTAAGATGATCTATAAAATTATTGAGTAATAAATGTAAAATGAATTAAGACCATTATAGTTATTATGGTTAAATTTGATATGATTATTCGTTAAGTGACGTTTCGTTTGATGACTTTTTATTAAATGACCTTTTGAATGGAACAGCAAGTAAGAGCTTAAGGGAGTGAAGTAGTTCTAGTAATTTCTATTTTCACTGTAACATTCTAACTTCAGTTCCGACAAAGCGTTATTATAAGCCATTAGATGAGTCAAACGTTTTCTCTACCTTATCAATAATTCGATAGAACACCCATTTATGTCCATTCAATTCATTCTGACTTTCATTTGCACGGCTTGCCATATATTCTCTTAATCAAAATAACACAAACACGTTTTTCTAATATGATTTTCAGAAGAAAGTTACTAAAATCTTCCTTTTTAGCGAGTAGCTCAAATCTGTATTCTCAGACCTGTTTAAAGAGTGCAGAGTTGAGTTTTTAGGTGAGAAGTAGACCAGAGTGAGTAGTCGTTGAGATCTTAAATAATTTATATAGAATTTTTTTATCTTATTCAAAGATTAAACTACCAGTAGGAGTAGAGAAGACTTCGAAGATAAATGTTTTATAGTGCTCTTAATGTTAATGCGTTGGTATTATATAAAAAAATTGATACTGTTTGTTTTTCCTGTATTCAAATACGTATATAAACGAATAAATATTTCAATTTATATTCATTTTTTATTACTCAAATCGATAAAATATCATATTTTCAATTCAAAGTTTTTTACATCTTGTTAGTACATTGGATTTGTCTGTTTTTTTTTGTACTGAGGATTTCTATGAAGTATGTAGGCGATCGTTTTTAATTAATAAACATGCTTAGATTCTTATAAATATCGATTATTTGTAGGAATACGTATAAGAAATATAAATTCATATGATGTATGTTCAAGTTTGCAAACTATGAAAGTGTCTGAGAAGGAAATGTTATTTCACTCTACAGAGTATTTGATATGATGTGAACATAAAACAATTGTGAGCTTATGTTAAATAAACAGTTATTTAATTGCTGTTGGAAAAATTAATAACTAATACCTCATTGTTTATACAAATTTCGTTTGGTCGAGTAAGTTATATCTTTGTAGTTTTGAGCGCATTTTATTAGGTGTATTGCAAAAATGTAGTCTTTAGGGCGCAAATCGAACAACATTCACATCGAGTATTGGTGAACATCAAAATTGAATAGCTCTTTTTATCAACATTCTAAAATAGAAGTACTTTACTTTCAGCACCTGTAAAGTAACGGAACGTATTACTGTCTAGTTTGGTCGTAAGTTGATCATAAATTGAAAACAAAATTATTAAAAAAGTAAATTATATTCTAAATTGTCAGTCAGTTTTTTTGGTTATTCTTGAGATTTAGTTACTGAATTAGATAAAGCATATAAATAATAAATAAATTTAAAGATTGATTTTGTTGAGCAAAATGTATACCTATAAGTAATTCACAAAACTATATTTCATGAACAAATTTGAATGAAACAAAAATTGAAAATAATTAGTAAATATGAGTACATGTTATGCGATGAAACGAACCTGAATCAAACACCTCTACATAACAGATGTCAGATTCAAGTTAGAGAGTCTTTTGTATTAAGCCTTCTTATGATTCGCTTATTTGATTACATAATTTTGATTAAACTTTCAACCAATTAAGTTGAGCAATAAGTTAAAAATATTTGTGAGAGAGATAATGAAATTTGTGAACCAATAGAATATTGTCTATACCTAAAAACAACATTAAAGCATTTTCTATTCGATGGCTAAACCTGAAACTGAAGAACATAGAGTTTTGAACTTTATAAAAACATTTTGGCAATGGATTAAAACATGTTTCATAATCACTTGAAAAGATGATTAAATTTTTATTTTTTAATCTCTTTCGTTTTGATGATAAGTTATTATATTATAGTATTATATTTCCTTTGAGATACTGTAATTATAGATTTTATTTCAACCTCTACTCCAACGCAACAATGTTGCACTCCAACACAACAATAACAGAGCATAATTGCTCTGAGTAACTTCTCAAGAAAATACATGAGTTAAGTTAACTGATGAATACTTGAAAATTGATATCAAATCTATGTAGACATAAGATTGCATAATTTGATGAGACTTGTCTTATATTGAGCAACTTTTCGTGTGAATCGAAGTTCAAACTAATGAAACCTATATCAATATTAGTTCAATATATCCTTTATGTTTCATTTATTTGTATTCTAACTCTATTACGTGATGTATCGCTAGCTTATTGTTTTTAATTCAATTGATGAGTCCTCCAATTTTTAAAGCTTATGTTTAGAAGAGTAAATTAATCTATTGGACATAATCCTTAGATTGTGTCCTAATTATGTTGGACTGAAATTTCGAAAAATCGATTTTCACATTTAGTCAATTAGCCACTGATCTAATGCGTTAGAAACAAACTAACTCTGTGTGTTCTGATCTCTAAAATTCTACTTTGAATCTTTACTCTTAGAAATGATATATCTTTTCCATAGCTTTGATACTTCAACAAGTTATTGACCATATGATTTTAACTATAAGATAGTGAGGAGTAATTGTACGAGAAGACTCTCAGAATGTAAGACTCTAAGAGCGAAACTGACATATTTTGGTCATTCTCTAGAATAGGATAAATGAGATGACATATGATTATAAATGAAACACAATAGAACGACCAACAGATAGAGTTTCCTAGAAATAAGGTTCAGTCACGCTGTAAATGAATAATTTATTTAAAGTAAGTTGCCGCTAATCCGACTTAATTGAGCTCATTATCAAGAATTCTCCCTCTGTTATTGTTCAACACAAATCTGAATTAACTCTTTCCTAATTTGATGTTATTTTTATTCAATTAATCCTCTTCAGTCACACAAATTATATTCTTTCGGAAATTATTTAAATAATTTCGTTTGAAATATTTGTTCTGAACAACTATCTTAGAATTATAAATAAAATGAAAGATATTAATGATGAAATTTAGAGTAAAGTATCAATGTGAATTGAGAGCAAAGTATCTGTGTGATATAGAGTTATAGAAGATAGTATTAATTAAATGTTTGTCAATGAACAAATGATTAATTGAAGAGTAGAGTAGGTGTAGAGAATTCGGTCAGCTCTATGAATCTGTTTGAATCTAAGTAGTGCATTTCTTTTGATCAATCATTTGTTCCTACGCTTCTGTTTGTTTAGAGGTTCTTCAACAGGCAGTTTCTCTTTAACAGCTTTTTAATTAATAATATATTATTTTACCAGTCGTTTAATGGTATCTCTTTTAATAATAAACTTTATTTCACTTTTATAACGGAGAATAGAAATAAAAATGTATTACAAATTAAAGCGTGAAGAGTTCTAAACAGATAAAGTTGCCAAAAGGGACTAATTATAAAGAATTGTGTTCAGTTGCTTAAGAGCATGCAATAAACTTTAGCGCTTCATTGTTAAACTATTAGATTGATTATGTGATCAATAGCCATTCGTTTTCGCCAAACTTCTCTTAAGCTGATTTTATTCAAAATAACGTCAGGTAATGTAAACATATATTTATATGTATTGTAAAGTTTGATACATGAAAATGCAATTTGAAAATTTGCTCAGATCCATTAAACATGAAATTTAGTGAGATGTGTTTCAAATATTTGTTCACAGTATTGATTGTAGCTCATAGATTTGTTCAAGTATGACATGCCAATCAGTATCTAAGAGCCAATGTATCTATCCAACATGTACTTATTAAATAAGAATGAACAACTCTTACTAAATATGCAATTAATTAATAATATAGGGTCTGAACTAATTAACTTTATATTTGTTCAAACTTAGAGTAATATAATACAAAAATTAGTCATGCATTACATGCATTACATATTAAATTAGTTTTTTTTTGCTTAAATCGAATTGGATTAAATGAACTTAGCAGTTTTGATAAGATAGTATTAAATCTGACAAGTTGTCTCATATTAGAAGGAAAACGATGAACATTTAATAGGGGTTCTAGTCGAAAAATCAAATTAGTCACATTTTTTACTCAATATCGAGTTAAGCCTTAAGATTAGAATACCTTAAGCATAAATGATGTATTAGCAGTAATTTTTTTTTATTAAATATGTTCAAACGCAAATACCTTCGTTCAGATATGACTATAAATAGCTTGCACTTATATGTTTCATCTGATATGAAGATTTAGAATAGATCTCTGGCACTAAATAACTATTGTTATTTTTTTAATCTAACGCATAACAATACATCACACGACCAGTAATTTTCAAGTTTCAACAACATTCCTCCAAGTCTTGAGAAAAAAATTCAAAACGATTTATGTTAAATTGAAAGATGTTCTTAAAGATGTTGAAACTGAATTGCGATTTGACACACAGCTCGACTTTTGGCAGCTAATCTCTCAATCAATCTCTAACTTCCTACACAATATTGACTTTTTGGCAAACGTTTACAAAATCCCAAACGTTTACAAAATCGAATAAAACTTAATATCTATCTCTACTTTTGCCAATTTCACGCCTTAACGTTTGAACATTTACTTAAAGACTTTATTTAAAAATATAAAGTTTCATTGAAAACAGTAATTCAAATATACTATAAATAGATTGAGCAATAAAAATACTTTATTGCTTTATTTCTCACTATTTGATTACTATTTTATTGTTGACGAGCTCTATGTAAATGTCAATTATTGTCTATCATTCAATCATCAGTTGAGATAAGATCCCAGTTATTGACCAATTTATACAAATGCAATGCTTTTTAAAGACTAATCACAACCCTAATTATCATAAGAATGACCTCATTAATTATCAATTGTTTAGAAACTATTGCGTAAGTAGTTCAAAACTAATGTTAATCCATCGAAAGCCTTTGACCATTGATGAGCTAAAGGTTTAGGAAAAGTAGTAAAAATTATAATTTTAAGCAAGCTGTAACAATTGCATAGATGCGAGGATTAGGGTTATAAATAGTCACATCGAAAATTATGAATCTGTTTAAAATCTTTTCAAAACGTTACTTAAGAATTTAATGAAAAACTTTCTCTTTTTTCATACTTGAAATGTTTTAGATTCTTTTCTTTTATTATCGTATAAATTCATTTGACTCAACATTTGAAAATTTTTCATATTAGATGTTTGAGTAAAAAAATTTAGACAATAAGAATAATTTAAACAAAATATTTGAATTTTGAATAATTCTCAAAGAATATTAGTTGTTTTTACTATGCATTACTTGCTTTAATAGTTTGTTGTGTCAAAAGCAAGAAAAATGCTGTAGGCATAAACTATAATGGCATTCTAATTTTAAAACTTGCTAGTCTAACTTCCAAAATTATATTTTTCTCTAAATATTGTCATATTTTTCTGCTTCAGTTTGTGACATTTGAGTCAAAAAGTAAAACATGATATAGAAATTAAAAGTTTGTAAGGAGGGAGTCGAAAATAGAAACAATTTTCAGGTATAGAGAGGTGTGATATGATGTAGAGTGCAGTGAATATGGTATTCATCTTAAGCAACATATTGAAGTGGAGATGCGCATTGGCACGAATGTGTGGGTGGAATGGGCCAGCATCAACTCAACAACGAATAGCTTAAGACTTCTTCTGTGGTTTTACAGAATAGCGTTTTATTCCCAAATCTGAACGTGTTTTCAGACTTTTCTTTTGGTCTTATGGTGAAAAAGATTGGTTTTAAAAGTTAAGAATAGCTCAACTAATGATAAAATGCCGACTCAGATGTAGCTCAATGCTTATTATTAGCTTGAATTGCAATAAGAGAAAAGTTAGCTTCGAATACATTCTTGTATAAGTTGAAAGGATCCGTATATCAACCTTTAGGTAAGTCGATGTATTTCCAATAAAACTGTTTGTCTACTAATTTATTGCCAGCCAAATAACGAAACCAATCATTCTCTCTTTTAAAGAGCCCTTAACTTTTTCTAATAAGACCATTTGATGACCTTTTGTGATGACCTTTCGATTAAAAAGTGAATATATTTTGGTTTTTTGTCGATCTGTTTTCACGGTTCAGTTATTGCATAGAGTTTATGAATGGATGAGTGAACGTGTTTAAGAGGTTATAGGCGTATATATGAATGAATGAACAGAATACTTCTACTATTAATGTCTTAACAGAATACTTGCACTATTAATGTCCTAGCAGAATACTTCCACTATTAATGTCCTAGCAGAATACTTTCTCTTTTAATGTCTTACCACTCCTTCTAAGGCAACCGAAAATATCTCATCTCTATCTTTTCGACTTTTGCTAACTCTATGTTATGCTTTTTAGAGCGCAACCCAATCACATAGATCATAACAATATGGATTACAATCGTTGCCTTTCAATCATTCTAAAAACTTTCTTAAACTATTTGACAGTTTGTCAGTAAAATTATCAGAATGTCAATTGTTTTCAAAAATACTTTCTAACAGAATGTCTGAAATGGAGTGAAAGTTGATTTGAAGCGAAATCAATAAGAATGTTATCACTTAAATGAACTCGATTATCATATTTGACGATTCTGTCTCTCTCTATGTATACTAAGTATTTATTTATTTAATGTGAGTTCATGTGCGTAAACTGTAATCTTAACCATTTTGAACCAAGTGCTCAATGAATGGTGCAAATTGACACTTATAAAAGCGCAACATTGAATAAATCTAAGTCAAACAAAAAAAGTGAGATATTCATTTCTGTCAATCCAAATAACTTTCTTTATTTTCTTAATAATCATTACTACTCCATATCGTTTACAAATTGTTAGAGTTAGAGACTTGTAAATTGTTTAAAGCTTTTCATAATCGCATACATTTATGAATTAAATTTTCAATTAAAACTTTTGAAGCTTAGAACGATTTAGATTAAATGACATTAAAAATGGATTGAAATGATGAAAAAAGCCTATTAGGTATGTTTGGTCGAATACACAGCTCAAAATAGCATTAACTGTAGCAGAGAAAATAAGTTTTACTACTCTAAATATTCAACTTAATCACTTGTTACGAAATATAACGTTGATAAAGTTATAAAATTCAACCTTTAACATGCATTCAACGTTTCTCTATTGAAAACACTGAACGAGTTCACTCTTTTAACTTTGATTTTCTGTTTCTTAAAATAACTTTTCTTATAAAACAATTTTCAGCTTTGTATTGCTAAAAATAATCAGATTTAAGTCAATATAATGTTTGAGCTGTGGCAAAAACCATAACCGATAAATTAGATTACTTTTCAGTAAAGTTAAGTGAAAAGCGTCGATAATCCTATCAAACGATTGATTGAAGTTGGAAGGAATCTTTGTAGTCTAATGTAATTTAAATTGCTGCAAAATGAGTTCCCACTCAAATATATTAACAACAAATCACATTTTCAGAGTAGAGTCACTGCAAAATGTGAGTGACAAGTGTAAAGTATAGTTGCTAGTAATAATACGAGACGAATATATATGAGTTCCTTTGAGAATTGGTAACGTTTTTACAACAAAAGATTAGTGTTAATATATGATAAGGTTATCTGAACATAAAGTTACTGACTATGAGTGTTTGCTCTTACCAAGAAGAAAAGTTTAAGTACTGATAGACTTAGTCCACTTGGTCCACTTGGTCCCAGTAGCAAACTAAAATCATAAAACAATTTTGATTCATTCTCTACTTAATCATCTCTAGAATCAATTTGATATGGATGATCGAAGTTTGTAGGTATTAAGGAAAGTTATTTTGTTAAATGTGAAACACCTGTCAAATGTTACTCTATATAACTGAATCGTTTCATAACTGAATCGCTCATAACTGAGTTGTTCCGTAACTGAACCGCTCGAGAGACTCAAACAAATGTATTTTTGATTTGAAAGAAACAAGTTTCAAATCTCATGCATATTAAAAAAAACAAAATGCCTGAGGACATTAAAACAAATGAATTGCTATTCTCGAACTTTGATGGTTGATGGCAATTTATTCAAAATATTAGTTCTAAATTATTTGCTTACGATTTTATTAGTTTACATTCAAGCCTTAGTTTAACATTAAGTCAAACGTTTGCCAGAATCTCTTACAGAATCTCTTATAGAATCTCTTACAGAATATATCACAGAATCTCTTAGTCTAAGTGGAAGCCTGAGCCTGTAATTGGATGGCAGATGGAATAAAGTGCAATCTGGCTGTGCATTAGGTTTAGAAAAGAGGGTTTGGTAGATAGCTCAAAGCAGTACTATGTAGAGAAGATCATTTTTTTCTATTTTCTTCAATTCAATTGCATAAGAACTATTATAAAATTAGACTTAACATATAGTATCATTTTACTGATTCATTTTTACTCAAATTACACATTACTTCATCGAAAACATTCTATTCTGGCTGACTATTTGACTATTTGACTATTTGGTGTTATATAGAAAATAGTGCTTTCCATTCATATGATAATTGTATGTCAGCTATGTTTGGAGATGGCACCAATTCGTAAATATCACCATTGATAGTTAATTTGAATCGATCCCAAGTTTGAAAAACATTTTTATTCTGTCGTCATATCGTTTATTGAACATAATAGTTTTTAATCTTGTTCATACTAAAAGACAACTAATAAAATAAGTTGATTGCGTTATTGTCCAAAAGTACAGAATATTTGGCTAGATTATACGACTTCAGTTCTAAATAAATTGCTCATTAGTTGTATTGAGAAAATGGAAAAACTTTTGACTCCCACCACTTAATCTTTTTATTCGAATATAATTAAATGAGAAAATAACGTAATAACAAAAAATTCAAGTTGTTATAAGATACGAGAGTTTGCGATAAGCTTATCTACTAGTAAATATACCAATATTATTAAGTTTTTCATATAATTACATTTACTTAGAATAAACTAATAAATAATTAGTTAAGATTAAGTTGAAAATGATAGAAAACAAAGTTATTGTGTAGAACCAAAAAATCAGAGATCATTACGCATAAGATTAGATAAAACAAAATAAAAATAAAGTAAAAAATAAATATTTAATTGAAAAACTAAGCACATATAAGATCTATTATTAGAAGTTAGAATTTGAACTCAACTCAAGTTAGCGTAGTCTATGTGGTGTGGACTGAAGCGATTAAGCGCTAAAGACCTTTAGGGATATGTAAAGAGCAGCAAAATGGTCTCAATGCTCTTAACGCTCTGAACGCTCCTAACCCTCTGATCGCTTCCAACCCTCTGAACGCTCTCAACCCTCCCAGCGCTCTCAATACTCTGAAATTAGTCCTGAAAGTCCAAATAGTATAACATGACAATTGTGTTGCGGACTATACTATTACGGATTTATTGTTCTTTCATAGTAATGAAACATTTATTCAAAAACAATGGTTTGTTTGTGCGTCACTAATAGTAGAATTAAGTATAAAACCCATCTATTTTTATGACGATCTCTTAAGAAGTTTTCAGGTCATACAGTAGTAAAGACTTAACTATCTTTTCTCTCTCTCTCTCTCTCTCTCTCTCTCTCTCTCTCTCTCTCTCTCTCTCTCTCTCTCTCTCTCTCTCTCTCTACGTCAATGTTTGATCTCATTCCTAACTAACTATCTCTAAATTATCTCTCTTGAACTTTCCTGTTTTTATGTTCATATTTAATCAAATGAAATCTGAACTGAAAGGTAGAAATTGAATTCTCATAAAAAAAATATTTGTTTAGTATTTGTATAGAATATGCTTCCGTTTAGAAATCTAAGTATTAAATGAATTTGAATTCATCAGTTCCGAGGAAAGGATTAAATCTTAAAAATGCTATTATGTAATCGTCTTTAAAACTCGTCATATGCAACACAAAAATTACCAAATCAAAAGTTCATTCCGTTTCTGTCACTTTAAAAAGTTCAGTTTGACATTTAAGTAAACATTTCACTGCTTTCTCTTACTTTCTGACTTACTCTTACTGACAAATACTTCGGATTTTGTGTTTATTCAAATATTTCTATTGAATAATATTGAATTTCAAAGTTTGATAATTGAGTTTTGAATTAGAAATGAATTTTGAATTTTATTAGAATTTGGTTGAGATGTTATGAAAATGGAGTTGTTATTTATGTAACATCTTTTAAGCTGTCACATAAAATAGACGGAATCTATTAAAGAAAATATTAATCGCACTTTTTAATGAGAATCATGTTTTACCAACAGAGCAATATTCATATAATGTAAGCATTCATCTTTTCAAAATATCCTCTTTCATTTCACATTATTTTAGTTAAATCTTAAGCTTCCTTTTCGGAAATTAACTCGAAAACACTTGAGAGAATTGGAACAATTTTTATCAAAGCACTGACCAGAAAATAAATAGCTATTAAACTTCATACAAATAAAGTTAGTACTGGTATGTTCTGCACCTGTTGATATCTGACGTTATTTTGATTTCTATACAAAAAAACATTCAATAACTTTATCTTAGATTCAAACTTTTCTCTTCTATTCTTTTTTAATGTCTTGTCTAAAATCTATTTTCAGAGTAAATGTTTTTGAAAACCATAATATGAGAAGATATTCAAGAATATCAGAGTGTTATGCTATCGCTTAACTTGTTTTGTATTTATATGTAATAAATAGTGTCTGGCGAGTAATTTTAAACTTGAGTTAACATTTAAAACGTTTTATCTCTTATTTGCACGTTAAAAATACTTTTAGAGTGAATAGAATTACTCGAGATCTATATAATGTGCAGCAAATTCTGCAATTATCCTTTCAACCGACTATGTTTACACTCACACCATAATATCCAACATATTATCTAATTTATAGAATATTCTATATAGTAATCAAACCAAATTAAAAATCAAATTTGGTAACAGATTCCTGTGCATTACATGGTAACCACGTTTTTCTTGTTATTACTGATTATTAAGTTTTCAACTGTAAAAGTTTAATCAATTATGTTCGTATGATTTTCTCATGTTCTCTAAAAGTATTTTTGGAAACATGTTTAAATAAATGTTTGATATTTTGAGAGTCATCTAGAATCTATTCTCTATTTAATAGCAGCTTGAAATGAGTTTGAATGAAAGAATTGAGGAAAATAGTAACTTTTAAGTGCATTTTCATGCTGTTTGATGAACTGGAATGCATTCATTTCTAATCAGATTGTTTAAATTGAATCAACTGAAAGTATTTTTACCATTTACTTTCCAACTACAAGTAGTTAATTTAACCTAAAGCCTAATAAGTTCTGTTGAAATGTCGAATTGATGGCATTCAGTTTAGAGTAAATAGATATTTAGATACACGACATGCAATTGTAAAAATGTCAATTCATCTGCCTTCAAGCTACTTTATGAATCAATTGTCTACACCAAACTTAATTAATTAAGAATTTTTCAATTAACAAAGTACTTGTTTCACAAATATTTATATTTTTTGGTAATGATATAACAAACATGGTTAGTTGAATAGAAGTTTGTTATGTAGTATTAAATCTTAGGTCACACATTGAACTTTATAATTGAGAGCGCATATGTGTTTAATGGGTTATAGGCATGTCTGAGGCTTCAATTCGTAATTGTATTCATAATCCATTCTATCGATTACCCTAAAAGAAAAATAGATCTAGTAAGAAAAACGCAAACAAAACTATCCCTAATGAACCATATATTTTACGCGTTTATACAATTTATTTTCTGAATCAAGTTCTACGAAGACAAGTGTAAAACTTTCAATAATGCACTCAACGTTTAATTTAATTTGGTCGGTTTTGCGTCAATCAATTGAGTGCAAAATATCTGTGTGATATTTTCTTAGAATCAAATCTATTGAGCTAGAATTACACTCTAAGTTTCAGTACTCTATAAATAAGCGACAAATCTAAGGTTTCTTCTCAGAATGGTTTGCCATCAATTTTTAAAATCAAACAAATATATCACTCAGATTGAAAGAGTGGGTCTTAGGTTGCTCCATTTTTGAGAATATTCTTTCATTTAAAGTGGAGCTGTTTATGTGGTGTATTCTGATTAGACTTGAAATATATTTACATATAAATACTGTATTTTTGGTCCATATATTAAATGACATTCACAATAGCAAGGTATGACTAGCGTTCAGTTCAATAGACTATATTAACTATTAAGCTAGTGTAAAACTTCTCCTAGCCTTAAGCGCCATTTAAGCTTTTTCATTATGCTCAAAACTTTAATTTTCAGTTAAGCTCTAAGCTCTGTCCAGTTATTTCTGAGATTGTACTTCAACTTAATACAGTTGTTGTTTTCTTAAATATTTGTTAATTACAAATTTTGGTATAAAATAATATAAATATATTTTTGATAAACAAAATTTTGACACTTATCTGATCTAAAATAACATGAGTGTATATGATGTAGGATAGAAAGATGTCCATTCTCTCATTGCTTGTAACTAATTTATAACTTCTAACTGCTATTACAGTACTTATAACATGAATTTCATTATTACAATAATTATATGAGTCTTAAAACATCAAATCATTTATAGAAGCGTTGTGCGAATAATAAACTCCATACAAACAATTCATTTTAATGAAATGGATGAATATTTGATCCTATAGTTGAACAGTGATATGATTATGAAAGTGACATACAGGGAACTGACATATACGTATTTGATTATTTCATTAATGATTCCAAGTATCAAATATAAAATAAACCAATCCAATGTAAATTATAATTTGTAAAAATTTATTTAATAAATATGTATTTGTGGCATGAAACAAATCATTTTGGTAATTATTTTTAGATAGTACTATAAAAGCCATTTTCGGATCATTTGCTCTTGGGTTGGGTTAAGTCTAACAGAAACGCTGTTATGTTTTCAGCTCAAGATAACTATTGTAATAATGAAAGTTATGTTATAAGTGCTATTATGGCAGTTATAAGTTCCAAATTAGTTACAAGTAATGCGAGAGTAGATGTCTTTTTATTATAAATAGCATACATTGGCGTTATTTTAGATGTGATAAGTGTCTGACTATTCGGTAAATGACATTTGATAAGTTGAGTGCTATAATGAGCAAAGCTTCTCATATCATAAACTCGATAACTAGCGTTTTAAAAGCCTTTAGTACTGTACTGTTCGTACAGCACTGTTAGTACAGCACTGCTCGTACAGCACTCCTCCTAAAACACTGTTCCTACAACACTCTTCCTACACTACTCTTCACTACAGTACTGCTCACTACAGTACCTTCACTACAGTACCTTCACTACAGTACCTTCACTACACTATCTGTTCTCACATTTAAAATACCACCAAATCTATAGAAAGCAATAGAGTTTAGAAAATCAATGCTCAAGTGTTGGTAGCGTATATTTGAAAAACTCATTTCGACCAACTTAAGGCACTTAATTGCACTTCCTCTGACTCCGGAGACTCATTCATCACTTGATACATTCGCAAGTAATCGTCATTTGCTTGTTGTTAATAAGCACAAGAGTTCGTATAGTTTCATATTATACTAGGTTGAGTGCAACTCTTTTCTATCCTTTTATTGTATAATTTAGATAGTGTTTAAAAAACAATCTTACTCATTCGCCAAATTGTAATTTAATACTGTCCAATATGAGACTAAGTTGTTTTACCTCTAATATAAACAGATTCTCTCTATTCAAAGTGAAATACTACTGATAAATTGAATCTTATGTTTATACTCTTGAAATCTTACGTTTATGCGTTTTCAATCTTGCGTTTTATACATTTGGCATTTGATGCGGAAATCACACTTGAGACATACTGAAAATAGTTGAAATGTTTAGCACAAACAGTCGTCAGATGTTTAGCGTAGATGTCTAGTAGAAATACATGAAATACATATATAATTGGAACAAAAAGACCGATTAGTTTTATTACGTGAAAAACACATTTAGGGAAATAGAAAGACAGACAGCTGTTACGAATGTTACAAATGACGCATCATTTCGAGTCTAAATATGGCGACAATATACGATCATACTAACTACGATCATACTAACCCTCTATTATTCTAACGCTCTATCGCTTCCAACATTTCAATCCATTTTTTACTTACTTCCCTTTCATCCTTTTAATATCTTCTAATTAGCTGAGGCACACTTTTTAACTACTCTTATGCTCTTCCCCTTTATTTTATAGCTTTTATCGTTTTCTTTTCCAAATCATTTAATACAAATCTTTTTGAAGTGAGTGAAGATAGTTTTCTACGAAATAGGATAAGATCCTAGTTCAGAATATAAATGAATAATGACTCGATGCTCAAGCATGAAATAAGAAAAACTTTCATTTTCGACTATCATAGTAGTCATGCCACTTTCCGATGTGTCTGAAGAAGACAATTTTATATGAGAGGAGGACATTTTGGCGAGAAAAAACCACTTTTCTAGATTCAAGTCGTAGATAGAAATAAACTAACTGTCATGGTTTCAAGTTGTTTAGGCCCTCATTTCAAATGCATTTTGGAATATAGATTTCAGATTCTACGTAACCTTATCTGAGCTGACGCACTTAATTTAACTTTAAATAATCTCAAGAAGTGTAAAATCAAGTCTCTATTGAGAAAAACCAATTTACCAGTCCATTTAGTGTGTGAAGTTAGTCGAAAGATACCAATTCTCAGCAATAAGACTGTTAAAAAGGCAGCTATTAATTGAAATTTGAAGAACTGATTTTGAAACATTTAACTTTTAGAATCTATTAATTCGTCTCCTCACTATTTGGTCAGTTTATGGCAATTTCGACAGCAGTAAATAGTAATGATTTCATATTAAATGATTAACTTAACTTAGCTTTATATCAATTCAAAATCTTCTTTTGGGAGTTTCTTAAATCAGCTCAAACGTTTAATTTTGAATAAAGCGTTTTGATAAAATTAACTTCTAGATAGTTTTTGGCTTTTCAAGCAAGTAAAAAAAGATACTCGATGAGACTAAGCCGAGAGAGAGAGAGAGAGAGAGAGAGAGAGAGAGAGAGAGACACGATCTTAAGTCAAGGACAGTCCTCCCAAAAGAAGAATAAGTGGCAACTCTATACTATAGTCGAACAGCTATTGACTTAGTGTATTCCACTTTCTTGTCTAATCTAAGCCTCAATTAATGGAAAATCAATTGAAAAGTTGATGATTTTACATCGAAGATATGTACCACCAAAATAGTAACTCTTAAGCTTAATTCCAGAGTAATGAAGCCCTTATTTGCTTAAGCAGTCGTACCTATTGAACCATCTGAAATAACTAAGACGATTACGACATACGATCATAATTAGGCGAATTTGAAGCTAACATTTCTTTTAATACTTTCTTATTGTATATAAAGGTATGAAGAAATTTCATGCAGTCCTACTTTTAATAGTATTCGTCTTTCATATACACTCCTTCTTTGTTGATGGCACACAATATGACTCTGAGCGAGATTTTATTGATGGCACACAATATGATTTGGAGTGAAGTTTTATTAAAAAGTCACTTTTAAATAGAGTTATTCATAGAACTAACTTTAATGCATGAATGATCTTTATCAAAAATATAAAACTCATTTCAATGCATTAAGTCCTACGCAGAAATGGCTCATTATTCTATACCCAACATCATAGCTATACAACTCTTTGTCAGTTTGATAGCCGAACTCAGTAATTCATTCGTTTATTCATTTGGTGACAAATTCATAAGGCTGACAAAACTAGAATGCTTATAAAATTAGAATGCTTATATAACTAGAATGCTTGCCCTCATAATAGCTACACCCCCGCAAGCACTTCATTCTTGCCAAACTTGGCACTAAGTATTCCCCTATTTTCTAGTCAACAGATAATACACATTATTCTTGACACTTCTTTGGCACGCGATCGTATAACAAATTAATTGATACTTTAATATTATTCGTTTTCTCCTATTCTTGCTAATTTAACCCTAAAAGACTCGTTTTCTTTACCTGTAACCCATTTGTTCGCTTCAAAGTAGTCGCCTTAACGTCAACTTCAAGATGTTTCTCGATTCATATTCAAATTCTTCAATAATTCTTAAGCTTTACTAAGAACTAATATCACATATAATGTTCAGAATTCCATTGATTACATTTGAATAAAAATGTAACTCTCTTTTCAAACGTATAAAAAGTAAAAAATTGGCTTATTATATATAAGTTTGGAATAGTTTGTATACTAATCTTAAAACTAATACACTTGATTGAATAACCTGAAGAAAATGCGTGAGTAATGAATGAAAAGTGTTGCGTAATAAAAGTTGAGAACATTAAAAATAGACTTTAGATCTTGATTTGAGAGAAAAGATCTGCTGAGTCTAATGTAGAATCAATTCCAAATACAATAGATTAACTCTGTTGATCAAGAGTTGATTGTTTCTAAATGTTGAAAACAAGTTTCAATAGTACGAATAATATAGTTATAGTTTATTTTACTACTAGTTCTGCAGAGGAGTAAATAAACAACAATCCTCTTTATTTCAAATAATCAGATTCAAACACTATGCTCTATAAAGTTATAAGATATGAGATTTATTTTTAAAATATTAAAACTCTTTTCATTTTTCAATAGCACTCTTCTCTTCTCTTTTAAGTTCAATTTTCTACGTTTTTATAATTCATTTTAGTTGATTTCTAGTTTTTCCATCCAAATAGTTTTACGATTTAATAAGAAAATCATAAAATACGCTTTCCTGACCTTTCCATATCAGGTCAGATTGAACTTTGATAATTAAAGGTTAAGTTTGACTGATTCGGTGATGTTTAGAACGCAGAGTAGTTCTTGTAGGCATCTGCGAAACTTGGCTTTATTCGGGTATGCCTACACCTCGTTATTGCAATCGCGCTCACATCTAAACTTATTTTACATTTTTGACTACAGTGAGCACTAAATTTGCCGAGGGCTCATTTATTAAAAACTTCTGAGTAAAAGATTTAATGATCAAAAAGAAAACTAGTGTCGTACCTACTGGGGGCAAGGGAGCCCGGGCCCCACCACACATTTTTGGGTAACTAGAAGATCCAGATATTTTTCGAAAATAGACTAACATTTACTTGATAATCAAGTTGATTTAATAAAAAATTGATAAATAGATCATATAAACAAAGCAAGTATCTGACTCAAAGTCAACATCTTGTTTTATTTTTATTAAATCTTGAATTCTAATCCCACGGGTACGACAATAGAGAGAATGCGACAATATTGCCAAGCTGTGGTCGTATTTGTTGTGGTCATCTTATCCTATGAAGTATTAACTTATTGCTGATTTACAATGAAACGGAAGGATAACTGACTGCAGTCTCAAATTCAATATTAATGAGATATCTTGCAAACAAGTTACTTAATATATGACTTCAAAAGAATTGATATCCAGAGAAGTGATTAATTTTATTGTATCATTTTTCATGGTTTCTCCAATTTTTGCGTAGCTCTCGCTTTTCTGGTAGCTAATTAACAAAAGTTATAATTACTAATCTTTTAACAATGAGAACTACCCAACAAACTAACCTATAATTGTTGGCTTATTCGAAGAAATCAGTCGAACAACTTTGCCTATTAAGAAAACATCAGAGTATCTGAAGAGAAAAGTAGTCTATAATCATTTGTATTCCTCTGAGTCAACGGGGTTAAATTCTATATTTAAATTAAGCAAAGTCTAATAAGTTTTTAAGATTGTTAGCTTTACTTAATTTAGACAGATTAATTTAAAGCTCGGTTTAAGTATATTTAGATAAACATTACTTAAGTCGATTCCTAGAAGCCAAAGCTCTTAAGCGTGACTTAATATTAAAATATAACTTCAACTTCAACCTAACAATCAACTAATGCTCTCACTTATAGTATTATGTTATTTAATGTTATATTCTATTTTGTATAAGAGTAGTTGGCATCCAAAAGTCATTGTCAAGTGATTGTCCTCATGTTTTATGGAAAAACGTTTTTTGCTAAAAAAAGTTTCCTATAAACTTATGTGATGTCAACTTGCGTAAACGTGTCAACCTTGTATTATTAAAGTTATCCTGTAAAAAGACCATGAATTTTATTACAAGTTTCTTAGTCCTATGTCAATTTTGATGAGTTTTCCCTTTGTGTTTGCACTTCTTCTGGACTGAATTCTTTTAAATTGACAAGTTTTGGTAATATTTAGTGGTCAAGCCAAATAAATGCTCCGAAAATGCTTTGATAGACTTAAGCAATAGATGTATTGAAGCGAGATTGGATTTGCGTAGAAAGAATCAAAATTTATTGTTCAAAGCGGATTATGGTTTTAGAATAAAATTGCTATTTTTCATTACTCTCGGCAAAATATCAAACGGTTTTTGTTTCTGTTTCTCTCGTTTTGTTATATTAGTGTTAGTCGAGTATTCGATACCAATTGAGTTCTTTAAATTCTTATTATTCTGTTGAGAATAATATAATATTATATTATGCATGCATAAATATTTGCATACAACCATAATGAAAGCATGTGTTAATCATTGTTTCTAAAATAGACTATCACTTCATGTTCGGAATATCTGATACTTTCCGTTTGAAATTTATTGCTTTCATTCCATATGTTTTAATAGCAAATAATGTTCTAATCAAACTTCTGTAAATTAGTTTAGCTATTTAAATTCAAAAATGATTACAATTGGTTACCATCAAAAATAATGCTTTGGTTCAATTGTTGTGAAAGTTTGTGTTGCTGCAAGTCATTTGTGATTTGTGGCGCTATAGCAGTGTTTTGTTTGTTGTGGTGGCACATTCTTAGTTAATGTAACATAAGATGGGCCAAAAACGAACACAATAATTGCTCGAAATTACTTTTAATAGTGGTTCGAAGAATATCATGTAAAATAATCAATATTATGTGCTCATTCTTCAATGCAAGAACTCATTCTAATCTTATTCTCAGTTCTTTGTGGCTCAGATCTGGTCTGCGGACAACTTTATATGAAACAATGAGTAAAAGTATCAACCAAAAAGTTAAAACAAACACATTATAATTTAGTGAACATTTCTCTGGGCTTGTGAACTAAAAATTAGATTTTAGTGGTTATGAAGGTTTAGTGAAAATTCAGAAACTAATTATAAGCACTGCCTCATTGCTCAATTAGGCTTAAAGTAGAGCGCTTTTAACTCTATTGTAAACAAATCATCAAATAACTGATGTAACCAACGCACAACTTTATTTTACACTACTTTTCAGATATTGCTTTCACTTGACATCTTGCGAATATAGAGTTAAAGCTGAAGTTATAGTCCATGTATTAGATACTAGGGCTAAAGCTGAAGTGGTAGTCCATACACCAGAGCTAAAGCTGGAGTCGTAGTCCATATATTGCAGCTGATATACAGTATGTTAAAAAACGAAATTACACGTCAAAACATCAATTCAAGCTTCTATTCAATTGATGTCAAACAAACGCATATATATTGCAACATTACTTTAGTTATTCTCATTCAATCAATTCAATAACTATTTGATAAATGTTTACTCAGAGACATCCAAATCAAATACCATAGTTAGCGATAATTAAGTTGTGCTACGCAAGAGTGACGCACCGCTTTCTCTACTCTATTTGATTCCCTTTTTCTTCTTCTTTTCTCACCTAAATCTCATTCTTACTCAATCTTTCTCATAACACTTCTTCAGCGAGTCAATTGTTTGTCAGTATTTGTCAATAATTTATTTTAGTCTTATTTAATTGAGCTAATCTATTGAGAAATTGAATGCCTTCGTATACGTCAATTTCAATTTTTTGATAACTACATGATGGTGTCTGATCCATAAAACGATCAAACATTTCAAATAATGACTAAATAAGAAGATATAAAGGTTGAAATGAGAAAATATAGTGCTTTAAAGCTATTTTCATAGAGTGGTTTATGATTCTATTACAAAGTAACTTGACTTAATGTAATGTAGTGTGTATTTCAAATAGTTATTAAGTAAGTCAAAAACTATGGTATTAGAAGGTGTAATATGATAGTGGTTTTCTGTATAGGGTAGTTATATTATTTGTAATACGAGCACTGCTTAGTTGAAAATTATACTATGTAACTATAAAAAGACTATCAGGTGCCCAATAACTTACTATTTCGTATACAGTTCGACACATTTACTTTTAACACTTAAACTTTATTTTTCAAATAACTCTATCTAATTAATTGAACAACCACAGCCGATTGTCCTTCTATTCACTTGCGTGTCAATCTGTTGTGTGTCTTGGGTTTGTGACAACATCATAACTAAACAGTTGTCATAGATTTTGTTAGTTCACTGTATGTGGTGGTCTGTGTTTGTTGCGATCCTCTACTTCTGTTGAGAACCTCTATTTCTGTTGCCATCAAAGATAGAGGAAATTCAAAGCCGAGCAATTACTCTGTCCAATATATGCTATAGAGGCCAAGAGTTATCGCCACCCACACAATGATATGGTGACTTAGAAGTGGAAGCTTGCAGCTGTTACCAAGAACTTGCCTACAACTGAATGCCTCTCTCCGTGTCTTTAGTTGATTAATCAATTTCGATCTATATATATGTTTCAGCTCCTCTCCCGCTTCTCTCTATTCCCAATCTTATGCCTCTTTTTTATTTCACTAGATTTCTTTGGGACCGCAACACTACTTCTTGTCATTTCTCTATTGCGGCATTAATAGCGCAAAAGAAGACATTTCTCAGAAATGATAATAGCGACAAGATTGAAACTTCGGCCGACTCACTGTCTTTGGTTTCTTCTAATAGGAATCATAATTATTAGAACAGAAAGAGCATCAGCTCATGCACCACCGCGTGCTATGTATTACGGACATAGGGTAGAGCCAAGGGAACCATTCCAACACATACCATCTTCATTATTTTATGGATCGCAGTCAAGGGATAGATCCCTTGATATCCCATCTTGTAGTCAACTTCGATATATGTGGAAGTCATCGATTAAAGAATTATTGGATATTACTAATAATAATAATAATGATAATTTAGATACCAATGAAATCCCAATGATATTAAGTAATCCTTATTATACAACACTCTTATGGCAACAGCAAATGCTTCAGAGGAAACCAAGCTTCGGTAAAATAGAGGTCGAACCTACTACTTCATCCCAAGACTCGCCCAATCAGAATAGGGTTCAACTACAACATCATGATAAAACTTCACCCAAACAAGTCACTCCTATTCCTGGTCGCTTCATGGATAAGCCGAGTCAAACCAAAGTTGTTTATGGACGCGTTCTTCATAGTCCTGATGAAGCACAAGAGACGCATCAAATATCTAATACAGATAGTAAACACCATCGATCCAGAGAAAACGGTCATTTCGGAAGTTTCGATGTTCCCCAAGTCTATGACATCAATGAATCAAACGGAGGCTCGACTGAAATCAATGGCCATAACAATGAGAAAAATTCAGCTAAAAAACTGGAAAAAGGCAGCGGCTCATTTTCATCAGCCGAAGAATTCTTCAAATCAGGAATTTGGCACGACAAACCGGTTATTCCGTCGGTATCACTTCAACATTACCATTGATTTGTTATTTTGCCAAAAGAAAGTTTGCGAATTGTTGTCGCTCTGAGTGTTAAAATCTTAAAATCTTTCGGAATCATGCACTCGAATGCGTGATATTTCTGATTAAATACGTTAGTTAGTCGTCATTATTTATTGGTTCCCAATTTAATCTACAGTAAAACAACATTTGATAAACTTTTCGTGTTTAAACTCAGTATTTTTCAGTTAATTCCAATTTAATTAATTCAATCAAAGCGGAAATGATTAATGAAAATCGTTGGAAACATTCATGTTTGAGATGAAGAATTTTGTTAGATTAATGTAAAAAGAAAAGTGTATAAAACGTTGACTAAAATTTGTAAAAATCTTATCAACTTATAGTTGATCATAGTTTCAAACAACTATACATATCACAGACTGCATATCTATGTTAATCCTATCAAATTATGTTTTATGTCTTTGAAGAATGTGTGCAACTTTTAGTTCAATTTTATATAAATTCTGATTTATATATATAAAGTCCATTTTGTGGGTTCAAGATTGACAGGTTGTAACAATTTATAAAGTTATATAAGTTATAATCAATGTAATGATTTAGTTGTAATGTAAAAATTAAGTTTGCATGTAGTTATTTTCACTAAATCATTTAATCTATATTTAAGCCGATAAGCTTGTCATCTATTTCTTTTCGCTCTATTATTCGTATACTTAAACATAATTTATGTTTGTTAGACCAAAATTGTAGAAATAAATAACAATATGTTATTAACTTTTAGAATTGTTATCTATTTTTTCCATTTCTATCTCTTATCTTAAGTCTATCAGATCGGAAAACATGTTAGCTATAATTGAGCTCTAGTTGTAACTTGATAAATTGAATTTTTCAGATCAGTTCAAATAGTTCTTAGGTGGATAAGACTTAAATTCTCTATCGAAATTCTAAACTACTACTATCCCAAATGACTTCAGTTTGATCGTGTCTTGTAATTTGAAGCTGAAAATACACTCAATAAACTAAAAATACTCGATAGCAACCAGGAGTGATGCCTTGTTGTGGGATGTTTTCCATCGGACCATAATATCTTTAGGTGTTAGCAAACTTGTACAATACTCAAATATATTAATCGAAGCAAATCTAAAATCAAATTTGGCAACAAATTCATGCAAATGAGAAGGGTTTCATACAGCAATAGCTCTTTTCTTGTTGCTATTAAAGATTAGTGACAACCATCAGCTCGGATCCAGAGTTTGTGTAGTGCAGTAGCAAAAGACATCTTACGAGTAAGACTACAAACCATTTGACACTAGAAACCACATGCGAACCCTAAGGTATAGTCATGAAAAAGATCGTTCAGTTGAAAGAGAACACTACTTCTTCATACTAATAATTATTGTTTTTGTTGTAATAAATCAATTGAATAATTGGTTGCTCTCTCGAACATAATTATGTTAGATTGAGTAATACTGGTCACATGATAAAAATGATCACAAACATCATTTGTTTAGCATTATATGAAAAGAGGCAATAGGTAAGATTAGGTTGAGTTAGGTTGGGCTAGGTTGGATATTCTTGCAGTTGGTTGTTCACAAGTCACTAATAGTCAGGAGTGAGCCGGTTCGGTACGGTTCTCGCGAACCGTTTGTTCGAAATGATCCCGGTTCCTAGAACTGCTTGTTAAATTCGCGAGAACTAGTTCAAAGTTACTTTAAAACCTGAAGCAACCGTTTAAGGCATTTAAATTTAAATTCAAATATTTGTGATTAAATAAAAGCAATCAGATAACGACGGCATCGGCTGTTGCAACAATTTTAGCTATGATCAATAAGTGAAAATTTCAATGCCTTCCTCTCCTACCACAACCCGCTAGCGGACCGAACCGGTCGTTAACAATTTGGCATCACGCATCTGCCAACAGTACAACTTCTATATGAGAATAATTATGTATGTATTCGTTTTGCTTACTATCAACATTTTTGTCTCATAAAATTATCTTCAATTCAAGAACTAATGTTGAAAATTAATGTACTTGGGGAATCACAAGTTCTGGTATAACTTTTCAAACTTAAAAACTCCTATACTTAAGCATTGAATTAATAACAAACTATAAAATCAATTTTAAGATCAGAAACAGATCAAACTACGGAAAAGTTAATTACGCACTATATGCAAAAATAACATATCTAAAGGTTTAAATTGAAACGAAATATGGAAAAGTTTTCAATGCATAATTATCTTACTCTTAACTAAAACTGGACTTTCATCTAAACTAAAGTTTATTAAGATTACATAAATTGGTATTTAGTATCAGTTATGAAGTTTTTTAAATAAATCAATCGTTTGTCTGAGATTTAATAAAGTTATCTAGTTAAAAGTTAGATAAATTAGAAAAATGAGGTATACATATTAGTTATTAGAATATATTATTAGTATATCCAATACTAACCGAAACGAGCACTACAGAGTTGTCAGTATGACTGCTTATGACTGCTTTTGACTGCTTATAGCGTGGCTTCACTTCTAACAGAAACACAAATCTATTACTGGAATAATGGAGTCAATGTTTTGTTGTTTTCGTCTCCATTTCCTAACACTTTGTTTACGTTGAAATATCATTCTATTGATACTATTTTCAATTGATTGTAAACTCTAATTTCATTTTAAATCAATTAGATTCCAATATCAATCAGATAATTGAAACAATGATAAAAATTACAGTCAAAACAATAGATTCAAATAATTATGAATTTACAGTAGAAGACAATGTATGTGAAACACTATTTTCTCAACTATTATATATTTCAATCTATTCTAATTAATTCATTTCTTCTTATTAGATATCTGTCAGACAATTCAAACAACTCATTGCCACCACTGTCAATATTACACCTGATTCACAGCGGTTGATATTTTGTGGTCGAGTCCTCAGCGACGATAAACACCTCAAAGATTACGGTTTTATTATTATTACAAAAATAATTGATATATAAATTATATTACTAGTATTGAATGCATGTTTCATAAATGATTTATTATAATTAAAATGCAGACATAAACGATGGAAAAGTCGTGCATTTGGTTCGAAGAGCGCCTCCGATGGCCACAAATTCACGATTAGGTTCTGCGCCTCCTAGTTCTCATTCAAGTCCGGGACACAACACAAGACGTTCTCCATTCAGAAGCAATGGCCGAAACGATGACAATAACTATTTGGTTGGGGCCTTCTCCATACCGCCCGAAGCTTTCAATCCAAACAGTTTTCAGCAAATACTGCAAAACGTTGTCTCTAATATGGACATTGGACGAAACGCAACGGTTATGTCTCGCACTTCAGAAGATGGGTCTTCAGTGGACGTTCAGATAAATTTGGCTCAATTACCGCCACAAAATGAGGCGCGACAGAGGATCAATCAGGCTCGGAGGTTCCTGGGTTATATAAACGCTATCATTGATGTGATCGAAAGACCTGATAGCATACCAGGAGTTGGAGTAAACGAAAACGATCCTAACGCAAGTAACGGTTCAATGTTTGGTGATGTAAACGGCTCCCAATCCCTTGAGGCACAACTGGCAGCACACGCCGCACAATCTATTGCTGCTGCTTCTAACGCTTTCGATCAGATCGGAATCCCTTTGGTTTCTGGTTCGCAGATCATAATTGGCTCGTCCACCAATTCAAGTCAAACACAGTCTAATTCGTCATTCAGAATAGCACAACCGATTATTATCCAGAGCGCAACCATTAGTGCCAACAGAAGTGGCGAAACACCAAATACTAACAATAATAATAATACGAATACGAATGCACCTAATTCTGGAGAACAAGTTCGTCCAAATCCCAATCAAAGAAGTGCAACTTCCGATTCAAGCAATCAAAACAACGCGTCGGCAGTGGCAGCGTCTGAACTGAACAATTTGTTTAATAATATATTTCAAGTTCAGGAAAGACTTAGGCCTCATATTCAACGTTATCAGCAATTAATTTCAGAAGAGGGAACACTTACTGAACAGCAATTATCTGAAGCACAAAATCTTCAACGCAATTGCATGCGAGCGACTCACCATTTGGCACATGTTTTTCATATGACAAGTGATTTGGCAGTAAATTTCAATCATCCTTCTCGAAACGTTGTAGTTATGCAGTCCATAACACCACAAGCTTCAGTCGAAAACTTTTCAGTTTCAGTGCCATTCACTGCTCGACCGACTAATGGAGAAGCAGACTCTCGGACATCAGCAACACCTTCAGCCACAACACCTTCAGCCACAACACCAGCCAATGCCAGCACAGCCTCAGCACAATCTGCCTCAGAAGTTGCGGCCACTGCAGGCTCGACTACTACTTCTACGACTTCGGTTCCAAGATTTTCTCAAAGCAATTCCAGTGGTCAAAGCAATTCTGTGTTTGTTGCTCAAAGCCCTATTGTTGTGATGGAAGTCGGATCAACTGTCGAAAGAATACCAGCTCCTAATTCTAATGGGCAAAGAATGGAATCCAATCAACAGAATGGTTCGACTACTTCCTCCACTAACGCCCGACCACTATTTTTTCCAACTTTCGATCCCTTCCTTCAATGGTTAGTTTAGTTTTATTTAGAATATTCCTATCATTTTTTAAGTTATTGATATATTTTCTTAATATTCAGTAACTCTCCGTTCACAATACCCGAAATTCGTACGAGGGTTAGTGTTGGAATAACTACAGCAAGAAGTCCGAGACAATCGCAGAGAACACAAAATAATGATAGCAACACGAATAACAACAATAACAATAATAATAATAACATTCAGTCTGGTTTCGCGAATTTGGGCCAAATTGTAAACGGAATTCTGGGCGGACTTCTGGGTCAGCCAAATGCTGCCGGTCGTCCGCCAAATCCAACCAGTGCCGAGCCGTCCGTTAATGTGGACCCGACTCTAATCGATTTAATGGGAAGATTGAATAACGAAAGGCCTTCAACCGAAGAAATTCCCGCGGCATCCAATATGACGGATATGTTTGTGTCATTCGTGAATGGAATTTTACAAATAATAAGTGGCGGACGAAGTAACTCAATAAATGTGGCCAACTTTTTGAATCAATTGGACGGCTTCTCATATGTGGAGGGGGAAAACATAGCTAACGATATATTTATGGTGATGGCTAGAGTTCTAAGTTTTCAAGATTTGTTTTATATATTTGCTGGTAATCCTGAACCCTTGAATCGAGTTCGAGAACCTCTCAGAGACTTTGTTCAGTCATCTATATTGCATGGACAAGAACCTAGTCGGGAGAATATCAATCGCGCTATTGAAACTTTGATCAATTCGTGGAAACCAGGCCTCGAGGCTATGATTGTAAGTCATCCATTTTAAATGAGTTAATACCTAAAATTTCTTTTTTACTGATAATAGAGTGGACTAAGTATAATACCAGGAGTTAATCTAATGGCAACTATTGAGCACTTTTTGAATTTTAATTTGGATCGAATTTTTAGATTTTTTCTATTCCCACCCGAAAGCGACTACGGAAATGCCTTTTTCACTCTTATGAGAGAAATTCTAATTGATATGATATCATTAAGTCAAGGTATTTATCAATCGATTCCCATTTGTTCCAGTCCATTCAAAATCTTGTTTTGTTTGATAGTTTGTTTCACTGACGGTGTACTAGCCTTACAAAGAATGGTCGGATCTTTCATCGTAAGCCATCTCACAAAGCCTTCTAAGCAATCTTTAAATGCTGAACTTAAATATTCTTCTAGGAACATATTTCCTCAGAATTGAATCCCGCGATTCAAGAATGGATGAGATCCGTTGCTATTCGACACCTTAACGATTATATTAACAATAATAATACAGCCCAGAGTCAAAACACTGAAAACTACATAATCAGAACTAATGCAGAAACAACTAGTAATGAAACCAATAGAATGGAACAAAACAACTCAAACGAGGAATCAATTGAGGTAGAGGTCGATTTTTCGGATGCTTTGAGCGAATTAGATGAAACTCTCAATAGTAACACAAGTACTGTAAATATGGAAACTTCTTGTGATGAATTACCAGCTGTTGTGATCGGAACAGAATCGTGGCACTCATCTGTTCCGAGAGATTGGGTAAAGATTTGATAGATTGAAACATAAATACTATATAAATGCTAATGAATATATGATAATAGGTTCCAATAATTGCAAACGATTTGGGACGACAACGAAGACTTCCTTTCCAGAGACCATTCAGTGATTCATATCTGAGTGGAATGCCAAAGAAACGTAAAATCGAAAAGCGCTCTATAAACCTTAGGGATTCACTTAAGAATGCTTTGACAGCTTCCGGCGCCAAACCTCTATCGGCAATTAATCAGGAAAATATTGTTGATGAAATTACTGATAATTCACAGCTTCTCAACGGTTTTGATGAATTGGTTCGATCTTCTATTAATCAGCGTCTAACTCATGACGATGACTATATTAATGCCAGGGCAACAAATCCCGAGAGATTCAATAATTCTAAAAATTATTTTACTTCTAAATAAAGATATCATTCGATTTGATGACATTTTTTTAAGATTTCTAGTGTTGAAGATTCACAACGTTTTTAGGTATAAATCTTTTTTCGATACATTACAATAATTTTATAATTATTTATATGTAATTAGAGAACTGTTGAATAAATTGATAATTAATAGAGATCGAGAGAGAGGTACTAATTATATATATATATATATATATTATATATATATTTGTTTAAAATTACATTTTGTGATCATTTCTAATTGAGTTGTTTTACGTGTTTGGCGCATATCTTTATAATTAGCACTCATTAACTGATAAATGTCTTAAGTCTATTGTTTGACTACTAATAAATGTAATTGAATAAAGATATCGCACTTTCTTCCTTAAAACTCATTGTTTGATAATTAATTGAAAGAGAGGTTCTCATTGATCATTAGTAGAGGCACTGAAGAACGTTTAAATGGTGTTCAATATAATGATCATTGGTATGGTTAAAGCAATCAATTATTAGTGTATATATCAATTGTAATAATAGTCAACAAAATTTGTAATTAATTCAATTGTTTGGTTAGTTAACCGAAGTCGATAACAGATCAAATGGTATCTTAAATAAGTTATTATATACAGATTTGTAGTTTTACAATAGTTTACAGTGTATTTACAATTGAAAATCAGTTTGAAATTCAACTATTTTTATGCAATCCTATGAGCGATTTAATTGCAAATCTCTAATAATTGATTTAAGGAGAAATATAACTAATTCATGCGTTAATAAATAGCATAAATTAATAAAAATAAATATTTTAGTTGAAAGTATATAATATGTAAATATAGTGAGTGTAGTCGAATATAATTTGAAATTGTGCACAGTTTCACGTTTATAGTTATTGACTAAACACTTGACTAGACTTAGAACCCTTTGTTCTTATGTGCATATAATCATTCTACACTTTGCACATTCTGTTAACACTCCGATTACCTTTACCTGAGGCACTCTTAAACCAACCTTTTGTGGTATCATCAGAAACAAGAGGCTGTCTAAATATTAGAATAGAATTAATTGTATTCTATCAATTTTCAGAAAATCAGAATATCATAAAATCAATTCTATAGAATCTATAGAATCCTATAGAATCCTATATTGAGAATATGAATAAATGAATCCTAGATTTTCTGAATATGAGAATATGATCAAATCAATTCTATAGATTTGGATGTGTGCACGCAAATCAATTAGTTATTTAAAAAGTAAATAGCATTAATTATGGGCACAACAATCGAGAGTGAAACTAAATTATCACCATTAAGACATCATTTTTGCGAATAATTATCTGTCAATTACTGATCACTCTCTAGAACTAATGTCAATGAAAAAGTTGTCAATAAGTTTGTAAATCGAATAATCATAATTATAAAGAATTAAAAAAGTATCCAAAATCTGGGTTACAATAAAATTGAGTAAAATGTAGGGCAAAATTTGGTCAAATAATGCCTCTATGCAAGGGTAAACATCATGTCAACAGCAACTGTATGTCATTCTTCTTCTACGTCAGAAAACAGAGATCGAATATCGAGTATTACTGCTGTTTCTAGTATTAAACGCCTTAGACTCGGAGAATCTATTATCTCATTCTCTGGTAGTGGTGGATGAGATTT